>OY282587.1:15031926-17506926 GCA_958298965.1 Chrysolina haemoptera | reverse complement strand
GATGCCGGTCGTCCTCAGGGATCTATTCTAGCCAAAACTGTTTCTGTTAAATGGGTCAAGTCTGGCGAACGAGTAGTTCATTTTATTGGTTTGAGCCATATTTGACAAATATAATGTTCAAAGGGTCTGTCACGATCCCAGCATTATGAGGCGGTGCTGAAAGTTCATTCTTTGCGAGGAACAACGCAACGCAGTGAACTGAAGGCAAATGCTGCCTAGTTATTTATGAAGCTAGTAATTTATTGCTGGGATTGTTTGTTACGAAGTTAACTACACTTGAATACGTATATTGGTCATATTTTCTTCATTTGCATATGCTGTTGATGCAATCCACATCAATATTTCACAACTTTTGACTATAAACGATGAAACCACCAATGCGAAATGAAATCATACATATTGTAGGGTGCATGCACTATTTGAAAAATTGACTAAAAGTAAATTCGAATTTCGTGAAAATCGTATTCTAACCACCTTGTATAACCTTCGAACAAAAATGGGGTTTGCCTAAAAAATGTTGAAAAACTGGTAGGTATAACTAGGCAACGCCTTGTCGAATTTTCAAAAATGAAATGATCAGCCTAACTGAATGAACATTTATATATGTTGAAATATATACGTTGTTACATTAAAGAAAACTAATGTTCGATTTCGTGAGCATTTCTCGTGAGCTTTCATAATGCCGTATGACATGAAACATAATATGTTCAAAATTCCCATCGACCCAAGAGATGTTTAACTGCCCCAATGGTCCAGGGACACACTGTATACACATATATTTTGATGGACCATGCTCTTCTGAAATATTATCAATTGTTCCACCGTTAGCGGTTCCATCAAGACTGACCCGTCGAGGTCACTCCTCACATCCCTCTATCGTCACTTTGGAGATGCTGAATATCTTCTCCCAGGACTCTTTCTTACAATTAACAGAAACTCACTGCATCGGGAGATGTTACCTGAGGCAAACAGCCTATAGAAATTTCTCTCAGCTCTCATGATAAATACTTTGTTTATTTTACATCGGCTGTTTCAAAATAAAATTCTTCTCTTTCCTTATGCTGAAAGTATATATAGTGCCAGATGTTCAGTATCGGTTTTTTAGGTGAAAATAAGAGTTTTTTTTCATATAAGCATGTGTCCCAACTTGCTTCATTTTCAAGATACAGGGTGTCAAAAGTTTCACAAAATATATAATTTTTTTTTATTCTAAGTACATTTATATAAGCCTTTTATTAGCCACAAAGTTTTTTAGTAATGAATCAAAAACTGATTTTTTCTTAAAACTTTGACACCCTGTATCTCAGAAACGATGCAAGTTGTGACACAAGCTCATATGAAGAAAAAATCTTATTTTTATATAAAAAACAGATACTAATCGTTCGGCGGTTTAACCCTGGGTCTCCCTGTATATATATCTTTTTTTTCAGAGAGAAAATCACCAGAAAAATTTTGTCTGCCAATTCAAAAGAAGATAGTGTAACATATGAGCAATCAATCAATATAACTTTCGACGAAACCGACTCAAGAGACTTCAAAGAAACAGACATTGTAGTTATTGTCAATCCAGTTCTACTGGTAGGTATTAGAAAAAATTGAAACAGAGTATATATTTATTATATAATAATACTTTATTGACCCCAAGAAACATTTCTATTTATAGAGCGATATAAAAAAAGTAATACATTGAATAATAACAATGCTTATGAAACACAAATTAAAGGAGAAATTAAACAATTCATAGAAATTAACAAGATGTTTCAAAACTGAAAATGATGGAATCAGAAAAGATTTATTATTTTTTCTAAACTCAACTAATTAAATGTTTTTTAAATTAATTTCAAATCGGATTTTGCCATAATTTTTCAATTCATTGACAAAAGTTTGATGATAGTTGTGTCACTGAATGTTCTGACCATGTCTTGAATTTATTGGAGCCTTTGGAGACGCCCTACATTTTATTTTATGAGAGAGAGGACATTGGCAGATCGGGATCTTCAGATGATGTGGTGCTGCAGGTTTTTCCGGGTTTTCCTGCAGCTGAAAAAGCAAATGCTCTACTGGAATCAATCAAGTCGCCCCGGAGCGCCAATTAATTTTTGTTGTTGTTTTATATTTTGTATTACTTTCGTTTCATTTTTTTATTTCTGTATTTTAATTCAATAAACTAATTGATAATGTCAACTAAAAAAAAATAAAAAAATTTATTGTAAAATTTTATTTCATTAGATAGCCAATATTTGTCTTACTTTTATTCATTGTTATATTGTTGGAATATCTGCTTGAATAATTATGTTGATCACTATTGATTTTGAATATTAAATTAGAATGTTTTATATTATTTTTAACTTAATGAATGAAGGTACACAATTTCATTTTATTTAATGAATGAATATCCAAAAGCTTTTTTGGTTTATGCAAATTAGCAGTTGACTCATAATAATCAAGTTTGAATATGGCGACTGACCGCCATTTTGAAAGACACATAATTTTGTTTGTATCAAAAAGTAGCTTATGAACAACCATAGCACCAAAAAAAAATTTCTACCAAAAATTCCAATCTGTTCAAAAGTCAACGGGGGGGTTACTTTATGGACACACTGTATAACACATTACAAAATGGTGAAATTTTTGCACACGACTCACGACTCGCTACTCGCTACGCTCGTGTTCCAATACCACGTCAAGTGGAAAAACACGCTCATTTTGCAACTTGTTATATAAATATAGCTATTATATACGGCACTTCACCAGCATCACTTTAGTTGATTATTTTTCACCTAGCTAATGAAATTATAGTACTTAATAGAATTTTTCTGTTAGTGTTATATCAAGTTTAACCGACACCTCTTTGAGAAATTTTTATTAGTTGATACTGTCAGGGGGTTTAGACATTGTTTTTCCAACTTACAAGTTGAAATACAACTTCAAATACAAATGAGAGCAGAATACCGAGATTTTCCTGGTGGAACTGACTACGAAAAACGCATAGACGAATGTGTGAATAGAAGAGATAAATTATCTTCTTGATACACTACGAAAAACGTGATGATTATTGTGTGAATAGTTGAATAGTAGAGATAAATTGTATTCATGAATAATACTGACATATTCGCGTTGAATGTGGAAAGAGATCAGTCCTAGATATATCGTTATCATTTATTTATTTTTCAGATTTTGTCCCAAATAACGAACGTGCTCGAAAGATTTGTAATATTGGGTTGCCTCGACAAAGTGTTGCCAGAGAAATATAACAAATTATTCATCGAAATCGACATAAAAACAATACTATTCGAAGGGATAGAATTTGCCGTAGCAACAGACGATATTGGACCTGCTTGCAACATTGTGCGTACGAAAGTTCTGGAAAAAACCAAACCTATGAAGAATGTTGAAAGGATAACGAGCCCAAGCGACCCCACTAAGATAACATCACTGAAATTTGCTTTTCTCCAATATGTGAGTGATTGTTTAAATAGATTCGAATACTATGAATTTCAGCTTACTAACTCATTTGTGACTGGGGTGAATTGAATTCCAAACATAGATTTACAAATTTCAGTTCCAGCGTATGCAAATGAGTTTTAAATATTTGGGAGCATATTTAGGAAAACAATAAAAGGGTTTCTAGCGCTCGACATTCTCTGTCTATGGACTTTTTCTTCTCCTCTCGGAAATGTATAGATGGGATCAAAATATCACCAGTACTTTTTTTCCTAAAAGCCTTCGTTACCAAGTTACGGGTCTCGAAGTAACAAAAGGAAAAATGTTTTTCTTTGATAACTTTTCAAGTGAATTGATTGACTAAGCAAATCAATTCCTTTGATAAGCTTTCATGCAGGAGTCAGTTGTTAAGCTACAAAGTCAGGAACGGACTACCCCCGATGGTCCACACCCCAAAACTTTGAAATGACATGATATTTTTCAACATTTTGTAACGAAATAAGGTTACTTGGACCATTTTATGAATAAAAGTACTCATGTGGAAAGTCGATCGGAGTAATGGTTCTTGATAAAAATGTAGTTTCACTCGACGACATCAAACCCGATCGTCCACCATTATTTGAAATGAAAAATTTTCAAAGCAGAAATAATAATAATAACTTTAAACATTTATAACAGGGATAATACAAAGTATGCTAAAATAAAGTCGTAAACAAAAAGTACAGTACCTATTTGGAAGTTTAATTCACAATTGTGAAAGCAGATATTTTTTCAAATGAAATATCAAGTTCTGTAGATTCGTGGTGTTTCTGAACTAACAAGCTACTCCACAATAAAATATCGAATTTAGTCCATATTTTGCATGTACATGTGGAATAATCACGTTTCGTGTTGATCTGTTATCTGAATCTCATGAAACTCAACATTTGAATGTTTCAAATTATTCTTTACAGCTTAAATGTTGAGGAGTTTCACTGATAATTACAATTTGTGGTTTATGCATGATGGCGCTCCTCCTCATTTTAGTTTGATTGTGCGTGACCATCTGAACCGTATTTTGTGGTAGAGGTGGGCCATATTCATGGCCATTGCGGTCTCCGGATTCAAATCCATTGGATTTCTTTCTATGTGGGCGTCTAAAAAGCCTTGTTTACGCTACACCTATTCACACAAGACATGCATTGTTGAATAGAATAACATTACATTGTTAAACCATACGAAACGACCCTGGAATGCTATTTCAAGTACAGAAAGGGTGTCTTCGCAGACTAAGAAAATGTATTGAGAGAGCAGGTGGTCATATCGAGCAGTTTCTGTAGCGGATTTTTCATTTCTGTTTGCTCTTGAGGCTTGCGATTGATATTTACACCATGTGTTTTCATTATAAAAAATCGTTATGAATATTTTACCTTATGAGCAAGTTTTTAAATTCATGGATGGATAATGCGCATTCGTGCTGTCATTGTCATTTTCCATTGGTTAAATAAGGATGCAATGCTCATCGATGGATCCATCGATGAATTTAAAAACTTGCCCCTCTGATTTTTATGCGTTATTTGCATGTACCACAATGAAAAAGAAAAATCGGGGAAGAACATATTTTTTTTAATTTCAACTTCATGTTTCTCAGAAATGAAGCGGTTGCGGACCTGTGTTCATATGAAGAATCTTTCTTAAAATTATTCAAGGATTATCGTCCTTTATTTCCATTTTTAATAAAAATTTACAGTTTCGAATAATAGTGGACATCTCAGGTTGGATGTCCTCGAACAAAAGTGCATTTTTATCAAAAATCTTTGCTCCGATCGATTTTCCACATGAGTTCTTTTATTCAGGAAACGGTCCAGGTAACCTTGTTTTGTTAAAAAATATTGAAAAATCCCAGTCATTTCAAAGTTTTGGGGTGTGGACCATAGGGGACAGTTCGTTCCTGACTTTGTAGCAAAACAACTGACTTCTGCATGAAACCTCATCAAAGCAATTCATTTATTTAGTCAATCACCAAAATTTTGATGATTTTGAATATTCACGTGAAAAGTTATCAAAGAAAAACATTTTTTAATTTGTAACTTCGAGGGCCCGTAACTTGGTAACGAAGGATTTTAGGGAAAAAAAGTTATATGAAGTACTGGTGATCTTTTGACCACACCTATACATTCCCGAGAGGAAAAGAGGAAGTCCATGGACACCCTGTATATACAAATATTTCTAAAATTTGTCATTCGGTGAAATAACCAACCTCAGAATAGATTTCAGATAGATAGATCTTTATTTATAACTTTCAATCTGAGAATTTACATAGTTAAAAACTCAAGGCGTATAAAATCAAATAAAATGAAGTACATCACTATACAGTGTGTCCCACTTTGAGCAGCCACACCCTCGTATTTTCTTGACAGTAAAGTGATTTCAAAATTTGTTTTTTAATACGTATAGTACTCAGAAATATCTACCTTCAGGTTTATGAAATATTTGTATATCCATTTTCTATGGCTACCTACGACCAATTGAAAAGTGAAAAATTGGAAAGAACATTTTTTTATCGCAAAAATAACACCAGATTCTGTTTCAGAACACCCTAAAACTTCAAATCTCAGTGTTAGTTCATCAAAATATACAGGGTGTCATCTGTAACTAGCAACATTTTTTATTTGTTATTCATCCGTAAAATTCGTGTTCAATTGATGCTATAAAAATAACCAAATGTTACTTTTTCATGACTTGCTATGACCGGGTGAACAGTGAAAAATTGGGAAAAACGTACTAAAACGTGCGATATCATGCATTCAGTCAACTGTTGGAAGACACGTAGCCCTCACATTTCAACGGGCGATACATTCATTCAACTATTATAGGAGACGTTCACCTTACATTCTAACGTGCGACACAATGCATACAGCCATTAGTGACGTAGTCCCGGGTCGCGGGTATGTAAGCTCCGCCTACGAGAAAAAAACAAATTTACGCATTTTCGACTGACTCGCAATCTAGGTTAGCTTGCTCAGGTTAGGTTTGTGTGTCAATTGCGAGCGAAAAACGAATTCACGCGTTTTCGAATGACTCGCAAGCAAAAATGGTAATTTTCCAAGAATTTGCCGCATTTCTTGATTCCGTTCTATATCGCATTACAGACATTCTGCGAAACTAAGCTTGGAGGCGGAGCTTACAGACCCGATGCTCTCTACAAGGTATACTATGTAAATACGCTTCCGGGTCACCCGGTATATCGGCTGAAAATTCAGACAATTTCACATATCTGTTTGTAACCCCATAATGAATTAAAGTAACTCCTTATTTACTATTTGGAGAGATTTTGTAAAGAAAAAAGTATTTCTAATCTATTTCACAGAAAATAAGAGCACCTGATGGAGTATACACAACAAACAGAGGAATTGACGATATAACACAATTAGGGCACATCATGAAATGGAATTACAATTCGGAATTGCCTTACTGGGGACGATCACAATCCATCAACAATGAGACGTGCAAAGCAGTCAGAGGTACTGATTCTACAATATACCCACCCCATGTTACAAAAAACAGCGTATTCGATATCTTTTCAACAGATATATGCAGGTGAGTGATTTTTTTATGATGTATTGTTTCATGGAATTTTTTTTTGAGGATTATCTCTCCTCTGGGCCTATATATCAGATCTACGGAAGCGTAGCCACACTATAATTTTATTTTGTTTTCGCTTTGTAACTCATTCTAAGATACAATCTGTATCTATATCAGTGAAAAGTTATTCAAGATTTTCATGTTTTTCTACATATCGTTTTGTGAGGTAGGTAGGTACGTGTTTTGATTTGATTATTATTTTAACTAAGTATAGTATATCCATTATTACTCTGGTCAACTTAAAGATTCGCCGTTTTAATCGGTTGAACCACAACGAGTTTGCATTTTGACGCATGTCAATCTAGTCCACGTAGACAGACGCTTCCTTTGAATTTATACGGGTTGTTGCAATTGGTCGGAAATTCCGACTTTGAAGTCAGAATTTTTATTTTCCGACTTAACAGTCGGAAAATCCGACTTTGAAGTCGGAATTTTATTTTTTCGACATGAAAGTCGGAATTTTGGAGTTTAACTCGATATTTCAGTTCTTTTGCTTCATACAAGTCACACATTGTTAATCTTCTTCAGTGTGACGAAAGCTAATTTTTGTATACTGAGTATCAACAATCTAATTCAACGATAGTCGTTGCCGACCGATGTTTCACCCTTTTCACTCTAAAATACAGCCCGACGTAGGCCTATTATGGCAAATACCTGTCAAAAAATAACTACTCCCCTGGCTAATACAACGACGGGTATTGCATTATATCTAACATATACTTATGCAATGTAATGTCCCTCACTGCAGAGGAGAAAATTACAAGTGCTTCCTGCAACAAACTAACAGAATTTTGTTTTGATTCGTACAGGGACACCACCTGCAGATTAGGTTCTCTTATCAATGCAACGGTAGGTCAACACTGAAGCCATCTGTTCCCTGTTCGAATCAACTCATCATTCCGACTGTTTGGCTGCTCTGGTCTCGCGCGATGAAACTGGCAAACATCTGACAGAAAACAACTGCTTCCCTATTTAATACCACGACGGACATTGAACTACATCTAACAGATATTTGTGCAAGTCAGAAAACTAGCAGAGAGCAAAAACATATTACCAACAAACCAGCAAATATTTCCATACAACTCAAATAGGTACAGCTTTACCAGCCGATGGAAAATAACCTGCCATACTTGAATACAATAATAATAAGAAATTTCGAACTGAAATTTTCATCATAAAGGGTAAAAGTAAAACTTTAGTTGTGAAGCTGCTATGAATTTTCAAGGAGAATATTGAAGAACTTCCAAGTGCATCAACATATAGATCAATTCGTTCAACCAGTTGCCCAAAAACACCGAAGAATACCATTTCATGTGAGGGAAAAAGTGGAAGCTGAATTGGGTGGACTATACAAGCAGCGGATATTAACGAAATCGAGGTCCCCATCAAGCTATCAATGAGATCGTCATCTAAGCAACAATAGATGATATTATTTTGGATCTCAATCGTGCTGTTGTATTTAGTAAAATCAACCTCAATGATGGATATCATCAGTTTGAACCTGACCAAGAATCAAGACTGGTTACTACTTTTCCAACACATATTGGTTTGTTCCGATATAAACGCCTTAGCCTTGAAATTTACCAAAATACCATTGGTCAGACTCTCGTAAGCATTAAAGAGGTCTTGAATGTTAGTGATGATTTTTTTATTTTTGGAAGAAATCAACAGGATCACGATGATTTTTTGAACAGTTTTTCAACTTTTGAATGCTTCTGGGTTTACATTCGATGAAGGAAAATATCAACTAAATCAAAAAAGTCTTTTTTTTTCGGATATGTATTTTCTCATCAAGGAATAAAACCAGATTCAGCAAAAGTAGCAGCTTTCATCAAGAATTTAGAAGCCCCCAAAAATCCATCTGAAGTGAGAAGCGTTTTGGGAATGATCACTTATGTAGGCAGATTCATTACAAATTTAGCAAGTATAAAACATTTGCGAATATTAATCTTGAGTTGGATGTGGGCGAAGAACCATCGAGATAGATTTGAATACTTGAAAAATCAGCTAAGTGAAGAATGTCGGCTTGCTTATTTTGATATTCACAAAGAAATTCACCTGTACGTCGATGCTGGTCCTTGTGGAGTGGAAGCAATTGCCGCACAACTCGATAAAGAAAATCCTGAAATTGTGGCATACGCTAGCAGATCACTTTCTCAAACAGAAGAGCGATATAGTCAGATCGAGAAAGAAATGGTTGCTATCACTTGGGAAATTGAACATTTCCATATTTAATCATCGATCAGTATTCTCCGCCAGCATAGAAAGATTGTGTCTCAGGATTAAGCAATATCAGCTCATAGTGAGACATAGAAAAGGTATGAATAATCCGTCTGATTACATGTCCAGACATCCATTACCAGTAGAACATACTACATCTGATAAACCTGCAGAGTATATAAACTTCATTCTTCAAAATTAACTACCAAAGGCGATTTCTCCAAAAGAACCACAACCATCTGTTTAAGGCCCTGAAGAACACTGATGAGAATTTGTGGAATACAAGTTTCTTAAAATCATACAAGAAAGTTAGGTGAGCTAACTTCTTTCTACAAATGAAACAATTCTGAGAAACACAAAATTGGTTATCCCTGAAACTTCTCGAACACAGGTAATCCAGCTAGCTCACAGAGGTCACATGGGATTAGTGAAGAAAAAACAACTTCTCAGAAGCAAAGTTTGGTTTCCTGGCATGGACAAATTGTTGGAAAACGAAATAAAGTCATGTCTACTGTGTCAAGCAGCAACACTCACGTTAAGAAGAGATTCAATTCAGGTAACAGCCCTACCTACATGCCTTTGGAGAAATTTTGCGGAGGATTTTGCTGGACCCTATCCGAATGGAAAATATATCATGGTAATGGTCGATCAAGATACCCTGTTTGCTATGAAATATCAAGACTAGACTTTAAAACTGTGATAGATAAACTATTTTCTTTATTTTCCCAATTTGAAATTCCATATCAAATAAAAACAGACAACCTTTCAATGGGCGAGAATTTGGTGATTTTGCAGATCATTTCAAATTCAAACAGCTTGAAGCAAATGGATTGGCAGAGAGGACAGTCAGAACCATCAAGAAGGCAATCTTGTGTGCAGTGATGAGTGGACGCAATATTAAAGGTGAATTAGAATCCTTTTTAATGAACTATAGAGCCACTCCACATTCCACAACAGAAAAAGATCCGTTTGAACTACTATTCAATAGATCCGTGCATACGACTATTTCAGAAATTGCTAACCAAGATTTCGATGAAAATTTGAAAGTTGTCGACAAAACTAATAAAATGAAAATCAAAAAGTATGCGGATGGAAGATTACATACTAAAAAACATGACTTCAGTGATTTACAAACAAAAACGTGTAAATAAATTTTCCTCACCATATACAATCCATATGTTGTTGAAGAAGAAGAAGATAAACAGCATCAAGGCAAGATAAACGAATAACAAGAAATTCTTCTCACTTCAAGAAAGTTGTGGAATCTGATCACATGAATCCTATATCTGATGTCACAAATGGATGATATTCATCAATATAAGAGAGTAGATGAAGAGATACGGACGGAAGGAGATAAAGATAGAGAAGAAGATAACATAGTTGTAGAAGGACCAATTCAAGAAATTATTGAGGCTGAAATTCATGAACCTCCTAGAAGACAATTGCCAGATAAAAAAGCTAAATTGAAGAATATTGCAAAATAATATTTATATGAACCTGATATTATTCAAGTTGGGGGGGATGTAATGTTCAACCCTGTATATGTTGTCATTTTTTAGATTTGAGTGATTTTGTTAAAATAAATAAATAAACATTGAATATATCAAAAAGTTTCAATTAATATTATAACAAGAATATCACATATGTGTTTGAAGTTTTTCCACAAAGGATGCGCCTCGTTTACGTTTACTTTCTCAAATATATCAAAAGTCACGTTACTTTTCTGCATGAATTGGCAGAATTGGCAGATTTCTTAGTTGGTCTGCGAACTGGTTGCAAGAAAAAGCCAGAATCCATCATAGATAGTCTATATATATACACGGACATTTGGTGGACCTTTCCCAAACATTTATGGACATAACTAAACTTCCATTGAACGTCCATATAATATCCTGCCTGTACATGCACTGGACATACATGTGGGTTATGTTAATGGTTATATGAAGGTCGAATTATTGTCTCAAGCTGCTGTTTTTGGTGCTTATATCTGTGAAATATCAGTTGAATAGCGTCTGACTTTTGCAATTTTTTACTGAAAAAAATTGTGTCTGGAAATGTTCGATTCATATGGTATAACTCGAAAAGTACTTGGGAGCACCATTTTCTTCAGATGCGTGTTCAGGAGATCAAAATACTTAAACAACACCAAAAATTAAATTATAGGTAAGTTAATCGGGCTCCACCATGAAATTTAAAAAAGTGTTGTAGTTTGATCTCTACAACATGAATCTCAAAATATTTTGTGGCGCTCTGAGTAGTTTTTGAGTAAAGCTCTTCTAAATCTTGGAAATTGACCATTTTCATACACGTTTTTCAGTAAAAAATCGCATAAAAGTCTTGCTTTTTTTGTCTACCTTTCATCATATTCTAATCAACTGATACCTATTCTACAAATACAAGCATCAAAAATAATAGTAGGTAGTTTGACACAAAAGTTCGACTTTCCTATTACCAGAAACATAAACTACAATGTTTGTAATTTTTGTTCTTCTGGAAAGTTGGTCACCTGCAAATCACTTTCTCTTTTATTTGCTCAGTGATTTGTTCATATTTGAATTCGAATAGTCGCGGTGGCGCATTTTGCATGGTACCAAATTAACAAAAACTGCTAAACATTGCAGGTTATATTTCTGCGTTTAGTGGGAATAAACACATAAGTCAATTTTGATTTTAGTTCGAAAATATGAATAGGACATTCATAAAATCAAAATATTGCATTTTTGTATTAAGTCATATTCGTCGACAATAATTGCAGATGCATGACTGTGTAAAATTACATAAGTCAAAAACGAAACATAAATACGTTAAAAATGATTACGAGGAGAAGTATTGAATTATCGTAAGCTTCCTTTAAAACATTAAAAAAAAAATTGTGTCGTAGATGATTATGCATGTTTTAAATGGTTTCATGTTCTTTCAAGAGATATTTTGAACGACAAACTTTTATAAAAACACTGACATATTTTCAAATGGTTTATTGTTACTGGAAGATATGTTTATAATGACTCGAAATTTATTAGCAGGGATTAGTTTACGCATATTTCCAAATGGTTTATTTTTACTATATAGGATACTGACAATATTCCTTTCGGAAAACTAGTTGAATAAATGGATTGAAAGTAATACCATACCAGGAGGTATCGTTTTTGCGACAGAGGATATTTGCAAAAACTAGAAGTTCGTTAATACCAATATCTGAATAAGAGAAGGCTTGTCTGTTTTCTCTACTAGAGTTTATTCCACCTGTGTTCCATGATTTTTATAGGAGCATACCTTCATCCGACTCGACTCTACCGACAGGTCCAGATTTGGATGAAATTGATGCTCCGACCACTAACTTTTGAAACAATTGAAAAACTGCGATTTTTGTTTTTTCAGTTTGAGAATTCAATTATTTTAGTTCTTATCAGTTAACTGACTTACTCTTTACTTACTTTTTTCTATTTGATACAATGTAAGAAGAAGGCGTTTTTGTTTTTTACTGTGTGGCAGATCACTTAAGTCAATATTTTGTATCTGTTTCTCGTGGCAGATGCAACAAGTCACTCAAATATAATAATAATAATAATAATCGAATTTATTGATAGGTAAGCAGTAACAATAAAGTACAAAATAATGAGAAAATCATCAGTCCTATCAAATGGCGGGATTCAATTTCTGACTGGGTCACAAGTGACTCAGCCAGATCTTGCTCTTCCATCCAACCAATCAATCATAATAAAGTATTGTGTATTTTGTTTCAAATATGTGTATTGGGTGTAAAATTCAAAATATTTCAATTCATCAGAGGGTATTAATAGTATGTTGTTATATTTTTGAATAAATCAGTTTTTACTCCCTCCTGAAAAGTGGCCATTTTTGACTTATGTGCTTATTTTCTCTATGCACAGATTTATGGTTATAAACAGAGTCAAATGTTTGTGTTACGCTGTTGTTTTTGATGCTTGTATTATTTATGAAACATCAGTTGATTAGCGTCTCAAAAATAGGCAGACAAAAAACAGGAATTTGTGCGTTTTTTCAGTCAAAATACACATACCCCTCCCGAGTGAAAATCTGGAAACTATGGCTTGCCTAAACGTTGATAACACTTCCAATGATCCTAAAGATAATATACTTAGTGTAATGTAATTTTGTAAGTAGGTAGTTGTTTTATGCCAGATATCTGACTTAAGAGTATGTATATTTCGAGCGTTGTCGAAATTATTCTGTGACTTTTCCGAAAATTTCTCCCAATTTTATCCAAATCCCTCATAATCTCATCTATCTTACCCCCATCTACATAACAAAGATATAAAGTTTGGTTTCCTCTGACGACCTGTTGAAATGGAAATGATAAATTTAGTCTCAAAATTATACTATCTTTATATATCTTTAGACATAACAACATTAAAAAAAATATTTTTATTCAAATATGAATAAACTAACATTATTGATTAATTGAAATAAATAAATGTTTATGAAATTCATAATAACAAATAATATAACACCATGTATGAATATATGTTCGTGCCACTCGGTGTACGACCATCACCAATACTTCTGCAAAGATTTCACGAGTTCTTTCGGACTGGTAGGAGGCCCATGCCTCTCCACTGGTACTCCATTTTTATCGATGATGAACTTCGTGAAGTTCCATTCGATAAAACTTCCCAAAGAACCGCCTTGTACGTGCTTCAAGTATTTCCACAATGGATGGGCATCGTCACCGTTTACTTTCACCTTCTCGAATGCATCAAAGTTCACGTTACATTTCTGCATAAAATGGCAGATTTCGTCGTTGGTACCAGGTTCTTGTTCTGCGAACTGATTGCAAGGAAAAGCCAGAATCCGCAGTCCCTTGGATTCTGAATATTTGTCGTGCAGCTCTACGAGCTCCGCATAGTTAACTTTCGTGTATCCACACTGCGAAGCCACGTTCACAATGATACATACATGGCCTTTGTACTTGTCCAAAGAAACCGGTTCGCCTTTTATGTTGTTTGCCGTGAATTCGTAGATGGATTTCGCAGTTTCAAAATTGACTGGCTTAGCCATAACTGATGTACATTCACTGTCAACACTGTCAAAAGAATTGTCACTAGAACAAAAATTTCCTTGCACTACTGCGATCAAACTCAACAACAAACAGCGAACATTGTTCATTTTAAGGTGCGTATTCACTAGAGCATTCGTTCCGCATAAGCACCGAATGAGCACCGAACGACGTAAATATTCGGTTAGAGAGGGCTATTTTCAAAAAAATTTTTTTGCAACTTACGTATTTCGGTCTCCTCTACAAAAAATCCAAATGAAATTTTTGGCGGTCACGACTATTTCTGAAGATACCGGTTCATTTTGTTGTGGATTTTCACCATTTGACAGATCGAGTTTCTGCTATTAAAAATTCACAAAATATGTCCTTTTCTCAACCAAAACACCACACATGCCCTTATTTACTTGTTTTCAGTACCTTTTTGCAGAAAAAACTATCACCAATTGAAAAATTCACCCTTCTCCGAAACAAATTGTGATCAATATTGAATGACTGATATTTTTTATTCATCAAGTTGGTATCACTTTTATGATTCGGTTTTCGTCGGATCTCGTTTACGTTTTCGGTTAGGTTAGGCTCGCTTCGCTCGCAATTGACACACAAACCTAACCTGAGCAAGATAACCTAGCTTGCGAGTCAGTCAAAAATGCATGAATTCGTTTTTCGCTCGCAATCGACATACAAACCTAACCTGAGCAAGCTAACCTAGCTTGCGAAATGCGAGTCAGTCGAAGTGAATTTGTTTGCATGCAAACGTTGAAAATGTGCAAATTACTAGGTACTGCTAGACGCTTTTCCGTCATTAGGCTCGCTTCGCTCGCCCTTAAGCTCAATTATTTCATTGAATTTGATTAATTCGAAAATACGATGTGAGCCGAGATCTCACGAGAGTCGACGCAAGAACAATATCATAATCATATCAGTAACAGTGATAACTAAAAAACACCAAAAATTCAGTGTTGGACAATGAAAGTTCTACTATTTATCAACGTTTTAAAAAAGGGTGAATTTTTTGAAAAAAGAACTGAAAAGAAGTAAATAAGGCCGTGTGCGTGGTGTTTTTAAATTCGATGGCTTTCTCTAACCGAATATTTGACGAATATTTGTACGCGACTGACTGCGGATCGGTGTTCATATGCCAGGAGACACTACGCAGCCTGAGCTTGAACCAAGCATTCATGTGCACCTTAAAGGTGCGTATTCACTAGAGCATTCGTTCCGCATGAGCACCGAATGAGCAGATGAGATGCTTGGTTCAAGCTTAGGCTGCGTAGTGTCTCCTGACACATGAGCACCGATCCGAAGTCAGTCGCGTACAAATATTCATACTAATAAATATTCAAATTAAATTCAAAATCTCTGTAATAACCACAAACAGAACGTCAAGCACTTTCACCCTACGACTATAAACACAAAACACAAGACCCACACTGAGCACTAAAAAATCGACAAAAAAACGAGCACCGCACGCGCATTCTGTTCGAGCTCAAATCTGCGTCCACACTGTTCGAGCATTCGCTCGTTCGGTGCTCATGCGGAACGAATGCTCGAATGAATACGCACCTATACGCGGCGACTGACTCGAGCCGATTTTATGTAATGTAAAGCCGCGTATTCACTAGAACATTCTTCCACATGAGCACCAAATGAGCAAATGCTGGGATAGTGTGGACGCTGATTTGAGCACGAACAGAATGCGTGTTTACATTATGCAGCATGACACAGCCTGAGCTTGAACCGAGCATCTCATGTGCTCATTCGGTGCTCATGCCGAGCGAATGCTTTAGTGAATACGCACCTTGACGCAGCATGGCGCAGCCTGAGCTTGATCCGAGCAGCACATGTGCTCATTCGGTGCTCATGCGGAACGAATGCTCTAGTGAATACGCGGCTTAATGCTCAAGGCGAGCATTACAAAGCTCGTTTAGACGCTGCGAATGCTCATTTTCAATGCTTGGCTCAACATTGATCCACTATTCAGACGGTCTGATGGTTCCAAATGAATAGGTCGCGATGTGTATATACTGACTTGTAACGATCAAAGGAATTCGCTGATAAACCGACAGTCAAGTGGATCACATGCTCTGATCACTGCCCGCCGTTCGCTTCATGCTCGTTTCCCGGCACTGATATGACTATACTATACTATACTATTCAAACTCAGGCTGCCTCATGCTGCGTTATGTTCGTACTCAAATCAGCGTTCACACCATCCGAGCATTTGCTCGTTCAGTGCTGATTCGGTGCTCATGCTGAACGAATGCTCTAGTGAATACGCACCTTTATATTTCTATCCCTCGTCCAAATGATATTACACCGTGTAGTATCATCAATCATTCTTTATCGAGCACTTTTTAAAGATCTAATTCACAACTTTTTGTTCGTTGCCCCAAACCCGTTCAGGCTGATTCATAATATTATTGTGCTTAATCGAGTGCCTAGCGAAAATACAAAAAACCGTAGTTTGAGATGAAAGAAACATTAGTCAGGTAACACACTAGAGAAATTGATTGCGTGAAAATTGTTCATGAAACTAGTTGCACATTGTAGAAACTATTTTCATATTTAATGTAACGTCTCAAATGACTCAACTGATATACTTAATCAAACACTAGATTTAGGTTCACTTTAGTATTTATTTGCACTTAGTTATCACAGACATGTTATCAGCTTTGTGGCCAGGACTGAAGAGAGACAATCCCTCTCGTTTCGATTGCTACTTAACTGTGCGCATGTGCGCCCTAACCGTCACATTTAATATTATTGAAATAACTAGTTGCAATTGCAAACATGCCTTTCGACGAAGAAGATGTAGCAGAGTCCCGTTTCCTATATTCGGGTAACTGATAATAATTATACAGGGTGGCCCATCGAAAACGAACCGCAAGGCATTACAGGCTGGGAAAGAACATTTCGATAAAATCCGAAAACAGGTTTGTTTGTCAGGGGGACACATTTTGACGTAACAAGCATAGTAAAACCTTCTACCCTCTAAGTAGGGGTGTCACCCCAACATTTTTTTCAAATGGGAAGGGGGGTCAAGGGCTTTAGAAGGGGCTTGTAATTCCCTACACAGTGCTGCTTACATTTTCAAAATCGATCCACTCTTTCAGAAAATATGGAGCGTTCAAACTCCAACGATAATGTGTGACGAAAAATGCAAAAATTGATTCAATTGTACTTCAAAACTCATTTATTAGTCAAGTAAATGTTCGAATTGCTGTTCGTCAACCTGCATACAGTGGTATAAGTTATTTTCAACCCGTTGTCGCATTTGGGGTGTCACTTCGCGACATACGTTAATGATTCTTTGTTGCAACTGTTCTAATGTGTCTGGTGGTTTTTGTAAACAAGGCTTTTGATGATCCCCACAAAACAAATCTAAAGGACTTAAGTCGGGTGACCGAGGTAGCCATTCTATTGGGCCCCGTCGTCCTATCCATCGTCCTGCAAATGTGTCATGTAAATAATTGCGCACATTTTGGGAATAATGTGGAGGAGCTCCGTTTTGTTGGAAAATCAGTTCCTGTTCATGGTATTCGGGATCGTTCTCAATGATATTTGTTGGAGCTGGGTCGATGGCATTTTGTAGTAAATCCAAGTACATTTCACCTGGTAAATTTCCAGGAAGGAAAAAAGGTCCTACAATGGAATTTCCAAAAATACCAGCCCACACATTTAACTTCTGGGGGTGTTGCGTGTGTGTCTCGTGAAAAATCCTTGGATTGGTGTCAGCCCAGTACCGGCAATTGTAGCGATTCACAAAACCATGGAGGAAGAAGGAACACTCGTCCGAAAAACACACATTGAATAGAAAATTACCATTGTGTAAAGTTCGCTCACTCATAATTTCGCAAAATTGCAATCGACGATCAAAGTCGTTTTCATTCAGTTCGTGCACTAAGCGAATTTTGTAAGGATGGAATTTATATTTTTTCGATACCCGTTGGACACTGGTACGAGACACACCCGTCGCAATGGCCAATTGTCTTGTACTTAGCGTACTATCAACTGCAACTTGCCCCAATACTGCTATCTCCGTAGGTTCATTTAGTACCGGACTTTCAAGCTCTCTCTTTTTGTTATGAACTGAACCTGTTTCGCGAAATATTTTCACCAAGTCGCGAACAATTTTTCCAGAGGCATGTTTGTCAGGATGCCGTTGGTTAAACAACTGCGCGACCCGATTTCCACATTAATCGTTTTTGAAAAAAAGCTCAATGATTTCCACTCTGTCTGCAATTGAATACACCATAATAATAAATTTTAAAGTCAACAATTCGTAAACACTTCAACCACGACAGGTATCTAGCAACTACTTGACCTAATTCAAACGTGAAGAAATGAATCCTATTCATTTTTAACTCTCTAAAATGAGCCTAAAAAAATCTGTGCATCGGCAAAAACAGCGAATCGGCAAAAACAGCGAATTCATTTGAAGGAACTTATTGCAATAAAGTACAATTGAACCGATTTTTGTATTTTTCGTCCCACATGATGGTTGGAGTTTCAACACTCCATATTTTCTGAAAGAGTAAATCGCTTTGAAAAATCTAAGCAGCACTGTATAGGGCACGTCAAGCCCCTTCTAAAGAGGTATCGCTTGACCCTCCTTCCCATTTGAAAAAAAGGTTGGGGTGACACCACTACTTAGGGGGGTTGAAGGTTTTACTATGCTTGTTACGTCAAAATGTGTCCCCCTGACAAACAAACTTGACGTGTTTTCGGATTTTATCGAAATGTTCTTTCCCAGCCTGTAATGACTTGCGGTACGTTTTCGATGGGCCACCCTGTATAAAGAAGGGTGCTGTTCGACAATTTTCACAAGTGTAACATTAAAATCGCTTTTTTGTTTTGGCATTTTGATTAGCTGCTAGTAATAAAATCCGAAGAAGAATAAAACATGTTATTACTATACTATACTATACTAGCACGGCGAATGCTACGCAAATAAAATAATTTCAAGAAACAAGTAACAAAAACAGAGAATGTTGCATTTCGCGCAACTTGTGGAAGAAACAATTTCTGGTCCAGTGTGCATCGTTTCATATAAGTACATGGGTTATTTGATATTGAAACGAGTTGCATGTTCTTGAGTTTCACGAAATTCGTTTCTTCAGTGTGTCACCCGCCTAAATGTTAAAAGTCTTCTAAATATCTTGTGATAGTTATAACTTTTGAAGTTATTCACTCATCTTTTGGCACAAAAGTATTTTTTTTTTCAAGGTACCCACATGAATGCACAAGTACCTAAATGAGGTGAATGACAACAGAATAGTAATTTATGTATTAAGTGAGTAAAGTGATACCAAAAAAAAACACTTTACTCACGAGTTCATACATAATTTTTCTACAACTGTCAAAAAAAATAACCGATTCATATTTTTTGCAAATATGAAATGAATTTGTCATATTTTTATTGATTCATTATTCGAACAAAGTTCGAAGAGTATGCCGGAGAGTTGAGTTTCAAACAAATGATACGAATAATTTCGAGTCGAAAGCCCTTTCTCTTCACAATATCCGCAAAATGGAAAATTTGAAGCGAATATTAAAATAACATATTCATCGAGGTCAACATTATTATTATTAATGTTGACTTGACTTTCGAATAACTAGTCCATCGAAGTAACTTTTCATTTTCTTTGATTTGTATTCAAAATAAATAAATAATCCTCGTGAATACCTTTTTCCTTATTTGAACTTCATCACTTTTCATTTCTACTTAAATTAAATCTATACTTATCAAGAATTCGTTATCTGGATGGATGCACAATTTCACAAATTTCATTAGTTATTGTTGTCAACTAGTTTCTGACGGCCACACAGCCACAGCTACCTTGGATTACCTGTATAGTATCTGGATGGATGCACAATTTCACAAATTTCATTAGTTATTATTGTTGTCAACTAGTTTCTGACGGCCAAACAGCCACAGCTACCTTGGATTACCTGTATAGTGTAGATTAGGTCCAATAGTTCCTTAGAAGTATATGCTATTATTTTGAATATATTCGCCGCGATAGTTTGGAATTTTGATAATACTTATTTAATAGTAAGAATGCCAAGAATATCATTGGTGAAACATCTGTATATCATATATTTATAGGTTATTAGTTGCCAAAGAAAATGAGAACTGCACCGAGAGAAATATCTATTAGCTGTAATACAAAATTGTATAACCGTTAAATGATTTCTGAATTGAATAGGCGCCAGCATAGTTCGCTTTTCAGTATGATCAAGGTCATTTTTTCAAAACAGTTGTATTACTGTTAAAAGTCTCTCACTTAATAACGCATTTAAATATTGTTTTTTCAATACCATCTTTTAACTGCAATCGTGTTCTTTGTCAAAACTAAAAGGTAACCTTTAGAGACAAAAAGAAAGATTTGAAAAAAAGACCTGTTTCATGTTGAAAATGTTCACATTTTGCATTCATCCGAGAAAATTTAGTGGTTACAATATTTCAATTAGCAGCTATAAGATTTTTTTGAAAAAATACTTGTATAACTAGATTTTTCTGGGTGTGGCTGTATGACAGGATTTCGTTATTATTCGGATCTGTCCTGTTGCTGCATGAAACTGTCGGTTGGTTGCCTAGCCCTTTTTTTTACGCTTTTCCGTTTAATAATGAAATCATATGTTGATACTGAAATATTGTAATACTTTACGCACACAAACCACACAAAAAAGTGAACTTTTTTTGACAGTTATAGAAAAAAATTTTGGTGCCGATAATGTGCCTGTAAATAATACGGGGCAACAAAACCCAACGAAAAGTGGAAATGACAATATAAGACGATATTTTGCTACCGATTTGCAGGCCGCAAGTGGAAACTATTGTGGTTAACACTGAAAGAAATACATTGAACTGAAAATTGACAGACCTGAGGAAGCAATAGGCATTAAAATGACCCTGTACCGAGTAATATTCCATAAATGTTCCATAGTGATCACAGAATGGCTGATCTACTTTGAAAGTGGGGTTAGGTGTTACGATGTTAGATACTCTTCCACAGAGGATGATAATATGCATGTTGATGAACTTGAACTTTGTTGTTATTTTTTTTTTTTTTCGTTAACCTGCTGTCGCCCCCCTACGAACGGCAGCCCTCAAAAGTCGAAACTTGTGCGAGCTAAGGATTAACGAGGAGAATAGATCTCGAAAGGAGGTCGTCCGTATGTCACCCGTCCAAACCATTACTTCGTATAGCGTTGCTTGGCTCGAGAAATCGATGATACACGCGCTCTACCGTTCGAGCTATCCTCTCGGAACTGCACCTAATGTCAAAATGTTCAAAATGAATGACAATTTTTTTCGGGATAAAAGGGTATGAAATTTCCTTCAAAATGCCCCCAATGCAGAATTTAACATGTTACCTGATGTAGTCAACGAATTCAAACAAATTTTTTTCGTTTGCTCGTTTATATCAATATTACGTAATGCTAATGGGCTTATTAACATGCTCTTTGAGTTTTCACGAAAATTTGAAGCCTATATTGACTATGCCAAATCATATGGCTGTCGTAATGCCAGTGGTCTTATTAAGAGGCTTTCTGAGCTTTCACGAAAATTTAAAGCTATGCCAAGGTCATATGGCTGTTGTTAATTGTCATTTGATTCATATGGATGATGATGTTTTATTTTAAGGATTTGAACAAAAAGGAGACTTCATAAAATATCAAATGTTTGATTTAGTTAATTTATTTTCCTAATGGAAAACTGATATTAATCTGAACTATTATCAACGAATCTCATTATGACAAGAAGCTAAGAAGCTGTGAATTCGGCATGCTGTAAGAACACTGCAAAATTAAATTATATTATCAGTTTACGTACTAAATTCCGGACGAGAAATCGACTATTTTTGAAGGCAAGTATTTTTGTCCGCAAACCCTTTTCGTCCGCTGTGGTCAACTATGCCGTGTCATAGTGACCACAGCGGACGAAAAGCGTTTGCGGACGAAAAGTGTCTGAAAACGAAGAATACTTGCCTTATTAAAAAATCGGAAATTAGTAGATCTATTATCTCGCCCGCCTGCTTGCTAGCCTCGACTGCGCCTCAGCTATCAATTTGCAGGCTCGACTATCATACTGTCCTTGGTGCATAAATAACTATTTCAGGCGATTTCAAAACTTATGACTTATGAAACAGACTTATGAGATAAATTCAACCAAGTTGAATATTATTAGAATATTTCACGAATAAAGTTTCTTCGTTATTATAAATACGAACATTGGATTACATCATAATGTTTTGCTTCATAATTTCATTTGAATTTACACCGAAGCGACTCATGACAAATACAGCTATATTTATTATTGTCGAACTGTCAAACGTACCTATTCATTTCGTCATGGTTAGGTCGTTGAAAATGTCGAAGCTGATTCTCCAATCAGAATTGAACGACAGCTGGTGTTATGGCGATAACACAAGTTGCCTTTGGATTGCGATTGGTCAGATAGGTGAGAATTTTAAGATGAGTGACATAGTCAAGATTAAAACTAAGATGTCTAAAAACCCTGGTGTACCGACTGATTAGATTTTGTTTAGACTTTTTTGAAGACAAAACAAATGAATTATGGGTCTACTTTTGTAATCGACTCCAGAGATGGCGATGTTGTGCAATTTTCTTATATTATTGATGTGTTTCTTCATTTTCCTTATATTTTAATAATTTGACCATGTTCCGTTTTTGTGCCGACAGTCCAGAAAGATGAACAAAGTAGGTAACTAATTTATATTCAGTACAGAAATTAAGTACTCACCAACTCACTACTTAGAATCTGTAACATACTTTGAAACAGACATTTTATTTCAAAACGCCATGCATGTTGACAATATTTTATGGCAAAAATGTTTTCAATGTTCTTTAATTTGTCTTTTTTAAGGTTTTCGCTACGATGCGGTGTTGATAAGCGAAAAACTGAAGGAAGTCCGAAAATTTCGAAGTTTTTGGGGCATTGGGGCACTAAGAGGGAAGGTACAAACTTGCTTGTTTTCAAGACTATCTTAAGGTTTGAGAACGATTTCCAGCTTTGCCCAGATCACTTTGAGGTACCCCCAACCCCTTTCCAGTCTTAGTTTACTGTATATATCGGATCCGTGAAATATCAATTTTCATGGCACCCTCCTAAAAATATTGAATGATATATGCATAAAAATGATTACCTAAAGTCCTGAAAACAGCGAAAATGTTAAATAACACATGTACTGATTTATCTGATTTTGAATATTTTTTTAATTTTTTATAATTCAATTTGAATGGTGCACTTATCTTCAGATAAATTAATTATACGAATTTCATGATATAATATGATACGCATTATTCCTGGAGTTAAAATAATAATAATAAAATAATGTTATAATATTTTCAAAATAAGGATCACCCAAAATACTATTTAAAATTTTGACACCAAAATGATCCAGATTCATCAGATTTATGAAAGAGATGACACATCAGTTGCCCATTTTGTATGAATTGATATGGAATATAAATAAATGAAAATCTTACAATGTTTTCGATATCTTAAAATATTTCGAATGCATATTATACAGTCATATAAACTGTGTACAGTGTTCACGGATGCAGTTGACAACAGGAAAGAATCTGAAAATGAAAAAACCTGAAATAAATCTCTTACATTGAAATCGTATGGAGATGTTAAAACTTTCCAAGGGTTGAATAAACACAATTCCGGCTTAACGGACAAAAAATTATTGAACAAAAATACTCAAAAACGTTTATTTTTATTGAGTGTTTCATAACAATTCAATGAATTTCATTTTGTGGCAGTGGCACAAGAGTAAAAAAATTTGCTTGTAAATTGCACTTGTTTGAGAAAACCCGTTATTCGTGCAACATGCAATTTAGAAGCAAATATTTTTTACCCTTGTGCCTATATAAAGACAGTTCACAAAGAAATTTATCATGCGGGGTCAAAAACCCTTGAAGTTGTATTTTTGCCAATACTTTGTCATAATATTATTAATTTGAACGTATATCCATAGCCTTCTAGATTAAAACATAAATTTCAAAATTTAAAAAAATGTTGGTTACAAAAAGTAACAAGTGATACATGCTTGTACATTGGCGCAGCCAGGAGGAGGGGGAGGGCTTTGAGGCTGCAGCCCCCCCAAGCCACTTTTAATTACTACTGTTATTCATAACCCTCGGATGACGAAAAAAAAAAAAGCTCTGGTAACTGACGAATTGTATATTCAGCCCCCCCCCCCAAGTGAAATCCTTACTGCGCCACTGTGCTTGTATTCAGAATGGCATAAAGAGACAAAAGAAGTAAAAATATTCCATGTGACTCATTTGAAAATCGAAAGTTTATATCCACTTCCGGTGAGACCGGAAGTTGCAAGAAGTTGAGTCACTTGTCAAAAAATGCAGTTTTATGTATTATACAAATTCTCCAAATTTCATTTCGATATCTTCAAAATCAAAAAATGTATAGTGGCGAGCCACCTCCGTGGACACCCGGTATAGACATAACATTATTCATTAAATCTTTTTATTCAAATATAAATAAATGCACATAATTGATAAATCAATTATTTCAAATAAATAAATGCTTATGAAATTCATATTAACAAATAATATTCAACACCAAGTATAAATATAAAAGTTCGAGCCATTTGGAATACGATTATCACCAATACTTCTCCAAAGAGCTCACGAGGTCTTTCGGATTGGTACTCGGCCCATGCCTCTCCACCGGTACTCCATTTTTATCGATGATGAACTTCGTGAAGTTCCATTTGATGAAACTTCCCAAAGTACCGCCTTGTATGTGCTTCAAGTATTTCCACAAAGGATGGGCATCGTTTCCGTTTACGTTAATCTTCTCGAATGTATCAAAGTTCACGTTACTTTTCTGCATGAATTGGCATATTTCGTCGTTGGTACCAGGTTCTTGGCCTGCAAACTGGTTGCAGGGAAAAGCCAGAATCCGCAGTCCCTTGGTTTCCGAATATCTGTCGTGCAGCTCTATGAGCTCCGCATAGTTATTTTTCGTGTATCCACACTGCGAAGCCACGTTCACAATAATACATACATGGCCTTTGTACTTCTCCAAAGAAACCGGTTCGCCTTTTATGTTGTTTGCCGTGAATTCGTAGATAGATTTCGCAGTTTTAAAATCTGCTGGATTGGCCATTGCTGCTGTACATTCACTGTCAACACTGTCAAACGACTTGTCACTGGGGCAAAAGTTTCCTTGCACTACTGCGATCAAACTCAACAACAAACAGCGAACATTTCTCATTATGAGTGGCAATGAGGACGTGGCAAACACCAACAACGCATTATCTCTAACTCTAATTATATCTACTTTATAGCATGAACGCAGGACCGGACTAGAGATTTATATGGCGAACCAAGCGAGAATTTAGGATGTAGCGAGGAACTTATATACTTGTCCCTCTCTTGTTTGTACTCGAATTTCACAGTTTAATTGTACCTAACATAAACAAAAATATCTTATAGTATATTCACATTGCAAATCCGGACGACGTGAACAGTTGATCAATTCCTCCTGATCTCCAATTCTCGCAACGCTATTGGTTATTGGTTGTTAGAATATCAACATGGCTCGAAACAAATCGAAATGTTTTTGCAGAGATGAGATGTATTTAGCTTGGTTGAGTTGCAATTACTAAATCTACACGTTTTTGCAATGTGAATATGCTATAGATGTTCAGTCCAAATTGGGTAGTTTCGCGACAGAAAATGAGAAAAGTAAAATGAAAAACTAGTGATTTGTTCTTGAACCAACAATATTTTATTTAAATTCATTTTTCATATTGGGTTCATTGAAGAAAAATTAGAAAGATGTGTGGAAGATTATATTTGACGTGATATACGAAAATAAGTATAGTTCATCAAGATAGTGCGTGGCAATGAAGGATTACGCATGAGAACATAATATGGAAAATTAGCTCTCGGTCAAATTATAGCTATTAATGTAACGAGATTATTATCCGATTTATAATAATCTGCGCTGAGTCGCCTCTGTGCAACTTCCGAGATTTATTTAAATTGCATAATAATCAAGTTACATTCAAAGCTTTATCGTATCATTGACAACGATGAAGTGAAAATAAAGTCAACAACTTATGTCGTGTTATTGTCATTTAGCGTACCATTTGGTATATTTTAGGTGTTGTTATAATGTTAATAATTTGTAATGACGATTTGAATATAAGCGGCCAGAGTTCGTAAATACGTCGTATATAGTTCGGTAGGATTAGCAGAGAAAAAACTATCAATATTTTTATTCGAGTTTAAAGGTCGCTGATTTTTGGAATTTTTTTCCTAACGTCAGAAGTCTACAGGTGGTCCCTCTGTCTGAATCAAAACAAAATTCTGCTATTTGGTTACAGTAGAGCACTTGCAATTGTTTCCTCTGTAATGAGGTACGTTGCACAAGTATCTGTTAGATATAATTGAATACCATGCAGCCGTGGTATTAACCAGTTATTTTTTTTCAATTTGCTTCAATAATCTTACGTTGTAGGTGTATATATGGGAGTAAAAAAGATGAAGCACCGGTGGGCAACGACTATTGTTATTAAACGATCTCCCAAAAGAACTCTGAGCTTTTGTGTTCAGATATCTGACTGAATCTCCCAACTCGGAGAATCGGAGTGCTTACATTGTAATTGGAATGGTTGGAATCCTCATAGGAACCTAATTCAACAAAACCAAGATGATTTGCAGTAAATCATCTAGAAAAATTACTTCATTCCGAACTGAAAATGATAGTTATACTATTTCACATATCTCGCAAGTTTGGGAAATGTCAAAATGGGGAAAAAATAATAAAGTAATTTTATTGATGGATTTTAATTTTTCTTTGTTCACTTATTAGTTTTGATGTATATTTTAATTCCATCGCGTTGAATATAGTATTAACAACATCACTGAACTTGTCGATTGGTTGAGCTTTTTTGATATTATGTTACCCAATGAGCTTTTTGTTCTCGGTCACGTGATATCAGATTCAAAATTATTGATGGGACAACCTGTATATTTTGGCATTTTTATGTTCCTCCCGATAAAACGATTCCAACAAACTAGGTATCACACTTGTGTTCCAAAACAGAGGTACTTCAATATCCTACTTAATCCGACCCTGATTCACACAACTACATAAATAGCTAATGAAATAAAATTACCTTGTTGCCATGTTCAGATATAATGCTGGTGTAAAGCACTTGTTGATCCCACATATCATCATCATTTTTATTATTTATAACAACAAAACACACGCTGATGAGTTTGAGAATTAAGACATTCCAATCATTCCATAGTTATAATACCTGATAATTTGATTCAAATTATTTAGGGACATATCATTCCATAGAAATATAACAAACACTTATATTTTTATGTATTATTCAGGCGAAAATATTGATCCGAAACAAGATGGCGTACATATGTTAGAACATAACTCTCATTAATTAATCATTTTGAATATAAAATAATGGCTATTAACAATCTCTAGTAAAATGATGAAATATCTGTCACCCAGAACACGAAATACCTATGCAAGTGATTTAAATTTATTTGATTTTTTTACCTCAGGTACTTTATTGTCGTGACATTACACCTAAACCATTATTTTATCATTTAGTTTGTAAAAAGTGCAAAATAAGAGAGCGGAATTCAAATTTACGAAACGTATCACCATTGATCGAATCGAAGAATAACGTCACATGGCATGTTATGAAATATATCTGCGTTGATATTCATACCGTGCCAGTAGTCTAGAAAATTTGTTTTTATTTATATTTCTGTAGTGTTTTCACTTTCAGTGCCAGTTTAACCAGGGGTCTTTTGGGTGCTATAGCAACAGGCGGCAAAATATATTTAGGCCGGGGCGGTACATACGTACGTACATGGTTAAGGCAGTTCCAAAATAAAGTAATAAACAGTGAGATGTGACTCACATCATGTGAGATATATGATATATTTAATATTCTTATTCTCTTTATGTGTTCATCAGTAGTGCATCAGTAGTCAGTAATTCAGTTTCACTTCAGAATCAGCAGAGTAAAGTTGTTTTATTCTTTATCCAACACATGACAGTTATGACTGTCATTATTAATGACAGGTAAACTACTATCAAATAACACACTAGTGTGTTATAATCCATAACTCATTAGTGAGTTCTAGATTATAATTCACGTTCATATTTAAAACTTATTAATTATTGTCTCATAAAAAAACGATTTCTTCCACTTGTTGGATAAAACATTGTATGCCACTCGTTACTCGTTATGTTTCTAAAGTCACTTGAGAATTCATATACAGGGTGTCCCAAAATAAAGGGGACAAACTCACTTCATTTTAAGGCTGAAAGCTCCAATAAACATATACCCTAAAATGAGTATTAACCAAGTTACAGGGCGTTGAAAGTGACACAAAAAAATATGTTTTCCAGAATATCTCCATATCGGCTTTGGTATGTCACTTAACAGCATTCAGTTTCATATTTTAAGGCAAATCATGTGCTTGTAACTCTAAACAGGGCCGTAGGGCAGGTGGGCACCCCTATTCGCCCCTCCCCAACTTTCACCCCACTGGATTAATATCGATTCCGTGTTCCTTTTCTTAATCCCCAATATTTCCTATACAAACAAGGAATACTTTTCGTTTCACAAATATCAACGGTTTTCGAGATATTTGAAGTTGAACAAGTCAACTGGTAATCTAATTTTACCCTATTTCGCAATCGTCTGGTTTCAGTAGATTTGTGATGAAAAATTATCCATTTTTTCTTCTTTAAGATTTTGGTTAGAAATTTTGTTAAATAATACAATAACGAATAGGTCGAACATTTTTCATTTATGATTATATAGGATATCCTCTGCGGCCGTGGCTGTTGACTCCATTGAGAAATGCACCAAATACTCCAGAAGAAAGATTCAATAACAGACTTAAATCGGCAAGGAGTCTTGCAGAAAGATGAAAAAATGGTGTTTAGAAAAACATATTTCGGTGTTTGTTGAAGCATCGCGTATTGCATTAGTGGCGGATCCAGGGTACTGGTATAGGGGGGTAATGAATATAAATATTCTCATTTAAGTAAAGTAAAATATGAATATATTTCCAATAGACATATGAAATAATAAAAACAAGCAATAGTGGTTCGGTATGTAAGAATTGCGAATAAAAGTATTTGAAACACTCAAATTACGATATTGGGACGGCAATATAAGTATTTTGGAATAGGTTTGGAGGGCGGGTAATTACCCCCTGGATCCGCCACTTTAACCTCCTGTTATTTGTGTTAATTCGTCGCTATTATTTACAGAATGGCTTAGTCGTGATACTTTGGACAATTTTCTTTTTTTTCCATCATCAACCGTTTTGGTTCTGAAGGCGAACTCATATTTTCGATCGTATTTTGTGCCGTAGTAATATTATCCTGCAAGGCAGGATCAAACTAAAAAAATATAACTAATTAATTTGATTGCTCACATAACTATTTGGAAGTTTCATCAGTTCCAAAGTTTTTTGAAATATCAATTCCATCACTGTTGGCATTCACTAGGCTTTCAGATTGGAAGAACGAAATGAGATGTCATATTGGTGAATTGCTTCAGAAAAAATCTCTGAAAGGTAGGTACTTGTGTTTCATACTCGCACATTGCTTGTTAAAAAATCGAACTTTATTATCGGTTCTGCTATCCTTTCATCTCCAGATATACCTACTCATTGGGGTCATAATATGTAATAATTTTGTTTCCGTATCGTCTAAACTATCATGAATTGACGAACCTCCACCAGTCGTTTCTGAGGATTTTCTATTCTTGACTAACTTTGATTTTGTGTTTTTTTTTTTTCATATCAATCCAACAGTAAATGACAGAAAACTTTCAGAAAACAATATAATTTTTAATTATTTGTTAAATACCTTTCTCCATTGGTGCCACTCTTTGGCTGGTCCACCCGGAAGCATATAAGCAAAACGTACCACGTTTCAGTCAATGGAAGATATTTTACTCTCTGATTGATGGTTGTAACCAAACGCACAGGTGTACTTTGCCATCCAGCCTAAAACGTAGTACACTAGTACACTTTGTCGCCTGGAAATTTATTCGAAAAAATCCCCTGTTGCAAGCTAGAGGTTATTTTGCTCAGGTTAGGTTTGTGTGTAAATCGCAAGCGAAAAACTAATTCTGTAGTTCACGCATTTTCGACTCGCAAGCTAGGTTAGCTGTTTGTGTGTCAATTACGAGCAAAAAACTAACTCCCGCTAGTGCAAATGCACCACGTTTCAATCGGAATGGGCAAAATGCACCTGTGTTTGGTCACAACCAATCAGAGAGCCAGAATATCTACCGCTGACTGAAACGTGGTACGTTCTACTTATATGCCACCACGGAATAGAATTAAGAATTGCAGTAATTTCCCCCCAAACCCAAAGTTTCAGGCTTTTTTTCTTTGGTATATATCTTGGTGAATTTGCACTATACTCAGGCCGCTCGTAAATCTATTCCGCTCTTTTGTAAAATAGGGTCAGGTGTCCAAGTGGTTAAGAGACCTACAGACTTTTTTCTGATGACCCGAGAAAGTGCCAAGAATCGCACGTTTAACGGTAAGACATCCCACAAGTTTCGACTTTTCAGGGCTGCCGTTCATAAGGGGACGACAGCTTGTTAACGGAAAAAACAATTTTAACATCAACAATTTCTTTCTGGCTAATCTTTCTGAAATTTTGATATGTTTTGGATTCTGACATCCTTATTTTATCGTCTAATTTACAGATCCATCCTATGACTAGTTTTCGAGCCACAGGGTGTCAAAAATGCGATTTTTTGTGTTTAAGCTATCATATATAAATTATGTGCTCCAATTCATTCTCAGAAATGAGTTGAATCTGAGTTATAGTTCATGAATGCCTCTATATGAATAAAAAATAATGTCCTCACAAAGGGTGTTTATAGAAATCAATAAACATGTCATTTTTGATGAACATCAATAACTTCGTTTTGATTTGCACTCAATGTGTTCAAACTAGAAAACAAAAAGCTAGGATTTGACAGTTTTTTGAAAAAGAGTGTGAGGATTCATATAATTGCCCTTCCAACAGTATGAAGTTTTCCAAATAAAGGGTGACAATTTGAATGTTTTCAACTGCTGTATCTCGTGAAGAAAATGATTATTACAATTGTTGGTAAGTTTCTAGAAAATAAAAGGAGAACTAAAATGACACATGAAATAATCAACCTCACTGATTTCTAGCCACCCCCACTCACATGTCAATAAAAACCCCAAATTGTGATACCTCATGGAATAGCTTGTAAATAATGCTCTCCTAAAGTATCAATTACCTTTACTTATATTTTGAACATGACGGACCTCGTCAATTGTCATCAAAATAATCTTTCCACAACGGAAAGTATCACTCATGTGCGCCATTATTTTTTAGTTGTATTCATATTTTTCATTAACTATATATTCGAAAAATGGCTTGTTCGAACAACAGAGTGGTCAAAATAAAAAATAATATGGCTTTATAGTTCATTGAATGAACCTAAAAGTAGGATATCCTGTACAAATTGTAATCCCTCGCTTTTATATGAATAACTTAACAGATAAAAAAATGATGGATTAAAATCACCTGGCCATAAAATTTTGAGCAACTAATCATGAAGCTGAAATAATATTAAATTATTTGATTATTTCTATCTTCGTTAATTTTGCTCCTTGAACATAAACATATTCATTTCAACTGAAGTCAAATTTAGCTGTCAGTCAAACTAAGCTAACAGGATATTGACAAACCGACCCTAACTGAAAAGAACGCTTCACTATCTATGTATTTGTTCGTTTGTATTTTAGAAATCCGAATTTTTTTAACCCTTTCCGTGATTAGTAATACCAGTAATAGAATAAAATCTTACGATCAAAGAAACAAAAATGGCAAAAATGTTTTATATTCTGTGACAAAGCTGTGAAAATATCTTTTCTAGGAATAACTCTTGGAATATAATAACCTTTAATTTTTTACATGAAATGATGGCAAAGCGTTCATTTTCATCTTTCTCTTATCATTAGATGATAAGGAAACATCTGGTATTTTGAATATAATCGATTATGTTGGTCCAAAGTATACATTATTTATCTCTGAATCATCTTATTATGATGCCACCAGTGCATTTACCGATTCCAACAAAACCTACTCGAAAGCAAGTGCGTAGATATGGGGGGTAATTACCCCCCCCCAAGAATAGTTATATACTAGTATTTTTAAATTAAATTTAAGACTTTACTTACTCCTTCCCAGGAAAAAAAATGAAAGCATTTTCCCTCACAAGAAAAAAAATTAGCGACGCCCTTGCTTGAAACCAAGCTTTAGCCCTCTGAAAAAATGGTTTTGGAAGTAACTATTAATGTTGACCATGAAATGATATGCAAAGTATATTTAGTTTTAATTTTTTATATATAACAAGAGCTGGTGACTCGGCTGGAGATATTCTGTTATTTTAACAAGCTCTGCCGCAGATTACTAAAAAAATAATTTGCTTTGGAGCATCTGTGTACACATCAACAGTCGCCCAAGTTTTCTATCAAAGGAAGAGAGATACCTTTTATCTTGAAGTAAAAAAGAGAAAGCCAAAACAGTTCTTCAAATGATTTATTCTTATTTCATAGGTACTACCTCCTAGTTGAACTCTTCATATACATATAAATTACCTTGACTGAGCTCAATTTAGTGTAGATCAGATATAAATACAGGTATCATATGTGAATGTATAATTTCATTTCTCTAGGAGAGTTGAATATGCCAAAAAAAAAGTATTTTTGGAAGCAATAAAAAAACATTTATGGAATTATCGCTGCAGCAGTTACTAGGTATGTACATTACCAATATTTTTCCAATGACTTTACCAAGTCCTTAGGATTAGTGCTGGGACCATGTCTCTCAACTGGCAATCCATTTTTGTCAATGATAAACTTGGTAAAATTCCACTTGATTGCATCTATCAGAGTACCGCCTTGTTTATGTTTAAGATAGTTCCATAGAGGATGTGCTTTACTACCATTAACATCTATTTTTTCAAACACGTCAAAAAGTACATTCTTGCTTTGAATGAATTGACATATTTCAGCATTGCCGCCTGGTTCTTCTCCAGCAAACTGGTTACATGGGAATGCTAGAATCCGTAAGCCTTTTGATTCAGCATATTCATTATATAACTCGTTCAGTTCGGCATAGTTGTTCTTCGTATATCCACACTGAGATGCAACGTTTACGATGATACATACATGTCCTTTATACTTCTCTAGAGATACTTCGTTGCCTTTGATATCCTTCACACTGAATTCGTATATAGATTGTGCATCTTTATAATTTTGAGGATTAGACATTTTATTGGGCGAAATTACTGTCAGTGCTCGATAGGTGAAAGCTACTTTGAATATAGTTTTACAGCTCTTCAACAGCATTTATATTACTGATTCTATCAACTAGCACACTTCTTATCATCTAAAATGAGTAAACGACTTATTTATTTATAGAATTGAGCTTTGAGCTGTTAGGTTATGAAGAAATTCAAGAGAATGGAGAATGACAAGTGTTTTGTGTTTTTGAATTTTGAAACAGTACTGTCTAACACTCCGGCATCGGTATAATTAAAAATTGTGTGAGATCACAGAACCCAAAGTGTTGTGTTTTGTGATACATATAAGGTTTATTCGTTTGCATCAAGGTGTAGTGTAGTGTAATTTACAACATATTTTGAATCGAGTGTAGCTGAGTGCAGTTCAAACAAAGGAACTCGTCAAATTATTCTGCAAACGAATACTGAAATCGAGTGTAAATTACACCAGGTGTAGGAATGTGCTACACCTCGATGCAAACGAATTAACCTATAGTTTTGGGACGTAGTTAATACATGTATGATTGGAACATTGTTTTGTTTTCAGATATTTGCCACACATTGAATTGTTTTCATTTTTGAGTTTGAATCTCAGAGTAAAAAAAGACATAGAGATGCCTATCCTATACCAACACAAATACCTGTTTCGAAGTGAACACGAACTATCCTTTTCTATACAATTTTTGTGCGAAGGAGGTGACGGGTGGTGAAACGTAAGCGAATGGACAGTTTGTTTACATCAGAGTAAGAAGGACCATAATACAAACGAGTAACAAACGAAGAATGACAACTTGATGAAATGAGCGTGCATACACGAAACTACCCGATTGAATACGGACTAAACATTTTCAAGGCCCTCGCTTGTGAACAAAGTTATGTTGCCTTCAAGACAAGGATGAAAAAGGCATCTTTATGGTTTTTTATTACTCTGAGGTTTGAATACTCGCTCTTATGTCAATAAAGACAAAAACAAAAGTGAAATGAAATAGAATAGATTACTCTCGTTTATTTCTAGCCGTTTCTGTTCTGAAATACTTTGATTTGTACATAAATATTACCATTCAAGAAGCCAAGTGACAAACTAGATTTTTTTTAATCCTACGTACGCGATTTTCTGTCGCGCGATCATTTAGTCGCAAAAGTGAAACACATATTTTTTGAATACTAATGCGTCCATAAATATGAGTGAATAATCGCCGCGACTGAAAAGATGCAACCAGTCCCATTTTTGAAGCGACGCGATTGTCGCTAATTAAAATGGGTCAAAGGGACAATGATGATGAACCTGCACGCATTTAACGACAATTCAATCGCGTTTTGGTTCGACGTTATTAGAAAACGAAAAGATATAACACCCTACGGAAGCTATCTATTAAAGATACTACAACAAAAACAAAATGAAGAAATTAACAGAAGCTGAACGACAATGAACGACGATAAAAAACATTATGCTAAAATAGAGATCCTAGCTAAATGTGGAAAGAATTACCGCATCCTACGCCACTCATTCAATATCCTCACACATACCGTGTATAATAGTAAAACATGCTTCCATCAAGTTCTTTTGGCCACGCTACTGCCTACCAGCCGCCTTCGCAATTCTCATCATCAAACTTCAAAATAGAGCCAGCCGAACAACCTACAAACAGTTTCCCTGACTAATACCCAAAATGAGAATTCTGAATGTTCCGAGAGAAATTACTAGGTATTCAAAATTTTCAGGAGGTTTATTACTATCCCCCACGGGGCGAGTTCTTCATCATGTGACTGCTCTATGATATCATCACCTGCCCTCTCCCAGTTATTTGACATGTCGAATAAATAGTTGCATACAACATTTCTTCTATGTTCAAGCAAAAAGCAAAAAATGATAAATGTGGTGCGGCACTAGGTGTAGGAAAATGGAAAGCGCAACTCGAATAATTAATATTACTATCGATTTGCATCGAAACAGACCATCATTTATTTTTCCATTAATACTACTCATTTTAAAACCTTCAATTCTGTAATTGTAAGAATTAATTTTTGACTGACGTTTCTATAACCGCAGTTGTATTAAAAAAATCAAAATCATAGTAGCTGTGAGCGCGTATGTTATCACGAGGTGTGGACATAGTACAGCCTGTTTGCGCTATGAAGATAGACGGTTTAGAACAAAGCGGATCAGTTTTGATAAAGGAGTTATTCTCGGGAAGGCATTGTTTGTTTAATTCTGGCTGCTAACAATAATATAAAATAATATAAAATATGTAACTGTCGGAAACGTATTGCCAATCTCACAGAATATCTGCTAAATATGTAGTGGGTTTGAATGTTTATATGTTTGTCATGATGACAGCACGTTGAAGTAGAATGACAGATGAGTGCAATATATAAAGAACTTCTTTTTCCACTAAATATAGTTCAATAAAGTTTTGCTTTTTGCATGAATGTAGAAAAAAATTATTTAGTTCATTGATTTGTATTTTATAAACATCAAAGTTATTTAAACAGATACATATTGTATGTATTAAGTTGGTATAAATGCTGTTTTTTGAGCCGCCGTTTTCTAGACTCGGCTAGTAATAATAAAGCTACCATGCAAATAGTTTTAGTAAAATCCATATTGTTACAATGAAACTAACGTAGCTGAAAACATGATGCGCATTCGTAGCACAACGGATTATATAGTCTGTAATATATTATCCAGTGATGAAAGGCATTCAACCTCAGAGTAATAAAAGACATAGAGATGCCCTGCCTATACCTACACAAATACCTGTTTTGAAGTGAACATGAACTATTCTTTTCTATACAATTTGTGGGCGAGGGGGGTGACGGGTGGTGAAATGTTATCGACAGTTTGTTTATATTTGAAGTAAGGAGGACCCTGCTTTTTAGGTCATCTAAAAACTAAAACCACGAATTTACTGATAATAATAATAATAATAATGATAATTTTTGGATCTAGAAAACGACTTCAACGATTTGGATCAAACTTTGTATTTAGATAAGGTATTGGTAAAGTTCATTTATATAGGTACTGAAAATATGTGACTTCACTCATCTCATAATATTATTAATAATAATAATAATAATATGAATTTTTGGATCTCTGAAACGGCTCTAATAATTTGGATCAAATTTTGTATTTATATGAAGTTATGCGTTTTAAGTTCATGAATATAGGCTTTTTTTTAAGAAAAAGGTGATTTTACAAATAATAATAATAAAATGGGAATTTTTGGATCTCGAAAACGGCTTCAACTCAAATAGTATGAATTTTTAGATCTCGGAAACGGCACACTGTATATGGCCGTAGGTAAAGTATAGTACGTAATGCGTGTTGTAAAGCAATTACGCACTAATGTAGTTTTTCCATTCTTGCGTAATATGCCTTTTACAACGTACGTGACTAAAATCTGCTCTAATCTGAGATCATAATACCGAACTCGACTGTCATATAAGTTGTCATATTTGATTTTTGTTTGAAGTTGACTTGTCAGTTTTTCAATAAATACATTTTTTATAAAAGAAATATTACCAACAATAGGAAACAGGCATGTGTCCCCATTCTGATATATTTTTATTTGCACATGAACAACATCCGAGAAGCTAAGTGACATACTCTGAATTTGAAATTTTCCGTTTTTCCTAATACGCTCTATTAGTGTGACGTCACGCCGCCAAAATTGTTGGTGTAAGTCAGTCTAGATGTCAACAAAGCGTAGCGGCTATTGGCTGAAGGCCGTGTGTTTGCATCCAATTTGAATCTAAAGATTGACTTACTTACACCAACAAAAATTAACGGTGTGACGACTTCACTAAACGCGCGCATTCGTAATTGATAATACAACTTTTTTCCCATTTGAAAACGCACTCCTAGCGCCACTGAAGGATGTATGCTTCGTTACTTCAAACAGTCCAACCTTTCACTGTTAGAGAGCTCTCAAAGGCCGAGTAATATTTGCCTGAAACTGTCAAAATTACTCGATATTCCGGAAACAACCACAAGGATCGCTAGTGTTTGGGGGAAGTTATTCGACATCTGGATCAAATTGAGTTAATTCTGAGAAAAATATGGGATTTATACACCAATAAAAGAGCATGAACTAAGTGATTATTCAACAAAAATACGATTAAGAAATCGACTGTACCATAACATGAGGGAGAGACCGTAGTTATTAAATTCTGTTATGTTTTGGACACGGAAATGTCATTTATTAATTTCTTATAAACAAACTAAATAAAAAAAGTGTTTTTTTTTTAAGTTTTGCTTATAAAATGAAAACTAATACATCAATCTGGTTGCTCCAATGAGATGAATTGTAGAGAATTGAAATACAAACAAAATGAAATTCAGTACGATCCGATCGGATCATTAGAAACGGAGAAAAACTGAAAAAACCGGAAAATTTTGCAATTTTTTAAAAAATTCACATCTCCGCCATTTTTCAATTTGTAGGGTTGGCACTTTTTCATGAAAGTAGTGAATTAAAAGTACTTCATTAGTTTTGGCACGATTGCAATTTGAATTTTTTTTGCACTATCTTGCAGCGTGCCTGGATGCTCTAGTGATGCTCCTGTTTCAATATCTCAAATAGATTTTGAAAGCAGAAGTATAGTACTACAAAACGTCAATGGGTGAAAAATGCTTGCAAACATGACTGAAAATGGCCGAGCCCGCCTTGGCAATGGTGTAGAAGGAGAAACCGTGATGAGGGGAGGCGTGTGTATTGTAAAGGGATTATCACCTCCCCTCACCTCACGGTTTCTCCTTCTACGCGACCGCTAAGGTGGGCTCGGCCGTTTTCAGTCCTGTTTGTAAACATTTTTCACCCACATTTCGCGGCATTGTAGCGAGAATATACGTTTTGTAGTACTATATACTGCTACTTTTAAAAGCTATTCAAGAAATTCAAATTGGATCATAACAAGACCATCCAGGCACGCTGCAAAAAAAAATCAAATTGCAATCGTGCCAAAACTAATGGTTGTAATTGACTACTTTCACGAAAAGTCCCAACCATACAAATTGAAAATTGACGAGAGTTGTGAATTTTCTAAAAAATCGCTACATTTTCTGTTTATTTTCAGTTTTTCTCTGTTCATTCCATTCATCTGATTGGAGCAACATTAGTTTTAATTTTATAAGCAAAACACTAAAAAAACACGTTTTATTCATTTAATTGTTTATAACGAATTAATGAATGACAGTTTCGTGTCCAAAACATAGCAGAATATAACTACGGACTGTCCCTCCGACTCCCTCATGTGATGACACAGTGGGTTTCCTAATCGTATTTTTGTTACGAAAAAATCCTCCATTGATTGGCCTATAGACTACCTATGCCCTGTCGTCACAAAAGAGGGCGGAGCTTATAAAACCTTTTCAAACAAACTTGTAATATGTGTTAAAAGCCCATAAGGAATTTGATTTGATGATTTTGCATAATTCCGTCGAAAATAAGGAAAATCGATATTATTTTCAATACTCAGTTAGTTGAAACCTTTTGACAAAAAAAAAATTCAATGTTTAGAAAGGTTTACGAAGTTTCAGCCACTTTGACGTCACACCTAGGTAGTCTATTGAGGAATTATTTTTACTAAATTGATGCAGAAAACACAAAAAATTAATTTATGTGATTATCTCTACAAGTAGATCCATTATTGCTTGATTCCTCTATTCGTAATAGGTATACAGTGCTGGCCAAAAGTCCCTTCCCCCCTCGAGTCTTCTGAACGGATTGGAATTTTTCTTTGAAATTTGGTATGGTAAAATATATAAGCTACTTTTTGACACCAAAACACTCCTTTCAAAATGGCGTCGGGCCGCCATTTTGATTTTTTTTAAATGGCATCTTTCAATATTCTATATGCCAGCAAAATTTTAAACGGAAATATATTCATCCAGAACAAAATGGCGTTACATAATATTAGAACTCTTATTGAGTAACCCCACCCCAATTAACTTTTGAACGGATAGAAATTTTCATTTGAAAGAGCTACTTTTTGACCAAAAAAATGTTAATTTTTCAAAATAGCGTCAGGCCGTCATATTTTAATTTTTTTTTTCAAATCGCATTGGGGGTCGAGTAACACCCCTCATTTCCAAAAATATCCATACAAAACAAAATGAGAACTTTTTAAGAAGGGTAGGTATATACCTCAAAATATTTGATGATTCTACTGGAACTAGTTGAATTCGAAAGGATCCTCTCATAGCAGAGCTCAGAGCTCCAACATTATGTGCTACCATTTTGTTTTGATCGAATATTTTTGTCTGATATTCCATTGTCGTATAGCAAATTCAGATACGATTCAAATGAGGTATCACTCGACCACCAATGCGATTTTAAAAAATCTTTCAACATGTCGACCTGACGCCATTTTGAAAAATAGAATGTTTTTTGTTGTCAAAAAGTAGTCTATGAACTATCATTCAATAATATAAAATTTCCAAGAAAAATTCCCGTTCGTTCAAAAGTTAACGGGGGTTAGAGAGGTTACTCAATAAGAGTTCTATTACTTACATATCCATTATATTTTGTTTTGCATATTTTCATTTTAAATTTTGCCGTCAGACCTAAATAGAATTGAAAGAAGTTCCGAATGAGGTATCACTCGAACCACCATGCCATTTAAATGGCGGCCCGACGACATTTTGAAAAATAGATATTTTTTTTTGGTGTCAAAAAGTAGCTAATGAACGGCTATTTCCCCAAAACAAATTTCAAAGAAAAATTCTAATCCGTTCAAAAGATACAAGGTGGGACCGGAGGGGACTTTTAACCAGTACCCTATAGTTTTGATTGAACTGCTGTGAAGTGACGTCATTTCTATTAGTTTGCTACTCAAATAAGTGGGATACCACAAAATAAACAGATCACCAATCAAACAAGTTAAAACAAAATATTGATCTGCCACCTATAGCAGAGACTGAAGATTAACTATGCTATAACTACCACTCTTTGCCTGGGCAGGTGATGGTTAGCTATAGGTAATAGTTAGCTGAAGCATAGAAAAACATGGCAAAATTTTTGTTGGGTATTTTGGAATTTCAATATAATGAATTTTTTTGTTTCAATTATGGCCCATATTCCCTATATCTACAAATGCCAGCAAAGTATCATGAAGAATTTTAACAAAAATGTAGGATAATAATTTAGAATTTGTCCATTATTATTACTCAACTAAAGATACTACATAACTTTTTTGAATATCAAAATAATGACTGCTTCACAATAATTTATGTTATTTGAAGTACTAAGAGATTATAGAAATTCACATGGCATATTTTGATACTTAAGGTCTTGCATAAAATGTAAAATATTGGCCGTTTACATTATCAATTGGATTCTATGTTGTATGCTAACTTTTTTGTAATTCTTTGTCACTACCTATTACTTTTTGTTGAAAACTAAGCACAATTACATTAAATTGTTAGAAATTTAAGGGATATAGTATCAGTTAATATAGGTACTAGGATTCTTTATTTTGGATTGCATTATTAGAACTATATTAACAAAACTCTTTCTTCAGAAACTTACAAACCATTATTCAGAAAACCTAGAATATTTACAGTACCTTGTCTGTATATTTTAAACTTGATTATTCTTATAAAGGACAATGAAAATAAATATCTGAAAAATAATTACATACATCCTTATAAAGGAATATGAAAACTATATTCATGAGCCCTTTCCCAGGCTATTTTTTGGTCAAAATTCTCTGTGTTGCTGTGAAAAATTTTAATTTGATGGAAAAACTTACTAGACTAGATGGTTGCATATCAGCAGTTGTTAGGAATAGAATTTCAATATTTCTGTGTAATAAAAATTTGTATAGCATTATAGTCTAAGGTACCTCACTTACAGACAATAATTGAAGTCATCACTAAGCTCCTCCTCCAAACATTTGTCTTCAATCAGTAAAATGTGCTTACAGTTCTTGATACTTAATATACTAATACAATTATAGTTATACATATTTTAAATATATCTGTTGTCCCATTGTTACACTTATACCACTTTACCGTTTTTATGCATACTAATTGTATTTTTGACTAGTCGGATAAGTTTATACATTGTGTAATTTTTGTGACGAATACATGATTTATGATTGTAATTTCCGAGTTGATGGTAACTTGAACTAGCTTTATTTGAAAATATTGGAACAAATACACAATCTAATAGATAATTGGTGAACAAATAGCTAATTGGTGAACAAATACCTGGTTACAAAATAAAACAAATTAACAAACAAGGCAACATATCATACAAAACAAACTACCAATACTTTTCAAGAATTTCCACCATCTGTAGAGGTTTTACGCTTGGCTTCAGCCTCTCAACCACATTTCCTTCTTTATCGATAATAAATTTGGTGAAGTTCCAGTCGATGTTATTTCCTTTTGGCCCTGCTATTTTGTCCTTCATGAATTTCCAAAGTGGATGGGCATTTTTACCATTGACTTCAATTTTCTCAAACATATCAAACTTAACATTTCTCTTAATAGCAAACTCACATATTTTTTGAGAATCCCCAGGTTCTTGTTTACCAAACTGATTACACGGGAATGCAAGAATCTTCAATTTTTTTTCATCTGAATATTTATCAAATATCTCAACAAACTGTTCATAGTTACTTTTGGTATGACCACATCTCGAAGCAACATTTACAACAATACAAACATGACCTTTATAATTTTCTAATGATACCTCTTTTCCATTTATATCTTTAGCTGAAAATTCATAAATGGATTTTGCATTAATCCATTCTGAATTTTCTTCATCGATAGGTTCGTCAGTTTTCTTTGTGGATTTGGTTTTTTTCGTAACTACATCTTCCTCTGTGACATCTTTTGTTTTTTTAGATTTCGTTTTTTTCGCTGGTGGTTCTTCAGATTCAATTTCGGGAACATCTTTGGCGGCTTTGGTTCCATTTTTATTCCTTGTACTTCTTCTCGGAGGCATTTTTCAGATATTTGCACGAAATCACTCCAATATCCAATAATAATATTCAAACTGGCGGGAAAATGATAACGTGTCGTCTTAAGTTCGTACTTATTTCTTAATCTTCTTACCTCTGCTTCTTCTCTACGGATATCAACAGTCATGCAACAGTCATTCGAGAAATGCGTTCCCGCTAGATGGCGCAAAAAATGTAGGCATGAAATTGTGTAGTGGTGGTTAGTTGCCAAATTCTATAACTTGTGTAAAGTTAGCACCCGACCCTGGTACCCAAACCTAGCACCCACCACCAAGTCCAGTTCATAGCAGTGAAATGAACAGGATACTGTCACTGGCACCCTTATTTTAAGAGCAAACAATACCCTTGATGAAACGGGAATCGGTTTTGAGCGTTCAGTTTTATTTTTTGCTAAAATTTTGTTGGAACAAATGATTTAATTCGTTTGTGAGAATTCGGGAATCTAACTGATTTTTATTTTGATGATTTTGAGGGAATTTTTTTTTATGGTTTAACAAATGAAAAAATTGGCAAATTCCCGAATTCTTAGGGGAATTATAGATTTTTTTTAAATCATTAATTTTAACGCAAAACCGATTCTACGATTAGGAGCTATCTAGTATCTACCTCCCAGCTACGTAGTTTTGTTACGGACAGTTGCTTCATCATCTCCACTATCGCTCTTGAAAAATATATCCCCACACACCCAGCATGTGCGGCGCAATGATATATTTGACTTTCGTGATGACGCGCTGATGTTTCCGCATAATAATAATAATAATACTCCCTCATAAACACTCGTAGAGTGTACCCAAAGGCATGGCCTGTGCGGGTAGAGGATAGCTATTATTATTATTTGCCGTGGCGCTCCGGGGCGACTTACTGATTTTTGGTGGCGTATTCACTTTTCAGCTGCAGGAAAACTCTGAAAACCTACAGCACCACCTCGGGTGGCCGGCGTGCACTCCAAGCTAGCACTAGCCGAGATTGGCATCTAGACAACACACAATACACTTGCTTTCAACAAGGACTGTGGTCGTCTGTCGATTCCACCGACATAACCTTTAAACCTTTAAAGGTTATGTCGGTGGTCGATTCCGATATTGGGTACTTGAGAAAAAATCCCTCGTACCTACATCGGGCTCGAACCGACTACCGCTATACTGAAGTTCTGAACGGCCTGCACTTAGACCGCCAGACCACCGACCACCATGAAAGATCTAATATTTTTTATCTGGAACGAGGTCTTGAGACAGGATTTGGTTTGATGTAAAATGTTGAGAAAGGAAAATGGTATATAGCCCCAAATTTTCAAGTACCTAAAATATCAGCATTGTAGAAAAAAATACCCCCACTCATAAAATTAAATTAATTTTTTCTCAAAAAAAGCTCTCGAGACACGATGAGGTTTGATGGAAAATGTTGAGAAAGAACATTTTCAATGGACAAGTTTTCACATAAACAAGAGAGACGTACCATTGTGCGCTTCTCCTGTTACCCCACCCGACGCATTAACGGATCACGTGGCAATGCAACACACCGATAACACCGCACTTCGATATCCCTTCCTCGATCGAGTAGAGGAGAAATTGTTATGATCTCTCAACATACAGTATCGGAAAGTTTTCATCGGGGGTAGAGACAAATCTATGCGAGCAACAATTGAGGAACGCAATGATATGATAATACCACATAATTAAGAGAGATGCACTACTGTACGCCTCCCCTACTACCTCGTCCGACGAATTAACAGCCACGTCGATATCCCTTCCTCGAGCGAGTCGAGGAGAAATTGTAATGCTCTCTCAACATAATAGCAATAAGCTATTCTTTACGCTCGTATGAAACCAGTATACCCCGATGAAAACTTTCCGATACTGTATAGCAAGCTATTCTTTACGCTCTCATGAAACCACCATATCCAAGACGAAAACTTTCCGATACCGTAGACAAAATCTACGCGAGCAACAAGGAATGATAATACCACATAAACAAGAAAGACGCACTACTGTACGCCTCTCCTGTTACCCCACACGACGCATTAACGGATCACGTGGCAATGCGACACACAGCACACGTCGATATCCTTTCTTCGAGCGAGTAGAGGAGAAATTGTAATGCTATTATAGCAAGCTATCCTTTACGCTCTCATGAAACAATGCACCATCATACCCAAGATGAAAACTTTCCGATGCTGTATACTAGCTGCATAATAATCGCATGTATTGTAAACATGATGGTATATTATAAAGTATATCCCATTATCATTTATCAACTGCAGAATAATATAAAAACTCGTTCCGAACCCTTATACCGACAATATTGAAATCCCTCAATGCACACACCAAAAACAACACACTACACCACTGATATTTCGAACTATCAGGCACGCGTTCTTTAATAGAGATTTCTAATGGCTTTGGACACTCTAATAAAAAGAGACGAAAGTTCTTGATTTTTCCATCCTTGTTGCCAGGGGATGTACTCTGTGATTGGTCACTATGACGGCAGGAAGTATAAATGTCATTTTCAACTGTAGCTGTCTTGTCATCCAGAGCGCGCCCTGGTCAACAAGAACGGAAAAATTAAGAACTTTTGTCTCTTTTTATTAGGGTGTCCAAAGCCATTAGAAATCTCTATTCACCGGTGGCTCAATCAATCCACCAACCGAGGGTGCGGGGGATACATCCAGTGGCGGATCCAGGGTACTGGTATGAGAGGGGTAATGAATATAAATATTCTCATTTAATAAAAGTAAAATATGAATATATTCCCAATAGACATATGAAATAATAAAAACAAGCAATAAAGTGGTTTCTGTATGTAAGAATTGCGAATAGAAGTATTTGAAACACTCAAATTACGATATTTTGAAAGATACTGCGTTCATCGTCAGACCTTAGGACGGCAGTATGAGTATTTTGGAATAGGCTTGGGGGGGGAGTATTTACCCCCTTTACCCCCTCGATCCGCCACTGGCGGAAATATCTCCATCTCTGTTTAATGTTTGGTCGAGAAAAGTGATAGAAATATTTTGTCGCATGCGACAAATGGTATTCGACATTTGAGAATAGGGTCGTCTGACATCGCCGAAAAGAGAATTCAATTATCTTTACAACCATCTGAATATTTTTGAATTTCGAGAATACTGGGTAGATTATTTTTTTATCTCATAATGAGAGAGTTATCTCATTATAACGAGGTGACAGACTCATTATAATGAGATAAAAAAAATATACCAAGCCCTTCAGGTCCATCGTACAATTTCGATCTGTATGCCTTTAGAAAATTTCAACTCGATGTACCCCCAGCGCCATCTGTCGAGTAATTGCAATATATCTTCTCCCTAGTATCGGTAATACCGTTGTTGTATCGTGTTGTTACATTCATACTACTTTTAATCAGTTCAACCTAATATTTATAGATGGCGCCTCCTTTGTGCAGAATGTGAACATGGTAATGGGGATTATCTCATCACCGGTGCATGTGTTATCACTTATATTTTTATATCATCTACGAAAAAATGCCACTAAGATTTGGCGCCTTTTCATCCTAGGTCCTGATTACATAACACAAAGAACTCTCCCTGGGTTAACAAGCTTGGGGCATAAAAAATGTGACATGTCATGATTTGTGAATTTTTAATTGCTAACTTTGAAATAAAAACCCTATTTATTTATTTATTTATTTATAACACAAAGAACTCTAGAATGGAGTTATTTTTTTAGGTTTCTTCAAGAGATGGCGCAACGTGTTTGTAACCATCCAAAAACAAAAACGAAAATTAATAAAAATTTGTTTTGTATTGTATTTGCTTATGAACTTCTAAACAAATAATATTTTATACAGTGTCCGGCATAAAGTTCGCAGCATATGGAAAACTTTTGTATTATCGATTTGTCAAAAAAATATCATACTTGATAAAAACCTCTGCTCCATCGTGGAAAATTCAATTCTGATGTTTGTAATTCAAGTTTGGGATGAAGCAGAGCTTTTTATCAGGAATATTTTTTTTGGGAAATCGATAATAAAAAAGTTTGCCATATGCTGTGAACTTAAATTTATGCCGGACACTGTATATTAAAATTATTTTAATCTCAAGTGCATTGTTTTGATCTAAAATGATTGTCACATGCTAGTAAAATCAGAAGTGCTATTCGCATTAGAACCATGAAAGGAAAGAGTGAACATTTTCATTTGCTTTCATTTTAGAACTGTGCAAATAAAATACAAAGAAACAGGCAGCTATGGAGGAATTGAAGGATATCGTTTTGGAGTCGACGAAAATACCTTGCGACCAGCCACTGCCAACCCAGAGAACGATTGTTATTGTGTTCAACAAACACAGGGTGTTAAAGGGGAACCAACGTGTTGGTTGGACGGTTTGATAGATGTCTTCCCATGTTTCGGTAAGAAGTTTTATGTTTCCACTATAAGAACGCCATAACGGGTGTCAATATATATTCTTTAGACAAGCCAAAGTTTCCAGAGTTCCAAGAGTATGAAGTTTAAACTTAGTAGGAGTATATTGGATTTTTTTTCAATACTTTTGAATAACATTCTCCCTTTCTTATACGTTCATATGAATTTTCAGTGAAAACTATAGATAATTAAAAAGTATCTCAATGAATGAACAATATCTATCAAATGTGGTTCAATGGCCAGCGTGACTTTAGCTGGGGAAGTAGTTGTTTTCTGTTAGATATTAGAAAAAAATCACATTTTTAAATTTTAATGGAGAATGTTCCCGTTTTCAACAAGAATACCTCTCAGGAAGTTATTTTGAACGATGGAAAATAGCGAATAAATTTGTCTTTCCGCCGCAGATAATTCAAAAACTGATTTTATGAGCATCCTGTTCATATTTTCAAACAAAAATCAAAATGAAATTGAGTATTCAATAAAATTTGCCCAATTCCTGAATCCAATGTCCTGTTTAAATATCATACTCTTGAAACTCTGAAAACTATGGCCATATCATTTTTTAAAAATATTTTTTAATAATTTCCTACTTTTTATTATTTTCGGTCTAAAGCCACGCTGGACATCTGAAAAAAATCTGAAGGTGAAAATTTGCATTTTCATTATGATAGTTGATTTTTCAATTATCTATAGTTATCATTGAAAATTCCTATAAATAAATAAGAAAGGGAGATTGCTATTAAAAAGTATCACCCACAGAAATCATTCATTTTACATTAGATCTTCATACATTTTTGTCAATGAAAATATATTTCGCTCTTCCAAGCTAATCGGGGAGATCGGAATAATTGGGAAGCAGACTCTTCAGAAGCAATTTCACAGAGTACAGATGGAAATTATGGAAATATCTCTTCTGTGTTACCGCTGAAGAAATATTTCCATAATCTATCAGATTCGGTTCAATGTCAACCGTAGCTTTAGCCAGGGAAGTAGTTGTTTTCTATTAGATATTACAGAAAAATCTCGTTTTTCAATTTTAATGGAGAATTTTCATTTTTTCAACATGAATGCCTCCCAAGAGGTTATTTTGAACAAAGGAAAATAGCGACTTAAGTTTGTCTTTCATCCACAAATGATTCCACAACTGATTTTATGAACATCCTGCTTATATTTTACTGCAGAATAAATATTTCCAACATTTGTGATACTTTTGAATAATATTCTCCCTTTCTTATACATTCATATGAATTTTCAATGAAAACTATAGATAATTAAACAACTATCTCGATGAATATGCAAATTTTCACCTTAAGATTTTTTCTTTTTACAATATTTATCTGATGTGGTTCAATGTCCAGCGTGATTTCAGCAGGGGAAGTAACTAGTTGTTTTCCGTTAGATATTACAAAAAAATCACATTTTCAATATTTATTGGAGAATGTTCCCGTTTTCAACAGGACTACCTCCCAGGAAGTTATTTTGAACGATGGAAAATAGCGAATAAAGTTTTTCTTTCCACCGGAGATAATTCCAAAACTGAGTTTATGAGCATCCTGTTCATATTTTCAAACAAAATTCGAAATGAAATTGTGTATTCATTGAAATTCCGACTTCAATGCCAGAATATAATAAAATTCTGACTTTGAAGACGGAATTTTATTAAATTCTGATTCAAAGTCGGAAATTAGTGAAAAGTATATTCTTAAAGAATTATATGGCCCTTCTACGCCTTCGTACCGGACAATCTCTGTTCGAATAAATTTCGTAATTCCGATTTCATTTTGAATCGAAAACATACGTCGTTCTAGCCTACAGATCGTGACAGCTTTCGTATCGAGTGTTCATAATCCTTTCCTTAAGACCGTTTTTGAGGTAAATATTAGATTTTTGATACAAAGTTTCAAATCTGCCACTCAATAAAATGATTCCAATAGACAAATGGCAAATGGTTACCGAGGAAAAAGTACGGTTGCTCTGGTGACAGATGAATCACCGAAGTTTCAGGAAATAGTCACCCAATTTTCAGGAATTTGGTATATACGGACCGCCAAATTACTAACCAGAGTAACCAAGGATATATGCGGACCATACCCCTATACCTTACGAGTTGAAAATGCGTCTATTAGTTTTTCGCTCACACTTGACACACAAAGCTAACCTGAGCAAGCCTAAGGTATTTTTTTGCTTGCACTAAAAAAAAAATACCAGAAGTGAATCTATACCTCGTGGCTACTGAATAAAGGCGCGTATTCACTAGAACATTCGTTCCGCATGAGCACCGAACAAGCGAATGCTCGGACAGTGTGGACGCTGATTTGAGCAAGAACACAAGGCGCTTGCAGTGCTCGGGCCGATTCGTTTTTTGTCGATTTTTTCGTGCTCAGTTTGGACGGTGAAAGTGTGCTTGACCACAGTATAAGGCTAAAAGTTCTTTTAGCCTTATACTTTGACTTGACGTTCTGTTTGTAGTTATTACAGAGATTTTATTTGTACGCGACTGACTGCGGATCGGTGATCATGCGGTGATCATGTGCCAGGAGACACTACGCAGCCTGATGCAGTCTGAGCTTGAACCGAGCAGCTCATGGGCTAATTCGGTTCTCATGGGGAACGAATGCTCTAGCCTAGTGAATACGCGGCTTAAGACAATCGACGTTTTCCTCGTTTCAACTTTTGTGATTGTTTCAGGTGCTCCAGTATTATTATCGTTTCCTCATTTTTTGTATGCAGATGAGTCATACCTTGATGGTGTTGAGGGAGTCTCTAAGCCAAATTCTTCAATCCATGAATTGTATTTGTTGGTCGAACCGGTAAGTTTTCATTCTGCAGGGTAACTGTGATGTTGCTTAAGCCCATATCTTGATGGTGTGGGGTGCACTGAAAAAAATGTGGTACGTTATATCAATAAATGCCGTTTTTTACCTCTCCGTTCATTGGCAAAATACATTTTTCATCGTGGCAATGAATAAATATTCACCGACTTTTGTAGGTATTTATTGATACAACGAATTAAAGTTTATTGAGATCAAAGATGATCGTTTCTTACATTTATGAACAGTTTTCGTTGCTCCTGCGGAAGAGTTTATGGAGATGAGGAAAGGGGTACACTGAGATCAATGATGATCTAATTTCAGACCTATGAACATATTTCGTTACGGCTTTGAAAAAGATTATTGAAATGAAGAAAAAAGTACATTGGAACAATGTATATTATTTCATGAAAAAAATGTGCTACATAATATCAATGAATACCGTGTATTACCTTTCCGTTCATTGGCACAATTAACTTTTCATCGTGATAATGATTAAACATTCACTGATGTATGAAGGTATTTATTGATACAATGAATTCAAGTTCATTGAGATCAAAGATGATCTTTTTTACATTAATGAACAGGTTTCGTTGCTGCTATGGAAACGTTCATTGAGGTAATGAAAGGGGTACACTGAATCCATTTGAAATTGTTCATCATATCAATGAACGTAATTAATGGTCCCAGAGATGATTTTATTGTTACAATGAATACAAGTTTATCGAAATCAATGATAATCTATTTTCAGATCTACACACAGGTTTTATTGGGGCTATGGAAAGATCATAGAAGGTGTAACGAAGTTACTAAGTCCCAGTTTTGTTAGGCAGATAGAAGCAACATTTTCCTCCCATTCTATAACTCCGTAATTAATATGTTCATGAATATAATTATAAGCCTTATGTCGAACCAAGCCATCTCGTGTTCAAATATACTCATAAATTTTGCCGGCATCTGTTCAGCCGAATCCCCGCATAGAAATCTCCGTTGCTGGCAAGTTAGCTTTAGCTGGTAGTACACAGCGCCTCCACTAGAGGGACCACTCCGCATGACTTCGTTGTTTGCACAGAGCCGGTTAACTTAAGCAGACAGAAGCGATCGTTGAAGCATCTTCTCAGGTAGCACAGACTACAGAGACATCCGAAGAGCTCCGAAAGGAGCCAGCCGAAATAAAAGATAACTTGGAGATACGCTTTTCAATCAGGATTGCGATGTTCTGATGAATGCATGTTAATTATTTTGCATATCTTTCGTGTATGCTCAATATCAGTGGGAGGCCTTCATTGCATTTACGAATGATATGCAATGATGGAATAAATACCACTTATTCAAATGATAAACAAAATAATTAGTTCAATGTGTGAAAGCATCATGAGATTAAACTGAAAAATAGATTTAATGTATATCAATTATTGAATCAAGGAATAACCGATACTTAATAATCACCGTTCATTGGATTGATGAAAAATATCCATCGTCGAACTAATCTGAATCATTATATCAATCATACAACATTTATTCGAAGAACAAACAATAATAATTAATCTGATGAATACAGTTTCATCAGTTGAACGAATACAATTCATTGCTTGGGTGATCACTCTTTGTTCGTTTGATGTATGGATGTCATTACCATAACGAACCCATTTAATGTACTTGATCATGATATCAATGAAAGCATTCATTGATATTCATAGTATGGATAACCAGTGGTACATTGACATAACGATTGCGTTTATTGGACCAATATTGATAAAAATATTCATTGAGTCTATGAACTTTTTCATTGTATTCAGGTACCAATTTTTTTCTGTGTGAGCACAAGTTTTCAAGTTTTGATTTTTGTTATTTAAACTAGTAAATGAATATTTGAAACCTTTGTTGTGAATCCAATTGAAGGAATAGAAACTACCCAAAACACCAAAACCCAAATTCACTCGACGCGCGTTTCGCTAACAAAGTTGACATGGTGAAGAGCTCAAAGCTTATTAGGCTGTCATATTATACAAGCTTTTATTTTACTCTGTTCGTATGTTATTCCGTCGTTCTGTAATTCTGTCATTCTGTCTATCTTTCCGGTTCAAAATACAATTTTCAAGAACTTGCTGGCATCCGATTTAGTTGCAATTTCGCACACGTATTAAAAACCGATGACAATACAATGATTTTCTGAAAATATTACCCCCTTCTAGCTAGGGAACGCGTAGAAATTCGGAAAAATTCCCACGACCTCGGAAATTGAAAATTAAGTCAAAAAAAATAATGATGTTCAGTGTATCGGATCCCCGTCCATTTTCACAACTATAAAAAAAAAAGAAAAAAATAAACCATTCCAAAATTCAATTGAGAAAAAATATTCTTATATATAATTTGTATAATATACATATATAATATATATATATATATATATTATTTTTAGAATAAATAACTGTTTTTTTATCGTTATCCATTCATTTTGTTAATCACCTTATAAAAAATAAAGGAGATTATTATTAATAAAAAAGTTCTTCGAAATATAATCAATAAATGTTTTTTATCAAAAACATCGCTGGAATCCTTGTTCCGGCCCTGATAACCAATGGACCAATAGTTTACCACTATAACAATTTTATTGCACTGCAAATGATATGAACTCATGTGTAAATTTTCTCAACAACTACCTTCTACATTATTACCTATCTATTGCATTCACCTTGCGTTTTTTGTTTTGAATCTCAACTATTTTCAGAACTATCAAAAATTCACAATCTGAGTTCGTACCACAAGTCCATCAGTGCGTAATGTGATCCACTTATTGTACATGTTTGTTTGGACTGTATTCGACAAGTGGCTTTTATTATGGTACTGTAAACTGTTCGCATACCATAAAAGCATTAATATTAAATTCACAGATAAGTAAGTGAAATGGCAATGTTGTTGATGATTCGCGCATGATCGGGGGTAACCAACTGCATACATACATGTGGTTTCACATTTTAATAATTTCAGCTGCTTATATTAGCAGTCTAGGTGTATAAGTCTGTGATTTGCGTATGTTAATTATTAAATTTATTTTAAAAATACTATTTTATAATTATTCTTGGGGGTTATTACCTACATTACCCCCCATATCGAAGCCCTTGGGTTTTTGAGTAATTTCTATTTCTCGAATTGTATTCATACTAAAGGTTTCTTTGATAAAAATTATGACATGAATTCTGATGACATTCAAATATCCAGTCACTAGTGTCATATTCGTTAATTGCTTAGGATCGGTTGCTAGGCAACCCATACAGAATTATCCATATTATTATTAAGTACCAAGGGGCCTTATTCTCGAGTTTGTACGGATGCAAATTTGATTTACTATTCCATACTTATACACATGAAAAATGTATCTTTGTCCCTCTTATTTATGATTGAATTTGCGATGGTATAATGGACGAATTGTTGTAAAAAAAAATATGTAAAAGTTGGGCCTCCCAAACATTTTGGCTATGTGTGTACGCCTCATTAATAAATGTCAACAAATTGATAGACAAGAGGTAGGTATATATTTTTATCCAACACATGACAGTTATGACTGTCATTATTAATGTCATTTTAGACAAGTAAACTATCAAATAACACACTAGTGTGTTATAATCCATAACTTCACTAGTGAGTTATAATCCATGTCATTATTAATGTCATTTTAGACAAGTAAACTATCAAATAACACACTGGTGTGTTATAATCCATAACTCACTAGTGAGTTATAATCCATAACACTCTAGTGTGTTATTTGATAGTTTACTTGTCTAAAATAACATTAATGAAGACAGTCATAAGTGTCATGTGTTGGATAAAACAGTGTATGCCACTCGTGTGTTATGTTTTCTGAGTCACTTGAGAATTTATACCACTCGGCCTAACGGCGCCTCGTTATATATAAATCTTTTCGCGTGACTTATTTTCAACATAACACACTAGTACCATTAGTAACTTTAATGTTATTGTTTGTTTTTAGAATACTGGAGTTCCGTTGCAAGGAATGAAAAGAATACAGCTGAATGTAGTGTTGAGGCCAGTTGCCTACTTACCATTTACGGAAGGATTGAATTCAACTGTCATACCACTAGTTTGGATCGACGAGGTAAATAAAAAAACGTGTATCAGAGATTTGTTCAATTATTGTTATAGACAGATATTTTGAAAATAATTGTTATTCTACTTTTCACCATATTTTAGGCAGAATTATATAAAATTTTGGGTGGTGAGCAACGCACTGAAATGATTGGAAACATTTTTTGTGTTGACACAAAATATGAAAATTGATGTGTTAAAGTTAAATTCACCCGATACGCAAATAGTTAAAAAAATCCTTATTATTCAGTGATATTGATATAATTTTCACAGATACCCCAATATAGCTCTGAAACATTCATGTTTATTCTTTATCTAATTTGATGTTATAATCTTTTTGCCATTTGAATGTACACACGAACACAAAAATGTACAAAGCTGCATCCAACAAAATGGTTAGGCACATTGGCGATAGAGGTTAAACCATTAAAAAATTCAAATTCTGAAATTGAGTAAAATTCATACTTGACAAGAGATTATTTAGTTTTAATTGTTTCCACTGACAAGAGATTATTTAGTTTTAATTGTTTCCACTTAATATAATTTCATATAATTATTGAATCAGGTGATTGAGGGTATTTTTTGTGCGATGGCAACTTTCATGCACTCAATATACAGTGAGGACCAAAAGTCCTTTAAAACTTCTTTATTTTATATATTACGAAAAATATTGAATACATAAGTTGTAGGGTTTCATCCGATCTTTTTAATAGTTTGAGTTTCATTTATACAGATTGTTTCAAAAACAGCATCAATTTGTTATTGCTGTATTTCTTATGATCATCCCTAACCGATCATGCAATGAAATACAGGGTGTCCTATTTAAAAAAAAGTCCCTACAATTTATTATTATTGACATTGTCGATTTTACTATTCGATATAACTTATGTTTTTAATTTTTTTTTTGCAATATGTAAAATAAATAAGTTACTGTGGGGGTGCGGCTTTTGGTCCTCACTGTATGTTCCTCATGTTATAATATTATTATATCGCTGACAATGAATAACAATAGTGCTGAAGATATCGAAGTATGATTTTTTCAAACGATATCGATTTTGTTCATAAAACTTAATGTCGAGCTTATCGATGTTTTCCAGATTTTATCATTTGGTTAAATCTTCAAATTATTCACAAAAGGAATATGAAAAGTTTCATATTCTCCAGTAAAATCGATAAGGTTGGTAAGGTTGGTTAACTACTGAAATACTGCTTTAACTTTCAATGTCACCTCTTGAAGATTTTCGTCAATGACAACCACCAATTTGTTATCGGTATGTATGAACCTGCCATTTCAAGGAAACCAGCAGGTCATTCACATATAGCAAGAGCAGCAATGGCCCGAGCACACTTCCCTGGGGAGTTCTCACTCCGTGAACTCATCTTCAGATGAAGTATTTTCTTTCATTATTATAATTGTTCTCCTACTGAACGAAACCACAAAACAAAAGCGAATACCTAGAGAATGCAGTTTTATATCTAAATATACTGGACCCTTGATAACTCGATAAATATTTCCAATATGTACAGTGTGACATTCAAAAAGTCCAAAAAAAAAATAAAAAATTATGAGGTAAAATGACATATTCTTGAAATTCCATTAAAATATTTTTCAAATATTATCTTATGTTTTTCTTATTTATGAACAGATATCGATGAAATTTTGACCAGTGATATATCGATACCTTCTGAATACAGTGGTGTAGCCTGAATTTTGATAACATTTCTGAAATTGAATTGGTGGGTTCATTAATTAAATGGCATATTTTTTAAATTTAATTCCCTTGAAAATGTCGCGAATCCAATGATTTTTCCAAAAAAATCTCTAGTAATTTTTTTAGATTTTTTACCTTAAAAAATCAGGTTATTGGCACTGGAAATGGAGATTTTTTACATTGAAATTTGGTTTCATTGTGAATATCTACCTAACCAAAACAAAAATCATTCCAATCGGTTAAAAAATTTAAGTTTTAAAAGGGTGTTTCCATCTTAAATGGGTGACACTGTACGTATTCTTCCTGATCAAGATGAATATTTATACCTCGAAAAAACTTGGCGTAAAACATGCTGATATAAGTATTTTGAATGTATTCGAAAAAAGACATTGAGTGTTCATAGCCCGTTCAGAAAGTTTGGAAAGTGGATGTAGCTTCAATATCTCATCTTGAAAATTAGAGTATTTTTTGAAAGTTCTAAGGATGTAGAAAATTTGCCCATTCTCAATGACATTTTGTGAAAAACAATTGTAGGCAGGTACAACTAGCAGTTCTTTTGGGTGCCAGTATTGAATGATAAAATAATATGGTATATAATCGCTCCAGAAGTACCTAATATTGATATTGAGGTTCCAAAATATCTATTGATTTGGTGTTGATAATAAATTCAACGTCAATAATAGGTCTCTGAGAGTGGTGATACAAACGATTGTGAAAAATATTTGGTGTACAAGGCCAGTGGGTGGACCTCTCGAGGGGTGACTATTTTCTTCCGTGTAAGGGAGTGTTTAGAATAAATATATCCATACATTGTTTTATACCTTACTTATATAAGTAATTTATTATTTCGAAATACTTTTCGAATTACTCGCCTACGTATGAAAACAAAACATATTTTTCTCTAACAGTGCACATAAACTAAGCTTTTACGCACTGTTCCCATTGCGTCAAGTGATACTTTTTCGCACAAGTGCGGAAAAAAATCATCTGTGCGTAAAATCATTAACTGTGCCTAAATTATTTTTACACACTGTTCATTTATGTAACTATATTTGAAAAACACTTTGAAGTCATCATACGGCGACAATTCATAACATAAAAGATTCAAATTAATAATACAATTGCTACAATTTGGCAATATATCTGTCGATGAAAAAACTTTGTTGAACTCGGCTGCGCCTCATTCAACAAACTTCACGCTCATATACGAAAAAGTCCTACTTTACGAACTTGTATCATTAATAGCTAATTGCAAGCTGATTAAAGAAAAAAATGCGATAGAGAACGATGAATTATTTGATTTTCAAATTGTATTTTGAGTTACATTTCTCGTTTTTCATTTCAGGGTGTCAGCCTATCTCAAGACTTAATAGACCAACTGAACCGTATGTATTTCGATGTACTGAAAATTGCGAATGGTGTCAAATATGGTATTATGGCTGTGACTCTAGCATCGTTATTGGTTTCTAGTGGTTTTTTATTAAGGAAAAAGTATTTCAAGTGATATTTATTATAAATAAAATATAAACGAAGAGTTTTACTACCTTTCACTAGTTTGATCCAGTTTATATTTAAACTTTTACAGAGTTCAATTTAACTATGCATAAAAGGAACCGCAGATCCCGATATTTTATGTCAGGACCATTAATGTAAAAACTAGGTCCATGTTACAATTTCACCTACATCAGCGGCCGAATCAAACGTAAATTCAGGCTTATGTCCACTATCAGGGTGCTCTTCCTTGACGCCCTCCTCATAGCTCTATCGACGTATACGCAGAACCCTATGAAAATGCAGCGAGACTGGTATAGTATAAGGCCTTAGCCAAGTAGCCACAACTACGAAAAAAAAAGAAAATATCTGCCGACACGGGACGCCAGGAAGATGTGAAATATCAAAGTTTATTTATCAGAGTTTCACCAAGCCAAGTAGCTTACCTTGAAACATAAAAGCTTGGCTTGGGCTTGAAAGTCAAAGTTTCAAAAATAAAACGCTTGGTTTGGCTTGAATTTTACGGATGTAAGCTTAGCTTGTTTTCAAGTTATTTTCAAGCATTTTCAAGCCTAACCAAGCATTTCTTGCTCCCTCCGCCCACATACTCGAAACGCCACTCACGTGTGAATAGCAGGAAATATAGGAACCTGTCCACGAATGTTTGTCATATTGTCATTTTTTCGAAATCGATGAATGATCTTGGCATTGGTAGGTATGGATGATGACTGATGCCCTGCGACCTTGACAAGGCGTGCTTGTTTACAACAGCCCTTCAAGCCTCAATTCCTTCAGGAATTTTAGGATTTTGAGGGGTCTACTCGTGGTATTTCTCCCACAGTCAGCTGGTATGATCCCATTATATTCAATATTTTATGATAACACTCCATCAATATATGGTGGGGTGTTTCTGGATGTTCCCCACAGAATCTGCTGGTGCTGTCATCCTCTAAGCCTAGCTTCCTTAGGTGTTCTTTGAGTCTGCAATGCCCCGTTAAAAATCCCGTGATTGTCTTTAGACTAGTTTTGCTGAGGTTAATCAGTGTTTTCGATCTTGCTCGGTTGAAATTGCCGAGGAGATCTTTGGCCCGCCTCAGCCCTGGAAGTCTTAGCCAGAACGTTGTTCTCAGTACTTCTTCAGCTTTTTTGAGTTCTTCTCGGAAGTAAGATTTTCCAAGTCCGCAGAATGTTTCCAGCCCGATCAATGGCGTTGATGCGCCTTTTCGTGGCAGGGTGTCTGTTTGTTCATTGCTCTTCACTCCGACGTGCCCCAGCACCCAGAGGAGGGTCGCCTTGTTGTTCCTGCCTAGATCATTAAGTTTGTCTAGGCATTCCCAAACCATCTTAGAGTTGATGTTAGAAGAGCTTAACGCTTTGATGGCTGCTTGACTATCGGATAGGATCACGATTTCCTTGTTCCAGATTTCCATAATGAAGAATATCGTCTGCCATCTTGGAGCCAATCTCCGACCCCGAAAACCATACCAATTTTGAATCGATTCTGACCATAATAAGAAACCTCGTCCGCCATTTTGGGCCACCATCGTGAGTTCATAAATTTTGCAAAAAAATTCATAATCTCTGACCCCGAAAACCCTTACATATACATTTTGAATCAAATCGAACCATTATCATAAATCTCGTCCGCCATCTTGGAGCCGCCATTTTTGTTTTTTTCTTTAACAAAAATGTCATATTGCATTGTCACCGGAATTATGAACACTTGCCAAATTTCGAATAATTCGGACGTCTGGAATGTTTCCGTTACATAGATATATCTACATAAAAGTGAAGCTGATATAAGCGTGTTAAAAATTACAATTACTCGATGGCAGTAACAATTGATGTATCAGGGCTTGAATGTTTGACTCTGCAAGAATCATTTTTGCTTTCTAAATGAGGATTATATCAAAAACATTCCAGAATTGCTTTTTAAATCGTTGGAATCTTCTCGATGCCCTCTCATTGGGATATTGCATTTTGCTAAAGTAGTGATAATGTCTAAAATTATCATATTCACTTTTTTCCATGATTTGCTTTGCGTCATCAGTATATTATCCAGAGTTCTGTTGGTATTCTTCAATTTACTATACATTAAATTTTTCCATTTATTTCATTTCACAAAATTTTGAGCTCTGCTTATAGATTGGTACAACTTTTTTTTTGTTTCCTTGCGCGCCCCTGGCAAAACTTACACCTGTTAACAATATCCTTCCAAAAACACTGATATTAAAAAGAGATACAAAGTGTGTATGTATACAAGCGGTTAACGCGTCGAGTATACTATAGTCTAAAAGAAAGACACACTCAGTACGCAACTCACATATAGGGTAACGAAGTGTATAGTATGAGAGGAATGCCGTGGACGGGGCATGACGGCTTGAGAAAAAAAAATTAACTTTCAACTCATTTCTTCCCATAACCAAAAAAGACACACACACTAGTGCCCATGAAGATGCCAATATTTTTGCTAACATGACCGCTGCGAATTCTACGCGGGATTCATTGGTAAAACGTCCTCAGAGCATCACTTACATTGGCAGTAATATACCAGAGATCACCTTTTGCCAACGAACTATCAAACTGCATCATGATGCTGAATCTCAACACCAACAAAGCTAGTGGGTTTGACGGACCTTCATCGATCGCACTCAAGAAATGTTCCTCCGACCTCAACACCAGTTCTTTGCAAGTTATTCAAGTTATTGAGGGTATTTCCGTCGAACTAGAAATTGGAAGGGGTACAGCCAGTCTCCAAAAAGAGAAAAAAAACCTTGCCTAGCAACTTCAGAAATATCGCTGTGCTATTTCTCTAAGGTTATGGAAAAAGCCATCAACAAGGAGCTCGTGAATTATCTAGAACGCTAAGGAATTGTGAATGAACGGAAATATGGTTTCAACTGGTTAACTAGTGACCTGTGAGTATGTCTCAGATATATGGCAGCTATGGTGGAAATCTGGCCGTGGTATTAGATATCTCCAAAGCGTTTGATTGCTTTTGGCACCAGGGACTCCTCCCCAGCCTCTCAGGGATTGTTCTTGTCTAGCTTTCTATCAGACACTATGCCTAAATGTTACCTATTCTTTATTAATAGAAATTATCGCGGAAATAGTATAATGGGAAATCCCTCAATCCCAGTAAAATTCATTAAAATAGAGACACAACCTCAATGAAAAACACGAATCACCACTGACATATGACAACAATGGATGACATTTTACAGTCTTCACTTCTTTTCTCTGAATACATCCATAGGACCGATTTCCTCGACATCCTGGGGATGTCGCTGAACGGGCTAATCTGAAACAATTATGCTCATCCTAATAATGTTCTTAGCTTCTGAAAGGCAGAATATCGTCTCCAGGCTTTTGGCGACACATTTAGGATGACTTTAGGCTAATGTGTGCTATGTGGGAAATATTGGTGTTCCACAGTAATTCATTGTTTCTTTTTTACATCAATGATTTGTGGGAAACTACTTCATTCCCAGTACGTAGCTTTGCGGACGATACTACACTCCATACCGCGTTGTTCTATGAGAACAAAACCAAGCAGTCTTTTCTCTAGAAAGACCGATCTCACAGTGGCCATCTTAATTATGTCAGGATTATCTGTACTAATGAAGTCCTCTATTTGAAAGCTCGATATTACCATCAATATTACCCTTTCATTGAAAAACCATATGAGGTCAATTGCCAAAAGTGTCTCTCAAAAACTTGGATTTCTGTTTAGTTCCAAGATATTTCAAAATGATAGTAAACATTAATCATTTGGAAACGATTAATTTAGCATTAGTAGAATCGAGCTCATAATCATCATAAATCACCAATCATAATTCTACAAAACTGGATATTGAAAATCATCTACGGAAAAATCAGGAAACTCCCCAACTTTATATTATTCCGCAAGTTCTTGACGTCAAAGAGCTTTATTTATAGACCGTCAGATATTTACAGACTTAGTTGCCCCATTTTCGCATACAAGCCTCGAATAGGATTGAAAAGTATATCAATTTGGAGTAAAATGAAGAGTGGCTCCTGGGGATAACACATCGAAAATCGTTTTTTAATAGGTTTTGCTCGTGTTTCCTAACTACGGTACGAAACTACATGCAGAGAGTGATTCGTTAAGTCGTTTTGAGAAAAAAAGTTCCTATGAACATATGTCCGAAGTTAGGAACACGAGGGAAACAAATAGACAATGTTTTGAAAAATCGAATTCTTGGTATGTTATCCCCAGGAGCCACACGTAAATTTATCTTCATTTCACTTCAAATCTATATACTTTTCAACCCTATTCTAGGCTTGTATGCGAAAATAGGACACCTAAATCTCTGACGGCCTATTACTTTCAGACCCTCCAGAAGATGGTCATTTGGTGTCTGAACTACCTGTCGAGGTGTTAAAAATAGCGGTATCGTGTAAGGATAAAACTACTAAAAATATTCATTATAAAAATTGAATGATGTTGAAAATTATTGCTATCATTTACTTTATTGATTAGTGGTAGCTAAAAATTATTCAGATCATAATTCTCAATCGTTTTTATTGTACAGAAGGCAGTGGCTTCAAAATCGAAAGCCACTCTAAGGAAAGAGCGACTCCCACGTAGAGGACTCAAGGGTATTTGGTTAACATCATGAAGAAAGTAAATCTACAACTATAGATGACCACCCCATCAGTTTTGATGTAGAAAATCTGTAGGTACACAAATTTTCCCTCAGGAGAATCGTTGGATTTACTCAGAGAGAGAGATTCGAATAGGATAACCAACTGCACGAAAAAGCTAACCTAACTGCTCACGCGATAATGAAATCCTATTTTCGGGAAAAAGATCGCATCTACGTTCAAATAGACGGACTCCCTATAGGCCCCGATTATCACCTATAGTTGACAAGGCATACATGGAATGCTTGAAAGCCTGGCCATAAAAGAAGCCAAACGTAAACCTAAACTTTGGCCTAGGTATGTTGAGGATACGGTCATATTATAGGGTCGAAAACTCCCTGGAATATATCAACGAAATCAGGAAGATTCATCATGAAGAAGGAGCACAACGGCGTTTTTCCGTTCCTAGACGTCGAAGTCGCGAGAATTGGAGAATTACATTCAAACATCGGTCTACAAAAGTATAAAAATCAAGCAAGAAATACCGCGGTTTCTTTTTAAAGCTTATTTTATTCAGATGAAATATGTGTATATTCAAGTGACAAATCGTATTGTAAGCGTTCATGCATCGGATCATTGGTGAATTACCATAATAATTAGTTTCATACGAGGGTGGATAGAAATTATTCAGTATTTTGTAAGTAAACAGTATATCATAGAACTCCCTCCTAATATATAAATACTGATTCGATTTTATAGAAGAATACATTTGATTCATATGTATCATGATGACGATTTTGAAAAAATCTGTAGTTAAAAGAGTTCCCACCAGTTTTTTTTACTTGTTCAATTTTTGCTCGAATACTCGTACAGTATTCCAATATCGGTCTCACTGTTGTTTTCTATACATTGATGACAGATTCATTATAACGAAATTCCTTCTTATTTCTTAGAACGAACCCTAACAAGCGAATGGATTTTCTAACGGTTGTATCCAAGTATGAGTCAAATGTTAGCTTTTCATCCAGGATGATCCCAAGGTCACGGACCTCATCACAGTGTGGTATTATTTCGTTGTTTAAAAATCGATCATTCGATGGGTAATTGTTGCTTCTTGAGAAAAAAATATGGTGACATTTTTTATATTTATTGATAATCTATTAAGCAAAATCATTCCAGTCAATCGCATAGGTACCAGGAAAAATTTAAACAAATATCAGGTTATCAGGTTGCATGGTAACAATTTCAATTATTTAAGTCGTCGTTACTGTAACACCGTAATCATCTGATAATTTTTGTTTGTTTATTTGATCAAGGTGGTCTCGAAATGATTGCAAACGTTTTGCAAATTTTGAAATCATCTACTCTGATGTATTCACAAATTTGCAACCTTGAAAAATCTGATTAATTTACAAATTAGGTTTTTGCAAATTGCATGAAATTCCGGATCGTGTATGCAAATATGTGACTGCATCAGAATAAATGTTTTCAAAATTTGCGACAAAGTTTCAAAACTTTTGTCATTATTTTGAGACCACCTTAAAAAAAAATTACCACGTATTGAAAAAATATATGTTCCGGTTAAAGTAAAAGGTTGCAAATTTGCACAACTGTTCGGAATAATTTTTCGATGTATAAGCTAAGTTTGCAGAACTTTTGGAATTTTCTCTTATGGTATATCAAAGAAAAACACTAGTTTTCGATAAAAAAAAAATATGTTCCGTACACTTGAATTGGTTACAAACTTGATTCGTGATATGAAATAATATATACAATACTACTCCAAGTTTGCAGAACTTTTGGAATTTTTTTAACGAATATACAGCAAAATTCAACTTAATGGCCATTTTGACAATGTTACGTACTTCGGAAGAGGTTGCAAACTGAGATTTATTGCTTTCTAGATGTACTATTCACTTGACCAAAGTTTGAAAACTTTTGGAATTAATGTGAATTGATTGTCTATTTCTACTGGTCTACTATATTGAGGTGTTGGTATTCAAATAAAAATTATACCTATCCTATTTTATACCTTCATGCACATTTTGTATATCTTGTGTATATTCAACATTTTCAGCGCACAGTCGGACTCGGAGACAGAGAGTACCGTTTAGCTCTTATCGCAATAGTGTAGAAAATACTGGAGGACAGTCGTTGGAAATCTGTGTATTGTGGGTGATCGTTTTGTGATATAAAAATCGAAGTGGTGAGTAGGAAATATGATGAATTAATTGAGAGAACTCCATTAAATAGTATTTTCTGACGGCTTCCTTATTGCTAGATAATAATGATCAAAGATTCAATTACACATTGGACACTAAACACAAAATACTATTTTTTTAGGGGATATCTAGGTATGTTCATTTGTACAGTTTACAAAGTTAAACATTTCACTATCAGGCCAAAAGGTATTGAATTGGAACATAAATACTAGAGAACGAATATTCATCAATCTACGCTGTGTTATTGAATTGAATATTGAAATATGTAGATATTTCAACGATGTGTTCTCGTATCGTACACTCACGTTTCGTAAACCCTAGCAAAATTACCTGAAGTACACTCGTTTCGTACACCCAATTTATAAATGAGTTTTCGGCTTCTCATTTTTAATATCGACTACAGCGATGTTCGTTCTGGTTAGATCAGACTAAAGAATTACTATTCTCAAAATGCATGTCTTCAATTTCCACGTACTGAAATGTCTACGTAAGGTTAGTTCGTTCTGGTTAGATCAGACTAAAGAATTACTATTCTCAAAATGCATATCTTCAATTTCCACGTACTGAAATGTCTACGTAAGGTTAGTTCGTTCTGGTTAGATCAGACTAAATAATTACTCTTCGCAAACTCACCCAAATGTGTACGTAAAGGTTATTAGTTTGTTCTGGTTGGTTATATCAGACTAAAGGATTACTCTTCGCACTATCTGGCACCTAAATCCTTTGGGCCATCGCAGTCTCGGTGTTCGGAACGAGAAGCCGAAAACTCCGAAACGATATTTCAGGGTAATTTTGCTAGGGTGTACGAAACGCGAGTGTACGAAACGAGAATAAACTATTTTAATCGTATTTCAGTTTTTGGTTTCGGTTTATTTCAAATTAGGGATACTTATAATAACTGTGAAATGCATCCAAGCTACCTATTCTTTGTACAACTTAATTGCAATGCATTTTCTCTGATGCCAATACATATTTCCGATGAAAATAATATAAACAAAAAATCATTATAGAGTGTGTCCCACTTTGAGCAGCCACACCCTCGTACTTTCTTGACAGTAAAGTGATTTCAAAATTTATTTTTTATAACATATAGTACCCAGAAATATCTACCTTCAGGTTGATGAAATATTCGTATATCCATTTTCCACGGCTACCTACGACCAACTGAAAAGTGAAAAATTGGGAAAAACATACTAGGCATTTTTGTATCGCAAAAATAACACCAGGATCTGTTTTAAAACACACTAAAACCCCCAAATCTCAGTGATAATTCATTAAAATATACAGGGTGTGATCTGTAACTAACAACATTTTTTATTTGTTATTCATCCGCAATGTTTGGTAGTTTTCGATTTTTTTGCTTGGTCACGAAGTACCTGAAAATGTTCAAATAATGCTGTAGGGAATGTTCCAATATTACTTTTTCATGGCTACGTACGACCAAATTAAAAAGTGAAAAATTGGGAAAAATATACCAGGGATTTTCTTATCGCAAAAATAACACTAAGTTCTATCCCAGAACACTCTGAAACCCAAAATTCCAAGACCCCAATTCTTGAATCATAAAAATTTACAGGGTTTCATCTATAGCTGGCAGAATTGATAACACTTATTCATTCGTAGCGTTTAGTTGATTTACAAAATTTCTTCTCGAGTCATAAAGTACCCAAACATGTTCAATTGATGCTGTACAAAATACCAAATATTACTTTTTGATGCCTAGATATGATCAGTTGAAAGTTGAATTATAAAGGAAAACATACTGAAGATTCTTTTGTCTCCGAGCTAACACCAAATTCTGGTTTAGAACACCATAAAGGTCCCGGATCCTGTTGTTCGAATCATGAAATTACATAGGAAGTCATCTGTAAATGGAAACATGTCTAACTCTTTATTAAATAAATTTTGTTGCTAGTTTTACAGATGACATCTTGTATATTTTATTGATTTAAGTAATTATATCTGAGTGATTTAGATTGTTTGGAACCACAATTTGGTTTTGTGATGAAAACAAGCTCTGAAACGTTTCCCAGTTTTCCTATTTCTGAATATTATAAATAAAAATATAATCACGAGTATAATCATTTCTTTCACAAAACTAACACCGGATTCTCGTTCTCAACAAGCTTAACAAGATTTTTGAATAAAAAGTGAGATATGTTACCATTTACAGGATGATATACTGTATAATTTCATTACCCGGACAACGAACTCTGGAGGTTTTGCGGTATATTATGAACCAGGATATGTTGTCTCGGTAATAGAAGGATGTTTACCACAATTTTTCAATTTTCAACTGGTCATATATAGCCATGGAAGTATAATATTTCGTTTTTTTTTTACACTGTATCAATTAAATATTTTGGGTGCTTTTTGATTGGAAAATAAATATTCAGAAACAATTCAACATTACGGATAAATAAAAGTTATCAATTTTGCTAGCTACAGATGATACCCTGTATATTTTTAGATTTAAGTATTGAGGTGGAGATTTCAGGGTGTTCTGATCCAGAAATGTTTGTGCTTAAAGTATCCTTAATGTATTTTCCCGATTTTTTTGTCTCTCAACTCGTCATACCAAGCCATGAAAAAGTAATATTTGGTAATTTTCTATAGCAGTAATTGAACATTTTAGGTACTTTGTTACTATAGAAAAAAAAAAAAATCAAAAACAACCAAAGATTACGGATGAAAACAAATTGAAAATGTTGCTAGCCTGTAAGACACCCTCTATATTTTAATGAGATCTGGGGGTTTAAGTATGTTCTGAACCAGAATCTGATGTTAATGCCACCTGTATATTTTAATGAATGACGCACTTAAATCTAGGGGTTTTAGGGTGTTCTGAAACAGAATCTGGTGTTATTTTTGCGATAAAAAAATGCCTAGTATGTTTTTCCCAATTTTTCACTTTTCAGTTGGTCGTAGGTAGCCGTGGAAAATGGATATATGAATATTTCATCAACCTCAAGTTAGATATTTTTGGGTACTATATGTTATGAAAAATAACTTTTGATATCACTGTACTGTCAAGAAAATACGAGGGTGTGGCTGCTCAAAGTGGGCCACACTATTTCGTATCCGAACTGGTTTCGAATTTTCGGCTGACGAGTTTGCTTTTCCGGGAATTATTTTCATAACACTCATTTGTCTCACCTTCCTTTCGGTGTTGGCACAAAATATCAGGGTTACATATATATTTCTTCCGCATTGAGTTTTTTTTAATGAATAAGGTATATACCAATTACAATATACAGGGTGTCCCAGGATTTCATCATTTCCTTCAATTCGAGAATGCACAGATAGAGTCAAAATATCACATGTACTTAAATATTGTATTTCCTATAACGTTTTTCGCTGAATTGTTTGATTAATCAAGTGAAGTCAGTTGTTTTGCTACAAAGTCTACATCCGATGGTGATTCAGTGTTTTTCAATGATACAAGGTTTCCTGAGCAATTTTCTGCATAGAAGCCTTCGAAGCAACGATTTTTGATTCATATCGTCCTATATACAGTATCGGGAAGTTTTCATCTAGGGTATAGACAGAAATCTACGCAAGCAACAAGGAACGCAATGATATGATAATATCACATAAAAAGGAGAGAGGCACTACTGTGCCCCTCTCCTGTTACCCCACCCAACGCATTAACGGACAACGTGGCAATGCGACACACTGAACACAGTGCACGTCGATATCCCTTCCTCGAGTGAGTCGAGGAGAAATTGTAATGCTTTCTCAACAATATAGCAAGCTATTCTTTACGCTCTCATGAAACCACCATACCCAAGATGAAAACTTTCCGATACTGTTTGTGATATTCGATGATATGCAACCAACTAACAATGAAGTGAAGTCTTCATTACACATTTTTATTGTCTCAACATTTTTACTTAACAAAACTCGGCGTATAAATATCATCGCAATGGTAGATTGAAAAAACAAGAGCCAACAGAAATGAAAAATCCATAAAAAAATACTTGATATTTTTCAGCATCTGTGAAAGAAATGAAACATCAGTAATCCATGGATATTTTCAATCATTTATGTTCAGCCGTTTTGTAGTTCATTCGTTGGCTTTTCTTTAGTAGATATATACATATTTTTTGCGATTGGAGTTTTTTCAGTTGAAGGACCCCGCATGAAAACATATGTGCGAAATAAGACAAACTCAGGATAAAAATGTATTCATCTGAACTCGTTAACATGTTTAATTATAATCTCAATATTGATAGTACGTTAGGATGTATACGGGGCATAATCAAAAAGTGATTTTTCGGGATTTGTCTTCTAGCACTATTCTAGAACCAAGAAGTTATATTTTGGTAAGATATCATAGTTTCAGTCTATTCTAGGCAATAAAAACGTATTTTGTTTCTTGATGACTCTCTCTGTTTGAAAGATTTTTGAAATTTTGAATTATACCCCTATACTGAAATAAAATTATTTATTGCTACTGTTGATTGAACAAAAGATAAGGTTACTTTTTGGTAAACTCAATTGTTCATTATTACCTTTCATTTACATATACAAGGTGCGTCACAGTTCTTTGGATCATTCACAATGTCTTCATTGTATATCTCAAAAACAGTTCCGTTAATTTGGATTTAATTTCACTCACAAACACTTTTGATTATAAAAATTTTGATTATTACTTTGTATGTTCCGTTTGTAAAATGCCAATTTATAAATTTGCGATATCATGCGAATTTGATATCATGAACTTATAAGCAATAGGATTGAAAAAAATAAAATAACATGAAAAAGACAGTGAAGTGCAACCAATTATCTTTGAATATATGAAACAAAATAAATGCGCTAAAAAGTGGGAAATAAACTTTGAAGTAAATCAAACCCATCATTTTATTTCATTACAAAATTTTATATAATATAAATTTAAAATTCCCTGTATCAAGATTTATTCTCACGACAAGCGCATTCAAATAAAAGCTTTTCTTTAAAAAGTTTTCTACATTTATTTTATTTTGTAATTTTTAGCATTACAATTTGTTTATTTATCTGTTTCAATAGGTATTTTAGTCCAGCCTTCAAGGGGACAGGGTAGTAGCAGCTTATATAGCAGTTAATTTCTTCATATGATTATGTGAGCTCGTAGCAGCGAGTGCAGAGTGAGGAAACGTTCAGGATTGGATAGTGTTATTAAAATTATTACAGATTTTTTTATGACTCAGATGGTCGTAGAAAAAGTATAGTGTACAATTTTCATGAAATGACCCATTTCCCTCTCGTAGGTATATGAAAATTTCATACTTTTTTTGACAGTTGTGGAAAAAATCTTTTAGTGGTAAATAGTGTGAAAAAGTGTGAAAAAAGAGTGAGCAGTTAGGAACCATTGTATTTATATTGAAGAAACGTAACATTACTCTATATACTAGAGTGGTGTTATTTATGCTATATGTAAGTTCCATATACGAGGTCTTGACTTGTCCAATATATTTTTGTTAATGTTTGAATGGATCGATGAATTATGATCATTATCACATACGAAAATCCTGATTAAGTTTTTGCAGAAGTTTCATGGACGATGAGTATTCTTTTAGACGTGGTAATTTTTAGATTCATTATTTTCGTGAATGTTTTCCGTCTAAGCATTATCTGCATAATCCTTCATTTCAGCGCAATGAAGCGCATGAATATGAATAGAAGATTAAACGTCTTTCCAATGACAGGAAACAGCGATAAGCTATCGAATGTGAATCGTCAACATAAAATTGTGGAACAGAGTTTATGAAGGGCAAATTAACAATAAATCTCCGGACGAATGAGTATGTAAGACCAATCTATCCTATAGTCGGAATGAATGACTCTTCAAGTGGTTGAAATAATAAACAAATACGGACAACGCTGATTGCTTTGGTACGAGATTTGAAGAGGGTCGTTAAATAAATATGCATCCATAGACAAATTCTTCGGAGGGATAACATATGCGTAGGTGTTGGATATTTCGATTATATCTACTGATTATTAAAGTGTTATAGATTTGATATCAATATATGTATTTGTTTTGTACCACTGTTAGTGTGTTTGTGTTACAAGTATGTGAATCGATGAAATTGGCTCGTTTCATGATTTTTTTTAATGTCATCTGAAAGAGCATCTTTCATTTCTCATGTTTCTATCTGTCATTAATTTTTTTTGGGTTCTGAAAAGCCTGAATAAAAATTTTTGAAATATACTCGTGACGTTATTGGGCTATTTTATCTCACTTCTACGTTTTCAACGGATTCCGGACAATTGCCCGAAAGACAATTCCCCGAAAACAGTTGCTCGAATGGACAATTGCCCGAAAGGACAATTGGCCAATTGGCCAAAGGACAATTGACCGAAAATAGTTATTTTTGTATCTAGTGCGCGAAATACTACTTTAGTGATCTAGAATTGATTGAATGAAAATTGTCGAGATCACCAAAGTATTTCGCGCACGAGATGCAAACTCTACAAAAGTCAAAAATATTTTTCTGAAATAAGTAGTATGCTTAGCTTACTATAAAAAAATAAACTTAGGTAGTGTAAAATTTGGTCACAATTTGAAAAATGTTAAAAAGCCTCAATTATTGTTTAACATTAAGTTAGCGCAGTGGCTCTTTTTCGTTCTAGAGCGTAAAAGACTATTATATTCCAGAACGTAAAATACTTTTGCGTCCTGCTTATTATTTATTACGTTGTCACCATTACGATAGTCATACAAACAATGTCACGAAATATCAATTAACAATGATGATATTGATGTTTCATACTCATATTTGTTTTAATGCTGTTTTCGAAAAAATATTGTTTACATCGCGAATGAAAAATAGAATGGTTATTTGCTTCGCTGAAGCTCAGCAAAATAACTTCCATTTTCGAACGCAAAAGTATCATTACGCATTCTAGATACAAAAATATCTATTAGCGCAACTATTTGTGACCAATATTTTGAATTTATATTGAACAGTATGTAGGAGGCTTGAAATTTCAAGATAGCTAAGTCGAACACAATATAGGCAGCAATAAGTATTTAAATACATTTTTGGGTAAATTGTTCTTCGGGCAATTGTCTATTCGGGCAATTGTACATTCGATCAATTGTGTTTCGGAAAATTGTCAATTCGGGCAATCGTCCATTCGGGGAACTGCTTTCGGGGAATTGTCTTTCGGGAAATTGTTTTCGGCAATTGTCCTAGATCCGTTTTCAACATGGCGACCCCAGGATGAAGGACTAGTCGATATTTAGATGGCTTCCTCATTGAAGAGCTCATAGGAAACAGGTTTTGTAATAATTATGCTTCATCAGAAATCCATAAATTAATGAGTAATAACTAAACTAAACTAAAAAGAACAAAATAAAATAATTATTAAAACACTTTTTAGATACAAGTGTTTATTCAAATGTGCTGAAAAGGCAAAAATAATTTCTTCAAATGTGTAATGTAGGTTATTATGTGAGGTGTTCCCTGAGTTCTGTTGCCATGAAAACGAAAATCTCCAGAGAACATCGTGAGAGCTGAGAGAAAATAGGTAGGAATTGGTGTTCTTGAATTTCTGAATGCTGTATGCCTCAGAGAACACCTCCCAAGGCAGCGAGTTCCAAAGCTTTGCCGTTCGGTGGAAAAACGAGCCCTAGAAAAGATATGTTCGGCATGTCTCCAAAGTGACGGAATATGGATTTGAGAACTGAGCTCGATGGGTCAGTCTCGATGGGACCGCTAACGATGGAACGATTGAATGTTTCGGAAGAGCATCGTCCATGAAAACATCTATAAAAGAGAATAACCTACATTACACATCTGAAGAAATCATTTCTTATTTTTCAGCACTAATTTATATGAATTTATGTTAATCACAATAGATGATACTGATAATGAAATAATGCAAACCCTATAGTAGCGTAGAAAAAAATATTATTAGTAGGGAATCTACTTATCAAAATGACGCTTCTAAAACGAAGGTCCCTGAAGTCGGACGTTATCTATCTAGACGTTAAATGTGTACCCTGTGCAGAATTACAAGAAAAATCCAAAATCGGAAACCAATTTATTCTGCCAGATTGAAGAAAAACAAAAAAAAAATTTTTTAAATTCAACTCGCATTTCCAGGCTCATTTATCAACATATTTTTATGAATTTTTCACCATTGGATAGACTGATCTCTGGAGATACTATATTCGTTGAAATTGAGTTATTATCGTACTAAACAGAAGTAAAACAAATTTTTTAAATAATACTTGTCCGAAATCTATTCAGCATCGAGCACTTTCTGAATTATTGAAGATAGATAATATATACTCATGCAGAATAAGAGCTGTGAATCACATTGGGTCAACTTTTTAATGGGGGCAATTTTTTCACTGAAAGAGGGATAATAATTTTTGAAAAGTAGGCCGCGCATTAGTGGTCTAGTGGGATAGTAATAGCAGGTTCGATATCCGACAGAGTTTTTCTTTCTTTGATGGGTAAATTTGAAGATTTCTATGTTTCGTGTATTTGTCTCAGTTAACTTAATCGTTTATATACTATAGAAACTCTTATCAAATTATAATTTGCTTATGGGTTTTGGTGGCGCGTAGGAAATGTGCTTGCTTTCTAATCCAAGGTACATGGTTTCGATTACCGCGCGGTCATCGGTCTCGTGCATGGCATCAAACGTTGAAAGTTAAGGGCTGCGTCTTCCCTAGCTCGCACAAGTCTCCCGAGGACTTCTGACGGTTGCTCGTGTGGGTGCAGCCGGTTGATGGAAATAACAATTTTTAACAAATTTAATTTTCATAATCCATGAAGCTGACATTTGCAACTGTTGAATAAATTAAAATGTTTGTATATATATAGATATAGCTAAGATGTTTTCGAACTGTGTAGAACCACCAAGTGTAGCACTTTTCTATTCTGATCACAAAAAATCGAATAATGACGTAACCCAAGCTATTTATTTGAACTTTTGGAATGAAAACTCGAATCTCGAAATACACTATTGGTCTAAGATTTTAATGAATTAAAAAATACTATCTTCTACTTTATTCTTGTAGAAAAAATAAATAAAATAATAACCCGGCACGTACGTTATTACGAGTTGAATTCCATTTTCCGAAAAAAAAAAAAATAATGAGAGACTTACATTTTTCATCCAGTATATATCAAATGAAAATTACAAAAAGGTGCGACTGGACGTCACGAATACAAGCATTTTTGTTATGGTACTTCATTGTAGTAGCGGAAAAATAAAAGTTGAAATGTCTATTCACAATAAACCTAGTCCACAGCTCAGTTAAATATGTCACAATCCGGTTTTGCTACTTTATTATTATACTTCTGAGTTTTGAGTGGTTATGTGAGACTTAGTCATCAACAATTTATTTAGTTTGCTCTCATTCCTTTTTGTTGAATCATACCCGTTCCGATGAAATCCCAATGATACATGCGAAAAGCAGATGTGTTGATAATAATAATTTTCAGCAGCGCTAACCCGCACGATAAGACCGATTTAGACATTATTCAAAACGTGCCTGAAATATGCTGAACATTCATAATTGAAGCCATTTTCGGACTTCAGCAAGATCATAAATAAAAATTTATGGCAAACCATTCTTCACTTTTAGTTTAGACAATTTGAGGACACATTTATTTCTTAAATGTAAATCTGACCCCAGAAATGTATCGCCAACTAAGGATTTATTTTATCAACAAGTCCTCAGGCCTGCATACCATATTACTATTCGTTAAATTTCTATATTTTTTGTTAATACCCTGCTACCTAATTCCAATGATTTTTTGATGTCCATTGGATGAGAATATATTGATAGAGAAATTGATAAGCATAAGATGACTTTATCAGTTGAGCATAATCATTTTGTTTTTGTTTTTGATCATAACAAAAAAAACAGGAAAAATAGGAAATGAATGACCAGGCAGACTCAAGACAAAATGAAGTCACGCCCCCTATAACGGTGAGCGCAATAAAGAAAGAAAACAGCACCGACATCGAATCAGACAGGCTCAGACGAACGACTCGAACGCCATGTCCGTTACCACACCGCCTTTGAAAATGTTTACCGCAGTTTTAGGTATACGAAATGTCAGGTGGAATTACCTCGACCAACAAACTCGAAAACTAACGTAAATGATTCAGTGATCACCGATCGTGAAAGTTTACCTATATATATACATCAATTATCTATTGCATGTGCCCAACATTTTTGCTTCATATCTTACAAGTATTTTCACAGCTACTGAAAATTCAGAAATTTTCAGGTCAATCTGTACGGAATAGAAAACTGTGTTGGTTTGTCAATCTGTTTGAAGCTGTAGGAGAAATTATTTAATTTTTTTCCGTCTCCTTTGAAAACGTGGTATTATTGAAATAATTTTTATGAATATAACAGAGAATTGTCCCAAATAGAGAATTTTTTGATATCATATTTACAGAATATTGTTAGAAAACTTCAGCTGATATTTGACAGAAAAAATAATGTTTTTGATTCGCTCGAAATAGGTGTTTACTGTTTACTAGAGAGGGTCAAATCACTTGTCATCAATTTTCGCAGTTCTAGTTTGATTCGAAATTCGAATACATATATACATACAGAGTTAGTCAAATGTATGGACCTGCCTATTTTTCTCGGTTAATATTAGATCTATCGAAAAAAAGTTCGAATAAAATTTGAAGGGTATTTTACTCTGCACCTTTCAATTAATTCATTTATTGTGTGACATTATCGGCATTTTTTTTAAATAGAATTATATGTATTGTTTAGTATCGTTACAAAGCTTGTTTTTTCTCGTTTCAGTAGTACTAATATTATTTCAATTTTTTCGATAAATACAGTGTGTTTCGTAATTTTTTATCTGTAATTCACGATAGATCGTATTTCAATAGTTCACACGCATTTTCTTTTGTAGAAATCAATAATAACTAATGGACATGGAGAAAAATCAGCCACCTCCTCCCTACAGTGGAAATCAATTTGACAATCCTGGATATGGGGATCCGTGTGAGTACTTTATGAATCATCCTTATATTATTATCATTCAACTTACTGTAAAAACGCAATGAATATGAAGTTGTACAGTTCGACAAATATAGCTGAAACTGTGAAATTCCCATTTCTTCCGCTAACATTTGATGTTAAATGCCTGATCACTGTATATATTTATATATTTATTTTATGTACTAGTGGGCGGTAAAGTACACTTTACCGCCGGTTCACTGGGTGTAAAGTGCCACTTTATCGCCCACGGGCGCATTATGCCCTCGGCTGACGCCATGGGGCCATTATCCACGCCGTAGGCCATAAACGCCTTCTTTACGCCCTTGATACATAAATAACTATAATGGATAGAGAGACCACTAACGTATTTACATTATTACAGAATTCAACTATCGTCTTAATGTTATAGGTATAAAACTATACAGGGTGTTTCCGAAATGAGAGCAATAAAAAAATGGGCTGTTGTATGGAACATAATGTATCAAAAATGGCAAGAATTTTCGTTTCTGAAGCAGGCAAAAATGGTCGAAATTTTTTGTGAAATTTAAAAAATCGCTTTCAGTTTCCTTTGTTTGTGGTTTGATTCTCCAGGCCACAGCGTATCTGCCCGCTGGCAATGTTTCAGTGCGGTTTGCTCAGGCTGTAGACCTCTTATCAATGATTACCAAAAAAGTCTTGAACACTTTAAGATTCAATGTCTCCCAAAATAATTTTTTTTGACAGAAAATTATTCTTTCATTTCGTTTTGTTTTGTCATCTTCTACTTTCCATTTCATGTATTGCTCCAATTCAGGCAAAAACTTGTACAATACACATAAACTATACATGAGTACATAATGCATAATCTGATGCTTTAATTTTTATTTCTGAATTTTTGTTGAGAAGTTGATAAGCTGTACAATTCATTACATCAATATTAATTCAAATATGAAATCACAGCCACCAACCCAACAATTTTTTTTTTCAATTGGTGTCCCTTTTAACCTATTTAAAGCACGCCACAGCGTGTGCAAATCCAACTTTCAAAAACGCGCGTTTATTTAAGTTACCATGGATCCATGGAACAACTCGATAACAATGAAGTCTGAATGACAATGTTATGATTATTGATCTGACAGGAGTACCTTGTAACGTCAAATGAAATTTTACAAACAAATGCAAAACTTTTATTCAAACATTAACGAAAGGTATATTGATGTCACATCACGAATTCAACCATTTTTAATTATAAGTTATTATTTCCATCACTTGTAATAATGAAACCAGTATTTATGATTTCAAAATACACCAATTGAAAAAAATAACGTAAAAAATTCGTGGATAACTGTTCTTTCAAACACTTGCTCTATTTCGAGCACTCCGGCTAATGCGCGTCATGGGCGTGCATATTTTCACAGTGTCAGCTATGTTTGTCGAATTATACATATAGGGAATACAGGACTTTATAGGACGAGTTGAGTCCAATAAAGTTCAATTATGTACTGGTTACATACAGAGCTAAATGTTCGTCTGTTGAATTGCCTCCTTTTTGTACCCATATATTTTTCTGAAAATTGAATACCCCAGAAAACAAACCGGCAACATCACTTGGGACATACACATCTTCGAGAGTGAATTTTTTGTAATTGCGCGTTGCAACGACAACAATAAATATAATGAGCAAAAATTCTCAGGAATAATGATATATATAATAATTCAGATTGCGTATAAAACATTCAATACGACAATAACAAAGTAAAAACAAGTGATCTTTCAAAGCACGCGTTAATAGTTTAAGGGCACGACCCGGAGTGCCCGTAACGTATCATACGCTATTTATTATTTAGTATGACTGTCAGTGCTGGATTTAGGGGGGGGGGGGCTATGGGACTATCATCCCCCGGAGGTGAATTTTAAGAGGCGGTAAAGCAAGCAGCAATATACTTGTCGCCTCCGAGGCGACAAGTATATTTTATTGCTTCTTGCTTTTTATAAGCCGCCTCTTAGCTCGTAGCCTTTTGAAGCAAACGCGCAATTAGCGACCGCTGGCACCGCATCAAAAGGATACAGTTTTTATGAAAATCATAACATTCACTAATCAAGCGTCAGCGGTGCCTTGGACGCTACAATACAAAAGAATGTTCCTATACCTGATGATTAGTAATGACAGTGGTGAAAGGTCATTCTCAACTTTAAAAAGAGTAAAAATGTAACTTAGGAATTCCATGGTAGAGGATACATTGAATTGCTTATTTCTTTTGGATATTAATAGTGACATGTTATTAAAGCTGAATTTTGATGATTCCATTGTTGTTTGTTGTTAGGTTTGAGTTGTGAAGTAAATATGATTTGATTCGTTATCGTAATGATTTTATGTTATTGGCACATGCTGTGAAAAAAAGCAGTGAACGGGTACTTTGAAACTGACAATTGAAATTTATTATTTGGTGGCAGCGCGTGGCGACATCGTAATAGTTAGCCCCCGGCGTAAGTGAGTATAAATCCGGCACTATTGACTGCATCGTGACTTCAGTAACAATGCTAGCAAAAATTTTTTCATCGGGAAAATGTCCCTTATATTGTATTACATACAGTGTCCACATAAAACTATCAATTCTGATATAGAAAGATAGTGAAGTAATGACAATTATTGTCTTCCAGATATTGCTGGTGCATCTTGGCAACAACCTCCAAGTCAACCGATATATGGTGAGTAGTTCAATATTTCCATGTTTAAGTAGGCATAAAGAACATAGTTGAAACTGTATGATAATATATTTTTCGACAAGCGACTAAAGTACGTAACTTAGTTCCGTGGAAGAAATTTTTTGCCTGAACATCAACAATCACCAGAGGTATTGGAAGATACTGTTACGATAATGGGAGTTGTGGCTATAGAAAATAATGGACAGTTATAGGTAACTTGTTGTAGGTAACTTTTAAATATATACAGCTCAAAAATCTATAACAAAATCAGTAATTTAATTATAAAGATCGTATACACTGATACAATTATCTGTCAAGTTCACTGGATACTAATTTAAACCCCCATTCAGCCACTTCAAATTGTGTTTCAAAAAGGGAACAAATGTGTACACCAAATTAAACCATACTTCCCTAGCGCTGTCCGCCAAAAAATTTAATAATCATCAAAAAATCTTAATATACATATTTAGGGTTCCCCCTAAATATGTCTACCGATTTTACCAAATGCTCACCAAATTTAAATTCAAGCATTTTCAACTCGCAAGCTAGGTTAGCTTGCTCATGTTAGGTTTGTGTGTCAATCGCGGGAGAAAAACTATTTATAATTCACGCATTTTCGACTCGCAGGCTAGGTTAGCTTGCTCAGGTAAGGTTTGTGTCAATTGCGAGCATTTTCGGCAACTAAAATTTGGTGAACATTTAGCATATTTAGTCAACAAAAGTTATTTTTAGGAACATATAATATAAGAGAGTAGCATGATGTAAATATTTGGTTGTCGCTCGAGATTATATAATATTCTATTATTTAGTATTAGTATTAGTATAGCATTTAGTATATTCGGGAAACTATAGTATTTTTCTGTATAAAAAATTGGTAAATTTGGTAGACTGTTACAAATTGCCAGTCTGTGAATTGTACGGACGTATCATATCCACAGATAACATCGTATAAATACAGATGGACTCAGCATTGCTATACCTACAACACGGATTGTTTTGAAGTCGCTCAGTTTGAGGGCGCGCGGGCTGCGAAGAAGAGAAAAGGTAGTAATGGACTGTGACCTTTCCACAACCGACAGGAGCACATGCATTTGAAAAAAATAGGGTTCAATAATAAAAAGATAATGAATTTTAATCTACAACCGATGGTCTTCGTGAGATAGTAGAAGTTATTTGACCTATCTGCTTGCATGCAATATTTCATCGACTGAAATATCAGATAAATATTGAACATAATCGACCCTTAGAAAATAAGTTTCATCGTGTTTGCAAAATTATAAAAGAATAATACTTTCGTTTTCAATGAAAGGTAGGTGCGGAGACAGTCGACTGAAGAAAGAAGAGGAATCTAAAATGTACTTATTGACCATATAATGGTAATTTATCTATTCAATATTCAATAACAAGGAATGTAAAGGAATGTAAAGACGTGTTAACATTCGAAATGACCGAGTACGAGCCGAGGCAAAGCCGAGGCTTGTCGCTTGCCGAAGATGTTAACAGTCGATAGTGTCGATACATTCCGTGTTACTTATTACGTTTTTCCTGCTGCTTGTTGACATTTCTCAAAATTGGCCTGGATTGAAGTTTGTTATCTTACCCTTCCTTCATGATTATTCGTTCCGCTATTTCATTCTAAGTTGTTTGTGCGCGTAACTGAGTTAGCGGATAAACAGACAACAATAATATTCAAAAAGTCTCATAACCTAAAAATTGATATAAGTGAAGCTGAAGGTATTACTTGTCAAAGTCATTATTATCCTAGGCATGTAAGTGATACTATTTACATATCGTTATCAAGATGAATTAGTGGACGACTGATTTAGGCCATTTACCCGTTTTTTTGCTAAGCGTGTATAGACTATTTACAGTGTCGGCAGCGGGAAAATACATGTAGGTACCTACTGACACACGTGCAATATATTGTGAAGATATATACTTCGCAGCAATATTCAACGAATATTCATAAAATTCACAGATACGAAAATTTTACAGGCGTATGCATAGTCATTCGCCAGAGCAGCGACTCTCCAGAGGTGCGCCGTTCGCTAAACAAATTATAATGCGAACGTCGCTGGCGAATTATTATGCAAGCGGCTATTGATGTATTTACGACAATGTGCAAACAAAATTCATGATACAGGTAATCGAACTAACATTCATTCCCAGAAGAGCTCAAAAACCCAGATTCGGTCCCTTAAGGTAGTACTTCCTTAACCTTCGGAGTCTCAGCCTTCCAAGAAAGCTGGCAACTTAGCAATTGTTACATTCTGAGAGACAAGTCGGACGAACCAGTCATAGTACAAGAGCCAGAGGCAAATAATTTACTCAGATTAGGTTTTTTTAAAGTTGTCATAACTAGCAAGGTAATAACATGAATTTGCCAATGTTGAAGATTGTTAAAACAAATACCTTATTGCATATAAATTTATGTTAGTCAATCAGCTGAATTAAGATCAGAGCTGGTCAGTCAGCCACAATGTATATACGGGGTTTATCAACAATGCGTGGGTAGACCGATAGCTGGTTATCTATTTGGGATAGAAAAAATACTTCGAATAAAAATAAAAGAATATCTATGATCCCAAAATACTGGTCTGTTTACAGGGTGTCTCGTGAATGTGTGACTTATCTAAGTTTAATTTTTTTAATGAAAATCCCTTTATATTTCCAGTGCATTCAAGTCTTGTGGAACTTTAGGAAATATGTTATGATTGACAATCTCGAAAACCCCTACATATCAAGTTTAAACGAAAATAAGTAATCGCAAAACTAACCCGCCATTTTGAAGCTGCCATCTTTAATTTTCAAATTTTTATGAAAACGTGATCACCTGACTCTAAAAACCCCTTTCCACAACTATAATCACAAGACTTGTCCGCCACTTAATACAGTTTTTTAAAGGAATCGAATCATAGTAACTCTTCCGCAATCTTGAATTTTTAAATTGACTCATGATCTCAGACTCCGACAGAAACCTTTGCAGGCGCGCGCTCAACTCAACAAAGTTTAATCATACTCTGGTAAAAGACGAATGAAACCCGAACAAACAAAAAATTGTTCAATTCTATATATTGACTAGCGGTCCTGACAGACATTGTCTTGTATATCATATGGATGCACAGAAAATTTCTCGATTCATGTTTTATGTTTCATGTTTCATGATTCATGTTTCACGTTTTATTTTTCATGTTTCACGTTTCATGTTTCATATTTCATGTTGATTAGATATTAGTTAATGAGTTAGTAAGTGAATATTTCAGTAAATTAGCTGATTTTTTTGAAGAAATATTTGAAACCGTCAGAAATGAGTAAGTACTCAAGTACTTCAATGTTGAAATTTCGAGAAAAAAGTCGAAATTTTTATATTAAAGTTGAGTTTTTGACGTTGAAGAGGGAATTTCGAGAAAAAAGTCGACTTTATAGTCGAGATGAAAAAACATTCTTGTGGGCCTCCTACGCTTTCGTAGATAATATGGAAGAAATTCAATTGATTGTTTTTTTTTAGATCATTAAAGTTACTAAAAAATGCTCCTAAAAATCAATTCCCGTGATAACGGTAGAACATCATTGCTCCGCAATCAGCACTTTTTATCCCTGCCCCCCCTCCAGCCTATTATTTTGAAACACCATGTGAAGAAGTTCTTTTCCTCTCCGTTTTACATCATACTTGCTCTTTTTCTGTAGGCGCCGCGTTGCCAAACATTTCAAGTGTACGGCTCAGAGGTAAAAACTTAATGTACTTTCTTACTGAATAACTCGATAACAAAACACAAGAACTGGTCAAAACTTTGATTGTAGTTTCGTTTTTGAATAAAAAAATAACGTTCCGTTATTCGAATCAGTCGTGAGAGCGGTTTAGGAAATACTTATGTTTTAGATACATTTCTGTACTGCTTAAACGTTTTGTTTTTTCAAAACAACATTCGTTGAAATAAAAAAAAACTCACAGAGTATTCACATACATGCTGCGATTCATCCATAATTCAAAAACAAAAAACAAACCCGACAGAATAAAGGATGATTTAACAACTAATGAACTAGAAAAGTCCCTCTAACTTCTGATTAAAATAGTACAATCAATCCACTATGCGAATGAAATTAGATTGTTTGAAAAATAATAAAACTCTTCCTAGAACAAATAAACCTTTGAATCCATTTTTAGATTCAAATGATCTACTGAGAGTAGACGGTTGTCTTAAGAATGCTTCTATTTTCTATGATGCGAAATATCCTATCTTATTACTCCCCGATCATAAATTCACAAATATGTTGATAGAATATGAATATAAATATTACTCCATGCTGGTCCACAAGCCGTTTTAGGTAGACTAAGAAAACGATATTGGATTCCGAACGGAAAAAATAAAGTGAGAGGTATAATACGTAAGTGTGTTCCTTGTTTCAGAGCAAAACCACATACTATTACACCCATGATGGGCGATTTACCTAAAACACGATTGACACCTTTGAGGCCGTTTTCTATAGTAGGAATATATTTCGCTGGACCGATTCTTGTGGTTGCTTGAAAACTAGAAAATTGGCGAAGACATACATATGCATATTTATATGTTTCGCGACGAAAGCCGTTCATATTGAACTAGCTAGCGATTTATCAACTCCAACATTTTTAAACTGCCTAAAAAGATTTGTTTCTCGCAGAGGTCTATGTTCTGAAATATATTCAGATAATGGCAGTAATTTCATTGGTGCTGATAACGAATTCAAAGCAATCATTCGAGAAATAAAAAATCTTGATCATAGAAATGAATTTCGCAATTTTTTATTAGAAAATCATATCAAATGGCATTTCAATACCTCCTTAGCACCCCATCAGGGCATACTATGGGAAGCCGTTGTTAAATCTGCGAAAAAGCATCTGATCAGAGTGGTCGGTACTGCACACCTCACTTTTGAGGGTCTTTATACAGTGTTGTGTCAAATCGAAGCTGTTCTCAATTCTCGCCCTCTAACACCATTATCAAATGATTCCTCCGATCCAACATTCCTAACTTCCGCTCATTTCCTACTCAATGACTCATTGTTAGCTGTTCCTCAAAGAGATGTTGCTACTGTCCCATCAAATCACCTCGATCACTATCATCGATTACAAAAAATTTTGCAACATTTTTGGAAACGCTGGTCGTCTGAATATGTAACATCCCTACAGCTACGTCAAAAATGGTTCATCAAATTACCAAACAGAATAAAAGTTGGAGACCCTGGTCGTGTTAAAAGAAGATAATGCACCGCCTCTAAATGGAAAGTGGGCAGAGTACCAGAAATTCACCCTGGAAAAGATGACGTCATTCGAATTGTTAGTGTTTGAACGAAGAATGGTGTTATAGACAGAAGTGTTTCGAAAGTGGGTGTATTTCCAATTTATTCTGATGAGAATTGAATTACGTTATACGTTTTAATGCTTATTGAAAGCTTCGCATTTGAAGGCGGGCGGGATGTATATTTCCTTCACCCTATTTGGTTATTACTTTAAAACACTCAGTATGTAATATTTCAAACACATGTATAATTATGTCGTTGCTGGGAGACAATAATAATAATGCACTTCTACAAAAAATTAACAACGAGATTCATTCACTATCTTTATAAAAATAAACAAAAAGATCCATTAGAATCAAAATCAGCGAAAGAAGAAACCAATTCCTTCCAAAACTTAACAAGCGGACATATAGTCCCAACAAAATGATTTGTGGTTCAAAAAAATTTCCACATTTCTTGTTTGCGAATATTTGTGTGACATTTATGACATTTATGTGACAAAGCAGAAACGTCACTAATTTGACATGAAAAGCAAAAAGGGGCTTTGTGTTGGATACGTATTTTTATACTTTCTGCTAACAAAATCAAATTTGCACGAGACGTTGTGTTCCAAGAAGACGGTGAAGGACTATTATCTTTTATGTCCCTGAGAAACATATAAATCAGACGAACGAAGCTGTGATTGAAATTGGGCAAATCTTTGAATATATTTGACAAATATTCTCCCCCATTGTCACTTCTCAGAGAGGATTTTTTTCTCCCTTGGATGTTCTCCACTTTTGTTTTATATTCAACGAACCTTTTGAATACTTCGTCTTTGGTTTTCATCATTCCAACCTCACAATATCGTGAAAAATCGTCTATAAAGGTAACGATATATTTGTTTCCTCCGTTGGAAACTGGACTTATAGGGCCTACTACATCAGAGTGTATCAATTTCAAAGGAACTTCTTCTCGATTTAAACTCTTCTTGGGGAATGGACACCTCTTCATTTTTCCTTCATAGCAAATCTGGCAGTTTTCTGTGATTAGTTCAGATTCGTCTTCAAGATCATCTTCACCAATAAATTTCTTTACATTCGGCATATTCAAATGACCTAAACTTCTGTGCCATAGATGTTCTTGTTTCGAAAAAGCTTTATTCACCATGTTTTGTTTCGTTTTGTTTTCTTCAACTTCCTTTTCATAGATATAATGCAGTCTATCGACTTTTGTTGATTTTATAATGATTTTTCCTTCCTTCGTCATTATTTTAGCAATATTATTTTCGAAAATTACTCTTAAACCGTTTTCCTCTGCTAAGGTAGTAGAAATTAAATTCAGTTTCAATGAGGGAATATATAAAACGTTCTTCAGGGTTATTTCGGCTCCTCCATTTTCATCACTCAACTGCAGATTCAAATCACCATATCCAGGCGATAATAAAGTTCCTCCTCCAGCAACTTCTATATTGGTAATTGATTCTGTGAAATTTGAAAATTTTTCTCGCTGACCCGTCATATGATCTGTTGCGCCACTATCTAGTATCCAGAAACACGATGTATTTTTTCTGTTGGCTATACGAGACGAATTTTGATTCATAAAAACAACTCTAGAATTCACGGAACTGAATGCAGTCCTAGATGAGGTCCCAGCGTCTTCTTTATTGTCTTCTTTATCTTTCGGCTCTGATAAAGGACAATTTCTCCCGATATGAGCAATTTCTAGACATCGAAAACATCTCAAAAATTCATGAGAATGCTGAAATTTCTTATTGCGTGTGAATTGCCTGCTTTCTCTACTTTCTGAGAGTGATTGCCTATTTGAACTAGGATTGTTACGGTTCCTTTCTCCCTTTTTATATTGTTTGAAATTTCTTTTAGAGATAAGTGCTTTCGTTGTTTCAATTTCACCCTCTTCTCTCATTTTGCTTTCTATTCTTCTCTCTTCTTCAAGTAGTTTTGATTTCAGCTTACTCATATTCAAATCATTTTCGTCTGCTCTCAGATTTCTGGCTAAAAATTCATATTGACTCGGTAGTCCCAACACAGCAAAACCAGCTTGAACCTTGTCGCTAAATTCAAATCCTGCATTTTTGACCTTGTGATACAACCCGTTTCGTCTTGTCAAGTATTCGTTTATATTTTCTTCCACTCTTTTGGATGTATTAACGAAATCTTTCAATAACAACAAACCGTGCCATGTATCATATTTGGTATGGATTTGTCGCAAAATTTCCCAAATTTCCTTGGCACTTTTACATTCCATCACGTCATCTAAACTATCATTATTAATCATTAGGTAAATGATTGATTTAGCACTGTGGTCTGCCTTTTTATTTTTTACCACCTGCAGTTCGTCGACCAAAGATTTTTGACTTCTAAGATGCCTTGAGCTCTCATTGACCAATATCTGTAATTCTCCGCATTCAATTTTTCCACTTTCAACTCGTCCATTTTCTGCTTGAACTAATGACTGGATACTTTACTCCCTTGTCAACTTGACTTGAAATTCTCGTCGTCCAGAAAATCAAAATCAATGGTTTATTCCTATGACTGGGCCCATAACCTGTTAGTTTTTAACTAATATTGCAGTGTACAGAAAATATTGTTTGGAAAAATGCTTTTTCAATATAAAATAAAATTACTCTGACGTTCTATTGAATCAGCAATTATATTGACAGACAGTTACATACTTTTCTTTATTTTTCTAAAATCAAATTAACGTGACAATAGAAACCGTTATACAAAAGACTCTAAAATACCACATTCTAACAAATCAAAGTGAAAAGAAAATTAAGAAAATTAACATAATCGACTGGAAATCGTACCACGGTACAATTTAAGAAAAAGGGAAGACTTGAATATGCCAAAGAAATACGAAACGAACGTATAGGTGATAGGTGACATGGTAGAAATTATAATTCTTTAATTAAAAATCAAACCTGGTTAACCTTCCTCTAAACAAAAACCTTTATCATGTTGATGGGTGTTCAGATTGAAGAAAAATGAAGATGGAAACCTGACTAAATTCAAAGCAAGATTGGTAATAAGAGGTTTCATGCATGTATAAGGAATCGATTACGGAGAAATATTCAGTCCTGTGGCTCGGTATGATTCAATAAGACTAGTTCTGGCTATGGCAGCAAGAGAAAACTTTCATCTTCTTCAGTTTGATGTGAAAACCGCATTCCTTCATGGAGACTTGGACCAGGATATGCGAATCTAATCCATGTTTCCATAAGAAAATCATCAACAAAAATATTGAGCACTTTATATGTAGACGACGGCTTTGTTATCAGTGAAAATGTCAGTGATATATCAAATTTATTGGAGACTTGGAAGAATTGTTTGGGAATTGTATTAGAAGATTTTGGAAAATAATGATTATTTTGGGGGAGTGTTGGAAAAAATAATGATTTTCTATTTTTATTTTTATTTGTATCCTTGGATATAGTTGTTGTTGAATATATGTTGTATTCTACTGTTCCTGAAAATATAAAATTCGAGTATAAGTTATTCAAATAATACCAAAAATTATCATTTGCTGGTAAATTTCATCAAAACCATATAAAAGGTGAAATAATAAGACGAATTCGCACATTGTACATTTAACAGAAATTACCTAACAAAACCGAACAGGCAAGTGAAATGACAATTTGTGAATTCATGTGAAATCATACTTTATCATAGTGGGGAAAAATATTTTCTGGGTGATTACCGTTTTGTATGCTATTTAACCGATGTTAGTCATGTTTCACTTTGGTTTATTGAGTATTCGTGACTGAATGCTTTTGAAACGTGTCACTTATCGCCAAATTACTTGACTGTATCAGTTGAGTATTTTTGTTGTTGAAATAATGTGTTCATTATCGGAAAAACATTTGAACAATGTTAAAAACGTAGTGTGTCTCACTTCTCATGGAGACATCCCCGTAACTCCGTAATTTTTTACGTAGAATTGTGAAATTTGCGTAATCGATAGATATATCAAAAATGAACAACACTACCTGGAACGCGTCATTACGAGTGATATGCAGCTTGGCAAATCTGTCAAGGCATATGAAATCGGCACGCCTATCGATGCGCGATATATAGCAGAAGAGCTTAGTTTACAATTTATATTACCCTTTTTATCGTCCGAATACTTTCTCATTCTAATTAGCGCATCTCATATGTTTATCGACATTCCTTGCTAGATTTGCCAAGCTGTACACTGCACGATGTAATCACCAATCACCGATACTTCTTGAAAAATGTAATAGGACGCAACAACCATATTACGCTTATCGCTATATCACTTGTTCCAAACAAAAATTCCAATCTGAAAAATCCAAATTTGTTTCTGTTCGATATCAATGACTTCTTCTTTCTATGTAAATGAACTTATGAACAAAAAGTCTGAGTTGAAATAGTTATTTTCCTAACAAGTGCGCAAATTGTTACTTTTTCGCACTCAAATAACAACAAAAATAAAAAAATCATAATTTATAGCATATTCATATTTCAAATACGTGGGATGTAAACAATGATGTGTCCATTTGATCGCCAATTCCCGCAGCGCTATTAGTGAGGAATCACACTGATCGACCAGGACCGACCGTCCGCGACCGTCCACCTACGACCAAAAGTAGAAGTAGATCAATGAAAACTTTCAAAGTCACACTGATCGACCATCCACAACCGACCACTAGAATAATTTTGTAAATCTGACATTAATTTGACATTCGAAAGGTTATGTGAATTGTCTGTTCATTTATTGAAAATAAGTTAAATTCATAATATCAATAGTTTTGCTTTAAATAATGAGCAGTACTGATACTGAAGAAGAACATTTTATTTTTCCGGTAGGAAATATACCTATGTACTGTAGCAAAGCGCCCGGCTCGGCTAAGCTACTGTAGTCAGGGAATGGGGTTCTTGCAATAATATACCCGGGTAATTTCCAATCAACACTGTATTCAGAGATTTCGACAACCTTAAAAATACAAATACAAATGTAAAACTAATGAAAATATTTTAGGAAATTACCGAAAACGAAAACGTGGGAGTAAATAATATAGGCTCACCTTAAAAAGCAGGTACAACACACCGTGAAACAAACCCTCAAGCTTTTCAGGGTTACGAAGAATCTGCAACACTATGTCTGCAATCGAAATGTAAAATGGTTCAGCTGAAAACTAGCAATCCATTCTTATCTTTCTATCAGGCCGTACCGAGTCGCAGCGATAAGGCGAAACTTTTTTCCCTCAGATAAAAAGTTCCGCGCGAAAAGGGAATTATAGTCAGAATCGTATAAAGGGTAGAGTGTCTCGCTACAGTACATGAGTTTTGTTGAAGTCAAAAGTTCATCATAAATGTGTGTCAAAATGACATTACGTCAGGATAGTGTGACACCGACCAAAATTTCCAGCAGACTACAATTTCGAACATGGTCTTTGAAAAACGGTCGAGGACGGTCAATGACGTTATACAGTGTGAGTTGTGCGATAAGAATATACGTGTTGGAAATTTTGGTCGTAGGTGGACGGTTGCGGACGGTCGGTCCTAGTCGATCAGTGTGATTCCTGGCTTAGTCGTTAGAACATCAACTAAAACGAAATGTTTTCGCAGAGTTGTATTCAGCTTGGTTGCGTTACAATCAGTGCCGGATTTATACTTACTTACGCCGGGGCTAACTAGTACGATACCGCCGCGCACCGCCGCCAAATAATAAATTTCAATTGTCAGTTTCAAAGTTCCTGTTCACTGCTTTTTTTCACAGCATATGACAATAATATGCAATCTTTACGATAACGAATCAATTTTTGTTTACTCCACAACTTAAACCTAACAACAAACAACAAATATGATTTTTTTTCAGATAAATACCAAAATACTTTTCTTGATTTTTTTATGCAAACCATGAAATATGTATACATTTTCAAATCCTCTTCATAAGGTTAATAAGCATGCACAGATAGTCTTTATTCTCAGAGATTTCTTGGGGGTTGTCTGAATAATACCTACACAGGCTCAGGAGTTCCAAAGAAGCTTTATTCCGGGAGGTTGATGAAGCTTTTTATCTTGATATTTTCTACAACTAAACAAAATGTTTTATCACCCACTTACAGATTGAAAAACTGAAGTAAGTATTCCTTGTAAATATTCAGGGACCAGGAACAGAAAACCCATTTTCTAATGAAATATATTTAATGATTATATACCTAAATAAAATGACCAGGCATCAACTGCAAACGTCGTGTTGTCCGCCACTTGATAGAAACCAAAAAGGCTCAAAATATTAGTTTTGGGAAATATCAAAGGAAGAAGATATATTGCTTGTTTCCGACGTGAACTTTAGCGTTATCGTCCATCAAATATTTTATACAGCGATTGAACAGCTCAAAACTTTCAACAGTAAAATAAAAAAGTTTATAAAAAGTGTCCTGTTTTTATGTTTGCCACTAAAAATACCTTATAAATTGTATGGTTTTGAATTTACCAGTTCTGCAACCAATGATTCAGCAATGCGAGTATGGAAAGTTGCATAACCATAAGGGAACTAAATAGGTTATGGATCAATGTTGTCAATACAAAGAAAATTAGTACTGCAAATAAAGAAAGAACTTCTTTATACGTAAGAGTTTAAATTGAACTTCCATAAGTGATTTCAACAGGACCATAATACGCCTCTGTTCTAGTTTGGCGCTCACGAGCTTTTGTTGATATCGTCCGTATTTGAAATGTAAATACTATAGTCAATAAATTTTAATTGAACTTGAAAAAAAAACTAACTATACAACAAAAATGTGTCAAAGTCGACAGACGCATGCTTGAGAATATTATAATTATTTAATAACAAAGTACTTGAATGAAATGTTTTATTTTAGGCTGAAATACAACTAAGTATCAGAATTACGATTGAAAGGTAAAATGTTTTCTCACTTTGCAAATAATAGTAGTTTTTCTTGTTAAAAATACCTCTTAACGAACTCTATCGCCCTACAAAACTTGATTTCTCCGAATTCATTAACAGAACGGGGAGAAAAATTAAATTAAAAAAAAAAGAAAAGACTTAAATTTTTTTTTATAAAATAACCAAAATCTCAAACACCAAACGAAAATTATGTATGAACAAATTAATTATACTACAAAAAGTAGGTTTGAAATAGTCTCTTAGTCCCTTAAGTAACATATACAAATATCGAATATAAGTGGAGTTAAATTATTCTTTGGAAGGTTTAATGCGTCTAGCGGAAGTTATGGCCGGCGGAAAGTGTCTGGTAGTGTTCAATATAATTTTGTGATAGTATTAAAATATAAATCAGCCATCAGAATTTAAGATAAATTGATCCTATTCTTATTTACCTACCTTTCTCATCTCTTATCTGTGGATTGGCCGTTTAACCAACTTAGCAGGTATAACTTTCAACCCTTTTTACAACAGACTGGTGGTGCCTCAATCACTGGGGCGAACTCGATTGGGGACTGATTGATATTGAATTGGAAGTAGATATGGCAGATCATGTGACTTATTTAGATTTGTTTTAAGTTTATTTACATTTTATTCATTTAATGGATTTGAAATAAAATATAAATTCACGACCCAATATTTATTTAAAGAAAGATTTAAAGAAAGATCTCCGGCTGACTTAGGTCCACGGATCTGGTAGTAGCACTCTTCATAAATGATTTCCTGTGAGAAATGTTTAATTTCAAATGAATATATTTTTCAGCTCCTCCGCCTACGATGGCTCCTCCAGCTCCTCAAACTACTACCAGTAAGTACAACTATCCAATCATTACAAATTTTATGATTTACGAAAGTTTATAAACAAAAAATTATTAATCATTCTCTACAAATCATGAATCGAATCTATATATCCTGAGATATGATATATTGTTGCAACCACAGATTATCTAAATACTTACTATTTAGAAACAAATAAATATATCCTACAAGCTTACTATACAACGAAGAAATGTTGAGTACACGCTCACTATATTATCGCACATGCTGCATATTCATCTACAAACATCCCCATTTGAGAATTAGTCCAATAATACACTAATAAGTCCCTTTTATCAGATATTGCTAACCAGAGGTTTATAACATTAATAATAAAATCCTTAGAGAAACAAGATGTCCTGCACTACCAGGACGACGCTTATTGCCATAATCCTATACAATAGGAATAATTGGGTCGAAAATCCATCAGAAAACAACTACTTACACTACGACGAACGTTGATACATCCAATGAATTTCCGTGCAGAGTCTTACAAGGATATCTCCGCAATTGCTAGTTGCATGGAAATGTTCATTGAAACATTTGGACCACCTATTGATCGATTTCTGGGTTTTTGCCCTCATCAGTATAGGGTAGGTCTCTGCAGACAATAACCAATGTCTGCAACAAACGATTCAACAAAATCTCCATGTAAAGGCAGAAGCTGAGACACCGCCCGCAGCCTAGCGTTCACTAAACCACGGGCGCCATCTGAACTCCAGCCCCTCAACAAAGCAATACCCAGAACTTGCGTGATTAATTCAACCACAAATACAAATTAAAGAAATCTGCATGCATTGTTCACAATAAGCTTGTCAAGAGAGAAACAAGATGTCCTGCACTACCAGGACGATGCTTATTGCCATAATCCTATACAATAGGAAATTCATTGGATGTAATTCAACGTTCGTCGTGGTATTAGCCAGGAAAGTAATTGTTTTCTGATGGATTTTCGACCCAATTATTCCTATTGTATAGGATTATGGCAATAAGCGCCGTCCTGGTAGTGCAGGACATCTTGTTTCTCTCTTGACAAGCTTTTTGTGAACAATGCATGCAGATTTCTTTAATTAATAAAATCCTTACTATCAAACATACAAAAATTAACAATCTTGAAATCCAAACAATATATAGGTAAAAACCATTGTAAATACTTAAATATCCATATAATTCCATTACTACTTGTATATCATTTTCCAATCAATGCACACCTGAGAGAAAATTTTATGTTAAGAAATTGAAATTCTGAACCAGCTCAGATGCATAGACAATACAGGTTCCTGTTTGAAAGAATAAGTAGATGGTGGCTCGGAATGAACGGGACCTTATAATATGATGAAATTATTTGGTCTCCTGATCTCATTTTCGTCAAAACATAAATTGAAATCCCATTAAAATGCAATAAAAATCCGGGCGACGAAGTAATTTCTATTCAATTCTGAATAAAATATTGAAGATAAGAAAAAACAAATCAGAAACTTTAGTTGGTGGAATATACAATAGTATATTGTGCAATAAGTGGGGAAAGTTCAACGTTTCTCACGAGTGTGGAGGTTTGTGGCACGAGCCTGAAGTGAGAAAGTAACTTTCCCCATATGTTGGACACTACACTTTTTCTACAACTGCACAAATTCAAAGAACACAAGAATTGTAACTCAATATTTATTTTTATTGCTAGAAAAACTAAAATAAATAAATAAAATTAAAATGAATAAAAAAGCCCTTGGTACTTCTCATTTGTTTAATAGTACATATAAGTATCTAACAGAATTTAAAATAAAATCTTCACACCGACTACAGAAAGCTATGTTATTTAGAGGAAAAAAGCGAAAAAAATTCTGAAAATAGTTTACTTCTTTATCAAAACACGAATAAAAACTACCATGAGAATTTAAAAAACTTCTATAGGTAATCTGGCAGTTCTTGACAGCTGTGACAACTATTCAAAGCTGGACAGCAGCCAACTAGTTTTTGTCGATATTTGTTGATTCTCCATATAAATGTATGTGGTGTGGACAAAGTGCCGTGAGAAATAATATTTCTCACAATATGAGCAAAACATGGTTTTGAAAGTAAGTAAGCCATGAGAAATACGCTACTTTTTAGAGCAGTTGTAGAAAAAGTTATTTTCAATTCATATTTGAAACTCTTTTAGGTTTCATACACTGTAGACTATCACAGTATATATTTCATTTACTGTATACACTGTGACGCTGAATTATATTATTTCTGAATATAAAGATATTTCAGAAAAATCCAGAAAACTTCCTTGTATGTCTAATGAGTATGACTGAGACTCCATACAATTCGGAAGGTTGAAAGTCTCTGTCGCACTCATTGGGCAAATGGAGAAATTTTTTGCCAATATCTCCGCAGCCGTTTGATATAATCCCATCAAATCTGGTATCGCTGGATTTGTAATGACGATCCTTAACCAAATATGGAAAATATACTGGGTGTCCCATTTAAAAATATCACCAAAGTCATTTTTCCTCAAATGCGGATAACCCTATATATTTTGGGTGGGGTTCAAAAATTGGCCCATCGGAAAATAAAATGGCCCCATCCGAGGATTTTTCCAAAATATCTTTATATTCGGAAATAATGAATTTATTCCATAATTTAGCGTCGCACTGTATATCCGAGTGTGTGTGGGTGTGTGATCCGCGTGTGATTAAATTTTTTGGCTTTGGGTAATTTTAATTAGCCAAATAATAAATTTATTTAGAAAATTCCTACAATTCAAGTTGATCCTAGATATTGGTCTCGAATAACTAAATAAAAAAAATGTTTTTTTTTTGGTAATAAAGTAATTTCTAATATTATTTTTTCTCAATCCACTTTTTCATTACTATTTTTTTCTTTGTTTGACGTGTTTGTTATTAAGGTGTTTTTTTTTCAATTTCATAGTCGACTCAAACAGGGTGCTTCCGAAATTGAAGCAATAAAAAAAAATTGTTGTTGTATGGAACATAATGTATTAATAAATGGCAAGAATTTTCGTTTTTGAAGCAGTCAAAAATGGTCGAAATTTTTTATGGAATTTTATAAAATCGCTTTCAACCTTTGTTTGTCGATGTTACAATCGAAATAGTCTTTCTCTCATTTAGTGTTATTACTATTTCATAGTTGGCAATACTGAATGACAGCTGACAGTTCAATTATAAAAGAGCTCTGTGCTAGGTAAGGTTTTTTGTATGTAGATGTTGTTCTATGTCATGATCATTGATGAATGTTTTGTAATGTGTTTACCTCTGATTTACTAAAATAATAAATCCTAAAATAACTGAAGTCATCTTGGAAACTTATTTCACAATTATACCATAATCACAACAGGTTATGGGCCCAGTACCCAAAATTGAAATAAGTTTGGAATCAGCGAGTCGATAAGAAAAAGCATGGCTTCAGGATCAGCTAACCTCACCATCGAAAGGTATGGAATAACTCAATTTGAAGGAAGAAACTTTGATCACTGGAAATTTCGATTGGAAACTGTGTTAGATCAAAATGGGGTGAAATCATGTATTGAAAACGAGGTTTCAGAACCTACGGAAGATCAAGTAAAGCTGGTAAAAAATGTAAATCGATACTCGTGCAGTGTGTAGCAAACTCACACTTGGAGTATATCAAAGATAAGAAAACATCATATGAGATGTGGAAATCACTGGAAAAGGTGTTTCAACGAAAAGGCATTGCAAGCCAATTATATCTACGAAGAAAATTATTAACGATGAAATTAGAACGTAATGATACCCTGGAAAATCATTTCATTAAATTTGAAGAAACTATAAGGGAAATAAAGTCTGTTGGGGCTACACTTGAAAATATAGATGTAGTCTGTCACCTACTTTTGACACTTCCGAGCAAGTATGATGCCATAGTGACTGCTTTAGAAACATTGGATCAAGATAAGTTAACATTAGAATTTGTCAAAGGCAAGCTCTTGGATCATGAAATGAAAAGAAAAAATTTCAACGAATTTACAGAGTCTACATCTACAACAGCAGCATTCAGTGGATATAACAAAACCGAGAAAGGAAATAGATTTTCAAATCGAAAAATGAACACAAGGCCAAAGGTCAACTGCCACATTTGCGGGAAACCTGGACATGTCAGAAGCCAGTGTTGGTACAACAAAGGTAAAAGTAACTTGTACAACAGGCAAGCTAATGAAACGAGGAAGGAAGATGAAGAAAACACAATTGCATTTATTGCAACTGTTGGGACTGCCCTGAATTGTGAACTACCAATGAATGATAACAAAATTAAATTCATTGTGGACTCCGGAGCAACCGATCACATGGTGAAGGATGATTCTCATTTCTCTAGTGAGAAACACCTGGCAGGGGAACTAAAAATTGCTGTAGCGAAGAGTGGTGAATCATTGGGTGCAACTAAAATAGGAACTATCAAGGTAAAACTGAATGAACATGTCTCAGGTGAGATTAAAGATGTACTGTATGTGAAAAATCTTCGACAAAATTTATTATCAGTGCAAAAACTTGAAAAATCAGGTTTAAAGATTTGTTTTGAAGATAATTGTATATTTATTTTTAAAAATGAAAGTTTAGTAGCAAAAGGTAGAAAGGAAAACAATTTATATATTATTGAATTTGATATTGATTAAAAGTTTGATTTTGTGGAGGAAATCCAGTTCTTGACATAATTTTTTGGGTTTATCACCTTCCACAATCTGAAAATGAAAAAATTTTTTTAATCCAAAGAAATCTGTACAAGTGTAGAAAGGACAAATTAATTAATTTGCCCGATAAGTTACTGCGTTCACAAGACTGTTGTCTTGAAAGAAATTAATTTTTGTCAGTAACGTACCCTACACTGAATTTGCCTATCTGAAAAAATGAGATCGAATTAACAAAGAATACTTCTCTTTTTTTTTTTTTTTTTTTTTTTTTTTTTTTTTTTTTTTTTTTTTTTTTTTTGAAAACTGTTGACGTTTCGGAGGCTGTATCTGCCTCCGTTATCAAAACTTCTTAGAAAGACGCTGAGAAAACTGAATTTGAATTGCGATTTTGGTAATAAGACCTTTCAGATTGTGGAAGGTGATAAACCCAAAAAATTATGTCAAGAATTGAATTTGATATTGTTAATACAGAGGTGAACATAACCAAAAAAACCGAAAGTTCAAAAATTTGGCATGCAAGGTTGGGTCATATCAGTACACAAAATTTGGAAAAACTAGTTAAAAATAATATGGTAGATGGATTAGAAATTGATATAAATGAAAAAGAAATAGGAACTTGTTCCATATGTACCCAAGCCAAAATAACTCGTTTACCTTTTGCTAGTAAACCCAAAACTACGAAACGTCCACTCGAGGTTGTGCATAGTGATATATGTGGTCCTATAACCCCAACCACTTATGATAATATGAGATATTTTATTACCTTCTTAGATGATTATACTCATTTCAGTGTAGTATATCTTTTAAAGAATAAAAGTGATGGTTTTGAATGCTTTAAAGAATACGAGGCCTTGGTTACAAATCAGACAGGTTACAGGATTGGTTCTTTTCAATGTGATAATGGTTCTGAGTACAAATCAAATCAATTTACAAATTTCTGTAAGTCGAAAGGCATACAGCTTCGTTATTCAGTACCGTATAACCCAGAAATGAATGGAAAGGCTGAGCGTTTAAATAGAACTTTACTAGATAAAGGAAGGGCATTGTTATTGCAATCTAAATTACCAAAGACATTATGGGGGGAATCTGTACTTTGTGCCACATACTTACTAAATCGTAGTCCTACAGTAAATTTAACTAGCACTCCAGCTGAACTATTTTATAAAACAAAACCTAATCTAAAAAATGTTAAACTTTTTGGTAGCTTGGTTTACTGTCATATACCGAAAGAAAAACAAAAGTCAAAGTTGGATTCTAGAAGCGAAATTAAAATAATGATAGGTTATGCAAATAATGGATACAGGGTGTGGGACTCTAGCAATGAAAAGGTTAGTATTATACGAAATGCAATTTTTGATGAATCAAAAAATATAAGTAATTTAAAATTTAATACTAGTTCTGTGGTAGAAGTTGATAATGAAAACGAGGCGTATAATGAAATAAATGTAAATGATAAACGCTTAGATGAACTTGAATCAGAAATCACTAATAATTCAGACCAGTCAAAAATTACTAATAATTCAAATCAGAAGGAAGAAATACTTGATAACGAAACTATGGTTAGGAAAAGTAGTAGAGTTAAAAAAATTCCCTCTCGTTACAATGATTTTTTACTTACCCATGAAATGGAACATATGGCTCTGAATGCTCTAACTTTTGTAGAAGATGTACCGGAAAGTTTATAAAGAGCAAAAATGCGACCTGATTACGTCATGTGGAAGCATGCTATAAACGACGAAATAAATTCTCTCAATAAAAACAATATTTGGACGTTAGTAGAAAAACCTGAAAATGTTCGATTAATTGGGTGTAAATGGGTATTTCGTATAAAAACAGATAATCTTGGTAATAAAGTGAAATATAAAGCTAGATTAGTCGCCAAGGGATTTATGCAAAGAGAAGGATTTGACTTCAGTGAAACTTATGCCCCTGTTGCAAGACTTACTACTGTAAGAACCTTTTTAGCCGTTGCAAATTTTAAAAATTTTAAAATACAACAAATGGATGTAAAATCTGCTTTCTTACATGGAAAAATAAAAGAAAACATATATATGGAAATTCCTGAAGGTTTTCAGGATGATGGCAAGATCTGTAAGTTAAATAAAGCTCTCTACGGGCTGAAACAAGCTCCACACTGTTGGAACAAACGTTTTGAGGAATTTGCTGAAAAAGAAAATTTAATAAAGTCTAAATTTGATCCTTGTCTTTATATAAAATTAAATAAAATATATCTACTGTTATATGTTGATGATATTTTAATTTGTAGTGATAATGAAACAGAAATTGAAAGCTTAAGATCTAAACTGAAACAAGAATTTGAAATGCAAGATTTAGGAAACCTTGAAACATTTTTAGGAATTAACATAAAACAAACTGAAAATGGAATTTATCTAAGTCAAAAGAACTACATTAATAATTTATTACAGAGGTTTCAAATGAGTGAATGCAAACCAATAAATACTCCTCTAGATTCTGGTAATTTACTAAATTCTATGGATGAAAATAATATACTGATTGATAATAAACCTGTAAGAGAATTAATTGGATGCCTTATGTATCTTATGCTGGCAACTAGACCTGATTTAAGTTTCTCTGTGAATCTTTGTAGTAGACATCAAAATTATCCAACCGAACAATTGTGGAAAAATTTAAAAAGAATCTTAAGATATCTTAAAGGAACTATTGATACAGAATTACACTTTTCAAAATGCGATGAAAATAAACTTATTGGGTTTGCCGATGCAGATTGGGCAGGAGATGAATATGACAGAAAGTCAACAACAGGTTATTTGTTTAAGATTCTTGGAGGCACAGTTTGTTGGTCAACGAAAAAGCAGGCTACAGTTGCAACTTCTTCCACAGAAGCAGAATATGTTGCATTAGCAGAGGCTACGAAAGAAGGAATATGGTTGTCGAATCTAATTGTTGATTTTGGTTTTGAAAAGCCTAATCTTATCATTTTTGAGGATAACCAATCCTGTATCAAGTTGACAAAAAAATTTGATCACAAAAGATTAAAACATATCGATGTAAAATATAATTTTATTAGGGATTTAGTTCTGGAAGGAACGTTAACTGTTGAATATGTTTCAAGTAAACAGCAGGTTGCAGATGTATTAACTAAAAATCTCAATGTTGAACAATTTGCCAAGTTAAGATTATGTTTAGGATTATATTGATTAATATATTGCTTGATTGTGAACATTTGTTTGTAACAAGTTTTATTATGTTTGTATTTGCATTTATTTTTTTTAAATTCTATAAAGTTTCGATTGAGGAGGAGTGTCGATGTTACAATCGAAATAGTCTTTCTCTCATTTAGTGTTATTACTATTTCATAGTTGGCAATACTGAATGACAGCTGACAGTTCAATTATAAAAGAGCTCTGTGCTAGGTAAGGTTTTTTGTATGTAGATGTTGTTCTATGTCATGATCATTGATGAATGTTTTGTAATGTGTTTACCTCTGATTTACTGAAATAATAAATCCTAAAATAACTGAAGTCATCTTGGAAACTTATTTCACAATTATACCATAATCACAACAACTGGTTTGATTCTCCAGGCCACAGCGTGTCTGCCCGCTGGCATTATTTCGGCGCGGTTTGCGCAGGCTGTAGACCTCTTATCAGTGATTACCAAAAAAACTCTTGAAAACTTTAAAATTCAATATCTCCCAAAATATTTATTTTTTTACAAAAAAGCATTGTTTCATTTCGTTTTGTTTTGTCATCTTCCACTTCCATTTTATTTATTGCTCCAATTTCGGATACACCCTGTAGATATAAAGCCATTTCGAACCAAAGACTTACCTTCCAATGATTTAAATTGAATTAGTTGGGTATCGATGAAATTTCACGAAGTCTTTATTAATCACATCCTGGATTCGCTTTGTTTGCCTTTATCAAGTAATGACCTACGCCTTATCAGTACCAAGTCGACACTGGATGAATGAATTCATTCATTAGAGTGTCTATGAGATAGAATTATATTATTATGATGAATTATTTTGAAAAATCTGTTACTTTAAATGTACAGTTGTGTTCAATGAAGTGGTGTAACTTACTTTTCATTTTCCAAAGTTCAAAAAAGCGTTGATAACCAAATAACTTGGATACTTGATTGAAATGACAAATTTTGAAAATATTCGTATTTTAACTAGCTATTGATGAATTCACATACTATTTGGTTCGTGATCACACTGAAAAATATAGAAAACTATTTTTCACACGAATATTTCCATCGTATATTAAAATTCACATATGAGACATTTTGGATCAAGTACAGTGAACATTTTACACCTCACTTTTTTAGCCAGTCAAAGAATTCGTTGTTGTTCAGGTGCCATGGCAACCCAAAAAATTTCCGGAAATTTTTATCCTCATGGGTACCCTTGGCAAAATTAATAAGTGAAAATATCCCTGTTAAATATTTGACAGTTGATAGTTGATATTTTGATTTTATGGACAAATGGAATGTCATTTTTCATATGAAAGGAGATAATATTTCATATTTATGTGTTTACTAGGATGTTTTTCAGATTATTAATGTTCATGTGGTCTCATTAAATTGTCAAAATACAAAGTACTCTCGATAGAGTTAGGAAGAAAATAATAGTCGGCTATTTGTCATGGTCTGGTGATATTACTTACGACTATTTCCTTCACACATGGCTGCACCAATAAAATTACATGTTTGAAGTCACATGATATGCAATATGAGTAGATATTCATGTAAACAAGCGATAATTTAGGTAAATACGGATATTTAGGTAAACAAACAAAGAGAAGTGTCAAGTTTGACACAACTCAAAATAGAAATGTCTTATTTTCGATTATCTTCTATAACGGAAATTAGAGAACATATAAGCTAATCCATCCCAGAAAACACCGAAAAAGGAGTAAATAGTCTGTCTAGAGAGAATTTATGTATTTTTTGAAGCTTATATGAACTTGAATATGAATGATTTCACGCTGTTCATGAAATAGTCTTCCTAAATATCACTCGACCATGACAAATATAGACTATTTTCTTAAATTCGTCTCGAGTAACTTGTATTTTGAGACAATTACAAAGTACAAATACAAAGTACTCTCGATAGAATTAGGAAGAAAATAATAGTCGGCTATTTGTCATGGTTTGGTGATATTACCTACGAAAATGGCCCGAAAGGTATCGAAAATTACGCACTAGGTCCGTGTATCTATAGTAACGATTGTTAAAATGTGCTTTTGTCATCTTGACATGTATTAATATTGAATTTTAAACGTCACTGAAAGAGTGACCAAAAGTAAACCTTAAAACACAATACTAAATCATCAATATATACGGAATATTTTGACAAAATATGAAAATAAACTTATGAAGGTTTTTGATGCACTAATTATATCGCCCGTTCCCATGTGAACCCTCAGACATTGGCAGACACTGCTGACAGACATTATCGCGTTCTCACGGAACTGAAGTGCAAGTGTTTTATCTTTATAGGAAGATTCTTCATTCTATACTTTAGAACATTCATTTTATAGTGTAGTAATAAGTTGGACCTTTTGCTGTTTAGACCTATTTTTGTTAATAAAAGTTAGTTTTAAATTAAGGACTTTGACATCCAAGGGGTGAGTCTGAGAGATGGGGCACCCCTATTTTTGAGAGAAATAATCCGATTCAAAGCACGAAAATTTAGGGGGCTATTGAACAACTAAAATGAGATTTTTTGAGATAAAAATTAATTCTGTAGCACTTCCAGTTTCGCCAGAAATGATCTCAGTATTAGTTTTTCAAATGGAACACCTTGTACATTTTCACATTTTTGAGATCTAGAGCAAATTCTTAACATAATGAGCTAAATTTTTTATTAAATTTCTTTTCTCAAAAATGTGAAAATTTATAAGGTGTTCCATTTGAAAAACTAATACTCAGATCATTTCTGGCGAAACTGGAAGTGCTACAGAATGAATTTTTATCTCAAAAACTCACATTTTATTTGTTCAATAGCCTCCTAAATTTTCGTGCTTTGAATCGGATTATTTCTCTCAAAAATAGGGGTGCCCCATCTCTCAGACTTACCCGGTATATCGCTTGTGTAATTACTTCCCAAAAATATCTCAATATCATAGCCCCATCCGATTGTAAAACTTCATTTAGTCGACGAGGTATCGACGAATACAGATTTCTTGTTAGTTCCCGATCATCGCAAAGTTCATATGTCATAGAGTTTTTTTGTCATCATACACCACACAATTTTGCAATATTAAGGTCGGGGCACTTCGCAGGCCATACCATTGCCTCTGTATGATTATTTTTCAGCCATTCTCTGACAATTCCAGCATTATGCACTAGACAAGTGTCATGAACGATAAAATCGTAGAAATGTTCTGAGACGCTTGGTAACATCATATTTTCTAAAATATTTCCATAGTTTACTGCATTGAACCGGTTGTCCATCAAAAAAACTCCAAATCCGTGAATACTCAATCATGCCAATACATTCGCTGAAAATCGTCCAGACCTGTCGTAGTTCTTCACCAACAGTTCATCGAATCTAGTGTTTCGAGGTCGATATTCCCTAATATGGCCATTGAATGCAGACTGAAAAGCTATTCCGTCTGTAAATACTACTCTATTACAATCTTCTCGCAAAAGATAATTTAGGGAAAAAATTATTCTTGCCTGCTTATCCTCATCGGTCAGTTTTTTTTTTTTTTCTGCCACGCAATTTTTCAAGGAGAATTTTTATATCTGTGACATGCAGTTATTTTCGATCCTGGAAAATTGGTTTGCTCTACAGCAACCTGTGCTATTTTCTGTTGCAAATAGTATATTAAGCATTATCTTACTCTTCAGTTGAAATTCTTGATCTTTCCGCCGCCTCTTCCATTTCTTCCATCTCGTCATCATCGAAAGAAGCACTTGAGAGATTCTTAACCGTTCATGAAATTTAAAATCTGAAAACCTTTCGACTGAAGGTTGAGAGTTTTATTGATTCTTACTAAAAATGAGAGAGTTAAGTTAAGTTAAATTGCTTTGACAGACTACTTGGTCTTCTACATCATAAAAAAAAAATGAAAAAAAGTGAAGGATTTTTTGATATACGACTGTTGTAATTTTTTTTTTCAGACGTTATTGTGACCGGGGGAGTTAGCCTAGGAGGGTGTCCTATTTGTCATAATAATAGTTGGACTGGAAGTTACCCGTGCTGTGCTTGGTTACTGGCCATTTGTTGCTTTCCCTGTGGAATCATCTGTTGCTGCTGCATGAGAGAAAAAAAATGCAAAAACTGTGGTTACACTATTGGCTGAAATTCAAAGATTTTTTATATGTTAAGCTTTCTCACAGAAAGTTACAAGTTTGTGTCAGTTTTATAGAATAATCTCAAATGTGGAATACTGTTACAAAAATATTTCTAATGGATCATTGCTTTGAATCATTCACATTCAACACATTGCTACTGTTTATGTTAATAAGTTTTATTAAAAATATAAATATGATGTATCACATGAATATACCTGAAGGCAAACCCAAGAAAACCTACGGCAAGGAGGTAATAATAATACTCCCTCATAAACTTTTTTGTGTGATTGATGACTTGTTTATTTTGTGGAAATTCATGATCACTTTGATGAAACGAAAGAACACTCTTTTGTCTTATTTCCACTAGATTTTTATTGTTACGACCGGTTTCGGGTTTTATCTCATTATCAAGTATAAAAACTAACTAATACAATTGAACTCTAAGCCTAGTTATATAGGGAGTTTGCAGGTAGGCTGGATGGAGAGGTAATTAAGAGAACAAGGTCTTCCTATGGGCTCACCATTGAGTCCCATTCTGGCAGATATTTTTATGGACAACCTAGAAAATACCCTCATCCTTAACAACCCCCTTTCTAAGAAGCATATTGTGTTTTGGTTGGTGGATGACGTACTAGTAGGTTTTGATGGTTCTAACAGACAAATTAATCAATTTTTGGAACTTCCTAAATAGTCTACATAACAAAGTTAAATTCACAGTAGAAATCGAACAAAACAAGAAGCTTAACTTCTTAGATCTGAGTATTTCAAGAGTTAATAATAGTTTTCAATTTAATATATACCGGAAAAACACCTTCACAGACTGTACAATTCCCTTTGATTCTTTCAGTCCGATCTCACACAAATTGTCTGCGTTTAGGTCAATGATACACAGAGCTTTCGCGATCCCTTTACCTGATAAGAATTTCCAGGATGAACTAAAGATCATTAAACAAATTGCGGTAAACAATCAAGTACCAGTGTCTTTAATAGAGAAATTAATATCAGGTAAAACTCAAAAAATGATTAAGAATGAACTATACCCAAATATGGAAGACTCTCTAGTGAAGAAAGAAATAGCATTATGCACTTTTCTAGATATCGAAGGAGCCTTTGACAATACATCCTTCTAAAGTATGGTCTCAGCGGCCAGGAGGAGAAGCGTTGATGAAACCACCTGCAGGTGGATACTTTCAATGCTCCAAAATCGGAAGGCCCAGACCAACATGTTTGAAGAATCCGCGCAGCTGGAAATTGCCAGGGGAACCCCACAGGGTGGGATTTTATCACCCCTACTGTGGGACATGGTAGTTTATTAATTTCTTTATTTAGCACATGAAGCTAATTTTACAGTCAATTTTTTACAGTCATAGGTAAAAAATATACAGTGTGACCCATTTAAAATGGAACCACCCCTGTAGAATGTGCATTTTTCAATCAATCTCAATTTTTTTTCTATTGAAATATTAAGCATGAAAAACTGTATCTTGACACTAACTTTCACAATTTTAGTTTCATTTCCAAGGCACTCTATGGTTTTTTTGTTTGTCAAAAACGGCAAAAGTTTATTAGGCAATTTTTGTTTTCAAATTTGACTACACCACTGGATTCGTAGTCGTTATAAATGAAAACTGTCAAATTTTCATTAAAAAATATTTGTTAACAACGAAGTTACAACAACTTCAAATTTGGAAACAAAGTATTTGTTTGTAATTTTTATTCAGATTATAGACATATTTGAGATCTGACAACACTGTCATCACCAAGTAGAACACCAGTGAATTTGTACAGTGAAAATCCGAAGTCAATAGCTCAATCCGTTCTACAGTTATAACTCCTGAAAATATGGTAATGTGCGGAAGAATGTACTAAGTACTGCATAACTTGAAAATGAATTTTTAATTTTCTGTTATTCTAGAATACACTTCTCGTAACCTACACTCAAATGAATGATTTTGAAGGAATATTATTCACAAATCCATTGGCGTAGTCAGATTTTTATTACAAAACGCTTGCACCACAAATCTCTCACATTACCATATTTTCAGGTGTTATAACTGTAGAACGGATTGAGCTATTGACTTCGGATTTTCACTGTACAAATTCACTGGTGTTCTACTTGGTGATGACAGTGTTGTCAGATCTCAAATATGTCTATAATCTGAATAAAAATTACAAACAAATACTTTGTTTCCAAAATTGAAGTTGTTGTAACTTTGTTGTTAACAAATATTTTTTAATGAAAATTTGACAGTTTTCATTTATAACGACTACAAATCCAGTGGTGTAGTCAAATTTGAAAACAAAAATTGCCTAATAAACTTTTGCCGTTTTTGACAAACAAAAAAAATCATAGAGTGCCTTGGAAATGAAACTAAAATTGTGAAAGTTAGTGTCAAGATACAGTTTTTCATGCTTAATATTTCAATAAAAAAAAAATTGAGATTGATTGAAAAATGCACATTCTACAGGGGTGGTTCCATTTTAAATGGGTCACACTGTATATAATATATCTTAGTACAATTTGTTTACATGTTCAACAAATATAACACTACAATTATAAAAATAAAATATACAATAGCACAACATATTAAAACATATGAACTTTAATATGAGTCGGTAGTTGACGAACTGCTGGAATCTTTAAACAATCAGGGATACTACACCCAAGGTTATGCGGATGACATTGTAGTCATCGTGCAGGGGAAGCACGCCCAAATAACCTCAGAGCTAATGCAAAATGCACTGAGGACCATTGAGGAATGGTGCAAAAGGGAAGGACTGAGGGCAAACCCAAGCAAAACCACGCTCATTCCTTTTACACGCAAAAGAATTCTGGGAGGCATGAAACTACCCAAATTCTTCGGCGAAACACTACAAGTTGCTGACCATGTTAAATACTTAGGGCTGTTCCTTGATAAGAAACTAACCTGGAACATGCATCTGCAACATTTAATCAACAAGAGCAAATCATCGTTTATGATGTGCAGAAGAGTTTTTGGAAAAACATGGGGACTGAAACCGAAGGTCATGAACTGGCTTTACACCGCAATCATAAGACTCAGAATCACATACGGCTCGCTGTTGTGGTGGCCCAAAGTGAAACAGAGGCAGGTAAAACTTAACCTCGGAAAACTTCAGAGGCTCGCCTGCCTGTGTGTCACGAGCGCCATGAGCAGCACCCCGACCGCTGCAATGGAAATCATCCTGAACCTCCCACCTTTAGACATCACAGTCATGGGGGAGGCAAGGATGAGTGCATATAGACTAATACAAACAGGTAATTGGAGATCTCAACCACAAATTGGGCACACCAAAATTACTCAAGTAGTCAACATCATCGAACTGGAAATGATATCAGACTATATGCTACCTAAATACTCATACGAAAAACTATTCAGAACACAGCTCAAGTGGGACGAATGGGACTCGGGAGTAGAATCACTATCATCTGGCAACATCATCTGGTACACAGATGGCTCCAAAACAGAGATAGGAACTGGAGCAGGAATACATGGGGTGAGGCCAAAAAGGAACATAATACTTCCACTTGGCAATGACACCACAGTATTCCAAACTGAGACACATGCCATAAGGACATGAATCTAGACAGTGGATACAAAAGAAAACACATCTACATTCTCTCTGATAGCCAGAGCGCAATAAAAGCTCTGAATTCAGTACAGATCAAGTCAAAGCAAGTATGGGAATGCCTTCAGAGCCTCAATGAACTGGCAAAACACAACAAGGTAACACTTGTGTGGGTGCCTGGACATAGAGGAATAGAAGGTAATGAAAAAGCAGACCAACTTACCAGACGAGCTTCTGAACTACCATTCATAGGCCCAGAACCAGTGTTTGGTATAAGCAAAACCCGATGCGGAAACCTAATAAATGAGTGGAAGAAAACAAAACACCAAACATATTGGTACCAAATCGAAGGGCATCGACACAGCACAGCCATGGTGAGGCATTTAAGCCAAACACTGACGGCTGACACTCTCAACTTGAACAGACCTAAGATACGCATACTTACCGGCTTACTAACCGGACATTGCGGCCTTAGGAAACACCTGTACACCATGGGAATAAACAGAGAAACCGTGGAGTGCAGACTTTGTGGTGACGAGGAGGAAACAGCCTCTCACATCATCTTTGAATGCGATGCGCTGTATAACAAGCGCTATAGAATATTCGGACAGACCAACCTAGAAATAGGCATGAATCCGAAACACCTACCAAATAGATTACTAAACCTGATAAAAGACACAGGCCTATTTAACTAGGAACTACTGACGACAGAATATTACAATAGACCCCAGATGGTCTCAGTGTTAAGGGTCACCCTCACGGGTAAACCCTGAATCTGGCTCGTCAGCCTCAAACCAACCACCAACCAACCATACCCAAATATTGAAGAACGTAATACACGTAAATATGGTAGCATTACTTACTCAGGTAAACTTTCAGAAAACATCCAGAATTATTTTGCTAAATTCAAAATAACAATAGCTTTTATAAGTAATAATAATTTAGACAGAATTCTATTCAATGCAAAACCTAAACGAGACAGAATGAAAAAATCAGGGATATATAGATTAGAATGCGGGGAATGCTCTGCAGTATATATAGGCCAAACCGGTAGAAATTTTGACGTAAGGTTCCGTGAACACGTCGGTTTAGACAAAAAATCAACAATGTACGAACATCTTCAAGAATCCAAACACAAGATAAGTAAAGATAACCTCAAAATTCTACACACATGTAATAAAGGGAAGACAAGGAATCTGTTGAAAGCCATGAAAATTAATAAATCAATTAAAAACCCGAAATTTAGAACCCTCAACGATCAACTCGATTTGTGTAGGTCTCCACTTATTTTTTATAAATTTGACAACCCAGGTAATTTCCATCACCTCCAGGGTCTAAATTTATATTGTTTCACCCTTGTTCTCTTAATTACCTCTCCATCCAGCCTACCTGCAAACTCCCTATATAACTAGGCTTAGAGTTCAATTGTATTAGTTAGTTTTTATACTTGATAATGGGATAAAACCCGAAACCGGTCGTAACAATAAAAATCTAGTGGAAATAAGACAAAAGAGTGTTCTTTCGTTTCATCAAAGTCCCTCATAAACACTCGTAGAGTTTACCCAAAGGCATAGCCTGTGCGGGTAGAGGACGGCTATTATTATTATTTTCCGTGGCGCTCCGCGGCGTCTTACTGATTTTTGGTGGCCTATTTACTTTTCAGCTGCAGGAAAATCCGGAAAATATACAGCACCACCTGTAAGTAGGTATGTAACACGGCATCGCCATTCGAAAGCCAGTTTGTATATTTCAATGTAACACGCGAGCTCGTCAAGAGACTGACTGTTTCGAGTGCTACTTTCCGCTCTACTCTTTCTCGCTGCAACATCCAAAAATGCACGCCAGCAGCGCGAGTTGAGCAGAATTTATTTTTCATTATCGAATAAGTTTTTCGCTCACGATTTACACACAAACCTAACCTGCGAAAACTATCCTAGCTTGCGAGTCGAAAGTGCGTGAATTAGTTTTTCACTCGCGCTTGACACACAAATCTAACCTGAGCAAGCTAACTTAGCGACGCCGAATGGTACCGAACGGCGATGCCGCGTGCTAGTTACCTCCAAGCAACTCGGGTTCGTATTGCCATACCCCCGTCCAGTACAGAACAAGCTGTGTTTTTCTTACTCTGAATCACTCGAGGCTTTGCGAGTGACTATCGCGCATTTGGTGTTGACGAACCCTCGTGCAATATGCACGCCGTGTATTCCATGCAAGCGATATAACCTAGTTTGCGAGTCGAAAATGCGTGAATAAGTTTTTCGCTCGCGACTGACACACAAACCTAACCTGAGCAAGCTAACCTAGTTTGCAAGTTGAATATGCGTGAATTTGTTTTTTCGCTCGCGATAAACATTGCTCTGTCGCTAGACGCTTCTTTGGCGGAGTTCCAAAGCTGCGCTGTATCGCACTGGCATTTGCCTGCCCTGTGTAGGAAAAAATGACAAGCAAATCCTAGTGCGACTCTGAACATGGTGAACACGGTTCTCTGTTCTGCGCATGGATTTGGCAATATGCAACCCTGGTAGTCGGTGTTATCACTAGTTATCAGGATTTGCATCTAGGCAAACCCTATTACATGGATATGGGTCTCCATCAAGATCAAATCAAAGGACTTGGCATCGGTATTATAAGGGGGTTTTAGGCATCGATGGAATTTGCTGAAATTCTAATTTGTTACAACTTGGGTATTCTAAAACAATTATTGCATATTACTAGCACAATAAGATTTGTAATCTGTTATATAATGGATCGCTTGATTCCTCGCTAAGCGCAAAACTCGAGAACGGCTGGGCCAGTTTAGCTTTTTTTTAATAATTCTTGAAGTTTGAGGAATGTTCTTTGGAAAAATTGCAAATCTTGAGTTGAATGAGACATCTTTCTAAATCACCCTGTAATTTGTTATTATTATGTCACAAAGTGGGACAAGGGCATCGAAATAATGTGTGATTGTTGTCTAGTTCTCTGGAAATTGACTTCAATTCGATTTTATATATTATGAGGGAAAAATTTTCATAGAAAAATTATAGCAACAGAAATCGATCTCACAGTAGTAATCAAAAATGGAGAAATATATGTAGAGTTTATTTTGAAAAAGCTTTATGGTAATTTTTATAACAACTTGTAGGTCGAAACTTCACTAGATATTGAAAAACTCCTAAAAATAATAATTGTTGAGTTCTTTCTCATTGGAACTAGTTCTATGAATACAGAATTCATTTGGAAGCCTGATTTTGCAAAGAAAATTTTCATATCCAAACCTGTAAGAAGTATGTGATATGAATGCACTGAAGAAATTGAATTTACGAGAAAAAAATTATAGTGCATGTTCATTTGAAGAAATAAAGTTACCAAGGTTTTTTTTTATGGATTCGGCAATATCGACCGTTCTTTTCAAAACATTTTCGAATGATAGGACAAATTCATTCATGGGTAACTTTCCTTTATAGGTGGTTGTCTACTCAATTTTTTTTTACAATATTATGTAGTTGTAACCGAAGTATACATATTTATAGGTATATTCGCTTGAAAAGTGTATCATCATTTATGTTATTGGCTGATTCAGTTCCTTTGGTGAATAGATTTTGCATATTATTATCACCAGTCTTCAAATCCGCCTGCATACCTACGTGTTCTTTACGGCAACTCTTAGAACATGATATGTATAATATCACTCATTCAACAAAAAACTGCTGAAATAAGTAGATTTTTCTAACCGTGACAAATGACCCCTACAGTTGGTTGTTCAGAAGATTCAGCTTCAAAATAAAGTCTGATTTCAGTGTTTCTACCTTCATGTTTTTTTTTTAATACAATTTATATGGACAAACCGATATTTTTCTTTCACCAAATTGTTGAATTCTAATTCTAATTGCATCAATTTCTTTGTCTCTCTAATTGTTTTCTTAGATTCTTGGATTTACTCCCATTCACATATTCTTTTCTTTCTTCCTTCCCTTTTTTCCTCTTCATTGAGTTTCAGTCTCTCAAATGTTTTTGAAGGAAGTTTCATTAATTTTTTATTATTTTGTAAATGAATTTTTCATCCAAGCAGGTTTTTTGAGACAATGACTCAATTTTCAATTTATCTTTCATTGAGTACTCTATTCCCGCCATTTCAATTTGCTGTTTTGTCTATTTGGTGGTACCAATTGTTCAATTGATGAACAATCTTACTGAAACTTTGTTCGAGGCCAATAATTGCGTTTCTGGGTGAACCGTTAGCAATAAGAAACCAAATGTGGTACATACACGAAATATTTTTGGAACATAGTTTATAGAACAAACTTCCATCAATTTTTCATGTAGAATGTAGAATATTCCCAAATCATTAATGAACATCCTGTATAGGGTTATCGCATCGGTTATATGGCAGCACGTGTGTTATAGGCCCCCTAGTGCTTAGGTGTTTTCCCCAATTATAACTAACTTCAAAATCTTTCTACAATACGTTTTTCCACCGAAACTGCTGGTAATGTAGTTACTGATTGACAGACTATTGTGAAAATACAAATACTATAATTATCTAAAACTAACTGCCTTATTTTCTCCCTTTCTCAAATTATATACTCGGCGTTGGCCGGTCGAAATATATGATCTTAGCAGATTTCACTTGGTTGTCTTTACTTTCTAGAATGATTAATTAATTGATTAGAGTATTTTCAGTAGGTTCTAGAACATCCCTCTGATCCTCTGCCTGGTTCATTCCACGGTTTTCTCGAATCTTCAAGTACATTACAGAAGCTCCGGGAACATTCCAGAATTGTCTTTCTTATATTCTAGAATGTTTTAGAAAGATCCATCACCATGTCTCCTCCGTGGTGGCCTAAGTCGGATGTCTTCTGTATGTTTCAGCACCTTCTGATATGGATCGTTATAAGATTTTCTTGAATTTTTCTAAAAGCTTCGGAGATATTTTGTTGTTTTTTTCGTTTCCTAGAAACTTTCAGAACGTTTCTCTGGTAATCAAACTTTCCAGAACTTCACATTAGTGATTTTTCAGTACAGTCTAGACATTTTTATGGCCTCCGTTCTGGTTCACTCCAAGGCTTTCTTGAATTCTCCAGAAGCTTCAAAACATTCTAGAATCGCGTATCTTATATTCGAGAAAGTTTCACGTCACCTCCCTGGTGGCCAAATTTTTAGTACATTCTAGATCCTTTCGGAAATCCCAAATTTTCTATAACTTATCAGAAGCTTCGAGAACATTCAAGAGATTTTTTTATATTCTAGAAATTATAAGGAAAATCTACCACGATGACACTTGTTTTCAGAACGTTCTAGAACGTCCCGGAGGTTCTGTTATAGTACATAGTAAGGTTTTCTCGAATTTTTCAGAAGCTCCACGAAAATTCTATTTTCCGATTTGATATTTAAGAAAGTTCCACGCCACCTCCCCGATGAAAGAACTTTCGATAATTACATTTGATTAATTGACTGAAAACGTTCGATAGCATTCTTTCTCATCTTTATATACACAATATAGAAATCTTCTGTGCATCCATACGACCTCCTAAACGGCTGGACCTATTTCGATGAAATTTTTTGAGTATGTTCGGAAATGGTTTGAAGTCACAATTCGATACACTACAAATTTTTTTTTTGGTTAATTTTTTATTTATCAGTTGAAATCTGCTGCCAGCGCCTTCGCCCCCTACTTCGCCATAAATTAAAATATATTTGGAAGAGTTGAACAAACATTATTACCTAATAATATATTCCTCAGTATCATTTGATGTTTGCAAATAAAGGAAATTAGTACTTACTCATTTCTGACGGTTTCAAATATTTCTTCAAAGAATCAGCAAATTTACTGAAATATTCACCTTACTAACTAATATCTAATCAATCGTGAATCATAAAACGGGCAAACATGAAACAGAAAATATGAAACAAAATTTTCTGTGCATCCATATCGATACACAGGACAACGTCTGTCGGGACCGCTAGTATTCTATAAATGTCCTTTCTTGGTGGACAAACTTTCGAAAACTTTACTTGAGTATCTTTTCAGGACATTCTAGAATCTGTTCTGTGCACTGTGCATTAGTTAGCTCCCGACAAATCATTGATGTGGAGAAGAAAAAGTGTTGGCGCTAGAGTGGACCCCTGCGGAACACCAGAATTTATAAGTAGATTCGGATGAAACCTGATCAATATTTATTTGGCCATTTCAATTAAATACAGTTGCATCTGCTGCCACGAAGGCGGCTTATAAGGGCCACGATTGATTTAATTGTCAATGAAGATACTAAGGGCGAGTTGTACAAGATAAGTTCAAGAAAGGCTCAAGTGAACAGGGTTCAGTTGATAACAAGTGAGATGTGGGTTGCCTGGTAGCAATCATCATAAGCTAATTTTGACTAGAAATCAGCTATTTCTGTAATATTAACTCGTAATAATGACCAAGTAACAATTTTAGTTTTATAATAGCCCTAATAAGGTTCTGGTGACCATAACAATTATTACTGCTACAATGGAACTGTTTTACTGTTACTACACCCATTTAAACTCTATATAAAACTGCTATAAGTCTACGAGGGCCCACTTCTTTGAGGGTTCTCAAGCCTATTTTTAAATGTCATAACAAATGCTTCTTGTCTTATTCGCAGGATCATGAGGAACTTCCTGAGGTCAATTACTAAAACTGGGGTTGTTATAAAACTACATGTTATTAAAAAATTATATTTGGTATCAAAATGGACCTAAATTAATGTGATAATTGAGTCGTGGCTTACGAAATAGCAGGCGACTATTTAACAAGTCAAAAATATAGTGATGGCTTTCTGACAGAGATCTACTAAGTATATACTAACTAATTTACCCAATATCCTCAGATACCACAGTCGTTAAAAATAGCCCCCTACCTCTAACCGAGTCCAAAGTTGCTGTACAGATGTAGTATTTGGTACCTAAAAACCGAAAATAACAAAATCTTTGCTCAGGGGTGTCGGAAAAGGGGTGAAAACCGCTTCTTGAGAGTGAAAAATGTTTAATGTCCTTCAAAAGCAGAAATAACGAAAACAAATCTTAGTACCTCCTTCAGTGCACTTTACAAGTGCATGAAGAATCCAAGAGTTGTGACTAGGCCACTGAAGTAAGGGAAAGTGGGGGAATGATGCGCACTTAAGCAAGAATGTTTATTGTCGTGAGCATTTTATAGTTAATAGCAATTTGTTGACACTATCACAAGCCATAACTATTGCCCTAAAAGTAAGTAACCAATTGATTTAAAAAAAATAAAAAATGAAAGAACAATTTTGAATAAAGTGTAAACATGCATTTGCGCATCATTCCCCATACCACCGGGTAATGGTGCGCGTTGATTGGGGTAATGGTGCGCGTTTATTGGGAAAATGGTGCGCAGTTATTATGCAATATTTATAACTGAAACAATATTCCATTTAATCAAGAGTAATGAGTGGTTATAAAAAAATACTGTTACAATGAACAAAAATCGCACCTATAGTTCTTGGGAGTATCGACGCCTGTGCATTCGGCATGGTTCCATGCTGAGCACGTAACACACCGATACCACAACTCTACACTTTTTCTAAATTCTCCACAAATACCACACAATTCGTCAGGTTTTGTAGGTGTTTCTATAAGTTCTGGTGAAAAAGTGAAATCAACATCATCCAATTCATCATCATCGCAGATATCTGAAACTATATCCTCAGACTCAGACGAATCAGGTGTAGGTTCTCTTTTCAATTTCTGTTTCCCTTTGATTTTATTTCTCTTAGGTGACTTGTTAGGAAAACATCTGCGGACTGTAGACTTGGCTGATCTTTCATTTTCTCTCTTCTTTATATTTTCTTCTCTCAATTTACGCTTTTCTTCAGCTGCTTCCAATTTCTCCAGGATTGGTGTGCTGGTCAAAATTTCGGAGTGCTGTTTCTCTCTAGGTTTTCTTGTTGACGGATTCTGTCAATTTCATCTTTATTGAACGAAGCAATTCTATTCAAACTTATTCCTTCGGGTTGTCTTAATTTTATTTCAGGATTTCGCTTTAAAAAGCCATAAAGCCAGTCTTTTCCGGCCAAATTCGTCTCCTTATTGAAATTATGCGATAGATTGTGTTGCTCGGCGTATCGAAATGCTAACCTTCTAGGACATTTGGGTGTTAAACCGTAAAATAGTTTTGCCAATAGAAGAACGTATTCCTTCAATTTGGCTTCTATTTCCTTTGAAAAAAATGGCTTACGACCCAAATGGGACTGGGTGGACTTTCGGAATTATTTTTTATTCGCTTTCTTAAGGTAGATTCAGGTATATTGTATTCTCGTCCTGCCTCTCTAATTTTTTTCCATCGTTTTTTATACTCCGTAATGCATTTTTTAGGTCTTCAGGGCTGTATGGCACAATTTCATGTTTTCCGTTTATAATTCCGCGGCATCTATAAAGAAAAAACAAATAATTATAATTTTACATATAATTATTGTATGTGGGGTAATCGTACGCATTAGTGCGCACCATTTCCCCTTTGGCAGTTGAATAATAAACAACTTTCCAGAACAAACTCCATTTAATGAAATGATAGAAATAATACACAAAATTAAACGGAAAACTATAAGGTTTCAGGTGACTATCTGATTAATACTATCAAATAAAAAATGTATACTTACTGCCTTATTTTTCACTCGGCAAATTTTATAAATTTTCAACTGAATTTGGATAAGCATGTGTACCTCCATTGACATGCAGTCGAATACTGAACAACTGGCAGTGTGTACTCTACGGTCAGCGGTCAAGGTATTATAGTAGGAAGGGGTTGCTGAATAGTCTCAGAAACATGAATTACGTCAGTGCGCCCGATTACCCGCCGCGCACCATTCCCCCACTTTCCCTTACTGTAACTGGAACGCAGAAGAAATTTCTCAAAAGTGTTCCTTTTTGAACTCACGCAGGTGACAAGCGTCAAGCCGTACCAATTCTACTTTTGATAACGCAGTTCCGCATGCGCACAACTCGAATTAAAATAATGTAATTGACCAAGTAGGTCATTTAATGGCGGTGTGGCGGGTTCTGTAGATGACAAAACAAGAAGGCGAACTGAGTTGAAACTGCGTGAATTTGTTTTTTCGCTCGCAATTGACACACAAACCTAACCTGAGCAAGCTAACCTAGCTTGCGAGTCAGTCGAAAATGCGTGAATTAGTTTGCATGGAAACCGAGTTGAAAATGCGTAAATAACTAGCCAACCATACCTGACCTGACTATCCTTACCTCGACCTGATAACAATACAAAATTGTTACGAAATAACGAATTTATCCAAAATTCAGAAAGAACAGGCGTGGAGCAGCCACATTTGACGGTTCACCCCGCTTCTAGCGTAAACAAGTGCTCATGAGGATTGAATGAAACGGCTAGGCGCTTTTACGCAGGTGTCAAGAAAATAAACTTGTGAGCATGCGCACAATTTTCCCAAACAGGACCGGCTTGGTCCGTAATTTGTAATATGAAATGTATGATGGCACGTTTGTGATCTACGAGGCCCAATCTGATTTGGTTCAATATAAAATTTTGAATCTACTAATATTAAAACCTAATCAGATTTTCACGGTCAGGGAATATCTCTCTTTTGCATAGAATAATTTTAGTTACATCACACTTTCGCCCTGTCAGTTAAACATATGTGGACAGAATATGTAATTATAATGCGTAATGTGCTGGCAACTGAATAAAGTATATTATTATTAGTATTATTATTATTATATTATTGATATTCAAGATTTGATGAGAGATGACAAAATGAAATAGTCAATTGTCAATCAATTGTCTGAGCACAAATAGAACACTAATCCTCTGAAAAATATAATACCCAGAAAAAAATTAGAATCAATTAGAAAAATAGTTATTTATGATACAAGTGTTAAAAGTGGCATTTTATTTTGTGAGTGGGGAATATTGCGAAACGAGCGTTAGCGAGTGGAGAAATTATTTTCATCGATAAAATTATTATTTATACATTCTACTCTTGAGAGACACTCTGAAGCTTCTCAAAGCTTCGGGAAATTTTTCTCTGCTCTGTTTTTTACCCTTTGCATCTCTGCAAACAATATCTTTCAAATGTGTAACATTTTTCGAGAGCCTGTTAACACGATTTTTCATTATTTTTACTTCATATTGAATTTTTATTTTGAGAATTGCTCTTCAGTGTATCAGCAATTTTTTTGGGACTTTGCTGTAAGAAATAAAAAGTTATAGCATTAAATACGTTTTAGACTGATTTGAGAATTATTTAATTTGAATGCTGTTGGATTTTCATTTACAACTTGTACCTGTATGTGTGTATTGTTTTAAAATATATCTATAGAAAATTCATGAGCTTGATAGGTTCGAGAAAATAACTTCTTTTCCTTGTTTTTTTATATTATTATTATTATATTATTATTAGTATATTATGAATAAAAAAACCTGTTTATACTCCATGCTCATAAACATTTCATTTATGGTCCAGAACACTGTAGAATGTTGGACAACAAACTGTTAACTTTCTGATATGAAATGTAATTTAAACAGGGTTTTCTTCAAATATTGAGCAATACTTCTGCTATTATATGCTATAATATTTGATTGTATCACCAAGATTTTTGTAATAACATCATCGATAAATCTAGTGATTATCTATAAAAGGTCTAACAATGTCGAATAGGGGCACCATTGTGTTATTTTTACCTTTGCAATATGTTTTTAAAAGTATTGCTCAATATTTGCAGGACACTCTTGTATAATTTGTATCCTCTGGATTCATTTGAGATATACAGTGGATGTACATTGGACGTCTAGGAAATATTCACAATAGTGGTTGTTATTTGGATATATTCTGGAAATCCATTGTACCAAATATATACATACAATGTACCCCAAAATACGTACAATGTATATATATTGGAAGTTTTCTGGACTTTTATTGTACATTCATAGTAGTGTCCTGGGCGTGAATTGAACGTCCATTGAATGTACATTGAAATAATTCTGGACACCTATTTGACGTCCTGAACATCCCTATTCGACATCTATTGTACATTGTACATGTGCTGTGTGGGTCTCAGCAAGGATTCGATTTTCTTCATTATTATTTTCGATTATCAGCCTCAAAATCTACTAGTATGCCAAATTTCATCAACTTTGGTCCCGGTTAGAGGAAAAAACCTATAAAGATTGGACCGCGAAATTAACAAAATAAACAATATACATATTGAAATTGAAAATGTCTTCATCCAACACATGACAGTTATGACTGTCATTATTAATGTCATTTTAGACAAGAATTGAGAAAGATTAAAAAATTCTCAATTCTTTTAACCCTAGAATACAGTTTACTATGGAAATTGGAACATAAAATAAACTACCATTTTTAGACCTCATGATTCATAAATCTAAAAACCTAGAGTTTTCCATATATAGAAAACCGTCCTTCACCGACAATAATATACCTTTTCACTACAACCATCCGTATAATCAAAAATTTTCATCGTTTCACTCACTTTTTCACCGTTTGTTCACGATATCTCTTAGTAATGCACATTTTTTAACTGAACTCAATGTAATTAAACAATTGGTGCTAATAATGGCTTTCCAATCCACCTAATTGATAGATTATATCACAGATATGTCAATTTTTCAAACTATAGATTAACACAATCAAATTTACCAATTAAATATTTCTCGTTATCATATTTTGGCCCCCTTTCTTTAAAACTTAAAAATACCTTGCTCAACAAACTCAATGCTAACAACATTTCAATTTTTTCTATTTCATTCAAAACCTCTAATGATCTCAAACACTTTTTACTTAATTCCAAAGATAACATTTCAATGCTGGATAAGTCTGGAGCCTATAAATTGAACTGTTCTAACCCTGATTGTAAAGCTTGCTATATTGGCCAAACAGGTCGCAAGTTTAGAACTCGTCTAGCAGAACATGTAAGAAGGCAAGAGAGTCAATTTACTAGAGACTCTTGAAATTAATAAAGCGATTAAAAATTTGGATCTACAATGCTTGAATGAACAGACCCATTTTGACAGTTTAAAACTTTTTAACTCTTTATTATTTTGATACACTTTTCCCTCCCACTTTTCGTAATATTCAATGATTCACTTACATTCCTTTGGCAAAAGTCGTTATTAAATTTAAATAATTTTTACAAAACAAAACAAATTCTTCTGCTATAGTTCTGTCATTAGACGATACTAGGTTTAAGCATAGGACATCTTATTCTGTTCTATGTCACTTTGAACCGGGACTATCCACATGACAGATGTCATTCATGTCAAATTATAACCTATTGTTACTTCCTCTTCCTAGTTGTCTCTCGTAAGCACATGGTGCATGGTCTTGTGAAAAAAAAAAGAATTTCAATTGATTATGATTTTTGGGTGGACCAACCATAGTCCCTAACATTGGTGGACCCCGCTCTAGCGGACCCCACATGGTCGTAATTAGGACCATGTAACTTCAATTTTTTAATAATGTTTTAAATATTTTTTCTTGTGAGTTTTCCACCATAAAATAGTAGGTCATACATTTCATTGTTATTCATGATTCTCTGTTAACAATTTCATTTTTCTTAGATCGACTTGTAACTAACCCAGTTTCTGCTGAAGATGAAGGATTAATCCTTCGAAACATGTCCTCTCTCTCGAAGTCAGTCTTCCGACTACATTGTTTCTACGTGATGTTAGTCCTCTGACTACATACTATTTACAATAAAGTTAATTTTTGGTGGAGTTAGACTGAAAGTTTTTTCACCTTCCTATTAAATCTCACCTCCACTGTATGCACTAGTGTGTTATAATCCATAATTCACGTAAACTATCAAATAACAAACTATCAAATAACATACTAGTGTGTTATAATCTTTAACTCACTAGTGAGTTATATATTATAACTCACGTTCATATTTAAACCTTATTAATTTTTATCTCATAAAAAAAGATTTCTTCCACTTGTTGCAACTCGTGTGAAGTTTTGAGAGCTATTTTGTTTGGATATTTTTCAGGCGAGCAAATTGTCTCTGTTAATTAAGGAAAGTACAGTATATTTCAGGAATGAGTGACTATTTTTGTACTTACACAGTTCTTTTTGCCAAAGAACCTTAACACGGATAAGATACACACAAACCTAACCTGAGCAAGCTAACCTGGTCATCAAATATCACTAGCTTCTTCAGTGGGTATTACTGGTATTACTGGTTTACACAGGGGCACAGGGTACTGCGATGTAGCCAAGTACATCTTTGAAGAAATCGCGCTGGTCATGTAAGGGATTGGAATTCATAGATTCGCATAACTAAACTGGTAGTGAGCAATAACGCAAGCAAAGTAGCTTTTATAAATATGCTTCTGGGTGAGTTTACTGCAAATGTATTATCACTCAGGCACGGATCCAAAGAAGAGTCACTCATGAGAGATTTTAAGAGATTTTTTAATATTGATATCTTGAAAAAAAATTATTATAATTAAGTAAGACCACTGTAGTCAATGCCTTAAAAAAATAATTGAGTAACAAATTTAATATATCCTATTTCATACGGAGGAGGTTCGTTTTAATATTATGAAGTATTTTTTCTGTAATACACCGAAATATATAATCTGAGAAAGCTGTTTAAAATGGCATGAAAGTTGTTATCGAATACGAAGTCTAAAATCAAGATTATTAGTTCACATATATGATACGTGTAGTGTTATTTGCTTAGGTTATCTTTTAATGTGGTTCTCAGGCGAACCTGTTAGCTTGATTTGATATTCTGACACCATACCTATTTTTGAGGTTAGAAAGGGGTGATTGAAGATGAGGGCTGTTTCGAAATATCCTGAAATTAATTAAAGGCGATTACTTACAATAATGTTCAGTTGTAACCAGCTAGCTTTAAAATGATTTAAATTAAGTTCCACCTAATAACTAAACTAAAAAGTCAAAAGTGACATTTATATATTCCTGCCACCATTTACCGCTGTCCAAATTGCTTTTAATTAGGTATCAGTTATATTTAAATCACTTTATAAAATCCAAAACACAATATGACACAACAGAATAAATACTAACACATCCACTGAATCCACATTTCAAATTAACAACTAAATCACCACTCCCTAAATATACCTACGCGGCCTATAGCGGATACGGTCCATGAAACATCAGAAGAAATAATGTCTTGAATTGAACCATATTTCTAATTTTATTGCAGTCATTGGTGCCACCTACCTACTCTATTTACAATTCATCACATGATCCGCCATCTACTTTACGGAAATTCAACGTGACTGCCAAATTACGTATTCTGCCATTCAAGTTACGACATGACTTGGTTGCGAACACCACTGACGCCATCTACATGTCGCATCTATTTGAATCCAATATTGATCCCATAAGGTTGACCAACTATCCTCCTTATATTTAAACAATGGTAATAGTATATCAAATATCAAGAACGGTGAGCAAATGTTACTGATCAAAGACAATTGTTTAGAGTAGGGAGTAGGAGCGTGAGGCGACGACTCCATAATTATTGTCTGAGATCGGTACTGCTTAACGGTCGTGATACTTACAGCGTTTTTTGGATTTTTCCCCTTGAATGAAACACATTTATCTTCAGATGATGACTGACAACTGAGAAGTCAAAAGTGACATTTATATAAAAGTGACATTAGGAGTCGGTGATTAATTTAGTCGTTGGTATTACTTCCGGCGCCTTTGGTCTAGCAACCAGTAAACAAAACTTACCGTTTTGATTACAGACACCGTAATCAAGAAAACGGGATCGTGCAAAATAGTTATTTTCCTAACAAGTGCGCAAAGTCTTACTTTTCCGCACGCAAATACAGTTAGTCGAACGACGCGAAGCGGAGTTCGTATAAGTTTTTGCGTGCGGAAAAGGCACTTTGAGCACGTGTTAGGAACAACATTTTTCCTACGAGCTTCATATTAGATAACGAAAATAACAAAATTATAACTTATTGAATAATTTTTAATTAAACTTGATAGAAAGAACTACACACAAACAATTACAAAACAATAAAAAATAATAATAGAAAATCAAATTATTTGTTCGTAATATTTATACTGAAAGAACAATTATTAACATTCTGCAAATTGATTGCAGATCCGGTCAGTTCATTCAATGGGTGGCTTATGGTACGGCTTGATGAACACTGACTTAGCGCAGAAGGGGAGTAAATAATATGGCTTGATGAAGGTTGATTCACCTCACCACAATTGTTCAAATGGGTCAATGAAGGTTGACTTAACTTAGAAGGGCAGCTGTTCATATGGCGTGATGAAGGTTGACTCAATGCAGAAGGGCAGATGTTTGTGGCCAATATTTTATTCGATAAAACTTTTTTTTTTTTTGATTTGTCGAATCATCAATGTAGCTCTCGGCTACAGTCGTCGATTTCCAGCCTCCGAGTCGCTTGACTTTAGTAATTCCTGCTCCAGAATCGGCCAACATGGTAGCTGAGGAACGACGGAAACTATGTCCTGTATACTCTTCTGGATTTTCCAACTGTAGATATGCAGCTATTCTCGCAGGCATTTTACCGAATGAATTTATTCCAACACATTGAGTACTGCATGCTCCTTGGCTAAACTGCACAAAAAAACGCCTGTGCGGAGTGTTTGGTTTGCGCAAATGTGCATATTTATGATATAGTTGTAAATAATGTTTCTTATTTGTTTCATTGGATACTACAAAGATTCTATTATTTTTACTGTCAGGGATTTTGACGACTATCAAATTTCCTTTATCCTCTATGTGATCAACCATTATCTTGCAAAGCTCATCGCGCCTGCAAGCACCGGACAACCCAAAAATTGTGGCGACTTTTATTAGAAGGTAAGTTTGATCAGGTGCTTCTTCCATAAATCTGAAAACTTCACTTTTGTCAAAAAATTTGACCTTTTTTGGACGGTATCCCACAATTTGCTTCTTTAAAAACGATGTTAGCTTGAAATATTTACTCAAATCCAACTTTGTTTGGACTTTAAGGACACTTTTTAACATAGAGTACTTACTCCATAAAGTATTTGGCTGAAATGTTTTTTGATACTATTTGTTCCTTTGTTGTGGCACCAGTTTTCAAAATGTTTATATTGTTTCTCATATTTTTGTTGAGATTTAGCGGGTAGTAAATTTAAACTTGCAGAGTTTGCAGCCTCTAAGATGGAATCTGGTAGCTCGTCGCCAGAGCTGCTCATTTCAACAGCTTATAAACCTTTTTATCTGACATTATATGTCAAAGTTGACAAGTGTACTTATTGTTGCTTGACAATATTATAATCATTTACCTATCTTGATTTTAGTTCGAAAATATGAATAAGAAATTCATAAAATCTATTGTGGAAAACTAGAGAGAATTAAAAAAGTCAGCTATCTGATTGAAAATGCAAATTTTTCTTTTCAGTTAGAGACTTTTCACAATATCTATCAGATGTAGTTCAATGTCTAGCGTGGCTTGTGCCGGGAAAGTAGTTGTTTTCTGTTAGATATTACAAATAAATCACATTTTTCATTTTTCAATTTTCATGGAGAATGTTCCCCTTTTCAACATTTACCTATCATCATACAAGGTACTTAAAAAATATATATTTTTTGTATTAAGCTGAAATACCAATATCGGGAAATACGATTGAATGGTAAAAGGGAATAAATACACTTGCAACGCCTTCTCATATTGCATAAAATAGTCCACAGCAACTAAAATAAATATAAATTTTCCATATCAGTGAGATTTTTGAGAAGTTTTACTTTTCCGCACGGCGTGCGGGAAAAAAATTTATCCGCACGGCGTGCGGAAAAGTGTAACTTTGCGCACGCAAATGTATGCAGAAAAGTACTACTTTGCGCACGCTCGTAGGAAAAATATGTTGTGGTTCCAAAGTGTTAGAAGTGATCATACAACACTCTAACTTCAGTTTGCTCACTTTGGCTTTATATCGACCAGCTACTTCTGATGAGATAAAAAGTAGGAATTCTAACTAAACATCTCGAAATCAGCATAAATAAAAAATAAAATAAATTATGGCCTGTCTGTGCCTTCGTACGTGACGAATAATTACTGACTAAGTGAAATTAAACTACACAAACTATTCTGAAAAAAGATATATCTTTAGTACACGAACCTTATCGTTTACTTTTCTGCCAATGCATTATGCAGTGATTTGTTCGTTGAAAGTATCTAGTGACGCTTTATTTGAAGAAGATTAAAACAGGATTGTTATCGACGGCAGCGCGTTCGAAGTTCAGAAAAATACCGCCAAATAATTGTTAGTCACTAGCAAAGTTGCTGTGTGAGCTGTAGTAGGTTTGCTGCTAAACAAGGTTCGTGAGACGGATTAACAAATAATATAGAGTGGTAAGTACTTTTTTTTTCTCTTTTGAATTGGCCAATTGGTATTTTCTGTTTTAACTGTCAGCGTAAGAAAATATGGAAAATAAAAGACGTGAAACGTAAAAATTGGAAAGTAATATTTTGTGTATGACAAATCAAAACCAAGAACTTTTAAAAATTCAAATATTTTCTCGAATGCTTAGAGCTTTATTTCAAGCATTGGTATCGACGTTCAGCGCCTAAAGATTTTAGGAATATATTTGAAATAGTAAAAATTATATGTTTTTCATACATGAAATATTATTTTTTACCTTTTAATTCAATAGTTTATAAATGAAAGCTTGTTTCTGAAAAAGTTTTTTACGTTTAATTTATTTTGTATTTTTTAACATCAAATTCGTTTATTTATCTGTCTTAGGGCCGGTATTATAAAAATGTTTGACAGTTAACTTTAATTTTAACAGTCAAGTTAACTTTCACTTTAGAATGTCAGTTTTATAAAGGTCCCATTTTTTATTTTAAATTTGCTTTAATGTGTACAGATTCTCAGAATAATCGAAATCGGTTTTTGAATTATATTTCATTCCACAAGTTGAAATAGTCTAACCGATATCTAAACATTCTTGGTCGCCCTGGGCCTTCAACCAGTATCTTCATCGTCGGTTGAAAGTTCCTCAAAAATAAAGTGGATATCGTTTTAACAAAGTCAGAAAAATAATACAACAATAAACTCAAGTATGTGCTAAATTATTGACAGAAAAACTGTCGAAAACCATCATTTCCTACAAAGTTAACTTCAACTGATACCCATTCCATCGGATAGTTAACTCCTTCATCTAGAAGTGTGCAAAATGGGACGTCATTCCACAAGTTAACTTCTAGTTTTCTGTCAAAATAGTTTTATAATACTTGCCCTTAACCGGTGCGTCAAGGTGCCATGCACATGTTTGCTACCACTTGCATCTAGCGTCTCGGCACGTACCCCAATTAGTTCAGAAAATAAAGCACTTTGGCTCGCAATTTTTTCGTCCTACGTCTATTTACTTGAAATTTTGACAGTGGGTAAAAAATGGCCCAAGAATCAAAATCTATATTATGCCGATTGGCGCTTTTATCCTGGAAGTGGTTGACACCCTATCTTGGGGGTAGAATTTTTTATTTAATTTTACAACTGATTCTTAATAAAAAAATTCTATACATTTTTGTAAAATTTATATTTTTCGAGTTATTCGCGAAAGTATCAGTTTTTCGACGAAAAATGTAACGTTTTTAATCGGTTTTTCGCGAATATCTCGAAAAATATGCATTTTGTCAAAAAAACTATGGATAGTAAAATTGTAACCTATGAAAAAACAAAAATATTTTTTTATAATTTCTGTACGATCAATACGGACCGAGCTACGGCTTGTTAATGATTATTTTGCTCGTCAAATGGTCAATTTGAGAGATTCAGAGTAAAATAGTGATAAAACTGTGCGTTTTAAAAGGAAAACTTATGAGAGTTTTTTTAAAGTACAGTTGTGTGCATAAAAAAGTCGTACAAGGCATTGCACTAATTGCATTGTATTGCACGAACTAATTGAGCTAAAACAAATTTGAAAGATCGTTACTGACAAAATTAGTTTGAATTTTGACTCTACTCCTCAAATTCAATAATTTAATTAAGACTGACAAGTTTGGCTCACAATATCCATTAACTGCTATATAAGACTTTTTTATGCACATAACTGTACATAAAATGAGCTTTCTATGGAAAAAGGAAAGTCGATAGCATGAAAGTTAAGCGATGAAAATAAGGTCGGTCCCTACATTTTTTTACGAAAAAATCAGTGAAAACAAGCCCCTAATTACCACCCCAATTAAAATTGATCGTCGCCCTTTTTCGATTCTCTTTATTTTTATATTATCAATAGATCCTAGAAGTTTGACCAATTTAAAATGCTTCATTTTTGAAAAATTGGCACTTACTTGAAAAACGATATTCTGCAATTTCGTAAAAAAATTCCGTTTTCTTCAAAATAACTCCAAATATACTGGAGATACGATAAAAATACTAGAGTATCGAATTGTAGCTCCCGTTCCGTAGATTTTCTGTACGATGTATATGTATTTGGCGATATATGACCGTTTGAAACCTCTATTTACGCACCTCCTTATTCGAGCCATAACCCCATTTTAAAACTGAGGGATTTAATTCATATGGCCTTGTGAAAAATTCTATAAAATAATTTTTGTATAAACTTATTTCGAGGAGTGGGTCTTAGCCCCTATATCAACAATTTCTAGGCGTTCATCCACATGGCCTTTGGATTTCTAACATGATTTCGTTGGAATCAAGCTAAAATGTTGTTGATAATTATATTTAAAATGTCTTCACAAATTGTAAAACTTCCTGTTACTTGACTTTGTAAGTACTCAACAAAATTTAATATGTTTTCAAATTTCATAACCTAATTTTTAAAATCGAGAGACACTTTTTGCAGTAATTACCTTTCTCAATAATCTGTTTTTCCTCATTCCAACAAGTTGAATTATCTTCCATTGACTGTAACAATTTGCTTATGAATACCTACATAAATCGTACTGAGAAAGAGATAACTTGTTAATCGACATTCCAATTTATGAATATATATAAAAAAATGTGTCGTCTCTCCGCTAAATACCAAGAATAAAATAAGAGATAAGGAAATACGCCTACATTTCACATCTTGTTTGTGCAGGTTGATAATTCCGCTCGTTTCGAGCTTGATTGTTTTGAACTCATTGGCGGATACAGGGGGGGGGGGCGCGCGTGATCTGTGATACAACCCAACCGGATATATTTTATCATAAATGTACCAAACAACTAAAAATTGTTTTGTACCATAATCATGAATTCCAATATTGAAATGCGGATCTTATGTACCATATCCAAATCTCGACAAACTTACTGGAATATTATTTCCTGTTTAATTCTGTTTTTGACAATTACAATTGTCAAACTGATGAACGCGCGATGCCTGATGAACGAACAGTAAATGCTAGCGTTGCTATGGTAACGTAATTTATCCGATATTTTTATCCACTTGCATTTCTGTTCCTTCCTATTTAGCCGATAGCAAACTACGATTTTTGTACTCGCAAATGGGAATTATTATACATGAGTGGGATTGTCATAGGTAATACAAGTGTATTGGTGATTATCGAAATAAAAATTCCTTCGACTTTGAGAAACAAATTATGTTGCTTGACAACCACACGAGCGCGAAGCGCGAGTGTGGTTTCCTAAAGCAACATAATTTGTTTCGAAAAATAGATGGAATTTATGATAATCATCGGTACACGAGTTGTATTTGTTAAGACTATTCCATGAATGAAATCAAAACAATTTTTATTTATTATTAATGTTAATATTGAAAGTACAGTTAGTGCTGTTGAATATTTCTAAAACTATGCAACTAACAAACCATAAATATCAAATTGAGGACTGCCGTCATAATGAAGAAAGCCGTCTGCAAAAGTACTATTTGGAGTAAACTGTGCAGAGCTGCTGTATTGGTATTTCAAACTTCCCGCTATTTCAGTGACCATTCACAGGGCGCGTCTTTCGTTGGTTGTCTTTAGGTTTGTTCGCGTTCATAAAACAAACAGTCTGAAACCATCGGATGCATGCGCAGTTTCACAGAACTGTACGCATTCTTTGAGTTCTGTGGGACTACGCATGCTTGTGACGGTTTCGGGTTTCGGATACTTTATTTTGTGAACACGAACAAGCCTATTAAATTGTTTAGTTCCTTGGTAGATAGATAGTTACTCATCGTTCATTTTCATGCTTTTACGGGAATTGAAAGGGCGGAGTTTTGGTTTACGTGTATGCAAAATTTGTCGAAAAGTTGATATGAATGAAAAGTGAAGCGTATCATGGTTTTGGTCAAAGTTCGCTGTTGTGTCAAAAATTTGTCGAAAATTGTGAAGTTAATATGAATTAATAGTTAGGGCTCATCATGGTTTGGGTCAAAGTTCGGTGTTGTGTCATATACCAACTTGCTGGTGGGGTAAGTTTGTTTTATAAAACAACCAATGACGAAGCGAACTACAAAGGTATCTAATAGCCAATCAAGTGCCGAACTACAAAATCGAAAACATGCTGTTTTCAATTATCAATATGAAAATTTCCACCAATCAAAAACGCGTATTTTAGCATGAGTGGAATAGTCGATATTATCCCAACACTACCTGGGTATATATAAATCCTTTATTTACGGGTAATAGATCAAAATAACTTTAATGAATATTTTAAATTGACAATTCATCCATATATAAACGTATTCATTTAATGCAGTAATGATATCATTCGTTTTATAATTCAATTTGATTGTGATTGTGAAGTTTGAGTGATGAAGCCCTAGTTTACAGTGAAACAATGCAATAATCTAGTGTGACAGTCCTGGGTGCCTGGTAGACAATCCATCAATTTCGGAAGTTACGGACGAATTTTTGCTGTACAAAAGTTACCAAACCCAAAGTTTATCAGGACAAACTATTGATACTGCCATAGGTGCATATCTCAATTGCGGGGAAATTGATTTTCCCAATATTCGCCATCTTCTTCAGATTCTAGTTTGTTTGCCATATTCAATAGCAACAGCAGAACGCGGTTTTTCGAGTCTCAGGTTGTTGAAGTCATAGCTGAGGTCGACAATGAATGCTTGGCATTATTGTACGTAGGTACATAGGAACGTAGAAATAAGTCTAGATAATGTCATTGATCGTTTTGTGAAGAAAAAAAGGAAATTAGAAATCGTTCTATTGATGGCAGCTCCCAATTAATTTAAGAGTATTTGTATTAAATTCATTATAATTGGTTTTTATGAATAAAATAATTTACTTATAATTATGTTTTTATGGTGTGATCTGACCTACTTTCAATATCCAAAAATCATATATTCAATATGTGAAAATATGTAAATAAAAAAAATGGTTCCTATCCCCACGCCACTATATGTCTATAAAAAACATTCCTTCAATTCAACTTGCGCCCCCCTAAAATTCGTCCTGTATCCGCCCCTGTTTGAACTGATTAGTTTATTGAGTGTCTAGCATTAGAAACTTTGCTATTATTGAAGATACAAAAATGTTTAAATTGGCAAATTACTATTAGTATTTTTTAACCTGATATAATTTATGATATGAGTAAGAAAAAAACAATTGAGCTTCGTGTTCTCGAGATATCATTTTTATGAATATATATTAAAATTTTTCTGTTGAAACATAAATCTCCAAGAAAAAAAGCTTATATGACGAATTTTATTATGGGATAATTAATGAGATTATGGTACCGGAGTGAAACTGGCAAGACGAAATTTCTAGCAAGACGAATGGCGCTGTTGTTCGTATCGCGACAACCAGGATTTCAGTTTGGGGTGGGGGGAGGGCTGAACATACAATTAATCAGTGTCCAGAGCTTTTTTTTGTCATCCGAGTGTTATGAAAGTAGTAATTTGGTGGCTTGGGGGAGGGGCTACAGCCCCAACCCCTCCCCCTGGCTGCGCCAATGGCGGCAGCATATGGAGACTTTCATTTTATCACGTTTATTTTCGTCTGTGTTGCTGAAATATTTTCATATGACTTTACTGGCGAGCTGAAAACCTATCTTATCTTCAAAGCACTATAATCAATAGCTAGGAAACCGTGTATTTATTGAACTAATGAAAGTGAATGGTGAAAAATAATGAAAAAAAATTACTCTCTATAATTTTTTGGAGATTTTTTTCACAAAAAATAGTGAGAAATTAAGACAAACTACCGCTATTACTAATAGGATGATTTGGAATTAAACACTTATAAATAACTGACGACCACAAGTAAATAATGATACAACTTGTCAAAACGCCATAGGCGACTTGATAAATAATTTCGCGAAAAAATAAAAAATTTACTTCAACTCATTCTAAAACCTACAAAAGCGCAGGAGGTCCACAAGAGTAGTTTTTAGAATGAGTTGATGTGATTTTTTTTTTCTCGAAAACGAATCTAGATATGAAAAAATACCAAAAAGTTTTATTTTGGGTTGCTCAAACTAAAAAAATAAAAGTCTACAGGCGTCCTTTTTTTTTTCAATATTCTTGGCAGTGTTGCTCACTGAGACGCCACTGGCCCTAATAATTTCAATTTAGTTGGGGCTAATGAGCGCCTTATTAGTTCAAATAAATGTACCAAATTTTAACCAAATCGGTTACTTATATATAGGATATACATGAGATGTTATAATTACCGTACATTTTTTATATTTCAACGCCCTGTATCTCAAAAACTAAGCAACTCCGGGCATATGTTCATAGGAACTTTTCTTCTTAAAATGACCTAACGAATCACCCCCTGCAGTTAGGAACCGTAGTTAGGAAACACCCTGTATATTCCACACCATTCGGTTCACCTGTCATGTACTTGTGCTCATCGAAAACTTTTCAAGAAATGAACAAAATCGCATACATAGGACACCGCACACTTTTATAGGGAAAGTGGCCCTCGGTCAAATCGGCTGAATTTTTGATATGTTGTAGTCCAAGTGATTCCAAACAAAAAGTCCAATGGGCATAACTTTTTCTATAGGCTAGTTTTGACGCTAGAGGGCGTTGAAAATTCAAATCTTTTCTCTATTGTTAAACTACAAAAAAAGTTACCCTGAATAATTTTCACTATTCTGAGTAATCAAGATCTAAACATTCATCAATATAAGATAGTATTAGAACTATTTCTCGTTGGTGTCATTACAGATAGTCAATTATACAGTGTGTTCCATCTGGTATGAACAAACTAATAGTTCGAGTTGATGATGAAACTCAAGGAGGATGTTGTAAAAATAGGTCTAATTAATTTATATTCGATTATTTTATTGATGCTCCAGGAGCATGATGGAGAAACTCCTCCTGGCGGGTGAACTAAGCCTCCATTCACACATTTAGCATAAGTATAATATGGAGACAATGATGGGCTATAACTCAATATATTATATGTTACATTTAACGTACCTTTTGAACCTAGTATCGTTGACCCTAATGAAGCACCGTCGAATTAACCCTAAAAATAATTTACAGGGAGTTTCATTTTGGAACATCAAAAAAACTGATATTGTAGTTGATTCACAGTTGTTATTTAATAGTATTTCGATGACGAAATTTTACTCTCATTCTCCATAGACCTGGAATATCAATACGTTCGTCAAATTCTAATAAAATGTTCCTCAAATCCTGCCTTTTATCTTGTTCATGAGATTGGGGTTTATTAATTTCATCGGTTTCTTCGTCCTCCATTGTATTCACACTCATAACATTTGAATCTCACTGCAAAATTATATTCAACTTCACAAACAATCAAAACATTGCTCAATGGAAACATTTTTGTTTTTTTTTTCTGTAGTGAAGGGATGCAATGTTTTCATATTATCCAGTACCCCATTCTTGAAAATGATTGAACAGTTACCTTCACTCACCTCTCTACTACTATTATTTGTCTCTGAATCAGTTGGATGTTACGAATTTTTGGTCGAAATAAGTCCATTCACAAATGTAAAAATTCCTAACGTTACAATGATTGATTCAGAAAAAATTTTTTCTAGGGCTATTTTATTGACATATTTTTAATATTTCTTGTTCTTTCTCATGCCTTCAAATTATACAGGATTGTCGAAAAATATTTTTCAATACGGAACTTTTCTAATTTAACTATCGCTTTCTTCTAAAACGAACACTCGGTATAGTATGTAGAAAACGGCGTAAAATAAAATTCATAAAGATTGTAGATCCCTAAGGCGATTTGTAACCATTTTCAGATTACTGAACTTTAGAAATTGTAAGTAGCTGGAACACACTGTATAATTGACCAAATGTAACAACTCCAAAGAACAATACTTGAAAAAGTATCTCAAATTAATGAATGTTTACATCTTGATTAATCAGAATACTGATGATTATCAAGGATAACGTTTTGTATTGTGAAACAATGTAGAACAAATGAAGGTTTTCAAGGGCCTCTAGCTACAAAACTAGCCTAAAGAAAAAGTTGTGCCCATTGAACTTTTTGTTTGGAATGACTACGACTACAACATATCAAAAATTCAGCCGATTCGACAGGGGTCCACTTTCCCTATTAAAGTGTGCGGTATCCTTTCAAGCTTACAGCAACGAGTTTTTTTTTCAAATTTCATCTACTCTTTCAAAAATATAGGGGTGGACGATGTGTAGGGCAGAGGCGTGCCAGGTGATGGTTACCGTACTTGTAGCATGCTATGACTCATCACTATAAGAATTTCTAGCCTTACAGACATACCGTTACTAAGAGGGTTCACTAGCTCTTGGTCTATTATACTTTTTCTTCGAGAATTTAAAAAATGCTGTCAATATTCATGAACAATTTGCGAAAAAAATGGAGTATCATATGCGTAATGAACAAAATAAAGTTTGCGTGAACTTTCTGGACCATCTAGAACCAAAAAACAATACATGTTGCATTATCAATACTAGATATTTTTTGTTTCAGGTCGACAGTTCTACAACCACAATGCCAAATACTACTACTCGTAAGTTACAGTGCCATGATAGAATACGTTTTGGCTTGAGAAATCGGCTGGGGTTAAAAAAAATCAGTTCTCGATCACCAAAGTAGCATTTCGCATAACATCGCATAACTATTTTCTTATATTCTTGAATTACGTAACTAGTGATATTCCTTTGAAACAACACAAATGAAAAAAATCATTATAATATTTGTTTTATGTTTTTTTTTTTCAGATGTGGTTATGACAGGTGCTCCAAGGGGTTGCCCAGTTTGCCATAATAATAGCTGGACTGGATCCTACTCGTGCTGCGCTTGGTTGCTGGCTATTTTCTGCTTTCCGTGTGGAATTATCTGCTGCTGCTGTATGAGGAAAAAGAAGTGTTCCAAATGTGGATTTCTTGTTGGCTCATGAAAACAGTTTTTTTTATCTCAAGTCCTATATTTTATATCCAAAGTTTTGTATAGTAGCCGTAACTCGTGTTTTCTCACATATCTTCAGAATTTGAGTTCATGAGTATACAATTTTGATATTTGGCTTTGAATTATTTCTTTTGAATTGGAAGTTGTATAATGTTGCCCAATTCCATATTGACATATTGTCTGAATATGTGTTCTTGAATATACAATTTTGATATTATGATTATGTAATACAATATGAAATTAGCCAATATCAGCAACGTATACCACGTATTGATAAGTGAATGTAGCCTTGACGGCGTGGTATAATCGAGTTGGTGTTTCATTTCCTCCAAATATGAGTTTCATCACTGTAAAAACTATTTGACGTTTGTCAATTTACGTCAAAGAAATAATCATTTAGTTCATTCGATATAATAATAATAATAATAATATATGATGGACACACTGCTCTCAAACTGAAAAATCATACTGGCTTGCCATAATATGGCAGAAATCTTAGCCGGACGCATTCAGAAGGCAGTCATCCTTGGTTCACTCAGGGCACATGATTCTCGGACCCAGTAGTTGCTCACCCCACGGACGTGGGGAGTGGCTATCTGGTTGGTTGGTTGGTTGGTTTGAGGCTGACGAGCCAGATTCAGGGTTTACCCGTGAGGGTGACCCTTAACACTGAGACCATCTTGGGTCTATTGTATTATTCTGTCGTCAGTAGTTCCTAGTTAAATAGGCCTGTGTCTTTCATCAGGTTTAGTAATCTATTTGCTAGGTGTTTCGGATTCATGCCTATTTCTAGGCTCTGGAACTTAAAAAATCATACCGGCTTGCCGTAATATGGAAAAATCTTAGCCGGACGAATGCAGAAGGCCGTCATCCTTGGTTCACTGCGTGTGCTCAGGGCACATGATTGTCGGACCCAGTAATCACTTACCCCACGAACGTGAGGAGTAGTTATCTGCGGGTAAACGATCCAGCACACCCTGGGGATTCGGAAACAGCGCCTGACTGGAACATCCTATTAGGAAAAAAATAATAATAATACTCCTTCATAAACATTCGTAGAGTGTACCAAAAGGCATAGCCTGTGCGAATAGAGGACGGATATTGTTATTATTTGCCGTGGCGCGCCGGGGTGACTTACTGATTTTTGGTGCTGTATTTACTTCTCAGCTGCAGGAAAACCCGGAAAACCTACAGCACACCTCGGGTGGCCGGTGTGCACTCGAAGCTAGCACTAGACGAGGTTGGCATCTAGACAACTCACAATACACGTACTTTCACTAAGGCACGCGGCCGCCTTTGGATCTGATATAAAGTATTTGGGAAAAAATCTTTTGTACCTAAAGCATCGGGCTTGAACCGACTATCGCTATGCTGGAGTTTCGAATGGCCTATGCATCAGACCGCTGAGCTACCTGGCCACCCATAATGGTAAAAAATAACTCTTGAGCAAACGAAAATAATCGATTATACTTATTTCGTAACTCGACGTATTCCTTAAAACACAGAATACAGAATACGTCTCGAGTCTCGAAAGTATAATAGTTATTCAACTAGCCTAGTTACTTTGGCAATAAAGTTCTGCAATATATTTTATTTTTTTCAAGACCATAGTAGATCACAGAATTGGGCAAAATAAGTATTTTTTTGGGATTCTAGCACTGGTAATAATTTTTCACGTTTCCAGGGCCGGTTTCACTCCTGCAATAAATCTTAACTTCCTTATATGAATATGAAACTGGCATATTTCAGGGTAACAATCAGGTTATAACCGATCCTGAAATATGAAACTGGCAGAGTTCCTAATAAGGAAGTTGAGATTTATTGCTGGAGTGAAGCCGGCCCTGGACGCCCGGAAAAATTATTCTGAACACGTGGATTCTTTTCTCAACCGATCCTGATTGTTACCCTGAATTATGAAACTGGCAGAGTTCCTAATAAGGAAGTTAAGATTTATTGCTGGAGTGAAGCCGGCCCTGGACGCCCGGAAAAATTATTCTGAACACGTGGATTCTTTTCTCAACCGATCGTGATTGCTACTCTGAAATATGAAACTTTGATAAGGAAGTTAAGATTTATTGCTAGATTTATTACCGGTTCTGGAAACGTGAAAAATTATTACCAGTGCTAGAATCCCAAAAAAATACTTATTTTGCCCAATTCTGTGATCTACCTACGGTATTGAAAAAAAAAATATATTGCTGAACTTTATTGCCAAAGTAACTAGGCTTATTCAACGAACAATTGTATTAATAATGGCGATTAACAATTCAGATAATTTAACGTTAATGTTCGAGATTGTTAATCGAAATTTTAATTCACGACTTTGTTACAGAACTTCCCTGTCGATCGCACTTTTTAAAAATAAAAATATCTTACTTTATTTTTATTTATTCAACGATAAACAACAATCACTATTTTCTGTAATTTATTCAAAGTTAGTTTAATTTTCTTAGTGGTAGTTTTATTATTGTGAATATTAATATTCGCAATTCTACAATTACTGACACTAAAGGAAGAATTCGATAAATTGATTAATAGAAAATCATTCTTCAAACATTTCATTCATTATTCAACGATTATATAGAAAATCATTCATAATACGGGTCATTAATCAACGATTTTGAGTGCGTTAAAATACATCATAAATGGACGGCAACGGAAATCGATTATTTTCGATGCTCTCGGGTTTTCTATTCTGGTTATACAACTTATCATGAAATTATCAAATGTCAAGTGCCGTGTTATTTTTCACTGGTTATACAGGGTGTTAGTTAATAAGTGTCCGATATTCTACAGGATGATTCCTCAGCTATTTATAAGGTGAAAAGTCTATATAAGCAAGGGTCCGCAAATGTTTCGCTTCGGAGTTACAGGGTGTTGAAGTTGAAATCTTAGTTTCAATTATTTAGAATAACTTTTGCAAAAACAATTATTTTTGCACAAGATTTGGTGAAAGGGGTTTTTTAAGGCGAGAAATCAAAATTTGGTATTTATTTTTATGTAGCACTTAGAGGGCGCTGCGTACGCTCTCATTATTTATTTTAATTTACCCTAACTTTTTTGACAGTGAACTTTTGTGATTTCTTATATTCGAATCCAATTCCCTCACCTTTTCTTAGCAAAAAAGGTATACCAGCTCAACATCGTTAGGAGCAACCGTTTTTGAGATATTTGAAAATATGTGCATCGATGCGGGTTATGGTGTCACTTAAGCGACAGATGAAGTTGCTCAGAACTTTACAAAAACTGAGTATGTGGTAGATCTCGCTAAAATGAACAACTTTTTTCCTACAAAGATGTATCGGGAAATAATTCGTTCTCAAGATACCAGATGTTGAAAAATCGATGTTTTATAAAAATTCATCACCCTGTTTTTTGAGAACGAATCATATTTCGATACATTTTGATAGAAAAAAAAAATTATTATTTTAGCGAGATCTATCATATACTCAGTTTTTGTAAAGTTCTGAATATCTTCATCTGGCGCCTTAGTGACCCCATAACCTGCATTGATTCGGAAATAATTTCTCAAATACGCGCGGTTGCCCTTAGCGTTGTAGCAAGTATACCTTTTTTGCTTAGAAAAGGTGTGGGATTTAGATGTTAATATAAAAAACCACAAAAATTCACTGTCAAAAAAGTTAGGGCAAATTAAAATAAATAATGATAGCGTACGCAGCGCCCTCTAAGTGCTACATGAAAATAAATACCAAAATTTTGATTTCTCGCCTTAAAAAACCCCGTTCACTAAATCTTGTGCAAAAAAAATATTTTTTGCAAAAGTTATTCTAAATAATTGAAACTAAAATTTCAACTTCAACACCCTGTAACTCCGAAACGAAACATTTGCGGACCCTTGCTTATATAGACTTTTCACCTTATAAATAGCTGAGGAATCATCCTGTAGAATATCGGACACTTATTAACTAACACCCTGTATAGAACTGACGTTGTACCACAACCTCCAATACTTGGTAGGTCTCAATGTTTGCCATAAATCCTAACAAATCTGGTATAGAAGGGACAACAGTACACGCTATTGGCAAAATCTCACCAATATCTTGTATCTTTATTCCAGCAAGGAGGGGGACGACTGTAGGGGAGTTTTCCGGCCTTGAGACAAGTCTCAACTACCTACCAAATTCAAAGAAGGACATTCCCCCTTGAAAAGCACTAACCAACGTCTACAACAACGGTTAAATTTATATGTTATAGATAATAAGCTGTACTTGTATATTTGATAAATAACTAAATTTATAATAACTAAATGAGGTTTGAGAAGCTTTGATGTAATTATAAACAAAGTGTATAGTTAAAGCGAAAACCTTACGAGAAAACTGGGTTTTTAACAAAGTAGTTAATTTTGATACTGAATGTATTTTGTAGGAAATTTGTACTTAATATTTCTACCCAACTGTAATTATCGTTGTGAAGCCATATCCGTGGAAAGCAAAGTTAGAATTCGGGGAAAAATTGCACTATATGGTAACCAAACCGATTTCGCTGAAAATTTTACAGATGACTCCAAATACATCAAAAATGATAAATTCGTTGAAATTTTTCCGCGGAAATGCCTGGAAGATACTTTTTTTTTGAAAAAAACGCGCATTGGTAGTGTGTACAAATGCACAAATATCAGCAATTTGATTGAACTATTCACCACTATTACATCTCGAATACATACTAGAACATAAAAAAAGCAATTTCGAACCATATTAGCAAACAAAATTACACAGATTTACCAAAAATTATTATTATATTCAGCTTGAAAATCACTCATTTTGAGATTTTTAAGCGAATATTCTGAAGAGTAAAAAGCGATGTTGCCAATTCTTCTTATATTTCTGCATACCAAGTGAAAATGAAAATTATGTTTTGATTAGTTTTCAGAAGTATCGAAGATTCTATAATCTGATAATTTCCAGACATCATTAACAAAATAATATGGAAAAGGTAGGAAATAAGGGAAAAATTCTGATTTGACGAAATTTCTACAGATGCTTCAAATCACGAATAAAACACTAGAAAATCTAAAATTTTTTTTCGGAAGGCTCCATTACTCATTTTTTTTTTTTTAATAAGTGTGTCGATACTTACTTTCAAAACACAAACAAAATTCTATGGGAGTATTCATTGCATTTTTTCGATTGAAACGCACTGTGTTGAACCGAAAATACTCTCATTTATATACATTTCTAGCAATTTATGAGCGAAATATTCTTCAAGAATTAAAAATTTACAAAAGCCAAAACTTGAAAGATTGTTAATTTGTTTTTGTTGAAAAACGTGCCATGCCGAAATTCCCAAGTGTGGGCGCATTTCTTTTTCTTCCGTTTTTGTGAAGATGTAGTTTTCAAGCAGACCCATCTCCAACCGTCAATTCTAAAGAAGAAGGTCTATGTTAATAATTACCATTACTATTAATACGAAGCAGAATGAAAAAAGTTTGCTCTCTAAACATAATATGGAGAAAGACATGAAACATGTTCAATACAACGAAAACATTAATCCTTACCTAGAAGCGTCGCTACTCAGGGAAAGTGGTCCATTGCATTTTTTGCACAAATACTCTCCTTGCTGAGGTATAAATTCCCAAAGTTGCAGGTGGGATCATAATTCTTGCCTATTCTGGCAAATATTGTAAATTTTAATGGCATTCATTGTAGGAATCACAATTTAACGTCAACCAAATATAAAATTTGTTGCAATTGTTTCTATTTCAAGAATGTGGCCAACTTTAATCATGAATGGGTACTTTTTTTATAAAAAGTAGTCGTGTCTTATGTAAATATTTCAAGACGATACTTCAATTGTATGAAATAATTTGAAGTCAACATGTTTTTGTGTATCGAAACATTTATGATATTTCCTTTTTTTCCTTCGCAAAAGTAACTGCGCAAAATTAGACAACGTCGCATTATTTATTCAAGAACTGTCAGTTGTCAAACATGATTACTTATTGTCTGTCAACTAAAGTGAAATTCAGTTCAAGAATTGGAAATCTATGTAACTTCAAGGGAGATATTTCCGCAATGATTTTCGTTATTTTCCTAAGATTTGGTGTCCAATAATTAACTTTGGAAGTGAAATGCGTTGGACGTTACCATCTAAGTCTGTTTTTGTGTATTTGTGAAGTGACCATTGAGACACATTTTTCCAAAAAAAAGTATGTTATATACTTTTCCGAGCCGAAATTTCGATTGATATAGTGATTTTATCACAATTCAAACATTTTGTGAAAGTTTCAGCGAAATCGGTTTGGTTACCATATTGTGCAATTTTACTGAATTCAGATTCAGCAACCCAAAAAAACAATTTGAACTATAGTGAGAAAAAAACTACTATATTTTTTTCGTGCAACCGGACGCAAAACAAGCATTTTGCAGCCGCAACAGAGGCCGCAAAATGATATTTTGCGGCCGTTACCCAGAGTGACGGCCGACAAAAATTTTTACGGCCGTTCCCATAGTGACTGCCGGCAAACTGAACGCCACTACAGCATTTGACATTTCTGAAATATGACAATAACAATGTATTTCGAACCAAAAACTATTTCCAAATTCACAACAGAAACATACTTTATTTTTGATATATATTAACATTGATTGTACTGTTTATATTATTACTGATATTCATCCCTGAAGATGAAGCAACTAAATCTATTGTTTCTGAACAATCATTATTTACATTATAGACAAAAACGTATTATTTTCTTTGGACATTAACATTTTGCGATTGACTACATTTGAACTAGATGCTACAGTGCCAGAAATTGCATCGGAAATTTTGTTCTTATTATGGATGGAATCCTCGACATATCCTTCCGCTACAGTAGTGGACTTCCATCCACCGTGGCGTTTAAGAACTGATATATCAGCACCTGTATTGGCAAGCAGCGTGGCGGAACTTCTTCTGAAACTGTGGCCTGTGTATGCCTCACTATTTGGTAAGCCGAGATATTTTGCAATCATACTAGGTATTTTTCCAATCGTATGCACTCCAACAACCTGTGCCGAGCACTTTCCATTTTCATATCTCAGAAATAGACGACGAATAGCAGTATGTTTTGGTCGAAGAGTTACATATTTATAGTAAATTGTTATATAATCTTGATTAGTAATGGTAAAAACACGCTTTTGATCAGTTTTAGTATCAGGAACAGTTACTATCAATACAGTTTTGTCTTCCTGAATATCTTCGAGGGTCATTCTCACTAATTCATCTCGTCGCAATGCTCCTGATATTCCCATTATCAAAACTACCTATAATAATAATTATTATGAATAAAACATCATACTTCACTTTTTTTCCATATTTATATACCTTCCACAGTAGATGATTTGCATCACTAGCTTGCTTGAGGAATGAATCAATTTGCTCGTGCGTAAAAACTTTTGATTTCTTTGCTCGATAACCAACTGACTTTTTCTTGAGGAATGGCACCAATTTTAAAAACTTCTTTACGTCAATTCCATCTCGTACGTTAAGCATAGTCTTTAACATAGAATAAATGCTCCATAAAGTTGAACTCTTCACAACTTTTGATCGCTGCATCAAACATCCTAATAATATGTTTTCTGACACCGTCTTGACATTTTGGTTGACACACCAATCTTTGAAGTTGCTGTAACATTTTCCATATTTCCGTTTAGATTTTTCGGGTATCAAATCAGAAAGTGCTGAGTCTATGAGATCTCTCAGCTCAGGAGGAGTGCAAGTAATTGAAATATCACTATCGCTATCGGACATCTTCACGACTTCACGAGAAATGTCAAATTGATTTGTATTGCTAAATATTTCATCTCCATAGAAACATTGTGATATTGAGGTGTAATTTTCTCTATTCGCGTTGAAACGCTGTCTTTTCTAAAGAGACATAATGTTTATTGAAATTATGTAATTTTCACGGTTGCACGAAAAATATTGTGTATACTATGGCCGCGAAATGTTTTCGCGACCTCGAGATTATCTTGCCTCGGCCGGAGCGGCCTCGGCGATAATCTCTCTCTCGGAACGCGAAAAAGCATTTTGCGGCCTTAGTATACAAATAACTATTCTTGTACCACACGGAGTTGAGAGAGCCTTGGAATGAGTCTTGAAGAAAAAAATTGATGATATTGAGCGTATACCCTTTTTCTAGGCACTGGAAATGTTCTATAGTATGACTATTAGGTGGTAAATGGGATGATCTATACTCCCTCAGGACCACCTTCTTCTTGAGGAAATAGGCATTTTAAAAATTCCTGTTATTTTTTCTTGGATATCTCTCTGGATCGTATCTTGGCTAGGGAACTCCTGATAAGCAGTTTGAAATATACAACTTCTTTTAAGATCAATGTTCGATACATTCCATCAATAGTGAATGATGCTAAGTACTGAACATAAATGCATAGTGAATATAATCAAGAGTAGAATAATCTGGTTATAAATAATTTATTAAAAAATATTTACAATTTTCTAAAATTACTTACAAAATTAGAAACAGATTTTCAAATATTGTTTACATACAACGATATTTTACAAAACAATTATTATTTGTTAGAAAGAATATCACATGCAGTGTACCTACTCATACCGAATATTCGCCAATTCATTCTGTTCCTTCCATTGAATTATAAAAACATATTCTGGTTGATTTTTAAATTCACGAATATACGGATATGGAACATATAAATATTGCACTCACTATTGCCAACTGAATTTAATTCGAAATTAAGAACTGCAATAACAATATTAAAATAAGAAAGAGATAAGAAGCTACCGCATACCTTCGAAGTCTTATTTTCGATCCATGTCCACTGAGGAATATGAAAAAAATGGTGTTTTTCACCAAAGATCAATGAACAAATCCAAAACGAGTACGCAAAGCAATATTTTGGGATATTTGACCTCAAACAAAGCTACGCGTTTAGGGAGAGAAGGCGAACTGAATAAAGTACGGAAAGCTTGATAATCGTTTCATCTTTGTCACCTTCAGTTTGAAAAACTAATATTTCGAGATAAAACAAAAGAGAAAAAATTGCCCGTTTCTTGATTCAATGAAAAAATAATACTGGGCTATTTAAAGAGTGGTAAGGCAACGTCAGTTTGGGGCACGATTTCGAGTTAAAAAGTTTAGATATTTTCAAAATTTGGTATTTTATATGAGATTTTGGCATTTTGCAATGTCCACCGGAATCGATTAAAATAGTAATGTTAGTCTTTGCCGATAGATATGCTTTCAAAACTCAACTATGAAAATTAAAAAAAAAAAGTTATTTTATAAAAACAACGATAGAAGTAATGGCTTTGTAAAAATGTATAACTATGGAACATTTCAATTTCCTGGAAATGTTTCGCAAACATGAAGAATGAGAAAAGTGAACTTCAAAATTTTTCAGATAGATAGCTCAAGTGTCCCCAAGGGTTCTTTCTTGCCTACCTGATGTTTTAATTTTGATATTGTTGACCATTCAAGTGCGATCACAAGTATTGTTGACTCTTCAACACATCCATGTCCGATTCATAAACTTGACGTTCCGTTCGCCGTTGCCGTTTGCATTCGCCGTTCAGTCTCCAGTTCAAGTGAATAACATCATTCATGAACGCCGTTGACCGTTCTGGATTCCGTCGGTGCCAATGTCAAGCCCAACAGCGAGCGGAATGTCAAGGTTATGAATAGGCTTCAAAGCATACTCTATTTTTATTTTTTCCCAATGTCAGACTTGTCAAATTCACCTCGGTGTAATAGCAAAATGAGCATCACATAGACTTGGCTTACTTGCTCGAATAATTATGATCAAATACGGAAAATGATATGGTGTACTAATCTAACAAGTAGACACACACCTGTACCATTTTAGAGCAATACGTGATGATTTATAACTGTTTTTTTCTTCAACTTCTGAAGATGAGCCACTAAATCAAACACATCTATGTTTTGATTTTCTGCATACGATCTCTCGATGTTTCGATTTCTATAATATTCATGGTTTCAGGCACAATTGTGCAAGCACTCAGTCATTTTCAGAATCTTGTTAGTGTTTTTTTAGACAATATTTCGAAATATTTTCATCAATTATGATCGTTCAAGAGGCATTAATATTCGACACAAACATTCGCTATATCAAGCTTTGCAAAAATCCTTTATTTTTGCAATTTTCTATTGCGAGTTATACTAAAACTCCATTTTAAATCGTCTTAGTTTCACGTTTGATGAAGGAAAAGGGACATGAATTTGGGCCATTCAGTGGCGTTCTTACATATCCAAAAGTTTTATTTTTTTGCTCAAATTTCTAAACTTCACTTGGTATTTCATTTTTTTTTTTGGGGAGGGGGGCAACCTCTGTAATTTTGCGTAATTTGTCGTAGTTCACTCTGTATAAATCTCATGCCCGGCCTGTTTTAGAATAGAGTCTCTTTTTTGGTCTCCGAGTATTCAGAGAAGAGTTTGATTGACAATGTTGCTCTGATTAGTTATGCCTGCCAAGGAGGGGGAGGGATTTAAAAAAATACAAAAATACTGCTCAGAATCTACCTAGAAAATTTTGGTTCGCAAATAATTTGAGTAATTTCCTGATTACATCCTTTCATTATCTGGGAAAAATAGTATTTCATGTGTTGTAAAGGTTCTTAAACCTATACAACATAGTAGCACACTCTCTTCATATTTTCTCATGATCTACTCTCTTTAACTTCAAAAGGTTTTTCAACATTCCCCGATTTTTCACCACGAAGGTTTATATTCATGTTAAAACTGGTCGATTGAATTAATATGTTGACCTGCGGTAAGTTAGTGAAAATGTAAAGTAAAAATGTAAATATTTGCCTATCGTCAAAAATATTCATTCATTTCGCAATGTTTGATTTTTCGTTATAGGCCGTCAGATAGTGACATATTTAGGTGCCCCATTTTCGCATACAAGCCTCGAATAGGATTGAAAAGTATATCGATTTGGAGTAAAATGGAGATAAATTTACGAGTGGCTCCTGGGGATAACATATCGAAAATCGTTTTTTATAGGTTTTATGATTTTTTTTTAAACGCCCTGTATCTCAGAAACGAAGCAACTCCGGACGATATGTTCATAGGAACTTTTTTCTTAAAACGACCTAATGAATCACCCTCTGTAGTTTCGTACCGTAGCTAGGGAAAACGATGCAAACAAAAAAAAAATCGATTTTCGATATGTTATCCCCAGGAGCCACTCATAAAATTATCTTCATTTTACTCCAAATCGATGTAGTTCTCAGCCCTAATCGAAGCTTGTATGCGAAAATGGGGCGCCTAAATCTGTCACTAGCTCACGGTCTATTATCAAACATATTTATATTGAAGAGATTCCATTCAGACCTCAGACCATCTTCAGTATCTTCCGTTTCGATCGGAATATTTTCCCGATAGTTTACTGACGGAATATCGATCGCTATATCGATCGTCTCCATATTTTTCTTCGGCTTTGTAGTGAATTTCCGAAGATCCAATATTTTTTTGCCAGTGATGGGTCCAATAGAGATCATCGGGATTCACTTCGCTTGGCCGTTTGACATCTTTGCAGATGACAACGCAGTATATGAGACTACCGATGAGAGTGAGGAAGCCAAAAATCAGAAATATGATTCCTAGTATCCTGAAAAATCAAGAAAGAAATGGTTAATAATAAATCATTATTTTGCATCGACGGCGACGACTCGAATGGTTCATTTTCCCAAATTTTAAATAATGGATGCAGCATTCAACACTTTTTATAGTCCCAACCCTGTTATTTAAAATAGCATGAGGCAAAATGATTACTCAATTCTGTCTTTATTCATCTCAAATTTTTGTTATCAATACTTTTTTTTACAATATGCATTCGAAATGTCAAGTAAGTATAATTTCGGTTCTGGATAGTTTGGTGTGAAACTGAGGGACAGAAAATGTTTTGGATGGTATTACTGAATATTGAAATTATTTCATAAGAGAAGATACATTGCCAGTACCCGACAGATGGCTCTGGGGGCATATCAACCTGAAAATTTCGAAAGGCGTAAAGTTCGAAATTGTGAAAAATATTTATTTTCTCTGTGACGGGAAAACAGTTTGATATTTTATCCTCGTGGTCACCCGGTATATACACACATAGGAGAGTGTTTATATTTTATTTCAGAATAGTTTTTAGGATTACTTTTTTCCTCGAGAAAAAAGTGAGTACTTTTCTCCCGGATATATATACATATAGGTGAAGGCAGATATTTGATTTTTTTTATTAAATCGTCATTTTTGCCGTCCCAAAACAAATTATGTTTCATACACGGGAAAAATATTAGATTTTAGCGATTGGTTTCATTTGTATTATAAATAATTATTATTATACAAGGGAAATAGTATTAGATTTTAGATCGAGGTTCTGTTGTCTCCCGAAGCGAAGCGAAGCAAAAAAGATATTTGTAGCTTCACCATATGCCAAATTTATTTCATATCTGCAATTAAATTTGAACTGTTTTTTTTTTTATAGTTGTAGAAAAAAAAATACTGCGCATGCAACTCGCGACAACAGTGTTTTTTTGCTAGTAGAAATTGCCACACCGCCTACTGCGTCGTGGATCTCCAATTAGTAAAGAAAAGTATCACTTTACCCCCTTGATACATGAATAACTATTTTTGTATGCGGAAGACTGAATTATTATTAATCCAGTTCAATAATAATTATCAGTCTTAATTTCGGTTTCACCTTGAATAATAACTCACATTTACTATAGTGATAGGTGATTGGTTTGCGATAATGTTGAGCCTTTACAGAAACAAATATTTTATGTACTTTGATTTTTTAGCAAAGATAATCATTTTAAAATGGTAAATGGTACTTTTCAGAATTTAACTAGCAAACATTTTGGCAGATTATTTAAATGAGATCTAAAACTGCCTGGGGGAATACCTGTATGTCTATTTGCGAAGATTTTTTTCAAAACAAAAACTTGTTATAGGCATATAATATGCTATAATAAGTGGGTAATAGGCCTTTTCATTTAGATGAGTTTTTAAGGCGCATGCGCTCGTTTTGAGCCCCAAAGTCTGATTGGATATTGGGAAAGTGAATAGCCATTGGTTACGTTTTGGAACAATAATTTGATATTGGCTTAGTTCAAAATTCGCGGTCTGTCAACCTTAATTTCATGACAACAATGTGCTTTGGCCCCAACAAAATGATCCATTGGCGTTCGTTGTCGTTATTTGTTACTGATAGTTGTAGTTTATTTTTATTTTTGTGCGTTTGTGATAAAAATTATAGTGTAATTCGAAAAAAGTGACTCAATTAATTACCTCGACTCTCGACTTTACTGTGTTGTGTGAAAGTTACAATGGTATGGAAATGCTGTGTTTGTGGAAAAAAACCATACTCGAATCTTTCACAGGTGAGTTTTAGTTTACTTTGAAAATAAATTCAGAAGTCGAACGAATACATGAAATGGGTTCAAAGTGTCTATCTTGCAGTTATTATAATTTTATAAAGTAAGGATGAAAGTAGCATTGACCTTTGGACACTTAATTTTTGTTATTTCCAACCATAGGATCCGCACTGATGGATTAATGCTACTACCCCATAAACTGAATAAAAAAATATAAAATGAAAAATGCCACAACGGAAGAGGATTTGCACATACAATCTGTATACTGAGAAATTTTCAATATGGATTCATTACCCAGAATATAGTAAAAACTAGACTCATTTATAGGTGTATTTCAAAAACTTGTTTATTATTTTTGAAGCTACGAACTTTATTTTTTACCATAAACAATGTCTATTTATATTTATGTTCATTGATTTTATAGCGACGTTGTCTAGGTTTCTTTAATATGCCAACTGTGAGTACTCTGTTGTCAGCAGAATCAAAAAGCACCCATCATTTTCGGAACGTCTTGATCTTCACAATCTACCTATAAGTATCAAATATTTATTGAAACATTCAAAGGACCACAAAAAACTGACCTGAAATTCCACCAAATCTCAAAAGTAGCGAGTTTCGCGTTTCATCAACAAAATTTCTCAATTCTTGGATATGTGGAAATTTAACCAACTTCTTAATTATTAATTTTTTATTTAAATTACAGATCTAAAATAAATGTATAAACCTTCATATGCGTTCTTTTGTATTAAATATTCGTTCTTAGTGTCATTCTTAGTGTAGTTAAATCTACACACGGAAAAAAATACTTCTTTTCTGTGATGGGAAAAAAGTTTGACATTTTATGTCTGTTGACGGGTAATAAAATATAACTTTTCATGAAATTACTTTTTTCCCGGATATATGTACAAATAGGTAAAGGTAGATATTAAATCGTCGTTTTCCCTGTCACAGAAAAAAATAGTGTATTATAAACGGGAAAAATATTAGATTTTAGCTCTCGAAAATCTAATACTTTTTTCCCTTTATAATAAATAACTAAATAGTTAGGTAATTTTAACCTACTTTATACCACCAAAAACCTTTCATTCTTATACAAAATAATATACCCACACGAATTTTTCTGATGGTGAATTTTCTTCTCCATGTAAATTCAAGTTAACTATCCATGAGAAAACTCGGAAGGATTATTTTATTTCCTTCAAAAAGATAAAATATTCGCCGTCACTGCCGTTGGGGCTGTCAGGTAAACAAAGTTAGTCATTTGTCATCTAAATGAAAAGGCCTATTGATGTATGATTTTGTTAGATTTATCGAAAAAATACTCACCAAACGTAAAAGGGCTCGAAGAACTGAATAACGATTACGAATCCTAAAGTTACGAGAATAATGGCCAAGTTCAACAGAAGCATCAAACAGCACATTCCTTTGATATTTGGACAAAAAGGGTTGGGTGCTGCCATGGCCTCTACGGTCATTCCTGCTTTTCTAGAGCCCTTCGTTTTTGCGGTGCTCGCCACAGATGGAGCCATGCCGCTCCTGTACGAATAGTGGCTAGGAGCATGAGTTCGAGAAGTTCGACTGAAAAAAGATGATAATAATAAAAGATGATAATAATAAAAGATGATAATAAAAGATGATGAAGCTGAAAGTGAAATTCAGAGAAAGTAAATCTATCACAGTGCTTCTACTCAATTGAGGAATACCTCTCATTCAACCATGAACTCATGATGCTCACCCCAAATTCTTAATCATTTCATTAATATATCTCATTTGTTTAAGTATATGTAGGCATATATAACTTTACATTTTTGTACATGCATATGTAATTTCAATCCGATTGGTTTTGTCATTTGGACTCTGTTTTGTTTTCAAGGTATATTATGTAGGTATATGTAACTTTTAAATATTGACATACCGGGTGAGCACGAGGTGAAGTAAGCCCCCCAATTTTTCTATAGTCTTGAAGATACAGATTTCAAATTTGGTATGTCACTATAGTACTTGAATACGAATATTTTAACCCCTTTACTGAAAATTGACCACTTCCGGTTTAACCGGTAGTGACCCAAAACTTTTTTTTTAAATGACACCCTGTACATATTCTTTCATTATCTGAAAAAACACGCAATTTGTGATAACACTGTTTTTCAAAATTGGAAATCGGTTGAAAAATGGCGGAGATACAGTTTTTTGTTCAGTCAAACAAAGTTGGCCATGAAATTATAACTTAAATCATCACAACTGACGAACGACATCAGAAGTTATCAGAGGAAGCTTCCAAGTGCGATACAGTTAAAAACTGAGTTTCTCGTGTAATTACAGCTCCCATATGATCCAACAATTATATAAAATTTGCTAAAACGGAATAGTATCCATAAAAAAATGCTCACAACTACTATTTCTCAAATGGCAACATGTTCTTTTCACTTCGTCATAATGAAAAATGATTAAATATCAGATAACTCGTGCGAAAAGTTTTGAAGAATTCCCAAAGAAATCGCAAATACAAGATGTTTCATCATGAGTGTTCTCAAAATTAGATATTCTTCAACGAGGGTGGCCATGAACATAAAAAGCGAAACAAAAAAGCAGCATTGATTGAATACGTAGAACAAACTTTGACTTCGTTGAAATAATTTGAGCTTTTGTGTATTGCTTTCTTATTAATGTTCTAAGCCACCTACGTTGAAGAACATTCAATTTTAGGAACACTTATCATGAAACTTGATTGTATCTTCGTTACGAATTCTTCAAAACTTTTCACACAAGTAGGTAAACTGACAATTTATAACTTTTCATCATGACAAATTGAAAAGTACATGTTGCCATTTAAGAAATGACAGTTGTGAGCATTTCTCTATGGATACCATTCCGTTTTTACGTAATTTTTGATAATTGTTGGAATATTTGGAATTTTTTGTCAATTATTGTGATGATTTAACTTTGAGTTTCATGGCCAACTTTGTTCGATTGAATAATCAACTGTATCTCCGCCATTTTTCAACCGATTTTTAATTTCGAAGAACAGTGTTATCATAAATTGCGTGCTCTTTCTGCTAATGGAAAAATATATACAGGGAGTCATTTGAAAAAAAAATTGGGGTCACTTCCGGTTCAACCGGATGTGATGAATTTTCAGTAGAGGGGTCAAAATATGCGTATTCAAGTAATATAGCGACACACCAAATTTGAAATCTATATCTTCAAAACTATAGAAAAATTGGGGGACGTACCTCACCTCGTGGTCACCCGATATACAGGGCTATTCAAATTCGAGTCTATGCATGAGGATTTCGATAACGGTAAGAGATAGAGGGTTGGTTAAATGGGGGCAAAGTAGCGTATTTCAGAGGTTAATTATATGGATGAAAAAAATCTGACCTAGCTTCTTTAGTTCTGGAGTTATACAGAAAAAATCGAAAATTTCGAAATTCTTCTTTTGCCTATATCTTTTTAGTTTACGAAGATTTTTTTTAAATTTTGCCACTTTGCCATAGCAACTTTTTGTAGCCTTTCCAAATATCTGATTAAAAATTATATACAGGGTATCGTATAAATTGGGCCACCCTCAACTTTTAATTTTCAAATACGGACCTGTATTTTTTATTGCATTTTTTTGAATGCCAAGAGTCATGTTTCATATTGACGTAGTATTTTCATCTGAATTACAGAGTGTTTTGGAAATATTGAACTATTACCAGTAAAATTTCAACATTTTTTTATTCCATAACAACTCTAATTGAATAATATCAGAGAATGAGAGGTGAGTCAGACAAATTTGTTCTTTAAGAATAATCAATTTCAGAATTTTCAGATTATCTAGTCTCACTACTTGTTCGGAATAACAATAAAATAAAATCAACAATTCCAAGAGACATTTTTCTTTACCATAATGTAGCACTAGTAGAATAATTATTCATCCCCTTGTCGATTGACCTCAGTAGGTACGAAGAAGATCTGTTGTATGTAACTGTTTCTGCTGAGAACTCACAAACATAATCTGTCACAAACATAACATTGTATTTGATCATATACATAGCTTTTCATGTTTTATAACTAATCACACAAGAACTTGTTTAATTATTATCAAGAATTGAAATAACAGCCATTATAAGTAATCATAATCAAAATAAATGTTCAAATTGACGACCTTCTCGTTCCAGACATTTACGGAGTCGTTTTTTTAAGTTATTATTTGCTCTGAAAATATCTCTTCGCCGTAGTGATGCGAAAGCGTTCATGATTTTAATTCTTAAATCTTCTATATTTTCAATTTCGTTTTGATATATTCTATTTTTTAGTGTACCCCATAAAAAAAGTCAAGTACACTGAGATCAGGGGATCTTGCAGGCCATCTTACAGGCCCATTATTTGCTATCCATCTGTCTTGAAATGTTTCTTGTAAAAATTGATTAATGTCTCTTGTGCAGTGTGGACGAGCTCCATCGTGTTGAAACCACAACCGATTTAAATTAGCAATGGGAATATCATCGAGATATTCACTGAAAGTTTGTCTGAGGAAGTCTAGATAACGTTCGCCATTGAGCGTCCCGGCATAGATGTACGGACCTAGAACTCGATCCTTCAAAATTCCAGCCCATACATTTAGACCAAACCGCACTTGAGGTCTCACTTCTCTAAAATTATGTTCATTGGGTTGTGACCAAACATGCTCGTTGTTCCTGTTGAAAACACCACAATTTGTGAAACGAGTTTCATCCGACCAAATAATACTATTCAAAAAGTTTCTATCATCGCCCAATTTTTGCAACATCCAATTACAAAAATTTTGCCGTCTTTCGGCGTCTCCTTGATACAATTTATGAACAATTTTAACTTTATAGCATTTGAATCTGTTTTTTCTTGAAGTACGCCATACTGCAGTTTGCGACATATTCAATTCCTCAGCAATTTGTACTGTTGATTTTGATTGATTTGTATTGATCTGAAATATGGAGATGAGCCTAATTAACATTTTTTCAGTATTACCTACTTACCGCTTGAAGTATGTTTTCCTGTAACTCAATAGGAGTTTTGTTTCCATATTTTCTCCTTGGTTTTGTGAAAGATCCATATTCGCGAAGGTTTCTGTCCAAAAGTCTGAAATATGTGGGATGCGGCTGATGTCTTTCAGGGTACAGATCTAAATAATTTTCAGCGGAAAGATGAATGTTTCTATTATTTCTGTAGAAAACGTTAACCATATCTCTTTTCTGCTCTGTGGGGAAACCCATTTTCAGTACTAACAGATTTTTCATCAAATACCAACGATAATTTCCAAGAAACTGTCAAAATATTGACAAGTGAGGTGAACTAAATATTTATTTTCCAAAGCATACTATGAGAACTCAAATGGTTTAATCATGATTGTTGTATATAGCAAGAGAATGCCCATGAATTTGCTGAAAAATATAGGTAGTTCGAAAAGTGAGTAACAATAAAATATTTCCAAATTGGTGTCTGGAGTATGAAGATTGCCATTCGAAGATTTTTTTCCAATGATTATATGCACATACACGTACTAGGAAGAATAAGTTTTCACATTTTCGCACATTGATCATGGGTTGCGTGAACTGAAATGTGGATGAATTCTTGAAGAAGACAATCTTCGTCGAATAATGTTGATTTTCTTCCAAATCCTATGCATTCTATACCTTATTCTATGATATATTTTTTTTAATTACAGCTGGAATTAAAAAAAAATTTGAAATTTTACTGGTAATAGTTCAATATTTCCAAAACACTCTGTAATTCAGATGAAAATACTACGTCAATATGAAACATGACTCTTGGCATTCAAAAAAATGCAATAAAAAATACAGGTCCGTATTTGAAAATTAAAAGTTGAGGGTGGCCCAATTTATACGATACCCTGTATATAATTTTTATTAATATAAAATAATAATAAATAAATATAAGTAAAATAAAAAGATATAGGCAAAAGAAGAATTTCGAAATTTTCGATTTTTTCTGTATAACTCCAGAACTGAAGAAGCTAGGTCAGATTTTTTTCATCCATATAATTAACCTCTGAAATACGCTACTTTGCCCCCATTTAACCAACCCTCTATCTCTTACCGTTATCGAAATCCCCATGTATAGACTCGAATTTGAATAGCCCTGTATATGTAATTTAAATAGAATTGGTTCTGTTATTTTAAATCGATTATAAATCTCAATGTCTAGTTGTTTTGTAGTTTTAGCACATGTCAGCATCTAACTTCTGTCTAGACATATATGTGGTATCCGTGTAATTCTTGACTTGCTACAAACATATAACTTATGTAAAGTGGTTAAATAAAATATATCTATCTATCTATTGAGAAATAAATTGTTCGCATCTCAAAAAAAGATCTATGCTATTGATTTTTCTGTCAACCCCGTATACGGAGTAAAATCATGGTTTTATTCACTTTTTATATAAAATACTTGGCTAATTATCATGACAATGAAAAAATTGTTATTTATGATACAAGTTCGTAAAGTAGGATGTTTCTATATGACCGTGAAGTTGGTTGAATGAGGCTCAGCCAAGTTAAAAAACACGCGAGTACAAAAATGCCCTTTTCGAAAGTGTATCATACAAAGTTTTTTCTTCAACGCTTATTATATTGCCAAATTGTAGCAATGTTTGAATGTTTTATTTCATGAATTGTCGTATAATCAAAATGATGGCATCCTATTTGACGCAAAATAATATATTTTTCAAAAATACTTAAATGTATAACTGAGTGTAAAAATTTACTTTACGCACAGTTGATGATTTTAAACACAGGTGATTTTTTTACGCACTTATGCGAATCATTTAACGCAGAGAAAAATATTATTAATTTCTTTCATAAAGTCACTACTTGACAATTGGTATTAAAATGGCTCACCGATTACACTGACTTGAGATTACGAGTTCTATTTAAAACTTCGATTGTTTCTGTAAATCAACATTTGTTTTTCGCAATTCTGAAACCTTTACTATGAGAATTGGTCTTTTTTTTCGGAATTTCAACTGTTTCCTTAAAAAACCGTCCTTTTTTGAAAGGTGGACTTCTTTAGGAATAGATTGAACGTACTAAGTATTTTTGATATCAGCGTACTAATTGTGATGCTTATTTTGTTTGAGAAGGTTAGCTAAAATGCGAAAAAAAAAACCGTTTTCAGTTTAGTTTTACTTGGCAGATAAAAAGCGATAGTAAAATCGACTCTCATAATGAAAAGTGTACTAACCTTATTACCTCCTTTTATATCGTTCAATAGACTCTATGAGAAATATCAGCCCGTATCTATTCACATGGTTGTAATGATGTATTGAATGAAATAGAAAGCGACGTAGGTAGCTGAACTCAGAAGGAAAAGTCTTTTATTGGCGTTACTAAATCTATTGTTGTTATTATATCAAGACAAACATAAAAATGTTACGTGAATAGATGTTCATTAGTTCATCATTGTTATTTTCTAAATAATAATTTTCTTTCCATGCAATGAATGAATAAGTACAACGCAATCATTCATTTATAATGACATATGGTTCTTCTTTCAGTCTTAATGTAATATGTTTATTCATGATGTGCATGGGGTTATTAAAATATTTGGATTGGAATCCTGTTTATTATTCAATAACTTGTTCATATCTGTCACGTTTTGTTGTTCAGGTATATTTCGTTTGAAGGGCCCTATGATATTTTGGTAAATGTGTAGGCGTATTGATCAGGATCTATTGTACATTTTTATTCTGTTTTAGTGATGCTCATAAATTCTCCTTTAGTTGGTTGGCTAAGAAAATGAAAACCACAAAAAAAAATAAGACAAATAAAATACTTGCTAACCGAAATTTTAGAAACATTAATAAGGTTCTGCTAGAATATTTCCTGATGATGACTCCTTTTGAAAATATTTACCTATTAGGCGATGTAAATGATAAAGTCCAGTGTCTGAATCAGGAGTTACTAGATATTTTTGATACACTAGCCACAGTTACCGTTCGTAAAATCAACAAACAGAGACCTCCCTGGCTCACTGATAATATAAAGTTCATGATGTCTCTTCGTGATAAAGATCTTAGGAAATATAAGAAAACCAAAAGTAACAATCATTGGCAATACTACAAAGATCTCAGGAATTTTACGAACTTTGCAATCAACAACGAATAGAAAGCATATTTTAAACACTGTGTTGAAAATCATGGGAAGAACAGCAGGCTCTTTTGGGAAAAGAGTCTTTTCACAAAGAGTCTTATATCTATCAGATGTAGTTCAATTTCCAGCGTGGCTTGTGCCGGGGAAGTAGTTGTTTTCTGTTAGATATTACAAATAAGGCACATTTTTCATTTTTCAATTTTCATGAAGAATGTTCCCCTTTTCGAAATGCTACTTTTATGCTGCCCTCGAATTCTTCCCATTTTAACTCACTTATTCAATACATGCTTATCCCAAGGCACTTTTCCAGAACAATGGAAGGTATCGAAAGTAATTTCTCTTCCGAAAAAATCAAATATTACAAGTTTCAATGATTTGAGGCCCATCTTGATTTCACCAGTTTTGTCCAAAGTTTTGAAGAAAATCATGAAATTTCAGATTATTTCATACATTGAAAAATATAATATCTTACCCACGAACCAGTCCGGTTTCAGGAATGGATATAGCTGCACTACGGCCCTATTGGATGTTACAGATGACATTTTCAGGGATATTGATAGAGGGAATTATATAGTCTTGATTCTATTAGATTATTCGAAAGCTTTCGATACTATAAATCATAGTTTACTTTTTGCAATACTACACTATATAGGTTTTTCTCCAACTTCGATACATGTTTTGATAAACTACCTCACGGATCGAGTACAATTTGTTGAAACCAGTACAGGAAAATCTGATATGAAAAATATTTTTTGTGGAGTGCCTCAAGGCTCCATTTTGGGCCCTATACTGTTTTCAATCTACACATGCGATATTACTAGTTGTTCGAATAGATGTAAACCTTTCATGTACGCTGATGATACCCAAATAAAATTTACCCTATCAGAAGTTGATATTGATTCAACAAATATCGTAATTAATCAAGAATTATCTAAGCTCGTATCATTTTCAGAACAACACCAGCTTCAGGTTATTCCTGCTAAAACACAAATTTTGATATGGTGAAAATACAACACAAAAATTTAAAATGATATTGATATTGGTGGTAATAATATATCTTGTGTCAGAGTCGCCAGAAATTTGGGTTTCGAGTTAGATACAGACTTGCGTTTTGCATGTTAGTGAATGCATGAGACGAGCCTATGCCAACTTGAAAATGTTATATCCCCATCGACACGTTCTGGAAAAATCAACAAAAATTTTGCTCACCGATTCCTTAGTACTGTCTCATTTTAAATATTGTGACGCCATTTATGGCCCCTGTTAGGATACTGCAGAAATTAATCGGATTCAGTGGGTACAAAAATCCTGTCTCAGGTATATTCATGGCATAAGAAAATTCGAAGCCATCTCACATAAACTGAAAGACACGAAATGGCTTAGTATGTTTGCTAGGAGGAAATTGCATTCACTGACCTTATTTCATAAAGTCATTCTCAACAAAACCCTTCCTTATCTTTACCACAAAATAACATTTCGTAGTGATGAATTTGAACACTCGGTTCAGGGGAATAATCTTACCTCCACCTCATCGAACTGGTGTGTTCAGGAGGTCTTTCACATACAATATTTACAGTCTGTACAACCAGGTTCCAGCAAATCTAAAGACATTGTCAACCATGAAGTTCAGGAAAGTTTACAAAGATCTACTTTCTGAAGCTAATAATTGCTAAACATTGTCACTTTTTGTTCATGTGCCAAATTAAATTGGTTTTTTTCCTTGTCACTAGGGATGACACTCGCATTAGTTTTACTGTCTGTTATCTCTATTTTGCGGCATGATCCAATAAATATATTTTTTTTGATCATTGTTAGGTATTATGTATCATTCTGCACATAAACATTATTATTATTTCAATGTAATCTCTAGTTTCAACATAGTAGTACGGATACGCTAATTCAACAATTTTTTGAAAACCGTACGTCGAATGAAAAAAAAAAACAATATACCAGCTTGCTAAGAAAGGAATAACAAATTGAAAACATTGAAAAAAAGCAGTGGCGTGTCACTTTTTTCTTCAAAATGAATCCAGAGCAAATACCGCACAAAAATATCTTTTATCCAACACATGACAGTTATGACTGTCATTATTAATGTCATTTTAGAGAAGTAAACTATCAAATAATACACTAGTGACTTATGGATTATAACTCACTAGTGTGTTATTTGATAGTTTACTTGTCTAAAATGACATTGATAATGGGTCATAACTGTCATGTGTTGGATAAAACACTGTATGCCACTCATGGGTTATGTTTCCTAAGTCGTGGTATAAATCTTTCTCACGTGACTTATTTTCAATATAACACACTAGTACCATAAATAACTATTTTTTTCTTAAATCTTTAACACACCGATGTGGTAAAAAATTTAGACCTTCAGGACATTTATGTTTGTATGAAGTATTTTTCTCAAAATGGACCCAAGAATAACTACCTTAAATATTAGCATGTTTTTATGAAATACCCTCCATAAAAGCTATTAACTATTTCAATTACTGTAACATTTTCATCGCATCCGGTTTGACAGGAAATGTTATCAGCTTTATTGTTTGTCAGTCTTCATATAATAAAGCGTAGGTACCATATGTGGGAATTTTTGAATAATTCTTAATATCAACTGTAGTTAACTAATAGATTCAGACGTTTTCTTTCAAAATAACAATTAAAGATTTTAGTAACAAAAAAAAATTATTTTATCATTAACCAGTCATGATAACGTGTGCCCGACAATTGGAAATATTAAATTTTTGGTGAATGAATATCTTAATGACATTTTAATCTCCCTGAAAAAAATTTGTAGTAACGAACACAGATATTAGTTCAATGGAAACATTATATAAATATGTGTATCGAATGATGACTGAGGACAACGACCGTCTCCGGCAGATAAAAAAGAGTTATTTTCCTTTCGAATAATTGAGTGCAACGTTTGCATTATTGATAGTAATACCGATGATTTAATTTCGTTTACGAGATATGTTGCAATATATAAAAATTGCTTTATGTTGCATGTATCACAAAATTTCTTGAATTTTTGTTTGCAACATCTGCTTTGTTACAACACCATTATAATTCGTTCCATCAAATTGTAATTCTTGAAAGTTTGGAATAATCCTTATTTTAAAATGCCAAACTAATTTGTATTAGGCGAATCGCGCGCCTTAGTATGACGTCATAGACCATGAAATGTGTTCCCATGGTCTTCTCTTGTCGTTGGTCTATATCTTGAGTTTCGCAAGAGTTTGACTAGTATTTTTTATTGTTAAGTGACTGTACACCTCCCGGAACTATTTTTACTTTCAATACTCTTTTGACATGTACTTTGACGCCAAAGGACGATCATTTGAAATGCCGTTATTTTTCAAAAAAACATTCATCTGCATAGCCACATATTTCATAACACACGATTTTTTTTAAGAAAAGAAGGATTTAGTGATTGGGCCTTCATATCTTATAGCATCATCAAACATGGAATCATAAATAACATGGAAATATCCAATATTTCCCTCAGTTGAAAAGGGGAACATTCTCCATGAAAATTTAAGAATGAAAAAATATGATTTATTTGTAATATCTAACAGAAAACAACTACTTCCCCGACTAAAGCCAGGCTGGACATTGAACTGCATCTAATAGATATTGTGAAAAGACTCTAACTGAAAAGAAAAAATCTGAAAGTGAAAATTCGCATTTTTATTCAGATAGCTGATTTTTTTAATTCTTTCTAGTTTTCATTGAAAATTCACTAAATAAATTTGAATTAGATATAGGGAGAATGCCAAGCTCATCAAGGAGATTGAAAGTATTGGAAAGCAGACTCTTCAGAAGCAATCATACACACCAAGGATGGAAATATTTCTTTCGCGGTAACACTTTGGAAGTTATTTTTGACATAAAACTGTCATGGGCATTGCATTTTGATTTTTGTTCGAAAATATGAATAGGATATTGATAAAGTTTGTCTTTCAGCCGCAGATGATTCCACAACAGATTCATATTTTCGAACAATAATTTCCCTCAGTATTGTCACAAATTTTACGGTAGTCATCTCGCCTAAGGAGCAAGGAGAAAATTGTTAAAGTGGAATTAGTGCATACAAAACCTAATTTTTTGATAACCCTAATATTTTTTGTAAACCGTAAACAGTAGTAAATTTGTTTGGGGTTAGGTTTTTTATTGATCTGGGGGTTGGGTGAAATAACTAAAACCAATAATAATTTGTTGCCGACTTCTCGACTTTGATAAAGTCATCTTCGGGGAAATGAACATAAACTTCTCTTTTCGATAAAAAATCTCAATAAAATAAGAACATATACATACAAGCGATTCATTAATTTTTTTCGGCAACCGTCCGGGAAGTAGGGATTTTTTTTGAGAAAGTATCACTTACAGGACTAGTCCGGGAAGTACGTAAATGCTCCAATTTTAATATAAGTTAATATATTGTATTAATAAGAATTATAATGTTTCTGTTAGTACCTATCTTCTGTTCGAATTTCAATATTTAAAACAAATAAGAATTAAAATGTTCGAAATTTTCTTCTACAAAGAAATATAATAAATAAATGTGTCTCGATTTGTTATTCTACACGGTTGCCGAAAAAATTGTTTACACAACACGTCCGAAAACAGTTTTTTTGGACTCGCAGACTTCCGGGACTCGCTACGCTCGTCCTAGAATCTTGTCCACGCCTGATTTCCGGACTTGTTACGTAAATTACTATTATTTCACAAAAATAATATGTCCTTGGTGAATCAACTCTTCGTTCCAACTCAACGAGTAGAGATTCAAAACTGAAAAAAATTATAACGAGGGTGTTGGCTGAGCTAAACGGTTGTTCTGTGGACTTGGTGAAAAAACTGATAAGGAAACATAGATTCAAGAAAACCATCCGTAATTCTTAGAGTTTTCAAAAACGGAAAACTCTCCCCAATATATCGTTATCTCTCACAAAACTCAAGTTACTCGGAAGTTTGACGGAACTTTCAGAACAGCAATATGAAGGTGGTATACCAAATTCGTATAAACTACAACAAATCTTGGGTACTCCAAAAGATAAGACAGGAGGAAAAGTCGCGGATTCATGAAATTAGGACTATGAGCACAGCTTGCAGAAGGGCCATGGAAGTACGGTTCAAAGAACATATTGCTCATATTTGATTTTCCTGACCAGAAAAATCGAGTGTGGCTCTACATGCTTTCGATCATGACCATAGATTTATTGACACAAGAATTAGATAGGTTCATGACCATAGGGGTGAAAAAGTAGTATGAATGAAGATGAGGGCCCAATTCCATTTATCTCATTGTTCGTATCCATAGTACAATGCAGTTTTGTCCTCTTCATAATGGAGTAATGAATTCTCAAGAATTTCATAGGTGAGGTAAGTAAAACTGTATATAATAGTATATTATGTAAAAAGTATTATTGGTGCTGTATTTATGATTTCATCACAAGTTTTTTCAATTTTCCATGATTCTTCTCTTCAACAAGCAGTTGAGTTGTTTCGGGCATAGAAGAAGAAAACATTCTTATTTGCTGAGATGTCGAACTTTTTGAATATTCTTCCACGTCACGGTTGTTTTTTACGAAGACGTAGGAGGGCCATATAATTTCTTAAAAATATTTTTCACTAATTTCTGACTTTAATGTCGGAATTTCATGAAATTCCGAGTTTAAAGTTGGAAAGTAATAAAATTCTGAGTTCAAAGTCGTAATTTATAAAAGCGCCTCAAGAGGTTTTTTTTCTTCACTTCGACTTTAATGTTGAAATTTCGAAATTAATTCCTAAATTCCGGCTTTTTTCTTGGAATTTCGAGTTTAATGTCGAAATTTCGACCTTTATGTCGAGATTTCGACTATTATGTTGAAATTTCGACTTTAATGTGGAAATTTCGACTTTTTTCTCGAAATTTCTCGATTTTTTTTTTGGAATTTCGACTTTTTTTTGGAATTTCGACTTTTTTTTGGAATTTCGAGTTTAATGTCGAAATTTTGACCTTTATTTAAAAAATTTCGACTTTAATGTGGAAATTTCGACTTTTTTCCCGAAATTTCGAGTTTAATAATGTTGACAATTCGAATTTTATTCATTTCGACTTTATTGTCGAAATTTTGAAATTTAAAATTTCGATATTAAAGTCGAAATGTCAAAGCAAAAGTCGAAATTTCAACTTTTTTCTCGAAACTTCGACATAAAGTCGAAATGATTAAATTCCGACATAAAAGTAGAAATTTCGACATTAAACTCGAAATTTAAAAAAAAATCGGAGTGATGAAAAAAAACCTCTTCGTAGTAATTTAATAAAATTCCGAGTTTAAATTTGGAAAATGATAAAATTACGAGTTTAAAGTAGGAAAATAATAAAATTTCAACTTTAACCTCGTAATTATTTTATTTCAATGGAAGGCACTGATTGGCGGAAGACCATTAACTAAAAATAAAAAAATTGATTATATAATACAATCTTCCGTATATATACCGCAAATACACAGCTGAATTCTGCCAATCATCAGCGAAGGCTAGTTCAACCCAATGAAATCGAAAAACACTTCGGCTCCTCTTTGGAATTCTCAAGATAAATACTGAAATATGTATTCCAACAAAAGCTGAAAGTATTTTTCGATTCAATTGGGTTGAAACTAGCCAAAAAAAACCGGTACGTGGACGTTCCACCAATTGAATGAAAAAATAAATTCAGAAAAGTACCAAACAGAAATAATTCATCGGTCATAGGAGACACTAGTTGTTTTTTAGTGGATACTTGCCGACGAATCACTTATTATATATGTTTTGAGGAAGAATGGATTATATAATACATTTTTCATTATTAGTTATTAAGGATCTTCCTTCAAATAGTGTCGTCATTTCTTCGTGAATTGATTTAGCTTTATACTAAAGTTGCTACAATAGTCAGAGTGCTCCTCTTAGACCTAGAGATGGCGTTGGATATATAATACAGTATTTATATTAGGAATTCTGAACAAAAGCTTAAAGTTTTTTCGATGAAATTGGGTTGAACTAGCTCTCGCTGATGATTGGCAAGTACCATGAAACCGGTAAGGAAGTGTTCTTCTTCTTGAATCAGAAAATAAATTCATCTATGTATTTATAAAGCATTACAATAGTCCTTGTGGAAAACTTTGCCAAGTAATAAACGACTGTAATTCAACGGTCGTAGAGAGCAGTAGTTGTTTTTTGTTGAATATTTGTCAAGAAATATCGAATATAGGGTTTTTGGAAAATAATTTTTTTTGTTGTTGTAATATAGTTCATGTGTTGCAGAAGCAATTGAAGGTCTGTAACCAGGATTGATGGTGCTGACGTTGTCATCTATTACATCCAATACATCAGTCTAGAAAAATTTCGAGAATATATTAGTTGAAATTTCACTGATTTCGAAATCACTTCTAGAATTTTAAATGTGATAATCTTCTTTAAAATCATTTACCATTGACAGAATTCGTGAAAGTGTTATGATTGCATTGATACCTCAATGTTATTTTAATTAGAAATGATTTTATTTTCTTTGATGAGTCTAGCTGACATAAATCTATTACGTTTGATGAAACCATAATTATTGTTGATTATCACAATACATAACGACCTTCGGTATTTCAAGTGTGAATATCAGTTTCTACAAAGAAAGGATAATGTTGGTCGAATGAGTTATATAAGTCCAATTAGTCGAAATATGTAGGATTATTTTTTATTTTATCGAGTTGAATATATTCGAATTAAATAGGTAAAACTGTTTTTAGTCCATTGAAAGCAGCTCAACAAATTGCAAAACCTCGCAATTTTTTTGTCCTGCATCGATTTGCATAAAAATTGGAATTAGGCTCACTTACCCTCTACTTCAAAATCTGTATCATGCCGATTGGCGCTGTTAATTTTTATTTTTTAGGAGTGAAGGCTACCCCTAATTGTCAAAACTTATAAAATAATATTTTGAAGCTTATGGTGGGTAGTTTGGATTAGTTGCATAGTGATTGTTTTATGCCTTAGAACACAATATCAAAATATTTCCATCCTTAAAAATCAACCCTTGTTGGAGCTGGATGTAAAAAAATATATAACCTAAAAAACATTATTAATTTATTACATTGATTCAATTTAAGAATTCTGTTACCAAAAGTATGTACTAATTTCATTTTGAAGTTTTTGAACCCTCATAAATCAACCCCTATTGTAGCTTAAAAAAATGTAGGAATAAATCCTAAAATTATGGATGCATTAAAAAAAAATTAATTAAAAAATTTAATAATGAATTTTTTAATGCACTAACCAATTTATTTTTATAACAATAACAAACAAATTTGAATAATTCTCTAAAAATTGTTAGCGCACGTGCTAGTTCAATCGAATTTGGGAATACTCAGGCGAGGAATCAACGTCACGTCAATACACTCTGTATACACCTGTATTTTGGAATAAATGTGAGTGTGGTTTTTTGATCATAGCTCCTTCATTTTAGATGATAGAAAGTTCGTCCAATAACTATTTTGTGGAGATTTTTAAGAGCTACAAGGTTATTTCAATTGAATATCTACAAATCCATCAGTTTTGAAATGGGCTGACTTTAAAGGGCTTGATTAAGGTGGTGCTCGCTTGTAAGTAGAGGTCTGCAACGGCCATATCTCGATATTTATCAAACGAAAAATTTACTTGGAGAAAAATATTTGCAATTGAAAAAAAAAAACTATTCCATACTCTGGCATTTTTCTCGTATCTGCAGTAATTTTGGAATTATTTTGAAGAAAAGGTCATTTTTTACGAAATTGCAGAAAATCGTTTTTTACTTTAAGTTCCAATTTTTCAAAAATTAAGCATTATATATTGGTCAAACTTTCAGGATCTATTGACACTACATGAATAAAGAGAATGGTAGGAGGGAGACGATCAATTTCAATTAGTGTGGTAATTAGAGGGTTGTTTTTGTTTCGTAGAAAAATATAGGGACTGACCCCATTTTCATCGTAACTAGCTCAATATTAATGCAACCGATTTCTGTTTTATATAAAATAAAACTCTTTTTATGTACTTCATTTTCAGATATTTCTTTTAAGTTTTCGTCATAAAATGCAGAGTTTAATCGCTATTTGACTCTGAATCTCTCGAACTTAGCACTTGACGCTAACCATCAACAAGCCGTAGCTCAGTCCGTATTGGTTGTACAGGAATTATAAAAGGGGTTTTTTTCTTCTTTATATTTTTAATAGAATGCATATTTTTCGAGTTAGATTAGGTTTTTCCATAGATTCCTGTGGTTGAAATGTGCTAAAAAATGTGAACCCCGACATGGGGTTGCAACCATCCTCAGGGTGAAAGCGCCCCTCGGCATGATACAGATTTTGATCCATGGGCTATTCCTCACCTTCTCTAAAATTTTAAGTAAATCGATGAAGGACGAAAAACTTGCGAGCCAAAATACCTAATTTTCGGGTCTATTTTCAATTGTCGAAACAATTTTTTTGCAAATAGTAGTTGAAATTTTGAAATAAAATTGGTTCTAAATTAGAAAAAAAAGTTTTTCGATCCACGAACGTGAAGCAACAAATAATGATATGCGAGTGGCTCAGGAATGTCGATAGCTGATTACTATTAAAATACAGTACCTTATTTCGGAAGGTGCCTTATAGGCTCCACTTGTGACGTAAATATCTGAACCATTTGTGTCATATCCACTTCCTCTACTCAGCGCAGAAGGTGCTCTTATGGGCGTGCTGTGCTGACCATTCTGGTAACTACCGGTTTTCTGCTGGCTATTGTATTTCCGACCATTTCGTTCGTTTACTATCGTATATGGCTGAAACACAACAAATAAATAAGTCATATCCTCATTTTTGTTGTTAAATTCGAAATTATTGACTACTTAGGTATATTATTATGCAGTAATTTCGAATACTAGGCATAGTTCAAAATTAAATAGCAAAAGAAACTATTGGGTTTTAATAACATGCTATAATTTGACAAACAGGGAGGCAGGTATACAGGTAGAAATCACAAAAATTAGAAATAATATAAGAACATGTCACATTATTCTTTGCTATTTCTCGAACATATGGAAGTCATTATCATATATGTTTTCACATATATCACTCTTAAATTTTCATTATTTCCTACATATATTTACTCGATAATACCTAAAGGTCATATCGGTGTCGTCTACTATCAGCACAACGTCGTCAACTATACAATTATGCGTCGATAAATACCATTCTTCTATCTAGTGGAGTAAAATCCACCCAAAAAGTCGTTTCGTTCTCGAAAAAAATGTTTTCGGGGTATAACCAGTTCCGACCTTCACAATACAGTGAGGTATATACAGTGTGACCCATTTAAGATGGAAGCACCCATATAAAACTTACATTTTTCAACCGATTAAAATGATTTTGTTTTCGTCAGGTAGACATTCAAAAAGTGTACTAGGACACCAAATTTCATGGATAAATCTTCATTTCCAGAGCCAACTAATCTTATTTTTCAAGGTCAAAAAACTAAAAAAATTAGAAAAAATATGACACACCACTGGATTCGCGATATTTTCAAATAACAGGTGAATGCGTAAAATAATAAAAAAGTTATAGGGGAATGAAATTTGAGAAATATGCCTTTTAATCAACCCACCACTTCAATTTTAAAATTTTTGTAACAACTTTGACTACACCACTGGATTCAGGGTGTCTTGAAATATTACTGACCATAATTTAATCTGTTGATAAATAAAAAAATAATAAATTTTTATATGAAATGACATTTTCCTGAAATTCCATTTTCAAATTTTCTATTCTTATGATGTTCTTATTTATAAACAGATTTAGATGAAATTTTGACCAGTGATATATCGAGATCTCCTGAATACAGTGATGTATTTTGAATTTTGATAAAACGTCTGAACTTGAATTGGTGGGTTGATTAAACGGCATATTTTTCAAATTTCATTCCCTCATAACTTTTTTATTGATTGACGCATTTCAACGTAATTCACATATGTACCATTTAAAAATGTCGCGAATCCAGTGGTGTAGTCAGATTTTTTCTTAAAAAATCGCTAGTAATCATTTTTGAGTGGGGACGAACTTTTTTATTTAGAAAACTGAAAACTGAAAAAAAGGTTTTATAACATGATAAATAATCATAAGTTTTTCGTAAATTTATTCGGAACGCAAGATATCACTTTTCATGTAATGTTTTTTTCAGTAATCGACAAAATTTTTTGTTTTCAGCTCTTTGTTTATATATGCAGCCAATGAAATGTTGACAAATAGCCATAAAAGTTTTTGAACTAACAAAAATTTGTATATGTGGTATAGTTTTTGAGATATGATTTTTCAAAGATGTAGGTACGCACGTCAAAGAATATTATGCCTGTCGCGACATAACAGGATTATGCCAGTGCGACTACAAGGTGCAGTTGTAGTTTTAGTTTGCAACAATTCGTTCAACATGCAGTGTGTCATTTGTGAAAAAAGCGTTTCCTTTAATGAAAAAAGTATCACGAAAAATCCACGGATACAAGGCTTGCTTTCGTTATTATCAGCAGCAGAAAAAAGGAAGGATATTTGTGGATCACGCATTCTTATGCAAAGAGAGCAAATTTTGTCTGCAAAAGAAATAAATGTGTATCATAATGAATGGAGGAAGAGTTTCACCAGCATTCATAATATTCAAAGATTGTTGAATTTTAATGATTGCGAGAAAAATACCGAAGCGGGACCATCAAAAACTGCACAAAGAAGGTTTGAAATGTTCCAGTGAATGTAAATGTAGAGACTGCCAGAGTACATTCAGAGATCCTGTTGATGAAGCGGAATCAGAAAATGAACAATATTAATATTTACATTATTTTTCGTTTACTAGATAGGTTCAATTTTTTTTGATTTTGTAAATTATTATGAAATGCAATATTATTTTCATCTGTACCTGTATCATTGATTTTGAAACAACTATCATAAGCACAATTTCTCAACACAGCATAGTGTGCTAATGGGTCGGATATTGAGTGTAGGTCCTGATGGTATTGCGCCGAGCGCGAGCAGTCGCCGGGAGACGCGGAATAAGATACATTTTCAAAAAATCATACCGTCAAAACTATCATATATTAGTTGAATTTTTTCATTCTAAAAACAATTTTCTTCGCTGCATATACATAAATATTTCGAATAATGAAAAAGTTTTTCGATCACTGAAAATTTGATTTCACGGTTTCTATTATTTCACATTCTCTATTTATTCAGATAAAAACGCGATTTTATTTCATGCTCATGACATGTTGAGAAGCGCTAAATAATCCCCTTTCGATTAACAAAAAAATCAAATCGATATCTTGAGTAGTTCTCGAGATATTGAGTGATATGTTTAAGAAAACACGTTTTTCGAATATTCTATTTTTTTCGTACTTTTTCGAATAAATAAATTCATCTCCATAGAAAAATGTCGTCCAGCTGGATTATGATGAACAATCACATGAAGAAAATTATCAGATAGGTTTGATTTGGTTATACCCGGAAAAAATAAACGATGGATTTTGGCCCTGGTTTTACTCCACAAATCTGGTTCAGGGTCGGTAGGTATTCCTCAACCTAGAACATGTCATCTTACTCCTGGAAAAAACACCATTGCTTCCCCAGGTTTTTTTTTTCGATCATTCTTGTTTGGGTAGCTAGAAGCCACTGGAATCCTCTAGAAGAAGTAGTGAATATTGAAAAGGGGAACATTCTCCATAATATGAATACTCCCAAGAGGTTATCTTGAACGATGGAAAATAGCGACTAAAGTTTGTCTTTCAGTCGCAGATGATTCCACAAAAGATTTTATGAATTTCATATTCATATTTTCGAACTAAAGTAGTGAATAATTAGAATAAAAAATTCCTATGTTTGTAAACCATTTTATATTTGTAACCCTTGTGTTACTGCAGTGTTCAGTTTGAAATATAGTTTGATAATGTCCATATAGGACGAAACTGCAGTAACACAAGGGTTACAAATATAAAGTGGTATACAAACATAGGAATTTTTATTTTTCATTATGCATGATGATCTCCTACCTCGTAGTTACGGCAAAATCCATCAATTTATTGACTAAAAGAAGTCCATTATTATTCAATCCTCGACGATGAACATTAGAATGATTTCTTCTCGTGGATTCCTATTTTTCAGATGAACTCGGAGAACATTTTAACAAACTTGATGAGTCTATTCCAGCTCTCACAGTGTGTGGTGAGGCTTATGGAATACAGTTCAGTTCCGTCAAGTGCTTTCTTGATCTCTGCTGAATGGAGTTTGGTAACATTATCACGATCTAGCATCTCGTCTGGACGTACTCTGCTTTTTATATACGAGCCCTAACAACTATATATTGGGACAAGCAGTTACTTTGGTTATAAAATGCCAGTTTACCGAAATTCTTTCAGCCTAATTGTTTTCAATTGTAAATATGACATTAGCAACATTTTTTATTATGGTATGGAATTATTTTTACGGTTTAATTATATATTTTATGTTGATTACTATTAAATTATTTGTTTTATGTCAAAAAATGCTGACAACTAAATATTGGAACATGTGTGCTTTTCCTCACGTTTATTGAGTTTTATCGACGAGAAGGAGGCTTTGAAATGAAACATACGAGTAAATGTGTTGTCAACAAAGATTGTCACACGTTATTTGAGTATAAATATTTGAAGTAAGTAGGTATTCTCAGTTTTATTACGAGTAAAATACAAAAATGGTATACATGGAAAAAAGACTGATCCAAAAATGCAAGAAATTATTAATCAATACCCTGAAGGGAAAACAATGCTTGAAATTTCCAGTAAATCGACTATAGTATAGCATCAACTGCTGTGTTTAATTTAATTAAAAATATGGTGAAACTGCCAGTATTGATGTTCGCGGTAAGAGCTCAGGCCGTCCAAAAGACGTTTCTCAAAATAGTGTGAGGCATTTCATTAGAATATGAAAGACGGGAAGAAGAAAAACATACGAGTAACTGCAAGGTGGAATAGACAAACTGGGATGGATGTTTCCAGAGAATGCTGTAGCAAATATATCCACAAGAGCGGTCTTAGTTTTTATAAAGTATGTTTGTTAGGTACTTCTTTGCGGTATAAATTTTCTATTTTTTGACTTACAGACTAAAGAAAAACCATTGCTCTGAAAAGGAAACGTTACATTTGGGCCAAATCATGACTGGCACAAAGTTATCTACGAAAGCTTCAAATGACTTGTGACAATCTTTGTTGACAACAACACACTTACTTGTTTCATTTCAAAGCCTCCTTTTCGTCAATAAAACTCAATAAACGTGAGGAAAGGCATACATGTTCCAATATTTTGTTGTTAGCATATTTCGACATCAAACAATGAATTAAATAGTAATCAACATTAGCTATATAATTAAACCGTAAAAATAATTCCATACATCATAAAAATGTTGCTAATTTCATATTTACAATTAAAAACAATTAGACTAAAAAAATTTCGGTAACTGGCATTTTATCCGCATTTTATCCGCAAAGTAGCTGTTGGGGCTCGTATAAGTCATCTGAATTGCTAAATCGATGTTCATAGTAAGGGAAATTTGAAAGTGAATTGCCTTACATTCATACAGGTAGGTAAATGGTAAATACAAAGGATTCCGCACAAATCAAATGGGAAACGGATCCCTGTCGAATTGGCTGAAATGTGGATATGTTGTAGTTTATACCTTTCTGATCTAAGGTTAAAAGTTGCAACTAGTGCAGATCTCCCATGCAAGCAATCACATTTGACCTCGACCCTGTATAATGACGATGATTTTGTTTAGGTTTGACAGCAATAATAACAATTTCTGAATTGTCAATAAATATCAAGTTTCTAAAAAAGCTAATGTTTTGAAGATTCTTTTACTGGAATTATTTTGAATAATATGGCTTTTAGAAACAATCATATTTTTTAGGAGTATAACCCCGTGAGTCATGACTCGAATAGATAGAGAAGAAAATACCGACAAATGTGAAGTCGCCATACGCAGACGAGAGGGGTGAATAATGTGCTAACCAGAGCTTTGCCGAGCACTGACAAAAAGTGCTTCGAGCACTAAGCACTAAGTACTCTTGGAAAGTACTCCGAAATCTCGAGCATTAAGCACTTCTATTTATAAAATGTTCGCGATTACTAAGCACTAAGTACTTCTCAGAATGTTAGATACTTGAGTAAGTGAATCTTAATTAAACAAGTAAGATTTCTACAAAGAATATTAAATCGCAACATGTGTAAATACACTGTAGCTTTTCAAATCAGTTATTGCATTTACCACTTGAAAAAGCTACAGTAAAGCGGAACATGTCGCGATGTAATATAATTTGTTGAAATCTTATTGAGTTTAATCAAGATTCAGTAACTTACGTTTCTACCAATCTGAGAAGTGCTATGGATTTCCATCAAGTAATGATCGAGTCAATTAAAAACTTATTTTATTATTCATTTGAAAAACTTCTGGTAATTTTCCTCTGTCCATTCCTATACAGAAGAAACGCTGAGCATATTAACTATTGTCCCAACCAATACTTGATGAAACATCTCCTTCACGTCCTCAGAAACTCAAAAAGCTACTTTATTCTGTGTGAACTACGAAATGATTGCAGTAAAATTTGCCAACATATTCGGTATTGAAATTAAAATAAAACCGGTGAACAATTTTGAAATTTCCATTGATTTTATGATCATGTTATCGATGAAAACACTATATGAAAACTCTATTTTCACGCCAAACCATCAAAACATGGCTAGATATTGCTAGAACGATTTGTCTTCTACCCTTTATTGTAGTTCGTTTACCAGAACTGATATTTGATACAATTTGAATTGAATTTGGTATTCATAATAATATTTTTAATGTTTTTTAGGGAGAATTTGCGTTGAAAAATATCCAAATGTTTCTGTATATCATCTTTTTATTTCTTGACCCACATCCCACTCCATTTCACTCCATTTCATGTACACTCATTTCGGCTCATTTTAATCCACAAGTATATATCTCCTGACACAGGCAGTTTATACATTTGAAGATCATGTTCTCAATTTTTATTCAAGAAACTTTCTTCGATTTTACTTTGTATGCAAACTCTGAAACAAATGTAAAACCTACCATTGTTCAATTAGACTTTTCCATAAAGTTGAAAGTCTTCAGTGCAAGTGTATAAAATAACTGACCCTAAATTTAGTTATTCACGACGCACGAACTTTATAAATATTGTCAATGGTTTTATACAAAAGAGAAACTTCCTATGGTAATGCAAGGTTCATATAAATTTCAAGAACAACATGTTGTACCTATTTACCTACATAAATAATCATTTATTGGCTTACGAGTCACCTGAAATGAATGCACGAACTTGCCCCTCGAGAGTTGTTTCCCATAAACGTTGCCAATGTAAATTTCCTCAAGCTTATTTTATAAAAGTATCTACAGGCAAGAAATTACCATGGAGGTACGGCAGGCATTTCTAACTTTCTGGAAAATATCCTCGAATTAAAATTTTGGACACCGACTTGACAAAATGATGAGTAACATCCTCTCCCCTTCTTAAAGATAGCAATATCCTTAGAACACAAATAAACGAAATGGTGTACACTGACTTGACAAAATGAAGAGTGGCATCCTCTCCCCTTCTTAAAGATAGCAATATCCTTAGAACACAAATAAGAGAAATGTTGGACACTGACTTGACGAAATGAAGAGTGACATCCTCTCACCTTCTTAAAGATAGCAATATCCTTAGAACACAAATAAACGAAATGGTGGACAGTGACTTGACAAAATGAAGAGTGGCATCCTCTCCCCTTCTTAAAGATAGCAATATCCTTAGAACACAAATAAGAGAAATGTTAGACACTGACTTGACAAAATGAAGAGTGACATCCTCTCACCTTCTTAAAGATAGCAATATCCTTAGAACACAAATAAGCGAAATTTAAGACACTGACTTGACGAAATGAAGAGTGACATCCTCTCACCTTCTTAAAGATAGCAATATCCTTAGAACACAAATAAACGAAATGGTGGACAGTGACTTGACAAAATGAAGAGTGGCATCCTCTCCCCTTCTTAAAGATAGCAATATCCTCAGAACACAAATAAGCGAAATTTCAGACACTGACTTGACAAAACGAAGAGTGACATCCTCTCCTTTTTTAAAGATAGCAATATCCTTAGAACACAAGTGAGCGAAGTTTTAGACACCGACTTGTGAAAATAAAGAGTGACATCCTCTCCCCTTCTTAAAGATAGCAATATCCTTAGAAGACAAATAAGAGAAATTTTAGACACTGACTTGACAAAATGAAGAGTGACATCCTCTCCCCTTCTTAAAGATAGCAATATCCTTAGAAGACAAATAAGCGAAATTTTAGACACTGACTGAACAAAATGAAGAGTGACATTCTCTCCCCTTCTAAAAGATAACAATATCTTTGGAACACAAATAATCGAAATTTTAGACACTGGCCTGACAAAACGAAGAGTGACATCCTCTCCCTTTTTAAAGATAGCAATATCGTTAGAACACAAATAAGCGAAGTTTTAGACACTGACTTGGTAGAATAAAGAGTGACATCCTCTCCCCTTCTTGAAGATAGCAAAATCCTCAGAAGACAAATAAGAGAAATTTTAGACACTGACTTGGCAAAATGAAGAGTGACATCCTCTCACCTACTTAAAGATAGCAATATCCTTGGAACACAAATGAGCGAAATTTTAGACACTGACTTGACAAAATGAAAAGCGGCATCCTCTGCCTTTTTAAAGATAGTAATATCCTTAGAACCCAAATAAGCGAAGTTTTAGACACTGACTTGGCAAATGAAGAGTGACATCCTCTCCCCTTCTTGAAGATAGCAATATCCTTGGAATACAAATGAGCGAAATTTTAGACACTGACTTGACAAAATGAAGAGTGACATCCTATCTCTTTTTAAAGATAGCAATATCCTTAGAACACAAATAAGCGAAATTTTGGACACCGACTTGACAAAAAGAAAAATGACATCCTCTTCCATTCTTAAAGATATCAATATCCTTGGAACACAAATGAGCGAAATTTTAGACACTGACTTGACAAAATGAAGAGTGACATCCTCTTCCTTTTTGAAGATAGCAATAACCTCAGAACACAAATAGGCGAAGTTTTATACACTGACTTGGCAAAATGAAGAGTGACATTCTCTCCCTTTCTCAAAGATAGCAATATCCTTAGAACACAAATAAGAGAAATTTTAGACACTGACTTGACAAAATGAAGAGTGACATTCTCTCCCCTTCTAAAAGGTAACAATATCTTTGGAACACAAATAATCGAAATTTTAGACACTGGCTTGACAAAACGAAGAGTGACATCCTCTCCCTCTTTAAAGATAGCAATATCGTTAGAACACAAATAAGCGAAGTTTTAGACACTGACTTGGTAGAATAAAGAGTGACATCCTCTCCCCTTCTTGAAGATAGCAATATCCTCAGAAGACAAATAAGAGAAATTTTAGACACTGACTTGGCAAAATGAAGAGTGACATTCTCTCACCTACTTAAAGATAGCAATATCCTTGGAACACAAATGAGCGAAATTTTAGACACTGACTTGACAAAATGAAAAGCGGCATCCTCTGCCTTTTTAAAGATAGTAATATCCTTAGAACCCAAATAAGCGAAGTTTTAGACACTGACTTGGCAAATGAAGAGTGACATCCTCTCCCCTTCTTGAAGATAGCAATATCCTTGGAATACAAATGAGCGAAATTTTAGACACTGACTTGACAAAATGAAGAGTGATATCCTATCTCTTTTTAAAGATAGCAATATCCTTAGAACACAAATAAGCGAAATTTTGGACACCGACTTGACAAAAAGAAAAATGACATCCTCTTCCATTCTTAAAGATATCAATATCCTTGGAACACAAATGAGCGAAATTTTAGACACTGACTTGACAAAATGAAGAGTGACATCCTCTTCCTTTTTGAAGATAGCAATAACCTCAGAACACAAATAGGCGAAGTTTTATACACTGACTTGGCAAAATGAAGAGTGACATTCTCTCCCTTTCTCAAAGATAGCAATATCCTTAGAACACAAATAAGAGAAATTTTAGACACTGACTTGACAAAATGAAGAGTGACATTCTCTCCCCTTCTAAAAGATAACAATATCTTTGGAACACAAATAATCGAAATTTTAGACACTGGCTTGACAAAACGAAGAGTGACATCCTCTCCCTTTTTAAAGATAGCAATATCGTTAGAACACAAATAAGCGAAGTTTTAGACACTGACTTGGTAGAATAAAGAGTGACATCATCTCCCCTTCTTGAAGATAGCAATATCCTCAGAAGACAAATAAGAGAAATTTTAGACACTGACTTGGCAAAATGAAGAGTGACATTCTCTCACCTACTTAAAGATAGCAATATCCTTGGAACACAAATGAGCGAAATTTTAGACACTGACTTGACAAAATGAAAAGCGGCATCCTCTGCCTTTTTAAAGATAGTAATATCCTTAGAACCCAAATAAGCGAAGTTTTAGACACTGACTTGGCAAATGAAGAGTGACATCCTCTCCCCTTCTTGAAGATAGCAATATCCTTGGAATACAAATGAGCGAAATTTTAGACACTGACTTGACAAAATGAAGAGTGACATCCTATCTCTTTTTAAAGATAGCAATATCCTTAGAACACAAATAAGCGAAATTTTGGACACCGACTTGACAAAAAGAAAAATGACATCCTCTTCCATTCTTAAAGATATCAATATCCTTGGAACACAAATGAGCGAAATTTTAGACACTGTCTTGACAAAATGAACAGTGACATCCTCTTCCTTTTTGAAGATAGCAATAACCTCAGAACACAAATAGGCGAAGTTTTATACACTGGCTTGGCAAAATGAAGAGTGACATTCTCTCCCTTTCTCAAAGATAGCAATATCCTTAGAACACAAATAAGAGAAATTTTAGACACTGACTTGGCAAAATGAAGAATGACATCCTCTCCCCTTCTTAAAGATAGCAAACACCTCAGAACTAGGATAAGCAAAAGGACCATATTTTGACCGAATCGGACATATCTACAGGGTGAACTATGACACGTTACAGAAAATTATACAGTGTGCTCTTCCTATCAGAACAAGTAGAAAATAAAGTGAAATTTGGAAATCTGGACAAAAAAATTACCTTTAGTAAGTCTAGAGAAACGCCCCTAGATGAACACACGTGAAAATGCAGAATCACTATTTCTCTTCCTGGTTATTTGAAATGAGGTATTATTAGCGTGACAACCGAATTCCCGAGTAATACCCCGAAGTAATGCCGTTAATGCCGAAGTAATTCCCCTATCTGATATCCTAGGTTTTGTGTTAAGTACTATTTTGAAGACCTTTTTTTTCAAACACTCATGTTTTCCACTGGTGTTTCTCTAATTTCCGAAAAATTAATAATTCTCAACTAATTCCTCTAATTACCCACTAATTCCTAACTAATACCACCAATACCCAATCCATGTAGACCAAAATTTCCCAGCGGTTTCCCCCTCGGTGATGCAGAATAAAAGATATATATATATATATATATATATACATACATACATATATATATATATATTTTTTTTTTTTGAGAACCCAACATATTACATGAGAAAATTCAAGTAAATAATATTGATGTCGAACGAATTTTCCGTATACGCGAACACAATATTCTTTAGAGCACAAATCACATTCGATCCAATATATTGAAACATTCTTAACATTCATTAACGATGAATTAACAAGAACAAGACGGAGTAAATGTCTCATGAAGTAAACACGGTGAGTAATGAAGGAAACTGATAAAGTGCACTCTTGTATCTGCGTGGAATCACATACATTGTAGATCGAGAGTTCGTACTCAGGCGGAGAGACAGGTTCATTCAGTGGCGCGTTTTGGAAGGTTGACGAAAAATAATTATGCAAATGATCTCAGGTTTCTCTGAAATTTCGCAGTTGTGTTTCTACACGATTAACAAGAACCTCATATAATGTTGGTATGTGGTAATATTTCACCCTGTATCAGTTGACATGAAAGAATGACAATGTAACGATATTTTTACAATGACAATGTAACGATATGAGGTGAGAAACGTACCACAATTTCTCTAGAGTTTGAATATATACAGGTTTCAGATTTGGTAATTCGCTATATTACTGGAATACGCAGAATTTGACCCAAACTTTTTTGAAATACTGTACATTTGTTCTGGTTTTCCGAAATGCCTTGAAAATTGAAAATCAGTTGAAACATGGAGGAGATTCAGTTGATTATTTGATCGAATGAAGTTGGCCATCAAAATTAATTAATCTCAACTGCTGTGCTACATCGGCAGTTACCACAGAAAGCCTCAAGGTGAGATCCAAATGAGAATTGGGTTCCTTTTGGAATTGCACCTTCCATCCATATTTTGTAACAATTATTGAATATTGCCTCGAAACAGAAAAGCACCTTTGAATCAACGCTCCACATTTCTGAAATAGTGACGAGCTCTTTCATTTTGTTATTTTGAAAATAATGAATTATCAGATTACACGTGTGAAAAGTTTTGGAGAATTTCTAAAGGAACCGAGGATATAATCAGGTTTCAGTACTATAGTGTTCCCAAAATTGAATGTTGTTCAAAGAAGGCGACTTTGATCATGCAAAAGGTTAACAAAAAAGTATATTGCGTTAACAAAAATGAGAAGTTGTTTTTTTCATTTGATGAATGCGCCTTTTTTTATTTAGTTCGTTCAAAGTGGCCTTCGTTGAAGGACAATCATTTTGAGATCATTCAAAATAAAACATCTTACTTATATCTTCGGTTCCCTTCAGAATTCTCCAAATCTTTTCACAAGAGCAATCTGATAATTCATCATTTTTCATCATGACGAAAACTGAAAAGACCAATTTAGCATTTAAGAACAGTCAATTGTGAGGATTTCTTCACGGGTACCATTCCGTTTTGAGGAAAATTTTGATAATTGTCGGAAAATCTGGTTACTGCAATAATTAAGTACATGCAAACTTCAATTTTCAACTGTACCGTGAAAATATGTTGTATGTGAAAGGAAGGTGAGTTATTGATCCTAAAACGGTTATTTTAAAATTGATCGTTTGAATTATCAATTATTTACGTTTTTCAGAACGGTAAGCATTTACTTTCGTATGTCTACAGAGGCAAACAACATTCAATAAATTGGAAATCCTTTTTTTATATGCAAAAATATTACCATACCATGTACCGTCTGATCTCCTTCAATTAATGAATTGAAAAACGCCATAGACGTAACGCTCATAAGAAAATACTGCTTAGGATGATGAAAACGTAACAATTGATGGTGTATTATTTATTTGTGAGGAAACATCTCTTGGATGCAGTGTTTCATATATTGGCGAAATTAATTAATTTTAAGTCTTATGTAACACAATCTTAGGAAAAATTCAAACCTCAAAAATATTGAAGAAACTGCCAGAAAAAATTATTCAAAATTCTTGGTTTTTGTATAATTTTCATGCAGAATAACAACAGATGTCCTTCTTCTGAACTTAATTAATCAAAAGAAACGTTAATCCTCAACTTAAATGGATATGGTTCATCAACAGATTAACACATCGAATTGCCACCATTATCTTTCAAACTATGTAGTCGTGAAACGTGTGAGAATGGTCTTTTGTACCGTGTTGAATCGACCGATCAGAATTGGATTTCACACGTTCTCTGTAAATTACATGCCTTGTTGAGGTGTTCTGACAAATCGAAAAACGCTTCCATTTCCAGGAAGTAAATTATTCATGATGAAAACAGCACCGTTTTGTCTGTTTCAAAATGGTTTTGATACAGTTAAGCCAAACATACAAGGCGTGTATGTTAATTGGGAATGAATGATTTAGAAGTCGTAGGTAGGTACTTCCTTGAAATTTGGCAAAGGATATAACCCTTCGATTTTATATGGATTATAATAATTCTATCATCCACTGTTTGCGTTTTACTTATTTTTTCTTCAGTGATTGGGTATTTTTACCAGTATTAACTTAGACAAATGTATACATTAAAATCGAAAGTAATTTGCCATTGTCTCGTTGCAGCCATACAGGTTCAAAATATCATAATTCAAGAAAAAGAAGCTACCCAGCGTAGTTAAACTATTTTACCTACGGCCACTGCAGAAAATACGCAAAAACACACGACTCACAGCCTCAGTAAATAGCTCCTCACGCACGGTGAACAAATCGCACAGTTTTCGTAAACAAAACGATATATCTCGGAAATGGCTCAATGGATCTGGGAGAAATTTTGTATGTAGATAGGGTTTTAGGGTTTAGATAGGGTGACCCAGGATTAAACCGCCAAATGATCAGTATCGGTTTTATGGGTAGGAATAAGGCTTTTTCTTCATATGAGAATGTGTCCCAGCTTGCTTCGTTTTCGAGATACAAGGTGTCAAAGTTGTAAAAAAAAATCAGTTTTTGATCCATTACTCAAAAACTTTGTGGCTAATTTTTATAAAAGTTGGCATGCTCATTTGCGGTAATAAAAAGGCTTGTTGTATGTCCTTAGAATGAAAAAAAATATATTTTTGTAAAAATTTTGACGCCCTGTATCTCGAAAACGAAGCAAGTTGGGACACATGCTCATATGAAGAAAAATTCTTATTTTTACCTAAAAACCGATACTGATCGTTTGGCAGTTCAACCCTGGATCACCCTGTATATAGGCGTATTTCTTCGAAAAACTGATAATAATAATAATAATAATGATAATAATGATAATTTTTGGATCTGTAAAAAGGCTTCAACGATTTGGATCAAATTTTGTGTTTAGATAAGGTATTGCTACTTAAGTTCATCTATATATGCGCTTTTCATGAAAAAATGTGATTTTACTTATAATAATAATAATAATATGAATTTTTGGATCTCTGAAACGGCTGTAATGAATTGGATCAAATTTTGTATTAAGATAAAGTTTTGTGTTTTGAGTCCATCTATATTGGCGTCTGTTTTAGAAAAAGGCGATTTTACAAATAATAATGATGATGTGAATTTTTGGATCTCGAAAACGGCCTCAATTTCTGGATCAAATGTATTATTATTCAGATGAGGTATTGCTACTCAAGTTCATCTATATAGGCATCTTTTAGGAAAAAAGGTCAGTTTACTAATAATAATAATAATATGAATTTTTGTAAAGTATAGTACGTAATGCGTGTTGTCCATTGCAATTACGCACTCATTTTTCTATTCGTTCGAAATATGCCTTTTACAATACTTGTTACGTAATATACTATTAATCAAACTGTCTGAATTGACGTCATCTCTATTGATAGCATTGATCGTGAGCCACAGGCTTCAGCCCTTGCGAAAATATTACATCAAGGGGTTTTCATGGGTCACAGTAACCTCAAAAATTCCCGTGTTTCGACTCAGTAAGTTTTGCCGGATGAACGGCAACTTACCATCTTCCTCAGACATTTGCTCTGTGCGATCTAAACTCCCCTTCGGAAACAAGTCGTAGCATTAGATTCACCATTCATTGATTCATTTGTACAACGGGGTTGATACAGGGTGATCCGTGATTGTTGTTTAAAATTATTTTTTCCGTTAACCAGTTGTCGTCCCCGGCAGCCATCAAAAGTCGAAACTTGTGCGACCCAAGGATTAATTAACGAGGTCTTACCTTTTAACGTGCGTTTCCTAGCACTTTTTCGGGCCATCATATAAAAATCTGTAGTCAATGGTTCAGAATGTGACAGTCTCAACCACTGAGCTACTTCTCCTATTCTGTTGAACATTTCCTTCGAAGGGTCTTGTTGCGAAGCTCAGGGCAATGTATAGTTCATTAAAAATTGAAGAACTTCTCAAATATTTCTACTTTCCATCCCTATTACAGTCAACAGCAGATAGTAATTCAATAAACCTAAACTAGTTTTGAGACAAAAATGTATTCGCTGAACGACATTTGCCTGTTCATTATACGTCAATTTAAACACGGGGATAATCTAGAGGTGGAATATTGAGTGAATTAATATACTGGAACCACACTCACCACTGATGTATATTCGGATAAGGTTCTTTCTGATGGCGCCCTATGGCTTTCCTCTCCATCCGAGTAGGCTGCACTTCTGGCCACGTGTACAGGTGTGGGAGAATGAGCATGCCTTGGAGAGGCAATATAGTGGTTTTTAGCCACTCGTCTAGCCATGTCGGAGAAGGAACTAGGTTGACTTCATCTGGAACAAAAAATAACATAGTAACATAACATAGAAACATAATATAAAAACATAACTCCTGAAACGACATACGATACAGTGACCCTAAAATTACAGTTACAATTAATTTGATAAATTGTGCCTCAAGGATGACCTTAACAAAGAAATTGTTTTTTGGTTAGTCACTAGTGTCTATCTAAATTAACCTGACTGGAAGAAAATATCGTTCTAGAGCTAAAATATATTGTGGTTGTTTTTATGTTTTTTATTAAAATTGTTGTTTCCGTCAACCGGCTGCATTCTTACGAGCAACCCTCCAAAATCTTCGAAAGACTTATGCGAGCTCGGGAAGACGTAGCTCTTAGCTTTTAACGTGTGATGCCATGCACGGGACCGGTCATAGCTCTGGGAATCGAACCCACGTACCTTGAATTAAGAAGCAGTCGCCACCACGGATATAGTATTGTATTGTGTGCCTTGAAGCAGTCTATTTTCTGTAGTAATGACATGGATGTTTTCCTATTCACCTTGAATATTGTCGGAGAGTTCAATTTCCTTGAGTTTATCGAGGAAAGTATCAAAACCGCTTTCAATATCAAATAGTTTCGTGTTGGTTGCAGATGGCGTTCGCTATTTTTGTTTAAGGGATAATTAGATTATCCATCGAAACGCGATTTGATCTTTATCCAGACTGAGTTCCAGTTAAAATGTTATGTCGTTCGTTTCAACTAGATGTTTGAATCTTTGTTGGTTGCTATAGCAACAAAGACGAGTGGTAATCTAGTTAAAATTACTACCACGAATGTAATTCGGAATGATTATTTTTTTTATCGGACATTTGTCAGTGTCATCTTGACAACCAAGTCAATGGCTAACTTACTCATGCGTTCATTTAAACAAAGATCCAATCAAACGATGTGAAAAAATGATCGGGGTTAATACTACAAGAGCTCAGATTCAGCCGGATATTTTTTGTGGTTGTTTTCGAATACTCACTTTCATTGGAAATTATAGGACTTATAGGAATTTTGGTGCGCCATTGTATACTATTAGGATTCTTAATAGGAAGAATTATCGATTGTGGTCATAAGGATGGAAATTCTTGACGTGACCAGATTCTGTTGTACAGCTTGGGATGCGGCAGAATTTTTTGAAGAGGCAACAATTAGCACATTTATTGAAAGGGACGATCGAATTTGGTATGAGGTATATTTGCCACGCAGTCTTCTTATTTCAGACCAAATAATGTGCCTGGGAGGAGTATTGGATGTAATTGAACTAGTATGATGATGTCTGTTTGCTTCCTTTCAGAACCCTCTTTGACTTGATTTTCTTCAAGGTAACTAGATATTGTTGGTTTGACATCCCCAACTAGGATGAAAGTACGAAATGATTCATAGGTAACTATTTCTTGAGGGCACCAAAAAGTTACAGCGTCTGCGTCTAACGTCGTTATTAACGGAAAAGGTTCCGAAAACATATCGGTGATGCACCTCCATTGACTCTTGTTTGCACCGTTCTGACATAGTGGTAGTCCACATAAATTTTAATATATGGATCAGGGGAATTTCCGAAGTTTGTTTCCTGCATACATTGAATGAACTGTATAGATGCGTTCAGCGCGAGGAAAAAATCCATCGCACTTTCATTGTGTCAACTTGAATTTAGTGTTTATTTTGTTATGGAATAAAAGTCATCTGGTAGATGCATATGTAGGGATACTTCAGATATATGAAACACCTGAAATAAATGAGATGTGTCAAAGGCATATTTGTCTCCAATGAATTCTGTAGATATTGGTGCTATTAAACTCAATAAATATCCAGTTTTTATAACTCTTTCTCAATGATATTTTTTTAAATTTTCTAGGATAACCTGGTGAGTTTATTTTTCATTGTTCTTTCTGTAAGGTTGAAATGGTATATGGGAATACATATCGGATATTGAAGTTTTGATATTACCTACGGGTGACTTTTAATGCTTCATTGTAAGGTGTACTGCTGCTGAAGAAGGTTCCGATGGAAGGAAAGAATTGCTCAATGGATCTCTAATTTCCAGTTTTTTCTTCAGTTTTGCGCTCTGCTTCTTCCTGTGCGTCCTTTCGGTTTATTTGTTACGACCGGTTTCGGTTTTTTTAATTACGGAACTATTAGTTTGATTTTGGAGAACTGTATATTATTTGCTCAGATCAAATTTTTTACATTCCTCTCTTCAAATATATAGGTGATGTTTCCAGTGTAAGAGAATCACATTTTTTCAAATTCAGTTTCAGTTAATTTTCAGTTAAAGATTTTAATATTATTCCCAAATTAATGTTATGGTCTTCGAAGTTTTGCTCGAACACTAAATTTTCATCAGCGTGACCAACAACACCATACATCTCTAGTTTGTCTGTCATAGCATTAGCATAGCATTTCCGAGCTGATCCCTGTTCGAACAATTCGAAAAGTCTTAAGAAAATTGTGCATTTTTTCGATTCCCTGTCCAAGGTGAGTTGTAAAAATCCACAAGAAAACTCAATTTATGAAAACGTCTGGGCTAATAGAGAAATATGTGCAACTAGAAATGAACATTTTCAAAAGTACAGCTCATTTCAGTGAGACATTGGATCTGCCAGGTGATCAGGAATGTTATTTGTACAGTGTATACATGAAGTTTTGAACAAATTCTTCATTTCTAAATATAAAGATATTTTAGAAAAATCCTCGCATAGGTCGATTTTTTTCTCCGAAAGGCCAATTACATTGGTGAAATTATTCAATGGGACATTCAGTATATATTTCCATTAATGGTTAGAGATCGTCATTACGAATCCAGTTATATCAGATTTGATGAGATTGTGCCAAACAGCTGTTCACATATGGGCAAAAAACTACGTATGTCCAATGACTATAATGACTGAGACTCCACACGAATCGGAAGATTAAAAGTTACTAGCGTAATCATTGAGCATATGTTTAAAACCCCATGACTTTGATGCCGTTTGATATGATTCTATAAAACTTGGTATCACTGGATTCGTAATGAACGATAAAAAAATATATACTGGGTGTTTCACGGAAAAATTCCGTCAATATCATTTTTTCATAATTGTGGATAACCCTATTGATTGTTAGAATGATGCAAAGATTGGCACTTCGGAGAAAAAAATCGACCTATTCGAGAATTTTTCCATAATATCCTTCTATTAGGAAATAATGAATTTATTCAATATATCATGTACCCTGTAACATACAACATTATCAATCACCCGACAAAATGGCAATGAAAATATGAGTTTTTAGTTACCAATATTACTCTGTTAAAATCTCAACGTGCCTCAAATACATTTTTTCGATTTTTTTTTTATTTTGCGAATACCTTATAGACCTACCAAAGCGTCTAAGGGGCCACATAGTTTTTTTTTTAATTTTATTTTTCCAACATGAAAGTCCGAATTTTTAACTGGATATTTCAGTTCCTTTGCTTCATACAAGTCACACATTGTTAATCTTCTTCAGTGTGACGAAAGCTATTTTTGTGGACTGAGTATCAACAATCTAATTGAACGATAGTCGTTGCCGATCGATGTTTCACCCTTTTTACTCTAAAATACACACCGACGTAGGCTTATTATGGCACCTATCAAAAAATAACTACTCTCCTGGCTAATAAAACGACGGGTATTGCATTATATCTAACATATATACTTATGCAATGTCCCTCACTGCAGAGGAGAAAATTACAAGTGCTCCCTGCAACAAACTAACAGAATTTTGTTTTGATTCGTACAGGGACACCACCTGCAGATTAGTTTCTTTTATCAATGTAAGGGTAGGTCAACACAGACAGCTCTGAAGCCACCTGTTCCCTGTTCGAATCAACTCATCATTCCGACTATTTGGCTGCTCTAGTCTCGCACGATGAAACTGGCAAACATCTGACAGAAAACAACTACTTTCCTATTTAATACCACGACGGACATTGAACTACATCTAACAGATATTTGTGCAATGCTTAATGTAATTAAACAGAGTATCCTTCATTTTGCTGGGGAAGACCACCTGCAGATGCGTTTCGAGGTTCTTAACTTTCATCAGTGACGTAGGTCGGACAACGTTATAGTCGTTCTGCCCCAGCCCAATGAATTATAATCCACTGCAAAACTAATATTTCCTCATAATTCAAGCAGCGACTTACAGTAAAGTCAGTCGCAGTGCCACCCGCGGGGAAGATCCAAAAAGCACTCCCCGGTAGCAAAGAGTCCAGGAAGTGAACAGAGTTCAAGAATTTTTGCCAGAGAGTATCGAATAAATGAAATAGTGAAAGCGACAATGTCGAAGTTCCCTTATTTCCAAATATTTCCTTAATGTGGAAAATATGAAGCAAACATCTGACAGAAAACAACAAATTCTTTGGCTAATACCACGACGGACGTTGAACTAAATCTGACAGATATTTAAGCAACGTGTTTCCAAAATTCGGACTCGCTAATCAGCCTTGACAACCTTATCCATTCTCTTGATTATATTACCTCTAAATCTGCCAAGGTCAAAACTAACTATATCTAGAATGTCTTGAGGCTCCGATCTTTCGTGATGAATGAATGAGTTTACTTACAATAATATGTACTTCAATATTCTGTTCTTTCTCTTGCTGACCTGTATTCTTATCTGTTTGTTCTTTTTATTTTTTTTATTCTTTTCTAGATAAATGTTTAGCAACAATAATAATAGTGATCTATGTTAACGCCTGTATTTTCGAATCCTTGCTATGAACTGTATGTTTTTGAAGCAATAAATGTATTCCATATTCCTATTCCTATTCCTATTCCTATTCCAAGCAACGTGTTTCCAAGAAGATCCAATTGCAAATGCGTATTGTAATCAAACAGTAGATTATCCTTCATTTGGCGTAGACGCGTTTCGATGTTCTTGCCTCTCGTCAGTGTCAGGGTAGGTCGGACAGTATTAGAGTCGTCCTGCCCCAGCTCAATGAATTGTAATCCTCTGTGAAACTATTTTCTCTCAAATGAAGCAGCGATTCACAGTGAAGTCAGTCACAGCGCCACCCGCGGAGAAAACAAAAATTCACTTCTCTGTAGGAAAGACTCCAGGAAGTGAGCGGAGTTCAAGAATTTTTGCCGGAGAGTAGGTAAGTATCAAATAAATGAAATAGGTATTTGCCATAATAAGCCTACGTCATAGGTGTATAAGGGAGTAAAAAGTGGAACCGAAACGATTATCGTTCAATTGGATTGTTGATACTCATTAAACAAAAATAGCTTTGGTCACACTGAAGAAGATTAACAATGTGTGACTTGCATGAAGCAAAACAACTGAAATATCTAGTCAAAACTCCAAAATTCCGAAATTCCGACTTTAAAGTCAGAAATTCCGTGTTTGAAGTCGAAAAAATTGAAAAAAAAAACTTTGATCTGTTTTTTTTTATTTTTCAACTCCTCAAATATTAAATTGAAGAGTACAAAAAATTCAAAATGCCTCATAAATATGTTTTGCTAAAAATTATTTATAGCAAATGGTATCTACGTAATGTTCGGAATATTTAATTGCATAGTTGGAATCATTCATTTTTCCGAGACGAACCTTGAATAATCCTGGAAGCTTCGAAAACCACAGACATTTTTTCCTGCTCTAACCTCGAGATGAAGAAATAAATAATTAAATAATGAATAATTGTTCCATTGACTAGTTCGTTATGCTTATCAAGGTATCCCATAAATTGAGATTGAACATATTTATCCACTCGTTCCTACTAAATCGGTTCACACCAACTTCTTGGATAAAAAAAAAACAAGTAGCGCCTCGTTTTTGTTTTTGTACCATCTTGATTCATCAAAGCGTTATTGTTCAGTGAGCGTGAAATACATGACCATTGTTGTTGGTTTTGCAGTTTCTGAATTTAAACGACCTCTTTCTGGGTTAGTACATCCATAAGGTGAAAAAAAAATTGTTTATGGCGGTCTTAAGTATTTTAAGAAGCATCGTTTTGGGGCATGTTCATGTTAAGTGGAATCGGGAGGCATAACGCAGTCTTAATTCAAGACAAACTGATAAGATTACTATAAAATAAATTGAAATCAGAACAATACATGAAATTAACTCAATGAAAAGCACGCTAACATGTTCACTGCGAATTTTAAGACCACCAGATGAAAACAAACAACAACAAAACACAACTACTAGGTATAAAATAACACTGCTCCAATTTTTTTTTTGTGTTTTTCAATACGATACGGTTCACCTGCTAACATAATGACCTGAAAATATCCTTTATTTGCGAATAACGGTTACTTTGCATATAACTCTCAATTATTCACAAATGTAGCTTATCAAATTGCAATCTCATATCCATTTGAAAATATGGGTCATAACTTTATCTTCTGTTAATGATGGTATAGTGTCTGAAGAAATACGCATTGATTGATACTTCCGCAAACAAATTATTAGTATCAATAGTTTAGAATGTATCTGATATTTGAGGTGGAACATACAGTAAAACCAATCCACATATAGATTTTAAACTTTCTGTGCGTTCATGTTGAGTGTCTTATCACTTACGGACTATAATCCGTAGTCCGACAAGTGCGCAGCATGTTATCACGTCTAATGTTAGGCTGGTTTCACTGTACAGCCTTCACTCTTAGAATAAAAGTATATTACATTCTGGTCGCCAGCGACATTATTCTAGCTTACAGAAAGCCCGGGCCATAATGGGGATAACCAGTACTTTGAATGATGGTCCAGCTTATATGGAAGATCCTGAACCCCAGATAATACGATTCTGAAGCAACAATACTTAGGAAGCAACAAACAACTACTTTCGAATACTGGTACTTTATTCTTTTCTTTTTGTATTCCACATACTCTTGCATGCGATATGAAATGGTTTTGCTGATTTTGCTGTTTTTCCACATTTTAGATTTAGATTTAGTGTTCTTTATATCTAACTTTAATACATCTTTCAGTCTGTCCATAATAATTTTAATTTCGTAGATTCCAGACTTTCCCGAAACTCCGACTTTGTCCTTTGGTTTGCCTAAATTGCTCTCTAGTGTCTGACTTATTTTACATACTATGGTATTATCTACAGTGAAGATCAAAAGTCCGTCGCCCCCCTCCCATAATTTCTTTATTTTAAATATACCAAAAAAATGTTGACTACATACGTTGTAGGGTTTCATTCGTTATCTTCAATGGTTTAGGTTTGATTTATACAGAGTGTCTCAAAAACGCACCGCGGCTCAAAAGTTTATTTTTTCAATAGGACAACCTGTATATGATTACATGACCAGTTAGGGATGATCTTGAGAAATCCAACAATAGCATAGGTATTTTTGGATTCCTTATGATCATCCCTAACTGGTCATTCTTAAATAGAGAAGTTATATACGGGGGAACGACGGACTTTTGGTCCTCACCGTATAATGTCCATCGAGAAACGCGTTACTTACTGCTATTTCTTGTATTGTCGCCTTTTCTTTTTCAAACCTCTCCTGCGTGTGAAACTTGTAAAGACCGATTCAGATACATGGGTGCCCACCCAGGGTTTTTGACTCCGCATGATAAATTCTTCCAGTATTAAAAAAAATTAATACTTCTGAACCAAAGAAAACATGACTTTGTGACAGAAACGCGAGTTAAAAGAACTGTCTTGAACTATATGCTTGTAAATTGCACATGCATTTAAAATTCTACATGGGCAATTTACAAGCATATAATTTTAACCCTAGTGCCTGTAAACTGCAAGACAGTTTCTTTTACTCGCGTTTCTATCACAAAGTCATATTTTCTTTCGTTCAGAAGTATTAACTTTGTTAATAATGGACGAATTTATCATACGGGGTCAAAAACCCTGGGTGGGCACCCATGTATCTGAATCGGCCTTTAGGAGAAACGTCTAAAGACGTTGCACTAGAAAATTTAAACCAGCACGTTTGTGTTGTCCATACATTGATGAGAACTGGAGAACTGTTAATCCGCGTACAGACCTGAACACGCATGCGTTTCTCCCTTATTTTCTAATTCATATGTGAATTTCATTGATGGAAATCTATTATTCAGAAAAGAAACAAAGTCCTTGATATTCGATTTTTTAAAATCGACTACATTTTTTTCGAATCATCGAAGATTATCGATACAAAATTTATTATCGATACAAGAAGAACTGTGGATGAGATAAGGTAAGCTTTTGGCCAATTCAATTGCTCAGTGTCATTGCCGTGGTAATAAATATGTAATATAACAAGTACCGATAAAATTGCGTAGCACCAAAAAACTAGTAAGAATTCAAACCATTTTCGACAAACGTCGATATTTTAGTAGGTACAAATGATAAATAGGTCCAAATTTCCTATTGAGATACTAGTACTTTTATAAGGCTAAAACCATTAAAAAATGTGAAAAAATATTTTGTTTTGTAGGTGGCTGTGATTCTAAATCTAAGTATTGTCAACAATTTCAGACAACTTTTCTAAATAAACTTTATGGATAAGGTCAAAAATAAGGGTAGTTTACTCTTGATCATAATTCCTATTTTTTGCTCTCCCCTGTACTCTGTTTGGATATTTACAATTTTTATAACTCAAATACAAGTATTCTCGCAATGAAGAATATAATTTTCTGAAAAAGTTTCCCGTATGGCTGCAAGACGAGACTTATTATTTCATCGGCGGGACGAGACAAGTCTTTATGAAAATCTCGTCTCGTTGGTCATGTGCGAACCACTACTACACGGCACAGTCATTTTTCTGTTAGATATTAATGCAGCATTCGACAAAGTCTAGCCAACCTGCCATTGGTGTATTCCTAAATCCTGCAAAGGCATTCGACACTGTTGATCACGAACAGCTTTTAGAGTCCTTGCAGGATGTGGGAATACGTGGAGTCGCACAGAATTTATTTCGTTCATACTTGGATAATAGAAAACAATGTGTCAAAATTGATGAAACGTGTAGTACATTCGAATTGGTAAAATGTGGAGTACCCCAAGGAACGATTCTTGGACCAATTCCATTCATTGTCTACATAAACAATCTACTTAGCATTAGATCATCCGGAGATATAGTAAGCTTCGTCGATGATATTGGTATTTTTTACCGATCCAATAACTGGGAGAATCTGAGAAATGAAATCCAGTCTGATATGAACATCATTATTGACTGGTTCAATCACAAATTACTCACTATCAATTTTGACAAAACAATATTTTTTCCAATAACTAGTTACCAATTACAAGACCTCAGTATAAAATATTAGAAATAGATAACCATAATAAAACTGTATCAATAAAGCAAACTGATAAAGTAAGATATCTAGGTATAACTATTGATTGCCATCTTCGTTGGGATCAACATATTAACAACATTATGAATACGATAAGAGCATTCTTGAGTTGTTTCAAATACCTAGTAACTCTGAAACACCTCAAAATGCTCTATTTTACCCTTGTAGATTCCCGTATATCATATGGAGTTATAGGACGGGATGGCATCGCGAAAACATACCTACAAAAGTTGAATGTACTACAAAAATATTTCCTCAAAATTATGTTCAAGAAAGACAGAAATTACCCATCAGATGATTTGTACAGAGAAGCAGGGATATTAGACATTCGCCAAACTTTCTTCCTCAAAGCAATATGCTTCTTATTTAGAAACAAGTCATGTCGGGCATCTCTCGCATAACTACCCGACAAGAGCTAAGAATTATAGAAACGTAAAAATTACTTCTGCTAATAAAACAGTGGGGACAAAATGTCTTGTATTCCTGGAATCACGATTTCTGAATTTTATCTCGGGAACTTCTCTCTACAATACTTCTAATTCCGAAGCTTATTATAGAAATAAAGTAAGGTTGTTTTTATTAAGTAAACAAAGACAAATCGTGCATGACCTCTTCAGTTGACCAAAAACTTGTTGAATATAAAAAAAAAATCGCTCACTTCTCTCCTCTTTCGATATGCAACAATAATTATGTGTCCATCTGCTGCTAATTCAATTCAAATAAGTTTACGAGTTTTGATACTTTATATTATATATTTTATTATTGATTACTTACTTTAATATTTATTTTTTATTACCTACTCTTACCTATTGTATTATATCTATTTTATTAATTTTCTTTTTAATGTTGTTAATGTTGGTTAAGATCCACAACACCATACACATGGATAAATAATTTGTACACCACGGACAGCGAAAGCTTTGTGGTCTATCTTTTTTATTCGTTTGTATCAGATAATCTGTTCTGTTTGTTCTACTAATTATTGTATTTGATTCAATGGATAAAAAATTATTATTGTTAAGTAAGTGGGTGTATTTCAGCCTTCTACTGCGACCCATGAGAATCTATTGTGACTAACACTAGGCACACCATTAATTTAACCAAATAAACCCAGCAAGAATGAGGCTCTGCCAAATATTGAATATCTGATTCGGTCCGTGGCGGGGTAGGCACAAAGTATGGGTTGCTAAAAAAGTGGAAAAACTTTTTTTTATAACGAATGAAGTTATTATGTTGAGCTTGTTGGATCGATTTTCATTCTCATTTGTGCGCTTCATTCATTATTTTTTATATTTATGGAACCTTTTTATTCATGTAGAGCTGTCTTGATTTCACTAATATCTATTCATTTTTGCTAAAAACTTCTTATTCTAATGTAATTGCTTTTTGAAAGTGTTCGGGCGGAACGAACGTCTGGTTAGTACTGACTTCTGGTACTCGTTGACCCTAGACATGAAATAGACATAAACCGACGTGCAATTACTGAATCTTCATTTTGCATCTCTCACGAACATGATTCCATTGTCTTCTAGAAGAACACAATGTCATCAAACTGAGATACTTCTGTTATATACCGCCACCATTACGAATTTAATGGTCTGTGAACTACCGTTATCAAATTATACACAGGAAGAATGTGAATGGCTGTCGCGACAATTAAAATTCCAATTCACTGATAGAAGATTATGATACACATTTTTTTTACCTCTGAGTAGGATGATCTTCAGAATCGAGCAATTTATTAGCGTTACTAATAAGACCAATTATATAATTACACTGGCAATTTTTCAGTTAGTTTATATCATTCAATTCCTTTTTTTGACTCTCTCAGAGCAGTTTTCCATTGAATCAATATCCTTATCGTTTTCCTTTATATCTTTAATGTCACATTTGTTTTGAATATTTGTTCTCATCAACAACAAAAGGCCAACCACTAGATGAAAACATTTTCATACATACCACAAATTGCCAAAATCCTATAATTTGTTCTTGTCCACGTATAAAAAAACTGAATCAATAAAATTTCTGGGTGTGATGCTTGAACAGCATGTACGCTAGGACAACCATGTAGATTTTGTCGTGAAAATACTCAGGAAACTCATTTTCAAATTTTACCAACTCCGAAACAAACTAAATAAACATTTACTAGTAATTACATACGATGCATTAGCTGAATCAGTTATGAGATACTATATTATTGTTTGGGGTGGGTCGAATAAAACACACTTAGATAATCTTCAATTGATACGAAACACCTTGCTTAAAATGGCACTGAAAAAAGATAGGGGGCATCCAACTGAGAGCTTATATAAGGTTAGTTTATTCAATATTAGAAAATTATCAATGTATACTATGGACGATAAACTCGCCGCTTACATATCTGACACACACACACAACACCCGAGCCAGATCCGAGAGAACAACTAGTGCTCTTTTTTGTAAAAATGTATACGCCCAAAGGTTTGTTACTTACTTTTGGTCCAAAACTTCTCAATCAAGTTCCCAATGAACTTAGAAATATAAAAAAAATTAAAAAACGCAAGAAAACTATTAGATCATTCGTTGATCACAACCTTGATTGCTTTAAACAAACATTTGAATCAATCTAACGAGTCGTGCCCGAGTGATTTATGATTTAATTTAGACCCGTCACCCTTTCGCTTGATTGTCTAATCCAGCCCTCTTGTAAGTTGATCGTTGATTTGTATTTAAGGAATTAATAGTTTTTTCTTATTTACATTCATGGTTGTGTCCAGATCTGGGAAAATACGCAACTCAAGCTTTCCTTGGACGTTTCCCAAGAACTGAACACCACCACTTATTTATTTTATTTTTTACATTTAGTGTTATTACTATCAAAGATAAGCGACATTCATTACATAATAATATGTATCTGAATTGAATAAACTTATTAATTGATTGTGTGTTTCACATTTTGATTAGATACGTACAGTGGTATGACATGATTTTTGTTTGATCATTATAGCAAATTTTGGTACCTACTGAACAAAATTCAAAAAATATATTTCTATCCCAAATGCTTGACGATACATCAACTTGCTATCAAAGATAAAATATATTTGAAGTAGTATTCTAGTTGTTTCAAAAAAAATAACTATTACATAAACACTTATATGCATCACAAGACGACGTTTTTTTTCTGAATTGACCTTACCTCAATACAAGTACTTGTCCTTCATTCAGAATTTATCAATGATAATGAATCTAGTGGTATTGAACTGTTTCGTTGAAGCTCAAAAGTTCACTCCTGCAGCTGTATAAGGATAAGTCAATGAATTAATATTAAAGACCTTGGCTTATCCAAAAATTTGACATTGGCCTTCCTCAGGTCAAGTGTGCTGTGAGGCCTGCCAAGATGGTATCTTCAACACTCTGTCTGGTCCATCGTTGTAGCGTGATAGATATAGACTAGACAAGAACCAGGGCGAGTCATCGGGCACACGATATCATAATGGATTTGCTATGAGCATATCCGGCATATACAGTCTCAGTATACCGGGTGACCACGAGGTGAGGTACGCCCCCCCATTTTTCTATAGTTTTGAAGATACAGATTTCAAATTTGGTGTATCGCTATAGTACTTGAATGCGCATATTTTGAAGCCTCTACTGAAAATTCACCACTTCCGGTTTAATCGGAAGTTGCCCCAAACTTTTTTTTTCAAATGACGGAGAAACAGTTGATTGTTCAAACAAAGATGGCCATGAAATTCATACTTATATCATCACAACTGACAAACGACATCAGAAGTTATCATAGGAAGCTTCGAAGTGCGATACAGTTGAAAACTGAGTTTCTCGTGTAATTGCAGATCCCACATAATCCAACAATCATCAAAAAATTACTAAAATTGCCACTCACTCAGTCCCTCAGTAGAAAACAGACTCAATATTGAGATTTACATTTGGAATTCCGCATGCTCTACCGAAACCATTCTGTTTAAGGGTGATTCTGACATGGGGGTTTTTCATTTTTTGGCCGTAAGATGACAGAGTGGACGAATGTAAAAGGCCGTCAATCTTGGTTCACTTCATCTACTCAGGGCACATAATTGTTCAACCATATAACCACTTACACCACGGACGTGGGGAGTTTAGTGCTCTGGATGTATAGGAGCTTTGGAGAAAGGGCCTGATTGGAACATCCCTTGAGCAAAAATAAGTAGAATTATAATAATAATTACAATATTACTGGCACTTCACTTCCCACTTTTTTCAATAATGATAATGATAATTTTATAACTGTTCAATAATGATACTATATAAACAAATAATGGGCGATTTTACATGTATCAGTAATGTAGCTAATTTATATATTTATTTGGAAAACCAACAAAGGATTTGTTTGCTATGAGAATGCGTATCTTGAATTTGCTTGTTACAAAGTTGTTCTTTTCATTGGGCAGAATTATTGCCTAATTATTTTTGGTAATGTATTATTGATGCCATATCTTAATTAATTAATTTCCAAAACGACATATTTTGAAGCAGACTAGGGTGACGGTTCAGGCAGAAAAAATCTACTCACCTGGCTATTTCCGCGACAAATATTGAATAACATCTAATAGGAACTGTGTAATGTTATTCAAGGAGAACATTGTGAGTTGTGCATGAACTCAAACAAAAATATTTTATTCAATTTGAATAACGTGCTACCCGTAGCAACAATCTTGGTCTTCATTAGTGCAGAAATATATCTATTGATCGCAATAAGAGTGCATGATAATAACAACAACTTAAAATCTCTACCCATTTATAATATTTAAGCCCTACTCGAAATGAACTACGAAAACCGTTTATTCTTACATCATGCGTTATTCTTGATACTCAATGTTCTGGAAATATAGTCTTGTTTTCCATTTTACAGTTCTTCTCATGCAAGGTCAATTAAATTGGATAATAATAAGAATTTGATTATTCATTAGACCATTTTGAGGTTTTTATTACATTCTTTTCGAAATTAAATTCATTAGAATAGGTAGGTTTTGCAAAAACGGTCATTACTAGTGATTTGAATGCTAATTAAAATAATATGCGAATTCACGTAATATAGAACTACATTTCATGTAATTGAATAATTGCAATACCACAACTTTCTTTACGATTATCCTAACTGCTAAAAATCTATTAATTTATTGTTAATGAAATGGTGTTGTGGATTTCATAGTGGATTTTGTTGGTAGCACGAGCATACACCTTTCAAGGTCATAAATCCTTTTTAAATTTAGTAAGTATAGAATAATAATAAGTAAGTTCTTGGCTGTGTCCCAAATAATATAATATAATAATAAAGATAATTCCGGATAATACTTTAAACATAGAAATAATTCCGTAAAAATAGAAAAACTAACCTACTACAATAATCTGATTGCGGTCTCATCTCGATTGCGGTCACCTTGTACTTGATGTTTCAGGTAAGGAGGGTCGGGGTGATGTAATAACTGTAGTAGACCCCAAATTGGGGACACAAAGTAATTTTAAAATAGTAACTTTCAGGTTCATTTATTTATTAGGAAAACTATAGCCCAGGGTTTAAATTATTTGAATATAGGAAAAAAGAAAGAGTAATTCTTCAGTCTGATGTAACCAGAATAATCTAACCTCACGTAGATATTTGAGTGCGGGAAAATTGAATATATTGATTTTGCGAGGAGTGATGATTTTGTCTGATCTAACCAGAACGAACTAACCTTACATAGATATTTGAGTGCATGGAAATTTGATACATACTTTTTCTGATGAGTAAATTATTTATGTACAGACTAAACTAAAAAAAAATGTTTTTAGGCTAAACTCAATCCAATATTTATACCTGAGTTCACTGATCAAGAGGTGACAGCAATTGAGAGGGTTTTGTAGGGTGTTTGCAATTTAGATGACCACAATTGAGAAGCCACCGGTATGTATTACCTACTCAAGAAGATGTTAAAGTTTGGTTTGTCGAAAAATTGTCTTAGGTTTATTTAACCACTTCATTCTTGGGGGTATTGGGTACAAAAATTTGAAACTAAATTACAAGCGAACGAAGCAAGTTAAATGAAAGCTGGAATAATAATTATAATCTTTATTTGTTTCAAAAAGGACATCCTAATATACATACATTTTTTATAACTAGTTTGAATGACCTATTGAGCCCTGGTTATTTAATATTAATTCCAATTTTTGTGTTCTATACACCCACCAAAAATATTCAGAATATTCCCAACATAATACCAATTTCATAAAATGTTGCTTACTCTAAATACATTTCCTGAACGTTGCTTTTCGTATCCTTGAAATATCTGAAATCTGTATCGAGAGGTTGTTTCAATATTTCATCAACTATTTCTTCTACAAGCGCAAACATAAAAAATGCGGACAATTTGACTATTCTATACAAATACCGGCGTAATCTATATGTATGCCTTTGGGTATACGCTACTTACGAAAGCGCAAGAGACCCAAAAGAGGTTTTTTTTCATCACTTCGACATTTTGAAGTCGAAATTTCGAGAAAAAAGTTTTTTTCTTGAAATTTCGAGTTTAAGAAATGATATTGTCAATTATTTTTTACTTTTTAGTCCATGGGAAGTGAAGCGTCTTCTTTAGTTTTTTAAACTATCATTTATTTTTGTTATTATTACTTTTTATCATTACGTCTTTGTTACCAACAGCAACCTCATAAGTTCGAATATGGGTTGAAAAAGGGCCGAGGCAAGCTAAAGATAACACTTCAAAATAACAATGTTTGTCGACTATTGAGGCTTTCCGATGTATCTACTATTTTGATTGGCCTAACCACGCAATAACCAATAATAAGTAATGGAACAAACAGATTATTCATAATATCCCGTTATTTCTTTGAAATTACAAAACCTCTGTATCTAATCCAATTCATAAGCAATATCTGCGCGGATGGATTTTATTATTTCTGTAGGCTCCAGGGCATTTCAAACTGATCTAGAGCATGATAATCAATTTGAATATTGATAAAATATTCGAAACACCTTTTCCTATTATGATATAACATTCTGAACATGAATATATTGCATGTCGATATGAATTATGAATTTTAGTTTTTCGCTAGTGGAAAATGGATTTGATTACATTGTCCCACAGCTAGAATTATGTTTGAAAGTACACTTCGAAAATGTAATACAATTCATTAACGATCTAGATGTCATCAATGAGTATGGTAACGGTCAACGGAGGAAATGCTCCCTCCTGCTTTTGGTACGAATCGCATTAACAAAAATTTAAGAACCAATGGAATTTCTACAAAAGGTAGCAGTATATTGATATTATAAATACAGTAAAAACATTCGTATGAATGCTTTCTTCTTGAGTTTGAAAATCTTTTATGGATGCAGTGACCTCGGCGACAGTGCAGGTTTACGAAACACTTATAAATAACAATGACATCGCTTTGATAGTTAGACCCACCTTCACAACATTATCCTGGTGTTAGACTATACCTACTCTCCTCGCGAATTGACTATCGAAGCAATTAGGCACATTCGATAAAATATATTATTAGGACAATATATTTCCTTGCTTAAAAACCAATCAGTGGATTTCATGGAATTCGTGGATTTGAAATTCCGCCAATAGAATCGGAACTACAGTGAAAATATAGCTTGTCGCTGTATTAACCTGTATAAACCTACTTAGTTTTTGTTTTACTATCTGTCAAGTGAAAATAATTTTTTAAATTATAAACGTCGAATTTATGTGTTTTGACTAGTTATCTTTATTTATCAATATGACCGATCGTTGGGGACAAATGTCCATTGGTATCATAGATGAGGCCGTGGAAAAGAGTATTCCGTTGAATACGGCTAGAAGTATATAAAGCATCAATTACCAGGTGACACGATTTTTCTTTATTTCAAATCGATATATTGTCGTCCTAAATATAATTCGTGGTATGATTGGCAATCCCAATGCAAGAAAATACAACTCGTATTTTCAGCTTTGGGATTGCAATTGATTAATATTTCAAAAAATTATCGGGGGTAATACCATAAGAGCTCAGATTCAGCCGGGTATTTTTTGTGGTTGTTTTCGAATACTTAGGTACTTTCATTGGCAATTTAACGAGAGCTAATTTACGTATATGAAAGTAAGTATGAGAAAACCACCGTTAAAAATATCCCGCAAGATCTGAGCTCGTGTGGTATTTGTTAAGACAATCCCATGAATAGACCATTCAATTCAATTAAACTTCATTTAACAAACTAAAAGAACAACAAGTGGAAGAATAATGTTTAGAAAGAACCAAATCCAAAAATCGACAAACTTACTGGAATATTATTTTCCTACGAGCGTGCGGAAAAGTTTCTTTTCCGCACGATTTTTCGTTTTGAAAGTTGTACTTTTCCGTACGATTTTTACTTTTCCGTACGATTTTTAGTTTTCCGAACGATTTTTGTATTGTTGAAAATGAGGATATTTACGACTAACTAAATGATCTATGTAAATATTCTGTCTTATTAGTCATTTTGTTGTATTATTATAAAAACTTGTTTATTAAAAACCTTGTTTTTTCATATATAAGACGAACAAAAACACTCGTAGGAAAAATATTGTACCTAACTCTTACGGAAAATGTCTTTTCCTCCCTTAACGGCTTGCAACTGCAACTGCAACTGCCGTCGCGTGCTGAAAAGTACTACTTTTCGCACTTGTTAGGTAAATAACTATTCCTGTTTAATTCTGTTTTTGACAATTACAATTGTCGAACTGATGTGACGCGCGATGCTTGAACGAACAGTAAATGCTAGCGTTGCTATGGTAACGTAATTCATTCGATATTTTTATCCACTTGCATTTCTGTTCCTTCCTATTTAGCCGATAGCAAACTACGATTTTTGTACTAGCAAATGGGAATTATTATACAACAGTGGAATTGTCGGTAATAATCATACCACTTATTATATTACCCCAGAAAATACATAATTTATTTGTAATATCTAGCAGAAAACAACTACTTCCCCGGCACAAGCCAAGCTGGACTTTGAACTACATCTGATGAATATTGTGAATAGACTTTAACTGAAAAGAAAAGAAAAAATTTGAAATGGAAAATTCGCATTTTCATTCATATAGTTGTTTTTTTTATTTTCTCTAGTTTTCATTGTAAAAATCATCAAACAAATTAGTAGGGAGAATGTTATTGAAAAAAATATCACTCACAGAAATTGTTCATTTCATTGAAACAAGGTTCGCTTCTCTCGCATTTAATCTCCAAAGCTCTTCAGGGGGTTTGATCGGATTGGAAAAAACACGCTCTTCAGAAGCACTTATTAAATTAGAGAAAATTTAAAAAAATCAAAACTGAATGAAAATGGGAATTTTCACTTTCAGATTTTTTTCTTTTCTTTTCAGTTAGAGTCTTTTCACAATATCTATCAGATGTAGTCCAGCGTGGCTTGTGCCGGGGAAGTAGTTGTTTTCTGTCGATCTCCAAAAGGTTTGATGGCGTTTGGGATACCAGGGACTTCTAGCGAAGAGTCCATCTTAAGGCTTGTCCTTGCAGTTGTGTTCCTTGCTATCTAGCGTTCTCTGAGACGGATTGCTCCACATGCATAGTTGTTGAAGAAGTTTCTCACAATATTCTATTTATAAATGAAGCTGTTCTACCACCAATACTGTTACTTGTTTACATCAATGATTTGTTTGCAGCTACCTCATGCTTGGTTCATAGCTTTGGAAATTGATAGTACCTTCCTGTAAGTGAAGTGGTCGAGGTGTTAAGAGCGTTTGCTTCCACCCGGGCGACTCGGTTTCGATCTCCACCGCCGTTACGGAGCTGAAGTGGTTTAGAATCCACTTTTACGTAAACTGTCCCGGGTCTCCCTTGCTCGCACACGCTCTGCGCATGAGGAGGTTTCTTCAAAAACATGTGAGATTCGTAATAACAAATTTTACAAAAAAAAAATGTTTTTATATATGAAGTGCAGCCGCTAAACAAACACTGAAACTTCTAGATCCTATCCACAAAAGCTCGCTCACTTCTCTGAATCACCACAGAAAGGTTCACGATCTATTCTGTTTTATAAACATTGTCATGATCGATGCTTTTCTGGAATATCCTCAGTCATTTTACCCAAGAATTCACCCTTAGCGGTCCCATCGAGTCTGACCTGTGGAGCTGTCTTTAGATTCCTTTGTCGTCACTTTGGAGACATGTGGAACAAATTTTTTCCAGTACTCGTTGTTCCAATGAACGGCAAATGTTTGGAACTCACTGCCTCGGAATGTGATCCCTGAAGCAAATAGACTCGGGAAGAACACCAATTCCTACATTTCCCTCGGCCCTCACGATGTCAGAATTTTCCTTCTCGTGGAAGAAGAACAAGGAGATGAAAAAAGTAGGCATGGTGGATCTCATGGTGGAATATTATTGTTTAAAATAGAAAACACTTCAACTTCAACATTGTGTAGAATAATATAAGGAATTGACCTATAAACTGTGATCCATGCCTAGGTCGATATAGATTATTGGCAATTCTGAAAACAAATATAATTTCGCAGAATAGTTTTCTTATGGATATGAAGTTTTCATCAAATAATTAAATACTGATATTTCATTGTGGTTATACTGTTTCGATCTGTAGATTTTAGATGTTAAGATTAAAATTAACAAACCACAGGGATTTTTTCATTGAACAAAAAATCATGTCAGTCAATGACTACGTTAATTTGAAAGATAAATCCAATAAAATTTTGTTTATTGTTCTCAAATTTTCTTTCAAGCATTGTTGCTGCAATGTTACATTACATCTTTACATCTTAACATAACATATTTATTTTAATTAGGAAACCTAATATACCTAACTAATTATGAATAAATGAATATAACAAACACAATGAAATATTTGAAGGAATTGTTAGAACATAAGATGAATTTTCAATGTCAATTCAATTAACATGTATAAACGAATATTTGGTTCGGTTTGGTACAGACTTATTATTTACGTCGAGCAAGGAAATAGTGAAATCACATGATTAAGAAGAATTATTGAATAAGAACATCAAATGGAAAAAAAATAAAAATAATAATTTAAAATTCTTATTTCCGTCAACCAGATGCACCCTTACGAGCAATCTCAGAAGTTTTCGAAATAATATATTTGCCGTATTCGCTCTTATGCATGCGGTTCTCAGTACTCTTAAAAAAAACTTTCAGGTACAGCTTTGAATGGGTCTATTTATTTGACGGAAAAAATGAGTTGGAGAGTACAAAATGGAGAAGGGTGAAACGGGGTGAATTTTTGGTGTTGAAAGTGGTATTTCACGGTTTCGCGATTTGCAACGAAAGTTGACCTCCTATCGGAAAAAGTGAAATAGCAAAGTTGTTGATAATGAAAAGATCTACAACTTTTGTATTCAACGTGTTTCCACATAACCTCAAATATTCTGGGAAAATCGGAAAAGCCATTTTTTCAAATTTTATTTTTCTTCTTGTGCAAAAATTAATTTTTTCTCATGAAATCTGGTGGAAATATAAATCGATACGTTTCAAGTAAGCTGTGGTTTGTTTGTAGCGAAATACAGATATTTCCTTTATTTTTTCGACAAATTCGGAAAAAACGACCTCATTTTCAAATGAAAAGTTTCACCGGTAAAGTTTGTCTTTTCATGCCCGCCAGCCGCTATTATTTCTGTTGAAGCGTCCACTTTTAGATTTTGTAATAAAAGAGTAGCACCACTATGGAAAAAAATTCCAAAAAACGCAAAAAATGGAAAAACAGAATTTCAAAAATAATTTTTTAAAATTTTTGTTCTATACTCATATTAATTAAAATTAATAGTTAAAACCTTTCGAGAATATTAATTTCGTGTTACCTTAATAGGTACAAATCATTAACAAGGACATAAATGAGGATTTGATTATGGTAAAAGGGCGAAATAACTTGAAGAAAAAAGGTCTTAATTGTTGGCAGTAAAAATATCTACAACTTTTGTATTCGACATTTTCTCACCTAACCTCACATTTTCCGGCAAAATCGGAAAAAATCATTTTTCAAATTTTAATTTTTTTCTCGCGCAAAAATTAATTTGGTGAAAATATATTTTATTATGTTTCAAGTGAGCTGTGATTTGTTTGTAGTGAAATACAGACTTTTTTTTTGACAAATTTCGAAAAAACTACCTTATTTTCAGCTGAAAAGTTTCACCGGTAACGTTCGTCTTTTCAAGCCCGCCAGCCGTCACTTTTCCCGTTGAAGCGTCCACTTTAAGATTTTGTAATAAACGAATAGCACTACTATGGAAACATTTTTCAGAAAACGCAAAAAACTTAAAAATCAGATTTTCAAAAATAATTTTTTTAATTTTTTTTCCTAAGCTCATTTTTATTTATTAAAATTATTGAAATTGACAATTAAAAACCTTCCGAAAATCTAAATAGGCACAAAGAATAAACATAAATAAGGATTTGACTATGATAGACTATGACTGTGACTATGATGATGATTATGATAGAAGGGCGAACTGACGTGAACGTTTGGGGGTGAAAATGGCTTCTGACGATTTGCAGCAAATATTAACCTCTTACAAAAAAAAAACTTGAAGAAATAAGTTATTGGTTGTTGGCAATAAAAAGATCTACAACTTTTCCATTCAACATTTTCTCACATAACCTCACATTTCCCGAGAAAATCGGAAAAACAGTTTCAATTTAGTTTTAATTCTATTCTTGTGTAAAAATTTGATAACACAAAATGACAACATTCTCGCTTGCTCTTGATATTGAACAAATACCTATTCTACAACACTTGCTGTCTCATACATTTTGCGTGTCTTTTATTCCATCACTCGTTAAGGAATGAATATTCTGACACTGTTGTGGCAATAATAACGTTACATCATAGTGAGAAGATGTGAATTGAAAAGTCAAAATAATTTTTCGTTGGCTTTCCATTTGATTATAGGTATGCAAATTTGTGTTTGTGAAGAAAGCACAGTCTTTTTCTCGGTTAGAATGAAAATTCGCGATGCCTCGCCTCTGGCTCGCACTCGGATCTTCTAACTCGCATCGAATTTTCATTCTAACCATGTTACAGAATATACTATTATTATGTTCATGAGAAAAATTTTATGATACAAATGTAGATACGCATTCAGGACAAAATATCATGAAGAGACAACTAAATGATGTTCCTAACAATGTCTTTCAGGGAACAGGAAAATAACAGATCAGTGAAAGAAAACATACCATAAAAAGAAGAAAACGTTTTCCCTGGGCACGTACACTATATGGAACCACCCATGTTCTCGTAATTCACTCTCACTTTTGAAATAACATGTCCAAAACCCGCTACAATGCGTAGGAATCGAAATAACACTCACTTGTTTTCGTTACCTTACAAAGCCAACTATAATGCCGTTCTGAGGTTACTTAGTAGTGGTCTTAGCTGTGTGGGGAAAGCTATGCCATATTACGTCACCGCGAAGGCTATGAAGTGAATCTTGCCGATTCGCAGATGCTTGTTAGCTATTATTTTTACGGATATTCTTTTGTTCCAAATTATATCGGTGTGAAAACAAACGATTGTATTCACTTGCACTTTCTTTATTGCTGATGGCAGCAGATGGAGACTTGAACAGTTGGATGGACGAGCAACCTCGCACACTATTGCGGAATTTGTTACAAAATTGACTGATTAACCTTGAGTCTAACTCGCTCCTAGCAGAGGTGGATCTTGAATGTTCACCTACAGCAACATCGTTTAATATTCCTAAAGAATGCGAGGAATGTATGTAGGGATTTTGATAATGCTATATTATGAAGTGGAGGTGCTATACCTACTTCATCTGGTCTGGACTGATGTGTAGATGAGTGGGAGTATTACCATTATTATAGGTAAGTACTTTATTGTCCCAGTGAGCATCTGGATTTCTAAAAAATAAGATATTGGGCTTACGCACTTTGATCTCCCGAATGACTTGATTTTTTAGCACACGTTCCCACTTCGATTTAATAAAATGCCTCCTTCTTTTCTGCGGTACACAATCTACACACTGGAATTCACCCGTTTCACACTTTTTTTTTTTTTGATAACGGCGGTTCCTATAAAAAATTTAACATTTCTATAATTAAAATTTTGCCAAATCACCATAACCTTGTAAGTTATATTTCCGGTAGAAAAATACCGTTTTCAATTGAAGGGCTCAGTGCAAGAATCAGTTATGTTCACATTATCTAATTTCGAGAAAAGTGAAAAAAACGTCGAGAAGGTGCGTTAGTATGATTTTTCATGAAAACTGAAGACTGTTATGAGATTATGAATGAACTTGTGATCCATAGTGTTTGTTTTCAACTCAAAATTAATTTCAGTTTTTTTTATAAATTTGTCGGAAGTACTTACATAGCACTTTTTTGCTACCAAAATGGTGGAAAAACAGGACAAGAAACAAAAAAACTACAATAATTTCCAAATGGCACTTTATTAAAGATATCAACATAATCTCCTATACATTTGAAGTGAAACAAAACTTGGGTGTGAAGTTACTGGCTACACGGAATCGCTGTCCTCCTCTGTCTGTCGTTAGATGCTGTCATAAAATGGTAAGTGTATATAGGTGGGACGTACTTTCTGACCAATGGCATGATGCTGTCATATTTTTTATACTTCAGAGGTATCTTCTCATGATATGCTCGGGGTACTTCTCTAAATCGGAAATATTGTACCTTTACGTTTCAATAAAACATATGGCATCAAATATTCAGTGGAATGGTTGCCTCCAACAAATACCTGTTGAGGATTTTTAGCATCGTACAACAATACACTGTATTTGGGAAGTGTAAATGGCGCTTTCTTAACTACTGCTGACTTCTTGAAGTGTGGCTGTGGATAAGATTCAAAGTCGAATAACTCGACAATAAAATTCTTACCGCAGTTCTCTACTAAATTATACCATTCTTCCAGAACATACAAGAGCTCTTTCTTACGTTTTATTTGTTTCGTTTGGAGCAAAAACCAGCTATGTGAAGTACATGACACATTCTTGCCTCCAACATACTCAAACGTGGCTTCGAAAAACCATTTCGTTTGGGGCAAAAGACGGCTTTGCATGTGATCACAAAATCTATTCACTATGACTTTTTGAAGCCGGCTATTGCACCAAACAATGCAGCAGCACTTTATTGTCCAAAACATTTCATAATCTGATATTTGAACAGTTTGGCCTTTAGCAGGTTCTTGCACCAAGGCTTTCAATTAGAAAAAAGTGGAAATAGGTGAATGTACTGGTGAAAAGAAGGAGGCATTTTTATTCAGTTTTTCGCGGTAGGAACTCGTGTTATAGAATACTTCCATCTTACCTCCGAATTTACTTGACACCACTAAAAATTTCATATGGTTTATTTGTTCAGGAGATCAAAATACGTAAGTTACACAATTTTTTCTTTGGAATTCGGGTGCTCACTTCAACCGAAGATTTACCATAATTGATAATAGTGGTTATTCTGTGAGCTTTATGTAAACTTTTACCCATTTAACATATTTTGTTACACGTTTATATAACTCTTACAGAATAAACAGATATGTTAATATGTGTGAACATGAACAAACTGGCTATACCACTACATTTATATATTTTTTACAGAATAACCAGATATTAAATACGTATGAAAATTAACACCCTTTGAAAATTAACACCCGTTAAAAATTAACATAAAGCTTACAAAATTACCCCTTGTGTAGGTAATACAATACATTTCAATATACATATATTATTATTATCAAGCTAAGATTTGTCTATAAGTTGTAAAATTTTCAACAATGAAGACTATTTTGACCTTGACCTTAATTATATTTGTTATTTTTCCTTCACATGACGTAGATTAAGAAAAAATATCTTATGTATTAGAAAGAGCAATTCTTGTATTTGTTCGTATGTTCTTCAGAATCTTCAGAAGACTTGTACTAACTGGGAATGACTGAGGCCTTACCTTTTAACTGCACGGTTGAGAATTGTGTCCAAGCAGTAACCGTACCTAACGATGAGGATTTGTTTCTTGAGCTAATCTATGTAGACGTCTTTCCTGAGAAAATGCAATTTCACACAAATAGTTATTTATTAAAGTGTATTGAAAAAAAACATTACTTGTCGATATGTTATCTTACCTTACTTCTCCAAATCTAAATTAGGAGACTATTCTGTACGCTATTGATTAAAAAACACGTTAATAATATCATTTATGCAAGGAGATGTTAGTTTTTGGATTGATGGTTCTGTTATATCATTTACAGGTTACTCGATGAATTTCAATATTATTTTAATCACAAACAGAAAGATCTAAGTTTGTTGACGAAAGTTTCTTCGAGACCTATTAGTGTGCGGTATTAAATTAATCGTAATGAAATACTATTTTTTATATATCTAAATCAGAATATGCATTATTATTACGGAATATAGTCTGTTGAACGACGAATGCGCATTATGGGCGTCCATATTTCTATAGTTTCAGCAATGGTAGTACAACTGTACAAATATCGTTTACCACCACCCTCGTTTTAATTTATTATCTGATATTTGTTTATTCCTCTGAGGAATGAGAGATGACGTTTATAAAAAGATGGGCTCTTGTAGCAAAACCTGAATGGGACTTACTATATGCCTTCACTATTACTCCTCAATTTTGGTTCACCGGGTAGGTATATATATCTATCTATCCATGCTGTATGGTGGGTTGCTGGCTTCGCCATCGCAAATCGTCACCGATAATAATAATTCACATTTTCGGGAATGCGTAAAAAACGACGATTTCACTCATAATCCAGTACCCATAAAACCGTCATCCTCTTCAGTAAATGTTGAAAATAATTGATTGATATCCTGCATTTATGTTTAATAACACTATTGTGAAGCGCAACCTCAAGCTTCAAATAATATAGGATGTGTATGAGCGATTATTTCCAACATTTACTGAAGAAATTGCCGGGATTATGGGTGAGTTTAAAACTGAGGCAGGAGTAAAACCCAGTTTTTTCTTTGGCATGTATAATAATTGATTTATGTATCCACAGTTTTGTTTCCATTTTCCAGATACAATCTGATTCGTCATGGGTCAGTCTTCATATCCAACGAACGGCAAAGCTTTAGAACTCACTACCTTGAAAGGTGTGCCCTGAGACATTCAGCCTGGAAGTCAACCAATTCCTACTATTTCCCCTCCAAGATGTTATCTAAGCATTAGAGGACTTTTCTTTTCGTGAAAACCAGACCATAAAAAAAATCTTGATATGGAAAAATTGAAATTGAACGAAACTGGATTCATACCTTCAATTTCAAGATCAAAACGAAAGGCTTCTTCTACCTGAACTGAGTTGAACTTTGAAATTCTTGATGAAACGCTCTGTATAATTGTATATTTTGCGAATCTAGAAACATCTCCAAGTATGTATGTAAGAATTCCAACTGGTATACCCTTTAAAAATGGAAACATAAATAACAGTTGAGTGCAATTTCATTACAATGAGTTCTTATATCAATCGTGCCAAAAATCAAATTTTTCTGTCATCATCGATAAGGTGACGGAAATAAATGTTTCGGCATTGGTAGAACTTTGTTAGAAATGTAGGCACGAGTTATGAAGATTTTAAAAATGTATACGTAGAGGTCATGAGAGTAATATTAAAATAGTGGGTGGGTCTAGCAAGTGTCAGCGACTAGGCCCCAGCAAACTCCGGCATCTTTACTCAGCCCACAGCAGATAACTGTTCGAACCTCTTCGACATTCTTATAGAGGTCGATAGTGGCAGGTCCGACTACATATTGTCAATAGTGGGAGTTCTTTGCGGCTTAGCATCAGTATCTTGGCCGTCCTTGCCCTGTCGGGCCCCAATATCATCCGCCTTGACTGCCTACAGCCTTCTTTCCCTCTTCACTCTTTTCTTAATGTATCAACGGCCCATTCATTCAGTACCTTTGTTACTGGTCTCCTTGTTATGCCGAGTGCGTGTTCGGGCCCGTACTGGGGTTGCCCGGCTCCTTGCTTTGCTACCTGGACCGCCTGCTCCTTGCCTCCAATCCCTGCATGGCCCGGGACTCATATCAGCGTTATTTCCTTTTCAGTCGCAATACTCTCTAAGGCGTGTCTGCACTTCTTAACCAGTTTTGATCTGGTTCTGTTTGCGTTCAGAGCTCTGATACCGGCCTGACTGTCAGATCAGACATAGGCATGTCTCTTTGGGCCGGACCTCACCTCTTCAATTCTGGTTGGCTCCAGGACGGCATAAACACACACCCTTCTGCTTGGAAAACTGTTGTTAGAGAGCCTGGCGCATATGCTCTTCTCTCTCCGTTTTTATGTAAGTTTCACGGAAATATTCAGACCTGGCTCCATCTAGGTGGACAAGATCGAAATGATAACTGTGGCCTGAGTGATAACGCCACCTATTGACAAATAACGGTGGCTTAAGCCTGGAAACGCCCGGAAGGATGCCAGAGTTCTCGAAAGATCTGGAACCTATGTTTCTAACTATAAGAGGCCATGCGCGCCGCTGTTGGGAAGTCTGGAAGTCGACTGTTTGTACTTTGAAGATAAATAGAAATAGTCCAGTGAACCGCAGTACATATAAATTAGGTTTTGTAGTGTATTTATTCTGTTTTAACTGTTGGAATGAATATTTTTAAAGTGAAATCGAGAAAGTTTTTTACAATTGGTGTACAGAAGTGGACGTTGAAGATAAATAGAGAGTGTTCGTGTAAGTAGACAGTTGTGTATTTTGTTGTGTTGTTTGAGTTTTGTTTTCGCGAAAAATAGACAGTGACTGATAAACACTTTTCGTGAAGTGGACAGTTGTGTGCGTTAACGGGAGTATAAACTGATACACTTCTCGAGTGTAAAAACAATAATAATAATAATAGACTGGTGGCTCGTGAAACTAACGTTTCTGTGGAAAATTCAATAATCGAAAACATTTTTGTGTGAAATAGACATTGAAATACAAAATGTTTTCAAGGAGAATTCTTTTGGCTGATTTAAAAGTGTTGGAGTTGAAGCAGAAGCTTGACGAGCTGGAAACGAGTGGTAAGGAGGCCACGCTTCATAAAAGACTCGCAGAGGGACTGATAGGAGACCCCGCAACATTTTTGTTTGAAGTTTCAGGAATTGATATGTGTTCCATAATGAGTGAGTCAAAATGCAATAGAATTTGAATAATTAGAAGAGAAACTTCTAGAAAATTCGAATAGTTTGAAGGAAGAACTTCAAGAGAAACTTCTAGAAAGTTCGAAGAATCTAGAAGAAAAGCTTCTATAAAATTCAAAGATTCTAGAAGACAAACTTCTCGAAAATACAGAGGGTTTAAAAAAAGAGCTTTCTGTTGTGGCAAATTGTTTAGAAGATAGAATGGGGACCGTCGAGACAGAATGGAGAAAATGAAAGATGAAATTGAAGAGGAAATTGGAAAATTGGAAGAAACAATCAGTGATTTAATCAAAGGCAGACTCGAGGTGGAAATCAACAAAATAAATGAGGAAAACCATTTTGACACTACCCACATCACAGAATCTGTTAATGAAAATTCAATGCTGGAACTTAGTTTGAACAGGGATGATGGTCAAAAGGGTTCGAAAGATGTAAAGATCAGTTCGGAATCAGGAAAGCTCTCCATGAAACCACCTCAGTTTGATGGGAAAACATCATGGGCAAATTAATGCCGACAATTTGAAGCTGCAGCAAAGGCAAATGGATGGAATGCAGGAGAAAGAGCTGTAGCATTAACACTGGCGTTGCGTGGAGAAGCGACGAACATTTCACAAACTCGCACGGCCCAAGATCAGGAGGACTATACGAGCATCTGAATAAACATCTGTAATTGTGGTATGGGCAGATCCATCTAGAACATGTATACCACTCACAACTCAAAAACCGCAGCCAGATATCAAGTGAGTCCTTATAAGAATTTGAAGCAAACATTACACTCTTGGTTCGTCTTGCATATCCAGCCACACCAGAAAAGTTAATGGGGCGACTAGCGGTTCAGGCATTCCTGGATGGACTTTGCGACCAAGAAACCAGACAAGCGTTGACACTAGCTTGTCCAACACACTGGCACGTGCTTTGGAATTTGAGGCTGCAAAACATGGCAGTTCACAGTTATGCCATTCGGCCTTTTTTAACGCTCGAGCCACCTTTGAGAGATTGATGGAGACTGTGTTGAAGGAACTCTTATGGAAAACGTGCCTGGTGTACCTCGACGACATTATCGCAGTGGGCAGATCGTTCGAAGATCATGTGAGAAATCTAGAAGAGGTGTTTCTGCGCCTGAGGAACTCTGAACTGAAACTGAGTCCTAAGAAATGACATTGATTTTGACATGGAATATGGAGCAGGAAGCAGTCACAAGAACTCTGATGCACTATCATGGAGACCATGACTGTTCACACTGTCGCTGTGCCGAGAAGGACGCAGCCGTTCGTAGGACCACGGTGATTGTCGATGCCTGGAAAGATGACAAAATCCAGAAAGACCAAGAGAAACATCCAGACCTTTGTCTCCGCATCGGCTGGAGAAAGGGCAACCGAAGACCATCATGGCAGGAAGTCGCACGCTATTCTCCAGTGATTAAATCATAGTGGGTCCAATGGAATTCCCTTACGTTCGACAATGGGGTCTTGACACGTGTGTTGGAGTCCGAGGATGGTGGAGAGGAGAGACGCCAGACAGTGGTACCCAAGTCCAGGAGATAGGAAATGCTCTGAGAAGTGCATGACGGCGGACATCTTTGGAGTGACGAAGACTCTGCAGAAATTGAGACAACGGTTCTATTGAGCTAATTGTCGAGCTGATGTTAAGGACTGGTGTAGGAAGTGTGCCGTATGCGCTGCAATAATCCTCGAACTAGACCTAAGGCCCCGATGCGTCAGTATAACGTAGGCAGCTCATTTGAAAGGATTGCAATAGATATAGCTGGCCTGTTTCCCGAATCTGATCATGAAAACAAATTCATCCTTGTGGCAATGGACTATTTCAGCAAATGGGCCTACGCCCTACCCAATCAGGAAGCCATTACCATCGCAGATGTCTTGGTCAAGGAGTGGATATACCGATTCGGTGTCCCATTGGAGCTGCATTCGAATCCCATTTATTCCATGACATGTTGGATAATCGAAAAACCAGAACAACAGCTCTACACCCACAATCCGACGGAATAAATGAATAGGACAATAAACAGCTACCTATCCAAAGTAGTCTCTGCCCATCAAAGACACTGGGACCAGTATCTACATCTCTTTCTGAAGGCTTTTCGTTCATCAGTGCACGAGTCAACCGGCCAATCTCCTGCAAGTATTATTATGGGACGAGAGCTACGACTGCCTTGTGACTTGATGTTTGGGATGTCACCTGGACGAGACAGGAAAAGAGTATGTCAGCAAACTCCGGCAGAGAATGGACGATATCCACGAGCGAGTCCGTTTGAATATCGAGTGTGCCAGCAACCGTATGAAGAAGACCTATGACATCAACGCAGAAGCAGAACATTCATGTCCGGTGAACTAGTCTGACTGTACAACCCCAAGGTAAGATGACCTTCCAGCAGTTCATGGCCTTATACTCAAAGACCTCCAAATGTAGAGAGGCATATCTGTGGTGTTCTCTAAGAAGTTTGGTCAACTTCAGGAACTGTGGAAACAGAACCCAGAAGTTGGCGGAGTTGTTACAGTTGAAGAAGAGCCAGAGAAACATCTTCTACCTGGTAACAAGAGGCAATCTCGAGATGAACCGTCCTATGAAGACGTCTGGGAGAGTCTCACCAGATTGAGAGATACGATGCTGGACAAACTCTCATCGACCTGGCAATTCCAAAATTGTCCTGTGGGCTTGATGGGCTGGATTGGAGAGTCATTAGAAGCATGTTGGAAAAGATATTCAGATCCAGCGGCATAAAGATTTTGGTGTGCTGTAACCATCTTCAATGACCGAACACGAAGACTGTGGAGTGTTACTTCCTTTTGTGCTTCAGAATAATCTGCTAATCCAGATGATAATGGTTCTTCGATTCGTTTTGAAAATTTGGCGGAATACACTTCGTAAATTCACTTCTACACATCTGCATTCTATCAAGCTCGTATATGCCTTTAGAGGCATGGTTTTCATCGCTCCATCATTGCGTGAATGCGTCGTTCTGTGTCTGTGACTATTTTAAAAGTTATGGCTTCAGAAAAACTACATACCGAATGTGTAACTAGTTTATTCCTTGAAAAAGTATAGATACGAGAGAGCAAAAACCCTCCTTTATTCAATCGGAAATTATGCACACAAAAAAAATATGTCAATATCAGTCGTGGTCTATTGTAAGAGAATTTTGATTGTATAATCCCACCTATTCTAAAATAAATTATGAGTCTGTTGCTAGCTACTAATTAAATCTGGAGCTATTCTTTGGCAAATGAAATCATATTATACCTACTAAAAAAAATGTCAGTTCAGATCAAAAATGACTAAGTAGCATTTCATATTCCATATAAAAAATTAGACAGTTTGGTAGACGTTTCGACAACGGCATAGTGCTTCCAAACATTGAGCAGAATTCCATTTGATATTAAAGCCGGGTTATCCTGAATTGGAGGAAATTATATATTGAAAAATAATTTTGATTTCTCATTCATTTGATGAAGAATATCCTTGAATTTTTTTTTGGTGCCATGTTATCGCAGCGTGGCTTCAGGCATCCATCTCTGAAATCACATTCTTTTAAATCCTATTCTACACGATTTCCTGCAGACCCAAACAAAAAACAGACGCTCAATGTAGCTGTTTTCTAGTGATATGTCGAGCTTTCACGTTTTTCCTGAGGCTAATGTTCTGATGATTTCGTAGATGCAGCTGTAGCTGCCTGCACACAAACCGATGATGCCTATCAAAATGAGTCCGATGTCTTTCCAAAGGATCCATCGTCCAGAACCCAGATTGTCCGGCCAATAGGCACATAGTTCAATGATGGCGGGAAAGGCGATACCTAAGGCGGAAAGGCAGAAGGCTCCTACTAGGGAAATGAAGAGACCAAGAAGAGGAACTGTCACAGCCAAGACAACTGAAAAAATGAGAATAAAAGTTTGATTCAGTAAAGAGAAAACTATGTATGGAATGATATTATTGAGCAGAAGAAAAAAACAAGATTGTAACTTAAGTGTATTCCCAGGTAGCACATAATAATTGCTGATCTCCTATTTCATATCTGGCCATTATTAATCTGATCAAATTGTATTTGTACGAAGAAAGTTTTGGGGAAGTTTTGATTACTTCCATTCTTTATGTTTTTTGGGGTGCTGAATCCGAATCTGAGGTTTTCTAACAAATTTGCGTGACGGAACATTGAAAAAATGCAAAAAAACCTAAAAAAATTCTTTCTTCTGCGGTTTATTGCTTATAAGTTGAAAACTACAAATTTTTCGTTGATAACCTTGTTTTTTAGGAATGAAAGAGCATACATAACATTTTCTATAAATTTAACTATACAAAACACTAACAACTCAAATTTTTGATTGAAGTTAATTAGCGGATTACGCCCAGTTCTCTGCGCATACCTTATTTAGATCATATAAATCTGTTTCCCCCCTACTAATTTTTGAACTACCTGGTACATCGCAACGAAATTTGGAAGGAGATAAGAACCTACTTTTTCATAAGATAATTCCAGGTAAAAGTTTCAAAATGGCAGCTGAGCGCCATCTTCAATAACTTTTTTAAATAGAACACGCGGTATATCATTGCAAGATCGGTTAGGGACGATCATAAGGAATCCAACCACACCAAGTTTAATGCTATTATCTCCAAAGACTCTTGCGATATCGCCTATTATTTTCTCCACAAGCCGAATGAGTATGTGACTATTGACCCGCCAGAAAAAGTTTCTTTCTTCCACTCATTCGGCTTATGGAGAAAGTAATAGGTGATATCTCCATATTCTTTGGAGATAATAGCATCAAACTTGGTGTTGTTGGATTCCTTATGATCGTCCCTAACCGATCATACCGGGTGTTCTATTTAAAAAAAATTATTGAAGATCGCGCTCAGCTGCCATTTTGAAACTTTTAGCTGGAATTTTCTTATTAAGAAGTAGGTTTTCATCTCCTATTTGAGCCTTCCAAATTTCGTTGCAATATACCAGGTGGTTCAAAAATTAGTAGGTGGGGGACGGACTTTAGGCTAGCACTGTATATCATATATTATACGATCTGGTTACTCCACCGCGTACTTTAGTCAAATATAGAAACCTAAGAGAGACCAACTGGGAAAGATACTCAGCGTCACTTCTTCAGTCTCTCGAGAGGCCCGCAACTGAAATACGAGACAGTGAGAGCCTTGAGAGGGTAGTAGACGAAGTGGTCAAGGCAATAGTCGAAGCCTACGAAGAAAGCCCTGAGGAAACATTTTCAAAGTAACAAAATGAGCATCTAGAAATCCTCAGAGGTAGGGTGCGGAAGCTTTTCAACAGAGAAGTACGCAGTACAACAAAAAAATTAGAAAGGTCAGAAGATTACTCATGGAAGAAATTCTGAGAAGAGGTAACAGAACTGAAAAATCCATAAGGATTCAGCCAAAGAAGGCACTGTAAAACACGTAGGTTTCTTGAAAGAGAACAATAATGCCTATACTACAACGTTCGAGGAAAGTCTAGGGATGATCACAGAAGCACACTTTCCAGCCTCAGTAAAAATTCTCAATGGCCCGAAAACAGTAGACTGCACCAGAAGTAGGCCAAACAGGCTTTGGAGTGGAGGCTTGCTACGGAGATATTGACCAGATAAGATCAGGTGGGCTATCAGTAAAATGACACTATACAAATCTATGCCATATTGAAGGCTTGCATAGAACTATGACATATACCTACGATGTGGCAAGAGGTGAAAGTCATATATTTCGTCAAAAGTAGTGAGATTAGGCGACAAGACCCAAGGTATATCGTCCCATAAGTCTAATGTATTTTCCACTCAAACTGTTGAAAAGGCTGATAGATAGATACATTAGAGATAGAAGGTACTTCAAACAAGCTCGCACAACGAACGTCAATATGCGTATCAATCAGTCAAGTCAACAGATTTAGCACTGGACGGCCTCAACAGGCTACTAATGAAGTCCTTGGAAAAGATAGCCAAGACAACATTTATAGACGAATGGACGAACTAATTGAAACGCTATCTTCCAGAGCCTTTCATTGCCTAGGATATGCCGACCACCTCGCGATTATTGCAAAAGGCAAATTCGCAAGGACAGTCTCGGAGCTTACGTAGTCAGCCCTAGATATAATCGACAGGTGGTGTAAAGAGGAAAAGCTGACAGTGAACCCTCATAAAAACAAGAATAGTCCCAAAAAAGTACTGGAAGGACTTAGGTCACCTGTACTGGACGGGATAGAAATTACATTTGTCCAAGAGGCAAAATACTTAGAAGTAATCTTCGACCATATGTTAACTTGGAACCAACACCTACGAAAAGTTATGGAAAAAAGTACAGTAGCCTTCAATCTGTTCAGGAGAATGTGCGGAAAAAATTGGGGGCTACAACCAAAAATTACTACATGGCTGTATGCCAGAGTTATCAGACCCATGCTAACGTATGGGTCGATGGTATGATGGCCAAAGACCAAGCAGATAGGAATGGTTCGACGTCTCAGAGGACTGCAAAGACCACACAAATAGCCGCCTTAGAGGTTTTGCTCAACCTGCTCCCCCTACCCGTATACATACAAGGCGAAGCCAGGACAGTCATGAGCGGGCTGATTAGAAGACAAGCACCCACATAAGCAATATGCACGGGAGAGACTAGAACAAGCTATGCGAAGAGTTGGAAAAAGACCCGGTTACAAGAATTCCATCAGATGACATACTTTCCAGATATAGCTTTGACAAACTTTAAAGACAAGTATAACGGACATGCGTGAAAGGAGGGACCTCCCATCAATGCGAAAATCGCTGATGGCTCAAAAACTGATGAAGGTTCAGGAGCCAGTATTCACGGCGATATTCATTATAAGGCATGCGTTTTGAAAAAAAAAAAAACATTTTCATATACTCAAATAGCCAACCTGCAATAAAAGCAGTCAACTCAGTGCAAGTTACCTCAATAGTCGTTTGCATAGAAGCTCTAAAAGAGCTCGGCAGTCAGAACAGACTGACCCTAGCCTGGTTACCAGCCCACACAGGTTATAGAGGCAATGAAGAAGCCGATATACTAGCCCGAGAAGAAGCAAGTAACGCCCTGAATGGCCCAGAACACTCCTTTCTTATCGTACTGTCACTAGCAGTCATCGACATAACCTCAAACTAGACTTTCAGATGTGTCCTTTGATTGAAACTACTCCAATGACGAGCAAAAGTTTTATTATAATATAATTCCTTGAGAAATTCACTAAAAATGTCATTAAATAGTCAATAATAGTTTTGGAGTGAAAAAAAGTGGGTGTTTGCTGAGTCAGCAGAAATACGTCAATTTTTATTTGGCGTTTGAGTCCGAACTGTCTATCGAAAAAAAAACAAACAGTGGAATTTGTAGGAAGTTTTATGTTCCTTCATTTTGAATGGAAAAGTTATCAACGAAAAATGATTGTTTTCGAGTTATAAGCGAAAACCTACAAAGAAATAGATTTTTTGCATTTTTTTTAATGTTCTGTCAAGAAATTTTGTTAGCAAACTCCAGATCCAGATTCAGCACCCCAAGAAACGTGTGAAATGGAAAAAATCAAAACTACCCCAAAACTTTCTCGCCAGTGGCCCTGTTGAATACAAATTTAATAAGCATATTTAATCTGGGAAAACCAAACTGAAGAAGCTATATCACTAATGGTGCAATATATGCTACGTCATTAAGGCGATATGGTTCAAATATATGTTATACTATATCAGTAGAATATTCAAAAGTAAATTGGCAAGATCACTTGGGCCTTTTAAAAATAGTGAAGATGAACTATTCTTAAACCAGTATTGGCCTAAGAACAATAAGGGATATTGGTACAATATCATTTAGATATAATGGTCAAATATTCAAAGCGAATATGTTTCCTTAATAATAATAATAATAATAAACGCTTTTATTGGTGGATAGTGAACCATACAGAAAAGATACAGTGTGTACTAGATAACTACCTACCAAATGGCAGAGTTAGCTCCGGTTCGCAACCAGTTAAGGTATGGAACAGGTGCTTTCTTCCACTCAACCATCGAATACAAATGGACTAAGAACTGAAAGCAAGGTGTGTCGACTTCAAAATGTTTCAAGTTTCAAATTGATGAAATATTTCCAAATAATGTCGAATAACTATAGGAACTTCTACAAATACATTGCTGCTTCAATTAGCCACTGTCTCAAAAAGTTCAGATGTACTCCATAGTTTTCAGCAGACGCTTTCTCACCCAGGTTTGTTTATAATACATTTCATTATTATTTACTGATGATTCGGCCAATATTGAAATTTTAGTACCGGTTATTAGTTTTTTTTTTCGTACCACACGTGTATAAATAAATATAATTCAAAATAAATAACAATAACAATAATAAAATGTATAAAAAAAACTAAATATAATAAATATAATCTCAAAAGTGTGATTAAGTGCCTTCCTGCTCATAGAAGAGTACATAATATGCTCTTCTGCTCACCATGGATTCTGAAATAATCGGGGAAACATAAGAATCGTTGTAATATTTGTAATATTGTATCAATATTATCATATTGGCGCGAAGTTTTCGTAACAATGTTATAATGATTTTCAAGATATTGATGAAATGATATTTAGCCAATATGCTATCAATATAGTTTTATATATACAATGCAATATACAATATTGTTTTTTATTTTTGGAATCGATAGGAGACAAATATTGGTATCGCAATATTGATTCTAGGCATTAAAAACGTTATATATGCAATATTGTTTTATTGATAATGGTAAAAATGAGCCTTCCAGTCAGTTTCGAAAAAAAAAAATATATTTCGAAATATTGCACGTAAGTCACGTAACTCGTACCCAGTGTTCCTGAATCCAAATGAAGAAGAGGCGGAAGCCGTGTACGTCAATGCGCGAGTAATTCTGATTGGTCACTTTCGGCCATGTCCACACAATCCCAAACTTCAGCCAATCATATCACAAGAAGACAATGACGTCAGAGCCGAGAAGCATTTGAATTTACATATAAAGTGATCACGTTTTCAATATTAAAATAAATATCTTTTTCAAAATTTAGGGTGACAAATGTTTAGGACTATTTTAGTATGAATTGCCTTCCATTAAATAATGTGAAAAAATGTGCATATTTCAAGATGCTGGAAATGCCCATTATGCAACCAATACTGATCCAATATTATTGTGACACATTCACAACAGGTTCAAACAATATTCCACCAGTACTACTAATATAATATTGCTTTTCCATTGTTCACTAATAATGGATAAATATTATTTTCACATTTACAATATTCTCCCAATATAAAATCAAGGCCCCTTATAATATGAGGTGCCACCTGGGAGTTCACCCTGATGTATTTGTTTTTCGAACACGTACATGTGAGAATTACACATCCAACACGTAGCATATACTCCCACATCAGTTTCTTATTACTATCTTCCAGTTTATGAACCATGTAGTTGGTCCAAATAATTTGTACAGGTACATATCCTTGGAGACCATACGAAATGAATATGGCTATTGAGTACAGGATTCTAATTGCTTGAGCCAACCTGGAATTAACATAATATCGCTGAGAACTTGGGGTTACAAGTAACAAAAAAAATTGAAATAAGTTTTTTTCAAGAATATGTTTTCAGGGGAATGTTATTTTATTTCGTGCCCTCGCTTTTCGTACTCCTCAAAAATTTTGCTGAAATATTCTTGTTTGGTGCACTGAATTGATTATTAAATTTTTGGCTTCTCATTTCGTACATCGTAGTCGGAGCCAAAAATGTCTCATAGAGACTCATAAAAGAGAATTTATGAGATCCAAGTTGGATAGTGAAACCGCAAATCCGAATAATATTCAATATTCATCATCAGTATTTGAAAAAAATACATATTCCTTTAATTCCTAATGGTATTTCCTAACGTAAATCTATGATATTTGAATGTGTTTTTAGACATAACTGTTATCCGTATCTATCAGCGATTCCTGGAATTAATCCTACAAATTTCTATGAGGTCATCCAGTTTGAAAATGAATTAGAACAAATGAGATTTATAGCAGTTACATGATTATTTGAAAAAAAAATAAATGATATTATTCGAGATTGTTCCTGGAACGTTTCATATGAAGATAATAAATCCAATGGATTATTATATGCACAAATGCACATACTTTCTATCAGCAGTGCTGACTGCTGATAGAAAAATAAGTGAATTACGCATTCATTTCTAACAGAAACGAAAAAGTGGTAAGAGTAGATCTGTGCAGACACGGAAATTCCGACTTTAAAGTCGGAATTTTATTTTTTCTACTAGCGTGCGGAAAAGTCCACTTTTCCACACTCATTTTAATTTCGAAAGAGTCAGTTTTATCCGCAATCTTTTCAGTACGGAAAAAACATTTTAGTGCGGAAAAATAGATTTTTTTAGTTTTTGTGGATTATACTGACATTGAAATATATATATTTAATAATAAATGTTCTTTATGTTAACTTTTGGGTGTTATTTCCGCTAGTAGAAAAAATTGTGTACCTAACACGAGCGTAAAGTGTCTTTTCCGCACGCGATTTCTGGCCGAACTCCGCTAACGCGTCGTTTGGCCATCTGCAATCGCGTGCGGAAAAGTATCACTTTCCGCACTTGTTAGGTAAACTACTATTTCCGACCTCAAAGTCGGAATTTTGGAGCTTTGACTAAATATTTCAGTTCTTTTGCTTCATGCAAGTCACACATTGTTAATCTTCTTCAATGTGATGAAAGCTATTTTTGTTTACTGAGTATTAACAATCCAATTGAACGATAATCGTTTCGGACCAATGGTTCCCCTTTTTACTCCCATATATACCTATGACGTAGGCTTATTATGGCAAATCTTACCTATTTCATTTATTTGATACTTACTCTTCGACAAAAATTCTTGAACTCCGCTCATTTCCTGGAGTCTTTGCTATAGAGAAGTGAATTTTTGTTATTTTTCCGCAGGTGGCGCTGTGACTGACTTCACTGTGAATCGCTGCTCCATTTGTGAGAAAAATTTATAGTTTTACAGGGGATTATAAATTATAATTCATTGGGCTGGTACAGGACGACTCTAATGCTGTCCGATCTACCCTGACACTGACGAGAGGCAGGTGGTCTTCTTCAGCCAAATGAAGGATAATCTACTGTTTGGATTGGAAGAAGTATTTGCAATTGGGTCTTCTTGGAAAAACGTTGCCCAAATATTTGTCAGATGTAGTTCAACGTCCGTCGTGGTATGAGCCAGAGAAGTTGTTGTTATCTGTCAGATGTTTGCCTCATATTTTCCACATGGTGGAAATATTTGGAAAGAAGGGAACTTCGACATTGTCGATTTCATTATATTATTTATTTAATACTCTCCGGCAAAAAGTCTTGAACTCTGTTCACTTCCTGGACTCTTTGCTACCGGGGAGTGCTTTTTGGATCTTCCCTGCGACTGACTTTACTGTAAGTCGCTGCTTCATTTATGAGGAAATATTAGTTTTACAGTGGATTATAATTCATTGGGCTGGGGCAGGACGACTCTAATGTTGTCTGACCTACGTCACTGATGAGAGGTAAGAACCTCGAAACGCATCTGCAGGTGGTATTCCCAGCCAAATGAAAGATAATCTACTGTTTAATTACATTAAGCATTGCACAAATATCTGTTAGATGTAGTTCAATGTCCGTCGTGGTATTAAATAGGGAAGTAGTTGTTTTCTGTCAGATGTTTGCCAGTTTCATCGCGCGAGACCAGAGCAGCCAAATAGTCGGAATGATGAGTTGATTCGAACAGAGATCAGATGGCATCAGACATTGCATAAGTATATGTTAGATATAATGCAATACCCATCGTAGTATTAGGCAGGGGGGTAGTTATTTTTTGACAGGTATTTGCCATAATAAGCCTACGTCGGTGTGTATTTTAGAGTAAAAAGGGTGAAACATCGGTCTGCAACGACTTTCATTCAGTGAGATTGTTGATACTTAGTACACAAAAATAGCTTTCATCACACTGAAGACGATTAACAATGTGTGACTTGTATGAAGCAAAAGAACTGAAATATCGAGTTAAACTTCAAAATTCCGACTTTCATGTCGGAAAAATAAAATTCCGACTTCAAAGTCGGAATTTCCGTGTTTGAAGTCGGAAAAATTGAAAAAAAAAACTATGTGGCCTTTAGACGCTTTCGTATAAATACGACTTTTCATGAATTACTTCTTAAAGTGAGCACTTTTTTCCCGGATATATACATAGGTAAAGGTAGATTATCTGCTATTGCAAAAGCTGATCTCGCACGTATCCGATGTGCAGCTCGGGGCTCTAACCCAACCTCCTACCTTCATCATTCAACCTGAACACCACTAACCTAACCGGCATTCATTCCTCAAAAAGCTGATAAAATGGAAAAATAATAACCTATGGCGTAGTTAGCCGCAATACTATCGATGCGGCTATGAATCGTGCTTGTGTATGTAGATGGAATGGTTGTTTATAAGAGAAAATGTGAAAGATTTCGTGAACCGAAAACTATTACCGACTTACCGATTTACTATTAAATCGTTGTTCTTCCCGTCACAGAAAAAAATAGTGTATTATACCCGGGAAAAATAATAGATTTTAGCTCTCAGTTTATTGTCTACTTCCGATTCGCGTCGAGAGACAACACAACCTCGAGCTAAAATCTAATACTTTTTTCCCTTGTAAAATAAATAACTATATTTATAATTTACTTTTAAGTCCATGTTGGAAGTAAAGTGTGCATGTTCTTTAGTTTTTAAACTATTATATTTTCTATCTACTGTCAATTCAATGAATATGAATATGACTCCGTCCCTAGAACAGACATTTTCATTTTACATATCAATTCTGAATGACCTCTTTATGCAAAAATGCGCATTCTTCACAAAAATGTACTTACGCTTCTGTAGGAGGAAAATTCAGTGTGATACTAGCTTCGATTTTATCTCCATATCTCCAATATCCCATCATGGCCATCCCTACATATATAAATGTGACCAAACCCATTCCAATATTCAGAACACCAAACGCTCCTCGAAATTTCTTAGGGGTCTCCATATTGTTTTCCAAGGCAATAACCTATAAAAACAATTTATATTTAAAAAACACCGGATTTCAGAGATGCCAAAAAATTGGTCGAAAGACAATTTGCAATTTATTCATAAATTTTATATACAACGTATATTAGATTTTCAACCTATCAACCATATTGTGCAAATAAGGTGAACTATGACCAATTCCCAAAGACAAAATGGTATACTAGTCTATCATGTGGAAATTTTAGAGCAATCCGTGATTATTTATATGTTGATAATAATAATACTCCCACTCCCTCATAAACACTCGAAGAGTGTTGCCAGAAGTATAGCCTGTGCGGGTAGGTGACGCCTATTATTATTATTTGCGTGACGCTCCGGGCGACTTACTGATTTTTTGAGGCGCATTCACTTTTCAGCAATTGAAAAACCTGGAAAACCTACAGCATCACCTCAGGTGGTCGGTGTGCACTCCAAAATAGCACGGGATTGGCATCTAGGCAACTGATAAAACATGTTATATCCTTAGACCTGCTACTGAATCAAATATCTATGATCCCACTTTCTTTGCTGTTTATAACTTTTCACGAGATCTGTTATTTTCACTGCATTACGGTGTTCACGAAGAAATTATTCCAACGTATTTTCGTTAATCGATAGTTCAAACGGCATTGATACCTATGGATCGAATGTAATTTGTGCTCAAAAAACGTTATATTCGCAAGCAATGCAGCAGTTAGGCTTAGACGGTGTTATCCGCACTATAAAGCCATATCATTTCTTTCGAACTACAGAACTCGAACCCTGTGGAATACCTGATTTAATTGGATACATTGGGGATAGTGTGTTGTTGACTCATATCTTTCCTCACAAATCCTTCCGACCAGCTAGAAATCTAACCATTTCACTGCGTTCAAAATAATGCCTGCGATCAACATTTTGACTTTCTACTCAGTGTCAAAAATATTGTTTATTTGGAGCAGTTCCAGCTATGCTTTCTTCCTTATCGAAGATTTGTTCGACCAAATGCATAATCCTGACCACCTGGGAGGTCATGAACAATCGGTCACTATTCAAAATCCATAGCTTTTCAGTTTGTGCCCATTCTTCCCTGGTTTTCAGGTGGGAAACCTGATGGGTTTTCCACAATGAGTATAATAAATCTGTCTGAAAATTAATTTGGATTGTTAGCATATATTTCGATTTTTGAGATTACCAGTCCTTCAGTGCAGAGCTCAAAGCACTGTGGCCTAAGTATCGATCTTGAAAATTGTATGTGAACACAATGTTCCCAAGTTCTGAAATAATTGAAGCAGAAGTAAGAGCACAAAACACTTTTCTCGGGCATAATAAGCCTTCTGGGCCATCATGTCTTCAGAGTCACAATGACATATGGAGCTTGTGAGAGAAAGAAGCAATTTATTTTAGGACAGCTCGATCCAAGTCATTGATTTCAATCAATCAAGTGAAGTTCTGATAGAACTCATATTTCTTCTCATTCATTTTCTGATTGAAAATATACCATTTCCGTCTTCCCATCATCATAAACTCTTCCTGATAGAACTCATATTTCTTCTCTTTCATTTTCTGATTGACATATATCATTTCCGTCTTCCCATCATCAAAACTCTTCTGACAGTATGCTGTTTCAGTTCAATATAGTAATTTTCGTGCAACCAGACGCAAAACAAGCATTTTGCAGCCGCAACAGAGGCCGCAAAATGATATTTTGCGGCCGTTACCCAGAGTGACGGCCGACAAAAATTTTTACGGCCGTTTCCATAGTGACTGCCGGCAAACTGAACGCCACTACAGCATTTGACATTTCTGAAATATGACAATGACAATGTATTTCGAACCAAAAACTATTTCCAAATTCACAACAGAAACATACTTTATTTTTGATATATATTAACATTGATTGTACTGTTTATATTATTACTGATATTCATCCCTGAAGATGAAGCAACTAAATCTATTGTTTCTGAACAATCATTATTTACATTAGACAAAAACGTATTATTTTCTTTGGACATTAACATTTTGCGATTGACTACATTTGAACTAGATGCTACAGTGCCAGAAATTGCATCGGAAATTTTGTTCTTATTATGGATGGAATCCTCGACATATCCTTCCGCTACAGTAGTGGACTTCCATCCACCGTGGCGTTTAAGAACTGATATATCAGCACCTGTATTGGCAAGCAGCGTGGCGGAACTTCTTCTAAAACTGTGGCCTGTGTATGCCCCACTATTTGGTAAGCCGAGATATTTTGCAATCATACTAGGTATTTTTCCAATCGTATGCACTCCAACAACCTGTGCTGAGCACTTTCCATTTTCATATCTCAGAAAGAGACGACGAATAGCAGTATGTTTTGGTCGAAGAGTTACATATTTATAGTAAATTCTTATATAATCTTGATTAGTAATGGTAAAAACACGCTTTTTATCAGTTTTAGTATCAGGAACAGTTACTATCAATACAGTTTTGTCTTCCTGAATATCTTCGAGGGTCATTCTCACTAATTCATCTCGTCGCAATGCTCCTGATATTCCCATTATCAAAACTACCTATAATAATAATTATTATGAATAAAACATCATACTTCACTTTTTTTCCATATTTATATACCTTCCACAGTACATGATTTGCATCACTAGCTTGTTTGAGGAATGAATCAATTTGCTCGTGCGTAAAAACTTTTGATTTCTTTGCTCGATAACCAACTGACTTTTTCTTGAGGAATGGTACCAATTTTAAAAACTTAGAATAAATGCTCCATAAAGTTGAACTCTTCACAACTTTTGATCGCTGCATCAAATATCCTAATAATATGTTTTCTGACACCGTCTTGACATTTTGGATGACACACCAATCTTTGAAGTTGCTGTAACATTTTTCATATTTCCGTTTAGATTTTTCGGGTATCAAATCAGAAAGTGCTGAGTCTATGAGATCTCTCAGCTCAGGAGGAGTGCAAGTAACTGAAATATCACTATCGCTATCGGACATCTTCACGACTTCACGAGAAATGTCAAATTGATTTGTATTGCTAAATATTTCATCTCCATAGAAACATTGTGATATTGAGGTGTAATTTTCTCTATTCGCGTTGAAACGCTGTCTTTTCTAAAGAGACATAATGTTTATTGAAATTATGTAATTTTCACGGTTGCACGAAAAATATTGTGTATACTATGGCCGCGAAATGTTTTCGCGACCTCGAGATTATCTTGCCTCGGCCGGAGCGGCCTCGGCGATAATCTCTCTCTCGTAACGCGAAAAAGCATTTTGCGGCCTTAGTATACAAATAACTATTTCACCATTTTATTGTTTTCATTGATTCAAAAGTATGGAGGAGAAAAAAATACTCACCACACCAACAGCTTGCAGAGAGAACAACGTAGTACCGAAATACAATGGATAGTTGAACAAAGTTCCAAACGATGGCAGACTGGAAAAGGGCGGCAAATTTTGACAGACGTAGTACCCAACCACCCCAAAAGTAACAAACGTGATGATATTGGCCAGAATAGAAAACGGCGCCAACAGCTTGAGATTTCTGATACAGATGATCATGACGAAAGGTATGAAGAACATCAGAATATACAAGGTGAGCGATATTTTCGAAGAGGTGTACTCGTCTCCTACTGCTTTTATGTTAACTCCTACGAATACTACGTATACACAGCATATCCCCATTTGATAGAATATCAGGAAGAAGTTCGTTATACCACTGAAATAAAATGAAATTGAATATGTTTATAGATAATTCGGTTTTTGAAGTATGAACGGTATTAGGATATATGGAAAGAAATACATGTCCTTATTACATAATGTATTTTTTGTTCTGTTTATTTACTAACAGGGAATTCAGATGTATCCTTTTAAATTTTCAGTTACGGAAATTTCCTTTATTTCTTGCAGTATGATTAACACAAGTGTAAATATGACACTCATTTTGACATTCAAAATGTGAACAAAAAATTACAAATCAGCTATTTATGATACAAGTTCGTAAAGTTGGACTTTTTTTATGAGCGTGAAGTACATGAGTATACATGAGTACAAAAAGCACTTTACGAAAGTGTATCTACAAAGTTTGTTTTTTTCGACAGTTATTTTATTGCTAAATTGTAGAAATTGTATCACCAATTTGAATGTTTTATGTTAAGAATTGTCGTCGTATTATAAAATGAGGACTTCCGAGTTATATTTGACGCAAAATAATGTATTTAAAAAAAAAATGCATAAACGTATGAACAGTGTGTAAACATTTTCTTTACTTACGGTGCATAAGGCGCGAATCTCCTAAGGCACGTTGGACCTATTTCACATGCTGTTTTCATAGATTCTGGATACGTCAGAAGTGCTACTTTCATTTTCTTACAAATAACGTACTGTGCCCTAACCTGCAATTATCCAATCAGTTCATTAGACGATATACCATACTTTTGTAATGAAGTAACATCTTAATTGAGTGGAAACCAGGATATTGAGTGTAATTTGGACAATTAGGGGTCATCAACCTTCGACCTGATAATAATAGAAATACTTAACGATTTTAAGACCCAACATCACTGTTACAAAAATGTTTTTAAGACATGAATGAATTTTTGAGTAATTCTCATCTGACCCATTCAAATCAGTACGAGTAAGTACTTTCATTATATGATTTTCAGACAGTTCATGTTATATACATGTTCTTTATGCCTTAGACCTGCATATTGTTGAAGATCCGGCCTTTGTTTTCTACCCATTCATTTTTTACAACAAATGTAAAAAATATATCAAACAAATATTCAATCACCCTGTGAATACTGTGAATTCGCTCAGTAAAGTAATTTCGTGATGAAATCTACATTTCCCTTTGTTTAACCTATTCTCTGTTTTTCTCTTATTCCAATTAATTAATTCCTTTGTCTGGAATCAATGTCAATGGACCTCATTAAGGAATTGTCGGGATGTTTCTTTCATTGAGAGGTGAGTGACATGTTTTTGATTCATACTGAGCGGATTTATCTGAGATTCACACATTTCTCAAGTATTTTCTGTTTTTTGAAAGATTGACAACTTTCATATTGTTCGAAACGAAATATAAGGCCATTCGATGATATTTCTTTAAAGTTTATGAATTCTAGAAAAATCTAACTTTTTCATGAAATTGGTAGGTATTTGACGTATGAACTGAAAGAATTATGAAACAAAAGCGTCTATAGCCGTACCATTCTACTTTTGATCCCGCAGTTCACCATTTGAACCGTCAAATATGGCTGCTCCACGCCTGTTCTTTCTATTTTTGTATTGTTATTAGGTCTAGGTAAGAGTAGACAGGTCAGGTATGGTTGGCTACTAATTAAGCATTTTCAACTCGGTTTGCATCAAAACTCATTTACGCATTTTCGACTGACTCGCAAGCTAGGTTAGCTTGCTCAGGTTAGGTTTGTGTGTCAATTGCGAGCAAAAAAACAAATTCACTCAGTTTCAACTCAGTTTGCGTTCTTATTTTGTTATCTAAACACCCCGCCACACCGCCATCAAATGACCTACTTGGTAAATTTCATCATTTCAATTCGAGTTGTGCGCATGCGGAGCTGTGGGATCAAAAGTAGAATTGGTACTGAAGGCAGTGGCTAATGGATTGAGGACTAAACATAACTAGTTTGTTTTTTTGGAAGATTATTTTTGCTAATTTCTCCGGTTCTCGGAGAAACCCCCTCAGTAGCATAGCTTGCACAAGCAAGGGAGATATGGGACCGCATAGCTTACGCAAGCAAGGGAGATATGGGACCGCATAGCTTACACAAGCAAGGGAGATATGGGACCGCATAGCTTACGCAAGCAAGGGAGATATGGGACCTACAGCTTAGGTACAAGTGGAATCCGAACCAGTTTAGCTATACGTGATAGGCGGTCGGATTGGACCCGGGCCGTCTGGGTGAGAAGAAAAAGCTCTAACACCACGTCCACTACCACTTGGTGGCATGAAAATTAATGTAATTGTGTTCATTCCATAAACTAAAATATTATTCCGCTTATAATCACGTGATTTGAATCATTAAAACCACCAATGACGTCACAGTGTAATAAACCAAGAACGTTTGGTTTCCAATTTATCCACAGAACATAAGAACTCGTTTCATATCATCATCATATCATAACATAATTGGGAATTTCTTCGATTTCTGCGATAGATTTTCAATGGATATACAAATCATTAATACGTGTGTCTACATTATTTTCAAATTCGAAAACCAATAATGTAAATGAGAAGTGTGACAAACACATTCCAAAAATTGTCGGCAAATGAATCAAGTGTGAGTCAGAATATTATTCGAATTTCAAAAATACTCACTAATACGTGAAGGCAATATGTACAGAGTAGACCTATGAGTATTGTAGATACAATTCCATTGGCCATTCCTGAATATTTGAAGGCTTCTGGCAAGGCCAAAATGCCGGTTCCTAGACATCCTTTCAGTAAGTGGATGAGTGTTTCCATATTGCTGAAATTTAAATATGAGATACATATATACTAATCATTAACGTCACCCTTTGAAAGAATAGTTTCCTGAGCCATAGCCAGAAAATTAACATGCCCAATATCCAAAACTTTATTATGAAGAGGATACATTTTTATAGTACCATGAACTTGAACAGAACAGAATCCACCGAGAAGTCTATGGCAATGAACCTATTCAATTAATTTCGACTTAACGGTCATGATCCGAAACATGTTGGACCATATTCTAGTCTTCTGATCTCGAAAATCGCATATGTGCAATGTGCTCTTTGAACCGTACTGTCATGGTTCTTCTAGTTCGACCCACATACTTCTACTCGCAGTTCGTACGGCTAATATCATAAATCCAGTTGATGATGCAGAACTAGAGCTTCTGAAAGGCATGAGTGTTCTCAAGCGGGATCTGAAGGAAGTGGTGATAGGTATTGATTTTCTAGGGTTTGAGTTAGACATGTAGAGACGACGTGTTTGCTACGTTTCCCATATCCCGTATTTATAGTTCATGTAAGAGACTGCAAACAAAAATCATTTTTAGATATGTTAGTAATTAGAACCACCATTGCGCACAGCCCAACATGGCGAGATTGAATCTCTTAGTGAATCGACTCTTGCCGTTCTTACTCAAAAAGGAGAGACTCAAAACTGGAAAAATGAATATCAGGGAGGTGGCTGAGCTGAACGATTATATTCTGTAGACTAGGTGGCAAACTGATTAGGATATAAATATTTCTTTATCCTACACGAACCTCGACAGCATTTTCAAAATGATGGTATACGAACCTTCGTATAAAATACAACAAATCTTGGATGCTTCAGACAGAATAAAAATCATTATTGGGGGATTTATGATATTAACTGTAAAGACGGTAAGAATAAGTATGTGTGTCAAACTAGAAGGTCCATGAAATTACGATTCAAAGACCACATTGGTCATATTCGATTTTCGAGACCAGAAAATCAAAAGCGAGTGTGGCTCAATACGCTTTAGATCACAATGCCTGACACAAATTTGAAATAAGTTAGACAGGTTGTTGAACATAGACTTCTTGATGCACTCGAGAGTCTGAAAATTATAAAGTGTTAAAACAGTATGAATAAGGATAAGGGCCCATTGTTCAAGTTCAAATAAAGATTTCTTCTCCATAATGAAGTCAGTAGTAATGAATTTCCAAGAATAAATGTCATTAAATCCAAGCTTTATGATAGTATTGTTGTCAATACATTATCTTCCTGCTTAGCGGTTTGGGGTGTAGATCACAGTAAAGTTTTCGAAATAGTTCAAGTCAACTTTTCTAAACGAGTTCCCCTGCTTCCCCTCAACACCAGATTTGCTAGTACGCTTAGAAACTGGTTCCACTCATTTGGAATATTCCATTTCCAAACATCTACTTAACTGAACGATAAAATTGTTAACTATGAACAGTGATAGATACCCCCGAAAGTGTCGTCTTGGCTAATCGAACTGGGTGGCTATGATATTAGGTACAACTGGACCAGTAAAGTTAAGCTCTGGTTGGGGACTATTGATTATCTAGAGATATTCAACCAATTGAATCTTCGGCTTTTAGGTAGAAACAAACGTGCATTACACGAAAAATTCGCTTCCAAATTGCACAATGAAGACCTCAATGAACTGTCATTGTCTAGATATAGTCTTTTTCAGCCAATCTATATACCAAATTGCTATCCTCAAAAGTATCTCTCTTTCCGAATACCTCACTGAGACTGGCATTCAAAGGAATGTATTATACCATTGACTTCAATGAAATTTGCACTACATGCGATAAGTATCAGTGTCAAACCATGAACCATTTATTATTCGAATGTCCCATACTTTCTGTTGTTAGGCCCAAAGGATCTCCGTTTTTATACAATTACAAATCTCTCCATAAACTCTCTGCATAATATTAGCTATGATGATGCTAGAATACTTTAAAATTTTCTCACTAAAGTCTTTAAACTAGTGCCTTCGTTGTTAACGAGTGATGTTTTTTTTTATTCATTACTTTTAAGCGGCGTTTTTTGCCTTAGTTTTTTCTTTCGTAAGGTAGTTTTTTCTATTTATTACAAAATAATCGAAACTTCTTGTTATAAGATGTGCATCTTTGGAAACAATAAATTAATTCTATTGAATGATTGAAAGATCGGCGTTTTTTACCACTCGGCTACCTGTTATATCACTAGAGTATTTAAAGACACTCATTCTGACCCCAAAACTAAAAATTTACCACTTCAGGTCCAGAACTGACCTCAATCTTTTGTTTTCAAATGACACTTTGAACTTGTGGCAGTTCCCTTTTTCAACATGAATACCTTATCTTGAACGATAGAAAATAGCGACTAAAGTTTATCTCTCAGCCGCAGATGATTCCACAATAGATTTTTTGAACAACCTGTTCATATTTTCGAACAAAAATCAAAATGCAATGAGCATGACAGGTTTATGTCAAAAAATAACTTTCAAAGTGTTACCACAGAAGAAATATTTCCATCATTTTCATCCTTGATGTGTATAATTGCTTCTGAAGAGCCTGCTTTCCGATTCTTCCGATTTCCCTGATGAGTTTGGCAAAGCGAAAAATTTATTATGGATTTAATGCGAGAGAAGCGAACCTTGCTTCAATGAAATGAACGATTTCTGTGGGAGTGATATTTTTGAATAACATCCTCCATATCTAATTTATTTATCGAATTTTCAATGGAAACTGAAGATATTTAAAAAATCAACTATCTGAATGAAAATGTGAACCACTTTCATATTTTTCTATCAGATGTAGTTCAATGTCCAGCGTGGCTTTAGAGGTTATCTTGAATGATGGAAAATAGCGACTAAAGTTTGTCTTTCAGCCGCAGATGATTCCATAACAGATTTTGTGAATATTTTCGAACAAAAATCAAGGTGAAAATCAAACAAACTAACAAACCGCGTCAGCCTCAATAGTTACCAGCGGAAGGTTCGTGGTAAGATTCAGATGAAAATTGGAGTTCTCATGAAATTGCATCTTCCATATTTTCGGAATAGTATCCACCCACGAAGATACGCTCATACCTACCACTGGAATTAAAATTCATAATATAATTTCATGAAAAGAAGACCCTTGTTACTACTAACAAACACACAAAGTTTAATTATAATCGGCGTAAAGAATTTTCAGTAATTCACGAAAAACCGATTTTTCATCAAACTTTTGACACCCCGTTACTCGGAAACGAAGCAAGTTAGGACACACTTTTATATAAACTTTCTTTCATAAAATGTGACAAGAAATCACCAACTGAAATTAATGACATGTTGCAGAAAAATTATATTTATTGGACTCCCAGTATACAGTTGTTGTTGGGCAAACATTTTTGACTTCATGATAAATTTAGGTTTCTCTAATGGTTTAGCTAGTAACTTTTTTCTTCTTGATACATTTTCAAAAGTATATCTGTGTCTGCATCTGATTTTTTTTTGGGTTTTTTGCATCAATTTGGGCCTCAAAAATTATATTCAGTGAAAATAATTACCTACTTGAATCTCATTTTCATCCGAAATATTAAGATTTGAAATTGCTCTTCTATTTAAACACAATTTGACCTTGACATCGAATATCTCCCCCAAACACTAGCGCTCCTTGTGGTTGTTTCCAAAATGTGGAGTAATTTTGACAGTTTCAGGCAAATATTACACAGCCTTCAAGGGCCATCTAACGTGCAGTAATGTGTGAAGTAACGATGCTTACATCCGTCAGAGATACCAGGAGTACGTTTTCAAATGGAATGAAAAAAGAAGCATTTTCAATAACGAATTAGAGAAAAGGAAACTGAAAATTCAGTCAGCTTTTCGGATGATAATGTTTATGTACGAATACAAATTTTTCAGAACGGGTGTACGAGCATGTTCCCTATTCTTCTTTTTGCTTTTTTCTTCTTCTGCATATGTCTCGCATTACTTTTTTGTTTCTAGTTAGGTACTATTCCATGAACTTCTTTAGCAACACCATCGATATTTTTCGCAGTTGGCTCGGTATCGTATTCATAGGGTTCATCTTCCGGCGAGATGCTTGAGGTATAACTTTCAGAATCCTTCTTGTAGCATAGGTATGTGACACAAGAAGTTATCGCCGTCTTTTTCGTTGGGTATGTGATGCTTATGTGACTGTGGAATGCATTTTTTGTGAAATGATCCTTGGCATTAGTCACATTGTAGCTTATACGAAGTTTTTATCATGGAGTTACAAACTTTTAATCTCTGTTTGTTATTTGTGGCTTTTTTATTTTTTTCCTTAGTTTTTCTGACTTCTTCACGTTTTCTTTTCCGATCTTGTTTCTTATTTTCTTCCTTCTTTTGAGTTTTCATTTTTTATGTATTTCTTGAAAAAATTTTGCTGTAATAGCAAGACTTATGTCCTGAAAGTTTTTTTATTCCATACTTCCCAGCTACTTTTCTATAGGAACTTCCAACTTTTTTCAGTTCTTTTTCTACTAAGCATCCATCATAATTATTACTTTTTAATGGCATTATCTCGATCATAACATGTCTAATGATAGAAATGTGCAGGTTCTTCTAGTTATTGGACATGTGTCCAATAACTGTCTACACTAGTGCAAATTCAACATAAATGGAATATGAGCTAGTAAGTGAGACAACAATATCAATTGGAAAAGATAGTTACTGGACACCATGTCCATTCCCTGAAAATCCCAATATTTTCAGAATAGTTATTTGACAGTATTTTGACGTGATAACGATGCGTCCGAGTAGAAGAGAGACAGCGGCAGCACACAACCTACACGGGAAAAGTTAATGTGGTTTCCATTGTTTACTACAACAACAATTGCGGCAAAAAAGGTAATTAATTTTTGCATTTTAGGAATTTGATTAGCGATATACTTATTTTCTTTCGTTATTGAAAAAAGTAGCATCGGTCGGCGAGTGCAGTAATAATAGGCTATGTTACAATTTTGATAAAAATATCATTATCCCGATCGTATAAAAAGTCAAATACTTTTATTTAGTATTCAATGGAAAAATGATCGTGCGTAGCTATTAATGTAAGATTAAAAATTAATGTTCAACCTCACACATGTTATAACAATGTGTCTAAAATGAAAAGTTGAACCATGTGTCTAAAATGACAAGTTGAACCGCCCAACACCATGCGAGAAAATCTTCTATAATATCGAACAGGTTAGGCGGGCTTTTCAAAAGCAGCAATTTCAAAAATTTGATTGATTTGTCTAATTTCGTCATTTCAAATTACCAATTTATTGACATTGATTTGATTCAGTTTATTTCTATAACAAATTGTTGGAGATTATATTTAAAAAAATTATTTAAATTAAATTTGCAAAAACTGTAAATAATATTTAAAATTTATGCTTTTAACCAGAGTTTTGAGAATATTTATGTTATAATGAAAACGCAGTGCCATGGAATATATTATTATATCAAGCAGGTTTTGGCGGGCTTTTCAAAAGCCTTAGTTTCATGAATTAGATTTATTATGTCAGTTTCATTGTAATTTATCGAAAAAATTGTAATATCCAATGAACCTTTGTATTATACAAAATAATAATTATTTAGTTATAATAATTCAATTCATAAAAGTATGCAATTTTTCATCAAAAACTACTTACGTTGTGGGATTTTCAATTTCTCTATGCACATGAGGATCGTAATCATCGTCTTCCTGAGTGCGATTCGTTCCATCTCTGAAAAAAATGCCACCATCAAAATCTATCAATTGCACAAATGAAATAACATTGTTGCATTGGCAATTTCATCAAGTGTTGTATAATTCTAATTCTGGATTTGAATTCGTGAGCGAATGCATAGCAGTAGTGTAGGTGAACTAAAGGTGCGGATGTTTGGCAAGAGTGAAAATAATTTCGAGTGGATTGGTCAATAAAGTTTAATGATTTTTTGAGAGGTTGAATAATGGGATTTGTCCACGACTATTGTATGAAATATTCATAATGCATGCATTCATTAATCACTAGTGAATAATGAAATTATTCACTACCATCAATATGACAAACATGGTAGAATTTTTTCCGAGTAGCATAGCAGTTCGATTTTGTACGTATAACGTATACTTCGACAAATACGATAAAAATAGAGCGTGCTTTAAAAACAACAAGTCAGATAATTTGAAACGTCAACAATTGCATCGTTGAATTTATTATCCGAAAAATCAATTCTTCATATACCGGGTGACCACGAGGCGAGGTACGTCCCCAATTTTTCTATAGTTTTGAAGATACATGTTTTAAATTTGGTGTGTCGCTATAGTACTTGAATACGCATATTTTGAAACCTCTACTGAAAATTCACCACTTCCTGTTCAACCGGAAGTAACCCAAAACTTTTTTTTCAAATATCATCCTGTACATATTTTTCCATTATCCGGAAGAGCACGCAATTTGTGATAACACTGTTATTTAAAATTGAAAATCGGTTGAAAAATGGCGGAGATACAGTTGATTGTTCAATCGAACAAAGTTGGCCATGAAACAAACTCAAACCATCACAATTGACAAACGAAATCAGAAGTTACCAGAGGAAGCTTCGAAGTGCGGTACAGTGAAGACTGAGGTTCTCATGTAATTGCAGCTCCCATATATTCCTACAAATATCAAAAGTTATTTAAAAACGGAATGGTATCCATAAAGAAATGCTCACAACTGCTATTTTTTAAATGGCAACATGTACTTTTCAATTTTTCATGATAAAAAATAATAAATTATCATTTTACTCGTGCGAAAAGTTTTGGAGAATTCCTAAAGGAAACGAAGATACAATTAGGTCTCATGATGAGTGTTCCTAAAATTAAAAGTTCTTCAACGTAGGCGGCTTAGAACATAATTAAGAAGCAATACAAAAAAGCTAACATAATTTCACGGAGTCAAAGTTTGTTCTACTTATTTAAACAATGCTGCTCTTTTGTTTCTCTTTGTTATGTTCATGGTCGCTTTTGTTGAGGAATATCTAATTTTGAGAACACTCATGACACTCATTTTGTATTTGCTATTTCTTTCGGAATTCTTCGAAATTTTTCAAACGAGTAATCTGATAATTAATCACTTTTCATCATGACGAAGTGAAAAGAACATGTTGCCATTTGAGAAAGAGCAGTTGTGAGCATTTCTTTATATGGGTACTATTCCGTTTTTAGTAAATTTTTGATAATTGTTGGATTATTTGGTAGCTGCAATTACACGAGAAACTCAGTTTTTCAACTTTATCGCACTTCGAAGCCTCCTCTGATAACTTCTGATGTCGTTTCGTCAGTTGTGATGATTTAAGTTTGACATTGTTTGACTGAACAATCAACTGTGTCTCCGCCATTTTACAACTAATTTTGAATTTTAAAGAACAGTGTTATCACTAATTGCGTGCTCATTCTGATAGTGAAAAAATATGTACCGGATGTTATTTGTAAAAGCAAGTTTAAGGTCACTTCCGGTTAAACCGGAAGTGGTGAATTTTCAGTAGAGGGTTCAAAATATACGTATTCAAGTACTATAGCGACATTCCAAATTTGAAATCTGTATGTTCGAAACTATAAAAAAATTGGGGGGCGTACTTCACCTCGTGACAATATTTGTTCAAGGAGTAATGGGTGCCTGTCGGGGAAACGAAATATATAAAATGAAACTTAGTGATTTACAAGATCTTGGATCAGCTTTCTTAGTGAACGTGTCAAATACCAAAATAAAAATTACTCGCAAATTCACAATCACCGATTAGTACAGTAACCACAGACAAATGCAAGCCACAAATGAAGAATGAAACGTAGTACTTTGAAACTCGCACCCAAAAAAATTTAAAAAAAATGTAATTTTTTTTTGGTGTTGTTTCGGAAAGTATAAGATTTATCAAGAAAAAATTTCAACAAGGTGGAAGATAATTCAAATCTCCACAAGAAATATACTTAGTAATTTCTCACAAAATGCTCTCGTTTTCTCAGAAAATCTAATTGAATTACGATATCAAATTTCAGGCCATTTCCGGCAGAGTCGAAAATTAGAACACAAAATACCGTGACTATTGATTTAATAAATAAATTCAATGACACTATTAAACACATATAATCCAGTAACGACAGACAAACTCGAGCAAAAAGTGAAGAATGAATTGTAGCACTCTAAAACTCGGCACATAACATCTCGACTTCATGTATAATTAGAAAAAAAAAATGTTTACCCAAAAATCAGGGGTGGAACCTAAAAAAAGTTTCATTAATCAATTTTCTTTCGTGTTTATCATGGTTCCAACAACTGGCATGCCAAGTTTGGTGGTGCTACAATCGATCATTGTCTCAAAACCCAATCGTACTGGATTAGATGAATTTTACCAAATTTGCAAAAAGTCTCTCAGCCTTCGCCCACCTCATGCTATGACTGATGTATTTTATTTGAAGTTTAAAATGGCAAATGTATTTCGCAAAGAAAGTTTACACAAATGGGAAAACAATTTGCGACATATTTGCAATTACCCGATCCAGGAAAATACTCTAGTCACAGTTTCCGAAGATCATCTGCGACTAAACTTGTTGATGCGGGCAGGGATATAACAACAGCTTTGAAAAGGCATGGTCGATGGAAATTCAGGCACAACGGTAGCAAAAGGCTACTTTGATGATTCGATGAGAAATAAACGAAATAAAATGGAAACAACCGAGAAAATCTCCAACACGATACAGAATCCATACAAGCATAATTAAACCATATCGACAAGCTCGTTTATGAATTACAAAAACATCAATTCAGACTCAGAGTTCAGACTCAGTGTCTTCAATCAATTTTGTACATTGTGTTAATACAAATATTAGTAATAATATTAAAAACTAGTTGAATTTGTTTTCAATTAGTTATAATATAAATGCCATGTTACTCACGTATAGAGATAAAAATTGTGATTAGTTTACAAAGTATTATTTATGGGTCGTGGACAAAGTATAGTATTCTACTTGAAAATTATGTCTATTATTCACTTCGTCCATGTAAATAATAGCCACCATAGTATGCTCAATGAATAATACTATTAATGATTTTTTGAGAGGTTGAGAGATAATGAGATTTGTGAATGAACAAGCAGTCAATAATTGTTTTTTATTTTTGGAACATTTCATTCTTATTCGATATTTCAATTACGGAAATTTGACAAAACTCCAAAAGTTATTGTATGCAGTTCTCTTTCAGGAATATCAGATTCAGCACTCCCCTTGTCAGCAGTAACTGCATGAAAAACCATTGTTTAGTTTTTGCTTGAATACGTTTCTGAGATTCAAGGACCCGATTTGAATTACATATATGACAATTTTGGTCTCAAATACCAGAAAACTGAAAACAAACACTTTTGTTGTTTTTTCTGGGTTAAAAGGGGAAAAGAAGATAATACTTAGAGTGATTATAATCATTATTATTATTATTATTATGACTTGGGGAACGTTGCATAAATATCAGTCAGAGTTAGGTACTCCAATGTTCATTCCGGAAATTAGAAGCGTTTATGTCAAATATCTGCCTCGGTTTTCAGTTAGAGTTTTTTCACAATATCTTTCAGATGGAGTTCAATGTCCAGCGTGGCTTTGGTCGAAGAAGTAGTTATTTTCTGTAAGATATTACAAAAAAATCTGTGTTCCCCATTTAAATAAAAAAATATATTCTGTTATGTATCAAAAAGCATTGTAGGATTGTTCTTGTAGAAAACTTTGCCAACTATCAAAGAGATATAATACGACGGTCATTATAGGGGGCAATAGTTAATAATAATAATAAAAATTACATTGGTCATGCACTCGCAAATTCGCGAGATTGCGCTCGGCAGACATTTCAATACAATACCTCGTCTAACATCATTTAGGAGTATTTTATTGCGACTCCGCACAAAAAAAAGACACCTTAGCTAATGAGTTGAACTATGACGTGTGTTCAAATAAAACGATTTGTAATAAAAATATTCATTTTTTTTTTTAATTACTCAATATTATTTGAGAGGAAAATGGTGAAAGTAGCTGAATATTATGTGTGATTAGTGTGCTGCTGAAATAAAGAGGATATTTTTAGCCTCCACAACAACCCACATTTGGAACTTGAAAAGGTCATATCTGCCAAACTTATATTTTCTTCATATAAAATTCCGTTTGCTATAGTGTTGTTATCGTATTTTCATTAATCTGTGAAAGTTTCATGTAAATCGGAGAGGTTACCGTTGGTATATAATTAATCGGCATTTTCAAAATCTATTATCAATAATTAGTGCCATTTTATTTGACTTTTAAAATCTTACCTCTTTCAATTGTTTTTGCCGCATTGACATTAACACAAAAATAGAAACAAGTTCATAATTTTTCGTGTTTTTCTAGTACTTATGCCTATAGTTATATATAATCAGAAAACATCAGCGATGGAGAGGATTTCAATTCGTCTATAACAAGATATAATCAGAATTGAAATCTACCCTCAACTGCATTGCAACCTATTATTTTATGTTTATGTTCTTCTATGAGTAGGTACTTCGTTTCATAGATGAATTATCATACATTTCTGAATACTTTCCACTCTTTCTGGATTTGCTGCCACACTGATACTTGCACAATTTCTTCCAATCTCCTAGCATTATATTTTTTACAGCTACCTTCCTACTACTGAACTGGAGGTAAGATTTCTCAAGAAAAATCACTGACTGATTTATACTGACTTGTACTGTCAGAATAGGTTACATGACGTTTGTTTTTGATAAAAGATATAGAGCACTGTCAGCTGGCGTCACAACATGGCGGTCATGGGGGGACAAACAAAGCATTTGGCATTTGATAAAAATTTAAAATATTCACAGATATTAAGTGATTCACGTAGCCTTATGGAAAATGGATTGAATGGGTTTGTTTTTGTTCAGTTTGGCTTGTTTGTCCCTCTATGACATTGTCCCGCAACTGTCATATTACGTCACGGACAGTGCTCTATTGGAAATGACATTAATAGTTGGTACAAATTATCAGACGGATTAGAAGTAACCAAGGATGCCAAATAAACTTGTGTTTTTAAACAGTGCGTGAAGTAATAATTTTAGCACAAGTGTGTAAAGTAATTTTTCACACTGTTCATACATTCACTAATTTCATGATAATACCACGAAAATTCATAACAACTGTCGTAACATCAGAAACTGGTATGATAAACTGTTGTGAAGAGCTTCTGTGCCTCGTGTGCCTCGTTCAATGAAGTTCACGCTCATGCAGAAAAGACCTACTTTACGAACTTGTATCATTTTCTTCATCTCTTTTGTATGTACAGTTTGTTTTCCCAAAGTGTATGATTACTCAGCCGTAATAAATATTTCAGTATTTTACAGAGGATGGTGTGAAAAAAAAGTTGATGAACAAGAGATCATTTTATGCGACAAAACTGACAAAATATATCCAGATGACAACAAAATCCTCAATGTCCAAGAGACAGTTCTTCTTTTCTGTAGCCACTAATATCGTGTAAATATAGTGAAATATTCTAGTAAAGATATCATATATGTGAGTGAGTGAGTGAGTATTCTTTTTACAAGATGTTTCATCAAGGGGTCACAAACATACGTATACCACTAACGTTTTGGACGGTAATATATTAATTTTATGATATGAAAAGTACCACTTTACTCACCAGATTCATAAATATTTATTGACTTGGCATGGCAGGGATTGAAAGTAAAAAACAACCATTTTTTAAGTTTTATCTGCACTTCAGCCTCTTGGTAAAAAGAGATTCCTATTATACCGTGTGTCCCACTTTGAGCAGCCACACCCTCGTATTTTCTTGACAGTAAAGTGATTTAAAAATTTGTTTTTCATTACATATAGTACCCAGAAATATCTACCTTCAGGTTGATGAAATATTCGTATATCCATTTTCCACAGCTACCTACGACCAATTGAAAAGTGAAAAATTGGGAAAAACATACTAGGTATTGTTTTATCGCAAAAATAACACCAGGGTCTGTTTCAGTACACTCTAAAACCCCCAAATCTCAGTAATAATTCATTAAAATATACAGGGTGTCATCTGTAACTAACAACATTTTTTATTTGTTATTCATCCGCAATGTTTGGTAGTTTTCGATTTTTTTCCTTGGTCACGAAGTACCTGAAAATGTTCAAATAGTGCTGTAGGGAATATTCCAATATTACTTTTCATGGCTACCTACGACCAAACTGAAAAGTGAAAAATTGGAAAAAATATACCAGGGATTTTTTTATCGCAAAAATAACACTAAGTTCTATCCCAGAACACTCTGAAACCTCCAAATAGCAGTACTTAATTATTTAAAATATACAGGGTGTCACCTGTAACTGACATAGTATTGTTTTTATTCATGCGTGATGTTTAGTTGTTTTCGATTTTTTTCCATAATCACTAATTACTTAAGAATGTTCGAATAATGTTGTAGAAAATATTCAAATATTACTTTTTCATGGCCATCTATGACCAGTCGAAAAGTGAAAAAGTGTGGAACACACATCAAGGACTTTTGTAGCACAAACGTAACAGCGGATTCTGGTTCAGGAATCCCTAAAATTCCAAGACCCCAATTCTTGAATCATAAAAATATACAGGGTGTCATCTATAACTGGCAGAATTGATAACGCTTATTTATTCTTAGCGTTTAGTTGATTTACAAATTTCTTCTCGAGTTCTGATCCAGAAATGTTTGTGGTTAAAGTATCCTTAATGTATTTTCCCCATTTTTTCGTCTCTCAACTCGTCATAGCAAGCCATGAAAAAGTAATGTTTGGTTATTTTCTATAGCAGTAATTGAACATTTTAGGTACTTTGTTAGTATAGAAAAAAAAATCAAAAACAACCAAAGATTACGGATGGAAACAAATTGAAAATTTTGCTAGTCTGTAAGACACCCTGTATATTTTAATGAGATCTGGGGGTTGAGGCATTTTCTGAACCAGAATCTGATGTTAGTTTGGAAGTAAAAAATTTTTTAGTATATTTTTCCCAGTTTTTCACTTTTAAACTGGTCATAGCATGCCATGAAAAAGTAAAATTTGGGTATTTCTTATACTCAGCATCAATTGAACACGTTCAGGCCCTTTGTTACAAAAAAAATCGAAAGCAACCGATCATTTCGGATGAATAAAAATTAATAATGTTGCTGGTAACAGATGCCACCCTGTATATTTTAATTAATAAAGCACTTAGATCTAGGGGTTTTATGGTGTTCTGAAACAGAATCTGGTGTTATTTTTGCGATAAAAAAATACCTGGTATGTTTTTCCCAATTTTTCACATTTCAGTTGGTCGTAGGTAGCCGTGGTAAATGGATATACGATTATTTCATCAACCTCAAGTTAGATATTTTTGGGTACTATATGTTATGAAAAATAACTTTTGATATCACTGTACTGTCAAGAAAATACGAGGGTGTGGCTGCTCAAAGTGGGACACACTGTATAACTAATATAGTATTATACAATATTGATGATTCCCCAACAGATTTTATGGATATTCTATTCATAATTTCGAACAAAAATCAAAATTACACAATATATTATTCATCTGAAAAATCAGAAGTAATAATGGAATACTTACATTCCAGATATTACCACCATACCAAAGAATATTTCATTGAAGTAAGTACATATACTCATAAAGAAATCATGTTCATGCACATTCAAAAATCCTTACATATTGGTTGATAATATTCATTGAAAGTGATTTAAGTAGATTCACAAATTCCGATGGTAGGTACATAATATAAAAAATACCATCAACTTGGACACTGAAGATGCAACATACCATGGGTTTCTATTACTTTTTTTTTTTTAACTATAGTATCTATTTAATTCCTGTGCACAACTAATCATCAGTGAAATGATCTATTTATTCTTCTACAAAATTATTTGAAAATAGTTTTGAATTTTTTACCCTTTAGGCAGCAAGCTTGTTTGTTCTCCAACCTTTCTGAAAAAAATTACAACGTGTAAAATTTTCAAGTGGAATTACTATTAAAACTCTGATTTGATGAAATGGAAAAGAAGGAAAGGAATATAATATGAGGAGTAATACGTTAATGACCTACAATGTAAATATACCAAATAATTAGAATGATTATATTTTATGAGAAACTTGAAATTGAAGTTGAGAACCAATTTTTAACTACCAAAGTTTCTGAACACCATGCGACTAAATGAAAATCGATTTAGTATGCATAATATTGCATTATTATAAAATGTGTATGGGGCGATTAGAAAAGAGTTGATGTTTCTTAAAATTTTGAATTTGCCTGAATGCCTGAATGCTCGTTATTAATTGAGTATATTCATTTCTTTTATAATTGAATGCTAATAATTAAGTTTATGTTATTGTAAAATGATATTATTATTACTATTATATTATTATTATTATTGTTATTCATTACTATCTCAGATATCGCCCAGAGAATGAAAATTTTGAACATATACCCTGATATCCGAAATGTTTGGAAAACTCGTGCCGTTACTTGTAGTTCAGGACAATTTTGAAATTTTACTATTTACAAATGGTAGGTGCCAATCCTCGAAAGTATTCAATAACTGCTACTACACAAAGAGTTTTTTAATTTTGACAAATCCAACAATGAATATAACGATATTTATCTGAAATGTTGAATAAACTGCTCGAGAGCTGTCGCCCTCAAGAAGTCACTGAGACTAGATCGGAATATGTTGAAAGCTCCATGAGTGTCCAAACGGTTCCCGATCTTTTTGGTCATTTGCCAAAACAGTTGGAAGAAATTTTAATTCCAGCTCATTTTCTTCCCTCAACCAAGGAAGATGAAACACTAGCAACGAACGCTCAGGAAAAAGCCAATATCTTTGCACACATGTTTGCTGCAAATTCTACGCTGGATTCATCGGGAAAACAACCCCAGAACATCATTTCCATTGACAGTCATATGCCTCAAATTATCTTTCACCAGCGAACCATCAGACGAGTTTTGCTGGGTCTTGACACCAACAAAGCTAATGGATTTGACGGAATTCCTCCGATCGTCCTCAAAAAATGTGCTGCCGACCTAACACTGTTTTTTTTTTCAAGTTATTTAAGTTATTCAACCTCTCTTATAATTTAGGGTTATTTCCGTCCAACTCGAAAATTGCAAGGCTACAACCAGTCCATAAAAAAGGGAAAAAGAACCTACCCAGCAACTACAGACCTATCGCACTACTATCTGTTATTTCGAAGTCATGGAGAAAGCTTTCAACATCGAGCTCATGAAATATCTAGAAAGCTCAGAAATCAATGATCGACAATATGATTTCCGGCACCCGAGATCAAACGGTGACCTGCTTGCTTATGTCTCACATATTTTGCAGCAATCTATCGAAAATATGGTGAAACTCTGGCCGTTTGGCACCAAGGACTCATAGCCAAACTTCCATCTTATGGCTTGCCTCCCCAGATGTGTTCCTTTTGCTATCTAGCTTTCTCTCAGACCGATCTCTCCACGTGGTGGTCGATGGAGTTCAAAAGTACTCTACCAATAAATGCTGGTGTTCCGCAGGGATCTATTCTAGCATCAACACTTCCCATATACGGAGTGCAGCACCCAACACACACATTGAAACTTTTCGTTTCGATCCAAAAGAGAGCCATTCGTCTCGTCGGTGATACTTCGCTCACAAGCTCGCTTACTTCTCTGGAACATCGCAGAAAGGTTGGTGATCTGTCCCTGGTTTATAGATATTTTCATGGACGATGCTCTTCCGAAATTTCATCAATCGTTCCACCCGTTAGCGGTCTCATCCAGATTGACCCGTCGAGCTCAGTCCTCACATCCATATACCGTCACTTTGGAGACATGCCGCACATCTGCTTCCCAGGACTTGTTTTTCCACAGAATGGCAAAGCTTTGGACCTCGGGAGGTGTTCCCTGAGGCACACAGCCTTCAGAAATTCAAAAAGAACACCAAATCCCACCTACTTTTCCTCGGCTCTCACGATGTTGTTTGAACAATACAGGATTTTCCTTTTCGTGGGAACCATTACTTAAAAATAATAAAAATAAAAGTCATGTCAATAATTACCGTATATTCAATTCTAAGTATGTATATTCCAATCAGTTCATTCTATGGAATCTTCTTCCTACTCAACAGACGCCTTCGTATCACCAAACACTTCTCCCACCCTCAGAGTCAGTGGTTAATGAACGAAATGGTAGTGTACCTGAGCAAATGTTATAAATCAAGAACAACTGATGCATTCCGTATTCATATTGTCAGAAAACGCCACTGTACAAGCTGTAATGTACGAAGGCGTAGAAGGGCCACGGTTTTTTCTTTTTTTCAATCACGACTTCTAACTCGGGATCTCGAGATCCAGAAAATTATGATCTTGGTCTCATTCGATTGGAAATGGCATCTAGAAAAAAATGTTCAACTGGAACAATTGAGTAAACAAAAAAATGGTTGGGTTTTTTGCAGATATTTCATAAACTATTGAGATATCCAAAATTTGAAAAAGATCCTCAAAAAGCAAGATTTTCCTCTCTGTACTGTACCGACAATATTTATAGTATTGATATAGAGGTGAAACTTGGAATTAAAGCGGGTAGTGATCCTTTCACGCGAGACGACAGAATCAGAATGATAAAAAAATATTTCAACCGTTTGAATATGAATATTAAGAAATAAAAAAATATTGGTACTATCTAAATACATGAATAAACAATAATCCATCAACAAAAAATGTTTACCCCAATTTTTTAATCAACTATTCCTTTGTTGCTTGGTTAATTTGTACTTGTTGTTGTTGTTACCATAAAAACCCTGATTATTTCCAAACTGAAAACCTAGATTTTTTTACTTCTTCGAGCTATTCGCGAAAGGATTTAAACTCGTTTGGAAAAATAAAGACATTTCGATTTTTCACTTTTCTATTCTAATAAGGTATTGAAAAATCAAAATCGCAAATAATTAAACAATCAGGTTTTTTTAATCATCCTCAATATTCTGTTTCCTTATTGTGAAAAGCTACATCACAATAAATTTGAAAAAATATAACTTCCATTGCTTAAAAATCGCAAATCACATACTAATTAACAATTCATTTTTGTTGCTACATGTTTATATTGGGGAACCATTTCTTAACATGATTTATCACGTTCTTTCATATCATAAAAAAAATTCATTTAATTTTCATTTGTTTAATAAACAAACCATTTGTTATAAACAAATGAAATTTTGCACTATATTTTTTTTAAATACTAAAACAATACTAAAAAAACTATGTGCAATTTTGTATGGCATTTTAAAAAATATGAAGAAAAAAAATTTCATTCAGAAATGCACATGGTTGTTTTTATTATTTTTTCAGTATTTAAAAAAATATAGCGTAAAAATTGTTTATAATATATATATATATATATGTTTGTTAAATATACAAATGAAAAGTATTTTTCTTATATAGTATGGAAGAACTTTATGAATCATGATAAAAAAATGGTTCCCTAATATTAATATTAGTGCGTTTTTTAGCAATATTTTTTTAAGAAACATTTTTTTCTTATACATCATTATTTTCATTAAGGATTAGATTGTCGAAGATTTTTTTAATCTTATCAACAATGCATATGTTTTTAACAAGTATTTGAACAACATGGAAGTTATTTTTTTTATAATCGTTAAGAACCCTAATGCCTAATTTACGATTCTTATTTTTCGATGCCTTAGATTGTTAACAAAAAAGTGAAAAATAGAAATTTCTTGATTTTTCCAACAGAGATCTTCTATAAATCAATTGAAGAATAGCTCTAAGGAGTAAAAACAAAATCCAGGTTTTCAGTTTAGAAATAATCAGCGCTATTATGTCAACTTTCAACAGGTAATAATTAACTAATTAACAAAAGCATAGTTATTAGAAAAATTAGGGTAAAAATTTGTTGTTGACGTATTATTGTTCATTTATGTGTTTAGATACTATAAAAATATTTGTATTCCTTAATTTTTATATTTGATGGGTAATTTTTCTTCATCATGCTTCTGAATCGGTCGATGCACGTGTAAGGACCACTACTCGTTTTGATCCCAAGTTTCACGTATGAATTGAAATTATAAATATTATACCAAGAGGGAAGACTTTTTTATAAGAAATGTCCTGCTCTTTGAGAATCTTTTATTCAAATCTTGGTTATCTCAAATAATTTTTAAAATACCGTTCTTTTTGTGTTGACTTAATTGGTGCATTTTTTGCCGGTCCCAATTTTTCTACTTAGATGCCATTCCGAATCGAATGAGACAAAAATCATAATTTTTGGTGTTCTCGGTCAGCTTTTTGAAAAAATAGCACTTGTGAACCAGACTATAAGTTAGACGTGTAAGTCAAGATCTCGAGATCCCGAGTGATAAGTCGGGATCTCGAGATCGCGAGTTAGATGTCGGGATCTCGAGATCCTGAGATAGAAGTCGGGATCTCGACTTAGATGTCGGGATTGACCAAAAGAAAAAACCGTGGCCCTTCTACGCCTTCGTAGTACAGTGAACGAAAGCAACAGTAAAATTATTCCTAATATGGTCGCGATCGAATCATCAGGATTCATTGGCGTTCTCGATGATTCAAATAATGTATATTGGGAATTTGAGCAGTGGAGATGGACAAGTCAAAATGAACCATGTTGAGTCGAAATTGAGGATTGAGTATACGGTTGTTCAAAAGACGAGTTCAAGTGAAGTAAGCGAATAAAATCCAGTAAAGTTCGCATGCAGGGTACTTCAGCAGTAAATAAACGATTTTTACTGTATAACCATGAACCCTAATTTTGAAACAATATTTGCTATTCTCCAGTCCGTTTCACCCATTGTGGATATATGCCAGTTTACCTTGAAGAGTTCTTTTTCTTTCAGGACTTCGTCTTTCTGCATTCCTGTAGACCTCATTAATTCATGCTCTTAAACTAGTCTTGTGGATGTTCAGATTCATCTTCTTGATGTATTCTCTTTATGCCTAATTTTCTTACGAACTGTCCTACGTGAGCGACAACACGTGGACGGCGCGGACGGTGTGGCCGACGGGGTGATATCAAAGCGATAATAATGATTGGTTATCCTACGACCGCCTTTTATTCATAAAATATTAAGTTTCTAGTTTAATTTCAGCAATATTATTGTATTTTTGTATAATGCTACAGTTAGGTAATTTCATTGTTTATTTAGATTATTAATTATTTCCTAACTATGTTTTTCTTTTCTTGCGAAACAAGTACAACAGTACTTATCGCAATGCAACTTTGTTCACATTGTTTTGTATATAAATAAAGTTTATTATTAATATTATTATTATTATTACGTAGCAACTACCGCGCGGCGCGCACTGCTCAAGCAGTTTTGTGGCGGCACAGCCGGTCAAAATATTTGATATTTTCGCCTTTGCTGCAAGTATTTTTTCTCGAAAACCAGCCAAAAATTCAGGAGACCAAAAAGTTGTATTTTTTCAATTGCCTAACCCGAATAAATATACTTGTTACCAAGTAAGTCAGTGGCGTACATATTTTTGTCAAAACTAGAAACAAGGCAATGAGACACTTGCGCTTTGCACGTAGGACACTCTGGTCGCGTTCACCGCCTACGCTGCCATTGCAGCGTCGACCGCGTCGGTCTGGTGGTTGCCGCTCACGTAGGACACTGCGTTAGTGCAAATACATCTCAATGTCCAGACATCAAGATTTTTCCATTCAATATACGGTTTCATAAAGAAACAAATATACGTTTTATAAACTGAAGAAATACCGAAAAACTCAATATTTCAGTGAATATAATCACGTATCTGATTAGATATGTATGAATTCTATTCCCTATGAGAAAATGAGAAAAATAAACATATTGGTTAGTTGTATTTATTTAATCTGTGCAAAATTAATAACGGGATATCTTCATTAACAAGAGATTGATATTCTAGAGCCATATTAGAGAAATAGCTGTTTATAACACAAGAGTGAAAAGTGGATGTTTAAAACACGGATGTAAACGTTCCAAACACACTTTTCACAAGTATACCATGCAATATTTTTTGACACGGGAGTATAATGAAAAAAATTGGGAAACATTTCCACATACATGGTATAAATTATCATACAAATTTTAGAACAACCAATTATAGAGGAGGAGTTACTAAGGTTGCTATGTCCGTTCATGTGGTTTGTTTACGAACAAATAATTTTTCTTTGTGGATATTCAAATCACATAAAAAACGAGATATAGAAACGTTCGATGCGCTAGAATAATGAATTCCGAAGGAATCTATGAATATTCTGGTGCATCAGATATAGAACGGGGGAATTTGTTAGTGTTTTATCATGAAATCCCGTGCACATTACGAAGCTGATTACTTTTATTTTTTCTCATTCGAATACTTTTCGCACATGTGCGGAAAATAATTTACCTCTCGCATGGGTCTTTCAAACTGACATTCTTTACTTTGACATGACTACTGAAAAATAGGATATTTCAGTTTTCAGTGTCAAAAATAATTTGAAAACACCAGAAGTGTTGTCTCTCAGTCTGATACACACTGTAAAATTGACTTCATTAATTTCATGAATATTGAAATAAATAAAACGATTATTCAATTAAATTATTAATTATTAAAAAAAGTTAATTATCGACGCTACTATTTTTGATTTATATGATTTGATAGATTAGCACATACAGGGTTCAATTGAAAATTAAATAGGTTGGCTTGAATCTGAAACGACAATTGTGGAACTCATCAGCAGTTCAAAGAAGCGTCTTTTCGAAAAAATTATTTCAAAGAATGAAAAAATAATGCCAAGTAATTATTATAAAATTAATGTATCAAATAAACGCATAGAAAAAGTACAAATTTGTGAAGGAATTTATCTGCAACTTTGCAATATTCGGAACTATAAATTGTTTAGGATACAAAACATACTTGCAAAATAACTTACTTATTAGGACCAAGAGGCTCCAATTTCATAGTATCCGTTTGCATCTTGAGTTTCACACTTCAGTCTCGTTTTCATTCACACAACAAATCAGTTTTCAAACTTAAGTGTACTATGCCGTCCTTGCTAACATTCAGCCTAACTGCATCTTCTCGCCAGTCCTGAACAAAAAATAACATCATTAGAGCAATCATAATTCCACTCGCTTGTACATTCCAACATTTTTTTTGTTACAAAAATCGATGCAGTTGAAGAAGGTAGCAATTTTCTTTGGCATGATTGTACGGGGCGTTCCTAACAAACCAGTTCACTCACCCATTTTATTGCATATATGAGAATATGTAGTGTATTTTTGGCAGATAAGAAAAACTTGTCGAATTTGGTCGTTTTGGGTTTGGGAGATTTGAATTATTCCAATATTGTGTTGAATCAAATGCATTGTGAGAAAAAAACAACAATAAGTTTTACAGAGAGGATGAACGATGAGGTTATGAAATTACGAATTAATTAGTCACACTCCTCGACAAATAAAGGTAAAATCGCTTTTCTTTCACATTTCAGTTTAACAATTGAATTTTCAGAAATTTCTAGTCATAGTTTGCAAATACAGCTGTAGCAAAACGGATGGACGCGTGGTATATACTCCTTTTGAAGCGGGAGGGAGTGAATTAACCTAAATATGTCAACTGCCCATGAACTCTTCGATTTTTTGGCAAATAAGTGAAAGAAAAGGAGTATTAGGTATTTTGTAAAATAAACATATTTGAAATTTATTGGTTTTTCATTTACCAGAATAGTAATTTTCGTAACAATTCCGGAAAATACTGTTTTTTTGGAAGAGTGGATAAGATTCTACGCCAAGCCAGACGAGTCCTGGAAGTCTGCGAGTCCAAAAAAACTGTTTTCGGACGTGTTGCTTACAGAATTTTTTCGGCAACCGTGTAGAATAACAAATCGAGGCTCATTTATTCACAATAATTTTTTGTAGAAGAAAATTTCGAACGTTTCAATTCTTATTTGATTTAAAAATTGAAATTCGAACAGAAGATAGGTACTAACAGAAACATCCTAATTCTTATTTATATTAACATATTTTATTTTAAAATTCGATCACTTCCCGGCCTAGTCCGAGAGGTAGGCACTAGTCGGACGGTTGCCGGAAAAAAAATAGTTTAGGTATTTCCCAACTAGTTTAATGGTAGGTAGACAGCTTTCATACCAAACTTTTACAAAAAACTTCAAGAATACGACTGTGAGTATGACGAAAATAGTTTATAGTTTAATATTCCTTCTAATTATGATACTCCATCATAAATACTCTTAAAGGACGGTTATTATTATCATTTACCGTGCTGCTCCTGTGTTTTTGATGGCGTATCCACTTTTCAACTATAGGAAAACCCAAAACAACACCCCGGATGGTCAGTGTGCGCCATAGGCGCGGCGTGATCAGAATTTTTTTTTTTGAGTGTGGGGCTTACTAACATCTTGCAATTTTACAAATCCTCTAAACTTTCAAAAATTTCTGGGGGACCATAAGCCTCTGTCTACGCTACTTATGCCTCACGGAAGCTGCCTCTCTTCCCACGAAGGTTTCGAGAGACAAGCACACTCGGATGATGGAGTTTTCCTAGTTAAAGGACGATTCATTGGAGTCCTGATTCTGATTCTGATTCTGTTTACCATGGAGGAAAATAGATGGATTCTTCTCCAAACTAAGAACAAACTAAACAACCACTTCTAAGTCGCCCACACTAGGAAATATTTTTGTATAATTTGTATTATTGAAAAATTAGTGAAGAGATTGTCATCATTGGCAGTATAATGATGTTAAAGTCCGGGCTGTCACCAAACCAGAGTATAGTTTTCTCCATCATCTTGAAGGGCTTGTTGTAAATTTGAAGGTTCTGCCACGGCTTCACAAATACGTGGACTCTGTATGAGGGGGTTGAAGGGGTAAATGATCGTCAGCAAAAACCAAAGCAAAAGAAAATAATACAAAATAGTTAAATGAGATATATTATGTGTAAAATATGTGCAACATAAAAATAACTAAAGGAATCCATTGACTGAAACGTGGTACGGAAGGTTTAAATGGTTTTTGATAGTGACAGGATTTTAGTAAATTCATGAGATGAAATTTCGAACCTTGCGAAGTTTTCCAGAATTATTTTTTTTTTAATTTCGCTTTTAAATTTAATCGTTATTTTAATTTGTTTGGTATGGTAATGGTAAAATGATTTCTGTGTTAGAGTTTTATCGAAGAAATCAATACGCACATTTCACACGGTCATTCCAAAGTTAGAAGTTTTCACTTCTACCGGCAGTCCCCATTGCTGCCTATTTGTTTCCTGGTCTATTCTCCATTTGGTTTTGAGAGGGGGCCCAAGTGAAAATTTCACCTTGAGCCGACCCTGCATATGAGGTTAAATGATTGCTTGCAGCAGATAAAATCAGATTTTTCTAATGCCAATTTCGACAAGAGATTGAATACACTTGGAGAAATGAAAGGGTGAACCACAATAGGCCTTGGGACACGGTGAAAGCCCTGATGTAAGCCGATTCAAATTTACACCTAACCTTATACCTATATGGCTGATTATTCTGTCTAGAGCAGGAAGAGGATCTACTATTATTATGCTAACTAGACTACCTACGCAAATGGATTGATTGATTTCCCAATGTTAATATCTATGGTAGATGTTAGGAATTTGATATTGAAAAATCAATCAAATCTAATAATATAATTTTACATTTAACATATTCCGTAAATTTTGATATTCCTTGGAAAATGATCGCCGAATCAAAATACTCCTCATTCTGCAATTGATGGCTTATCAAAAAGGGTTGAAGACATTCCAACTGTCCAATATCAAATAATCATTTAAAATTTTAACGATCTCGTTACTTCCTGTTGTCATGAGTAGTTTGCATCAATCATAATAATAAACACATATACACACACTTCATTTCAAAGATTATACAGGGTGTTTCATAATAAATGCGCAGAACCAGAATATGATAGCTCTTTTAAGAATATGGAAAAAAGTTTCTATTAACTTACCCTCTAAAATGCACCATTTTCGACATACAGGGTGTTGAATTAAAAAAAAAAATCGTTTTTTGCGAATATCTCTGGAACCGTTTATCGCACAAAAAAAAATTTTGTAGGCATTTTCTACTCATAATAAGCTATGTTTTGTGCTGATTTTGATTTTTTTAAATTCATAATTGGTGAAGATTTTGAATGGGTAGTGGGTGTTTTTTCCTACAACTTCTACGCCACTAGAAAAAGTACAGTTTTTAGCCATCTATTTGAACCGCCAATGTCTACACAAAAAATGTACTCTTGTTCATAAGCTCGAAAGTTGACCGTTTTCAAGAAAAAAAACATGGTCAATTTTTTTAAATAATAATGCATCGAAGAATTGTTGCGTGCATTGAAGCTAACGGCGGACAGTTCCAACACTTAATTTAATAGAGTATGATTTGTTTTTTTTTCATTTTGCAATTATGAAGTTAACGTTTGGTTTTGTTACTTGTTCTAACGTTTAAATAAATTTTGTATAATTATGAAAACAATTATTTAAAAAAATTGACCATGTTTTTCAACATGAAAGTTGATTTTTCTTGAAAGCGGTCAACTTTAGAGCTTATGAACAGAAGTACCTTTTTTGTGTAGAAAACATTGGCGGTTCAAATAGATGGCTCAAAACTGTACTTTTTCCAGTGGCGTAGAAGTTGGAGAAAAAAACACCCACTACCCCTTCAAAATCTTCACCAATTAAGAATTTAAAAAAATAATAAATCAACACAAAACATAGCTTATTATGATTAGAAAATGTCTACAAAATCTGTTTTCTGTGCGATAAACGGTTCCAGATATATTCTCAAAGGACGATTTTTTTTTAATTCAACACCCTGTATGTCGAAAATGGTGCATTTTAGAGGGTAAGTCAATAAAAACTTTTTTTCATATTCTTGAAAGAGCTATCATATTCTGAAGTCCTGCGCATTTATTATGAAACACCCTGTATAAAGATTATTTTGTTTATCAGTTCCAAATTATTTGCCGATCGTTGAACTTTGAACATTGAAGCAAAACTGACCTATGCATAACTTGATCTAATTAATAATAAAATAATATTTATACGATTTCCAAATCAATATTTTGGAATGTTAAAACATATTAATAATTACTTGAATTTATGAAAAATTTCATATCTAGTATCTGTTCTGCGACAATTCTGGATTTTGTAGGTGATTTTTCTATTCTTGCGAATGCATTTAGTGGACTGGAATTGGCAATCATGTCAACGTTGCCTCTAGACTATTACTCGATAGAGTTATGGGAAAATCCACAAAAAAAGTGTTTAATGATATAACAACATATAGTTGAGGGTTATGATTCTTTTAGTGGTTTTCTCCAAATTTGAGAATGCATTGTAAGATCGTTACTTGAAACTCTCTCGTCGAAAGATCACATCATTTTGTTTCGTGTCGAAGCTTCTTTAAAAGCGATCTGAGCGGAGCGAGCGCGTTAATGTTCAATTTTGTTAATCGCCATTTTAATTCACGAGTTTGTTACAAAACTTTTCCGTCGACAGTAGTTTTCAAAAATAGAGATATCTTACGTTCACTGTTTATCTATTCAACGATACGATAAAAAACAATCACTATTTCCTATTTATATTAACTCAAAGATAGTTTAATTTTCCGTAGTGGTAGTTTTATTATTTTTATTTATTAATTGAAATAGAAAAAAATTGCTCTCATGTGGGTTTGAACTGTCGACCTCAGTATCACCTCTCTCGGCTGTCTGGCAACCGTCATCATTACGCCACGTGACTATCTATGATTTCCACTGACAACTGGTGTATTGAAGATTTCCTGAAATTTAATAGTACTAACCTATATAAAATGTAATAGAGCAATGTATGTTGGGTTGCTTATAATCAAATCGTTGGTTAATATAAAATCATTCATTAACAGGGGTCATTAATCAACGATTTTGAGTGCGTTAAAATAAATCAGAAATGAACGGTCGAAGGAAAATGAGTTTTTAAGAGACTAACTTATAAATCGAACACCTACTAACATTTTTAAATTTGGTCTCTCAAAATTGGCAATCTCCCGATATCCGTCAATTGGCATAAGTTACAATGTTTCAACAGTACGGGTATAAATATCCAATAGATTTATTCTTGCTTTAGCATCATAAAATAATTATTCATTACCATTATCATTATTATTAGGAGAAAATAAATAAGAACATGAGGGTGTGTATTAAAAAGCCTGATTAAAGCATTGCTGAGTCCGAAACCGGTCGGAAAATAAAGCTATCCAATGGACGTAATAGCTGGCCGGTAATGACATATTTTATACAACTTTTTTTTAATGTATACTTATGTCAGTTATAATTATTATTATAGGGTTTTTAAATGTTCTCACCAAATATTTAAGACTGATTGCATGCAACCAAAGATGCAGCAACGCATTTCAGACCGATTGCAGCGTACCATCGCCAATACCAGCGGTATACGCAGAAATCGTTGTACTTTGGTCTCGGGTGAGCTTGGATTAATAGGTTATGTTTCGCAGCCTCGTGACAAATCAATAATTAGTTACGAATTCTCGTATTAATACGGATTGACAGAGCGAGTACTGAATATTAATGATAGTGATAGAATTTTTCGGCATTGAAGAGAGTGAATCAAGGATATATACCTATAATAATAATAATAATACTCCCTCATAAACACTCGTAGAGTGTACCCAAAGGCAAGGCCTGTGTGGGTAGAGGACGGCTATTATTATTATTTGCCGTGGCGCTCCGAGGCGACTTACTGATTTTTGGTGGCGTATTCACTTTTCAGCTGCAGGAAAACCCGGAAAACCTACAGAACCACCTCGGGTGGCCGGCGTGCACTCCAAGCTAGCACTAGCCGCCGAGATTGGCATCTAGACAACACACAACACACTTGCTTTCAACAAGGACTGTGGTCGTCTATCGATTCCGATATTGGGTACTTGAGAATATATCCCTCGTACCTACATCGGGTTCGAACCGGCGACTACCGCTATACTGAAGTTCTGAACGGCCTGCGCCTTAGACCGCCAGATCACCGACCACCTATCTATTATATTTCAGTAGTTATCTTATAATAATTTTGAATTGTACGCTATCCAGCATCAGTTTACAACATCAAAATTGATGAATAAAATCAAGTGGTTTCATTCTGAATTATCAATTTCAATAAAATATATGACTTGACAAATTTTGAAGTCCCTTCAATTTCTGTCATGACAGAATGTTGTTCAGTATTGTTGACACAATATGAATCGTTTGGGGAAAGTTTCATCTGAACAGATTACAAAAGGCGTTATTATAATAGTGTTGTTAATAACTGCTCTTTCAAATAACTGTTTCAATCAGGGTGATTATTATTGTGGTGTATTTATATATTGTCGTTGATTTATCTTACCAAAAAGCACTCGAACTTTTCTCTTATTGAATACATTTCTTTCTTCAACTCAAAATGTTTCCTCGATGATCGTGCGATTTCAATAGTTATTTATGATACAAGTGTTAAAAGTGGCATTTTATTTTGTGAGTGGGGAATATTGCGAAACGAGCGTTAGCGAGTGGAGCAACCCCACGAGCAAAATAAAATCACTTTTAACAAATGTATCATACAAAATTTTTTGTTCAACAGTTACTGCTAGTAAGAAAAAAACAAAAAAAAAATAAGATCCATAAGGATTCGAACACACGATCTTTGGATTACAAGTCAGATGCTCTACGGATCTAGCTACATGGACTTTATAATTGACAACCATATTTTGTATTTCAAATCTAAATTGCAAGCATGACAGGCAGGTAAAAAACAACTGCCTAATAATTGTTGTTTATTAGTTACCACAAATTAATAAACGATCCTAGCTTCTTTGTGTTCGTAGCTATTACTGTTGCAAATATAAATATAATGGAAGTTGGAATGGATGATTCAGATGATTTTCTTCCACCAGAAATTCAAGAAGCTGCAAACAGAGCAACTTTAGATCTGTTGCCTGAAAAATCACGGCAACAATATGATATTGGAGTCAACTGAAGAAAGTTGAAGGCAAGTTCAGCGAAAGCGTACTTTTAGTTTATTTCGAAGAAAAATCGAAGTTATGGAAATCATCAACACTGTGGTCTAAATTCTCTGTGATAAAAGCTGAACTGAAAATCAAGGAAAACGTGGATATAAGTAAATACCATAAATTAGTCGCATTTTTGAAACGAAAAAGTGTCGGATACCGTCCGAAAAAATCGAAAATTCTGACAAGGGAACAGATTGACAGATTTTTAAATGAAGCTCCCGATACCAAATATCTTATGATTAAAGTGGCAACCATTTTTGGATTATTTGGAGCGTGCCGTCGTGAAGAACTCTGCAAATTGAGCGTAGATGACATTGAAGAAACTATACAGTCATTACTAATTCATATTTCGGATACCAAAACCAACATTCAAAGAAGTTTTTGCATCGTTGGACACTACGTGAATTATTACCGTGAATATGCTGTATTACGCCCAACTTCTGTTACTCACTGTCGATTTTTCCTGAATTACTCTAACTACAAATGCACTATTCAACCAGTTGGAATAAATACTTTTGGGAAGATGCCTTCCACTATTGCTGAATTTCTGAAATTACCAGATCCGCAGCAGTTTACCGGCCATTGCTTTCGAAGATCTTCAGCATCTCTGTTAGCGAATTCAGGAGCAAATTTGACTACAATAAAACGACATGGCGGGTGGAAGTCCTCAACTGTAGCTGAGGGTTATATCGAGGATTCCATTGAAAATAAAAATAAAATAGCTGATAAAATGTTTCCTGGTATAAGTTCTAGTTCTCTCCCAGCATTATTTGATCATCCCACTTCAATAATAGCACCATCATTGATTGGCGATGAAGCTTCTGCAGTTACTTCGTCAGTTAATATCACAAATTGTACAAATTGCCAAATACATATTTATAAGTAATTTTGATTCTGATTGTTATAATAGTATTAATATCTGATTAAAGTGTTTCTATTAGAGAGATCTATATTACTGAGTATCCATCATCTCATCTGTCATTTTACTTTTAACACTAGTGTTAAAAGTACTTTTAACACTAGTGTTAAAAGTGATTTTGTGAAAACGTCAGTTTTTAGTTCATGTGTCAATGAATTAAAAACGTCATTTTTAATGTCAGTTGTACAAAAAATACTTTCCACTTTTCTTTTACCATAGTGAATTCAGCTACTTTGTAAATAAAAAAACAGTGTGCTATTTGCTGTTTTCATATAGCTGGTCGTAGGAAACGGTATTTCCTAACTGGAAAAGGGCATCAAATATAATTTTTTCCCAATAAAATATGTATATCAGAAACACAAATTGAACATTATCGCCAGACTGTCAGACAGATAAAATAATTGAATTTTCCGGGAATTTTCGCAGAAAGAGTAGAAAAAAGTACATATTAAAATAGATGAATTATAATAATAAAATGTATGAATGAATGAAGTTTTGGTGAAATATATATTCTTCTTGTGGAATATTAATATCATGCTCCTAATATGAAATTTTGACAAAGCAATATTCCTCAACCTATTCCGCAAAACTATTTGGAGTAATAATCCCTTATTACGAAATCTCACAATAACATTAGTGATCAAGGATATATACCTATCTATTATATGTCAGTAGTTATCATTAGCATCAGTTTTCAACATCAAAATTGATGAATAAAATCAAGTGGGTTCATTCTGAATTATCAATTTCAATAAAATATATGAATTGACAAATTTTCTTCCACAATTATATGCTCATTTATATAAGCCCTCTCTGAAAATGACCCACATAATTATTCGCATACCTATAAATATAACAAATGGAACAAAATAATACCCGTTACGAACGGCTGTATGCCTCGACTAAATAAACTAAATCATTCTGAATTGCTTGTGTACATTACAAATTGATGAAACTGATCAGTCTTGGTCTAAAAAAATAAATGTAGTCTTGGTCTTGGTATTGGTCTTGATGTTTCAAGTCCAAGACGAGACTGGCTCAGTCTTGGTCTTGATAGTCTCGATCTTGAAAGTCTTGGTCTTGGATCAAAATGCGTCTAGAGTCTATGAGTTCATAGCTTCAATTAATCCGCATTTGGTTTAATTAATATTGATTCCGAGATATTATAAAGTATGCCAAAGTCGAGAACTTTAAATAATTTTCCTGAAATTTAAAAATAATTACATTAATACTGTGTTTTTGTTCCCCCAATCCTACCTTTGTTTAATTATTTTTTGCCTAATTTCTGAATTTTAATGTGTAACAATTTTATTGGACAATATGCGTACAATATACCTAACCTAACCTAACCTAACCTAACCTAACCTAACTTGTACTAATCTGAAAATATGTTTTTCGATGAATAAATATGTTATCTCCCTTCTATGTGGAATTTTCTGAAATCTCACTTTTCACCTGTCATTATTTCAAAAACAGTTGAAGATAGGTATAGAATATCGATAAAATATTTGACCTAAAATTCAAATATGAATTCATCAATAAACAAGATGATTTATTGAAATCGTTGCCAAGTGTAGCTATAAGTGACAACAACGCAGTAATAAATATATTTCCAAAAATTTAAAATTTGAACCAAATAACTTTCGTATTGATTTTTTTTCTATCTTCAATCCTACTTTTATGGATCAGTACGACCTTACAACATACATCTATTTGTTGTAAACTGTAAAACTGCAATAATGAATTTGAAAAATGTATTTTCGATTTTGAATGAACAAAAATTAAAAACCTACGATATGAAAAATAAATAATTGAAATAAAATGCCATTTACATCAGATTTTTCTTAATACTGAGTAGATTCAAGGTCATTATTTTTCTTTCGAGACCAAGACCAAGACTCTTGAGAGAGAGTCTTGGTCTTGGTCTCGGTCTTGTATCGAGACCAAGACTAGTATCTTGGTCTCGTGGAGCCCTAAACCGGTGGACCAATCACCATAAACACTCATCCAGGAAAATCGACAATTTGGAGGATGTCAGACTCGAGACCCTTTCGTAGACTGATGAAATTATCTAACTGATTGTGAAAACCGCATCAAAATCCTCCGCGTGGTTTAGGAGGAGTTGGCGGACATACAGACAAACAGACGAACAGACGTGGAAAGCGATGAAATTGTAATCAAATAATTCGAAATCATCGATTGTTGCATCGTACAAGTTTATAGAACTTTTTCTTTTAGGCCCATATTACTGATTTTCTCGATGTGTTCAGTTCATATCGTATGTTAATGTGTAATTTATAAACAGGAGCTACTGATATGATGAGATACAGGATGACATTTCATTCTTCATCATCCTTTATAGTAATTGGTATGTCTCATTTTTGTCAATTTACTGTGGTTCTTTACTCGAGCTCGACTATATTCTGCTTGATTAAAAAAAGGAAACAAATTAATACTCCGCTAACTAATTTCTGTGCTCGATATGATTATTTGATAAAAAAATACGCAATTGTATGATATTTTATTCGTGGTAAAGAAATAAAGTCTCGATAAAAGGAATAAACATTCGATAAAAAAAACAAATGAACGGATCATAAAAACGGCGAATGAAAAACTTATTCGCGAATTTTCAACTCGCAAGCTAGGCTAGCTTGCTCAGGTTAGGTTTGTGTGTCAAGTGCATTGAATATCAAACGCTTTATTCCTACCGTTGAAAAAATATCGATAATTGCTATCATTCAAAATTTCATGGATTATACTTTGTATAAAAAACTGTACATAAGAGAAGTTTGTGTCCATATAGGAACTTTGGACTAGAATAACATTAACAGCGATATAGGTACCCAAAATTTAGCCAATTTGACCAAAAGTTATTTCTCATAAGATTTGTTCACGGTCTTTTCAAAAACTTGTAGTGAATTCAGTTGAATAGTATAATTGGTTTCCCACCTCCCAAAATTGACAACATCTAAATTTAGAGTAGTTTTTGATAATATATGGAACAGGCTTCAGTTATGCAACTACGAAAAACTGTTCGTTGGTTAATTTTTTTCAATATTCACAAATCTGGAAGGCAATGGGTTGAGAAGAACCAAATGTGAAAAATGTGCTATTAATGAAAATGTCACATTTCTTATGGTAGCGTAAAACCTGATGTAATTATGTTGTTCGATCATATTTCGTCTGATGGAATTATATTGAAGAATCTCAGATTAAAAATTTTTAATGAGTTTCAAGACTACAAAAATAGTTTATGAAAACCTCAGATCAATAAAAAAAAACATTGATTTGAGATGGAAACAATATTTACTAATAAACTGGAAATAGGCACTGAATACAATTTTTATTCATCAAAATATATCGAAAAGATGAATCGAACATTTTTGTCAGGTTGAAATACACTGCAATTTTCCAACAATTTTCGCACAAAGTCCCAGAATTTCTCGCAAAATAAAGATTTATCTTGGAACTGTTTTGTTCTCTTGAAATATGATATTTGGAAAAAACAAAGTTTTTCAACCTTTTTCGCAAAACTCAATAAAGTTTACTTTGGTTAAAATCCCCATTTACGAAATCTCACAATTGTATTAGTGATGGAATTTTCAGGCAATAATATCTGTTATATTTCAGTTGTTATGTTATAATTTTGAATTGGACGCTATCCAGCATCAGTGACAAAATATCAAACTTGATGAATAAAATTATGCACGTGGTTCTATTTTGAATTATAAAGTTCAATCTTCTGAAAACAAATAATTTGTAAAATGTTCTTCGACAATTATTATAGGTAGGCTATTTTATATAAGCCCTGCCTGGAAAATGACACACATATACGTATAAATAAAACAAATGGAACAAAACAATAACGGATAAACATCCCGACTATATCAACACAAATTATTCTGTGAATTGCTTGTGTACATTACCAATTGATGAAACCGTGGGGCCAATCACCATAAACACTGATCCAGGAAAAGCGACAACTTGCGTAACACTATTCGAGGATGTCAGACTCGAGACCCTTTCGTAGACTGATGAACGCAGCTCTCATTCAGCGCCAAATAACTTTTATTGAATTGTTGCTAGCTGTTGTTTTCTGTCTTGCACTAACACACTGTTCATTCAACGGACATGCAGAAATAAGCCGTTTCTTGCAATGGATGCAATAGTTGTTTTTGTGGAAACGCAATGAGTTCAGAGGTGACGATTGAATATTTTTGAGTCCGGTTGTTTACTGACTGTTTGGACTGGGGGATTTTTGTCCACTTATCGCTGTTCTGTACCCATGTCTATTTTTCTTAGGAGTAATCATCTCAATTCAGACAGAATAAGGATATAGAAATGATTGATGATTGATGTTATTTCAGTTGATACGTCAAGAAAAGTACTTCTACCACGCCACTGAAGATGACTGCCGCAGCTGCAGTTGAAACGTTTGGAGATTTCAACCAAAGAAGACCACGGCAAACGGGAAACCAACCAAAACACAGAATAAGGATTAATAATTGTTGTAGTATATATATATATATATATATATATATATATATATATATATATATATATATATCACTCAACTACTGGTTTTTAAGCCAATAGATACGAAGTAGCACTCTATAACTACTTGCTGTTTGTGGAAAACTTGGTAGGTATAACAATCTGACTGGGTACTGATAATTGCATTTGAATTCAATAACAAAGCGAGGTTGATCATTAACCTTTGCCGGTAAAATGAAAATTCGCGTGTGTCATTGAATCGAAAATTAACATTTCAACTGATGATTCAAAAAAATATGAATTTTTGTGATCTCCAGGTTCACTTGGTGGACAGAGGGAGAGGAGGCAGTAATTAGTATTTTTACATTTTTGGGTTCTTAGCAAGTGACTTGTCGAAGAACCAGCTTTATTGATTTAGGCTGAAAGTCTGCGTTATAACACCGCACTTTACTGAACCGTATCGCTTATTTTGAGAAATATAAGGTCTAGTACACTATTTTACTACTACTAGTTCTTAGAAGTTTCATAAATATTCGAAGGCGTTTCTAGACTGATTGGAGATATTTATTTCAAAAACTAGGTCCGTAATACTGCCTCCTATATACTTTAGGTGATTCCACCCTTGATAACATCATCACCATTTTGGTTGTCCCACTTGAACCAATTTGGAAGATCATGGCTAACTAACTAGGGTTGAGCTGAATATAGTATCCCATGCGTTAATCTTTTTAGAATTAAATAGGGCCTGTCCAATTTGTCTGTAGCTTGGAGCTCATTCATTCCTTCCTCTGAGATTGGTGGGGCTGAATGGTATCACATAGTCCTTGAAGTATTCTTATCAAGTTTTTTTTTCTTTTCGTTAATGTATATTTGAAGACGATGCATGCAGAACTCATGAACAGGAAACAGTCCTAGAATGTCAACTGCTAGTCTTTCGAAAAGTTCACCAACAAGATATTACGCCATATTTTCCTCGACTAGATTTGGGTCGCTCTTTGAAATATATAGTTAATAGTCTTCCCATCATTCTTTAATATCTCGACGGTAATTCCCCCAATAGAATTGTTCTCGAATTCTAGTGTACTTTTGATTCCAAAGTGAATCCAAAGTGAAGTTGTTGGAGCACATCTTCAATATATGCTTTTCGCAAGACCGGTTGAGTTTCGTAAAAAAATATGACATTATATTCCTTCAAAAAACAAGCAATTAAAATCAATTTTCTTCATACAGGATGAGACGCCACATTCTGTACCCGGTAAGAAAACTCAATTTTCTTCACTAATGGTGTGTAGGCGGTATAGTCTGTTCCCTAGTCGGCGAAGAGTAGTAGACCCCGCTCGCTCATGCATACCTCCATCAGGTCTAGGAATAGTGATTCAATTTTATCCAATATCAAGTTGTTTCTTGAAGCAAGATAGTCCATGATGATTACTACATCTGATTGGCTGTCTTCTGTCCATTTGTCTCGTTTGGTCTGCTTCGATTGAAATTTTGGATTCATTCTCTGATTTTTTCGCCTTTGACCTCGATTTCATCTTTGATCTTCCGGTCTCCTTATTTGTTTCCCTGCACTTTATCTGCGATTCAATTCTAGAAGCACTGCTCACTGTGACTGATTAGTTGCAGAAGTACATCATGTTGTTGCAATTGCTGCAAAAGCTCTACTTGTTCTTGTTTCCTTTCGTTATAGTTGTTATAGTTTCTGTTTGAAATTGTTGGATTCGAGTGCCTGTTTTCTCTCAGGTTTTTGCTACTCCAGGAAATTCAAGTACATCCAATGACGTCGCTATCGCGACGTAGGTATTGGCTCGAGTATTTACCATCAAATAAAAGAAATCTACTGCAACATTCATTCGTCAGTACCTAACTCATCCCACGAAGGTCACCAAGTTTCATGTCTGTGTTGTCAATAATTAGTAATACACTTGTACTTCAAGATTGCTCAGGCAGCTTTACAACACTTGACACCTTGACAGTTCAAAACACACTTGAATCCTACTTCAACTACTTACTATTTACTAACTCGGGAAAGTTCAAAATTTGTAACTTAATGACTCTCTACGAAAAAGTGAATTTTCCAAAAGATTCCCGGGACAAAGGAAATTTTCAACATGAATTTTCAAACAACGTTTGGATGATATTATGCGATAATGATTTTGAACCAGTCTTAGATGATATGCCTGTATCTAATAGGTATTCGGTTTCGTCAAAAACCATGTAATAAAGAAAATTAAAACTATGTTTTACTTTCAATTATTGAGAATTCTGAATTTATAAAGGACTTAGATCAGGCGCCGACAAGTGTGAATGGTATTCTACGAAATACCACAATTTCGCCCAAAACATTATTTGGTGTCTGATCAGAGTATATGGTTATCAACAATGGTATCTTCAACAAAAATTATACACCAGCGGTCAAGAGAAAATTACCATTGAAACAAAACGGTTAGAATATACTGGAGTTTTATCCCAACACCAAACAGCTATTTTCAACACCTCGACACGTGTTACAATCACCAAGTGATCATCTTCAAAAGGAATATTAAACACGTGTCAAGGTGTTAAAAATAGCGGTTTGGTGTTGGGATAACACTCCAGTATATTCATTAGTACACCAAAGGTTCCAAAGAGTGCAGTGCAATAACGGCTAGACACCAATGTTTTGTATTCAAAATGTTAGTTACAATTTTGATAAAAGAATTGGTCCTTTTATTCAACATGAATTATTAACTTCCGAAGGCTATCTAAAGCTCGAAACCAAACTTAAAGAAGTTCCAGATAATTTATTACTTGCATAATCCAGATGGCACAAAAATTGTGTTTTGACGGTTTATGTAGAATTAAAGACATAACAAAGAAAAACCAAGATTTATTTTCCGTATGTTCCGTTCGATGCATTGAGTTTGTATTGACACTACTTTAATGGTAACTCTGAAAGCTTCATTTTCACCCATTTGACATATCTGTTTACAGTTTATATCATTTTTACAGAATATACAGATATGTTAATATATGTTAATGTGATCATGAACATAAAGGTCATGGAGCTTGCAGAGACACCACTATATTTATATATTTTTTACAGAATAACCAGATATTTGAATATGTGTGAATATTAAAACCCGTTAAAAATGAACATACAACCAACAGAATTATCACGTTTATATGTTATATGTATCAATTTCCGGAATCTCCATCATTCGGTTTTTGCACTCATCTAGATTATTCGATAAATAAAATTTGAATGAACCATTGTCATGCCAATTTTCCCGCTGCAAACATTTTGTTACGTGAATAATGCTAATTGAAGATATGGCAAACTTCCAAGGTCTTTGCAAAATATCGTTAGGCGAAACGAGTATTGATTGGATTGGAATGGTGCTTTATGGGTGATTAAGTTCGAGTAATTTTGATTTATATTTTCTGTATTTTGACTGCAAACCCCTCAATTTATGAAATTGGATCATTTTCCATTGAACCGGAACATTTTTTTTAACAAAATATAGAAATGGCTCATACTGAACCTATCAAGAATATTCATATTTGGTTTTCAATATGATTTTAATCACCAAAACTGCTAGACATGCGTTTCGTCAATGAAATGATCATGTGAGCTCTCAGCTTCTGATGATGTCAACTAGGATGACTTCTGTTGTTGAATTGAAGCTTACGACGAAATAATAAGAATTTCTCATTTATAAATATCTCAACTGAGAAAAAATTATCAAGATCTTTAGTAAGTACAAACTGAAACTGAGTGTAACACGAAAAGAGAAATGGAGAAATTACAATCAGTGTAAAAGACGCAAAGAAAAGCAAAGAATCATACAGTATACGATGGCCGCATAATGAAAAATGCTAGTCCATTTGGTTGAGTAGCATTTTTCTAATGATTTTACACCATTCGTTTCCGGAAATATACCTGGAATCGATTCGTGAAAAAGTTTTGTCCAAACCTGATTTCTTGGACTGAATCTGTACTATTATCTCATAAATGGGATTATATTTTTACGATATTGGGGTTCGTGGACAGTTATAACTCCTTTATTTGAAGCTCCAAAACAATAATGAATTCCAATAAACTGTAATCACCTATATTACTCAAATATACTGACACAATGATCTGCCTACTTCACCGGATACTAATTAAAGCTCGTAAACTTGGCATATTTCATTCTATGACTCAACTTCTATAAACATGGCCGTATGCTGGAATCGTCTTCTTAAAATAATCCAGTGGAAGCATCGAGAACTTCTGCCTTGATAAAAACACCAAGAACGGTTCGTTCCGTCCAATCTTGAAGCCCTGTCTGTGTTTCGTGCCTCGATAATGCGCTGTTGGTGATGCAATCTAACAAGATGATTATTTCATATGCAAAATTATTGTGGAACTAACAAATAAATAACCACTATGCGGCTTCAAATCACGCTTTAATAATAGTTATTTTTTTATTAAGTGTGTAAAATAAGTGTTTTTTAATGGCATATGAGTTATTTTATTAGTTATTAAACGACTGTTATCTTAACGACTATTGTCTTGAAAATATTATTCAATGTTTTCAGTTGAATCGTAATGAAAAAATGTTTCCTAAAAAAATAAGTCCAAATATTTGTTGTCCTTAAGGTAATACTTCCCTAACCTTCGGAGTCAAAAGTTTTTTCATTGTTCGCGCGGATTTCCATAGTAATGGCTGTATCTGTAGAGTCAATCGTTTTTAACCATAGTGTACTCACATGTACACATATAATCAGGTATTTCAGCCTTCTAAGAAAGCTGGCATCTTAGCAGTTGTTACATTCTGAGAGACAAGTCTGTCAAAACAGTCATAGACTAAGAGCCAGAGGCAAATAATTTGTCTGAATTTACTCAGACTAGTTTTTTTAACAGTTGATAAAAGTAGTTGTTTACACAAACATACTAGAGCCAGTCAAGCAAAACTGAAAACTGGTGTTTCATCAGGTACACTATCAAAGTTGTCATACGTAGCGAGGTAATAACATGAATTTTCCAAAGAGGAAAATTGTTAAACGAATACTTTATTGCATATAAATTAAAGTTATGACAGTCAATCAGCTGAATTTGGATCAGATCTGGTCAGTCAGACACAATGTATATACGGGGTTTATCAACAATGCGTTAGTATACGATAGCTCCTTATCTATTTGATTTAAAAAAATGCTTCGAATAAAAGTTATAAATGTTGATTTCCCATCCCAGACCCATACATATCAATTTTTAACGAAATCTAATTATAATCACAAATCTCATCCAACAACTCACAAAAGTTTTGTCATTCTCAGATGACTGGTGAAGGACTACTGAAACCCGAAGCGCAAGAGAGCCACAAGAGTTTTTTTTTCATCGTTTCGACTTTGTTATCGAAATTTCGAATTTTTTCTCAAAATTTCTACCAAAATGTCGAAAATTCGACTTATATGTCGAAATTTCAGTTTTAATGTCGAAAATTTGACTTTTATGTCGAAATTTCGACTTTTTTCTAGCAATTTCTACATTAAAATCTAAATAATTAAATTCCAACATATTAGTCGAAATTTCGACATTTTGGTAGACATTTTGAGAAAAAAGTAGAAATTTCTACAAAAAAGTCGAAATTTCGACAAAAAAGTTGGAATTTTGAGAAAAAAGTCAAAACTATGACTTTATTGTCTGAATTTCAACGTTTATGTCCAAATGTAATCATTTCGACTTGAATGTCGAAATTTCTAGAAAAAGGTCGAAGTTTCGATATTTTGGTCGAATTTTCGACATTAAAGTCGAAAATGGAAATTTCGGCATTAAAGTCGAATTTAAAAAAAAAAATTGTGGCCCTCCTGTGCGGCCTTCCTTTGCTTTCGAAGATAGCATCAAATGAATTCAATTGATTTTTTATATCGTTAAATTGACTAAAAAATCCCAAAAAATCCGTGATAACGGTAGAACATCATTGATTTTTAATAATAAAAAATTCAAATGTATTTTCGACTTTTCAAACATATCGATTTACAAAAAAATAATTCAAGTTCGCAATCACCGCACTTTTTGTCCCTGAATCCCCTGAATTATTTTGATACATCATGTGAAGAAGTTCTTTTCCTCTCCGTTTTACATCGTACTTGCTCTTTTCATACAGCGTTGCCAGACATTTTAACTGTACTACTCCGACGTGAAAACTTTATTTACTTTCTAACTGAATAACTCGAGAACAAAACACCAGAACTGGTCAAAATTTTGATAGAAGTTTCGTTTTTGCATAAAAAATGAGTGTTCCGTTTTTTGAATCAGTCGGTTCATGAAATACTTATGTTCTAGACACATTTCTGTACTGCTTTTTTTTACCGTACAAGTGGTCAATTTTCTTACCATTTATCTCAAAAACGGAACACAAGAAATATGTCAAACTTTGGGGGACTAAAGAACAACATGTCATCCACTTCATATATTGGTTTCAGCCTTCTCTTAAGATAACCGTCTGAGGGAAGTACTACCTTAATATTATCTCAGAGTAATAAAAAACCATAGAGGTGCCTTCTCCATCCTTATCTTGAAGTCAACATAGCTTTGTTTGTTTACAAGCGAGGGCCTTATACATGTTAAGTCCATATTCATTCGGGTAGTTTCGTGTATGCCCGCTCAAATTTTATAGAAAAGGATAGTTCATGTTCACTTCAAAACAGCTATTTGTATAGATATAGGCAGGGCATTTCTATATCTTTTATTACTCTGAGAATATTATCAATACTTCCAATACAATTTCACAGCATCCAGTGGTCTTTCTGTGTCGTTACTATAGAAACGGTTTCTTGGCACGCCGCGAGTTTGACTGTTTTACTGTTTGACGGTGTTTGTTCGTAGTTGCTTCAGTTTCAAGTTATTTTCAAGAAGATGAATGTTGATTATGATAGTGGTAGTGATACCCCATCAGATCTATCTGGGAAAGCAAATGCAATAGTATCTAAAATGTTACCGGCCAAATCCAAGTTGGTATATGAGAAAATATGACCAATTTCGTAAATGGTGTGAATTACATCAACACTCAACACGGAAAATGCTGAATTGATGAAACTGGATGTCGGGAGATGAGGTCGAACTGTATGGTTTCTCCGCAATTAGCGGCAGTCAGACTCTAAGCTTGTTATTGTAAAGACGTATTTGTCTATTAGTTTTCAGTTGTACCGAATAAATTTATTTTTAAAAAGAGGCTTCGAGTGTTCAATAAGTTAACTTGCGACAAGAAACATGTAAAAAAGGTTTTTGAAAATGTGCTTATATGCTATTTTGAGGAAAAATCAAAAATTATAAAACTTCCTACGTTATGGAGTGTCTACTCAATGTTGAAAAGTACATTGAATGTTGAGGAAAATATTGATATAAGGAAGTTTCCAAAATTGGTTCCGCTCATTGAGAACAAAAGCATCGGATACCGAGGAAAGAAATCTAAAGTTTTAGCAAGGCATGATATCAATAAATGTATTCCAGCGAAACAAATTTACTTTTTCTACGTTCATGCAAAAAACAAAACTTTATGGAACTATATTTGGTGGAAAAACTGGTACTTTATTGCACTGAGTGCAATAAAAAGTTTATTGCACTCATCTGTCATCCTACTATAGCGTTTTGTCATCATGACAGACATAAACTTTCAAATCGACGCCAAATTTAGCCCATTTTTTGTGAGATTGTATTACGTTTTAAATAGTTGCATGTTTCATCGTATTCATCACATAATGGACTATGAAATTACTAGAAAATGCAATTTGTTAAACATAAAATTATTTCCTTCGAATATCAACTGAATTACACAAAATGTTTTTGAATTACTTTTAGCACATAGATTTAAACAATGTCTTCCTTACAGTTTAATGTCACCTAAATGAAACATTTTCTGGTTTTTATATGAACGTAGAAAAAATATTGTATGAAACTCGTGCAAAAAGAGTTTATGTGTTGTCCAACTCGGCCTGATGGCCTCGTCGGACAATTTCACGTCGAGTGCAATAAACACTTACTTTTTGCACTTGTTGCATAAATAACTATTATAATCATAATTTTGTGAGATTAGTATTAATTTCAATATTTTTTATTTGTAGGTTGTCCTAATTTTAGGTATCAGCTGTGCTTGTCGCCGTGAAGAATTATTATATATAACTATTGATGCCATTGAAGATGCTGGATCTATATTGATTGTTAAAATACCTGATATGGAGACCTATTGCGCAAGAACGTTTACTGTTTCAAATTCTGATTATATTGAGATATACCACAAATATAGAGCACTACGGCCGCCTCATACAAAAAGTAAAGGATTATTTTTGAAATACTTATTCGAGAGAAAAATGTATTAACCAAGAGGTGGGGATAAATTAAATGAGAGAAAGCTTGATGGCAAAATGGTTTGGACAAGAAATGTATAAGAGCTACACAGGTCACTGTTTCAGAAAAAGCTCTGTTACTCTTCTGGCAAGGCACGCAACATTACATTCATGAAACGTCACGGTGCGCGGTGGCTGGAAATCTGCCTCCGCAGCAGAAGCATATATATATATATAAGTTGGTTTGAATAACAAAATTGAGATTTCTATCAAAATATTGAATTGTTCATCTTCTTCCAAACAAATTAAAATATTTGAAAAAATTGTGGAATCAACTCTGAAGTTTCTGATCTACATTCATATGAAGAATTATCCAAGGTCTGTCGCCCTTTAGGATCAGCATTCAATTATGGGAGTTTTTGGTTTTACGTTTGGTTTCAAGACGGATACCTTTCGTATGACCAACCTACCAATATAGAATTTCTACGAACTTATGATAATTGTAAAATTTGTTCATGGGCGTTCATGTCATCATAATTTTTTTGAGCCTCAGCAAATGTCATCAAATTCGAATATCTCCGGCCTTCTATATGCATAAACGATCTCGAACTATTGACATCGGCATCGTTTTGGATACGTATATTTTATCGATTTCATCACTACCCAGGGGCGGATGCAGTGGGAGGGCGAGGGAAGCGATCGACTCCCCCCAATCCATAGGTTGGTAGTGAACATATTGTATACTGTCGTAAATAAATTGTTTTAATAACAATTATGTTTTATATTACTTCAAATGTGTAAAAATTTCCGTTCCGCCCCCACTTCAATACAAATTCTGGATCAGCCCCTGTCACTACGGCTCTAAGGATTTGCTGAAATTTTGTAAGTAGATGGGGTTTTGCTTTTCAAGTACATCCGTATAGGCATCTTTTCTGGAAAAAGGCGATTTTACTAAAAATAACAATAATGATAATTATTATATTGTGAATTTTTGTATCTCGAAAACGACTTCAACGATTTGGATAACATTTTTCATTTAGATAAGGATTTGATTGATTTTGTATTTATATGACCTTTTGCATTTCAAGTTCATCTATATAGGCGCCTTTCTTGGAAAATTGCGATTTTGCTAATAATAATAATAATTATTCGAGTTTTTCGATTTCGAAAACGGCTTCAATGATTTGGATCAAATTTTGTATTTAGATAAGGATTATAATAATAACTATGATATGAAATTCTAAATTCAATTTTCTCCCAATCATCTGAGTAATCTAAAAATTGACGACAATACAACCCAAGTAGCAATTCAACGTTGCGGCAACGTGTTCGGAAAAGTTGTGCAACCAAATATAAGTTGCGTTGCTGACGTCAACACAACGTTGTCGCATCCCTGTTTTACACCAATTTGGTCAATCATTTTTGGGTTTTTACAACGTTTCTGCTGTAACTGTAGGTAACAGTTTGTCGTTTCCTAAACGTTTCTGAATTTACTTAAGAACAACTGCACACCAGCGCCCTCTCAAGTGGCAATGACAGTTCATTTTCTATGGTGTTCAGAAAATAGTTGATTTATCAACCAAATAATTACTTATGGTCAAAATGGACACTGAGAAAAAACTTTCTGGCAACTACTACCGCAAGTAATATCGAAATATTTCATGCTCAATATTACCGAAAAATAACGATTACTAAACAGAAATTGCCTACATTTCACTGTCAAATATACCATTGTTTCATGCTAAAAAACACGCGGGCTTTCAATATGCTGCGAAGATTTCAAATGTCAAGAGTAAAAAATATTTATTTTTATAAACAATTTGTAATGTTTATATCCATTCAAGTGTGAACTAAACGAATTACCTATCAATTATTTCTAGAAAACTAAAATGAGGCTTCAAAATCCTTTGTAAATGTTTGTTTTACATTCCAAGTTTTAATGGGCGACCGTGTTTCCAAAGAGAATTACACTTCCAATATGGCGTAGGAGTATACAACTTGTAACGCGACCTTGGTTGTCAGATAACTAAAAATATTCTACTTTTTAACGTTAGTCTGCCAGACAACTAACTTTATAACCGAAGCGCGACTGGAGTTGCTTATCGGACTAAAAACTGAACCAATTTTAACTAACGAATACATTCCGCTTCACAGTTATTTCTCCTGACTATAAACAGTTGTTCCTCTGAAAAAGTAGTTGCTTTCATTAATATCTCTCTATTCAGGTTGGCACTTGTTCCTAAAGAAATTAAACTTAAGATTTCCAAACTGTCTGTCTTTATGTTAGCTTGTGCCCATGAAGTTTCTTCACGACTTATTTTTTTTTGTCTGTATGAGAAGGCAGTGTATTTGTAAGCACTTTTTATTTACGATCCGAAAGTTAGGTTAGGATCATTCTAGTCCTTTTTCCTTTACTATAAATACATTTTCTGTCAAACAATTTAGCAAACAATGATCCTTGTCACTGAAATGAAAAAAATATAATAAATTGGGTAAATCATCATTATCTAAATTTGGCCTACACGTCCTCTGCAGTAAATATTTCAAGGAAGGTTAGTTGTGAAGATGACTCCGCGAAAATGTTTTCAACTCAACTAAAAAATTACCCACTGCTTAGTTGAATCTCACAAGGTCGCTTTACCGTCGGGAAAACGTTTAAAATAACTGAAGTTGTCACTTGAACGTTTTCAGAACATTATTCCCATTCCCAGAATATTTACTACTTGTAGTCGGTTGAGTAAACGTTATGATAACGTCTTAGCTTGACTAATGTCATGTTCAACGTTAAAACAACGGTGACCGGTGGTTTAGAGAGCGTCGTTTCATAAGTGACTAATTTCTACACCAACTACAACGTTAATTTTGGTGTATTATGTGGTTGTCGTCGCCAAAATGCTACTTGGGCAGAATTCCTCAATAATAATAATAATGATGGAAATTTCCAAATGGTGCTATTACGTTCGCTATTTGAATGATTGCATGAATGATTGCTAAATGAGCGGAGCTCGGTCGCCCAGGTACTTCATATTAATTATACTGCCAATTTTCAAAGATAATGTCCACGTTAGTCTTCGTTTTCAACTCTTCTGCTTACGATATATTCAAATTCAGAACAAGGCACTTCATATCGTCACGGATAGTGATAGATACATTCGACTAGATACGCTACGTGAGCTGGCCAAGATAGAAACCATCGCCGATCATATTGAAGATCTATCTTAGAAATTTTGTAGATATTTCATCTTTCACCACTTGACCAGAAACATGACCAGCATCAGAGCTCATAACAAAAAGAACTACAGAAAACATGGAAGCCCCATTTATCAGGCCCTTGATATTTTCCATGAAATTCCAGAATAGAAGAAGTCCATTGCCTCAGACACCTGATGGCTTAGACCTAGTTTTTATATCTAAAGCACGAAAACGAGCATGCAAAATTATAAAATACCGATGACGTAAATTTTATAAATATCCAAATATCCCCACATTATTTCTAGGAGGTGGGGAAGGTCTCAAAACACTCTAGACACAGCTGCATATAGATAATGGTATTATCTGTTTACATTGCAGAGGCGGATTCCAACATCCCTTGGAATATGAGGACTGTCCCGCCCGCCGATTCTTCGGAAGGGCAGGCAAGAACCCCCTCCAAACCCGGATGGTCGAGACTTCCTGTTTTTCCTATCCTTTCGTCTGGAAAAATTCTCTGTATGCGTATACTTGCTTTTAAAATGTAATTAATTTAATCAAATAAATGAATTTGAATATTGAATATTTTCAAATTCCCAAAATATGGCATGTAGAGTTTTTTTTTGGTCGGGCTATTCTTTAGATGATATGGTTCAAAAGCAACCTGAACTTCGGCATAAACCGATATAATAGCTATAAAGGATTCTGAATCATTCAAGGCCTTCAAATGAAGATGTGATCCTTTTGTTGCAGATATTAGTTGTTGTCCGCAATGACCTCTCGAAATCGATCTATAGGTGGTATAAATGTTTCGATAGATGTTTCCATGCAACAAGCAATTGCAGAGAAATACTTGTAGAAACTCTTCACGGAAATTCATCAAATATAATCCAACTTGCGTCATGGTGTTAGCCAGGAAAGCAGTTGTTTTCTGAAGGATTTTTAACCCAAATATAATTTTACTGCAAAATTTAAAATTTTCATATTTTTTTTTTATTTTTCACACCAGCTGTTTGTTATAAAATGGCATTATACACCTGTCCTTCACGGGAGTGCAAGAGGTTAGATTACACCCTGTATATCTATTAGATTTTTGGCAAAGCTTCAATAACTACTTTGTGTACCCTTTAGATATCATAGTCAAACTTACGTCGTGATTTGAAACGGAAGGACTCTACATTATTATTGGTAATCAAAGCCAATTAAATCGATCATTTTTCTCATCGGCCAACATTTATCCGCATGAAGTAATGATTTCATAAGGAAAAAACCAAGTTCTGTCATACATGTAGATATAGGTAATTTAAAAATGAAAAAAAAATCATTTATTCTGTTGACATTCTAGAAAATTATTTGATATATGAAAAGCTGGATTGCCACGCGCTGTTTCATTGAATGGCAAAATATTTACAAGCATCATTTACGGTACGAATGGTTATTATTTAGGATTTGACCTCGTATCCATTAAGCCCACAATATTTCATTAAGATTCCATTAATAAATGTTGCAAAGCAGATTCTCAATTGTAATGCGATTTAAAATAAATACATACAACTACACTGAATCAAATGGTGGAAATTATGACAGTGACTCAGAAAAAAGTAGTACAAGGAATATTAGAATATTAGAATACTGGTGTGAAGATTAAAATTTTACTTTGGTAAATGTATTTCTTGACACTCAGAGAGAAGAAAAAAGAACTAGCAAGCTCGAGCTGAATAAAACACCGTTTCGAGGGTTTCACCAATACTACTTTTTGAAATAAAGAATATGGTGATTGTTCAACAGGGGGCGCGGGGGGCCCATCAACTCAAATTTTTAAATGGCATGGGGAGTCAAGTGGTACATCGTTGAAAAGAGAATTAAATTCTCTTTACAATCATTCAAATATTTTTAAATTTTGTTTATAATTTCTGTCCCAATTTTGATTTTTATGCCTTTCGAAATTTTTAAGTTAATGTGCCCCCAGCGCCATCTGTCGAGTAATAGCAATGTTTCTTCTCTCAAAAAGTAGTACATAAATATTAAAGATATAACATCGAAACTACTGTTCAAAAAACCCTAATGTTGTTTGTTTTCCAGAGAGACAGACAATTTGTTAGGAATCTGATTAATAATCTGAATAATCTGAAATATAATTTACAAAAAATTGAAACTTTGCTATTCACGTATGTAAATACCGCTCTTCTCATATATGTATGTGTGTATGTTTTTATATGTGTATGCATGATCTTCAAAATTATTCAATTAATTACCAGTAGAACTAAGCAAAAACAATTCGATGCACCTATTCAAGCTCAAAATTAAAAAATGATTGATAACAATCCCTCATAGCACTTTGTACGACTTTTTGAATATGAAAACCCAAACTATAAACCTGGAAAAATAATTTTATTTGTATATATATTTTGCTTGTTATTTTATACAGTGCGGCTTTCAATAGTCCCCCCCCTGTTAACTTTTGAACGGTTCGACGTAGAAACGTGAAAAAAAAACCGTTTCGAGGGTTTCACCAATACTACTTTTTGAAAAAAAAAATGGTGATTGCTCAATAGGGGGCGCAGGAGGGCCCATCAACTCAAAATTTTTATATGGCATGGGGGGGTCAAGGGGTACATCGTTGAAAAGTAAATTCAATTCTCTTTACAACCATCTACTTTTTTTTAATTTCGTTGATATTTTTTTTGCTATTTAAATTCGAAATATCAAAAATAAATGCGGATCTGAATACTACTCATACCTCGATAAATTTGAACGGTTTGATGTGGAACAATGAAACCAAAATTTTTTTGAAGGGCATCACCGATACTTCTTTTTGAGAGAAGAAACATTGCGATTACTCGACAGATGGCGCTGGGGACACATTAATTTAAAAATTTCGAAAGGCATAAAAATCGAAATTGGGAAAAAAATTATAGACAAAATTCAAAAATATTTATGTGGTTGTGAAGAGAATTGAATGTTCTTTTCAACGATGTGCCACTTGACCCCCCAGGCCATTTAAAAATTTTGAGTCGATGGGTTCCCCCGCGCCCCCTATTGAGCAATCACCATATTTTTTTTTTTTCAAAAAGTAGTATTGGTGAAACCCTCGAAACGGTTTTTTTTCACGTTTCTACGTCGAACCGTTCAAAAGTTAACAGGGGGGGGACTATTAAAAGCCGCACTGTATGTACTTACGTATTGTAGTTATTCTGCCAACTTTATAATATTTTATAAATGCTAATTTTTATCTAAAATTCTAAAATGTCTATTGTTTGATTGTAAAAATTATCTTACCTTATTGTTATAACACCCCCTCTAATAGTTTTTAAATTTACTGTAACATACCACGTACAGCCCTAGGCTTGTGGTTTTTTCTGTTTATTTGTCAAATAGTCAAATATTTTGATGCCAGCATATTTATGTACACTTTATGCTTTCAAATAAACATTATTATTATTATTATTATTATATGTGTGAGTATATGGTACAAGTGGAAATATGTTTTCTTTCTTTTAAAATATTCTTGCCAATTTTGTTTTTTGCACCTTCCTACATGCACTAAACACTGAGGGATATATGGACAAATTTAACATTTTCATAACTTTTCTGCATTTCTCTGCATTTAAATTTTAATATTGTATTGCATTTCATCCTATGACATTTATCATCTTTTATAATAATGAAAACCAATATGTTGTTTGTGTGAGTCCCCCAAATATAAATATTATTTCCCCGATATAATTCATATATAGGTACATTATCGTCTAATTCTCTTCATTGTACCTATTTATTATCTGTTATTATGTACAAATCATGTAATTTCAATATTTCCGTAGAAATCCTTTTTTAACCATTTCGTAGTGTGTTGTATCTCATCGAATTTACTGTTTCCTCATAACTTTATTTTTTTTAGACATAGTATCACCTGTTAGGTCTTTTAACCGTATTTTTGCGAAACACTAAACTTTATTCATTACCTTTTTCTCAGTGTAAACTGTATTTTGTATAAATCCTGAATAAAGTCTTATTATTATTATTATTATTATTATTATATAAACATATATTCCGTGAATATAAGGAATCGTATCAAAATATGACTTTGACTTTATTCGTTAATTCTCGTATCATTACGGAATGTTACCCTACCATGCCTTTTCGCCCGATGAGTAAGTAGATTTAACAAAGTGAAATCAGGACAAAGTATGTGTTTGTGTTGCTGTTTTGAGAATTTCAGAAATCCAAAAAGTAGAGAACTAATACATATTTCACGAACTAAATCAATATATTTTTTCTGATGGAAATAACTTCTCTTGATTTCCTCGTTTATAAGAACATACACATAATATCACGTTTTCGGATAAATTATAACGGAACCAGATTTCAATCGGTATAAACGGCTAGCACCATCCAAGAACGAGTAGCGGTGACATTAAGACTCCTAGACTAGAAGCGAATAGATAGATTTCCCGAAACGTCGCGAAGATCTGTTTACAGCTATAAATAGCGTGACACTCGCGTCTGAGGGGAAGATTTGGATAGCAGACATAAAAACTTAGTCCAGTGACTGTGACATAAATTAGTTGAGGTGATTGAAATATTGTATTCTGTTTTAAGTGTCATAAAAATTATTTTAGAGTGAAATTGTGATAATTAGCTGCAATAACCTCAAATGAATTTGTTTTGCATTAGGTACTAGATTTTCCGTTGAGGAACGAATATAAAACTGCACTTCTCGAAAGTGAAAGAGGAAATAATCCCTGAAATTTTCAGGAAAGTTGGAGCTTTCACCGACTATTTCACTTGCGAAATGAGCCAATCAGAAGCTCTAGTCAAGTTCGGATTACCGATAATACCAAACTTGACTCTTGACTCTGATTGGCCTATCAAGTTCGGTGTTTTCAGATTTGTTTACAGTACATGTGACAGTTAAACGTCAAATATAAGTGATTACGCTGTGCACGCATTCAAAAATTTTTGTGAAATAGTCTAATAAAATTCCACTCGTGATTGAATTTTTCTCATAAGTCTGTCTTTCATTTGTGATCTCAACTGAATTCAGTTTCGTTCAGAAATGAATCGACAGACTTATCGCGAAAATTCAATCACTTGTTTGTGGTATTACTACTGAAAATTATAATATTATCAGGTGGTCACTGAGAAACACAGATTTATTTTCGTTAAGTAATAACTGGAACGAATCTGACTCGGACCTGCCGTCGTCTAAATGTGAACAATTCATAACTTTGTGATGAAAATAGTATTATTGAGGTTTTAACAAACAACTTTCATACAAACATATGTAACAAGTTTCCAGTTTTCTACTTTATTCAGTATAACTAAATCAATCCCCAATAATTTATCACTTTGCGGAGAAATGATATTATTTTTTATCACTTAATGATTATCTAGTAGTTTGGGTAGATACATGGATTATATTGTGATTACTGTTGTGTATTTTTTTTAGGTTAAAAAACAATTGTCTTTTATATAAAAGGCATCAACTACTATAAAATAATGGTGAAGAGATTGATGAAGCGTGTCTTGAATGATGAACTAGCAATTTTGTATAGTTGGATTGGGTTCAAGCAAAAAAACATTCTGACACTGAAGGTATGTACAACTTTCACAGCTAAAAATAAGATTATTCAAAATGGTTACATTCTCATTTTAATAGATGCAGTGCAAAATGGACAAAAAAATGTGTGTTCCATTGCTGAAATCGAAAATTTTATGACGTTGTGTCTGTAAAATATTCATTCGTTTTAAATTTTTTTTCGTTCAGCTTCATTTCCGAAATTGATGTAGGTACCTATATGTAGATAATTTATTTTGATGATGCACTGCTTTTTATATTAGAAATGTATATTCAGTTTACATATTATATGAAAATAAATTCATTTTAAATTAATTTTTTTTTATTATTGCAGTTTACAGAGTTTCTCTTCATACTGATAGTATCACCTGAAGATGCCAGGAATGTTCCCAGAATATTATTAATTTTGAATAAAGAATGTACCTAGAATGTTTCGAGACTGTTCTAATACTCGCGCATAATATCCTATATGACGGTTTCTCGAAGATCCTGGGAATATTTCCAGAATACTTGAATGATTCCTAGAATGATTGTATTTTATTGGTAGAACATTCTGAGAATAATGAAATATTCTTGGCGGATATTCTACAAATATTCTGTGAATGATATTGTGCTGTCTGGGTAATGAACAGTCTTGAATCATTTATAATACTTAACGTACTAATTTTTTAAATATATTTGATGAATGAGTATTAAAAAAAATTGAAAAAACACATCAGAAAAGTTCGTTTGAAATTTTGTCGAACTGTGATGAAATCATTCCTTGCTGTGTTGTATGACATTTTTTCCAAAGTGAGTTGAATACAATACCTATATCATTTCTGAGTCATACAAAAAACTGAACAATTTGTGGAATGTATATGTGCAAAAAACATCATTCCTAGGACTTCGTAGATGTTGATATTCTTGTTCATACGAGACAGATAACTAGGTTAGTAGGTTTAGAAGTCTATTAGAATATTTGCAGTACATCACGAATATTCTAATGGACTTCCAAACACTTCTGGGTAGGGTTTTGAAGAAGTTATGAAATATTTCTCAAAAATGAATGGCATACCTATTACCAAAAAGAAACTGATGATTCGAAAACACTTTAATCTATCTTTAATCTTCGAACTATCGTTACTCACAAAATTAGTCACGAATTGACTGCCTATTGAACTACTTAGAAATTGTCCAACTGGCCTAAATATACTTTCAGCTTTCAATGAATAGATCATCTACAACTCTCTACGCCAACCACGTGCCGAAATAACAGGGTTCAAATATTGATATGACCCAGGTCGTCGACGATTACGTCACAATATTGACAAGTTGATATTCGTTACACAAATGCGCAGTTGGCGGCATTTTCAACGAAAATATGCGTTCCGACGCTAAATGCTCAGGAATGCGTTCGAAAATCAAACAAAACCAAACTAGTGCATTCAAAAAGCATCTGGTACTTACAGGATTCTAAATGACCGTGTCAATCAATCTTCCCAGACACATACGTTGTGCACTTTCGTTTCGTAATGACACACCTCCAGAAATAGATGAAACAGTGACGTCGCCATTTTGAATTTCTTACTCAATGCGTCCCGACGCGGCGATAAATCGGTAAGGATAATCCGACAGGACCGGATTCATGTAAGGTCCTTGATATACTACAGCATTCTACCTAACGGTGTGACAATGTCCCATGTAAAGTAACCTATATTGGTAGAATATTATAAAAATATTGGAAAATATTCAAACATAATGTTGGGCGAGCAAAAATGAGAACGATTCTACTTTGACATTTCAAAAACAATATTGGTTGAATTTTTTCCAAGCAATATCATTTTAGTGTTGAAGAGAGATGCATGGACAATAACATACCTTTCTTAGAAATGCGTCTAATAAGAACTAAATCAGAGTTAAATTATAACGAAATGGTACTAAAAACCTAAATGGTCCAAGTAAACGTAACTGTTGTTTTTTTTAGATTGTGATAAGAAAATTAATACCAATATTTGAAAAAAAAAATATTCTGGCTCTAGAAAAATAAGAATTCGGAACGCAAGAACTTGTAGCTATAATATTGTTCACATATAGCGAATAGTTCGAACATTGGATAATTCACTTTGTACAATGCTAGGTCAACATTTTACTAGCGCTGGAAAAGTGTATTTTCAGATTCATCAACTTTGGGTTTCTGAAAAGTATATCAATACAACAGAAACTTGGTGTTCCTACGGCAATGTATCGTGTTCACCTATACTTGTTGATTTTCGACCAGTTCGGGATCACTCGCTACCGCATCATTCAGGGGGTGTTCATCAACGATTTCGCAAAACTGGCATCATTCCAGTGCCCTGTTACGTGTTAAATCATGAAAAAATTGTTTTTCTAGAGTAAATTGTACAATCCAAATAACTGCTTCAAATTTGTACTGGATATTCTACCAAAAATATCAATGCTACTTTCACATGCATTTGTTCACAAAGCTGCTAGCTTGCAGGAATACAGGGTGTTGAAACTGGAAAATTATAAAGCATTTTTCTCCTAACTAACATACAGTGTTTCTTACTTTTCATGGAAACACCCCCGTATGTTCTGTAATTACTCGAGAAGAACTGTGTAAATTTCAGGATGAGTCTAAATCTTGCCTGTGGTTGATCTGAATGAAATACAATGCTCGCCAGGAGCGATGAACTTACCTAGTTTTGCGAAAAATCACATTAGGGGACAATATACTTAGGCTCAAAATTCCAATGGATTCGGAATCAGAACAACAATATTACTACCAGTACAGATTTTCGATAGAAAATTTACAATTCTGAAAAACCCAGTTTGTCTCACTTTTCATGGAAACACCCCCGTATATTCCGTAACTATTGGAGTGGAAATCTGTAAATTTCCGGATCGGTAGATGTACAAGCGATGAGTCTGAATCTTGCCTGATGTTGATCTGCGTGTAAAACACTGCTAAAATTTAATACTTTTTTTTCTTGTATAATAAATAGCTATTGTTCTAAAACTCTTACATAGTGAAGTTGATAAACAATATTCTTTCTAGTAGTGAAAGCCAACAGAAAAATTACAAATAGAAATCGAACAAATTCAACGAGTGAAACAGAATATCAAGTAGTCGAACAAATTCAACTACCAATTCATAAGCCATTTTTCCCAAATACAGGGTGACCCAGTGTTAAACCGTCAAACGATAAGTATTGGTTTTTCAAATGAAAATAAGATTTTTTCTTTATATGAGCATGTGTTCGTTTTCGAGATACAGGGTGTCAAAGTTTTTAGATGAAATCAATTTATTATTCATTACTCAAAAACTTTTTGGCCAATTTTGATAAAATTTGGCAAGCTGATTTGCCGTAATAGAAGGCTTATCTGAATGTAGTCAGAATAAAAAAAAAAATATTTTCGAAAACTTTGACATCCTGTATCTTGGAAGCAATGCAAGTTGGGACACATGCTCATAGAAGAAGAAATACACTTTTCACTTGAAATACCGGTACTGAACGTTTGGCGGTTTAACCCTGGGCCACCCTGTATATAAATTAACAACAAAATTGATGAACGTATTCAAGAATGAAAATATCAAATTTGCAAAGAAAATGTTAAGACAATTTTTAAAATTCCAAATCCAAATATAGTTTATGAAATAACATGCACTCAATATGAACTAACGTATATAGTTAAAACCTCAAGAAACTTGACACGTCGTTTTACATCACATAAGAGTGATTGTAGAAGAGGTGTTGAATCATATGCCCTATATCCTATATCAGATTTTGTTATTAGTAAAGATCATGTAAAGGACTTCAATAATCCAAAAACATTGGCAATTTTTTTGGAAATGGTTGATATTAGTAAAAATTATCAAACTTTGAACAAAAGAACTGACATCAAAGTTCTCAGTTAAATTTATACCTACCTTACCATTCAGGCTAATAAATTATCAAAATTCATACGTTTATTGAGTTTTTCCTTATGACCCTATATAATAGTTACTAGAAGTAACGAAATGAATCATCCTCTAGTAGGTTATTACTGACTGGTCAAAGCAAAATGTGTAATATGATCAATATATATCTATTAGTTAGAGTGCCCATCGGCAAAAGTTTTACTGATAGATATACTCTCTCCAAACTTTCTGTATTGCTTCATTGGACCTAGTCTGCCTCTTTACTTTTTTTTTCGGAGGCGCAAAAAAAATCCTAAATACGTCGTTTTGGCGACTACAAAAAATGTATAGATACTATTTCATTTTCAAATGGAATAGCTTAAAAACTTGAACTGAAAACTGAAAATAAAATTCTCTGACAAAAACATGAGGCATTGGGGGTGTCCGCCCCCTCGAACATGTCGAAAAAACGACCATGGGAAAATTTATTAATAACCAGCTGATTTTCTATTGCTATCCGCGAGTTAAAAATTGCACTATTTATCATTATCAAATTTTGTAGACAAAATGTTTGCTGCTCTTAATTACTGGTTTGGATTTGATAACAATTTCTTAGAAAAGGGGAACATTCTTCATGAAAAATGATGATTCCACACCAGATTTTATGAATATTCTATTCATATTTTCGAACAAAAATCGGGTTCTTAGAAATTTCAAAAGAATTATTCTAAGACAATTTGAGGTAGGCAGAGATAAGTAGTTTGTAGCAGATACATTCCAAAATGATAATGTGAGTGCAATAGATCACTCAGATAAAAAGTAGTATAAAAATAAATAAAATAGGTATTAGTTTATTATGCTTTCAACTCCTGAGGATGCCATGTCAAAACTTTGTTGGCGATACGCGCGACGGGTTAAAATTGGCGTAGTTTGGTGTTTTGGGCGTTTTTATTTCTAGAGTAAGTTCGAGGTGTGTCGTATGTATTCAGTCACACCTTATACTCAATCCGTATCGATTGATTGAACAAGAATTTCGATTAAATTAGTAATACCCATCTCTCCACACATTCCCACGAAGTGGAAATTAATTGGCAAATATCTGAAAAGTTACCACCTGGCATACAGGTATGTTTCAAGATTCTTGCCTTCTGTCAGGGCTAGGATAGGTCAGACAAAAAGAGCAATGTATGAGCATGCTGTCTGGGAGACCCAAATTTCGATTTATTTTTCTACACAAAAGCAAGCAGGTCACTATCAGTTCATCTCTGATGGCGAATTTTTTTTCATCCAAATCAAGATACCGGATAGAAATGCGAATGGTCTGTAGTTGCTGAGTATAGATATTTTTTCATTTTTTTAAAGCTTCTATATTGGCGGAGCTGAAGTGGTTCGGATTCCACTTTTAAAGTGTAGGTCTCGGGTCTCCCTTGCTCGCACAAGCTCTGCTTCTGAGAGGTTTTCTCCGAAAACCTGGGAGATTCGTTATAACAAATTTTAACAAAAAAAACAATTTTTTTTATTCTATTCGTATCGAATGTCATTCGGTGGTCTGTCCTTCTGTTTTTCTGGTGCAAAATTTGCAAATTAATTTTTAAGCACTTATTGGCATCCGACAATATAATAATTTCAAAAATTACTACTTCTGGTCCCCCGAATGCTGAAGAACGGGTACAAATTCGGAAAAAATGCCGACAGTTTCGGAAGTCAAAAATTACGGCAAACAATAATGTCGGTCGATGGGCTCGGACCTTCCCTCCTCGAAAAAAATTGCAAAAACTGGCGAGAACTGGAGGCACATTCAGAGGCACGTTCTGAGGCACATTTTTTTAAAAATAATGATTGAAATTACATCAATGACTTTGGTCATTGTCAATATCGAATAAAATCCTTCCGAAAGTGTAAATTAGCGAAAAGTGATTTTAGATCCCTCTATTTCATCCCGTTCACATTCTGGTAAAATATTGTTTCCTTAAGTCAATAAAGATCCCTTCTGGAAACTATCAAGTGTGAGGTTGATCTACCATCTACTAGACGGAGCTAACAACTAGGTCAGAAATACATTTTGGCAGCACAATAGCAGCACCGTTGCAGCACTGTCATTGACAAAGGCACTGTGACTGTGTTAAATGTTAAAAAATGGTTTAGATGGTGAACTCCTATTCACGAAATGCATTCCCGCTAGGTGGCGCTAGGTGACATAGAGATGCCCTGCCTATACCTACACAAATACCTGTTTTGAAGTGAACATGAACTATCCTTTTCTATACAATTTGTGGGCGAGGGGGGTGACGGGTGGTGAAATGTTATCGAGTTTGTTTACATTTATAGTATGAAGGACCATAATACACACGAAGAATGACAACTTGATCCGAATGAAATGAGCGGGCATACACGAAACTACCCGAATGAATACGGACTTAACATGTATGAGGCCCTCGCTTGTAAACAAAGTTATGTTGACTTCAAGACAAGGATGGAGAAGGCATCTGGTCTTTTATTACTCTGAGGCGCGAAACAATATAATGGTGATCAGCTGCTAAATCCATGAGAGACTATGGTGTTTAATTTCAGTCTCATTCAAATTTGAATGGAGTACTCGAGATGTCGAAAGTTGAAATGAGTTTATCAGACATTTTTATTCACTAGGACATTGCCATGCCTTACATAACTTTTTGTTTTTTAATGGAAAATAATGTAAAGATTGTAAAGAAACTCTGTCTTTAGTACTATTGATAGTACATTTAGCATTGCAGCACTCAACATAAATACACTTAGTAGTGACTCCTGCCGTCATTTCGAATTGACATATTCTAAAACAATGTAACCTAAAGAATATCACTAAACTCAATGTACTGTCCAAAAATCGCTCATGGCAAGAAAGGCCGGCAGTAGGACTCTGTAACTTTTTCGCATAGCGATAGTGATAACGAAACAATCGGCATCTCTTTCAAGTACACCACAACGTGATAGCGTGTGCTTCGTTTAACTTCGCTTCGCTATGCAAAACAAGTTACAGAGTACAACGCCAAATCTACATTGTATCAGTTCAACCAAATCATTATAGATGTCGCACCGTTCGCGCAGACTGCGAATCATGAAATATTATTGTTCTTGTGACACCTAGAATAGATGGCGTTCACTTCAATATATGCTGATTCCATGAAAATCTAAATAAAATGTGTCATGAAGTAATTCCATAAAAATGTGTAAATAAACATTTTCTTAATTATAGCAGAATATATGAATATTGATAATTTCAATTTTCTTTCCTACAATTTTATCTAGTTAATATCTGGTTACACATTACACACATAAATAATATTCTGATAACTTCAAAAGGGAAAGGTCCTCTCAATTTCCTCATTTTATTTTAAAAGCAATGTATCCCATATTAATCCTTCTGATATATTCTTGAAATTTTCAATGTAACAATTTCAACAATATGATAATAATAATATATACATATTCGTAGACCTATTTCAGTAATATTCTCGAAAAGATTTTGATCTTATGGTTATCTTCGATGATCTTTCTGAAATACTTTTGAAATATTCAGGCGTAATATGATAATTATAATTTATTCGAATATTTTGGTAATATAATATAGGATCATCCATTTGGTTGACCTTAGGAAAATCCTGTGATAATCTTCGAGTATAAATGTATTCCTGGAATATTCATACCATATAGGCCTAACACTGCACCATTTATTTACCACATTATAATAACTAGTAGTTATTATTATTATTATATTCCCAGTGAGTGTTCTCTCAATTATCATCCGTTTGAAGGTTGAGAGAGCATTTTGTAAATATTGTGCTCTCTGGGAATATACTGAAACTGGATATACCTATGTTTTGCTTATACGGTGGAAAATTATTATTATTCATTATCATCATTATTCATCCAGTAAAATCTCGGCAGATTGTCTGTCTTCATGCCTAGAAAGATCTAGGTATATCCAAAATAGTCCATGAAAACGAAATTGCTGATGTTTATTTCCGAGGGAAAAACCGCTGGGAAATTTTGGTTTACATGCCTTGGTTATTATAGGTATTAGTTGGGAATTAGGTGTATTAGTTGAAAATTATTGGGTATTAGTCGGGAAGTGAGTGTATTCCTTCAAAATTATTGGATATTAGTCGGGAAGTAGAGCTATTAGTCAAAAATTGATGGATATTAGTTGGGAATTCGAGGAATTACTCCAGTATCACATGAGTATAGAAGGAATTATTTCGTTAAAAGTCCAAAAAAAAAGGTATTGGGATTGGAAATTTCAGAAATTATTCGGAATTAGGGAACACCGGTGAGAATCATAATTGTTGAATGCAAAAAAAGAACAGGTCTTAAATAATATACTCGACAAAAAACCTATCATTCGGGCAAGGTTCAATAATTCTATTACTTTTATTACTCGGTTATTAGAGGAATTACTTGGGCATTAGTAGCTTTAGTTCGGGGTATTACTCGGGAATTCCTTGGATATTAGAGGTATTACTTAGGATTTTTGGGAATTAGTGTACACCATTTCCTCAGAGGTTTCCCCCTCGTTTATTCCAATAAATTATTGTCATATTGATATTTGGTATCATGACCAATACCTAAAATACCTATAATAGATAAAAAATTGATGCTCAAGTCAGGCGTGTCATTATAGATAGGAAATTGTTACGGAAAATATTTGGTACCGAACGTTAATAGTGAACATCTACAGATGAATTTACTTTACTTAGTTAAATATAAAATGTTAGTTTCATACTTTTGCATCAAGTTGATTCGAAGATGGAAATAAAACCATTAAATGTCTTAAGTAAAAAAAATCTAAAAATGATGCCAATCATGAACATTAAGCATATAATTATCAATGAATTTATCAACATGTGAAATTACGTACCTTGGCAAAAATACTTAGAAGCTACTTCAATTCTCACCGTTGAACAAAATTTTGAAATATATGCACGCAATCTAGGTCTTAGAATTTTGAAAATTCATTTCCGGGGAGGAGTTTGCACTTGAACATGAAATTTCACTATTCAAACATTCAACTGAATTTCAGAGAATATGCCATTTGTAATCCGATTATTTGAGTCTGAAATTCAATAACGGGCATTGTCTACTATTTGCATTCGGTTAACTGTTAAATCGAGAATGTGGAAACTTCCATATCTATAGTTTATACATAGAACATTTATCTCACAAATTGGAGAGGAAACCCACCATGTAGTTATCAATTTTCTCTGCTGATTAATAATTATAACGATGACCGCGATGTCCCTTTATCAAACTGAAACGCGGTCACCGCGAAATAGTCTGATTCACAAGTGCTACTTCGTCAAAAAGCTTACCTAGACCACAGAAGATTTTGATTTTGGTCTCATATTCGAAATGGTCTCTAGAAAAAATATTGTTACAAACAATTAAGTAGAAAAAAATATTTACATTTGAATAAAACTATTTTAGATATCCATAATTTTAGCAGAATATTTCTTCGGTATTCTACGGACAAAATTTTTGTATTCAATTGTCGTATCTTCAATAGTTTATAAGTTATTTTAAAAGGTTTTCAAAATTACTCAACTACTGCAACTACAAAGAGTATATGGCACAAATAAACCAGTGTTATAAATTTCACGATCACCATTCTCGAAATAGAAAATTTAACCCCTTACCGCATGAAAATTCCAAATTCAATTGAAAAAATGTTTTTGGTAGCCACTTTTCTATTGACTCTACACCGGCTCCATAATACTCCTGGTCCAGTTGTTCAAGATATTGCTGCCCATATCTTATATACTTGGCCTAGTAGACACAGGAGCCAATGGAGTAAGTGGCCATTTCCTTCTGTGGCCATCAGCCGTTTGCGTGGTGAAAGCAAATACTTGTTCTCATTGAGTGATCCCAAACTCAACAAGGATTCAGTATCCCATTTTTAAAGCTTAATAGATCATTATTACATTCAGAAACAAATTTGCTATTATAAGGAAACTTAATTAACCATTATCAGTTTTTTTTTATTTGGGACAAAAATTCCCTAGAAATTAAAGGAAAAAACCTAGATTATTATAATAATATATAATAATACCTTTACCTGTGTATGAAATCCATAACTGAAGAAACACCAGAAAACCGTTCGATACCCATGCAGGAGCTGCAAAAATCAATAGCGATTGGAGAATGTCTCTCACATGAGCTTCTAAAAGATTTCTCAGAAAACGTAAGAGATTAGTAAAAACGAATTTTTTCGCATTATGACTTATAATGTGCTATTTTACTAAATTAAAAATTGTTTAATAATGGGTCATTTTACAACATGGAACTGTCACTTTACTGCACAGTAATGTCGCTGTCAATAAAACACAGTTTGATGGTAAATAGAGCACTGTCAGCTGACGTCACAACATAGTGGTCATGGGGAACAAACAAAGCATTTGACATTAATTTGATGAATTGATTATCACAATGATGCAAAGAACTTTTTCCTAGGAAATCACTTTTCGCAGAAAATTTACCAGAAAGATTCACGTAGCCTTATGAAAAATGGGTTCAATGGGTTTGTTTTTGTTAAGTTTGGTTTGTTTGTCCCCCTATGGCATTGTTCCGCAACTGTCATATTACGTCACTGACAGTGCTCTATTGTTCACTTGATTTTGGAAATAAACAAACCGTGTCAGGTTACTAGGTTACGAAAATTCTATATAGGTACCTACTATGAATTTTCTTAAATTTATAATTTTGTAATGCTTTTATATATATGCTTATTTGTTTATAATTACTAACACAAAATGCGAAAAAATGGTATATACAAACCTCATAAAAAAGCAGTTTCACTAAACTCATATAGCTCGTACTCAAAATCTATACTCATTTAGTAAAATTTTGCTTTTCTCCACTTGTTTAATATACTATTAGAGAACTAGAATCCAAAGTACCTAATCATGTTCTCGTGGTGGGATCCTACATTAACAATTATCTCTTAAGAACCCTTCGACTAATGACATTTTAACTATTATATCTCATTGTAACGCAAAATTTGATTGAAATGACTCAGTAATAATTTGATATCAGACTGAAGAATTAATATGCGATACACACGAACAAAATAATGATGATGAAGAAAAGACGATAAATGAAAAATCCATCGGGAGGATAATGTCAGATTTACCGACAAAGTTCAGTGATTATTGGGGGCTTCACAAAAAATAATTTACGTACAAGATCTTTGCATGGATCCTTAAAGTAACAATTTTAATTCTGAACAGTAGATAGCTGTGTAAGAAATGAACGTCTGAAGCACATCGACAACAATATGCATTTCATAAAAGAAAATAGTCGAATAACTTGTGCAGATGCTGAGATTGCGGATAAGTAAATTCACAAAATCTATTTTGGTTATATGTAATAGCGTGTAAAGCGAATATCCACCCGTTATCTTTGTTACTCATTTCTTGTTTTTTTTTCCTAATGAAACAAAATACTATATTATTATTACTATAATTTTTCAATTTTTTTAAATTATATGAGTTAGGTTTGAAATTATTTTAAGTTTAGAATGAAAGTTCAACTTTGTAGAGGTAACTCGATTCTTGACATAGGTATTCTTTTCAACTTCAATATTTTCTCAGTAAGTAATATATCGAAAGTTTTTCAATTCGCTTTTTTACCTAGCAATTTAGTTAATGTATTCGAACTGGGGATTTTATGTAGAACCCTTGTAAATCAGGTCATACATTATTATTTGTTTGTACCCTGTAATAGTCTGACATTGATTTCCAGTATCCAGTTATAGTGGCGCTGTAGTTTACTTTTTTGAATGAAATTATAGGTACCTATACTTTCTTGTACTTATTTTTCAGATATTTTCACATGAATTTCACATAAAAATAAAATAAAAAACAAGAATAATATTAGTATTATGTTCCCCTCGATGTTTCCTAACAGCGTGGTTCCTCGTCTACAATATAAGTAAAATGTTATTCTCCGGTTTCATATTCATAGTATGTGGAATTCAGGCACATTGACGACGAATGATGAAATATCGATCGAAGGACCACATAATGCTATCTTTCTTCAGCACTAGAATGAGTTCCTACCATTTCATTTCATTACGGTGGTGCGCATGTGTCACGAACCGAATATTGTAAGGGGATCTATTATTTCTCTGCCGCAGCCAGCTGTACCAGGGTCTACCGTTTTAACAACAGATGACACCACTCAACGAAACAATGCTTTTCTTTTAGAGACATATTATAAATATGACTCAAAACGTTGTGTACGTTGTCCATTAGTTATTGGACCCCATGGATTGGAGACTGAAGTTTCTTCTATTGAAAGTTTCTTGTTTACCGGCACGAACTTACTCCTCAAAGTCGTAAGGGGCTTTGAGGGCACTGGTGCAATTATGAGATGAAACTTGAAATAAAGTGAAACTAAGGTTGAATATAAAAGGGGGATTAATTCCCAAAACCCCTTGTAAGAGTGGGGTGGATACGTCCAGAAACTCTTGCAAACCCTTTCGGGTGGGCACATGGATCATCAGGTGTGTTCGTCCTGGGTCGGTAGGCTAAGGCTTCGAAGAAGCTTCAGTGTTCAACCCGTGGCATCAAATCAAACATAATTATTTTTTTATTATTTACCATAGACTTTTTCATACGTAATATGGGGTATCAATTAGATTTCGCTTAGTTGTCTTCAATAGTTCAGGAAATGAAGCACTGGCTCGCAAATTTTTCGTCCTGCATTGATTTACTTGAAATTTTGGGTAATATCCCAAAGATCAAAATCTTCATGCCGAGGGCCGCTTTTATCCTGAGGGCGGTTGCCATTTCGGGGGTGGAATTTATTTAATTAAATTTTAACTACAAAAATCAATGGAAAAAATTATTCCAAGTCGGTTTTGTATATTTTTTTTGTAAAATTAATATTTTTCGAGTTATTCGCGATTGAAAGTAACAGTTTTTTGACGAAAAATTAATGTTTTTAATCAGATTTTCGCGAATGACTCGAAAAATATGCAAATGAAACAAAGAAAACATTTTTTTTTATAATTCTTGTACAACTAATACGGACTGAGCTGCTTGTTAATGGTTAGCTTTAGTTCTTCAAATGCTAAATTTGAGAGATTCAGAGTCAAATAGCGTTAAAACTGTGCATTTACGAGGAAAACTTGTGGAAATTCTGTAAAAGTAAATAAAAAGAGGTTTCTTAAAAACAGAATTGGTAGCATCAAAATTGAGCGAGTTACGGTGAAAATGAGGCCAGCCCCTACATTTTTCTACGAAAAAATCTTTGAAAACAACGTTCTCGTAATTTTTCTCCGAGAGCAATATCACAATTCCAATTTGAAAAATATTGTGGAATAAAATTGATGAAAGTATATGTATTTGATTTGAAACATTAATTCTTATTAGAGGGGAAATTTCTAGACAGGGTGTTTTTGGGGTCGTGACCAACAGTCTAAAAATGAAAAAATGTCCAATCAAGGATATCATTCTTGCAAGTGTAGAATGGCAAATGGGCAGTGCCGGTTTTAGCACTATCAGCGCCCTGGGCCAGATATCTACCCCCATTGAAACCCATACGAAAAAAAGCAAGGGATATATTTATTATAATTGAATTCATAATTAAATTGAATACTTATGAACATTACAGTAATTATACCAAGTCGTTCATAGGGCAGAATTATAAAACTCTACATTTGAACTGAACAAAGATAAACAATATCTGACAGCAATGACAATAGAAATTAAAATAATAAAATAACTATTCGGAAACTAATAAAATTTTACTTTTGTGGCCTTCTATCGGCAAACTCGACAAAATCATTTTCGATTGGCAAAGTTGCTAAGTTTGTCTATCTATATTGCGATATAGTTGATCGAAGATAGGATTTTATCAGCTTAAACTCCTCTTTCCACCAGCCACAGTTACTGGTATATGGATCAATATTCGTAACGCTATCCATAGATTCGGATACAGCTCTTGTAAGTTGCGATCTTCGATAAAATTTAAAATGAAACATCCATCTATATCTGATTTAGTGTCTACAGTCAATTTCAATTGCAGATCAGCACACAGAAACTTCAACTTCAATTTTTTTTCTGGAGAAGTTATAGGCTCATCGCAAGCAGTTTCACCAGCTTGACATTTCACACGTCGAATTCTTGTTGGCGCTCTAAACACAGGTTTAATTTCTAGTGCTCAGTTGAAATGCTGTATTTTTATGTTCTTCCAAGAAAGCGCAGCATTTTTCCAACATCTCTGTGCATTTACCGAGATGTCTATTGATTGTAAAGATTTACTGACACTATTTGTTTGAAAAATTAAAAATTGAAATCTTTTAACTGTTCCAATAGCCAAATTAACTAAAGCGTCATGAATGGCACTAATTTGATAACGAACTGCTTCAACACTGCCCAATCTTGCTCCCCGACGCGTGCGGAAAAGATACTTTACGCTCGTGTTAGGTACACTATTTTTTCTACTAGCAGAAAAAATACCCAAAAGTTAACATAAAAAACATTTATTATTAAGTATATATTAAACTATACAATCATACTTGTAAGCTTTCTATTTTAACCTTCTGCGACGCAATATTTAAATGTCAGTATAATCCGCAAAAACTAAACAAATCCACTTTTCCGCACTAAAAACGGTGCGGAAAATACTTTTCGCACTAGTGCGGAAAAGTGACTCTTCCAAAACTAAAATGAGCGCGGAAAAGTGGATTTTTTCGCACCCTAGTAGAAAAAAACAATTTTCGGAGGAATTTATCATGCGGGGTCAAAAATCATGTATCTGAATGGGCCTTTTATTGGTTACCATCACCATACATGGTCGTCTGAATACGACAACTTTTCAACATTGAGGAATTCCGATTAACCAATATGTTGAATGTTGTGAACCAATGTATGTACTTCTGAATAAGGCTGATGTTTGTAGTTTCTATTTCAATGGAAATTTTCAACATTCTCAAATGAAAACAGGCCTCACTAACTTACACTACTTATTCCCCTTGTGTTCTGAGGTGACCTCTCCCATAGACAGATATAATCAATACATACTGCCGATACAGAAACCTACTACGGAAACTTGATAATTTCTATTAGTTCTGTCAGATGGCGCAACCTACCTCATAATTGTAATATTGAAAGTAAAAATATCGTAAAATGTTCTTAGTCAATGAAAATAGCATACGTAGCCTTTGGAGTGATTAAACCCTGTATGTAAAAGGAAATAATTTGTGCAGGAGTTTGGTGGAAAGTTTCATTCATATATATTATGAACAAATGATAAATATTTATTTCAATTTAAATTCACTTGGTGTTAATTTTTGAATTGTTGACTGGGTTTTTACTTCAATAAGTTTCACTAACTTATTGAATAACTTGGCCTTGGTTTTTGGTTTCAGTTAAAGTCAAACTTCCACTTTTGTTCCAGTATTGCTCTGTAGTGACGTCTCCACTGAATAGAGACAAATAATACATAGTGCAGAAACAGAAAACCTGTTGCGATAATTTGATACTTACGGCTATTGCTGAGAGATGGCGCGACCGAACATACCTGGGGATTGCGAAGATCAAAGTTGTATTGTACGGTATATCGGTACTGAAAGAAGAATATCAGCGTATTCTATTAGAGGCCTATTCTGTAACGCATAACGATATCGTTAGTGAGCGACAATCGTTAATTAACGATATTTGCGATTCTGTGTAACTGAATATTGTCGTTATTTGACGATAAGAAATTTCGTTTGTATCACAAACCATATAACCAAACGAATCATGTATGATTTGTAATATAAACGATAAATGTTATCGTGAAATAACGACAATCTTCAGCTACACAGAATCACAAATATCGTTAATTAACATTGTCGTTCACTAACGATATCGTTATTTGCTTTATGCTTTATAGAATAGGCCTCCTAGAGTGGATTGATTAAACTGTCTATGTGATGAGGAATTACTTGAAGCAGTAGTTGGTCTGGAGTCTGGACTTTTTATTCCTATATACTTTTATGCACCAGCGGGCGGTAAAGTATACCGGTTCATCGAGAGTAAAGTGGCACTTTACCGACCACGGGCGCATTATGGCCCGCGGGCCGTAAAGCAGAAAAAATTCTGAAATCGACTATATTTACACATCATTTCATGCAAGACCTAACACGAATCATAATTATTTCAGTTCAATAGAGAAATACTCTTCCTAACATTCCTTCAAAATCGACATTTTTTCCACATGTAATTGAGTCATAAGCCTGAATATTGAAAATGCAGTTGGTTTAGTTACTGATGTTGAAGATGGGCTATTCTCTTGAACATAATTATTACATATCAAAAGGTTCGTTACAGCATCTGCATCGATTAAAGACTAAATATTTATATGTCCACGTTACCTTCGAAATAATTTGACAGTTACCATGGAAACTTATCACAAAAATTACAATCATTATTGGTTAATTACCTTGTTAATATTCAATATTCAGCAGTTGCATTTTTATTTTCCATATCTGTATGTCTTTTTTTATGTTATGATTTGTTTTTATGTTGCGTTTTCAAAGGAATAGGTGTAATGTACACTATTTTTCCTACGACCACGTATTAATTTTTCCAAATAATGTATTATCAACATCTGACATATTACTTATAGTAATAGTAATAGCAAAATAATAAATAATGTAGGTAAAAAACTATCAATTTATTATCATTTAAATAATACCTACCTTACATAAATATGTCCAATAGTAATAAATAATTCAATACTTTCAAAAATAGTCTCAATAGATCATTTACATAATTTTCGAATGATTGAAACATGAAAAATAATATAAATATTCATTTACAGTACTATACATTCTACTAAGCAATAAATATATAATATTTATAGACACTATAGAAATATATTTCAACTATATGCACAAATGAAATAATATAAGTAGGTACGTATAAAATGAGTTACGAGATTATTGCAGCACTTTGAAAATTATCATGATACACAATAACACATCTATCAGTATCCAGCCAATATTATAACCAATAATTATATCGGTAATCCCTATAACATCATACAACTTTCCAAAATAAAGTTTTCCATGATTTTTTTCTTCTTTCTATGAAAACGAGCTAGATTTAAAATCTTTTATCTATAAGTCCAGATCTTTAGTGCATATCTAGAAAATAATTACCAAGTGTATATGGTCGGAACACTGAATTTCCCAAGAGAAAAAGATCATATGGTTCAGTCGGTTCGGTCTCGAATTGTACTGAATTTTTTCGTATTAAAAATTCTTTGACTAACTGACTCCTCCTACTATCGGTCTCGTTATATCGAAGGATCAATACAAATCAATACAAGAAAGTTTCATTGGTAGATTCGTTGATTACATCAATCAACTTTTCATATGGCTTAGTTGGTGTTAGTAAATTTCTCAAAGATTTTTTCCAAACTCGTGGAAACACCCACAATCAGTCCAAAACAGGCAAACAACACTATGAACAAGTTCCTTCCGATGATCATGGTGCCTTTGATGCCCTTCAAAGAGTCCCAGTTCGTGCAGATATAGATGAGAGCTGGAAAAGCCAATCCGAGTGCTGACAGACTGAGAGCTCCAAAAAATGAAATGAATAGTTCAATGTAAGGAACAGCTACGGCCAAACAAACTGAAAAAATAACGATGAAACCGAATCACATTAAAATAAAGCAAAACATATATATAAATCCTGTTTACAGGGATCTCAGAGATTGGGCCTAATTGGTTAACTGAGACTTTATTACTTAGATATTCTTTAATTATATATGCCTTTGTGTCTCAACAAAGTGGCCTTTTGATCCCCTAAAAAAATTGCCACTGTTTTTATTATGTTTTATCAGTTTTGACGTTATTATTATTAGTTTTTTACCAAACCTCTTTTATTGTCGTTTTTAAACCTTTTCAAACCTGAACTACTAACTTGCCAAGATATATTTGTTTCTTCGTCAAATACATCTATTCGCTATCATCAACAAAAATGGTACTGCACATCTTCCTGACACAAACCAGGTTATTTTATATTGAAACATTTTTTTGCTGGCCTGATGAATACTGGTTTTTCTCAAATACCCTGACAACCTATGATGATTAGGGATTAGGGATTTCTGACGTAGGTACTCAATATATAGTTAAAAGATCGATTCAAAGCATATTTTTGTGTCTTTTTGGTTTTCACTGGCAGCATGTTACCTCCGATTACATTATTATTAAAATAAGACGTCATCATTGGTCTTTTGACTAACATCTTCCAGTGTCCCAAATGAAGTAATTTCTAGATCATTTGTGTTAATTTTTTATTTGGTATCGGGCAATTTTCAATGTAGCTTTCATCACTTCATGAGTAAAGTATGACGAGTATGAGATCCCAGTGCCAATAATTGGGCATTCTAGTGAGATATGAAAAAAATATACTTACAAGAAAAAACCACCAGGAAAGTCCTAGTAGCGTATTCGTAAATTATTTGATGGGGATCTTTCTCCAGTTTCGGCTGCAGATACTGCCTCCAGATAATATCGAGCGCTGGGTACATCTGTAGAGGATGTGAAGTGAATATAGCTAGCGAAAGCATCACTTGACAAACTTGGGCATGTCTGAAAATAAGAATATTCGATGAATACTTCTACATTTTCTAGCTTACATAAACTCTGTTCTCTCTCAAACTGTTGAAACATCAGAGATTATAAATAATTTGAAAAAAGAATAGGATATACAAGAAACGCTTTACCAATAATTATAATAATAATAATCTCTTTTTGAAAATGGGAACATTCTCTATGAAAATTGAGAAATGAAAAATGAAAAATGTGATTTATTTGTAATATCTAACAGAAAGCAACTACTTCCCCGGCACAAGCCACGTTGGACATTGAACTACATCTGACAGATATTGTGAAAATACTATAACTGAAAAGGAAAGAAGACTTAAGTTTGTCTTTCAGTCGCAGATGATTCCACAACAGATTTTATGAATGTCCTATTCATATTATCGAACTAAAATAATCTCTTTATTTAACAACTACGTATGGATGACACTTAGCATCAAGGAGATAATTTTGCGGACAAAAGATCGAAGCTGATGTGGATAGTGTTTTTAATCTTTTCGGAATCCTGTTGTACAGCCTAGTATTGTTATATGAAAAAGATGATTGGACTTGGGCTGTAGAGTGCAGAGGTGGTGTGATTCGAGATTTGAGCCAAACATTAAGAGCGAACTATACCTTTGATGAAACGAGTTTCGGTTTTAGGCATTCAGTTTTAGTTTTTCGCGGAAATTTTGTTAGTACAAATGATTCAATTTGTTTGTAAGAATGCGGGAAACTAACTAATTTTTTGTTTTGATGATTCTGAAGAAAAAAATAATTTTATGGTTTGACAAATGAAAAAAATTGGTAGGTTCCCGCATTTTTAAGGAAATTATAGAACCAGAAAAAAAATATTTTTTATAAAATTATTAGTTTTTACGCAAAACCGAAACTACGATTAGGAGCTATCTACCTTATTGGCGCTCCCATCAGCTACGTAGTTTTTTTACAGACAGGTGCTTCCTTACCTCCAATATCACTCTTTAAAAAAAATAATAATTTGAAAAAACTAAAGAACACGCTTTACTTCCCATGGACTAGAAAGTAAAAAATAATTGACAATTAAATTTTTCAAATGTTAAAAAAGCGTGGGTGCTTTCGATCTATATTCTCATATTTTTTAGTTTAATTTAACAATACAGAGGTTCAAGAGCTCAAGAGAACCTTTTTTTTTTAAATTTAACTTTTGTGACGACGCGCGACGCGCTGGTGATTCCTCTTAACGTAATGGACGTTAGTGCCAAAGGTGATTTTGTTGTATAAATAGGGAGGTTTTTGTGAAGTTTTTATGTTGTGGAATAAAGTGCATGCATGAAGTATTCTTCTTTTTCCTGTGCTAAGCCAACCAAGTTCTTGTAGGGGGACAGATATGTGGTTTCGTGCTAAGTCCATATATCAAACGTACTCATGAGTTATGTTCCAGCTGCAACCGGCGAGCGTCATTTTTACTGATGAAGGGAATATAAATGAATTCTGCATAATCCGAATGTGATTGAACTAATGACTCACATAAGGTTTTTTTCCTCTGTGGTCTAGTATTTTTATATCAGTAGATTGATATGGCCGTTGAATCGAGGATAACTCCCAGGTTTTTAGCGCTATAAGAGAAAGGAATAACTGTATTATCCCAGATTTTAAACATTAACGAGTTGATACAGCGATATCGGGTGACTTTTCTACCAAACAGGGTAGCGAAGGATTTGGAAGTGTTTATAGATAGGCAGCATTTTTCAGATATCGAGATGATAGATTCCAAATCAGAAGTGAGTTGAAACTTTGCTAGGGGCAAATCTTTCACTTCGAAGGAGTGGATATTTTCCTTTGAGTTGCGTTCGAATCACAATCCAGTAATGAAAAAATATTTCGTGAATCGCAGGAGTCGGTAGATGAATTGGGATATATTTATCCCCCTCTTAGGGACAGCTCATTATACTCTTGATTGAATGAATCCCCCAAAGGGCTGGATGGGACCAAGGCACGTTACGAGCTCACCATAAAATTGCGTTGGGGGACTTTACCTTCAAAAGTAGGCTCCTCAATTTGGTGATGATTGTTCTCCCGGAGTTCTACAATTGAATCAGGAAAGTAACTGCGTTAAAGTCTGATTAAAAGAGTTAAGTAGAGAGATCATGAATACGATAACACATTTTGAGGTGATCTTCATAATTCCGAAAACAAAATTTTAGAAACTGCGTAGAAATTGAAGCCTCAATCAAGTTTTGTGGACGTGGATGTGTAGAAGTGTTTTTCCTAATAACTGGTGCGCTTTTTCCCAAATTGTCGTTTTGAAAAGCGATATATCGGGGGAAAGACTTCTCTAAGTTGTTCAAAATCTTCCTTCTAGTGTGAATGATTTTTTTGAAGTCATTGATTGAATGACATGTAGTTCTCTTCTGGAGCATCGAGTAATTTGATCTCGCTTCGTTGCTTGTGGACCATGACCTTCCTGTTCTGAATTTTGGTATCACCCAACAGTTCCTTAGTAAATCACTAGTTTATCTCCGCGTCTTTGTAGTATCTCATTCTGTTTTCTTAAGAAGACAGCGGTTTGCGAAGAATATTCGCAAAATTTACACAAACACAAAACCAAACGAGCATCATGAACACGACCGTTTGGAGGTCTATGGTCCTCCGTGTGGTACCAGTTTCTTTCACAAAGTTTCTGAAGAAGAAACTGTAGTTGTGTTGATATAACTCTACCTAAAATATAGTTTGAGATCGTATTTTGTAGAATTATATCTTATATATTTGTAAGTGTAGCCTCGATTACTTCAACGTCGACTTCAGCTGAAATATTTGATTGTAGAACAGTTAAAATCATCATTATTTCATTGTAACATACTTACATGTCATGTCCTATTGTGTAGGATATTGAACCGCCTATAACTGAACCAAACGCCAAATAACCATATAATCCCATTCCAACATATAAAACAACTATGATCATCATAGCAGTGTTGAGAATTCCATATATGCCAACAAAAGCTTTCGGTGATTTCATCTCATTTTCCAGAGGCATTATCTGAAATACACGGAAAGATAGGAAAATGGATCTATTGAAAGTATTGTTGATGACTGATAGATGTTGACACGTGCTGAGTTTTTTCTAATCGAAACACGAAGATCAATAAAGTGAGGCTGGTCATATTTCCAAAAATTCGTAATAACGATGAAATGTATCATGGTGAAGTACGAATGCAACAATTCTCCTGTATCTATAAGCTATTCATAATATTTTCATAATTATAGTTAGTTAGACCATATACCTACATAGAATTAAATTTAATGCCTTGAAAATATTCCACTTTCCAATTTGGCCAATATACAGTGCGGTCCATAGGTATGGAATAAATTCATTTTTAGCGTTATTATGAATTTAATCAAAAAATCCTCAAACAGGTCAATTTTTATTGTCAATTTGACAATTTACAGTATGAAAATATTACCCCCTTCTTGCACCCCCTCTGAATTATGAGCACCCCCTCAAAAAATTTAAATGAGAAGGGGGGTCGTGTGCCATCTTGTTCGAAAGGGATTTTCATTATCTGTTCAGCAATACCAAGTTTTTCCAATTTGGTGCCATCATAACTGAAAAAAATTATTTTAAAAATGTACAATTTTTATATTCTAAGTTATGTATTTGTTGAAAAAACCTGAAACAAATCGATTTCTATTCTCAATTTGACAATTTATAGTATGAAAATAATACCCCCTTCTTGCACCCCCTCTGAATTATGAGCACCCCCTCAAAAAATTTGAATGAGGAAGGGGTCGTGTTGCACCTTTTTCAAAAGGGATTTCAATTCTCTGTTCAGCAATACTAAGTTTTTTAAATTTGGTGCAATTATAGCTGAGAAAATATTTTGCAAATGTGAAATTTTTATACTTTACGCAGAATAAAGGAAATATTTTTAGGAAGTGTTTTTCAATTTATTTTACAATTAAATGAAATGTTCAAAATTACCACCATTCACTCTTTGACAATAAGAAAGGCGATCTTGGAATTCTCGTACAGCATTTTTAGGATCGCTGTCAGCTTTTACAACATTATCAACTCATTTCCAGAAAATGGATGAATTATCAACGAAAAAATTATTATAACCATGTTCGTGAGTTGTAGATAGTGACTCTAGGTTGTACGATTCATAATTCATTTGAAACAGGTCAAGAAATAGAACAGGAATCAGCTTGTTACTTAGGCTTTGAATGAAGTTTCACTTTGCCACATTCTTACATCCTCTCCACACTTCCAAAGCCCGTCAAAATGTAGAATGAATCAGTATCTACAATTTACGAACTAGAGTATGATGTTATTTGTAATAATATACTCACCACACCAACCGCCTCCAATGCGAAAAGAGCGGTTCCGAAGTACAAGGGATAATTTTGGTAACTTCCAAAAGCTTTTCTGTCTTCCCACATAATGTCTTGCGTTATCATACAGTAGAAAATAATAGAGAAGCCTATCACAGTAAATACGTTAGCGATAAAAGTAACGGGTGCAAGAGATTTCAAGTTTCTTACATAGTTTATACATATCAGAGGTGGGAGGAAAATCAACATGATCCACCTTGAGTCAATATCTATATCGTATTCTTTTAAGACTAGATGTATATTATCGCCTATAAATACTGTGTACACTGTACAGGAACCCAACTGGTAGAGGATAAGAAAAAAGTTGACGCTATGCCTGAAACAAAATGAAATAACTATAGCTTGTGACTTTTGACCATTTCTAGAAACATTATTGAAATACGAAACAAATCTCATGGTTGTACTCCAACCTCCCTCATTACCCTGCCATACATAAAAATAAATGCCGATGGAGTACTGGACGCACGGCGTTACATGCCAAATAGGTTCATCTACCAAACCTAGACATCCATCCAGATTACGTCGACAATTTCACTCACTATATGAAAGTCGCGTCTCATGCGATATGAGGACCAATCAGAATGGGATTTCGCGATAGTACACGCTTCCTTTCGCTTCCTTTCTTTCCGATCCGGAAAGACCACGTCGTCAAGTCAACCACAAATATAAACAGCAATGACACATCTTGTAATTTAATATGACATAAACGTCAGGTTGACAGACTTCATGTTTATTATTCATTAGTTGCAACTATTGAAGAATTCACTTTGTTTACTCGATCAAATTTCAAATAATAACTTGGTTGGTTCGTGAAATTATCTCAATAAATACGACTCGTGCTCACAATCTTTAACTCGATCAAATTGCTTTGAGGTAACACCACGAGTCTCGTGGTGTTACCAAGCAATTTGATCTGGTTGATTTCTGACAGAATTATCGATAGTATTGCGACCACTCGTGGTATTACCCCCGACAGACTACTGAGACAACGTGCAGAGACTACACTTACGAGAATAGAAATCCACAAGAAACTACTACTAACAGACCTACATGAACAGTCTCGATCAAAATGACTGAGACAGAGATAAATACAGACAACCTGTAAACCAACTAGACTACACTCCTGAAGAAGTTAGACGAAGGCAGGTAATATAGTGGGACTACTAATCATATCTTATATTTTTTAGATAGAAGGATTTCAACGAAACCAGTCAGACACGCGGGGGCCTTCAGTCCCCACGACAGGGCCTTCAGCCAGTTTTTGGGGGACATCATTTACATTAGTGCCATTGTAACAATTCAACTCATGTCAGATTTAAGGACACTTCAGGCGCGTGAAGGCAGAGCACTCCATATCACACGGTCAGATTTTATTCTGCTGATCGCCAATCAACAGGATGAGGATTCGCTCAGAGAGTGGCGGTGGTGGAAGGGGGGCGGAAGGGTTTGAGCATGTATAATATACTAGGGAGCTCTTCCTACCTTAGTATGAAATGCTTCAGAAGCAATAAATATTAGCGGAGCCTTAGACTGCGTTTCTTATGACCTACTTATGAGGAAGCTGGTAAACTGTATGTCTCACGAATAGACATATATTTCGGATAACATAAACCAATCCACCTCTGCGAAAGTTGAACTACGGAGTGTCTCGAAATTTGGTAATTGAACCACTACTTTTCATCATATACAGTGCGGCCCAAAATTATGGAATAAATTCATTATTTCTGAATATAAAGATATTTCGGGAAAATATTCGGACGGATCGAGTTTCTTTTCTGATGGGCCAATTTTTGAACCCCGCCCAAAATCTATAGGGTCATCCGCATTTGAGCAAAAATGACTTTGGTGATATTTTCAAATGGAACAGTCAGTATATGTTTCCATATTTGGTTAGGAATCGTCCTTACAAATCCAGTGATACCAGGTTTGATGGAATTATGTCAAACGGCTGCCGAGATATGAGCAAAAAACTTCCTCGTATGTCTAATAATTATGACTGAGACTCCACATGATTCAGAAGGTTAAAAGTCTCTGTCGCACTCATGGGGCATTATGGAGAAGTTTTTTGCCCATATTCCATCAAAACTTGTATCACTGGGTTTCTAATGACGATCCCTAACCAAATATGGAAAAATATACATTTGAAAATATCACCAAAGTAATTCTTACTCGAACGCGGATAACCCTATATATTTTGGGCGGGGTTCAAAAATTGGCCTATCAGAAAACTCGACCCGTATTTTTCCAAAATATCTTTATATTCAGAAAAAATGATTTCATTCCATAATTTAGCACCGCACTGAATACAAACAAATTCGACCTCCTAACGATAGTACTCCAAATCTTTACAATATGTTTTCACGAACGATCTTTCTACTGTGGATGTTTCTTGACCCGGAGTGGCACATATTTTTACCATTTGCTCGGACTCCATGGCCACATGGATATTTTGAACTATGAATCCTCACAGGAAATGGTTCAGCTGACTTTAATTGCTTCGTATTCTATACATTATCCGCATCAAATTTGGTATTTTCTCTTCGAAATGAGCAAAACCACTGCTTGACCTCTTGATGGGTCTGCCAACGGTGGAATGATTGATGATATTTCAGAAGAATAAGATTCTCTTATTCTTGTGATATCGGCGACTTCTTCACGACATGCGATACGGCCCATATTATATTCCTAATCGATGATAAATGCAAATAAATGATATTTCCATGCCTCCATCACTTCAACATTTTATTAGTTGAATTGTCAAGTAGGCTAGTAGAGATAGACATTATGAATCGAAAATTTAATAATAATTCCATAAGTTTTCAAACTCTGGACCAGTAGTCTTAGCTTTTGCCTTTACATGGATTGATACTATGAGTTGCAAACATTAGTTATCTGCAGAGACCTACCCTGTATATACTGATGAGGGGAAGAACCCAGAAATCGATCTATAGGTGGGTCCAAATATTTCAATTAACATTTTCCATGCAACTGCAATTGCAGAGATAGCCTTGGAGGAACTCTGCACGGAAATTCATTGGACGTAATTCAACGTTCGTCGTGGTATTAGCCAGAAAAGTAGTTGTTTTCTGATGGATTCTTGTCCCAAATATATTCTTATATTGTATAGGAAAATTGCAGTGAGCATCCTGGTATTGTAGGACATCTAGTTTCTACGTTATGAGCTCACTGTTAAATAATAGATTTCTTCTGTTATGATACATTCGTTCTTTGCGAACAAGTGTGTATTGTTTAGTTGGGCTGAGTTGAGATGGCGCTCGTAGTTTGGTTGACACCGATCTGCAGGTGGTGTCTCAGCTTTTGCCTTTACATGGATTGATAATTGGACCCTTTGTTGCAGACATTAGTTATTGTCTACAGAGACCAACCCTATACTGATGAGGGCAAGAACCCAGAAATCGATCTATAGTTGGTCCAAATGTTTCAATTAACATTTTCCATGCAACTAGCAATTGCTTGTTAGGAACTCTGCACGGAAATTCATTGAATGTAATTCATTGTTCGTCGTGGTATTAGCCAGGGAAGTATTTGTTTTCTGATGTATTTTTACCCAAATATATTCCTATATTTTATAGGAAAATTGCAGTGACCATCCTGGTATGGCAGACATCTAGTTTCTAAATTTTTTTTTTTTTTCAGTTATATCTGTTCACTTACCGTGAAAATATTGCAAAATTCTGAAAGATTGGAGGCCCTTCTTGAAACGCACATTCAGCTGTAGCTGGGTATGTCATATTTGGGACTCTCCGTCTTCTACACAGCTCATATTTGGAGTTTAGAAGCATGTGTACACAATATGTACATAAAAAGCCAATAAAGATAGTAGCAACTACCCCGAGAATATATCCTGAATGATAGAAAGCTAGAGGCATGGCTAGGATACCCGTTCCCAGGCTGCCTTTGAGAAGGTGAAGGAGCGTTTCTCCATTCCTAAAAAAATAAATTAGTTAATGAATGACAAAAATTATAGCAACTGTTTTGGTTGCAGCTATATGAACACATGTGAGGTTCAATTTTAGAAAAGAAAAAAGGTTCAACAGAAATCAAAAATTTGGTAAGTGTTCATAATTCCGATGACATAATTCCGTTGACAATTTCGATGAGAATTTGAGAAAAAACAAAATGGCAGTTCCAAGATGGCGAATGAGATATATGATTATGGTCCGATTCTAATTAAAATAAGGGTGTAGTGGTTTTTGAGGTCGGATATTATGAATGTTTTGATAAAATTATTAAATTCAAGATTGTGGCTCCAAGATGACCAACAAGTTTTGTAATTATGTTACAATCCTCACAAATATGGCGGTAATTTTGAAAAATTCGTACCAAATGGGCAAAAATGGGTGAAATTTTGAATATCTATCTGAAATCATTAAAATTGTAGTTTTTTTTATATATATATTTCTTTGTTGATTACAAATCGCTAATTTTCAAAATTTTAAGAAACTTTCAGGAATCAGTATAAACTTATTCAAACGTTAAAATATGGTTTTTTAGGTTTGTTCCCGAATACTAGTGCAAAATGAAAAAATGGGTTTTCATTATGTCTCTTTCTGTTAGACAGATCCATATCTTAGAACCCTTCTTATTTTACAAACTTTTTGAATATAAAGACTAATGAACAATTTTCTACTAACGGAATCAAGTTTTTTGAAAAAAAGAAACAAAACAGTATGTATTCCTCAGTACAACGTAGAAACTTGGGTTTTCCCACTAGCTTCTTCATTTTTATTATTTCATTGATAGAAAAATTTAAATCATGCCCTTCATAGAAGGCTGGTTCTGAATAGTACTTTTGTAGACAAAAACATAGGTATTTAAATTCAGTAGCGCGTCGTCAAAAGTAGGCGATTAAAAAAAATATAAATGATCTCTTTTTTACACTTGGAACTACTTACGTTGTGGGGTGCTCAGTTTTTCTGTAATCGTAAGGATCATAAACTTCAGCTTTCCGGGATTTACCCAAATTTATTGCGACTGTGGAACTGAAACAATAACATAGATTTAGAAAAAGAAGTGAGCAATTGGAATGAGAAAACTCTGTTAAACTAACCTCATATCCGAAACCACAATAAAATAATCTTTTCATAATTTCTCAATAACCTTCGCATTCAAAGTATATCATAAGTGGAGGACTATGAGAGATATGGGAATTCCGACATGGATTGTGATTTGATTGTTTATTGTGAAACAATTTTTTATTTTTTCTGTCATATTTACGCGACATAAAAACGTTGATTAGGTTTATCGTTCACATTTCATCAGAGGAAGTTCATTAATGGGTTTCAGATCAAGAACGTTTCATGAGTGCGTTAATAGATGATTGAATATCATAAAATACATAAATACAAAGTGATTCGATATGAGAGTGTATCAAATGGGTTCTTACGCACCGTGAAGTAGTTTTTTACACACAGTTGATACATTTTCTATCTTGCAAAAGACAGTATTTTAGGTCACATTTTTCTTGGACGCCATCAACTAATAGGTAATGATTAAAAGATCATTCGAAACTTCATAAGATCACATTCAAATGAATTATACAATTGCTAAAATGTTTAAATACAGTAACTATCGTTGAAGAAACTTTGTATGATAGGTTTTTGTAGAAAGCTTTTTATATACAAGCATTTTTTTTTTTATTCGGCTGCACCCAATTCAACAAATCTCACGCTCGTACAAAAAAGTCCTACTTCCGGAACTTGTAACATAAATAACTAATCAGTCGACCCTGTTTCACTCTACTAAAAATAATGACAGTATTTTCCCAATTATTATTTGCATCTCACTGAACCTCCCGCAGAACTTTTTGACATTTACATTTGACATCATTGCGCGGCACACCTTGGGCGTGTGGGATATAGTTTTCAAGAGGGAGATAACGAAGCACCTGTCTGTAACAAAACTGCGTAGCTGGGAGCGTCAATAAGGTAGATAGTTTCTCATCGTACGATTGGTTTTGCGCAAATACTAATGATTTTATAAAATTTTATCATCTCCCGTTTCTATAATTCCCTTAAGAATTCGGGAATCTGCCTATTTTTTTCATTGTCAAACCATATTTTTTTTTTTGGTTTTTCATCAAAACCAAAAATCAGTTCCAGTGGTTGGTCGATAACTTCCGGACCTCCTTGTCTTTTTCTTTCCCCTTCAATTTTCTGGTCTTAGCATAACAATTATGTTGATGAAGTCTCCCCGAGTAAAATACCTCTTCCTTCGGATTTCCAGGCGAGGGGTACTCGAGGTAACACACCATAGAAAAATTTAAAGATTCAGTTTTGTAACATCCATGGACTCAACAAGAACATCAGTGATTTCCACCATCACTTACAGGCGGAAAAACCTGATATTCTGGCTTCAACAGAAAAACAAGTGAACTCCTCCACCAACAAAGTCCACTTGCTTTGTCCTGGTTACCAACTGCATTCTCTCAGTCTACTGTCGCTGTCGCCCTCAAGCAGGCAGCATACCGTAGATGGATGAAAAATCAGGGAAAAATATGGCCCAAATTGTGTTCAAGAAAAAGAAGCAACCCAAAACACCAAAACTAGGTCACTTTTCGCTAACAGGAAAAGGACGTTTTCTATCTGAAAGCAGACAAAGGCAATAAAGTGGTGATTCTGGATAAATCAGATTATCAAGAAAGGGTAGACAACCTCATTAAAAACTGTCCACACAAACAGTTGACTAGAACCCCGTTGCCCAAGATGATTTCAGACGTGAAAACAACCCTAAACGAATGCAAGACATTGGTCAAACCTGAGTTGAAAAGGACATTACAACTCTCGAACCCGATTGTACCAAAAATATACTGTCTACTCAAGATTTACAAACCTGCGAAGTCCCCCACATACAAAATAGCAAAATGGCTCACAAAAGAGTTCGATAATCTTCCAGTGGCACAACCAAGCCTGAGCGTGTAAAACTGACTAGAATTCATCAACCAGATTAGGAACGTGAAACTGGAAGAAGGAGAAATCTTGATCTCTTTTGATGTAAGTTCTTTGTTTCCAAGTGTTCCAATACCCAAAACCTTGAAATATCTAAGTGAGTTACTGCTGACCAACGATTTCAGTGACGAAATGATAAGGAAGGATTCAAGCCTCGCCAGACTTTGCATGAGGCAGAATTGCTTTCAGTTCAATAACAGCTTCTAGGAACAACTCGAAGTTACAGCCTTGTTCAATTCTCTGTCTCCCTTCCTAGCTTATTTGTTTATGGGTAAGTTTGAGATGGAAGCGAGAAAGAGCTTCAGCTATTTTCCCAAGGTTTGGGTTAGATATGTGGACGACGAGTTCGATATTTTTGATGCAAAACAGGTCGACGTATACAGTTTTGTTTCAGAATTGAATAGCCAGTTTCAAACCATTTCGTTCATAATTCAATTCAATATATTTATTGTTTCTAATGATTACATATCATATAGCAAGAGCTTCGGTTAGTAACATAATAAAAAATAATCGTATAAATATATTATTGTAGTTAAAGAAACGATGTACCCAAATGGAAATTATTTTGACTACCAATCTCATTTCTGTAACAAAATAGAATCGTCGTGTTACGAAACAAATCAAACTTGAGTCTATTTAGTGTCGACCCGCCTGCGTCTAAATATATTTGAAGAGTCCAAACCGACACAAAGTAGAGACATGTCTTTTAAATGTTGCTATTCAGACACGCATATACTTTTGACAGAATGAGTTAGAAATATGTCGACACAAACTTAAACAATTTTGGACACAACTTCTGCAATAAATTGCTACTTGGGCATTTAAGAGGCATTAAAAGGCACCCTTATAAAACTTGCATTTTCAACTGATTTGAATGATTTCTTTTTCGTTAGGTAGACATTCGAAAAGTCCACTTGGACAACAAATTTCCAGGGCCAACTAATCTTATATTTCAAGGTCGAAAATAAAAAGAATAATTAGCGACCTTTTTAGAAAAAGCATGACTACACCACTGGATTCCTCACATTTTGAAATGGTTCATGTGTGAATTGCGTTGAAATGCGCCAATCAATACGAAAGTTATAGGGAATATAATTTGAGAATTATGCCGTTTAATCAACCCACCACTTCAATTTTAAAACTTTTATCAGAACTTTGACTACACCACTGGAAATATTATTGACCTTAATTTCATCGAAATCTGTTGAGAAATAAAGAAAATGAAAAATTATGAGATAAAATGACATTTTCCTGAAATTTCATTAACATATTTTTCAAATTTTATTCTTATGATTTTTTTATTTATGAACAGAATTCGATAAAATGTTGACAAGTGATATATCCTCTTCCACCTCCTGAATACAGTGGTGTATTCCGAATTTTGATAAATGTTCTGAAATTGAATTGATGGGTTGATAAACGGCCTATTTTTCAAATTTCATACCCTTATATTTTTTTCATTGATAGACGCATTCCAACTTAATTTATATATGATCCAGTGGTATAATCAGATTTTTTCGAAAAAAAAAAAAAATCGCCTGTAATTTTTTTAGGCGTGGCAATATCACATTCAGAGCTAGATTTGCCAAGCTGTAATACCTCTGCCGCTAATGATCCTTATAACTACCAACTGATTTCTTTGATCCCTATCTTGGAGTTGAGTACATAGATAAAATAAACATACTTTTTAATTGAACACAAAATCATGACAAAATAAATATCCAGTATGGGTTTCAAGTAGGGAAAAGTACAAATGACGCAAGTTGTTCATTGATATACGCTGTTCATACCGAGAGAAATCGTGGGGAGGTCGCCGTGGCAATGTTTTGCGTTTTGTAAAAGAAGGGGGCGGAAAATCGTGAAAACAACAACATACTTCGATAAGTCTAGTATAGAGTTCTAGTCGTCCGAATTATTTAAAATTCGGCACAAATATCATGGACCGATGACAATAAAATAATTCCATGATAAACTAATAATAACAATAATAATAATAATGAGGGATTGAGCACGTATCGCATCTTCGGGATCGGTACTATGTCAGAGCTGCTCCTCGGCAGGCCAACGAAGTGGCAGATATGCCTTGGGCATCGGAACCCGCAGGGCGCTCAATAACAGAATGCCTCTGAAGTCACGGCAACTGGCAAATATGGAGATTCAAGCTTTTTTGCAGAAGACATCTCACCAATCAATTCTGCCAGATTTTGTTCCAAGCAGAGATGAGGGATACCACCACCTGATTGAGAGGCATGAGCGACTCATACACAGATGGAAGCTTGAATAAAGTCGGCGAGACAACACGCATCTTGTACCTCGTGCGAAGTGGAGTACGTGTTGGTCAATAGACCCTTCACGTCCGCTGTGCGATGAATTGCTGCATCATTAAGTCGAGCTAACCACACACTAAATCAAGGCGTACTGTTTACCATTAAACAGCACTATCTTGATAGCATACGGATGCTGGTGGCTGCAAAACAGTAACAAGTGAGGCGGACCAGAAGTGTCACGGAAGAGATGAAGTGCCTTGATAAAGCTTCTCGCTTATTCCAAGAGCCTCCTATAGTTTGGTTGGCATTATGTCGAAGAAATGGAATGTGGACATCATGGGCGTACTGAACATTATTTCAAATTTTCTTATATGATCGTACCCATACAATGCAGTCAATGGTTGCACTCAAAACAGCACGTGTCCATTGAACTAGCAATAGTGCTGTGGAGCGGCTTGTTTGAAGCTCTCCGTAGTATGATACATTGCATTTCAATGCGGCAAAATAGATTTCACTCGGACAAAATTATAGATTTAATTCACAGATCATGAAGGCGGAAGGTGGCTCTATTGGCAATCGGAGTAAGATTTTTTTGAAGAATTGCAACAGCCTTCCGTATCCCACATTATTTCACCTTGATACCAAGCAGACTATAGTGTTGTGGATAACCCGCCGGCCGCTGATCGGATGGAAAGCTGGAAAAACGTCTGTTTCCGCAACCACTCAATATAGATACTCCAGTCCTAGCGAAGTTCGAAGGTATCTGCAAGAGGTTTCGCCCTTCTGTTTTATATGGATGATCTTAAACTATGCATCAGGTGAAAAGGATCAACATCAGTATATGAGGTTGGTAGAAGAGTATACGCAAGCTGTCTGTTTGGAGTTTGGGATTGACTTCATCTCAAAAGAGGACGGTGCGGAGACTATACGGAGAGGCGCCCAGCTCGTAGCTACCTGAGCTTGGAACAACGCCGCTCTCAAGGAGTTATCATCAAGATCAGCAAAACTCTGAGAGATCTGTACATCAGAACTGTCAGAAAAGAACAAATTTGCTGCCACAAATATGCTCACAGAATATGGTTACGGAATGAGATATTATGACAACTTCAAATTACATTGAATTTCTGGACATTCATTTAGACTACATTCTGGAATCACACTTCAGGTATACAATACCATTCTGGAGAGTATACAGTAACTCACTTCTTATGTCTATATCATTTCTTAAACAACGTGTATCCTGCAATGGTGTCTTTTACCGACTGGCAACGACTATCGTTCGACAAATCAAAATAGCTTCGGGTCAAAAAGTTTTCAGTCACTGATGTCTTGCGACACGAAAATATTATTGATTTTGCAATCACGGGTTAATAATTTCGTTTTCATAAAAAAAATTAAATCTGAAAGTTGATTAATTAAATCTGATTTTGACACGACGTAGATACCAAACAAATCGCGCAATGCATTTGGACCGATATCACAAACTTTTCAAGAACATTCCTGAGAACTCGGAAATCTATATAATATGGGCCATCTTTCGAATATATTGCCTGCCAAATCTAGACCAAGGAGAGAAGTAAGTGCTGTTATGATCTGGGTGTGAAAATTACAAAAACAAATGTTTTACCCTGATACGTTTACAGGGTGTTGATTAAGTACGTTGACAAACTTCGGGGGGTGATTCTTCAAAAGTTTTCAGGACGAAAAGTTCATATAAACAATGTCCCAAACGGCTTGGTTTTCGAGATACAAGATGGTGAATACACATTTTTTCAAGATTTTTTGGAGTTCACTTCGACATTTTCGACAATAATCGGTTCAAATTGGGCAAGTTCAATAGTGCACACGATAGAAAATAATTCATTTCTCAAATAATTCACAGGGTCCTCCTTTTATCAGAGTCAAGCTTTGTTCAACTCTCCAGAATTTTTTTCTGCCGTCACTGACATTATGAGACAGGAATAATCTTTGTTGTTTCATTTAACATCTTTTTGTTCTCTTGTAGTTTTTCATTCACTTGTACGTTTCAGGAGCTAAAATGAAAATATTAATGCGAACATTTTCCAGTATCGCATAACATAAAGAAAGTTTTCAGGACGAAAAGTTCATGTAAATATATGTCCCAAACGGCTTGGTTTTCGGGATACAGGGTGATAAAAATAATTTGTTTTCAATATTTTTTGGAGTGGACTTCGACATTTTCTACAATAGTCAGTTCAAATTAGGCGAGAACAATTTAATAGTACACAAAATAATTCATTTCTTGAATAATTCACAGGGTCTTACTTTTCGGTGGGTATAAGATTAAAGATGGTGTTATGTAATAATGAGTCAACCCACATTTTTTTTATTAATTGAGTTTTCACAGTCATTGGAATCGCAAAGTGTTATTTTACAATAAGCAAAATTGATTCAACCAGAAATTATAAGCCACATTTCATCATCACGATCTGCTGAACTATTTTGATATTTTTTACGAAAATAGCTGACTGTGGCTTAACCCACTATTGCATAACATCATCCGATCTTCCTGTACAAGATTATCCTTTTTGTATCCGCAGAAGGGTTGAGCAAGTCTTGACTGAAAAAAGAAGGACCCTGTGAATTATTTAAATAATGAATCATTTTGTATCGTGCATACTAGTGAATGGATTGTATTTGACTAATTTGAGCAGATTTTGACTAAAATGTCGAAGTTTTCTCCAAAAAGTCTTGAAAAAAATGTATTTTCATCATCCTGTATCTGGAAAATCGAGCCGTTCGGGACATATGTTTATATGAACTTTTGATCCTGAAAATTTTCAAAGAATCACCCTTCGAAGTTTGTGAGAATATTTGCTTCTCAAATTTCGGCAGCAACGTGCGGCAATGTATCACTTTCCACAGTTGTTAGGAAAACTATATCGATGTTTCATTAGGAATGAATAGCCGAAGACCATAAATCAACATAGTAGAAATTGTATGGCAATAAATTTACCTAATATAGTGATCTGTTCTGCCATCTTCAACAAATCGATGATTCTGCTTTTCACTCATTATGTAGGTACTCAAAATTCACTAGGTATTCGATTTTTTTTGAGTTTTATTCAGACCCAAAATAAGTCAACACACTTTATCATTGAAGGGTAATCTGCTACTGAACGCATAAAAGTGAATCGCTGTAGATCCTAGTAGATACAGATATCAATAACAACTTTGAATCACAGCAAAAGTATGAGAATTTGACGTATAAAACAATTAGATTTTTATCGGCTCTGTTTGATATCACATTTATGGATGATTGATGATAATATTTTTAAAAATGTCTGAAGATGGCAGAAGAAAATCTGTACCGTACCAAAACGGTCATGAGTGAAACACCATTGAAATTATATTATAAATGATTTTCAAAAGAGCATTTATTGAAACAGAGTCGTTTTGAAATTTTAGGATGATGGTTCATCAATAACATAACGTCGGACAGTAAAACTAATATCATCACCTATAAAATGTGACTTCAAAGTGCTACCACAGCTTTGCGGTTTATTACCCTTCATATCGCTTCATCTCCAAAATCTCAGTATAAGCAGAAATTAACGGAAAGAATCGTAAAAGAAATGAATGAGGACGTAGCAAAAATTCTAGAATGGGGATCCAACAACTTGGTAGAATTTTATGCGAATAAAACCCAAGCATGCCCTTTCTCCAAAATGACCGATATCACAGTGGCAAGCGTAACTATGTTAGAAAAATCCATACTAATGAAATTCTCCATTTAGATGCTCGGTATAACCATGAGCAAAACCCTTTCATGGCAAAAACCATTGCCAAAAGTGCCTTCCAAACTAGTATAATGTGTATCTCGTAGTAAAAGTATTACATTTTCTGGCGACAATGTATATTGCATTGAAGTCTGGGAATGAGTTTTTACTACGAGTTACACCTACTATTTTTTCTGAAATCGCAATCAACTTAATCATAAATTAAGAATTTTTATAAATGCATAACAATTTTTGATTGCTATCATTATTGTCGAGACGCCGGCAAACATTTTCCCGGGCCATTTTTGATATGGGAAAGTTCGTTTGTCATTATTTGCTCATTGTTGGGACGCCGGCAAAACTTTTCCCGGACCGTTTTCAACACAGGAAAGTTCGTTGGTTAGCAACGGACTAAAATACTAGATTTTGGGGTCTGAAGTTGCTCCGAGAAAGTACGAATTCTCGAGCGATTTCAGAAATAGTTAGTTTTCTGTTTCTTGCGAACTCATTATGATTTATACGGCACAAATCCGACCTGTTTGAGGCATACATCCTGCAGAAATTCAAGAAAAACACCAATTACTACCTACTTTATTTTGGCTCTCACTATGTTTTCCGAAGATTACAGGATTTTCCTTTACGTAGGAACCAGCACATGGAAAAGAAGACGAAACTACTCTGAAATGGTGGTTCTGATCATAGGGATACTTAGTGGAACGATGGACAGACTGCTATCTTATACCAGATCACGATGCTGTGATAGAAATCTCGGCCATACGATTGCAAAACGCCGTCATTCTTGGTTCACTACTTCTGCTCAGGGCACATGACTGTCGGATTGAGTAATCACTCACCCCACGGACTATAACCCATTTTTAAAGGGTTTTGAAAAATTAAAATTAAAAAAGAAATAAAACCAAAAATCATCTTCAATGTTTTTATAATTATCATTAATCAAACAATATATACTATATATACAAATATGAACAATTAGTGAACAATAAAATGAAAGTATATACCTACGAAAAGAGATTTAGTTCAAGCAGATTATGTACATAGTGTCTAATTGGTTGAGCTCATGAAAACACGTTTACAATACAAGTTTTCAAACATTATATAGAAAAATATTTCAATCGTGTATAAATAGTGGTAAGTATTTAGAGTGATTTTGAGTGCTGAAGTTATTGAATTGAAATGTTTCAAAATACAAGTAAAATATTCAGAAATAATACACAACTCAATAAAGCTAATTTTTCCAAATATAATATAATATTGAATCAAATTTTTATGAGACAGTATGGGATGATATTGCGAAATAAATATTTTACGATTTACAAAAAATGCAATGAAATAATATGAAAACAATTTCTGGTAAATCTTCAATATACACGGAAACGATGTCATATTCAGAATCGCACATTTGACTGCTTCATTTGATATCTATATCTTTTGAATTTCTTTGTACTGGGTGTTTCCGAAATTGGGGTAATTAGGAAAATGGGTTGTTATATAGAACATAATGTATCAATAAATGGCAAGAATGTTTGTTTTTGAGGCAGTAAAAAAATTTATGGAATTTTATGAAATCGCTTTCAGTTACTTTTGTTTGGGAAGCACTGGTTTGATTCTCCAGGATACAGCGTGTCTGACCGCTGGCAGTGTTTTAGCACGGTTTGAGCAGGCTGCACACCTCTTTTTAGTGATTACCAAAAAAAGTCTGAAAACTTCAAAATGCAATATCTCCCAAAATAATTAAAAAAAAAGTATTCTTTCATTTCGTTTTCTTTTGCCATCTTCTATTTCCCATTTCATTTATTGCCCAATTTCGGAAACACCCTGTATACGTGCGACGTATCTTGAAAGCATGAACTTTCTTGTCCTTGAAGTTTTAGTGTTTGGAGGGATAATTTGTTTGAATATATCAAATTACAGGACCACAGCGAAAACATTTTACATCAAATTTTTTTATTTTACAGTAGACCAATTTTTAAGCGCTCGTGTTGTCACTTTCTTTCTTTAGTTCCCCTTTTTAAACGTATTTCTAAGCCTTTATAATATGTTTTCTACCTGTTTCATTCTCACAACCGTGTTCGTCACATCAAGACCTTTTACTCAATATTGAAGAAAAATGTGAAATTACACGTTTTTCCCTTGTGGTCTTCGTATAAGTATATTATATGTATGACTGGATACAGCTGATTATACAACTCATCATTGAAGTAGCCAATTGCGACTGCAAATTCTACCTAGTTACCGGGTATTGATAACTGAATATACCGTTGACGACGTGGTATAATCGATTTCGCACTGTCAACAAAGTGAATGTTGTCATTAGCAACTTAATAAACTTTCGCATCCTCCAAATCTGACAGTTCTCATTGTTAAAATTATTTGACGTTTGTCAGATAACGTCAAAGAAAGAATCATCAAGTCTATTCGTTGTATAATCGTAACAAATACCACTCGAGCAAACGAAAATAATAGATAATACTCACCTCGTAACTCGACGTATTCCAGAATATCTCTCGTGACTCGGAAGTATAATGAATTATTTTCGATGCTCTCATGGTATTACTCTGATTTTACCTATTTGTACTATTTATAAATAATATTTATTAAATGGTTGGAAATTCTTTGTTGGAAAGATTCTTATATTCTGAAACTATTGACAAATTAATCTTACAATAAATTCCATATCTGGTACACACAATAAAAATTATATTGTAAGACAAATACTCAGTTATCCATACTTTTAAAAGATATCACATAATAACTCTAAGTGCATATGATTTGATATGTTTTCATAGTTTTTTAAATTTTTTTCATAGCTATCTATTAAAAAAGTTGAAATCGAATAGAATGTAATAGCGATGAATTCATTTGTTTTCTACAGTGTTTCAGATTGAGAATATAATATATTCGAATCAAAATAAAACGAACAAAACTATACAATATATTGGTTAGATTGAGTATTCAGAATTTGAAAAAGTTGATACTTTAATTAGATGTAAAATGAAAAAATTGATAAAACTCCAAAATATATTGTGAATAAAACCTTACTATCAAAAATTTGTCATTCCCTTTTTTCTGTTATTTCTCCTGCCGTGAACCTCAATAAGATTAATATGGTTTTATTCATATGTACATCTTCACTAATGCTTCTTGTACAAAAAATTACATTTAAAAGATCCATTGCGTCACTTGCTTTTGTAGTGTAACATGATAATATACTGTATTTGTTCGAAAACAAAAACAAACAGTTCATTCCTGTTCTTTGACCTCAGTATTTATAACAGAAATATTACTGTCTTACCATCTTCATCATATTTAAGTCATACAATAGCGAGAAAAATCAACAATCAGAATTATTATAACATTATTATAATAGTTTGTTTGATTCTTAACTGGCGTACACAAACTCTTAATTGATTACATAACTCGATATATCACACAGTTGAGTTGGTACCAGCAAATTTCTCGAAGATTTTTTCCAAACTCGTGGAAGTACCCACAATCAGTCCAAAAAACGCAAACAACACTATGAATGAGTTCCTTATGATGGCCATGATTCCCTTGGTACCTTTCAAAGAAGACCAGTACGTGCTGAGATAGATGAGAGCTGGAAAAGCCAATCCTAGTGCTGACAGACTGAGAGCACCAAATAATGAAATGAACAGTTCAACGTAAGGCACCGCTACTCCCAAACAAACTGAAAAAAATAAAGAAAATAAGTCTCATGAAATCATTTGAGAAACCTGGTGTTATTACTTTGACCTGTAGAACCAGTCTTAAAAAAGTTTTAGTTATGAACATTGTCTATAAGTATTTTGACTGTCATGGGACTCGGTCTAGGAAGAATAGATCCCAGGAAGGGTAAGAGGCAACTTAAAGGCCACAGCCGCAACGGGAACCAAAGCAGGGGCCTCTAAAACCCATTTGAAGGGACCCTAGTCAACTGCCTTGGGGGGCCGACCAGAGGAACCCTAAGGGTACTTCGGAGATGGTAAACCTAGGTGCGTAGAGAAACCCCGAGGGCAATTCTGAGATGGCAAACGTAGGTGCGGATAGGGGCCCCTGTAACCACCTTCCAATAGCACCCCTTTGAGGAAAACCTCCGGAACCTATTCGAGGGAAGACAAACCAAAGGGAAATGGAAAAGGGAACTGGAGGAACCGAAGGAACCAGCAACCACAGGTTAGCAGGTGAACCTTCAAAGGGACCCCCGAACTGCGGATGAAGAAACCTACATAGGTGCCTTTCATAATCAACAGGTACAAATAGAGCGGCATACGTGCAGGGGATTAAAAACTCACCCATCTGTGCTAGAAAAAGAAGAAGAAGAAGAAGAAGTGTGTTTATTGACTTCTGAAAATAAAGTGAATTCTGACTTCGACTTTAATTTCTTCTTGTTTATCTATAAATACCCTCATATTGTGCTGCTTCTAGGGATTATTGCGACTACTGCCGTAATTGAACACGGTAGGTACTTGTAAAGCAAGCATCAGCCTCTGCAGTTGTGTAATGAAGAATAACTCCTGTGATGGCGAGTCTTCTAGGTGGTTTGATATCCACCGGGTTGAGGCGATACAGTCGTAAGAGGCTGTATTTTCTACTTGTAAAGCAAGCATCAGTCTCTGCAGTTGTGTAATGAAGAATAACTCCTGTGATGGCGAGTCTTCTAAGTGGTTTGATATCCACCGGGTTGAGGCGATACAGTCGTAAGAGGCTGTATTTTCCCCATCATTATGTAGCCTGCAGTAGGGTTCTTGACTGTACGTGTCCACATTCTGCAGATGATTCCTTGGAATGCAGTTAGTGGTGTTACAAGTCATTAGTAACGTATGATTGATATTGATAGTAGTATTATCAATTATCATGGAAAGGCTGATACTGTATCTAGGCAAGTAGGCCCCCCACGGGCTTTCATGCTGCTCTCCACATATCTACATTATTTCTCCTAATCTTCCTCTTCATAATGGTGGTCAGTGGTCTGGCGGTCTAAGGCGCAGGCCGTTCAGAACTTCAGTATAGCGGTAGTCGGTTCGAGCCCGATGTATGTACGAAGGATTTTTTCTCAAATACTCAATATCGTAATCGATAGATGACCACAGTCCTTGTTGATAGCAAGTGTATTGTGTGTTTGTGTGTTGTCTAGATGCCAATCTCGTCTAGTGCTAGCTTGGAGTGCACGCCGGCCACCCGAGGTGGTGCTGTAGGTTTTCCGAGTTTTCCTGCAACTGAATACGCCACCAAAAATCAGTAAGTCTACCCGCACAGGCTATGCCTTTGGTTACACTCTACGAGTGTTTATGAGAGAGTATTATTATTGTCAAGAATGACAAGAGCGCCCTGTGTATGGCTAGAGTACGAAATGTTCGGTCATTGATATGTTATTATTAATTGATCAATTCGGGAACCATGCCCGACCATGAATGAGTCTGATGACAGCTTGGCCATGATACTCGGTTACACCGATCACAGTGTCACTGTACCGGCCAAATGTAAGTAACACACTACTATAAATGAAGATTCATTTATGGAGGAGGAGATTCACATTCAAGTTCCAGCCAAGATTGTTGTTTCATTTATTGAAGTCCATAGCCAGTGTGGCTTGGGCTTGGCCCTTTTGGGCCTTGCATCAATTCGTAAATCTCTGAGTCCCATAAACCTAACCCTTGCCAAATAAGTTAGTCAAGGTTTGTTCGCCTTCTTCACATTAGCGGCGAAGGGAGCTTGTCTTCTATATTTATAAACGCTAGGAGTCCGCCCAATTTGGTATGCCCTATCAGTATTCCTATTAGGAGGCGTAGTGCTGAGGGGTCTCTGCCTGAAAGTCATATCGTCCAGAAGTTGCTGGGGCCAGCCACGAAGTCTGTGGATTGCTTACTGCCAGATGTATCCCTCAAAAATTCGTCCATTTTTTTTTCGCCCAATCGTCGGGGGCAGTTGAACCGGCTCTAGCAAGCTCGCCTGCTATCCGTTCTGTGAACGGGAACCCATGCCAACTCGAGTTCCTCTGCTGATTTCTCGAGAGCATGTCCGCATTCCCTTAGAAGGGCTGAGTTTGGATGAGGATGGCAAACCTAAGCGTTTTCTAACCACCCGAACAGATGTGAATTCTCTGCTTGATCCCTCAGTTTTTTCATTGCCCCACAGCTAAGCTTAGAATGACGAAAAATTCAGCTTGGAAAACTGTTGTGTATCATTCCAAAGCTTAGCTTTCTCGCCCTTTAGGTATATACCTGCACCCCGAGCCTATTTGTCAATAAGACGCGAACCGCCCGTACAACAAGCGTCTTGTGCAAAACTCCGTTGTCTGAAGGGAATAGTAGGAGCAAACATTATTTTCACCCTGAGCGCAGGAATAAGAATCTCCTGCTTCACTCACCCTGGTGTTACCGCATGCCCTATTATCTCAACTTCTTCACCTACACTCCCGAGTCTCGCATCCTCAAATGGTCTGTCACTCCCTCCTTCACGACTTCAATACTGAAATCTGCGGTCTCATTGCATATGTTATTAAACAGGCCAACCTTTGGACCTCACTAAGCTTTCAGCTACCTATTCGGCCTGTTGGGCTAACTCCCAACGGCCGCAGACTACTACGACGAATCACTGACTTTGAAATCGTCATCTGTGAGTTCACCCACGATTTCATACACGAGTGAGCCATAGGGGTAAAAGAGGCATATTCTCTGGGGTCACATCAGCTTTCAGTCGTCCTTAGCGACGATACATCCTAGCTGACTATAGAGTGAAACGTTCCTCTGACCATTTGCTCTGTCTGTATGGTCATTATCTTCGCCTTGTCAAAAACCCCGTCCACATCGAAAAACAGTCCTAGCCTCACCTCTTCAAACCTCAATGTCCATTCAGTCCCCCGCACAACAGGGCCATTTCCGTCGACCTTCCACTTTTTTTTGCATTACTTTTTGTGGAAGGGGCTCAGATAACTCTCTAACAGAAATAAGCGTTCAAGCGGAGACGGCTGATGTTCTGGAGGATGTTGCTATTGTTTGGTCTATTTTTGCCTTTTGGGGGATGAAAATTACTCTCGCTGACTTTCAGACTACTGAATCGCACCCCGGCGCTATACTGACCTGAAATATCTCCCCAATATTGGGGTGAGAAATTCCAGGCTCTTCTGTAACATTGCCGGGAAATTCTGCCGGTCCTGCCAGTTGGTTCAACTCATTCCTTGCCAAGGCTATGGCGTCGTGCACAAAGACTCTACCAGTTGCCAGTACCTCTGGCAGAAGTCTGAGCAAATCTGGTTTATTCAGAATTTTCATAGACCATTCTTCTCCGCTACTGAGGATTCTCATGAGATTGGCGGATCTCACTATGCTTGTTATGTCCATGATTTGGAATGTAGTTCTAGTATAAATGATGTTGGTAGAACCACCCAGCATGGTATACTTCTGGGTTCACGATAACATTATGTGTCTCAGGGAGTTTAATTGCTACCAACTGTAACAAGCTTTCATCCTGTATGCCGCCATTCTTGTCTCAGCCTTCAAAATATTGGCTATTATAGGAAGAATCAGTAGGGTTTCCGTGACTTGCGTCGGTGTCCACCTCGTAGTTTCTGTAAGCTAGTGTCTGGATTATTTACAGTTTCATTCTGGTATGTTACCATAATTATGAGCTGTCATAACATTTCAAAATGTTTCTTTGATACAACAAAAAATCCTACGTCGTATTATTCACCGACGAATGGAATTATAGACTTTATGCAATTACAATTGCGTTTTTTTTTACAAAACAGCATCGTATAAGAGATTCCACCAGGTTTCGTATGCATCTTGATAGGAATTAAGGGAAGGAATGATATATAAAAAAATTGTAACAGATGTTTTAGAGAATTTCTTTTGGTAAATGTCTCTAACTGTAACAAATTAAAACTTGGATACTCACAACAAATAAATACCAAAAAAGTCCTAGTAGCGTATTCGTAAATGGTTTGTTGGGGATTCTTCTCTAATTTCGGTTCCAGATATTGTGTCCAAACAAGATCGATTGCTGGATACATTTGCAGGGGATGTGAAGTGAATATGGCTAGCGAAAGCATTACCTTGCAAACTTGAGCAGGTCTGAAAACAAAATATCGAAAAATAGTTTATTAAAGTATGAGTGGATAAAAATGTCTTTCAAACACGCGCGATTTTTCGAGCAAGTTATCCACGAATACTTATTTTTTTCAATTTGTGCAATTTGAAATCATAAATACTGGTTTCATTATTACAAATGATTGAAATAAGAACTCATAATGTGAAATGGTTGAATTCGTGATGTGACATCAGTATATCTTTCGTTGATGTTCGAATTAAAGTTTTGCATTTGTTCCATGGTAACTTAAAAAAACGCGCGTTTTTGAAAGTTTAATTCGCACACGCTGAGGTGTGCTTTAAGTAGGTAAAAAGAGGTACCAATTGAAAATTGTTATTTTTGTATCTAGTGCGCGAAATGCCGAGTTAAAAAAAATAGTCGAGATCACCAAACTATTTCACGCACGCGATGCAAACAAATTTTTTTCTACAAACGTCAAAAAAATAGGTAGTATAAAATTTTGTCACAATTTAAAAAGTGTTGAAAAGCTTTATTTAATTATTGTTGAAGATTCAGAAATAAATGATTTCATGGATTTTCGCTTGATTATGGACGATACAGTTAGAAATAAATGATTTCTTGAATTATTGCTTGATTGAGGAGGATAGGTTAGAATATGAAAATCCCAAATAGTTTACATGCAGTGTGCGAAATAGGCATATCGCACATTACTTCGCGCACGGTGTCATGGTAACGAAGGAAAATGAAAAAAAGTCTCAAATATTGTTGTCAATTCGCGAACCTTGTAATTTTTTGACGTTTGTGGAAAATTAGTTATTTTTATACGTAGTGTGCGAAATTCTACTTTGGCAACCGAAAACAATTTTTTTTTAACGAGGCGCAGCCGAGTTGAAAAATAGTCGAGATCACCAGAGTAGATGCAAACGAATTTTTTTCTACAAACGTCAAAAAAAGGGTGGTATAAAATTTTGTCACAATTTTATATCATATGAAATTTTTAAAATGTAACAAAATAATGGGTTTGGTTTACTTCAAAATTTATTTTTTTCTTTTTAGGGCATTCAAATAAAAGCTTTTTCTTAATTAAAGAATAGTGATTTTTATTTTGAAGTAACATACTTACATTTCATTACCTATAGTGTAGGATATCGAACCTCCTATATCTGAACCAAATGCCAAATAGCCGTATAACCCCATTCCAACGTACAGAATGACTATAACTGTCATAGCACTGTTGAGAACTCCGCAGATGCTAATAAACGATTTTGGTGTTTTCATCTCATTTTCCAGAGGCATTATCTGAAATACAAGAAGGATTGCATGATCTATATTCATAGAAATATACAGGATGGTGTCGAATTAATTCGAACAAATTCGGGAAGAAATTAATCTATTTAAAATATGAAAGGCATGTCCTATAAAAAAAAAACTCCGAGTCCAACCCCAAGAGATATCCAACTTAAAATATTTGAGATTACATACTCCACTCGTTAAGAGGTGAAAAATATCCAATAGTAATTGAAGTTCTAGTGGGGTTAAAAGTGAAAAAATATCTTGGTATACTAACTTTCAAATTGGCATAAGTTTCATTGAATACACTTTTAGACATTTCAGGCATCAATCCAGCAACTTCATTTGATAAATTTTCAATTTTCAAATTATTGATTTTACAATGCTTGGTGAACTTTTCAATAAATGTAACTAATGTAACTTTGAAAATTACATGAGAATATAATCAACCGATCCCATTCTTACCTTACGTGGCTATGCACATCACTGAAATTAACATTTTCACATTTTTATCATTCATCATTTTAACATTCTATATTTTCATTAAGTCCTGTACAACTAGGAATCATTCATATCATTTATTCACATGTAAAAATTGTATCTATATTTTTGGGAAACAAGTGCTTTGCACTTATCCCTAAATTACTTTATTCACTCTAGCATGTAGTAATTTGAATTGTATTATGTATTCTCGATAAAGTTATATTATTATTATAATGATCGTCATTATGATCCTTATATCATAAATATCAATTATTATTGACATTGATTATCATCTACTCACCACTCCAATTGCCTCTAGTGCGAAGAGCACAGTTCCGAAAAATAAGGGATAGTTTTTGTAACTGCCAAATGGTTCTCTGTCTTCCCACACGACATCTTGCTTGATCATGTAGTACAAAATGATACCAAAGCTTATCACAGTAATTAAGTTAGCGAAAGACGAAACAGGAGCCAGAAATTTCAGGTTTTTCACATAGTTTATCAATATGAGGGGTAGGAGGAAGATCAACATGATCCATCTTGCGTCAATGTCTATATTGTTTTCTTTCAAAACTAAATGTATATTCTCCCCTATGAATACTGTGTACACTGTACATGTCCCCAACTGGTAGATCATGAGGAATACATTGACGATATGTCTGAAACAGAAAGAGATATATCATAACGAGGATATTTTGAAATAAGACAGAGTGCAAAACGTTTCTCAAGGCTGTGCGAAGGTGGCAATGACAGTTTTAAGAATCGCATTAGGTACGTCATATCAGTAGATAATTGTCGATGAGATAATAATAATATTCTGCATTTCAGGCCATTTGCTTCAATTTCGCAGTGCTTTGGAAAAAATTGAATTGACAAAAAATTGAATTGCATTGACTGTCTTCATCTGACAGAGAAACTACCCAAAACCACATCAATATCACTCGACACGTGTCTCGCCAACGAAGTTAGCGTCATTGAGGTGCGTTCACTGGAGCATTCATACTCATCAATATCCAAATTAAATCCCAAATCTCTGTAATAACCACAAACAGAATATCAAGCACACTTTCACCGTCCACACTGAGCTCTAATGAATACGCATCTTCAGAAGCTCAAAGCGTACTCCTCCTGAGGATGATAACTATGTTGGCGAAACGAGCGTTGGGTGGAATTGTCTTAGTTTTCGGTTTTTCTATTTCTTCAATTGTTCATACCAAAGTTTCCATATATTAATTTATTCGATGTCTTCATCTGACTTTTGAAGATAAAGCATGCCCATATCAATATTATATAGGATTGCCACTATGAGTATGAAGTGCCAATTTTTCCGCCACTGCAAGTTCAGGCAGGGCCGAAAATTAGATTTATCATAACTTTGCTAAGAATTATAGTAGAAGAAAAAGAAAAAGTGCATATCGTTCCTGAAGACTTGTACTTCCTAATGCAAATATAACATGTGAGTATCTGAGTACCTAAAATGTGTTTTGTCCCACTTCACATAACCCTTCTACGATATTTACGGAGGATCCGAAAGTCATGGATATTTTAGTTGATATGAAATGATTATACTTAAGCAGGAATCAGTACCCTATTTGGCCCATATTCAACGATTTAAGACTAGTGAGACAAGTCTCACTTATACATGCCAAAGAAAAAACTGGGTTTTACTCCTGCCTCAGTTTTCAACTCACCCAAAATCCCGCTGATATACATCCTACATAAAAAATTAAGTATGTGATTTCAAGCTTGAGGTTAGCATTTCACAAAAGTGTTATTAAATATATACGTGTGACCCATTTAAGATGGAAGCACCCTTATAAAACTTACATTATTCAAAAGATTGGAATGATTTTTTTTTTCGTTAGGTAGAAATTCAAGAAAGTCTACTACGACACCAAATTTCATGAATAAATTCCTATTTCCAAGGCCAACTAATCTTATTCTTCAAGGTAAAAATCTAAAATATTACTAGCGATTTTTTTTTGGAAAAATCTGACTACACCACTGGATTCGCGACATTTTCAAACGGTTAATTTTTAAATTACATTAAAATGCGTCAATCAATAAAAAAGTTATAAGGAAATGAAATTTGAAAAATATGCCCTTTAATCAACCCACCAATTCAATATCATAGATTTTATCAAAATTCCGAATACACCTCTGTATTGACGAGGTGAATCTGTTCATAAATAAAAAAATCATAGGATAATAAAATTTGAAAAATATGTTAATGGAATTTCAGGACAATGGGTGTTATGAATAAAACCTAGCAAAAGCTTTTACTATAGGTGTGTCTTTCGCATTTATTAATAAAATGGATAGGTCTGTTCCAAGAAATCTGAGTAAAAGCATTTGCTCAAGGTTTATTCATTAGACCCAATGTCATTTTATCTCATAATTTTTATTTTTCAACAGATTTTAATGAAATTATAGTCAGTGATATTTCGAGACACCCTTAATCCAGTGGTGTAGGTTAATTAAACAGCATATTTTTCAAATTTCATACCCTTATAAATTTTTTATTCATTGTCGTATTTTAATGTAATTTACATATGAACCATTCGAAAACATCCTGAATCCAGTGGCTTAGTCAGATTTCTTCTAAAAAAATCGCTAGTAAATTTTTTAGATTTTTGACCTTGAAAAATAAAATTAGTTGGCCCTGGAAATGGAGATTTATTCATGAAATTTGGTGTCCAAGTAGATTTTTTGAATGACTATCTAACGAAAAAAAAAAATCATTCAAATCGGTTGAAAAATGTAAGTTTTATAAGGGTGCTTCCATCTTAAATGTATATATATATGCAAGATATGAATAAGTGATTATTTTCAACATTTAGTGAAGAGAATGCTGATTTTGTGGGTGAGTTGAAAATGAGGCAGGAGTAAAACAAAGTTTTTTGTTTGGCATGCATAAGTGGGACCTGTCACACTACTTTAAAATTGTTGCATATAGTCCTAAGAGGGTATGGGTTGCTGCTTCAGAATAATGATTCCATATTTACTAAATTATTCATGATTTTCGAATCATCCGCAAATATCTCCGTGAAGTGCGACAAAACACATTTTAGGCACTCAAATACTCGCATATTATATTTGCATGAGAAGGTAGGAGTCTCCAGAAACGATATGAACTATTCCTTTTCCTTCTCCGATCATTTTTAGCAGAGCTATGACCAATCAAATAGAACTTTCAGGGGCGGGTAAGGGTGAACCTGAAATTTGATGTCGCCGTTCAATCATTTTTTCTGAGAAAACGAGCGCATTTCATAAGAAATTATTAAAAAATAATTTTTGTGGAAAACTAAATTGTTCACCCTGTTGAGTTGTTTTTCCGATAAATCATATACTTTTTTTAAACGAAAAAAAAAAAAATGGTCCACTCCTGGAATTTTGGTTAACAATTTTTTTTCGTGGTGATTATGGTTCCAACTACTAGCATACCAAGTTTGGTGATGATACAATCGATTCTCGTCTCAAAACACAATCGTACTGGATTATGATGAGATAAAATTATATGTTACTCATATCAAAATCAACAATTCTACTTATGGTGTTTCCATTTGTGATCTCTTGTTATTTTATTGAAAGAGTTTTTTTCCAGTTTCACCTGTCCAGGCAACTGTATGTCTGTCTGTATAATCAAATCTTGCAAGTGAATGGAATTTGCACGTACGGGAGGCTAAGATTCGAAATCTTCGGAGTCGAAAAACTCCAACAAGAGGAACTTATCGAACTAGAGTGGACCGACATATTGACCTTCACTAGAAGGTCACAAAGGTTCGGAAAGGAAGACTAGAAGAGGCAATGCAGTTATGTGGAGAGCGGGGGATGACTACTACTACTTGGACGACACTAATATTTTGTTTACACCAACAAGACATATCTCATGCAGTTTCAGAGTCATAAAGGGAAAAGAGAGTTTATATGAACTTTTTTCTTGAAATCATGCAGAGATCAACCCCTTTTAGTGAGAGTCAATTATGAAACACACTGTATATCGTATACGCCCTATAAGCAAGACTTTTTTGTAAAAATAATAATTTTTTATCGAAATTCCAAAAAAAATGTATCGAAATAATAACATTCAGGAAATATTTTGAACAAATAGGAGAATATCAAACTATACTTTACCTACATAATGATTACTTTTCTGCTGATATAAACCTAAACTGGTAAATTTCTCCAAATGTACTTACGGGGTGTATGGTGCAATCTTCTGAAAAACTGCAGGTCCGTCTTGAAACGCACATTCCGCTGTATGCGGGTACGTCATATTAGGAACTTTCCTTCTTTGGCACAACTCGTGCTTGGAGTTCAGAAGCATATGTACTGAGTATGTACATAAGAATCCAATGAATGCGGTGGCCACCACCCCAAGAACATACCCTGAGTGATAAAAGGCCAAAGGCATGGCGAGGATACCCGTCCCCAGGCTGCCTTTCAGGAGGTGGAGAAGCGTTTCTCCATTCCTGAAAAATTAAACGATACTGTTAAATAATACTGTAGCAACTGTTCTGTATAATTATTCTTCAAACGAATGATGGGAATAAAACTAATGGTGGAACATGCATGTAGAGTAAGTAATACTTATGATCACTTCCTTGAACTTTCCTCAAAGAAAATGTTCAATTTGATGAAAACGGTGAAAAGTTATTCAATTTATACAATTGTATTCATAGGAAGCTTTCAGCCTCATCTTGTGTTCTTCTTCTCCGTCTATAAAAATCAGGAGTCATACGAAAATGTTTGTTTGGAGGTTGTAGACGACGTAGTTACTTGATTTCTTGCATTTTGGACTTCTATCGTCTTAATGGTTGAAATATGTCTACTTCTATCCATTTTTTTCCACTACGTTTCGAATTTTCAAATGTGCAATCGTCTTCAGGTGAATACTGCCGGTATGATATAATTACGTTGTGATTACGCGCGGTCTTGTGGCACGCGGGCTTTCGCGCTTTTTGTCACTCCAAAACAGTCCATTAGCGGTATCCATACGTTTTTAATCTCCACGCTTGGTTGACTGAAGGTACCATTGGCGATTAAACCAATGTTCCTCTCTATGAAAAACACTAGCCTTGTCCCAAAGAATTCGATGGTGCTCTGTACATGCGTTGTCGGCAATTCTTGATTTAGAAATTTCCCCTCGTTGAGTCCACTTTTTGTGACCAGCTATTCTTACAGATAATGGTCGCTTGGTCTCTCCGATGTAGAAATCTCCACATTCTCATGAAACCTTGTAAATACAGTTTTTGTTGGATTCTGTGTGGTCTATGGTTTCTTTTTAGTGAGAAAGCTTCGTAAGGTACATCCGGATTGAAAGCAACTTTTGATGTTTTTGTTTTCGATCCTCCTGATCTTTTCGGAGAAACCCCTGATGTAGGGAAGGACAAGAACGGGGTTTTGTGGTAGTTCTTCGATCGTTTTGGTCCTTTTGAGTTATTTCTGAACTTCTTTAATGAGTTTCTCGAAGTATCTGTTTCGGCGTAGGTTCTTTTTAATGTGGTTTATTTGCGCATCCAGAGACTCCTGGTTGTTGACAATACACATCGCTCTCTCCACCAGTGTTCTTACAATACCTCTCTTCGTAGAATTCGGTTGATTGAAGCCGTAGTTGAGATACTGTCCAGTGTGTGTCTTCTTCGTAGAATGAACCCAATCCAGGTAGAAGAATTTGAATGGAAAGTGGGAGAAGTTTTAGATAAGGAGTTAATCCCTCGAAAAAATATCAACACTGGAGAACAGAAGAACCTAAAAATTCCTCAAATGGAATCCACCATCGAAATTCTCGCTGGAGACAAAGGAAATGCCAGTCATCATGGACACTCAGACGTATGATGTAAAGTTTGAAGCAGTACTCAATACAGGAAACTACAAACTCCTACAGAAGGATCCAACAACTTCGATAGGAAGGAAAGTCTATAGCACTCTGACGAAGTACAAAACCTTTATTCCAGACAAGGAACGATCACATTTGACGCCATATAACAGTAAACCACCTTGTCTCTACGGTCTTCTGAAAATTCACAAAGCCGACATACCACTGAGACCAATCACCAGCTCCCGTCACTCTCCGACATATAAGCTGGCAAAATACCTCCCACCAATACTACAACCCTTACATGGTTCTTTTGTAAAGGATCCCAAACACTTTGTATACATCATCAAAGATAGTGAAATAAGACCTGAAGATAGTTTCATCAGCTTTGACGTGGAGAGACTTTATACCAATGTCCCCATAGAAGAATCCCTCACCATCATCAAGAGGAAACTGAAAGAAGATATCCAGCTTCATAAAAGGGCTGATCTCGACGTGAAAGCTGAAGAAGACACACACTGGACAGTATCTCCACTTTCGCTCACCTGAATTCTTCGAAGAGAGGCATCGTAAGAACATTGGTAGAGAGAGCGATGTGTATTTGCAACAATCAGAAGTCTCTGGATGCGGAAACCACATCAAAAAAGACCTGCGCCGAAACGGATACTCCGAGAAACTCATAGGAGAAGTTCAGAAACAACTCGAAAGGACCAAGACGATCATAGAACGACACCAAAACTCCGTTCTTGTCCTTCCCGACATCATGGCTATCTCCGAGATCAGAAGGTTCGAAGGCAAATACAATATCAAGAGTTGTACTTTACTTTACGGTACTTACGAAGCTTTACGAAGCTTCTTCACCAAGAGGAAACCAGAGAACAAACAGGATCCAGCAAAAACTGTATTTACGAGGTTCCGTGTGAATGTGGAGATTTCTATATCGGCGAGACCAATCTGTAGGAAAAACTGAACACAAAAAGTGGACTCAACGGGGGGAAATACTTAAATCGGTACTTGCAGACCACGCATGTACAGAGCACCACCGAATTATTTGGAACACGAGGCCAGTGTTCTTCATAGAGCCATCAGTCAACCGAGCTTGGAAATTAAAAACGTTCTCAGATCGCCAATGGACCAATTTGGAGGGAGAAAAAGCGCGAAAGAACGCGCGCCATAAGATCGCGCGTAATACTCACAACGTAATTACACCATACCGGCACACATATAAAACATCATGTACATTCTGAATTTGTCAGTATTCTCCTGGAGACGATCAAAGATATAAGCAATTGAAACGTAGTGAAAAATTCAAACAAGTAGAAATCTTTCAACCACTAAGAATGGAAGTCCGAAATGCAAGTAACTAAACATTTTGAAGATTATTCTTAATTTCTGTTCATTTTCATTAGTTTTCGTTGAGGGCTGAGGAAGATGAAGCCTTTAACTTTCAACCTGTGATGCCATGCACGGATGAGAATTTTAAACTATTTAAGTCTGTCCAAGTACCTCAGTCACTCATTCAATTGCCTTTGATGAACTGAGTTCCGTACATCCTGTCTGCGAAAAAGAAGAGGTAGAAGAACGGGTCTATCAGTATCTTTCCAGGTAAGTTATTTTATTGACCACAAGAAACATGAATGTCGATAATGGAAACCAGAATATATGACTAATACAATAAACGAAAAAAAAAAATCAAGTTGAAAATGATTGCAATGATTGAAACTTTCAGTTCATACGTCAAGAAGAATACTTCGACAACGCCACTGAAGATGACTGCCACAGTTTCAGTCGAATCGTTTGGAGATTTTAAACAAAGAAGACCATGGCAAAACCCGGAAGACAACCGGAATAACAACACTTCATGATTGTTTCAGCAAAGTCAAATTATTTTCAAATCAGTTTGTCATTATTCGCAAAATAAATTAATATTGTGTCATCTGCACCATGCAAATTAGGATTGAATATTGAATTGAACCATATGGGAAACCATACAGGTCCGAGAATTGAACTTTGTGATACACCACATGTTATATTCCCAGGTAAATAATTCTGGAACCATTTATATACACGACCTCTGAACCCCAATATTGAATAATTCACATAAAAAAATTAACTTGGAAGTTTTCATATAGGTTAAGTTGAATTTTTGTGATCAAATAGGTACAATACGACAGACTCACAGCCGTATGCACATTATGAAGTGTTTAAGTAAACTAATAAAATGAATTTACTAGTGAATCGTGCATATATGTTCTTTTTCTCTAAAGGTATTGCACCAATTTTTTTATTTTCGATTGTAATTAATAAAACGGTTACTAAAAATTGCATAACAAAAATTAGAATCTTAAATTATGAAGTTTTGCACCTGCGGCTCTCGAATTACTGAACAAAGGTTCGATTTTCACAAATTTTTTATGGATTTCTGATTACAATTAGTTGATGAAGTGCTACTTAGCACTGATTGATAATTTTTTTAATTCTTCAATCAATCAATCAATCAATCAATATTTATGTTTCAGTCTGAAACATAACAAATCATCAATGTGAAATAAAAATGATGTTGGTGCCAGAGTGTATCCTTCTGATAACGAAAAACATACTGTAGATCATTCACAAATCCTGAGCGTTACAAATATTTTATTGGTTTAATGTTCGTTGCTTTTTCCATCACCTTCGAGATATGTAATAATAATTATGTAATTATGTAGTGTATTTTTTACAAGACAGTTATGACTGTCATTATTAATGTCATTTTAGAAAAGTAAGCTATCAAATAACACACTAGAGAGTTATGGATCATAACTCACTAGTGTGTTATTTGTGTTACTTGATAGTTCACTTGTCTAAAATGACATTAATAATGAGTCATAACTGTCATATGTTGAATAAAACATTGTATGCCACTCGTGTGTTATGTTTCCTAAGTCACTTTAGAATGTATCTTTCTCGCGTGATTTATTATAAACATAACACACTAGTACCATAAATAACTATTCTTAGGAATTGTTTATACCCTTGAAAAATGATGTTGGTCAATGTGACCGTCAATAAAAGTGATGTTCGGGTGCCTTTTGCTCAATGAATTCAGAATAAAAACTTTAAGGAACCTTGCATGATTCTTGTTCAAGTGCATGAATTTGAATTTACTGTAAATGAAAGGGTAAATTTAAAAAAAATTCTGTTACTCATGGTGAAGGGTCCACCTGTTATAGAGAGAGGCAATAAAATAGGCAATAAAATAGCCAAGAAAACAGCACCATTTCTAAACTGCATACACCATTCCAATTTCAAATGATTACATACCTTGTGTAATTTATAATTACTTGAAGTGAAATATTGCATGACCTGTAATTATTATGAGTATCAAGTGATTTCTACTGAAACATACCTCAAAAACTCGATACTGAGGAATATTGCCAACATTTCGAAGAAATACCACATTTCGCTTCTTTGTTAAAATTGAATCAATTTCTGTGAGTGATGCAAGATAATGGTTTTTCTGATTCATTTACGTTAATGCAATCGCTGAACTAAATAATTTTCAACATCATATTAATCAGCTCTGTGGAAATTTGAACAAGACTTTTTATGCTATTTTTCAAATGAAATCTTAAACAAATAAACAAATTGGAGTAATAATTACAGCATTCTCAAAATACCATTTCCTCCAAACAATCCACGTGAATAATATGGGGATGACATCAAACAGAAAACTACCACTTTCCTGACTGATACCACGACGGACATTTAACTTTAATTGACAGGTATTCGTGCAATGTGTTTCAAGAGCTTCTTGTAACAAAATTGCAGGTATCATGGCATGATTCACTTTAGTGGGACATAGACAACATCAATGTTGTCTAACTAACTAAACTGAGAGGCAACAATTTCGAAACTTGTCTACAGGTGGTTATCTCCGCCCAATTTAGCATATATTCCGCTGTTTTATTATAATCACTTGCAATTTTTTCCTTCTTGAAGAACATTGAACAAATTTCTGTCAAAAGCAGGTCATTATCCATCGTGGTGGTTATTAATACTTGATTGATATAATGTAGTTGCAGCCAGGACAGTCGTTGATCTTTATTAAATATTTGCCTCATCTTTTACATTCAGTGGTAATGTTTAGGATTACAGTGAAACCAATTTCTTTGCTTATTTTCATCATTTTAATTTGCGTGGTACGCTTATGTTGAGTGCTTTATCACTGAATATAGTTTGGACTATAATACGTTCTCTAACATGTGCGCAGCATGTAATTCCAAAGCTAGGTTGGTTTTTCTGTATGTTCTTCGTTTCAATCAATGGCGAAATCCCAGATATTTACACTTTACATTTTGGCGAGTGAGAGGATTTTATGACTCTATTATTACGTAGTATTTTATACCAAAAGTAGTAAGTAGTAGGTAGTTGTCGAAGCTTCCATGACAACTGTTGTACATAAAAGTTTTTTTCCTACAACTGCTATGAAAAGTATTTCTCATCTTAGTTACTTTCAAAACCATATTTTGCTCATACTGTGGGAAATATTTCTCACGGGCTCCATGGTATAGTGGAATGTGAATCAGCCTGCTACGCAGGTGGTCAGGGTTCGACACCCGGCCAGGCTATTTTTTTTATGTTAATTTACATCTTGATATTTTTATATTTTAAATAAAGTATTCAACTGTTAAGAGGAAGGATACTTTATTGCTATTTTAGTTTTGCTAAAAATAAATATTGAGTTGTAGAAAAAGTATAGTGTCCAATTCTGTTCTGTACCTGAAAGACATTAAAGTTGAATATATTTCTCGTTACTAAGGCAAATCTGGTTTGTTTTTTGAACTCATGTGTAGTTGCAATGAAAATAATATACAATACAATGTCGTTTTTGGGACTCAAAAAATTCCTTGGTCGTCCCAAAACAATAATTTTCTGTTATATTGCAACAAGTAACAATTTTCAGAGAGAAATCTTCCCTTAGTTTTCTATATTCCCCACATTTGTTGGGTATGGTCATTTTGATACTAAGAGATAAAGGCTATCGGACACAACTAATCCCGAGTCGTTCGGAAAACTTTGGATGTGGAATTTGGAAACGATAGAAAATAAGTGATTAAAATTTGTCAGCCGCAGATGATTCCATATCTGATTTTATGAAGATTCTGTTTAAATTTTCAAACAAACTCATCAAAATGCCATACCCAAGACATTTTTAACCTGTCATTAAATCCAATAAAAATGATTTTTGGCACACAGGCAGTTCTTGACGAGAACTTAACCTAACCTAACCTAACCTAACCTAACCTAACCTAACCTAACCTAACCTAACCTAACCTGTCATTTAATTCAATAAAAATTATTTTTGGCACACAAGCAGTTCTTGACGAGAACTTTAAGAAAAAAAAAATGTTTTGCTTGCAAACACATATGGGAAGTTCCCGGGAAAACTCAGAAATTCGGTTTTCCATAAAAAACTTGGAAGGGGTTGAAAATTTTAATATAATGTACAGAAACAAACTTGTAGAGCGTAAAAATCCTTATGAAAAAGGTGTACATATATTTTTTCGCAAAATAACTTCATATGAGAGATAATGAACTATAATTAATATTATCAGATTCCCGTGCGAAAAACTCGGGATATTATAAGGTTTACCCCGACGCTCGACTAAAATCTCTCTGTATCTCCCTTGATTGTGGTCGAAAATGCATAAACACTAAATGGTGTTTTACAATTATCATATTATATAACTGGCGAGTGTCGGTAGAAGTGGTTATATTTAATATTCGAAGGGGAAATAATGACCTTTAATGAATAAACAATGTTATTTTACTAATTTTTTACGTTTTCCTATCGAATTAGCTCGACAAGCAGAGTTTTCTCGAAGATTCAGTAGGTCAAATTTGAAAAAGTTAGATAAAACATTCATTCCCAATTTAACTTGGGCCTAACTGAATCAACTTTTCCTGTACCCGTTTTTTCTTAATTTGCTCATATTTCATTTTACAATCGACGTAAAATATCAAAGTGGAGGTTTCTGAAAAAGCGTACTTGTCATTTTATTGTCAAGACCTTGTACTTTCAGAATATGTATCAAAAAACCTCTGATTATAAATTCTTCATTCATTAATTTCAATTTTCCCCGGAAATTTCCCGAACTAAAAAACAGCTGATACAGAAAAACTTGATTCATTTAGGCCCAGTCTTTGTGCAAACTCAGTTTGTCCAGCTAATACGATAGAAAAACGTAAGAAATCAGTAAAATTACATTATTTATCAAAGGTCATTATTTTACCTTTGAATATCAAATACAACCAATTCTACCGACACCCGCCATTGGGTTTATTAATTTTCGATCAAAAACAAGTGAGATACAGCGATTTCGGTCAAGCGTAGGAGTAAATCTTATGATATCCAGAGTTGTTCGCGCCGAAATCTGAAAATATCAATTATAGCTCATTATCTCCAAAGGAAACAATTTTCAAAAAAAACATGTAATGATCTTTTTTATGGAGATTTTCACATTCTATAAGTTGGTTTCTATACAATATATCTAAATTTCCAACCCCTTCCAAGTAATCGATTTTCCAAGATTTCCCTGGAATTTCCCCCACTTTCCATGGGTGTTCGCGTGCAGAACAATTTTTTTCTTAAAGTACTCTTCAAGTACTGCCCGTGTACCAAAAATCATTTCTAGTTTCGAAAGTTTCTCTCAGGTTGTAGTAACATTTCAGCTACAGCGTTTGTGTCGAAAATACAATTCTTATCAGTGTTACCACTACAGAAATATTTCCACCCTTGTTGAGTGAAATTGCTTCTGAAAATATATTTTTCAATTTTTTCGACATCCATGATGTGAAATAGATTTTCGTCGACAAAAATATACTGGAGGTCTAGCGGAATTCTCGCATCCAATGAATTGAACGATTTCTGTGAGTGATCCTTCTGAGCAAATTCTAGTTCTCACACACAAATTTAAAGTGATTATATTTCGTCAAAATAATCACTGAGAAATTTGTTTCGTGAAAAGTTTTAAAATTTGATTGAACACCTTCGTCAGATAATTCTATGATTTTTTCATTAATGAGTTTGGCATCATTTTATCCAGAAAATCCATTACAATAAAGGAGGGTACGCTTTTGATCGAAAAATTTAGGTCTTTTCTGAAAAAAATGCAAATGCTTATGAAAGAGTAATGTAGTAATACTTTTTATTTGAATAATTTATCTCACGTATAAAAAAAATTATAAATTATCAATTATTTTCAAAAAATGCAACATTACTCTTTAATTATTTCAATAACTAATTATTGTTAGAAATGAAATCCAACAGCAAGTTCCGGTATTACATCGAAACCCAGGATACGCACATGAGCTGTGTTTTTTCCTTGACAAACTCTGCTGCAGAAGAAATTATTTGAAGATGTTCTGGAATGGTTTGGAAGTTGAAATTTTCAAAAAAAAGGCATACAAAGTCTTATGATCGGGAACAGATGGCCAAGAAAAGCATACCTTCCTTTCTCTAAATGCTCAACGATACACCAACTTTGCATAAAACACAATAAACATTTGAAACGATTTTCTCATTTTCTCAAAAAATATCAGAAATTTTGTAATCATTGAAAAAATTACGGGAACGAAAAATTGCAATAGAACGTTCAAATTTGGCTGAGATGTGTAAAATTTGAGTAAAACAACTTTTAGTCTTGAAGTTTACCAAAATTCAAGTAAATGAGCATATTCAAAGGAATTATTGTGAAAAAAAAACTTTTGACACAGCGAAATTCACGCGAATACTAACATTTTCATTATTACAAGTTTTTATTCAACCCCGAAGTCTAGATAGGGGAAGCTTAGACCAATGTATGATTTGTTAAAAAAATACCTCCTTGTTTCTCTGATGGAAACGCGTAAGAATTCGGAAAAATATCCGAATGATTTCGACGTGGAAAAGAAAAGAATTGGTCTGTTGGAAAGGTCGGACCCGCGAAAGATGGTGCGAAGACTCACACCTTGGAGAAAAGACATTTTAATTTTTGTTTCTTGAAAAAGTTGGTGGAGATCGAAGGAGTTTTAGCAGACCACGTATACATTTTATGCATAAAAAAACAAATAATGAGTACAAACAAAAATTAGTTCGAGTTATGAAATTAAAAACTAAATCACTTCTTTAGTGAAATTTCAGTAAAGGTTACTCAAGTTGTTTACAAATTTATATCGGTCTTGTTTAAAATCACACGGTTCAGATGATCTTTTATTCACGAATTACATTGTTATGGTCAAATCAAAAGATCACGAAGGAAACTTACAAATTACACCAACAAAAGAGTCAAGGCTATCGTTTGCTTGAACACGTATTCATTTTGAATTTACGGATGGTAACAATGACATTAGTTACAAGTACGCCATCGTTATCTTATTCAAGCATTGAATCTGTGTCAGCTATAGTAACTGTGTCATTTTCGTATTATAATAGGCTGTGATGAGTGTTTGGACTGAAATTATGTCATTCAATTATGTTGGAGCAAAACCATACAATTGTTTTCGCGATAATATATGTACAGATCAAACAGTCAGGAACTCTTAAATCATAATCCAGTACGATTGGGTTTTGAGACAAGAATCGATTGATGGCACCACCAAACTTGGTACGCTAGTAGTTGGAACCATGATAAACACGAAAAAAAATTGTTTACCAAAATTCAAGGTGTGGAACATATTTTATTTTTTCGTTTAAAAATATATAAATACATTTTTGCTGTAATCTTGGAAAGTATATGAATTATCGGAGAAACAACTCAACAGGGCGAAAAACAATTCAATTTTCCACAAAAATTATTCCTAGTAATTTTTTATGAAATGCGCTCGTTTTCTCAGAAAACGTGATTAAACGCCGACATCAAATTTCAGGTTCACTCTTATCCGCCGCTGAAAGTTCTAGCGGAGCCGAATACTTGATTGGTCATAACTCTGCTAAAAATGATCGGAGAAGGAAAAGGAAAAGTTCATATCGCTTCTGAAGACTCCTACATTCTCATGCCAATATAATATGCGAGTATTTGAGTACCTAAAATGTGTTTTGTCGCACTTCACGGAGATGTTTGCGGTTGATCCAAAAATCATGAATAGTTTAGTAAATATGGAATTATTATACTGAAGCAGCAACCCATACCCTCTTTGGACTAAATGCAACAATTTTAAAGTAGTGTGACAGGTCCCACTTATACATGCAAAAAAAAAACTTGTTTTATTTCTGCCTCATTTTCAACTCACCCATAAAATGGCATTCTCTTCACTAAATGTTGAAAATACTCGCTTATAAAACGCATATATATATATATATATATATATATATATATATATATATATATATATATATATATATATATAGATAACACCATTGTGAAGTGCAAACCTCAACCTTGAAATCACATACTTCGTTTTTTATGTAGGATGTGTATGAACGATTATTTTCCACATTTACTGAAGAAATTGCCGGGATTATGGGTGAGTTGAAAACTGAGGCAGGAGTAAAACCCAGTTTTTTCTTTGGCATGTATAAGTGAGACTTATCTCAGTAGTCTTCAATCGTTGCATATGCATGGTCCAAAGATTCCTGCTCCAGTATAATTATTTCATATCAACTAAAATGTCCATGACTTTCGGATCCCTCAGTTATCGTAAAAGGGTTATGTGAAATGGAACAAAACACAATTTAGGTACTCAGATGCTCATATATTATATTTGCATGAGGAAGTAGAAGTCTTCAGGAACGATATGCACTTTTTCTTTTCCATCTACTATAATTTTTAGCAAAGTTATGACAAATCTAACTCAAACCTGTGCAGGGTATAAATAAGTCAGGTTTGAATATTCATTTCAGTTTAGTGATGCCTACTGATGAAGATAACTTGGTTATCGAAATGCGCATCTAGGAATTTGATTATTTGTGCGGTAAAGGGGAAAGTACTTCTTCTCGTATTTATATAAATCCATTTATGGGAAACCGATATCCAATTTTTGACATTAGATCCTCACAAGCTGTTTGGTTCAAATCATGTGATCCCTTAGATACGATAATTGATAAGTCATCAGCATATAAAACAATTTTAAAATCGGCTAAATAATATAGTATATCTGCCACATAAAGAATAATGTAGGTTCTACAACACTTCCCTGAGGTACTCCTATTTGTACAGGTGAAGTGCTTGAGTTGTGTGAACTGATCGTTCCTAAATCATTATGGAATGTAAGTGAAATTATTTTCGGTTCATTCAATGACATATTACGGCTAGACTCCGTGATAAACATTTCGAGCTGCGGTCCATACCGAGTCACATTCTAAGCACAATTTTTACTGCTCCTTGTTTCGCGGCAATTATCTGCTTATATACATTTTATATAAGCAGATAATTGAGCAGAAACTCAGCTTTGCCGACTTTTGGATTGACTGGCGACTATGTTCCGCGAAACAAGTGGCAATAAAAATTGTGCTTAGAATGTGACCGCATATCGAAATGTTTATTACGGAGTCAAGCCGGTACATGTGATTTGCCTTTGATACCAAGTGAACCCAGTTTGCCAATTGTAGATCATGTGGTACACAATCGAAGGCTTTGCTCGAGTCACAGTATATTCATAGGCTTCATTAAATTACATGTAATGGATTCTGTGATAGCAGTATTTGTTGATCTTGTTTTCCTAAACCCATGTTGTTCACTAGGTATCAGGTTGAATTTATTAATAAAGGGATTGAGCCTATCCAGCATACTGTATTCCAACAATTCAGAAAACACTGGAGTTAAAGATACTGGTCTGTATAATTGTCCAACTCCGTTCTGGCTTTTTTTAATGTATTGGAATAATTTTTGAGATTTTCAGTTCATCTGTAAAAATGTCTGTTTCGAAAGAAAAATTCACAATATGAGTGATGGTTCTATTATGAATGAGCCAAATTTTTTGATGATATTGCATGGGAGATCATCAGGTCCCTCAGGATTGATGGTTTACTTTCAAGTTTTGCATACATGCGAACCATCTCGTCTTCTGTGAAAGGTATATAACGTTACTAAAGTGAGATTTTTTGGTAATTTTCTACAAGATGTTTATGTTGAATAAGCCTCTGTTTGTATATAGGTTTCAGACTAGGATAATTTTTTTGTTGGATATGTAAATCTCTCAACTGTGAGCTGGAGGTTTTTGATTATTTTTTCCATTCAAGAATAGTTCTCATTCTATTGGGATACTCACTGTATTGAATAATTGCCTAGCCATTTTGTTTCATATTTAATTTCTGAAAAATAAAGTCATCATTAATTTCTATAAAATTTAGATCCTTAACCTTCATCAAACAAATCTACAAACATCACGACACGCTAATTTCCTCTCTGTGGATTGTTCAATGCGCGGTTTGTTACAAAAACGCCTTTCATCTAACCACTCGAATGGAGTAAGTAATATTGCAGTAATTCCAATTAAAATTTTCCAAACTAATGCACGAAAATAAATGTTTTTTTTTACATTTCAGAGATAATCCTATGATAGTTGGATCTGATCCAATTTGAAATATTTTATTTTTAAAACCAGCTGAAATATTTGTAACGAGAGTGAAAAATATTGTCATTGATAACTCAGATGTTCAAATGACTGTAGGATTGTGAAAATTTTCGTTTTGTCCTTCAACGATCAATTTCTACTTTGTAAGTACCTCTAAACTATCACTTGATTGGACGAAAAATTTACTACTGACTTATTTTGATGATTGAATAATGCTAGGTTGGTCTACTGAATCACAGAATGAAGCAAAGAGAATAAGAGTTTGATGTATTCCTAAGCTGGAAACCAATTCAATGTTCTTTGCATCGACAAAATGTTAGTATATTTGCAATTTCTCAGAATAAATCTCATACAGCGATTTTGTAATATTTCAATTTTTTACGTCTGTACTATTTATTACACATAGGTATATACAAAATTGTGGCACGATAATCAAAATTTCATATTTGAGTTAAATACCTGTCTAGCATATAATGAGCATAAATCCCTACTCATACGATTAGCAAAACCACCCTCTTTTGAAATATTTTAACAAACATTTTCAACACAAAATGACAATTTTTCATCAAATATGATTCCCAAGTATTTGTAATCCAGTACCGACACAAACTCGAGCAAAAAGTGAAGAATGAATTGTAGCACTCTGAAACTCGGCACATGACATCTCGACATGAGGTATTATTAGAAAAAAAATGTTTACCAGAAAATATAAGATTTATTAAAAAACGATTTCTATAGGTTGAGAGATAATTCAATTCTCCACAAGAATGATTTTCGATAATACCTCATGAAATACGACCGACGTCACATTTCATGCTCGCGCTAACCCGCCAATGCAAGTTCAGACAGGGCCGAAAATTAGACTTGTCATGACTTGCTAAAAATTATATTAGAAGGAAAAAAAAGTGCATATCGTTCCTGAAGACTTCTACTTCCTCATGCAAATAAATATAACATGTGAGTATCTGAGTACCCTAAATCTGTTTTGTCCCACTTCACATAACCCTTCTACGATATTTACGGAGTCATGAATATTTTAGTTGATATGAAATAATTATACCGCTAGAATCCGTACCCTCGTTGGACCATATGTAACGATTTAAGACTAGTGAGACAAGTCTCACTCATACATGCTAAAGAAAAAACTGGGTTTTACTCCTGCCTCAGTTTTTAACTCACCCATAATCCCGGCAATTTCTTCAGTAAATGTCGAAAATAATCGCTCGTACACATCTTACCTAAAAAATGATGTATGTGATTTCAAGCGCGATTATTTCCAACATTTAGTGAAGAGAATGCCGATTTTATGGGTAAGTTGAAAATGAGGCAGGAGTAAAACAAAGTATTTTTTGGCATGTATAAGTGGGACCTGTCACACTACTTTAAATTTTTTTTGCATATAGTCCAAAGAGGGTATGGGTTGCGGCTTCAGTATAATACTTCCATATTTACTGAATTATTCATAATTTTCGGATCTTCCGCAAACATCTCCGTGAAGTGCGACAAAACACATTTTAGGTACTCAAATACTCGCATATTATATTTGCATGAGAAGGTAGGAATCTTCAGAAACGATATGAACTTCTCCTTTTCCTTCTCCGATCATTTTTAGCAGCGTTATGACCAACCAAATATTCGGCTCCGCCAGAACTTTCAGCGGTGGGTAAGGGTAAACCTTTTTCAAACGAAAAAAAAAAAGTATGTTCCACCCCTGGAATTTTAGTAAACAATTATATTATATTATAGCACCACCAAGATTGTCTCAAAACCCAATCGTACTGGATTATTTCATTGACGTCAACAGTTGACACGTTTTCAGCTGACTAATTGTTTCCTTCAATAATAAAATCATGAATTGTGTCTGTACTGTATACAAATTTGCTCATTAAGACGTGCAATCAGTAGCCTCCCTCTTATCACTTCCTCCAATCGAATATTACGTGGTGAGTGTCACAGAAATATATACGCACGCCTTGTTTGGTAGATCATTCATTGATTATGACGGCATCAGTAGCACATCTGAAGATTCAAAAATTATGTATGTAATGAAACCTACTCATAGGAGTTGATTGCTCATATCGTCTGTTTGATTTTTGGTAGAAAATATTTCCCTTCAGTTAAACGATAATATAATAAAATAATCGAGATGCCCTGCCAGGACTGCTTATAGGGGGTAATACCACGAGTGGTCGCAATACTATCGATAATTCTGTCAGAAATCTTTAACTCGATCAAATTGCTTTTGCAATTTGAGCACGAGTCGTATTTATTGAGATAATTTCACGAACCAACCAAGTTATTATTTGAAATTTGATCGAGAAAACAAAGTGAATTCTTCAATAGTTGCAACTAATAAATAATAAACATGAAGTCTGTTATTAGATTACAAGATGTATCATTGCTGTTTATATTTGTGGTTGATTTGACGACGTGGTCTTTCCTGATCGGAAAGAAAGGAAGCGAAAGGAAGCGTGTACTTTCGCGAAATCCCATTCTGATTGGTCCTCATATCGCAAGAGACGCGACTTTCATATAGTGAGTGAAATTGTCGCCATAATCCTATCAGAATTACGTTAGAATGTTGAATTGCATCTGATGAATTTCCGTGCAGTATGTTTATTGTACTGATAGATTGCCGCTCAACAAAGAGAGTAAGGGCTGATTTTTTAATATCCTGTATAGTTTAACTGGTGTCTAGGATGAACATGACATTTGCTCAAATAGTGCAGATAGTGACATTCTAACTATCAGTCAAATTGCGCTAACAGGATACTGAAAAACCGGCCCTTACCAAGCGACGCAAATCGGAACAAATAATATTACCTATAAGAAAATGAATACTAAATAGCTATTCTAAATGTAAAAGCTATCCAAATATCCAATAATTCAGATCTCTAACAAAAAAAAAGTAAAATAACCCATATGAAAAAAAGTACCATCGGCCGAGATCCAACTCCCAACTGTAAATTAGTTTTTTCTACAAGCGTGCGTGATTCACCCTCTACCCGCACGCAATTCAGTTTGGAAAGTGTATTTTCCCACAGTTGTGGGGGAAAAGTTTTCCCACACTAGTGCGGGAAATTTTTTCCCACACTAGTGCGGGAAAAACATTTATATGATATCCTCGTAAAATATAAGTGGTGGGTGACAAAATATGAAAGTTCAAGCTTTTTTGTTGCAATACTAAGTGAGTTTGTTTAAAATCATCCATCATTTTGCACTATTTATTAAAAAAATGAACAAATATTGATTAATAAAAATGTATTGTTATGAAAATCACCCTATATATAGGCTTTGATTGATCTGATAACGAGTAGGTAACAATTGATGTTGTCATGCCGATCAATGCACAAATTTGTTTGTAATTGTCAGAGTGACAGACAAAGCGTTACTTATATAAAATTTTCGATTCAGTGAAATTGCCATAATGGATTATTCATCTGATGAAGAACTTCCACAAGAAATCGTGCAAGCAGCTACAGATACGAACTTAGAGTTATTGCCAACGAAATCTAAACAAAGGTATGAGAAGCAATACACGAGTTTTATTGAATGGTGCAACAATAAAAAAGTGAAAACACCAAATAAAGAAGAAGTATTCTTGGCTTATTTTCTAGAAATGTCTAAAACATGGAAGCCGAACACTTTATGGGCAAGATATTCAATGTTGAAGAGTATTCAAAGTAAAGCAAAATTTGGATATTAGCAAATTTTACAAAATAATTGCATACATTAAAAGACAGAATGTCGGTTTTCGACCGAAAAAGGCCAAAATCTTCACTCAAGAAGACGTTTCAAAATTTATGACTGAAGCACCCGATGACATATACCTCATGATTAAGTTAGTAGCAATTTTTGGATTAGCTGGTGCTTGCAGACGAGAAGAGCTGACAAAACTCACCAATGACGACATAGACGACAAAGAAAACCTGATAATTGTTAATATCAAGGATTCCAAAAATCATTCCTCTAGATCCTTCGTGATATCTGAAGAAGCAAATGATGGTTATTTTTTGAACGTATACAGAAATTATGTACATTTACGTCCAAAAGAGACTCCTCACTGTCGTTTATTCTTGTATTACAAAAGTGGAAAATGTACTGTGCAATGTGTAGGAATCAATACCATAGGAAAGATACCCTCCGAAATAGCAGTATATCTGCGCCTTCAAAATCCAGAGCTTTACACTGGTCACAGCTTCAAGCGTTCCTCAGCCACTTTACTTGCTGACTGTGGTGTGGGTATAACTAATATCAAACGCCTAGGAGGATGGAAATCGACTTCAGTTGCAGAAGACTCCACCATCGAAAAAAAGAAATGTCCAACAAAATTCTCAATTTGAACACTACATCGTCTTCCGGGTGCATTTTAGAACCATCCACGTCTATATCGATCGGCGACGATTTGATGCCTGTGCCTGCACATTCGATTTCTTTCGATAATGTATTGCCCGAGTTACCTTCTTCTTCAGGAAATCAGCCATCTTCAAAAAATATACTGGCTTCCGCTATAAATTTACATATTGCATCAAATTGTACATTTACAATAAATATTATGAATAATTAGTGGATAGAAAATGTTACTCTTGTTAGTTGTTTCCATTTGCATGAATAAATAATTGAAAAAATGAATTTATTTCCTACGCTTGTAGAAAAAGTATTGTTCCTAACTCATGCGAAAAGTGTCTTTCCGCACTTGTTAGGAAAATTACTATTATGCAAAAGCGAGCGGTAAAGTACACTTCACCGCCTGGTTTAGCTGGCTAGAATGAGGAATGTGAAACTATAGTAGCTGAGAGCTATATCGAAGAATCTATTTCAAATAAATTGATCATTACTGCCAATGATTGTGCCGGAATGATACCAGATAGTTATTTGAACCCATCATCCACTTCTAATATGAATACTTGTTCTCGTATCGATGCAGATGCTGTAACGAAGCTTTCAATATGTAATAATTGTGTTCAAAAGAATATCCCATCTTCAACATTAGTAACTAAACCAACTGCATTTTCAATATTCAGGCTTATGAGTTGATTACATATTGAAAAAACTTCGGTTATGAAGGAATGTTAGGAAGAGTATTTCTCTATCGATCTGAAATAATTCTGATTCGTGCTAGGTCTTGCACGAAATGATGTGCAAATATAGAAAATTTGAGAATTTTGTCTATTTTACGGCCCGTGGGCCATAATGCACCCGCGGGCGGTATAGTGCCAATTTACGCTCGCTGAATTTGGCGGTAAAGTGTACTTTACCGCCAGCTAGTGCATAAAAAATTGTATCACGTGCGTGAAAGCGTGTATGGCCTTCGGGCTCTTGGCTGACGTCATCGGGCTAATATCCACGCCGCAGGCCATAAACGCCTACTTTACGCCCTTGATGCATAAACAACTATTATATGTAGAGCGCTTTTTTGCTCTAGAGCGGACATACTATTGTCATAAAATGACAGTACCTGGGCGACCAAACTTTGCTTGGGTTTTTTTGTAACATCGTGATTTTAAGGTTTTGGACAGGGAATATCTCGGAACTCTAGAGTAGTAGAGAAATGAAATTTTGGAGTAATGAATTAAATCAATTGGTGCAGCTTTTTCTGATATTATGTTCCCCAATGAGCTTTTTGTTCTCGGTGACGTCACATCAGATTCAAAATTGTTAATGACCGTCTTAAGGGATTTTTTTTTCGGTTTCCTAGCGATATCAAATTTAATTCTGTCGGCCATAAGTAAGAAAATGCATCAGCAACCAAGTATTTTTTCACAAGCTCGCGCCCTTATTTCAATCCTTCAAGTACGTGCACCCAGTGTTGCCGATTGGCGGATAATTAACAGATTTTCGGATAATTTGAAGGGTTTGCGGATATTTTTCTCACCCTGTCAAAAATCAGATAAAAAAATTGATAATTAGAATCTGACTAAATGCTAAAATTATAAGCGGTATTCTTAGTTAGAAATGATACTTTTTTAATGTAGAGCTTTATAATGCAAGATTTCATTTTAGATTTGACAACATATGACATAATATTTCGTGTTGAAGGTAATGGGTCAGATCGAAAGATTCTATGGTCGTCTGTTATGTTTCTGTCTTCGTCTCTTACAGGAAGGCAACCATTATGTCATTTCCCTTATTCGATGAAAAGTAAATTTTTTTGGTACATAAAATCCTATCGCAGAGTGTTTGTCACGCAAGGTTATGAACCGTGCTATGAGCTTTTTATTCCGTAATTTCCATTCCGCTTTCCACTATTCACTATCAGATGTCGCGAATAGGGCGGATCTTTTCTCACTGTCGTTTCATTTTCATTTAGACGAAATTGTTCACGTTTTCTATAAAGAATAAATATTAAATAACAAAATAGGTACGCGTTTATTTTTAAGTGTATTTTATTGTTACTGAAAATATAAAATAGTTTTTTTTTTCTATTATTGCTAAAAAATACCTATACATGCCTTCTATTTGGTAGAAAACCTTAATATATGTCAGTAATTTACTATTTTTGATTTTTGTTCAACATATCGGATAATTTCGGACAAAATCGGATATTTTCAAGTTCAAAAGAGGATATTTTCATCCTCATACATTGGCAACTCTACTGCACACCTTATAGCTATGATTTTCCACTATTAGATTTTTCCTACCTGTTAATGTGTTAAAATGCCATGAACACGAGATTGAAATTATTACCTGACGGTCTACTACAATTTCACCTAAAATATGAACTGACACTCAGTTCGGCACTTTATTTTGAAAAATTTCAGAATAATGAAGGATTTTTCCTTCCATATGCATAGTATATTTCTTGTATGTCTAGGATTTTCAGCTGAAATTAATGAATTTGGTTGCTTGACTTGTGAAAAAGCTACATATCACACGCCAAGCACAACACTAAAGTTCTTAAAGCTACTCCAACCACTGTAAAATTATTCTCGTAAATAAAAAAAGAAGTTCCTCTTGCAGATTCGTACCCAGGACCGCTAGGTCATTGCAGATATACTGTGAAAACGTTTACATGAACAATTTAGGCTAATCAAATCTAACATCAGAATATGGTTTGATTGTTCAATTGGTACACGGTAAAAACAATTTTGTTGCTACAATCACTTTCTTTTTGTTAAGAGTTTATTGTTGAATGAAAAAAATTATTTGCATCTGCAGCAAAAACAAGCTTGAATAGACTAGCAGCATTTCCTGAACGAACAAAATATTTTACTCAAATATTTTGTTATTATGAGAAAATATATACTTCGGTCGAATACTTTTTTGTGTATTGGACATGTGTATCAGAATTGGTTCGACATTATATGTGAATCGTTATGACTATCACAAATATTTCGCTTAAAAGATATTATGTTCAACCAACTAACTAGTGAATTACCTCAAAATTTAATGATTTGGTTGAACAAAAAGAATTGATTCAGTACTTTGTGAATTCAATCCGAAGTTTGTTTAATTTAAATTTATAATATGGTTTCATGTAAACAACCATAGAAGGTCCCATGAACATTATTGATTGATTGACAAGACAGAAAATAATAATTTCTTTCAAAACCATATTCTGTCTGAACAAATAATTAGAGAAATACTTCAGCAAAAATTGATTTGACGGAACAAAATATGTTTTCCTCGTGAATACCAGAAAGATTTCATTGAAAACACAAATTTGTTCACGCAAGTAATACGAAATTAATTCAACATACATCGAATTGTCCTTTCAAAATATTTTGTCAAATTTACCATTGCGACACCACACGCAAGCGCAACAATCACATGGTATTGGCACAGTTAGCAACCCGCGTCCGCGTCGAAAATGTAGAAGGATGATGGTTGATGGATAACGTCAGTAGCGTTGTATCGGAGTTCAAGGTTTCTTTTCAATTGTGTTTTTAGTGTTTGTGACTATTAATTATAATAATAGTGACCAAAATAATATTGTTTGGCTCCTTGAAGAATTTGAAAGCTGGTAAGTAAAGTATTAAGATAATAAGGTTTCTATAAAACTATCAATGAGATTCATTTCAAACATCATGGCGGTTCTAGGGCAACAGGTTAGTGAAGTTATTTCAGAATTCGAATTAGGTACTTATTTTTGTTTCCATCTCACATAATATAACTAATGAGCTTAAATACCAGTACCAAAGTAATTGAAATCATGTTTCTCATTCTGCAACGGAAATTATTGAAAATAGATTCAACGAATATACTTTTGTTAATTGGTTAATTTTTACCTATTGAAAGTTAACATAAATCCCTGATTATTTCTAAACAAAAAATCTAGATTTTTTTAATTTTTGTTTTTTCACTTTTGTATTAACAATCCACGGCATTGAGAAATGAAAAACGTAAATTTAGCAAACAGATTTTTTTTCAATTCTCTTTATTATCCTTATTGCTAATAAGATTTTTTTAAACGTTCTTTGGGAACGTAATCCCCGATGAAAATAATTTAAAAAATTCTCACTTCTTTTAACGAGGATCTTTTCTAAATTCTTTCAAGAAAAGCCTGAATTTTGGATATCTCAAATAGTTTTTAAAATATTTTGCAAAAAACAAAATATTCTTCTTGACTTAATTGTTTATAACTTTTGCAGTTTTTGCCGGCCCTAATTTTCAAGTTTAACATTTTTTCTAGATGCCTTTCGAATAGATTGAGACCAAATTCATAATTTTTAGTGGTCTAGGTCAGCTTTTATCTGTTATTTTAGTTTGTCTTTTGAATCTTTTGATTACCTTTTTTTAGTGCCTTAAGTATTATAATTCTCAAGTATTCCATTCTTTTTTTTTTATCTTTTGGTGGTATCGCCAGAACTGAACCACTTCTTCACAGTCACTTTTCATAAGCATTCTCATGACAATTTCAGTTTTATTATCCGACATTTGTCGATCAACCAACATCAACTTCATCATCAATTTTTTTTAAATATGGTTCTATTTTAATAAATATATTTTTTCAATTTATTTCAGTCTGAATTAAATTATGTACTTATCTCACATTACAATTTCTTTACCATTCAGGTCAATTTTCGATTTTTCACAGTCATAATGAATTTTTCAGAAAATGACATAACATTGGAAATTGCCAAAAAGCTGGACGATAATAAGTTGAAAAAACTCATACCATCTCTTGGACAAAGGAAAACATCTACTGAAGCTCTGAGGAAGGAAGACCAAGCTTTTGTGGTGATGAGACAAATATAAAGGCAAAGGATAATTTATTATGTAAAGAATTAAATGAATTGATTATGATATGATGGTAGTTTTATATATAATATACAAAAGAATTATATATTTTATTTTTTGTTACTGTTCAAATTGAGATGAATAAATTATTTGTTCAAATGTATTTTACATTTCATTCATATCCTGTCTTGGTTACCTAGGAAGGTTTTTCCAAGAGATCTTCAAAATCTTTATACCTTACTATTTAATTTGAATAATTTTCATTCGTAGTCATGGATGTATCTGGATGAACAGAAATCTTATAATTAATTTTTTAACTAATCAACCATTTAGCTCGTTTGAGGAATATAGTTATGATATATTCGTGATTTTTATTTTTCAGGATCGACTAGTGGAGGGCCTATTCAAAATCGAGTCTTTTGCATCTCGAAAACTGTTAAGACACAGGGACAAAGTTACCACAAAATTGTGTTTTGAAGCTCTGTTAAAAACCTCCAAATTCATCTCAAGCTTTTTTGCTTCAGCAGATATACAGGTGGTGATTCCTTGTCATATTTTATGAACGAAAGTTCATATAAACGTGTGTCCTAACTTGCTTCGTTTCCGAGTAACGGAGTGTCAAAAATAAAAAATCGGATTTTCATGATCTACTAAAATTTTTTTTGGTAGATTTCGATTAAATCTCGTTTGTTTGTTAGTAGTACCAAGGGGTTTCTTTTCGTGAAATCAGATTTTTTATTTTAATTCCAGTGGCGTCGCAGTTGACACCCCGTTACTCGGAAACGAAGCAAGTTAGGACACGATAAACTTTTTTCCATAAAATATGACAAGAAATTACCTCCTGAAATTAATTATCATTCAAGATATACTCTGTATTCGTGAAAAATATCCATAATCTTCACTCTCTTGAATCTCCTTAAACTAAATGCCTGTGTTTGATTGGTGGACGTCTTGTTAAAGAGCTTCAAAATACAAAATTTGCGGAAATTCAAATGACCCTCTCACGGTTTTCGAGATATTCATGAAAGATGGATCGGGATTTGAATGGACCTGTATGATTAATTGGAATAAATTTTATATTTGAAATCATTTCTGAATATTTCAGTTGACAAAATATTCTTTCAAATCAATTCAAACTATGTTTTCTTTTATAAAACTTTTTTTTCGATCTACTAACATAATTAATGAGTTTAAACAAACATTCGTAAATCGAATTAATATATTTTGTCAGAAGGGTAATGGAATAACATTCACTCAAACGGATATTTTGTTCTATGAATTACCAAAATATTTTCATTCTATAAGATAATTTGTAAATTCAAAAATCCCTTTAGCAAATCGAAGAGATTGAAGGTATTGATTCAAAAAAATATTTCGTTCATTTTGATTTGTGTAGTTTCCACTTCAAGAAATATTTTGTTCAATCAAACGATGAACTGAATGAGTTAACAAAATATTTTGTTGGTTGGAATCAAATTCAAATCAAAATTCTAAAAGGTAATGTTGAAATATCAAATAATATGATCGACTGAAACATCTTATGTTTTCGAAAAGAAAAAACAAGATTTTCTATGAACAAAACATATAATCAATTGAAAGCAAATTGCATTAAATCTAAAAGGATTTCAGAGAGACAAATCAATGACAATATTTGTTTCATTTGAATTGATATTTAATTGTGGGATACTGACACTTTTATTTATTCGAGTTGAATGATATTTTGTTGATTTAACCAAGTTTTTTTCTGCGTGTATATGATATATATGGAAATAGCAACAATGCAAGTAGGTAAAGAACTTCCTTGTTCTTGATAAGAAATGAGTATGGGTATTCACAGAAGTTATCTCTCGGAATGGAAGTTGGTATCACTATATAATGGACGTTAGGTTTTCTTCTTGATGATATTTCGTCTAACTGATTATATTTCGGCCTGAACACCATTTGATAAATTTAATAATTTTTTTTGTTAACGACTTATTCTTTGTTGTGAGATATCAGATAATCATTTGTTGTTCACATTTATTGCATTTGTTGTAATTATTGCATTTGTAATCACTCAAAAGCAGATGAACAATACTCAATACTAATTTGTAGCAATGTATAATATTTCACGAGATTTCTCAATTTCAGTAAAATATTCAGAGGCATAGAGATGACTAATGACACCAAAAATATCACGAGTAGAAATGTATTATTAACAGAACAATGATGGCGTTGTGGGTATGGAACAAAATGACGTTAACTTTCCATTCGAGTTACTGACGTTAATCACCCAATTAATCAACATATCAATTCTGGACTCAACTGAATTGATTATATTGGAAAATCCACCAATTCAGCTATATACTTCTATGTTTTCAATTGAAGGAGAATCGGTTTATTTTAAGAAATGTCAAAACAATTGAATAAATATAATTGGATTCGGTAATTTTTTATGCTTCAAACTGGATCCAACTAGCTTGGTTCATATGCGTTGCATGCACTAGCTATTGAAACGAAGAAAAGAATATTTAGAGGTCAATGTTGATGCAAAAATTTGTTACGCCATAAAATTGCTAATTTGTGCACGATCAACTGTTAATGAATAATCGAATTGTTTTGCAGAAGTGACACATTTGTCACGTGTCTATCTGGCTGTAGATAAATCTCGTATTATACCGGCTTCAGAACTCTCAGGGCACTTTGAAACATATTAAGCTCCTGAGTCGCAATTCTAACACGAGTAGATGCTGTTATTCACGATAATCTTCCAGAACGGACTAAAACAATTCTGTAAAACACAATAAGGTTACACTTGTGTGGGTGAAAGCAATGAAAAAACAGGTACCAACTTGAAAATCATCATCTATAAGCCCAGAACCAGAGTTTGGTATCAGCAAAATTCGATGCAGACCCCAATAAATGAGTGGAAGAAAATAAACCACCAAACATGTTCTGATGAAATCGAATGGTATCGACACAGCACAGCTATGGTGAGGCACCTATAATATTTGATTACTTGTTTGATGAGGAGGGGAAATGGTTCAATTTTCACCAGCTATTCAATGCGGCATCACAAGTAGAGATTTTTATTGAAAGTATTTGAATGCGGGTTACTGTATTAATCAGGAGGGTGATGGGTTTAGCTGGAAATAAGGGAGGGGGTGGATTATTCCATGAGTCATTTCAGTTCAACTTTCATATTCTAGTAACAGTTACGGACAATTCGTTCTGATTATATAATTTTATTCATGATATATAGCATTTGAATGCATTCAAATTGTCACCCTGTACATGGAAAACTATATACTGTTGGACAAGCGATGATATTAATCCTCATGTAGTTGATCAAGACCCATCAAAACGATTATGGTATTGATTTTTATCTGTTTCTATGATTATTGTCTTGCCATGCTGTAATGCAACACCCTTTGTGAGATAATATTTTTCATTCGAAATCATGAGATACAACTTGGATGAAATGAGTTCATTTCCAAAACAGTTCAATAATTTCGAATTAGAAAAATTAAATTAAAAATCAAATCGATGCATACCCAAAATAGCAAAAATTGATTTTTTGACTGCCTGTAGCTCGAAAATGGGTCATAGTATCGATCTTTAAATGTGACTACGTAATGAGGATGCCAGGATCTACAATATATCAAAATTTTAGCAAAATTAGCCCTAAGCCATTTCACATAGTAAATGTCCGTGGTCTTTTGAGCAAATCAGATATAAAATTCATTCCCATTCTGTATTGGGCCTAAATAGATCAAGTTTTTCTGTTTCCTGCTCATTTTTAGTTCGTGAAATTTCCGGGAAAGATAGAAAATGATGAATGAAAACTTTTTCATCAGATGTTTTTAGAGACATATTCTGAATGTACAGGGCCTTGGCAATAAAATGACCAGTACGCTTTTTCCGAAATCTCCACTTTGATATTTTTACGATGATTGTAAAATGAAAAATGAATGAACTTAAAAACAACGATTTCAGAAAAAAAATGAATCAGTTAGGCCCAAGATGACTTGGGAATGAATGTTATCTGATTTATTCTACAACTTTGTTCCCATGCATTATATTAAAATTTTCAACCCCTTTCAACTTATTGATGGGTGTATTGATAGGTGTTCGCGTGCAGAATAATTTTTTTCTCAAAGTTCCAAAATCATTTCTATTGGATTCAGTGTCACGTTGAAACCCCTGGATTTTGTGCTGGAAATGATGATAATATAAAGCTTGGCAAATCTAGCAAGGAATATGAAATCGGCACGCCTATCGATGCGCGGTAGCAGAAGAGCTCAGTATACATTATAACTGAATGTTCAATTTATACTACCCTCTTTATCGTCCGAATACTTTCTCATTCTAATTCGCGCATCTCATACGTTTATCGATATTCCCTTATATATTTGCCAAGCTGTAACTTCAATTGGTTCGACTGCAACGCCATGCTAGCAACCATCGGGAAGATTATCATGAGTGATAATGATAAAGATGAGAAAGAGGAAAAGAAGGAGGCAGAAGAGGAAAAAATTAAAAGAATATAGAGATAGAGAGGGAGGTCAATATTGAAGACAACTTACAGTTATGTAAAAAGTGTCTGAAGTAGCATCATCTCAGATGAGTTGAATGATTGATGAATAAAATTCAGATACCGACAAAGAAAGAGGTTCGGAAGACAAAGATATGCCCGAATAAATAAACATTATGTACAATTATGACAAGGCAAAAAATAAATAAATAGGGGAATAAAAATCAAAACGCAATTCTGTTCAAAATCGTTTCACATTATTTCCCACATTGCGATAGTATGAGATTATATTTCATAAACTACCGGAAACTGAAAGATATTTTGTGCAGGATATCGTTCAAAAACTGTAAGTTCGCTACTCGATCCTGTGATAACGCGTCCTCTCATAACCTTAATTTTCTTTCAATTCGCCCCAAAACGGTTGCCATATACTTGGGGGCCCCAAGTTGGGGCAATTGAGTTGTCATTTTTGGGGCATCAGTTCCAGGTCTACCTATATATGGATATTTCGACCAAATTGCAAGAGTTCATGATTCTTAACCACTTTTTGTCGTTTGTAGCTTCATCCAAAAAATGTAGCGTAAGATCACTTGGATAGAAGAGCGCTCGCCTATATAGTGACCGCAGGGTACCAGGTTCGATTCTCAGCCGGTACGATTTTTTTAATTCTCGATTCACTGTTGCATTAAAAATTAACAGTACTGCTTCTAAAGTGGCGCAAGGAGTTAGTAATAGAGCCTATCTAGAATACATGGTAGCTAATGATCATAGCAATCGATTTTAAAAACATAATAAATACCACTTTAAACTACTTACGTTGTAGGGTGCTCAATTTCTCTATAATTGAAAGGGTCGTACGCGCCAGCTTCAAGGGATTTCTTCAAATCTTTGAGTTCAGCCGTATAATTGTTATCTTTGTCCTTATGTGTTAAAACCTCTCTGGAATTTATGGCGGCTGAAAAACTGAAACAAAAAATATGCAATCAGAATAGGAAATAGTTAATTGGAACAAGACAACTCAGTATCAAATAACATTTTCGAAAACGGAAGGAATGTATCATTTTGATTCTTATTCGACAAGATCCATTTGAAGTAAATAAATAATCAGATAATAATAATAATAATAATACTTCCTCATAAATACTCGTAGAGTGTACCCAAAGGCATAGCCTGTGCGGGTATAGGACGGCTATTATTATTATTTTCCGTGGCGCTCCGGGGTGACTTACTGATTTCTGGTGGCGTATTCACTTTTCAGCTCTAGGAAAACCCGGAAAACCTACAGTACCACCTCGAGTGGCCGGCATGCACCCCAAGCTAGCATTAGACGAGACGTTGTTATTAGTGTTATATTTATTGAAAAGAAAAATCTGTTTTTCTTCAAAAATATCTAGTTGGATTACTTGGTGAAAAGTTTGAAACAATATTTGATACGTAGAACCTATCAAATAAGCAAATTTCACAATTCTTCGTCAAACAATACAGAAGCGACGGAGGTGTTTAATTGAAAAAGTAAAACAAATTTGGATTTTTCAGATCTGAATTTTTTTCAGGAACAAAGTCGACTAGCAGTAAAATTGTTGTTGTGATTATGAATCCGAAAAATGCTTGTGACCTATTTTGTCTCCTATGATTTTGGGAATGTCAGAAATTCCATGAGAATTGCGAGATATACTGTATAATTATTTTAGTATCAAATACTGATCATCAGGGAAAATCATGAAAAAAGTTCACTATTTTCAACGGTTGATGCTAGGAGACAGAACATTTTATGCGACAATAATGACAATACATATACGAATAACAACGGAATCCTGTCAAAGTTTTTAGTATTTGTTGCAATTTGGAGCCTATGAATATCAATCAATATTCACAGCAATAACATATACTTACCTCTCTAAGGAACTATTTTCATTCATAGTAAGTAATCCAAGGTAGCTGTGGTTGTTTGGTCTCCAGAAACTAGTTGACATTTATAATTAATGAAATAAGTGAAATTAAGCAATAACTGATTTAACAATCAGTTATCACAGAATTATCACTTTGACATTAAACTAATATTATAGTTATTTATGAAAATGCAAAAAGTAATTTTTTATTGCACGAGTTGCATACAACATTTTTTCTACGTTCATGCAAAAAGCAAAAAATTATTTATTACGGTGCGGCACTAGGTGTAGAAAAATGAAAAGCGCAACTTAAATAATTGATTATTACTATCGATTTGCACTGAAACAGATCACCATCATCTATTTTTCCATTCATAATATTCATTTAAAAACTTTCAATTCTGTAATTGTCAGAATTGATTTTTGACTGACGTTTCTATAGTAGCCGTTAGCGCGTATGTTATCTTGAGGTGTGGTCATAGAACAGAGAGTTTCCTCTATGCATGAAAAGTAACTTTTCCGCACGATTTTTGTATTGTTGAAAATGAGGAAATTTCGGACTAACTAAATGATCTATGTAACTATTCTGTCTTATGTGTCATTTTGTAGCATTATTGAAATTGTTTATTAAAAACCTTTTTTTTCTGAAATAAGATGGACAAAAACACTCGTAGAAAAAACACTGTACCTAACTCGTGCGGAATAGTGCTACTTTTCGCACTTGTTAAGTATATAACTATTCAAAACTTAATTTGAATGTTTTATCTACCTCTGTATGGAATTTTATGCAATGTAACGTCTTTTTCTAAAATGTAGATCTATAAATAGTGTGTGACAAATTACTTTTCACACGGTAGAATATTTCAGGGTACTGGTAGCCCATACCAGTATTGCTCACTTGCTCACCTCATTCTAGTTTGATTCAAATCATCAATGATGTTGAATATTCAGCTGTCAGTAACAGGTTATTTGTAATGAACGCTCATAATTTCAAAGGTGAGTGAAATAAACTTTCATTTTAACTATTGAGTAAAAATAACAGATCAGAATTATGTGAACAACGATCGCCTTGCTTATTTCGAAGAAATACTCGAGACATTGCAGTCGTGTAAATCACCTCGAGTACTTCATTCAATGTTGAAAACAGCAATTAACGTTAACTCTGAAAATATTAACATTTTACGTTATCATGAGCTGATGCATAAATTCAAATGTGATATGGACGTTGAAAATACGAAATCATATGAATCTCCTTGAAACTTAAGGTTCCTGATTATGATTATGTTTTGCCTTGAGAAATGTGATATTTGTCACTCGTGGGGCTTGGCAAATACTAGAATGAGAGAGTCACCGAACAGTTTACATTTCAACTTAAAAAAAAATCAGATGAAATAAGTCAGTTGGTGGAATAAATAAGATATTAGTAGTAGAGATTATCGGTGGTAGGATAACAAGACTTCGTTTATCGGCGAATAAATTTTTCAATTTCGAAGAAAACGATTTTGTTTGAAAATGTATCGAGTTGAATTCGGAGATTTATTTTCTGATAAAACATGAGAGCTTTTAAGCTCGAGAAACCCCGAGAGCTTTTAAGCTCGAGGGTTTTATTCTTTGAACATAAATCTTCGAATTTAACGAGACGAATTTTCTGAAACAAAAATGTTTTGAGTGGAAGTTCCAAAATTTATTCGATTTGATAAACGACGGTCAAGCTAATGACCGTTTGAACAGATTATTTCCCAAATATGTCAATTAACCAATAACATTTATTCCACAACGACCTCAACGTACTAATTTTTTTAATTATATTTATTGAATTAATGAACATAATTATTTACGGCAATATGTCACACGACTTGTGAAATGTGTTGCATACATTCAAGCGACTGTCAAGAAGGACCATGCAGTTTATTCACAAAAGGAACGAAGCGGGTTTATCAGGGAATAAATTTTGACAGATGAGGGAAATAATAAAAGGTAATGCCACGAGTCCTTCAAATTTTATCGATTAATTTTTTTTCCACGGAAACTTTGTTATTTGGCAAAAGTATGAAAACAAACCGATTGATCACGAGTCCGTAGGACGAGTGATTTTATCTAATTCGGTTTGTTTGAATGCTTTTGTCTAAGAATAAAAAAGTTTGAGTGTTTTGAAAATGAAAATTTATCTCATTAAATTTGAAGAACGAGTTGTATTTGGAGAGATTATTTATTGAACAAATCAAAGGAAGAACAACTTAATTCATTAGTATTTCATTAACATGAGGAGAAAAGAAGGAAATTTAATTTCACCAAATTTCAAATATCAAAAACAACGATATAGGCCTTCTATGATCCAGAAGAGATATGATGCTTATGCGATGCATATGATACAGATATCTAGAAATTATCCTAGTTTAAAGCAAATCTTAGTAATTCATTCTGACGATACCAAGGGATGGCGCCAGACCTCTTCATTGTACAAGGTTGTTAATTGAAAATTTCTTCTGAATTGAAAATCGCGCCAGAAGGAACAAAATTATTCGTTAGGTTGTTGTATGAAGATCTTCATACAACGGTTTCGTCTCAAACCACACAAAACAAATTGAATTTGAGTTCAGGAATATCGGTCTACAAGAGGCTAGTCGTCGTTTGCGATATCTGCCTCTGCCTGCTATAAACTTGGTTATGTTCATGAGCGATTTACGTGTGTGAAATTTGCCTGTTTATTGAAATGTTTCGTTTGTAATTATTATGCTGAAAAAGTGAAAAGCGAATGACTATTAATACTGAGGTAACTTTTCATTCATGATAGTTTTTATTTTAACCTTGTATATAAGCCAGTTCAATAGAATCGACGCGGTAAACCTTATAGTTTTGACAGTTCAAAGGTAAACAACGTTTTATCAAGGACTAGGCAGTTTTATCAGTATAAAACCGAATGATTGGCCAGAATAACACGCTGCTATTGGTTGAAATACCAAAAACGTCACATTTTGACACGTGAAAAAAATAATCAGTATAAATAAATTAGTTGAACCGTTGAACGTTTTCCTATAACAATGCATTAAATGCTCCAACACAGAGCACCGAAGTCAAATGCATTGAATATGATGGTATTCATACAAGACTGATGTGAGTTAAGCTGGTGAGTAGGAAATCCACTTACCAAAAATACGCTCCTTAAAGTCGCGTATTCACTGGAGCTTTCGTTACGTATGAGCTCCAAATGAGAACCGATATATTGATATTTTGCATTTTCGGATTATTTCGAGAATTTTTGAGATATTTTCGTATTTCGAGAACTTCCTGAAATTTTTTCGACATTTTGATACTGAAATTTGCATTACATAGTTGATGAGGCCGAAAATTCATATAAAAACCTAGACAGAGAATCGTCCTGTTAGTGCTAGATACTATAGGTCAAAAAATTCTTGGTTTAATGTGGCATTTTTTGAAGATTTGTTTGAAACTTTGGCTGTACCCAAAATCTCTGATTGGCGACATTCTAGCCAGCCATATCTCACAATCGGTAATTAATTCATGCAGAGAATATAACATTAGATTTATCCTACTAAACAGTACCCACATCTGCCATTCCTGATGTAGCGTAATATATGTCAGACCACTCAAAAGCATATGGACAGATTTTCTTTTAAATTTGTAAATTGAAAAATCGGTGGGCAGTACCGAAAGATACTTTTTCTAGGCTGGTGAAGAATAGTTTGAATCGATCTGACAAATCTCATAACTGGTTTCCGTGGAATTCATCCAGTTAAGAAAAAAAGCACTGAATAAGCTACCATCGAGCTTAGATGAGCCAAATGAAAAAAAATCAATCAATAGAAAATGCCTTTCAAATATTTTTAAGCTACCTATATGCAAAGGAAACTGTAACCCCGCTTAAGCCTCGTGCCACAATATTTCTGACTCGTGTGAAAAATGTCACTTTCGCTCGAGTAATGTACACTATTTTTTATACGACCACATAAAAATTTTACCTAATAATGTATAATCAACGTCTGACATATTAGTACACAATATATCATAATTAGAGACGACATATCTAGTTTATTTCAAAAAGTTACTCAACAATTACTATTATTAGGAACAATGTAGTTGATGACTTATGTATTATATAAAGGGTATCGCAAGAAGTAGTTTGTGAATTTAAACTTATTTTTGAATTTTCTTACACTAAGTCGACGATTTGTTGAAGCCAAACTCCAAGAAATCCAAGAAATATAGATGATACCTATGACTGACCTATGACTGGAAACCATTCTGACTTCATTTATTTTTAATAATTAGTTTTTAATAGAAATTATTTCAAGCAATCTATTTAAAAAGTGTAATTTATATCAATTTCAAAATGAAAAAAAGTTTCCGCGGGCGAGGATCGAACCCGTGTACTCTTAGTCAGAAGTCCGCTGCTCTATCACTCTACCATTTTATTATTTTGATTTTTTTGATTGATTTTGATTATCTTGATTTGTAATTATTCATCAAAAATAAAAGATGTCTAATTATGATTATGATCTCGACGGTATTATGTCATAAAGGAAATAGATGAGTGAATAGAAATTATATATTTGACTTAATAGAAATTATGCAATCGACAACTTATCCGCAAGCGTGCGGAAAGTTACTTTCCGCACATGTGCGAAAAATATTTCGCACGCTTGTGGGTATATAAGCATCTTTATGTGGGACTATACAGTTACTTTCCTATGTGGTAGTAGGAAAATACCATTTTAGGAGAAGCAGAAAAGACGGGAAATGAAACTACTGTCTTTGCATCGCGTCGTTCCTCTTAACTGTATTTGCGTGCGGAAAAGTAACATTTTGCGCAATTGTAGGGAAACCAACTATTATTTGTAACATCAACAAAATCAGGAAATCAGGATAACTCATGGCATAAATACCCTGGAGTTTGATACCAACAACAAACCGCTATTTTTAACACCACGCATTAGTATAATCATTACTGACATCTATGGAATTGATTTAATCATCAACCATCCCATAAACCGAAACACTGAATGATACCATCCATCAAATTTCTCAGGAAGTGACTAGGTCATGTGTAGAATGATAATAAAAATATACACCTGGCATTACTCTTTTCCCCATATGGCACATACTTATGTCAGTAATGCTGTCTCCACCACAATCATTACGTAACTTTCTATTCATTCATGGTTTTATCGTTAGTAGTAGCTATACGTATACAGAGTTTGCGTTTGTCGGAGAATGTTGATAAGACAATTTAATAATTTCTATATATGCGTTAAAATATCCCTTTCACCCAATTCATCCCCTAAGAGACGATAGAAGCAAATTTTTGACATGACATAGCTAATTCCCTGGCCCATATCGCGACGGACACTGAAGTGCAAATATCTTTCAGATATTTTGATTTTTATTCGAAAATATGAACAAAATGTTCAGGAAATCAAGAAAAATCTATTATTCATAAACTAATTAAACTTAGAAGTAAAAATAATATTTATTCTAATGAAAATAAAACTAAATATTTTTCTGAAAGCTTGAGGCTGGGAAAGTCATTACACTTGAAATAAAGCCTCAAGCATTCAAAAATTTATTTAAATATTCCGAAGTATTTTGTTTCCATATACTGAGAATTTACTTTTCAATTCAATAGTTTATGAATATAACCTTGTGCTTGGAAAAGTTTTTTAAGCTTATTATATTAATTTTTTGTTCACTTTCTCATTTCTTCAAAAGAGTTATTTATCATGATGGCATTACGAACTCGATCAGCTATCAGATGTATATCTTTGGAAATGTCGATTCTGCTTTCTCCAATCATCAAAAAAATTGTTCATTTTTATAGCGTTCATAATGGGGTGTTGTAGAGGAACATTTTCTTCGTCCATATGTTCATATACTTGTTTCCAGCGCATTAGAAAGCAAAGGAAACAAAATCGTAACATATTTGTTTATTGAGATTCTTTTTACCCTTCTTCTTTCAGCTTTGGTTGATGTATTTGTGGTAGTATGACTCAAATGAAATCAAAATTAAAAGGAGGAAAATTTATTTAGATCATCGACCTTGCAAATCACAATTCCCACTGTTGAAAGTAGATATATCGTCACTCGTTGGGAGTACACAGTATTTTTAGACAGGACCCATTCATTAACTCGACGAAAGTAAACAATATATTCCAGTGAAAACGGTGAGGTATCCGTTGACGTAATAACATCGATACTATTCACTACTGATTATTTATCAACTGTTCTTCAATCGTTTACACCTCAGACTTTATTGTTTCAATTAATTCTCGAGTGAATATCTTCTTAAAAAAAACACTAATTTCCATTTACTTTTGCTTGGTTCTTTGAACATTGCAGGAGGTTTGTCGAAACCGGAAGATGAAAAAGCTAAAACAATACTACTCGATACTCTTGCTGTGGTTTATTTCCTTAATATTCGAACAGTTGTTATACAGGGTGAAATGGAAAGTAGGAGATAAAATACAAAACGAAATGAAATAATACTTTTTTATCGAACAAAAATTATGTTGGGCGATATTGATTTTTGAATTTTTAAGATATTTTTTGGTAAATACTGTTAAGAGGCCTACAGTCTGCGCACACTGTCAGTGGGTAGACACGCTGTGGCCTGGAAAATCAAACCAGTGCCTTCCAACCAAAGGTAACTGAAAGCGATTTCATTAAATATCATAAAATTTCATTAAATTCTTAGAAAATTTTTGACATTTATTAATACATTATGTTCCATATAACAACCCATTTTCTTAATGACTCCAATTTCGGAAACACCCTCTATAGAAAGTTAGCAGAGAGGTAACAAAACTTGACCTGCATGTTCATACATTAATAAATCTTTTCAGATTGCCGAGAGGGCAGACTGCAATAGGCAATAAGGGCTAAGATATATAATCAAATCAAGACGTATATTACCAACTAGTTACCGGGAAAAAACAATAAATATGAAAAATATCAAATACTACAATTTGAAATGAATAGCTCTCAGTACGAAACAGTTTATGAGAGACACACTTGGCAATGGATACCAAATGATTTACCAAGTAATGTTATTTCTGAAAAGTGATTCCAACTTGTTCCAAATTCTTTAGTTTCTAAGGGTTAAGCTATGTGAATGCGTTTTTCTCCATCACCACCTCGCTTCTGCAGAATCGCTTCCGGAGCCGACTGTGATAAACTCATTATGGATTCGGGAAAATTTCTTCATATCTCAGAAACGTTCCCAAATGTCCCTTGATACCTCCCTCTATCTACCTTAATGTTACGTTTAGTATTTAAGGAGATGACCTTCTGTAATTAGGTTAGTTTATAACTGGCTCAGAGGATGACACAGTGTGTCGAAACAGCTGTTAGCATTAAATGTTAGTATTGTGTAAAAAATCTTTGTGAAGTATTACTTTCACTCTACCCATTCATTACACTGGTATTATATTGGATGAACCTTTTTGATAAAATCCAGGTTAAAAAACTTTCTTCTTTATTTCACAAAGCTCGTTCCAATACATTGTGATAATGTATTTCCACTTCCATTTCATTGAGACTAATAGCATTTTTTTCTTGCCACCGTTGCTCTTCTTTGTACGATTCCCTGAGAAGCGATAACTGTAATTAAAAATTACCTCTTCCTAAAATTCCAATTCATAACTCAGATATGTAAAATTGATAGTTTCAACTTGGAATTTTGAACTGACATTCCGATTTTAATTACCGAGATATAACTCGAAGTTTCGAAATTCCCTGTAACAACTCGGAATTTTACTTTAAAAAATTCCGAGTTATATCTCAAAATTTAAAGAAAAGAAATTTTTTTATTGTAATAAATTGATGGATGTAGCCGTTACTATGTGGTAGATCATCATGAAAAAAGGGAAAAGTAAATTTCTATGTTTTTGTACCACTTTATATTTATAACCTTTAGTTACTGCAGTTTCGTCCTATATGGACATTTTCAAAACTATAATTCAAACATAATTTTATTGTAGTTGACCCAGAGCTTCGTATGTTTTGTTTATTATATTTCTTGACAATAATTAAATACTCATCTGATTATCATGTTACGAAGACACAAATAGGAAGTTGTATGATGCATTCATTGTTCGTTATAATGAGGTAACAAAATCAATACGAGGCGGTGTTACAATGTTACGTTCAAGCACAGGAAAATCATTATGAAATAAGCCTTTACACTTTTCTTGGATGAGTTTTCAAGGTATTATTTTTATATTTTCATATCGTTTTCATAAATCAGCAGCGCGAAGGTTCTGTTCACAATACACGGTTATTTGAGAATCGAGTAAAATATATGAAAAATAGTACATATTATATTAGGTAAATTTTTTTCAATTTTCTTCGTTCCTTCTAGTTGAAATAAATCAAAAGTTGTATTTATATTAATGTAGAGATATTAGAAAGATCAACAGACAACATTCATCATTACCGTCTGCAATACCACAAGATCACAACTTTCTCAGTTCCAACGGTTTGTACCTGTTTTACAAGCTTTAATTCAACTCGAATTATTCGTATGTCTGTCTTTCAGTTCAAAATTTTCAAATCATTTCTCTACCACTTGCTGGCATTCAATTAAACTGAAATTTGCCTCAAACTTATTATAACACAATGATTTATAAAAACTACCCCGTTGCCGTTCCTTCCTCCCACCCTACCCCTCTGCACCCTCTGCCTTCCAAACAGCCAGATGCAGAACGCGTAGGAATTCTGAAAAATCAACCCCAGTTACTTTAACTGGGCTCAGTATCGGTTTTTCAGATGAAAATAATACGTTGTCTTCATATAAGCATATGTCCGAACTTGCTTCGTTTACGAGATACAGGGTGTCAGATTAAAAAAAAAAAAATGTCAGATTTTTAAAAAAAAAATCAGTTTTTTGTTCATTATTCAAAAACATTTTGGCTGAATATGATAAAACTTGGCGCGCTCATTTGTAATGAAAGGATTATTTTAATGAACCCACTCAGAATAAATAAAAATTAATTTTCCTAAAAACTTTGACACCCGGTATTTTGAAAACGAAGTTGGGACATATGCTTATATGAAGAAAATATCTTATTTTCACTAAAAAATCGATTCTGAATGTTTGGCGGTTTAACCCTGGGTCACCCTGTATATTATAATTACATTTTTTTAGGGACTGGCTCTGCACGGTCAGACCGCTCACTAATTTAGCGTTTGGTGTCGGTCCGACCGTACAATAATATTTTGTTCGGGGCCGGTCCACTGGGTCCGGCTGTACAGACAAGAAGAAGGCAAACTGCGTTGAAACCTAACCTAACCTAACCGGAGCAAAATAACCTAGCTTGCGAGTTCACCACAGGATACTTTTTCGAATGTTTATCAAGACAAGAAAGCGAAAAAACAAATTTACGCATTTTCAAGTTTACCTTTTTCTCGTCTGTATGGTTGGACCGGCCCCGAACAAAATGTTATTGTATGGTCGGACCGGCCCTGAATTCTAAATTAGTGAGCGGTCGGACCGTGCAGTAGTCAGTCTTATTTTTTTCCTAGATATCCTGCCACCACCATATTTTGTCAGAGCGTTCATGATTGAGGATAATAAAAGAGCGGTGGGGGAGCGTTGGGCTCAGAAATTATTTTATTAGAGGTCTTGCCACCGCCATATTCCGTCAGAGCTTTCATGAATGAGAATAATTGAAGATTCCAAGATTCCGTCGACAGAAAAAAATAACCGACAGTTGGGGGAGAGTTGAGCTTTGTAATTTTTTTTATTGAAGGTCTTGTCACCACCTTATTCCGTCAGAGCATTCATGATTAAGAATAATTGAAGATTCCGTCGACAGAAAAAATAACCGAGCGTTGGGGGAGTTTTGGGCTTAACAATTTTTCTATTAGAGGTCTTGCTACCATCATATTCCGTCAAAACATTCACGATTGAGAATGATTGAAAATTACATTACCAGAAAAAAATACCGAGCGTTGGGGGAGAGTTGGACATGGCAATTTTCTTATTAGAGGTCATGCCACTACCATATTTTTTCAAATCGTTCAGGACTGAGAATAATTAAAAACTCCATTGAAATAAATTGCCAAGCCAACTCTTCCCCAACGCTCGGTATCCAGCTCTCCCTCAACGATCGGTAATTTTTTTTTTTTCGGCTGATGGATGGGATTTTCAATAATTCTCAATCATAAATGCTCTGACGGACTGTGGTGGAGGCAAGACCTTTAATGAAAAAAATGCTGAGCCCAACTCTCCCCCAACACTCGATTTTTTTATGTCGATATAACCTTTCATTATTCTTGATCATGTACGCTCCGATAAAATATGGTGGTGGCAGGACAACTATTAAAAAAGTTGCTAGATTAATAATTGCTAAAGTAACTGGGGTGAAAAATTACCGACTGTTTCAGACGTAGGAGCCCCAAATGGTAGATAGAGAACTTGTGAGAATTCGAAAATATATCCGAGGGTGTTGCACTTGTGAAATTACGGCATATAAAAAAAAGTTGGTTGGAAGGCTAGCACCACCCTCGTTCTCGAAAATGTTGCGAAACTTTGGCCAAATGAAATCGTAGAAATCCCTAAAAATAATGAAAAATCATCGGTTGCGGGGCACAAACCCCTACACGCCAACGCCAGAATATCAAGGAAGCAAAAATTCTTGATCACATACATCACGCCACTGGCGCACTCAGGAATTTTTCTTGTGGGGGCTCATAGAAGCCAATGAAAATAGTAAAATATATGAATTAGGGATTAGGAATTCTTGAAAAATGAAAAACAATGATAAACAAAATGATACATATGTGATTTCTATTAAATAAATCATGCCAGGATTGGAAATTTTGCCAGGATTTTTAAAGAATTAGGTATACCTGATTATTAACGCTGTTAACGAACGACACTAATATTTGTGAGAATTATTTTTCTGACACTTCGTCTTGGGGGGGTTCGAGCCCCAAAGCCCACCCCCTCGGTGAGCCAGTGCATCACACGCGATACAAAATAGATTCGATCGATGGTCCAAAGATGTCAAAAACTATTGAACAACGCAGCCATACTTATCTTTCACCTAAATTATTCAATAATGTCATGCCTAACTATCCTAAAACTATCAATTCTCTCATTATCTCATTCTCTATAAATCCAAAATTAAGAAATGACTTTCTAGAGCAATTATTCACCAATTGATTGATTTGAAAAAATTGATTATTACTATATTATGGAGTTCAATTGTTCGAATAATTATATATTATATGTCTATATATAACATACCTTTTATTTATGCTGATTTTAGGCTAATTTTAGTATGTTTTACAAAATAGTTGTGAGTGTTATATAAGTTATGTTTTTACAAAAAAAAAATCTGACGGTTTTAGACGTGAAAAATAAAATGGGGAAAATCCGTGAGAATGGTGAAAAACACCGGACCGTTGGACACAAATCATTTGAAAATCTCGATATTCTGACCTACGATAAATCACAAAAAGTGTAAATATTTATATTTTCCATAAAAGTTGCACAATATTAGCGGTAATTTTTTTGAAATATGTTTGGCACAAGACATAATCTAAATATTGAACTTCTATAAAAAGAATATTCAAAGTATTTTAGCATTGAATATTCGCTTGTAAAAATTTCAAGGCACTTCTAATAGAGCCAACAAATTGTTTTAAAAATATCGACATTCATTTGAATATCAGACACATGTCCTACAATGAGCTCATAATGAACTTCAACTAATGGCATTGACATTGGAATACACAGAAAACGAGCATTAATTTTTGGCTACATAATTAACTTCACAAATCACCTTATAAGGGTCTCCTTATGTTTTTGTTGATGTTTGTGTTGTTACTAGCTATATCACTTATACCTGTCACTCCCTGAGAAGTTTGAGAACGTAACCAATATAATATATCGAGAAGTATGTATTTCAGGTCGCTGGGCAATTAATAATAATAATAATTATTATTATTTTTATTGCCAGATAAATCATACATCAGTTACAATGAATATTTAAAAAAGAAAATATCGGCAAAAGGCAGAGTTCACTTTTTATCAACACGAAGTCGATAAACAGCGCTCTTCTCAGTTTGTTGGAAGATGAGCCTGTATATAATTATCAATTCATGTACAGTAAAGTCTATATATCTTAAAATGTCTCATACATTATTTTTTGGTGAATTTTGTAAATAAATTTTCTAATTTTGAATCAGGTCTTTTTTGTATTCGGATGTCAGGCCAAGAGTGTGAATTTTTTTGAACCAACTTTGGCCTAAATAAAACCTACATCCTCGTATATGAACACTCGGTAAAACTTTTCCAATGGCTGAGTGTATGACTCAACTGGGCTATGAAATTTTAAATGCGGGACGCAAACGGACAAATTTTATGACCGCCGGACGCAAGTGGGTTCCTGCGGTTTTAAGAATCTATGTTTTACTCTGTATATGTAATTCATGTTTGAAGTTGTATTTGAAGTTTTGCAAGTCATTATTAGTGAATGAGAAAGGCCTGGTATGAACAGGGGAAAAACTGCAGTTTATGGTAGTAACTCCGATTTTTTTTTGGGGTTATTTCGAGGTCCCTGAAAACAAATCTGAAGTCAGAATGCCTCGCTCTCACTTACTTTTTGATTTACGACCCATCATATGCCAGAAAAGGGGTATTTTCAAGATCAAATTTCTTCCACAAAAAGCAACCAATTTGCCTTTGCTTCATTATACCACAATCTAGACACATTAATTCTTGCATTTTTGGCACAGTTTACAGTATTTTCAGTATAGGAAAATGTTTGAAATTATAATTAGTTCCACTTCATAATTCATTGGAAATTGAAATTTATAACCAAAATTGTCAATGTCGAACGAAAAGAAGAGTAGCACAAAGCAACGTTGTCAGTTTTATGCAATTTTCTGCACACTCTGCAATTTATATTTTTGTAGAGGTAGAAGATACCAGTAATCGGTGCCTTTTAATTATAGCGACTCTGAGCGCACATCCAATCTTACACAACTAACCCAACTTCGGCTAATTCAGCTATAAACGTTGTTCATGATTCCATTACTTTTTAGCGTTGAAAACGCTAAAATAAATGCTGAATAAATTATCGCTGCACTCGTCGTCATTAGGCTAGCTTCGCTCGCCATTATTACATACCGACCTAACTGCACACAGATCCAGTCTTTTAAGGCAAAAGAAAGGAAAAAAACCTTACCCTCACTTACCCTACTAACTTACCCTACCTAGCATAACCTAACCTTACTTAACTAAACAAACCTAAACTAACACGTAAATAAAAGTACTTGCAGACCTAACTGCACACAGTCAGCGAATCAGTCGAAAATGAATTCGTTTTTCGCTCGCAATTGACACACAAACCTAATCTGAGCAAGCTAACCTAGCTTGCGAGTCAGTCGAAAATGCGTGAGTTTGTTTGCATGCAAACCGAGTTGAAAATGCGTAAATTACTAGTCAACCATACCTGACCTAACTAACCTTACCTACACCTAATAACAATACAAAATTGCTAAGAACTAACGACTATTTATCCAAAATTCAGAAACAACAGGCGTGGAGCAACCATATTTGACAGTTCAGCCCACTTTTAGCGTAAACAAGTGCGCATGCGGAACTGCGGGATTAAAAGTAGAAAGTACTAACCCAACATAACCTACGAACCCAATCTAACGTACCCTAAGATGTAAATATCTATATGTAAGTGCATGCCTGCTGCGCTCGCCGTCCACTTTAAAACATTTTTGCCAAAAAAGGTGCCCACAGACGTTTCCGCGGAAAAAAATTCGATTGGTACAGTAATTTTATGATGTTTTACGAAATCTGTCCAATTTCATGAAAATCGGAATTTTACCAACATTTTACTCTTATATATGAGAGTTGGCATCGTTGCTCTCTGAAAATATTTAATTGTGACATTTCACATAACGTTATCCATATCTGTCATTACTTAATGTCAATAAACGAAATCAATCGAATGTATTGTTATAATTCAAATCTTATATTTTCAATACAAGTTGGAAATAGTGCAAACTGTGCCAAAAACGCAAGAATTATGTGTTTTGATTGTAGTGATATGAAGCAAAGGCAGATTGGTTGCTTTTCTTGGAAGAAATTTTATCTTGAAAATATCATTTTTCTGGCATTTGATGGGTCGTAAATCAAAAAGTAAGTGCGAGCGAGGCTTTTTAATTGACTTCAGTTTTGTGTTCAGGGACCTCGAAATAACCCCCAAAAAAATGTTCGTCAAAATCGGGGTTACTACCCTAAACTGCAATTTTACCTAAACAGGTATAAGAGGCAAGTGTGTTGGAATATTCAGTTTTCAGTTTGAAATATAGTTTGATAATGTCTATCATCATATAGGGCGAAACTGCAGTAACACAAGGGTTACAAATATAAAGTGGTATAAAAACATACGAATTTTTTATCTACAAGTGTAGCAGCTGAAAAAGGCTTAAAAGTTTTTTTCGAGACAAATTGTTCGAAAATGATTGCCCCAAATGGAAAACTAGTTGGAAAATCAATAAAATACCAAGGTTTGCACTATATTCGAGAGAAAGGCTTCGAAAGAAGACGTAGAAACGCTGGATGATAAAGCAAATAAAACAATTTCTAAGAACAATCATCTGGGACACAGACTCATTTAAATGTACCAACTGTGGAGAAAATGCTCAAACACGATGGAAATTCAGCATGCGAAAATAGTAATGACGAAACCGTAGAAGATTGCACCATTTGCTATCCAGGAAAGTTAAGACGAAATCCATTTCAGAAAAAAAGTTCCATAAGAGAGAAAAAACCATCGAAGATGATACACTCAGACGTAGTGGGTCCTATCAAACCAGTTACATTAATAAAAGGTAGCAGATATGTAATATTCATTGGTGACTATTCTAGATACCAATCTAGATACTGTAAAATTGTTTTCACGAAGGGAAAACACAAGGTATTTAAAAAGTTCCAAAAATATAAAAAGAGAGCCAAGAATTTGTTTGATAGAAAAATTTACAGTTCGAGAAGTGATACAGGAGGCCTTACACTCATCAACCGCAATGAAAGAATGTTTGAAAACGAGGAAATACACCATCAGCTTACCATACCAGAAACGCCGCAGCAAAATGGAGAGCTGCCTTAAAAATTTTGGGCAGAAGCCATTGCAACGGCTTGTCATGTGAAAAATCGGTGTGCTACAAATGCTAACCGAGGAGTAAGTCCAATAATAAAATGGAAGCTAGAATCCAGCATTGATATATCACATTTGCAAGTATTTGGATGCAGAGCTTGGACAATTAATGGAATCAGACCAAGGTAATTTTCTCCAAAGGGTATATTGCATATTCATCTCCAAGACTTCAAGGCTTATCGACTATGGAATTCGAGAAATGACAAAATTTAGAGATGTCAAATTCGAAGTGGCTGTTTTTTACATGTTGCATTGAAAGCAAAATGTTGACGAGGAGAAAGAAAGTATTTCGTCAGATATCTGAAAACAAAGCTCATAGTTATTTTGGTAGATCGTTTGATAACGATAGTCGTCGCTGACCGATGTTTTTACCCCTTTCACTCCCATATACACCTACAACGTAGAATAATTGTGCCAAATACCTGTCAGAAAACACAACTCCCCTGGCTAATACCACGAAGGATATTGAATTATATCTAACAGATATAATGTACCTCATTGCAGAGGAAACGATTGCAAGTGCTCCCTGTAACCAAATAGCAGAATTTTGTGTTGATTCGGACAGGGGGACCACCTACAGACTGGTTTCGAGGTTCTTGCCTCGTCATCAGTACAGGGTAGGTCACTACAGGCAGCTTTGAAGCCATCTGTTCCCCGTCCGAATCACACCACAATTCCATACATTTGGCCAATCTGGAGATTAACAAGGTTGAAGCTCGAGAAATGGAAAAATAAATTGCGGAAGACGATTCACTCGAAGAACTACCGACAGGTACCCGATAAAAATGAAAACACAGAAGAAACATCACCGATTGGACCAGAGGACGACAGACAAGATTCCGGACAAGATGTAGGTAGAACAATTCTGCAATAAGGCTAGAAATGCACGAAGTGAAGTAAAAAAAAACATTTGAACCAGCTGGGAATCAGAGATCCAGGGGGAGTGTTGGAAGATGACCACCAATTATAATGAAACCTTGACAACTGTAATGATTTTCACAAGTTGTGGGTTCATAAGTGAATGTATGCTTCCATCTCGAAGAACCTACTTTATGGCGAAACAATTGTCATGGCGAAAATAATTTGTTTCAATCAGTTGAAGATTTATTTTAAAAGTTAATGTAGATCTTCATGAGGTATTGGCTACATCAAGTATTCAACAATACCCTCATAATTATAAAAGATAATGTACAGTGTCTTCATGGTAGGGAAAGGGTTAAAGTGTGAATTAGAGCGTACTATGACTGAATCAAAATCTTATAATTAATATTGTTTAGCTTTGGAATATGTTATAGAAAAAAATGTCGAATTGTTCATATTGTGTTTCTTATCAAGTGGGTTTTCGCACACAATTAACATACCTGCATATAATCGTCTAATGGAATGTGAAATAATGGTTTCGTTCTATCTATACTAATTGAAAAAAATAATGGACTCAATATTTATAGTAATATGAAATTTTTATTGATTTAAGGAATTCTGGTTTACTTCAATTTTCTGGGTTCAGTTTTCGATTCGCATAGTTGCGCAGTCATAAATTATAATTTCAAATTTGGACAGATTTTTATTATGTTGGTGGAAAGTGTTAATTGTAGTACCTAGTTTTCGATGACAAAATGGACAATGGCAACCCTTCACATCGAGCAAATCATGTTCAGTTTCTTGGTTTCTCATATTTTTATGACGATTTTTTTCATGGAACTCCCATATTATCAGAACGAACATGAAGAAACTGTCCGATTTCACTTTACAAAAAAATTGAGGTAATATAACAGTACTTTTCCCCACCACAAAACGTGAGATTTCACCTTATCAGACATATTTTCATCAGCATAATCAAAAATACAAGTATACATTTTGGTAGTTAAATTTACACCTACTGTAAGTTTTTACTAGTAATACCACTAGAGAGGTCAAAAAATTTCCGGATATTATTTCGACTTCGCGTGGTTTCGGTAAGAAAATTCCACACCGAATTGTAGTGGAAAATCCAATATTATTAAAATTTATTTTTCGATCCTCAACAATGCAAATTATTTTCTTCATCAAGTCACCATCGAAACATAAAATGTGTGGTCGACTTGATTGTTTAGTTGGTTGCCTAACTAAGTGAGATCCTATAACCTTGAAATTATTATTTCACTTTTGAAGCTGTCAAGTGGCACGACGTAAAAAAATGTTTCGCTTCGGTCAAGACAGCAAAGAAAATATTCGCCAGGAAATTGAGCAGTTGACACCCTTGAATTCCAGGAAATCGAAGTCAAGCGTATGGAGGCAGTTTACAAACTATTGCGCAGAAAAATCGTATAATTTCGATAGAGGATATACCTGTGAAAGAACTGGCGCTTATTCTTGAAGACTATGGGTTCAACATGCGAAAAAAGAACTCCGAAGACTACAAGGAAAGTGTTCTCAAAGTTTTATGGAATTCCACAGCAAAGCAGTTGCAGGAATAATTTCTTGAAAAGTATAATCGCAAATTTAATCCATTCTCTGACACACAATTTTTGAACACAAGAGCTGCAAAAAACGCTAAGCGCCAGAAGCTACAAATGGATCCAACCAAGATAATGGAAAATTCATCTGCAATATCGACAGAGAAAAGTTATTGAGCTTTGGGACGAAAACATTCCGGAAGGACTGCAGAAAAAAAATTCCACGTTGCTGGTCATGAATTGGCCTGGAGAGGAAATGAAGGAACGGCAGCACAACTCCAATATTTTGTGGAGCAAATTGACAATAGAGGGGAAACAACAGGCCGCATTGAGTATAACCCGGTTTTTTCCAAGACCACCCAGGGCGGTTTCAAGAAAATGGCTGACAGTAAGTGGCTAGTACCGAATACACTCAGCGAAGAAATATGCCCAGTGAGACTGTTCAAAAAACTAACAAGCAAGCAAGGCCCCATCAAAACGAAGCGTTTATTTTTGATGCCAAATCCAAACTGGAAGAATCCCAGTTCCAAAGGCTGGTACAAGAACAGTCCAGTTTGACAGAATACAATATCTTCCTGGTTCAAATCAGCTGCATCATTGATTAGAATTGTTATCAAAAGATCAAAATAACAAATCGGGAATTGGAGAACAACAATTGTTTAAAATAACCAGCCATTCAATGAAACCATATCTGCAAATAGACTCGGACCATCATCAGGAAATAATTGACGCAATGAGGTCTACTTCAACTTCGGCAAAGACGATTCGAGAATCTCTGAACTAACAACTACTTCCAATCAACCTGCCATAGTTTATAATAATTGTGTTTCCCATATAAACAATAAATACAATAGTCAAAATAATATAAATAATTAGATTTATTGTGCTTGTAACCATTTATATAAAATAAAAACTAAAAACTCATCTATTATTTCATGTTATTCTTCAACTGCTGGAAACCTAGATAGGCAAATATAACAAATTTACATTACGTCGACGTTTCAATACCATCCTCTAGGTATGGGTTACAAGCCTGCGATTATTCTGAAATTTTTACTCATTGTAGTTGCATGAAAATGGCAACCTAAAGCGTAATATAATATATTTTTCTATTTTATATAAATTTTGGATTAGTACAAGTGGTAGAAAGTTATAATTTTATCAAATTCTGCAGTTTCGGTAATATGGCCATGTAATGACTTCTCAGCCTTTAAGATATTGTTTTCTACTCATTGTAGTTATTCGGTAATGCCGTTTTATAATGAAATATTTTACTTCGGGCTACTACAAGTGGTAGAAAATGAAAAAATATTAGTTTTGTCACAGCCGACTTAATCTCCCGAGCCGTGGTGAGAAAATCGGCAACACCGTATGGAAAGCAATTTGACGTCCTACTCATTTATTCTTTAATGTGAATTTCTCGGCTTATCCGAAAAACTAGGAAAAAAACATAGGAGAATGAATTTTTAGAGAGAAGAACGACGATTATTGTGGTCATTTAATTTTTTTCATCACAAACTAGAATAGCAATATCTTCAATTTCTTAGATATGAGAAATCCGTCAAGTTTGGTTTTTTCATGCCCTAAAATCCACATTTCGGAAGATTTTCTTTAACTTTTTTTTCTGATAAGTGCAGAGACCACATAAATGATCCCTGATTTTTTTCAGATTTTTAATTTGAAATCTTACTCATGAAAATAATATGTTCTTGGAAGGTACAGTATACAAAATGTACCAAACTCAGGTAGTTCGGCACATTATTTCAATTACATATTATTTTCGCCAGTCAGATTTTAAACGAAAAATCTGAAAAAAATCAGAGAGAGGTTTCTGCACTTATTAGAAAAAATATTTAAAAAAAATCTCCCGAAATGTGAATTTCATGGCATGGAAAAACCAAACTTGAAGGATTTCCCATATACATATAAGAAATTGAATTAATTGCGATTCCAGTGATGAAAAAAATTAAATAACCACATTAATCGTCGTTCCTTTCAATCTCCAATGTGTTTTTCCTAGTTTTCCGAATAAGCCGAGAAATTCACAAGAATTAATGAGTAAGACGTCAAATTGCTTTCCATGCGGTGTTGCCGATTTTCTCACCACGACTCGGGAGATTAAGTCGGCTGTGGTTTTATAGATACACACCTACAGGAACAGATCACATGATAATATTCAGTTTGTCTTCACACCAATGGACTCTTAGCCTATAAACTGTTGATTACTACTGATTGTAGTATCTCAAAAGTGCCATTCAGGGACAAAAAATATAATATTTTTTTATTTTTTAGTTACTTGAGCTTGATACAATTGGTAGAAAATTATAATTTTAGAGGTTTTTCGGGAAGCTGCATGAACAGATTCATAGCGCGTCATAGCTTCCTCAGCAATTATTTAAGCCTTCAAATTGGTAATTACTACTCATTGTAGTTGCATGGGAATACCATTTCAAGAAAGAAAATAGCATATTCCTCAATTTTACATAAGTTTTGAGTAGCGTGCGTTATGCGCGCTTTAATGGTATGGAATTCATAACCAGCGTCAGCAAGCATCAGTCATAGGAGGCTGCGTGATCATTGTATTTTGACACTTCAAAACATCAAAAAAACTCGTGTTTTATTGCAATAAAGAATATTGCACAGCCCGTAAAACCAATAAAATTCTTTGTTTAAAAAATTAATCGATATGAAAATCATACTATATGCAAAATATGCGTGAAATTGTCTGATGTAATGATCAATCATCGTACCATGACTTATTTATTCGCATTAAAGGCGGGCGGCCACTGCGAGCGAAACGAAACTAAGCTAAGCGAAGCGAAGAGAACGCGAACTAAACTAAACTACGTTAGTGCGGCCACTGCGAGCGAATTTCGCTTATCTGTCAGTTGTGGTTTTGTGCGGAAAAATGAGTGCTGTTGCAAACATGCTGTTATTAGATCTGAGTTCGGAATCAGATGAATCTGATTGTCTTGATGACATTATTGCGGTGGTTAGAACGAAGACAAGGAGGAAATGTTGGATAAGCAGTTACATGCAGACAAGAGAACAATTCGGAGAATTTCATAAACTGATGATAAATGACCTAAACGATTCTAAGTTCAAGAACTATTTCAGAGTCAGTCGAGAACAATTCTGGGAATTACACGTATTGATAGCGAGTGATATTTTGAAGCAAAACACAAATTTTCGGCGAGCAATAAGTACCCCAGAGAGACTAGCAATCTGCCTGCGGTAAGGACATACAAAAATATGAATTATAAACTCTTTATTGACCAATAGTACTAGACATCTGGTTTCAATATTTGTGAAATATCACGTTCACTAGGTAAATGTGGGTCCAGACACATTCTGCACGACGTTAACAATATTATAATCGTCATTATCACTTATCACATAATTGACTGCATGTCCATATGTAGCTTGTACGTTGGGTACGAATGATGCAGACGTACGAGTGTCGTCGGAATCTGTCAATGAAAATGCTGATGGAGTAGCGTTACCAACAGATTGACTTTCAGCCGAAAGTTCAGCATTGGAAACTGCATGATAAAGAGCTGTTCTCACTTGACGCTGTTGTGGTAACGGCAACATTTTCGTAGATTCATACATAGAGTCGAAAAATAATTTCAGACTATCATGCACTGGTTGCAGCAGTGCGTTCCTAGTACTTTGCCTGATGTCAAATCTCTCCTCGCGCTTCTTTGCTTGTTCTTTGAGAAATTCCAATGTCTCATCTTTATTTCCGACCAATTTCTTTTTCTTGGCAGGTGTAATCTCATTAGTTTGTTGTTGGATTACTTTTCTTGTGATGTGCCCCGCAATTGACGTGGATGGAGTTTCAGTCAGTGGCAACATGTGTTCATCATCTTCACCGTTATCAGATGAATTGTCATGAACATTTTCAGGTGCATCATAAACCTCACTTTGTGTCTCCTGTAGCGGAGATGTGGAGTCACCATCACCTAAAATATTGGAACTTCTGGGGCGATCCTTCATGTAAGGAATCAGAAAATTCATCTGTTCCGAAAACTTCCAGGGTTTGGTTTTCTTGGCGGCATCACCACTTTTGGTGGACTTAGCAGTTTTTAGAGAGCACCTATATCCATCTCTTAGATTTTTCCATGTATTTCTGGCGTCCTTCCCTACAAATGACAAAAATACTAGCTTCAGCTCATACCACGAGAGATACTTAAATTATTCATCATTGTTCAGATAGTAGCTGGTGAGTGTGGTTCGTAAACAGTATTGTTTTTTTTAGGTATATGGCAACAGGCAATTCGTATAAGACCATCGCCTACAGCTATCGCTTAAGTCCACGAAGTGTTGCACGATGCGTCAAAGACGTTACTGAAGTGTTGTGGTTGAGATTGCAACCCCAATATATGCCGAATTGGACGGAAGCTGGGTTGAAACACACAGCTCTTCAGTTTAAACACAAATGGAATTTTGACCACTGCATAGGCGCCATCGACAGAAAGCATGTGACAATCAAAGCTCCGCCAAAGTCAGGTTCATCATTTTTTAATTACAAGAAGACGTTTTCTATAGTACTCATGGCACTAGTGGATGCCAATTACAAATTTATAGCAATAGATGTTGGGGCAAAAGGCCGCTTTAGTGACGGTGGAATTTTTTCAAGCAGCCCACTTGGTCAACGTCTGAAATCGGGACGAGATTTGCCACCAGATGAACCCTTGTACAATGGAGGGAAACCAATGCCTTTTGTTGCTGTCGGCGATGAGGCTTTTCCATTGATGAAACATTTGATGCGACCTTATCCAAACAGACAAGCATCTGGAAATCCGCGACTTGAACATTTTAATTATCGCTTATCTCGAGCCCGTAGAATTGTTGAAAATGCCTTTGGCATTTTGGCTGCAAGATGGAGAATATATCGGAGTCCATTCGAAATCTCAGTTGAAGTTGTTGATAATGTTATTAAAGCTTCATGTGTTTTACATAATTATTTAGCCGAAACTACATCCGATCTACCCGAGTCAACCGAGATTACCACGGATTCTAGGAATATTCCAATCAGACTTTGCCATTCCCGAAGAGCTTCCCAAGAGGCTTTCGACGTCAGAAATGATTTTATGGACTACTTTAACTCACCGTTGGGTTGCTTACCATGGCAGAATTAGCATTACTTATTTTCATTTATATATTATTACATCATATTGGGTACAATAAATACACTTACCTGTTGAAAAGCCACATTCTTTTGCAATTTCGTCTCAAAGTTTTAATTTTAAGTGAGCATCACTATACTCTTTTGAATTGGTGTCATATAGCACAGTGTGTTTTCGTACACATTCAATCAAATGTTCGCTTTGGGCTGTTTTCGACATTTTGCTTGCAAGAATACGAACTGAGACAATTCCGATTATCAACTAAATGGGCAAAAACCTCGCTCGAATCTGACATGAGCTAAAACGAACGAAACGAAGATAAGATTTCAAAATTCGTTCGCTTAGTTTCGTTCCGTTTCGTTACAGTGGCCGCGGCTGCATTGACAAGTACGAGAGCTGATTTTCAGGAAACTTATCTTCGCTTAGCTTAGTTTCGTTTCGCTCGCAGTGGCCGCCCGCCTTAATAGAGGATTGTGGCTATTGTGTCTATACCCCAGGTGAAAAGTTTCCGATACTGTATACCTTTTCGCTTACCATCCATTCTGAAGAAATCGGGGAAACATGAGAATCGTTGTACTGGTACCGTCTGCCTAAGTTACGGATGCTCACAGTAAGCAGTGTAGTGTCCGCTGTTGCAAGTCCCGCTGTGATTCAATAATGCGTACAAGTTATAGCAACAATGGGCTTCATTGTCTGCTGTGTAATTGCTTATATTTAATCCTTCTAGAGGAAAATGAATGGTGACATTTAATATTCCACTGTCTGTCTGAGAAAACCTTTTCAAATGGATTACCACAATTTTTGGGAATTCATAAATCAATAGCGACTTTGGTGCATTTCCTTCTTTGAAAAATAAAGGTAAAGGAAGCTAGAATTTCGTAACAATCATATTATTTTTCTGACTTTCTTGGATAACTTCAGAACACGAATAATTTTTCCTATGATAGGACATGGACTATCAATACTCTTGAATGCCATAAATTCTTCATAATATAGGTAATGAGTTTTTCTTCAAGACAATTCATATTTAAAGAAAAACCGGTAAAACTTCGTGACGCCTTGTCGGATTTTCGAAAATTAAAAACCAATAATTAGTATATGAATTAGAATTTATTCCACGAACGTTCATGTTGAGTGTCTTATCACTGGATATATAACGGACTATAGTCCACGAATGCGCATTATGGGCGTGCATGTTTTGCCGGCTTCAGCTATGTTAGTACAACTGTAGCTTTCATAGTGCTATGAGATATGAAATCATAATATTTCAAATTTTATAATTGGTTCAAGATATATTTAACTGCCCTACTTATCATATTTTCAGGAATATGAACGTTATGATTATTTTTTATTGTAAAAATGTTATTCGCATAGTCTACACGTGTTAGGCCCCCAAAGAAGTATGAAATATGTATTGTTGCGTCTTCGGGTTCAAAAATAAGTGTACACTGGTATGAACTCGCCTTTATTGATCAAACTTCACTTGGCAACACTGTGATACAAGTCACTGTCAAAATACTTGTATCCAAGGTAACTCAGAGTAACTTCCTAACTAACTTCCTTCATCTAACAAATGCATCGCTTTTATATACAAATAAAGTTCTAGAAAACTTAAGAAATCAATAGAACACAAATAGAATGTTCGACGATTGATCCAGAACAAAAGTTAGTGCTTCTAGATTTTTCCATCTAATTCATCGAACGATCTCGAACAATTCGAGAAGTCTTTATCAAATTTCAGGTCTGTAACACTGCCTCCTCCTTTAGGTTATTCCGTCCCGGATAACACCATCACCATTTTGGCTGTCCCTCTGGAACCAATTTGGGGGATCGTGGCCTCGGTATTCTGCTAACCTCTCGATGTGAACAACTTTGGGTTTACTCCTTGGGTTGAGCTGGATGCGGTATACCAAGTCGTTGATCTTCTTTATGATGACATAGGGTCCTGTCCAATTTCTCTGTAGCTTGGGGCATTTTCCTTTCTTTCTCTGAGGTTGGTATAGCCAAACGGCATCACCTGGCTCGAACATAGTCCCTGGACTCTTCCTGTCGAACCTCTTTTTCATTTTATCACTGGAGATTTGAAGACGACGTCTGCAGAATTCATGAACTTGGTCCAGTCTTTCTTTCAACTCTTGGACATATTCTGGTAGGACTTTGTCCTCTGTACTTCTGGGTGGCATTCCAAACAACAGATCGCATGGTAGTTTCATTTCTCGCCCAGTGATCAACATTGAAGGAGTATATCCGGTGGAGTCATGCTGGGAACTTCGATAGGATAGGAGAAATAGTGGTACCAACTCATCCCAATCCTTTTGATTTTTGGATATGAACATCGACAGGTACTGACTGATGGTTTTATTATGTCGTTCAACCATACCATCTGATTGTGGATGTAGGGCTGTGGTACGAGTCTTCTTCACACCTAGAATTTTCATCATTTCCTGCCATAATTCAGATTCGAAGTTTCGTCCTTGATCAGAATGTAATTCTAGTGGGACTCCATGTCTGGCTATTACATTTTCTATGAAGGCCTTTGCAACGGTCTTTGCCTCCTGGTTTGGAATGGGCACAACTTCAGGCCACTTGGAGAAATAGTCCATGGCTACCATCAAGTATTTATTTCCTTGCTCGGTAACAGGAAACGGCCCAAGAATGTCAACTGCTACTCTTTCGAATGGTTCACCAGAAAGATACTGAGCCATTTTCCCTCGACTTCTAGTTTTGGGTCCCTTCTTTGAAGAGCATAGGTCACATCTTCTGCACCACTCTTCTACATCACGACGACAATTCACCCAATAGAATCGTTCTTGAATTCTAGCAAGGGTCCTCTTGATTCCGAAGTGTCCACCTGCACGACTACTATGAAGTTGCTCGAGCACATCTTTAGTAAGTGCTTTCGGCAGGACCAGTTGGTACACCACAGTTGCTCCATCTGGGCTCTCCCATTTGCGATGCAATAGGCCATCACGAAGACATAGGGAATCCCATTGAGCCCAGTATCCCTTGGCAACTGCACCAAACTTGGATACTTCCTGCCACTCAGGTCTAACTCCATTTTTTAGCCAGCTTAGAACTAACTTTAAATTGTTGTCTTTCTTCTGATTCTTCCTCATATCTTCTGTGGTCCATAAATCAGATTCTTCAGATTCGACTCTTACGGTGGTAACTTGCAGAATTTCCTTGCAATGTTCATCATTGTAAAAATTGACTTCTTTGTTTTCGAGTTTCTGGCAATATCGGCATTGCTGTTCCAAGCATGGACGTCTTGATAATATGTCTGCATTTCTGTGTTTCCTGCCACTGCGATGAATAACTTTGAAGTCGTATTGTTGGAGTCTCTCTAGCCATCTCGCAATCTGACCCTCAGGTTTCTTGAAGTTCATTATCCACTGCAAAGCGCTGTGATCAGTTCTTACGAGAAAACGTCTGCCATAGAGGAATGTATGGAAATGTTCAATGGCTTTGATTATCGATAGAAGCTCCTTTCTTGTAACGCAGTAATTCTTTTCGGCTTTGCCTAGAGTTTTACTAAAGTAGGCTATTACTTTCTCTTCGCCATCCTGTTCTTGGGATAAAACTGTTCCAATGCCTTGCTGAGACGCATCACAGTCCAAAATGAAAGTGCGTTGTTCTCGTGGGTAAGCCAAAATAGGCGCAGTTGTCAATTTCTTCTTCAGTTCAGTGAACTGTTGGCAATCAGGGCTCCAATCAAACTGAACGTTGTTCTCAGTTAAGCGGTGGAGTGGCTTGGCAATTTTACCAAAGTCTTGAACAAAGTTCCTGTAGTAGGTACATAGCACCAGAAAACTTCTTACTTCATGTTTATCCCTAGGACGTGGCCAACTCCTAACAGCCTCGATTTTAGCAGGATCGGACTTAATTCCTTCGGCGGAGATGACATGGCCTAAAAAATTAACTTCTTTTTGAAATAAATAACACTTCTTTGGGTTCAGTTGCAGGTTAGCATTTTCTAACCTCAAAAATACTTTTTCCAAATTATCCAGGTGTTCGTCAAATGTCCTTCCCATTACTATGACGTCATCCAAGTAGACTAGACAAATTTTCCATGTCAAACCTCTCAATACTAGTTCCATAAGTCTCTCAAAGGTGGCGGGAGCATTACATAATCCGAACGGAAGAACTTTGAATTGGTACAGCCCTTGTCCGGTAGAGAACGCTGTTTTTCCTCTATCATCAGGATGAACTTCCACTTGCCAATACCCACTTTTCAAATCCAACGTTGAAAACCATTTGGAACCGGATAATGTGTTTAGTGTATCATCGATTCTTGGCAATGGGTAGCTATCCTTCATCGTTACGTCATTCAGTCGACGATAGTCCACGCAAAATCGGGTTGATCCATCCTTTTTAGTTACCAATACTACCGGTGAGGACCATGGGCTTGTGGTTTCTTCAATTATGTCATCCTCCATCATGTTGTTTATCATGTCTGCTACCTCTCTCTGTTTGGCAAACGGTAATCTCCTCGGAGCCTGTCGGATTGGTCGGGCATCGCCGGTGTTGATGCGATGTTGAACTAGACTGGTACGTCCCGTCGAAGTCTCTGTCGAGAAAATGTTACGATGGCTATCAAGAAACTCTTTGGCCTTCTGCTTTTCTTCCATAGTTAAATGTTCCGTGGATTCCATCATTTTGTCTATTGTTCTCTGATCGGTGTTAGTGGTATTTCTTCGCAGTACCTGAGTGTGGTTTTCACAATTGATAACTCGAGTGACAGGTTTGCAGAATCCCAATTGGTCGTTTTTCTTCAGAAGGACTTTATTTTCCGAAGTATTGGCAACCCTGACAGGAATTAGTTGTTCTGTGTTCACAAGACATCGGGCAATTAAAATTCCATCTTGGCGGTATTCATCATTTTCAATTATTCCAGTGCTCAAATCTCCAGGTTCTTTATCCATTCTGGCCATGATGATGGTTTCGGAGTTTTTCGGAATGTGGATGTCTTCGTCAACATAAATCTTAATTGGTTGGATTTTCTCATTGTATCTGCTCAGGAAGATTTCTTCATTGCCAATCCGCAAAATTTTCTGTCTGATGTTGAGGATGAAGTCGTTTTTCTCCATGATGTCCAGACCCAAAACACATTCATCCCTTATTTCCGCAACCAACATAGAATGTTCCATGGTAATAGGTCCTATCTGGATGTGTACAAGTGTTTCCCCAATGACTGGTGCGGTTTGTCCCGTTGCCGTTTCCAAAACCATATTCCTTTTCATCGGCTTCACAGATTCTTGTATGAGGTCTGGGCGAACGACTGATCTCGAAGCTCCTGTATCAATAGTGAAGGTGCATTTCCGATCTTCTAAGTAGCCTTGTATAAGTAGACTTTGGCCATTTTTCTTCAATGACGATATATGGATCTTGGGGCTTTGAACACTGAAAGTCGCCACGCGCCCCCTAGTGCCGACTAATTCTGGTTTTCCTGGTTGGGAGCAAGTCCTCTTTCAGACGTTTGAGGTCTCCTTTCTGGCGTGGTCGATCTCCTGAAGGCTCCTCTGGTATATCGCCCACGTTGCTCTGTTCCTGGGCCCGGAGATCTCGATCTATCTTCGTTGCTCGCTGATGACGACCTCTTTCTTCTTGGACTTTTGGATCTCGATCTCTCCCAGCAACTCCACTGTAGATGGCCGCTTTTTCCACAGTTATAACAGCGCCTCTTCCTGTCTTGTGGGGAAGGCACTTGGTTGCTTAATGCTGTTATGGAGTCCAATATTTTCTTCAATAGCGCCTCGCTTGTAGGAGAATCCTCGTTGAATTTAACTTCACGTAACTTGGGCCTCGTATTTCTTGATGCGTTTTTCGCGGCCTCGAACTCCAAAGATGCTATCAGTGCTGCGCTTATGGTTTGAAGTCGTCCTAGTCGAAGGGCTGCATGTCAGTATCTCTCAAACCATCGATGAAAGTCTGCACCCCAATTTGTTCTACGAACTCCTTCGGTGCTTGTGGGTATGCCAAATTAATGAGTCGCTCTACGTCGGCTCCATACTCCTGTAGGGTTTCGTTGGATTTTTGATATCGACTCTTTAATTGGCTCTGAAACACTTGTTTGAGATATTGCTGTCCATATCTGATTTCCAAAGCTTCAACGATTCTAGAATATTCCTTCTGATTACTCTCGGGGATGTTCTGAAGGATGTCCAATGCTTGTCCTCGTAGACACAGGACTAGAGAGGTGGCCATTTTCTCCTCGGACCAGCCGTTTGCGTTTGCTGCCGCTTCAAATTGACGTCTATACATGGGCCACGAGGATTGCCCATCGAATGTTGGAGGCTTCAAAATTTTCACTTGTGTAGGCCTTATCGGAGTTGTCAGTGAGGATGGCTTTTCGCTGGTGGGGGAGATTTCCTCAGATGGTGCAGGCTTGTGTGGAACCTCTCCTTGATCCTATCCACTTCTTCGTTGAATTTCTTGTTCACCTCTCGTGCCACCCGTTCATCTATTTTGGACAGTTCATTTTCGACGTCTTGGACCCTTCTGTTGACTCCCTGGACTCCGCCTCTGACTTCTTGAACTTCACCTTTGACCTCTTGAACTTCACCTTTGACCTCCTGGACTTTTCCTCTGACCTCTTGTACTTCTTCAGTGATTTCATTCTGGAAGCACTGTTGACTGTGACTCATACGTTGCAGAAGATCAACATGTTGTTGTAACTGCTGGACTAACCGTGCCTCCTGTTCCTCTCGTTCTTGTTTTCGTTTGACTTCTTGTTCCTCTTGTTCTTGTTTCCTTTTCAGTTCGAATTGTTGTAGAAGCTCTTCTTGTTCTTTAAAAACTCAAGGATATCTGCTGATGTCGCCATCTCGTCGTAATTATTTGCACGAGTATTCACCATCAAATACTGGAAAACTGCCTTACTTTTCTTTCTTCAGTAACACTTATTCCGCCGCTGTCACCAATTGTTGCGTCTTCGGGTTCAAAAATAAGTGTACACTGGTATGAACTCGCCTTTATTGATCAAACTTCACTTGGCAACACTGTGATACAAGTCACTGTCAAAATACTTGTATCCAAGGTAACTCAGAGTAACTTCCTAACTAACTTCCTTCATCTAACAAATGCATCGCTTTTATATACAAATAAAGTTCTAGAAAACTTAAGAAATCAATAGAACACAAATAGAATGTTCGACGATTGATCCAGAACAAAAGTTAGTGCTTCTAGATTTTTCCATCTAATTCATCGAACGATCTCGAACAATTCGAGAAGTCTTTATCAAATTTCAGGTTTGTAACAGTATTATAGTTTCTTCGTCTGGAGGGTTCATTCGGCAGCTACCAATTGCCCGAAGGTTCTAGCATGTTCTAGTTAGGTACCTACTCAGTCTTTCATTACTCTTCTTGTAGACGTCAGGACTCCAATAAGCGCCTGAACTTCATTATTTTCAACCTTCTTTACCAGAGAAGGTTTAATTTTAGACGTTCTGAACCTTATCGTTAATCACTGATTTCTTGGGAGTTTTTGCTGATTTTATAGACAATTCTGTTGATACTATGCTTGAATCTGTGTTGATCTTGGCTGAGACGCGGAAGAAGTTCGCCATGTTGTTCCATAGCTACTGAACTACCAGTTTCGCTTACTTCCATTGTTCCTCGTTTCCACGTTTTCTCCTTGCTTCACATTTCTCTTATTTTCCGCTGGCTTCTTTTTCTTCATGTCCAGAACTCGAGCATATCTGCAGCTATTTAATCATCGACTCTGGCTTCGGTTTTAACTACCATAAGCTGGCATGCTTAAATCTTCATCACATTTTTCTGTTTTATCCAGTAGAATATTTCAAATTGGAACTGCTCAACTGGAAATTATTATTTCTCTGTCTCAGATGCACCATTGCCCCACCCTGTATATATCGAAGGCATTTAAATTACATCATATCTGTTGTAAAGCGCCATATTGAAGTTTCAAGAAATTATGAAGTGGAACATAAACAAACACATTTATTACTATGATTATCGTTAAAATTTCTGACAGCTTTTGATACCAACGCAAATTATGTTATGACTTCGTTCCATTCCACATAATATGAATAGCAACAACTACTATCCTTATATGGAACAATTATCACACAATTCCGCTTTCTTTGGCTGATTTTATCTAGGATTGTTGTTTTTTCGCAAAAATCTACTGTTAATGTTGAATTATTTCTGAATTCAGATTTTCTTAAATGATTTGAGATTTTCCGTTTTTCACTCAATTTACTCGCATGTAATTCATTATTCGATCGAAAAATTTCATCAAATCTCGTAGCAAATTCTTGACAAGGTATTGCACATACAACGGCTAATTTGAATATCTGTTGACTGCGACTTCCACCAAAATTCCTAGTAGAGCAATAAAACGTTACTTGTTGAATACGAAAAATAAAATTAAAAAAATTTTCAGTTGTTTCTGAAGTGCCTCATGGATCTAACCTTGGGACGTTCCTGTTTTTGTTATGTATGCATGATATGGTTTACGTCCACCAATGTTGTGATTATTTTTCGAGAAATTGAGTTTTTTTGTGTTCTGGTTTGGTATGAACGAATGTTTTGAAAGAGACAAAACGAATGACTTTAATATCTCGAAATTTTTTTCAAAAATTAGTGCTGCCGCTGTACTAACCAAGGTCCAAATTTAACTTTTACTCAATTGTCTCTCATGATACTGCAATTCATCATTCGTTGAACTTATTTTGTTAAATTCAAATATACAACGTTGAGAAATCACTAAACTTATTACAACTTTTGAAAAACAACGAATACATAGATAATACAATTTCATGCCAGATGGACCTATCAGCTATAATGAGTTTACCATGGGAAAACTGTTGAAAAAGACGAATTACGTCTTACAATTTTCGGAGGTGTATTTTTTTTTACAGAGACATACTGGTACTAAATTGGCTGATCATTCTTATTGTTTTTAACAGGTGAAATTTAACTTTGTTTCTTATGGTTTTTTCGTTAGTTCAGCGGCGGCACTACTGTTTTATAAAATAATTTCAATAGTGATAACTCTGAAAATAATTGACAGATATTTAAAATTTTGGTATCATTCGATTCGTCTCATTCAAAACTATTTGTCATACAGGATTCGCTAATATGATTAATATAATGTGGTAATTGTAAGTTTGATTTTGTAGAAGAAACTCGTTTCTTGATGGTTTTTTGGATGGTTTTATCTTCCACAATTTGATAATGAAAATATGTAATTTCTAGAAAATCTGTACACATTTAGAAGGGTAAATTTAGAGTGCGATAAGTAACTGACAAAATTTAGCAAATTTATTCTATAAAACAGTCTTGTAAACGCAGAAACTTATCGTCGCAAACTGATTCATTGGCCCTTCTACCAGTGTACTTCCATTTTCATGGACATCGGAAAGTTATGTTTCACAAAACCATTGATAAAAAAAAAATTTAATTAAAAAACGAAATAACATAGAAAAGCTAGCTCATTATGTTCAGAATTCGTTCTAGATTTTGAAAAGGTGAAAATATACAAGGTGTTCTTTTTGAATAGGTAACTGAAACTAGGATATTTCAGCTGAAAGTGCTACAGAATTCAGTTTCATCACAAAAATCACATTTCAGTCATCCAAAAGCTCCCTGAATTTGTGTGCTTTGAATCGGATTATATCTCTCAAAAATAGGGTGCGCCATCTTTCAGACTCGCCCAATATGTGTGAGATATGAGCAAGCAGGTCTCCAGTATATTTCTGATCTGGCAGATCCACTCACTGTCTTCTTAGTGGTCACATTAAACTGAGTATCTTGTCATATAAAGCTTATAATTTTGTCATACGAATCTAGTAACCTCGTCGTATGAAGCTTGTGTTCTCTTCATATGAAACTAGTAATCTCGTCTAATGAAACTAGTACTCTCGTCATGTGAAACTAGTAATATTGTAACAATCGCCATATGGGTTATTTTATTTCTCAAATGCATAAAGTCATATCGAAAGACATTTAATTCGTGAAACAAATACAAAAATCTTAAAACTCGTTCCCATCGGAAATATCTCATTCACGACAAGAAAAAAAACACGTAATCTCCTTATAGAAATTGCGGCCTGTTGTTTAGTCTACCGCGGAAAAAGGCCATTTAAAATATCAAGTTCAGAATAGGGCCTTGTATTAATAGTAAGCAGATCAATGAATGAAACCATTGAGTCGGGAGACTGCTTAGTTGGAAAGCGATACACACGTCCTGACACTTACGAATTTTGCTGACGGGGGTCAGCTTGCATTAATTTTTAATTTAGGCACTGAACGTGGGAAATACTGATTCAGCAGAAAAATTCGACCATCTTGAATTGGGCGGGACTAATTCATTTTTCATCGTGAAGAAATCTGAATTATGGCCCAACGGACGAATGACTGATAATTTGGTTCCTGAGGGAGGACTCGAAAAATGGTACCTCCAACGAATGTTGGGAGGGGACCTCTGATCAGAAATGTCGAGGGAAAGTCAGTCAGGCGCGCGGTTCGGTAGAAATCAGTCAGAAAACTGAGTTTTCGTTTGTGGTCGGGAGGTCGGTTTATATCTACACATTTTTCCAACGGTTTGTGTATAATTTTATATCGAAAATTTGCCATCTTAGAAACATCCGAATTCTAGAATCTAAAATTGAAATTATTTCTTGTGATAAATTAAATATATAAAAGACGCGTCTATGACCGGGATTTCAAATAGAGTGTTTCGTCCCAGACGATAAATACATAAAGGATTAGCTGTTTTTGTTTTGGTAAGAAACCCAATTGATGTATACATGAACTAACTCATATATGTTCATTTCTCTGCTACGAATGCTTATCTCTTGCACTTAGCCAGATCTTCTCAGAACACCAACCCATAGTTTGTTCAAAGTAATAGTTAGGGACCTTGGCTCTGGTTAGACGTAGGAATCATAGTGAGTGTCGCTAAGTGGAAGACACAGTTGATAATTCTGATTTGGAAATCGTTGAAAGAACTCCCTAAGAGAACTCATTTTGTTATTGATATAGAAACGGTTTTGGCATTTTATATAATTTTGTTTAATTCGACATTTTCCTTCGTGATTATTTGTAAAATCACCAGGAGACTTCCTGGCAAATTGCACTCATCAAATAGTTTTTTTTATTTATTTATCTATATATATAGCCATTTATTTGGTTTTGTTTTATTTACATTTGAGTTATTTTTATCATTTTTTTCTTAATAGATATCGTTTTTCCGACGGTCGACTATTATTTGTAAAATTCCTTCTCTACTCCCAAAAATACCTGAGCAAAGACTTGCAAAACCAAAAGACTGCCTCTTCGTGCAGGCAGCCGAATTCTAGCCCTTACGGCCAGGATAAACCAGATAGACCGAACTTTAATTTTTATTCCTATCTGGCGTCTCCGCACCAGATAATTTTTTTTCTAACATCCTAAAAACCGCGGAGTGGTGATAGCATTGCTGCCAAATTATTTTATCTGGGTTGTCCTGGGTCACAGAGGTTCTTTGAAAACCTTTAAGGAAATCTGGTCTGGGGAACTTTTCCTCAGATACCTGTAGAGTCAGTGTATCACCGAGAGAAAGAAGAAAAAGCAAAAATAAAGACTGGTACAGGTAAAACAGTTTTCCATAATTAAACTTAACGACCCTCTTAAAGGTCAGTACTTTTCGTGACGACAAGTTGATGCGCCACCTTGGGGTAAGGTTACACACCTACAAAAGGGGTACCCCCCAAGTTTAGTACAATATCGTCATATCAAGCTAGTAATATTTTAGAAAACTTTTTGAGAGGGTTAATGTTGGACGAAGAATACATTCAACGTTTCTTGGGTGATTGCTATTCTATGCAAGAAATCTGCCTTCAGACGACGATTTTTAGTAGGATTTATTTTTTTGTCAGTATCGGAAAGGGTTTCTGTTTCAATGTAACATTATACCGTGTCACACAGACCTTTGGTACACCCCCGTTGTCTCCGTTGTTTCTCTAGCTATATTTCTGGAATTAGGAACATTCGATATTTTCACTAGACGGCATTTTTTGACATATTTGAAAAAACGATTCAACTTCCGGTTTTTCCGGAATTGTATCAACTTTAGATTTTCAAATGAGACACCCTGTATATTAATACATGATCGGTTAGGAATGACCGTAAGGAATCCAAGTTTGATGGTGTTAACTCCAAAGACTACGGAGATATAGCTATTTATGAATAAAATAAATAGCCATATCTCCGTAGTCTTTGGAGATAACACCATCAAACTTGGTATCGATGGGATGGATTTCTTATGACCCTTCCTAACCGCGATCATGTAACAATATACAGGGTGTCCCATTTGTAAATTGAAAGTTGATGTAATTTCCTGAAAAACCGGAAGATGCATTTTTTTAAATATGTCAAAAAGTGTCGCCTAGTGAACATATTCAATGTTTAAAATTTCAGAAATATTGATAAAGGAACAACGGAGAAAACAGGAGTGTATAGCGAATATTGGAATTTCATATACGTGGTATATGTTTTATAGGACCGTCGCGTCGTTCTGATTAACTTTTTTCTGTGTGGATTTTACTGAAACTGCTTGCGTGGTAGCTTTATTGTCACGAGCGCAAAAAATCACTATATTGGGTAGATGAGTTGAAGGCTGTTAAAAGGGCAATTTTACAAAATTTATACCAACTCAAAAAACCATCCTAGTACATTTTTTCTCCACAAGCATTACAAACGACGTTTTATTTGTATCAAATGATCTTATCTGAACGATGCATGTAAAATCAAACCACGAACCTATTAATCTATTTCATATAGACTACAACTCCCTTCCAAACTATTCCAAATTGAGATAGATTCAAACGCCATATTTTCGCGGGCTGACCTCATCAGTATTGTTCTACAAATATTTGTCCTTGAGTCCTCTGAGAATGTTTTCTGCACGAGAAAGAGTTGTTCCCAGTTTGTTTCACAGTGTAAGTACACCCGACTAAACTTTCGAACTATTCGGTTGAATTTATTGGGAAGGCACACTTTGTTTTGATTCCAGTCGTGCAATATATGGAGAGACTTTGACGTCATCTATATTCGTCCAATGAAATACCGATAATAATTCGCGGGAAAATAGGTTGTGTTTGAATTCTCCTCCAATTGTTTTGTTTTCTGGATAAGATTCAATTAAAAAAAAAAAATTAAAAAATCCGTTTTCACGCAGTTTGACTTGTGAGTATTTGAAAACAAATATAAAAACCACTAGTGTAATTTCCTATTTTGAAATGAAATTTGATAACAGAAAGGTAACATTCTTGCTCTTGATATTGAACAAAATTCTGTCTTATCCATTTTGCCTATATTTCATTCCATCACTTGCTAATGAATGAATATCCTAACTATGTTGAAGCAATAACAACATTAGCCTTGACTGGCATCGTAGTGACAAGATGTCAACTGAAATGTCAAAATATTTTTTCTCGTTTGTGCGTCGAGCCGTTCAAAAGTTAACAGGGGGAGGTATTAAAAGCCGCAGTGTGTATTATTATTATTAACGTTGACTAGATTAAAATAACTAGTCTGTTGGAGAGAACCTTTTATTTTCTTAGATATTCCTCCGAAATAACAGTTCCTACTCTGTGAAACTACCAATACCTGTTTCTTTACGTTATTACGTTCAGACTTTATTGCTTTTCATTCTTCATTGATATTAGTTTCATAGTTACTGAGTATCAACCACAGCTACCCAAGATTACCTAGTGTGACTGAATATGTCAAATAGTTCCTTAAAGAGGAATATTTATGTTATTGCTATGAATATTGCCGCTGCCCGCCGCAACAAGTTTCGATTTTTGACACACTAATTTTACAGTCAAAACTAATTGAATATAATACTCCAGGGACATAAACCACTACTATTCAAAAATAGAAATATCCAAAACACGCGCGTTTCGCCACCATTAAGCTTGGGTTTTTAGGACCTCCTGAGAATGAGCTGGAAGCCTACTCAGTAAGCTTGGCTTTTTGGTTGCTCTTGAGAATGCCAACTTTTTTGGTGAAACACGCATCGAGGGAGAATTGACGTAGTTTTGGTATTTTGGGTATTTCTATTTCTTGAATTGTATTCACACCAAAGATGAGCGTACAATATATCAGAAAATGCTTCATTAGCAAGTTGCTTCGTATATTTCGAAATAAAGTTGGCGCTTTCAATCAAGCTGAAACACCCAATCACACAAGCTGGGTATTGCTTTTGGTTGGAAGGCGTAAGGTTGAGACGGCGCTCGTAGTTTAGTGAACACTGATCTGCGGACGCGGTTTCAGTTGATTGTAATGGGGATTGATTGAAATATTTGTTGCAAATATTAGTTATTTTCTGCAGCGACCTACCCTAAAATGATGAGGGCAACACCCTGTATAGGTGGTCCAAATGATTCGATGAACATAATTTCCATACAAAAAGAAATTTAAGAGAAAGCCTTGTATTAGGAACTTAGCACGGAAATTCATTAGATGTGATTAAACGTTCGTGGTAGGAAAGTAGTTGTTTACTGATGGATTTTTGACCCAATTACTCCTATTGCATCGAATTATTGCAATTAGCAGTCCTGGTACGACAGGACACCCTGATTTTGTCAGTTATTATATTGCCAAATTATAGCAATTAGCAATTGTATAATTAATTTTAATGTTTGATACTATGTGTTAAAATTTACTTTTTCTACAACTGTCAAAAAGTCCACTTTGTTTTGTGATTGATGTGCGTAAAGTATTACAATATTTCACTATCAACATACGATTTCATTATTAAACGGAAAAGCGTAAAAAATGTTCTTTTTTTAACGGCTGTTGCTAGGCAACCGACAGTTTCATGCAACAACAGTGACAGATCCGAATAATAACGAAATCCTGTCATAAGGCCAGTTCTCATTTTCTTTGGCAACTAATAACCTATAAATATCTGATATACAAATGTTTCACCAATAATATTCTTAGCATTCTTACTATTAAATAAGTATTATCAAAATTCCAAACCATGGCATAATAGCATATACCTTTAAAGAACTATTGGACCTAATCTACACTAGGTAATCCAAGGTAGCTGTGGCTGTTTGGCCACCAGAAACAAGTTGACAACAATAATTAATGAAATTTGTGAAATTGGGCATCTTTCCAGATAACGAATTCTTGATAACTATAAATTTAATTTAAGTAGAAATGAAAAGTGATGAAGATTGAACGGAGAAAATCGTGGATAGTACAAATATGAGATTTCCTTGACATAGTTCAAAGAAAGAAAAAGGTACTTGTTGCTTCACGAGGATTGTTAATTCATTATTCATTATTAATTTTGAATACAAATCTAAGAAAATGAAAAGTTACTTCGATGGACTAGTTATTCGAAAGTCAAGTCAACAATAATAATAATAATATTGACCTCGATGAATATGTTATTTTAATATTCGCTTAAAATTTTCCATTTTGCGGGATAGTGTGAAGAGAAAGGGATTTCGACTCTGTCGAAATTATTCGTTTTATTTGTTTGAAACTCAACTCTCCGGCATACTCTTCGAACTTTGTTTGAATAATGAATCACTAAAAATATGCCAAATTCATTTCATATTTGCAAAAAAATATGAATTGGTTATTTTTTTGACAGTTGTAGAAAAAATAGTGTATGAAACTCAACATTTCCTACTCGTAAAAAAACTTTACTCACTTGATACATAAATTACTATTTTCTACGACCACATGGAAATATGCCCATTTTATGCGCTTTACCGATCAAGGAAGTAGGCCGATTGTAAAACACTTTTTCATTTCTACATCGCAAACTGTACTGTCGTGATCATTTCAGTACAGGATATTTCATTTCCCACGACTTTCATGAACTACTAGACTGTCATTTTTACGATCATAAATAATATAAGATCGAATCAAGTTTTTTAACGTTCTAATAATTTGACATTTCTCATCAGTAATTACAAAATTCGTTTAAAAAAATTAGTAATCGAAAATGAGATGTAATAGTGAGAATGATTTGACATTGACACCGCTAATTCCAATATAAAGATTGATGACAATCGAATTCTATATTTTCGAATAGTTGGCAGGAAGTTCTATAACAGTTAATTTCACCGTACTATCATGTGGGCTCGTAGCCGCGATTGATAAGTGAAGGAACAGTCAGGATTTGGAAAGTGGGGGAAAGTTCGAATCCCAAATAACCACAACCACATTTCTTTTTATTTTATGAAATCGATTAGTGTTAGATTTTTATTATAATTTTCAATATTTTTATCTTCAATTCCTTTTTTAGGTTGTATGTATTATGGGAATCATGACGACAGGAAAGTTTATGATAAAAAGTGTTATTGAAAATATTACAGATCTGTTTATGATTCAAATGGTAGTAGAAAAAGTGCACAGGTGATTTTTTTACGCGTGCGTTAACATTTTGCGCACTGTCGTAAAAAAATATATTTATGTCTTGAACCTCTGGTGTCATCAATACCTACACCACTGATTCCAAATGCTCGCTACCTGCGGAAGAACAATAGAGTGAATAACGTTGGCTAACAGCTAAAAAACATAAAAAAACAGTAATCGGATCAAAGAACCTGTTGTTAGAATCGTGATATCCAACGGGTTTTTCCACCAATATGTCAAGGTTTGAATATTAAGCAAACATTGTTGAACTTTATAGTTGGGCTGACGTTTTCTTCTTCTTACACTATCATTTGTGCAAATGTTGAGAAGGAAGCACTTCACATTATTCTTTTCATAGTAAGAAAGTAAAATTGTGCAAATTTTTCCTTTAGTGGAGTGGGTCACTCAATTATAAATGATTGGACCATCCAAAATTGGACCAGCTGTGTCAATGGCAATGTAACAAAAACGCACGAATAGAAAATAGATGAGTTGAATGATGCCGCGAGTTTTTCCTCCATATTTTCCCGGAATGATGCCATAGATTTTCCGGGTTTTCCTACAGCTGATGAAAAGTGGGTACGCATCCAAGTCGCACGGCAAATGATAATAACAGTCGTCCTCTACCCGCATCTTTGCCTTTTGGTACACTCTGCGAGTGTTCTAGAGAGAGTTATATCATTATTACTTTTTTCCTGGTTAGTAATATCCTAGTCAAGACCTGTCTCCGAAACCTCGATATATCCGAAGTGTGCGCTGGTGTAATTCACCCAGATAGTTAGTCCCCCCTCTGTGGGGTGAGTGATTTAAGATTTTTGCCGTCATATCGCAGACCGGTATAATTTTTGAATTCGAGATCAGTGTGCCTATCGTTCCACCAAGGATCCCCAGAATCAGAACCACCATTTTAACAGAATGAATTCGAGTTTCGATATTTGGTCAATTTTTCTTCTTTCCAGGCAATTATTCGTTTCGAAAGGAGCCAAAATCTCTATACAGTTTTACATTCTTATACAGTCTGACATTTATGGTCGATGAGTACTATTGGATTGTACTTGCCTGATGGTTGGGGAAGGACCACATAATTTCAATAGATTTGGCAATTCTCATTCTCATTCTCAATGATTTCGAGTTTCGATATTTGGTCAATTTTTCTTGTTTCCAGGCGATTATTCGTTTCGAAAGGAGCTAAAATCTCTATACAGTTTTACATTCTTATACAGTCTGACATTTATGGTCGATGAGTACTATTGCATTGTACTTGCCTGATGGTGGGGAATGACCACATAATTTCAATAGATTTGGAAATTCTCATTCTCCACAATGGACTCAATATCCGTCTGGATCATAAGGCAAGACCGGGATCTTGTCAATAATGTACGAAGATTGTAGATGATAGAGCATCAGTCGTAGCGTGCGTTATGTCTGTGGAAATAGACTGGGACAGCAACATGGTCTCACGATACGCTCTGCGTCTAGTGTACCATCGTGGTAGGCCATAAGAAACCTCTCTGTCCTCGTCTCCAGCCCACTTGACCTGAGGAAAACGGGGATCAGATTTTCGGATAAGTAAGATTGTCAATATTCTTGAAGAAGACCCCAGTCCAGGCAACTTTGATGTAAGATTTTTTCTGAATGGGTTTCAACTCGTATCTGAACTGGGGACTTCACAGGCTCCATCCAATACAATTCTGTTATGTAGACACTCCAAACTAAAAAACCCACGGCCTTCCTATTGTCTGGTGAAGTATCATAACAGAGCAAAAGATTTAGTTTGTATCCTAAATCATCCTATGAATCTGCATCATTTTGCGAGTTGTCGCAGCTCCTCTTGAGCCCATTTCACCACTCCGAAGAAGTATTCTTCTTCTCCGATAGTTCATATGACCAGATCCGTCGAAGTTTATGCCGATACTTGACGCGGAGAGAGTTTTTAACTATAGTTACCTCTAGGTCTCGATGGAGTTCCACCCCTAGGTGAGTATTTTTTTCTCTCTGACATCAAGATGATCCGAGGGATGATCTAAGAAGGATGTTTGCGTCTATATGCTGGGAATCGTCTCCGTATTCTGAAATTTGGTTAGATACGTAAAGTACTTCGATAATTTTTTTCAATGAGTTTGACTTCATTTTAGTACCGATAACAATCATATTTGCATCAAGTTGCCGGTCTCTGCAGAACTATTAAACACAAGTTGAATAACTTCATCATTCATTTGTTTTATTTTTCAACAAATCATCAGGTTTGGTATTACGGGTTTTTTCATATTATCCATAAAAATTTCCAAATGAACTACTGATACGAGTACCCACGTAGTTAGCTACCTGATTTAAATGAGTGAATTGATTTGGATTACAAAATTTTCATAACCATTTAAATATCTTTCCAATGTTTTTTACGAACCAGTAATATATTGTGTCTGATCAACTTTAAAATTTTCTACAATGAAAATACAACCCTATTAGATTTTTTAATTTATAAATTACTGTAATATTATACAATCTAATTTGATTTACCCAAAAACGGAAAACTATTGAAATAATGAAAAATGATATGGTAGATTGTAGGGGGGTTGCACAGGCTATGCGGCCCAATAGGCACTTTGTGTTACCCCTTTACTGTACACGTTTTTTTACACACTCCTAAATGCGCATCTCGATGACCTAGATGTCTTCATCAGTGGGATTTCTATACTGCTAATAAGTATAACGCTGCGTCTTCCACCTTGTAGTGCACTCGTAATTGTAATGACTATTACAGAGCTGTATTTGACCTTCACTTGGTTAAAACAGGAGTTTCTCAGGGTTCTCTTCTTTTCATAATATATTGTGATATATATTAATACATATTCTGCTCAGAGAATATTTGAATTTTGGTAGTAACAGCACACTCAAACTTTTCTAATTGAACAAAGAAGGTCTAAATGGTTTACAGGGAAAAAAAATTAGGTGTTCCTTATTCATCAACTATAAAAGTATCTCTTCAATCGTTCGAAACATATAGCAAAGCGCAAATGTCATGTTACTACAATATTTTCTCGTATAATTGCAGTTCCCACATAAACAAACAATTATTAAAAATTTACTAAAAACGGAATAGTACCCATAAAGAAATGCTCACAACTGCTATTTCTCAAATGGCAACATGTTCTTTTCACTTCGTCATGATGAAAAATTATTATTTATGAGATTACTCTAATTAAAAATTTTGAAGAATTCTGAAAGAAATCGCAAATAAAACCTCTTTTATCATGAGTGTTCTCAAAATTAGATATTCTTCAACGAAGGCGGCCATGAACATAAAAAAGCGAACCAAAAAAGCAGCATTGTTTGAATAAGTAGAACAAACTTTTACTTCGTGAAAATAATATGAGCTTTTGTGTATTGCGTGCTTAATTATGTTCTAAGCCGCCTACGTTGAAGAACTTTCAATTTTATGAACACTCATCATGAGACCTAATTGTATCTTCGTTTCCTTTAGGAATTCTCCAAAACTTTTCACACGAGTGAATTGATAATTTATGATTTTTCATCATGAAAAATTGAAAAGTACATGTTGCCATGTAAGAAATGGCAGTTGTCAGCATTTCTTTATGGATACAATTCCGTTTTTAGGTAATTTTTTATAATTGTCGGAATATATGGGAGCTGCAATTACATGAGAAGCTCAGTTTTCAACTGTATTGCACTTCGAAGCATCCTTTGGTAACTTATGATGTCGTTTGTCAAATGTGATTATTTAAGTTTGAGTTTCATGGCCAACCTTGTTCGATTGAACAATCAACTGTATCTCCGCCATTTTCAACCGATTTTCAATTTTGAGAAACAGTGTTATCACGAATTGCGTGCTCTTTTGGATAATGGAAAGATATGTACAGGGTGACATTTGAAAAAACAGTTTTGGGTCAATTCTGGTTGAACCGGAAGTGATGAATTTTCAGTAGAGGCTTCAAAATATGCGTATTCAAGTACTGACATACCACATTTGAAATGTGTATCTTCAAAACTATAGAAAAACTGGGCGGCGTAGCTCACCTCGTGGTCACTCGGTATACAGTTCGATCCATGTTTTTCATGGAAATATCCTTATAAAAAACTACATAACTGGATTCAGGAAGTATCTAGATATCACTGACCGGAATTTCATCGAAATCTGTTCATAATAATAATAATAATGTTTATTCGTAAATATCAAACTTTGAACACTTCTGTATCGCCAATAGTGACTCAAAGCATAAAAAAACATATACAGTAATCAAATGAACAAACAATAGCACCACAAGGAAATTAATCCGCGCGTGGACTAGCCTATGTAAATCACTCAAAAAACGTCATTAATACTATAAGAAACATTTTCAACGAACAGTTAGTAAATAGTGGTTTATTAGTAACAGGACGAAAAAGGGGGTCATACTTGAGAAACTTTTGGTTTTTTTCTTAAGCTTTCGATGAAATTATTGTAATAAAAAAAAATTGACAAAAAAAATTGGATTATTTTAAGTGACGAGAAAAACAAAAACGATTTAGTTATTTATTTCAATTATTCTTAATATCTATCAGTTTATGTATTGTGGATCTTCTTAGGCTGAATATCTACTTCTTTAGTTTTGATTTCAGTAGGGAATAAGAGTTTATGAGTTTCAGCTCTTCGAGCAACATATTGTACAGTCTTGGCCCTAGAAAACCATGTCCTCGCTCTGCCCTATTGTTTTATTAATTTCAGGTATGATTATCGACCCTTTACTCTCAAGCAAAATTAATGGAAAGAACTATAATTAATGATTAAAAGTTTGGTTTTGTGGAATAAACTCGTTTCATGGCATGGTTTTATGGGCATTTTAACCTTCCACAATATTGAAATCGAAAATAATTCTTATCCACAAAAATAGTACAGAAGAGAAATGAATCAACTTTCCCCGATAAGTTACTGCGTTTACAACACTGCTGCCTTGAATTATTTTTTTTTATTTTTGTCGGTAACGTACCGTATATATTATGAATTTGCCTATCTGAAAAAAATAAGTTCATATTAACTAAATAATTATTCTCCTCCTTTCCTACAAACGTTAACGAATCAAAAACTATGTCTGCCTCCGTTACCAAAACTCGTTGAAAATTCTATTTTTTTATATTTGGAGATGATGGAATTCATATCAGTCTTTCGCAATTATTAACTATAGACAATCAAACCACCAATGGAATACAATATCATATCATATACCCTCATAAAACTAACATTTTTCACTCGATTGGAATGATTTTTTTTCCTTAGGTAGACTTTGACTAGTTCCTAGGAAACCAAGTTTCATGGATAAATCTCCATTTCCAGGGCCAACTAATCTTAGTGTTCAAGGTCAAAAATCTAAAAAAAATACTATTATAAAAAATTCTATGGACTATCAATACTCTTGAAAATTTCCGTATTTCCTTCTAAGATTTTCAAAAATGAAAAACTTAAAATCATCCTAAATGAATGAAAATTCAGATATGTTGAAATATACATATATTAATATACCAATATCCAAACTGGTGAAAAATATGTTTTCCAAATAAAAATCGTTTTCCAACTGTAATTTTTCATTGTCATTACTCAAACTTCTTCATATGGGGCAAAACCATTCAAAAAAATCGAATTCAGATAGCGAACTTGCTCGTGATTCTTTCTTTTTGTTTTTGCCAAATAAACGAGTTTTAGACAAGCATAAAAAAATCGATAAAATTTGAAGCACTCACACTTTGATAATCCCAACGTAATGAACTGGATTTCACGATTATGTTAACTTACTTGTGTTGACTGCAATTGCAGTCAATATAACAAGGCTAAATACCTAAATCAGAATTTAATGAGCCATTATCGTAAAATTGTTTATATGAATTTGTTAAAGCATCAGTTCTTTCTAAACAACGTTATTTCCTTTGATCATTCTATGATTATATCCTGTGAAATTTGGAAAAATCTGTCGTTTTACAAATCTCAAAATTTTATTATTGATTTTATGATGTTATGATGATTTAACCCGCAAATAATTAGAATGACCCAGAAGTTTATGGCATCACACGTTAAAAGGTAGGGGCTACGTCTTCCCTAGCGCGAACAAGTCTCTCGAAAACTTAAGAGGGTTGCCGTAAGGGTTCATGAGGGTTTGACGAGTCTTGTCATTGAGAGTGTAGCAGCCTCAGAATGACCCAGAAGTTCATGGCATCATACGTTAAAAGTTAAAGTAAAAGCGCGAACAGGTCTCTCGAAAATTTACGAGGGGTGCCGCAAGGGTTCATCAGCCTGTTGACGGAAATAGGATTGAGAATGAGTCGAGGGTTGACGTGTCTTGTCACGACGGTCATTGAGAGTAAAGCGGCCTTCAAGAATAGCTGGGGGAGCCGCAATAGACGGGAGATGCGACACATGTTTTTTCTACACTAAACTCATACCGTACGGTGATTCTCACTAAGAACATCTCACGTTTCGATCTCTTGGTGGTCCAAATGTTTTTCTGTTATATAAACGCTGCAACGTACGGTGAACAATAAAGAGAGATGCGAGAACTGGAACCCTGTCTCCAATGGGAGCCAAAGAGGGACCGAGAGTAGGGTGCTACGGGACTGGTAGCAGGTGAATGAATCACTTGTGACTACCGCACCTCTAGGCCTTTCACGTAAAACAGAATTGAAAGAACTCATTGTTCCCCCGACAAATACCCACATACTACTACACATCTACGTAACTTAGAAGTTGACAAAAAAGACCCACGAGGACCTATTTGCCTGATTGACACACTACTAATACTATAGTAGAAGCACGGTCCAAATGTTCATGGAACCTTGTATTTATTGACTTTTTCATTCGACCATAATAATGGTATTCCAGATCTATCTGAACTTGATGAATTGTCTAGTAACATATATGCAATAGGGTTGAAAAAAAACATGACATCAGTAAAGGATTTTATTTGTATTTGTTATTGGTTGATTTTTTCCAAGTATGCCTATACCAAGAACTTTGGAATATTTCGAATATTTAAGAGATCTGTTTGAATCATCATGATAATAAGGCATGAATCAAATAATTTTCGTAATCATCATCGAATCCAATACCCCAAGATATCCCAAGGAAAAAAAATAAAAGAAGGATTCAAGAAAATACTTTCAAAAATTTACTTAATATATACTCCTATCTTTTAATGTAATTTTCCTTTGAGTGAATAAATAATATTAGCATTACCATTTAAATTACTGCCGAAGGAAGTAAAAAAGAAACAATCATATCTAATTTTTGAAATAAGTACAGCCAAGTCCATATTTGACTATAAGTTAAAAACCACTTTTAGAAATAAAATTTTAGTTTTTTATGTGAACTTGAATGCTATTTCGGAATGTTTCAACATTACTCTCTTATACAAACCAGTGTTTTGATAAAGCATTTTATTTGACGAAACGCAGAGGCATTCATAAAGCACTAGCGACCAGCCCCAACTTCACACGGGTGCAATTTACATGTATGTGGTGTCATTTATGTTAAAGAAACAATGTTTGATCGATTTAGAATTTGTTATATTTTCCAAAGTATCCATTCAAATGATATACTGCAAAAGACAATTTCAATCTACGAATCTATGAAATGCCCAAAATAAAAATTTAAAGGACAAAAAAGGTTTCTATGCGAGTCAACATTAGAAGATAGACATATTCATCATGAACTTTTCTCTAGGCTTTTCGAAGAACTATATTTCTTTAGTTTTGATGTATTTTCAAGGGCGAGTTGTACAAGACAAGTTCATGAACAGTTAAATGAATCGAGTTCAGTTGCTAGGGATTAGCCAATTAAATTTCTAGTTCCCTTGCAATTGAACTCGGTTCACTTGAACCGTTCTTCAACTTGTTTCGTTCAACTCACCCTTAAGATTCAGCAAGAGTGTTCCATGTAATATTCCGAAAATCGATTTTTGAACACTTTAATCACAAAACATTGAATTCTCTCTACTATACAATACTATAAACAAATAAACCAAATCTTCCGTTGAAAAAAAAATTGAATGACAGTGAAAACCGTATCAAAATCCGTTGCGTGGTTTAGATGTAGGCGCAGAAACGGACAGACGTGGATAGCGACTTTGTTTTATACTATTTAGAGATATTTTTTGAAAAATGTGAAATACTCATGCTTACAGTCCTCTGTCCGCGGCATTCAAATTTTATTCGGAAGATATTTTTAGAGTAAAAAAAATGTTATCATGCCCCGTCATGTCAAACTCAAATTCACTCAATATAGTTCATAACAAAACACATTCAACGAAAATTTAGCGCAAAAATGTCACGGACTTATCGTTTTTTAGTGTTTCACTCGACAACGAATAACTCTAATAACAATTATTTTTACCTATAAATAATCAAACATGATTATTATTTACCGCGAAACAGAAACCCGAAAGTATTTTTAATATTATAGGTATGTTGCCTTGAATTCGTTAGTTTCAATGAAGAATATGAAATCAACGTGGGTATTCCACCGCAGAAAATTACCTGCTATAGCTATCCGTCCTGCCATCTTCAACAAATCCATGATTGTGCTTTTCAGTCATAATGTTCCCGGGATCCACATTCACTATTTGATTTTTGCCGCCTTACGAACACAATAAGAATCCACCGCACACAACTTTGACCCGCTACTGTTTGTAAGACCCGCGAACGTCGATTAAAAATGAGTGAGAGGAGCACCTACAAGTTACGAAACGATCACAATCATAAGGAGTCGCAGGAAAAGTATACGGCTGTATTATTAGATTTTTTATTGGCGCCGAATACTTCGAATTTTACTCCTGGTCCAGCGATTTGCGAATGCGACTAGTGCGGGTAATACGACGGAAAAGCTATCATCTTATTTTATATACAGGGTCGAAACCGATTGCCCCCACCAATATTGATACAGAGTGAATAATCGGGACGGTTTACAGGAGGTTTTTCTAAGATTGACCACCACCTGTTGATGTTATTGGGGTTTATTTTAGGATTCCCTAGGAAACATAACGTTCAACTAGTAATACAAGATGATTAAGTTGTAAGGAATTTCGGGTAAACTCTCATGACGTTTTCATCGATACAACAATTTTACGAATGATTTTTCACATATTTCAAAATCAGTCAAACATAGTGATTCATTTTCAGATGATTCGTGTGTAATGTTACGTTATGTGTATTAACATAATTATGCCTCCACCAATAATGTCTGAACGTACTTGTATAAGGTAAGTCATAATATCCATATAACGGTCCCATAAATGAATTTCTTGTTTATTGTTGTTCAATATCACAATTGTCCTGATCTGAGTTGGAAATACCGTGCTGCACGCAGAGCTGTCCTAAAGCACAGTGCTTAGTGCTCCTACGGAAAAGTTTATTGAGGTGAGGAAAGGGGTACACTGAGATCAATGATGATCTAATTTCAGACCTATGAACATATTTCGTTACGGCTTTGAAAAAGATTATTGAAATGAAGAAAAAAGTATATTAGTATATAATATATTATTTCATGAAAAAAATGTGGTACATAATATCAATGAATACCGTTTATTACCTTTCCGTTCATTGGCACAATTTACTTTTCATCGTGATAATGATTAAACATTCACTGATGTACGAAGGTATTTATTGATACAATGAATTCAAGTTCATTGAGATCAAAGATGATCTTTTTTACATTTATGAACAGGTTTCGTTGCTGCTATGGAAACGTTCATTGAGGTAATGAAAGGGGTACACTGAATCCATTTGAAATTGTTCATCATATCAATGAACGTAATTAATGGTCCCAGAGATGATCTTATTGTTACAATGAATACAAGTTTATTACCTTTCCGTTCATTGGCACAATTTACTTTTCATCGTGATAATGATTAAACATTAACTGATGTACGAAGGTATTTATTGATACAATGAATTCAAGTTCATTGAGATCAAAGTTGATGGTTTTTTTATATTTATGAACAGGTTTCGTTGCTGCTATGGAAAGGTTCATTGAGGTAAGGAATGTGGTACACTGAAACAATTTAAAATTGTTCATCATATCAATGAACATAATTCATGGTCCCCAGAGCACTGATGTATATATTTAAAAAAAATATTGTTGCGTCTTCGGGTTCAAAAATAAGTGTACTCTGGTATGAACTCGCCTTTATTAATCAAACTTTACTTGATAACACTGTAATACAAGTCACTGACAAAATACTTGTATCCAAGGTAACTCAAGGCAACTTTCTAACTAACCCTTCATCTCACAAATGCATTGCTTTTATATACAAATAAAGTTCTAGAAAACTTAAGAAATCAATAGAACACAAATAGAATGTTCGACGATTGATCCAGAACAAAAGTTAGTGCTTCTAGATTTTTCCATCTAATTCATCGAACGATCTCGAACAATTCGAGAAGTCTTTATCAAATTTCAGGTCTGTAACACTGCCTCCTCCTTTAGGTTATTCTGTCCCGGATAACACCATCACCATTTTGGTTGTCCCTCTGGAACCAATTTGGGGAATCGTGGCCTCGGTATTCTGCTAACCTCTCGATGTGAACAACTTTGGGTTTACTCCTTGGGTTGAGCTGGATGCGGTATACCAAGTCGTTGATCTTCTTTATGATGACATAGGGTCCTGTCCAATTTCTCTGTAGCTTGGGGCATTTTCCTTTCTTTCTCTGAGGTTGGTATAGCCAAACGGCATCACCTGGCTCGAACATAGTCCCTGGACTCTTCCTGTCGAACCTCTTTTTCATTTTATCACTGGAGATTTGAAGACGACGTCTGCAGAATTCATGAACTTGGTCCAGTCTTTCTCGCAACTCTTGGACATATTCTGGTAGGACTTTGTCCTCTGTACTTCTGGGTGGCATTCCAAACAGCAGATCGCATGGTAGTTTCATTTCTCGCCCAGTGATCAACATTGAAGGGGTATATCCGGTGGACTCATGCTGGGAACTTCGATAGGATAGGAGAAATAGTGGTACCAACTCATCCCAATCCTTTTGATTTTTGGCGATGAACATCGACAGGTACTGGCTGATGGTTTTATTATGTCGTTCAACCATACCATCTGATTGTGGATGTAGGGCTGTGGTACGAGTCTTCTTCACACCTAGAATGTTCATCATTTCCTGCCATAACTCAGATTCGAAGTTTCGTCCTTGATCAGAATGTAATTCTAGTGGGACTCCATGTCTGGCTATTACATTTTCTATGAAGGCCTTTGCAACGGTCTTTGCCTCCTGGTTTGGAATGGGCACAACTTCAGGCCACTTGGAGAAATAGTCCATGGCTACCATCAAGTATTTATTTCCTTGCTCGGTAACAGGAAACGGCCCAAGAATGTCAACTGCTACTCTTTCGAATGGTTCACCAGAAAGATACTGAGCCATTTTCCCTCGACTTCTGGTTTTGGGTCCCTTCTTTGAAGAACATAGGTCACATCTTCTGCACCATTCTTCTACATCACGACGACAATTCATCCAATAAAATCGTTCTCGAATTCTAGCAAGGGTCCTCTTGATTCCAAAGTGTCCACCTGCACGACTACTTTGAAGTTGCTCGAGCACATCTTTAGTAAGTGCCTTCGGCAGGACCAGTTGGTACACCACAGTTGCTCCATCTGGGCTCTCCCATTTGCGATGCAATAGGCCATCACGAAGACATAGGGAATCCCATTGAGCCCAGTATCCCTTGGCAACTGCACCAAACTTGGATACTTCCTGCCACTCAGGTCTAACTCCATTTTTTAGCCAGCTTAGAACTAACTTTAAATTGTTGTCTTTCTTCTGATTCTTCCTCATATCTTCTGTGGTCCATAAATCAGATTCTTCAGACTCTACTCTTACGGTGGTAACTTGCAGAATTTCCTTGCAATGTTCATCATTGTAAAAGTTGACTTCTTTGTTTTCAAGTTTCTGGCAATATCGGCAATGCTGTTCCTAGCATGGACGTCTTGATAATGTGTCTGCATTTCTGTGTTTCCTGCCACTGCGATGAATAACTTTGAAGTCGTATTGTTGGAGTCTCTCTAGCCATCTCGCAACCTGACCCTCAGGTTTCTTGAAATTCATTATCCACTGTAAAGCGCTGTGATCAGTTCTTACGAGAAAACGTCTGCCATAGAGGAAGGTATGGAAATGTTCAATGGCTTTGATTATCGATAGAAGCTCCTTTCTTGTAACGCAGTAATTCCTTTCAGCTTTGCCCAGAGTTTTACTAAAGTAGGCTATTACTTTCTCTTCGCCATCCTGTTCTTGGGATAAAACTGATCCAATGCCTTGCTGAGACGCATCACAGTCCAAAATGAAAGTGCCTTGTTCTCGTGGGTAAGCCAAAATAGGCGCAGTTGTCAATTTCTTCTTCAGTTCAGTGAACGACTGTTGGCAATCATGGCTCCAATCAAACTGAACGTTGTTCTCAGTTAAGCGGTGGAGTGGCTTGGCAATTTTACCAAAGTCTTGAACAAACTTCCTGTAGTAGGTACATAGCCCCAGAAAACTTCTTACTTCATGTTTATCCCTAGGATGTGGCCAACTCCTAACAGCCTCGATTTTAGCAGGATCGGTCTTAATTCCTTCGGCCCAGATGACATGGCCTAAAAAATTAACTTCTTTTTGAAATAAATAACACTTCTTTGGGTTCAGTTGCAGGTTAGCATTTTCTAACCTCAAAAATACTTCTTCCAAATTATCCAGGTGTTCGTCAAATGTCCTTCCCATTACTATGACGTCATCCAAGTAGACTAGACAAATTTTCCATGCCAAACCTCTCAATACTAGTTCCATAAGTCTCTCAAAGGTGGCGGGAGCATTGCATAATCCGAACGGAAGAACTTTGAATTGGTACAGCCCTTGTCCGGTAGAGAACGCTGTTTTTCTTCTATCATCAGGATGAACTTCCACTTGCCAATACCCACTTTTCAGATCCAACGTTGAAAACCATTTGGAACCGGATAATGTGTTTAGTGTATCATCGATTCTTGGTAATGGGTAGCTATCCTTCATCGTTACGTCATTCAGTCGACGATAGTCCACGCAAAATCGGGTTGATCCATCCTTTTTAGTTACCAATACTACCGGGGAGGACCATGGGCTTGTGGTTTCTTCAATTATGTCATCCTCCATCATTTTGTTTATCATGTCTGCTACCTCTCTCTGTTTGGCAAACAGTAGTCTCCTCGGAGCCTGTCGGATTGGTCGGGCATCGCCGGTGTTGATGCGATGTTGAACTAGATTGGTACGTCCCGTCGAAGTCTCTGTCGAGAAAATGTTACGATGGTTATCAAGAAACTCTTTGGCCTTCTGCTTTTCTTCCATAGTTAAATGTTCCGTGAATTCCATCATTTTGTCTATTGTTCTCTGATCGGTGTTAGTGGTATTTCTTCGCAGTACCTGAGTGTGGTTTTCACAATTGATAACTCGAGTGACAGGTTTGCAGAATCCCAATTGGTCGTTTTTCTTCAGAAGGACTTCATTTTCCATTGGCAACCCTGACAGGAATTAGTTGTTCTGTGTTCACAAGACATCGGGCAATTAAAATTCCATCTTGGCGGTATTCATCATTTTCAATTATTCCAGTGCTCAAATCTCCAGGTTCTTTATCCATTCTGGCCATGATGATGGTTTCGGAGTTTTTCGGAATGTGGAAGTCTTCGTCAACATAAATCTTAATTGGTTGGGTTTTCTCATTGTATCTGCTCAGGAAGATTTCTTCATTGCCAATCCGCAAAATTTTCTGTCTGATGTTAAGGATGAAGTCGTTTTTCTCCATGATGTCCAGACCCAAAACACATTCATCCCTTATTTCCGCAATCAACATAGAATGTTCTATGGTAATAGGTCCTATCTGGATGTGTACAAGTGTTTCCCCAATGACTGGTGCGGTTTGTCCCGTTGCCGTTTCCAAAACCATATTCCTTTTCATCGGCTTCACAGATTCTTGTATGAGGTCTGGGCGAACGACTGATCTTGAAGCTCCTGTATCAATAGTGAAGGTGCATTTCCGATCTTCTAAGTGGCCTTGTATTAGTAGACTTTGACCATTTTTCTTCAATGACGATATATGGATCTTGGGGCTTTGAACACTGAAAGTCGCCACGCGCCCCCTAGTGCCGACTAATTCTGGTTTTCCTGGTTGGGAGCAAGTCCTCTTTCAGACGTTTGAGGTCTCCTTTCTGGCGTGGTCGATCTCCTTTCTGGCGTGGTCGATCTCCTGAAGGCTCCTCTGGTATAACGCCCACGTTGCTCTGTTCCTGAGTTTGGAGATCTCGATCTATCTTCGTTGCTCTCTGATGACGACCTCTTTAGATGACCGCTTTTCCCACAGTTATAGCAGCGCCTCTTCCTGTCTTCTGGGGAAGGCACTCGGTTGCTTAATGCTGTTATGGAGTCCAATATTTTCTTCAATAGCGCCTCGCTTGTAGGAGAATCCTCGTTGAATTTAACTTCACGTAACTTGGGCCTCGTATTTCTTGATGCGTTTTTCGCGGCCTCGAACTCCAAAGATGCTATTAGTGCTGCGCTTATGGTTTGAAGTCGTCCTAGTCGAAGGGCTTGCTGCATGTCAGTATCTCTCAAACCATCGATGAAAGTCTGCACCCCAATTTGTTCTATGAACTCCTTCGGTGCTTGTGGGTATGCCAAATTAATGAGTCGCTCTACGTCGTCTCCATACTCCTGTAGAGTTTCATTGGATTTTTGGTATCGACTCTTTATTTGGCTCTGAAATACTTGTTTGAGATATTGCTGTCCATATCTGATTTCCAAAGCTTCAATGATTCTAGAATATTCCTTCTGATTACTCTCGGGGATGTTCTGAAGGATGTCCAATGCTTGTCCTCGTAGACACAGGACTAGAGAGGTGGCCATTTCTTCCTCGGACCAGCCATTTGCGTTTGCTGCCGCTTCAAACTGACGTCTATACATGGACCACGAGGATTGTCCATCAAATGTTGGAGGCTTCAAAATTTTCACTTGTGTAGGCCTTATCGGAGTTGTCAGTGAGGATGGCCTTTCGCTGGTGGGGAAGATTTCCTCAGATGGTGCACGCTTGTGTGGAAGGTGTAACGTTTCCAGCCTCTCCTTGATCCTATCCACTTCTTCGTTGAATTTCTTGTTCACCTCTCGTGCCACCCGTTCATCTATTTTGGACAGTTCATTTTCGACGTCTTGGACCCTTCTGTTGACTCCCTGGACTCCGCCTCTGACTTCTTGAACTTCACCTTTGACCTCTTGAACTTCACCTTTGACCTCCTGGACTTTTCCTCTGACCTCTTGTACTACTTCGGTGATTTCATTCTGGAAGCACTGTTGACTGTGACTAATACGTTGCAGAAGATCAACATGTTGTTGTAACTGCTGGGCTAACCGCGCTTCCTGTTCCTCTTGTTCTTGTTTCCTTTTCAGTTCGAATTGTTGTAGAAGCTCTTCTTGTTCTTGTTTTCGTTTGGCTTCTTGTTCCTCTTGTTCTTGTTTCCTTCTCAGTTCGAATTGTTGTAGAAGCTCTTCTTGTTCTTGTTTTCGTTTGGCTTCTTGTTCCTTTAAAAACTCAAGGATATCTGCTGATGTCGCCATCTCGTCGTAATTATTTGCTCGAGTATTCACCATCAAATACTGGAAAACTGCCTTACTTTTCTTTCTTCAGTAACACTTATTCCGCCGCTGTCACCAATTGTTGCGTCTTCGGGTTCAAAAATAAGTGTACTCTGGTATGAACTCGCCTTTATTAATGAAACTTTACTTGACAACACTGTAATACAAGTCACTGTCAAAATACTTGTATCCAAGGTAACTCAAGGTAACTTTCTAACTAACCCTTCATCTCACAAATGCATTGCTTTTATATACAAATGAAGTTCTAGAAAACTTAAGAAATCAATAGAACACAAATAGAATGTTCGACGATTGATCCAGAACAAAAGTTAGTGCTTCTAGATTTTTCCATCTAATTCATCGAACGATCTCGAACAATTCGAGAAGTCTTTATCAAATTTCAGGTCTGTAACAATATGGTACATTTTATTAATGAATACCTCTTCGTTTATTGGCACAATACATGTTTCGCCGAGTCAATGAATGACCATTCACTGAAATATGTATGTTTTTATTGTTACAAGGAATTCAAGTTTATCGAGATCAATGAAGATCTATTTTCAGACCTATGAACATATTTCGTTGCGGCTATGGAAAAGATCATTGAAATGAAGAAAGAAGTACATTGAAACAATGTATACTATTTTATAAATAGAATGTGCTACATTATATCAATGAATACCGTTTATTACCTTTCCGTTCATTGGCACAATACATTTTTCATCGTGACAATGATTCAAGTTCATTGAGATTAAAGATGATCTTTTTTACATTTATGAACAGGTTTCGTTGCTGCTATGGAAAAGTTCATTGAGGTAATGAAAAGGGTACACTGAATCCATTTGAAATTGTTCATCATATCAATGAACGTAATTAATGGTCCCAGAGATGATTTTATTGTTACAATGAATCCAAGTTTATCGAAATCAATGATAATCTATTTTCAGATCTACACACAGGTTTTATTGGGGCTATGGAAAGATCATAGAAGGTGTAATGAAGTTACTAAGTCCCAGTTTTGTTAGGCAGATAAAAGCAACATTTTCCTCCCATTCTATAAATCCGTGATTAATATGTTCATGAATATAACAATAAGCCTTATGTCGAACCAAGCCATCTCGTGTTTAAATATACTCATAAATTTTGCCGGCATCTGTTCAGCCGAATCCTCGCATAGAAATCTCCGTTGCTGGCAAGTTAGCTTTAGCTGGTAGTACACAGCGTCTCCACTAGAAGGACCACTCCGCACGACTTCGTTGTTTGCACAGAGCCGGTTAACTTAAGCAGACAGAAGCGATCGTTGAAGCATCTTCTCAGGTAGCACAGACTACACAGACATCCGAAGAGCTCCGAAAGGAGTCAGCCGAAATGAAAGATAACTTGGAGATACGCCTTCCAATCAGGATTGCGATGTTCTGATGAATGCATGTTGATTATTTTGCATATCTTTCGCAAACTCACTGTATGCTCAATATCAGTGGGAGGCCTTCATTGCATTTACGAATGATATGCAATGATAGAATAAATACCACTTATTTAAATGAAAAAGAAAATAATATTAGTTCAATGTGTGAAAGCATCACGAGAATAAACTGAAACATAGATTTAATGTATATCAATTATTGAATCAAGGAATAACCGATACTTAATAATCACCGTTCATTGGATTGATGAAAAATATCCATCGTCGAACTAATCTGAATCATTATATCAATCATACAGCATTCATTCGAAGAATGGACCATAATAGCTAATTTGATGAATACAGTTTCATCAGTTGAACGAATACAATTTATTGCTTGGGTGAACACTCTTCATTCGTTTGATGAATGGAATTCATTACCATAACGAACCTATTTATTGTACTTGATCATGATATCAATTAAAGCATTCATTGATATTATTAAGATCCGTATTCATAGTATGGATAACCATTGGTACATTGACATAACGATTGCGTTCATTGGACCAATATTGATAAAAATATTCATTAAGTCACTGAACTTTTTCATTGTATTCAGATACCAATTTTTTTCTGTGCATATAAATGAATCTTGTCGAAAAATGAATTTGCGGCAGATGGCACCCGGCGGCACCAAAAATCAATTTTGTACGATAAGTACTGCGTTTAGAAGATTACTGTTTTGAAAAAATAGTGCAATTTTGTGTTACTTTTCTCATCTAAAAAAAATAAGTCCAAAATAACCGAATCTGCCTCCGTTATAAAAACCTTTAAAACAATAATTTTTTTTATTATCGAGTAAAATTGTTATTTTTTTGACGAAAGTCAAAAAATGTACCAAAAATTTCGTACGGATGATATTTGCTGTCTTGATACAGGGGATGTGCGGTATGTCAATTACCATTCTGTTATTTCAAACTTCTTTTCTGTGTAACAAGATGCGGCCCATCTCGATTTGATTTTGATTTACATGTTTTGTTTTTTTTTCAGACTGGTGCGAGGTTAAACACTCAAAAAACGATGTCAAGACAACTACAAAACCAAACATTCAATCAATATTCTTATTTTATTGGAATCAAATTGTTGAATTCTATTTCAAAATAGTATATTATGTTAGCAGAGTTATAAACGTCCTTTCAGTAACGAGTATTTTATTCACGAGTGCAGCGTTGCGGAACGACTGTTTAAAAAACTATAATTGGCTGGAGGAGTTCATAAAATGCTTTTTGTACAACTGACATTAAAAATGACGTTTTTAATTCATTGACACATGAACTAAAAACTGACGTTTTCACAAAATCACTTTTAACACTAGTGTTAAAAGTACTTTTAACACTAGTGTTAAAAGTAAAATGACAGATGAGATGATGGATACTCAGTAATATAGATCTCTCTAATAGAAACACTTTAATCAGATATTAATACTATTATAACAATCAGAATCAAAATTACTTATAAATATGTATTTGGCAATTTGTACAATTTGTGATATTAACTGACGAAGTAACTGCAGAAGCTTCATCGCCAATCAATGATGGTGCTATTATTGAAGTGGGATGATTAAATAATGCTGGGAGAGAACTAGAACTTATACCAGGAAACATTTTTTCAGCTATTTTATTTTTATTTTCAATGGAATCCTCGATATAACCCTCAGCTACAGTTGAGGACTTCCACCCGCCATGTCGTTTTATTGTTGTCAAATTTGCTCCTGAATTCGCTAACAGAGATGCTGAAGATCTTCGAAAGCAATGGCCGGTAAACTGCTGCGGATCTGGTAATTTCAGAAATTCAGCAATAGTGGAAGGCATCTTCCCAAAAGTATTTATTCCAACTGGTTGAATAGTGCATTTGTAGTTAGAGTAATTCAGGAAAAATCGACGGTGAGTAATAGAAGTTGGGCGTAATACAGCATATTCACGGTAATAATTCACGTAGTGTCCAACGATGCAAAAACTTCTTTGAATGTTGGTTTTGGTATCCGAAATATGAATTAGTAATGACTGTATGATTTCTTCAATGTCATCTACGCTCAATTTGCAGAGTTCTTCACGACGGCACGCTCCAAATAATCCAAAAATGGTTGCCACTTTAATCATAAGATATTTGGTATCGGGAGCTTCATTTAAAAATCTGTCAATCTGTTCCCTTGTCAGAATTTTCGATTTTTTCGGACGGTATCCGACACTTTTTCGTTTCAAAAATGCGACTAATTTATGGTATTTACTTATATCCACGTTTTCCTTGATTTTCAGTTCAGCTTTTATCATAGAGAATTTAGACCACAGTGTTGATGATTTCCATAACTTCGATTTTTCTTCGAAATAAACTAAAAGTACGCTTTCGCTGAACTTGCCTTCAACTTTCTTCAGTTGACTCCATTCGATGAATCCATTATAAGCAATATCATATTGTTGCCGTGATTTTTCAGGCAACAGATCTAAAGTTGCTCAAAGCACTTTTTGTCAGTGCTCGGCACAGCTATGGCTGCCAGTAAGTCATAAATATCAATTATTTATTCAGCACTATCAATTCACTTATATCAGAAATATCAACACTGTTTTTTTTTTCAAAATCCGAATTCTGTCAATTTCATCAATGATCCGTTTGTAAAGTAGCCATCACGTTTTTTTCGTCAGACCAGACGAATGTGTTCAAGATTTGATAATATGATCTCAAAGTTTCCTGTATACTCCTGTTAATTTGAATGAATCTCTGCTGTCTTTTGCTGATCACAAGTATTCTGACATCTTCTAATTTGCTTATTTCCTCCTTTTTCAGAATTTTCCCCATTGGGTTGTTGGCATCTTCTAGGTATACCGGATAGCAGATGCCTTGGGGTTGCACTTTACTGGTGCTCTTTTTCCTCTCCCTGGAATGAGTAGCACGAATAATGCCTTTTCTAGTGTAGTCGTTCGCTTGTAAGGCAGTTCTTAGTTATTTTAATTTGTTGTCGATGTACTTTTGGTCACATAGTCTCAACGCTCTGCTCACTAGGTTGTTGGTGACGGTATATTTGAATCCATTATGCAGGTTTATATCTGTGTGTATGTGTGTATTCTTGAACACCTTATATGGCCTAGTTGATTACCTTCTTTGACGACTAATACATCCATTGAAAAAAAGTTGTCGCTATAGCTGTAGCTAGGGGCTTCCTCGAGTGGCACATTTGTCAATATAAGGACACAATATCAAAGCTAACAAAGATGTCGTTTGGCTACAAGGTAATGTCCTACAAATGTTCAGTGAAGTGACTGTAGTCTCGACCGTATACAGGGTGTTTCCGACATTGGGACAAAAAAAATGGGTTGTTTTATGGAACATAATGTATCAATAAAGGCAAGACTTTTCGTTTTTGACGCAGACAAAAATGGTCAAAAATGTTTATGAAATTTTATGAAATCGCATTCAGTTACCTTTGTTTGAGAGGCACGGGTTTGATTCTCCACCCCACAGCATGTCTGCCTGCTGGCCGTGTTTTAGCGCGGTTTGCGCAGGCTGTAGACTTCTTATATCAGTGATTACCAAAAGTCTTGATAACTTCCAAATTCAATATCTTCCAAACAATTTTTTTTTTCGACAAAACCGATTTTCTGAAGTTTATATGACGTTCGTTGTGGTCTACGAATTCCATAGATCAATCTTAAGCAAGAATTTTGTACTTTTTGAATCTTTTTCTTGTAGTATGTAGTTAAATTTGGACCATAAAGCACATCAGCATAATTGAACACGGACAATATGATAGAGTCACATAAGGACTTCACTTGAAACGGCAGAAAATGTCTGTTACCATAAATCATTTTAAGAGTAGCGTAGGCTCGTTGTATCAGTCTGTTAATATACTTTTCAAATCTCAAATTGGTATCTATCACTACACCTAGATTTTTTGCTTCATCTACAATTGTTAGAGATTCTTCCAGAATCTGTATATCCACAGATTGACTAACCGTTTCTCGGTGATTTTTTGGACCGAATATCAGCAAATTGGATTTATCTGAATTGATACATAAACAGTGATCAGTAGCTGCCTCAACAAATCTATTCAAATCTACATTGACTAGGTCCAGTGCATCATCAACTATTTCAACCGGCAAGCTGTAGTACAGCTGGGTATCATCAGCATATAAATGAGCTTGACATAACTGAAGCTTGGATAGTAGTTGAGATGTATACATGGAAAACAAAAAAGGTCCAAGTATAGAGCCCTGCGGTACTCCAGAGGTAAGGTTCAGGAATTCTGAACAACGATCACCTATACATACTTTTTGTTGCCTACCTTTTAAGTACTCACCTATTAACAACAACGCATTGGAGGAAAACCCAAGATATTTCAAGATTCCTAGCATCAAATTATAATTAATTGTATCGAAGGCTCTGCTAAAATCTAACAAAATTAGTATGGTACATTTCTTTTCATCTATCGCTTTTATTATGTCATCGGTAATATGTAGGAGTGCGCCTGTACAGCTATATCCTTTTCGGAATCCCGATTGTACATCTGGTATCAAAGAAAAGCGCTGAGCATAGTTCTTAATTTGGAACTCCATGGCCCTCTCTAGAATTTTCGACATTGTGGGTAAAATACTGATACACCTCAAATCTTTCAGTTCCGTCGGATTTCGCTTCTTAGGTAAAACCTGTACAACCGCCTTCCTCCACATTTCCGGACAGACGTTTTCTGTTAAGCATACATTAATTATATGGGTAATATATGGTACAATGTGGGGACAGCAAAGTTTAATAAGCTTTATGTTTATGCCATCACACCCTTTTGCATTCGTTTTTATTTCAGATATAGTTCTGTATACAAATAAATCGTTTATTTCTTCAAATTTGAAGCTTTCATTATTAACTATATTATTATTATAGAAATTCAGTAGATTTTCCGTTGGCTCTTTATACGGTATTGACTTCAAAAAAAAATGTATTGAGTTCATGCGGATTTTTCAAGTTTTCAGGTATATCATTGTTTTTATCAGGAATAAACTTATTAGCCCTTAGTGTCCTCCACGTTTCTTTTGATGATGTATTATTAAACTGGTATGTGAAATATGCCTTCTTCTCCCTTTGAATGGCTCTATTAGTATAATTGCGAATTTGTCTATAAAAATCGAGGTGTGTCTGTAATTTAGTTTTTTTATATTTTTTTAAAGCTTTATCTCGCTCTTTCATCATGATTTTGATAACATCTGTTAACCATGGTGCTTTTGCTTTCGTAACCCTAGATGAAATTATAGGAATATGCCTATCGAACAGTTGATTCAAACAATTAACCAAGTATGATAATTTTTCGTCCACATTTTGCTGATCGTATATTTTAAAAAAAGACGTATTGAATAAATCTACGTGAAATAAATTTTCATCGAAATTTTTGAAACTTCTATATGTGCAAATCTTTGGTTTTCGTGAACTACCATTTATCTCGAAGTTACAGTAAACTATTGAATGGTCTGATATACTATTATGAATTATTCCCTTTTCTACCTCAGCACGTTCTTGAACTATGACATAATCCAACAGAGTTGCTGATGTCGCAGTGACTCTTGTAGGAACATCAATTATTTGACACAGACCTAATGTTTCTAATATTGAGTGGAATTTTTTACCGCAATTATTTTCATAATCGAACAAATCCAAATTGAAATCCCCCATGCAAATAATTTCATCCACCGTTAGCGCTATGTCAATTAGGCTACTTTCAAATTCGTCCAGAAAAGCATTCGTATTTTGTTGATGTGGCTTATAAATTATCCCAATAGCGAATGATTTTTTCTGTGTAGTAATTTTAATCCAATATTGTTCCCACACGTAGTCCTGCCTACTCTCAATGATTTCACAGCGAAATTGTTGTTTAGCATATAATAATAATAATAATAATAATAATTCGTCTTTATTCACCATAAAACAAAACAAACAGAACAAACAGAACAAGTACAGTTTAACAGCTAAGGTGAAAAGGCGGAGTGTCAGCGTGAGCTGTTTTTAAACTCAACCCTATGTTCCTGAAGGGAAAGACATGAAAGAAATAAGATAAAATAAAGAATATAGACAATATGAACAATATGAACAATACGGATAATAAATAAACACTATGAACAATATGTTAACCCCATTGTGGGAGTTACAAAGTAGATATTATACATAAAACAGTAAGAAAAGCAATGCATATCAGTTTGGTTAATAGCCGGTCAGTTCGAGAGGAGACAGTCTACTCACCGAGAAGAACTTTCAATCTTTTTTTAAAGTTATTTAATGAATAGGATCTAAATTCATTTGGTAGTGAGTTATAATATTTCGGTGCGTTGTACGAGAAGCTACGAGTGAAAAATGAAGTTTTGTGCTTTGGAATGATAAGTGTTGTTTTATTACGAGTGGAAAATCTGTTAAGGTCCGAAAAGGTTTTTAGCCTTTTGAAAAGGTAATCTGGTACTTGGGAAGTTAGAACTTTATGTGTATTAGTTAGAAGGTGTAATTTCCTAAGTTTCTCCAGATTCAGCCAACCTGATTTCTTCATCGGCACAGATATATGGTCGTATTTACGAACACCGAAAGAAAACCTCAGGCAATTATTTTGGATACGTTGCAAGCGGTGTCGGTCAAGTTGGCGTAAAGCTGGTCCATATATACTGTCGCAGTAGGAAATTTTAGAGAATATAAGTGACTCACAAAGTTTAAGCTTTAATTCAGATGAAAGTAAGTCCCTGTTTGGATAGAGTTGCCTTAAAACATTGTAGGAGGATTGACTGAGGTGGCTGACATGTTTAGTGAATCTGAGCTCAGGATCTAGCCATAGTCCTAAATTTTTGAATTCTTTCAGAATTGGAAGTGAGTCATTTTCAAGGCGAATTTGTATGGTAACTGCTGCGGATCTGGTAATTTCAGAAATTCAGCAATAGTGGAAGGCATCTTCCCAAAAGTATTTATTCCAACTGGTTGAATAGTGCATTTGTAGTTAGAGTAATTCAGGAAAAATCGACGGTGAGTAATAGAAGTTGGGCGTAATACAGCATATTCACGGTAATAATTCACGTAGTGTCCAACGATGCAAAAACTTCTTTGAATGTTGGTTTTGGTATCCGAAATATGAATTAGTAATGACTGTATGATTTCTTCAATGTCATCTACGCTCAATTTGCAGAGTTCTTCACGACGGCACGCTCCAAATAATCCAAAAATGGTTGCCACTTTAATCATAAGATATTTGGTATCGGGAGCTTCATTTAAAAATCTGTCAATCTGTTCCCTTGTCAGAATTTTCGATTTTTTCGGACGGTATCCGACACTTTTTCGTTTCAAAAATGCGACTAATTTATGGTATTTACTTATATCCACGTTTTCCTTGATTTTCAGTTCAGCTTTTATCATAGAGAATTTAGACCACAGTGTTGATGATTTCCATAACTTCGATTTTTCTTCGAAATAAACTAAAAGTACGCTTTCGCTGAACTTGCCTTCAACTTTCTTCAGTTGACTCCATTCGATGAATCCATTATAAGCAATATCATATTGTTGCCGTGATTTTTCAGGCAACAGATCTAAAGTTGCTCTGTTTGCAGCTTCTTGAATTTCTGGTGGAAGAAAATCATCTGAATCATCCATTCCAACTTCCATTATATTTATATTTTCAACAGTAATAGCTACGAACACAAAGAAGCTAGGATCGTTTATTAATTTGTGGTAACTAATAAACAACAATTATTAGGCAGTTGTTTTTTACCTGCCTGTCATGCTTGCAATTTAGATTTGAAATACAAAATATGGTTGTCAATTATAAAGTCCATGTAGCTAGATCCGTAGAGCATCTGACTTGTAATCCAAAGATCGTGTGTTCGAATCCTTATGGATCTTTTTTTTTTTTTTTGTTTTTTTCTTACTAGCAGTAACTGTTGAACAAAAAATGTTGTATGATACATTTGTTAAAAGTGATTTTATTTTGCTCGTGGGGTTGCTCCACTCGCTAACGCTCGTTTTGCAATATTCCCCACTCACAAAATAAAATGCCACTTTTAACACTTGTATCATAAATAACTATTACATATACCGTAATTTTTTTACGAATTCATACTATAACCAAAAAATTGTATGTTTTTAAGTTGATATTTTTTTTTATCATAACAGTTTCAATTGACAGGTCAAGAACGACCTACTCTCTCAGGGTTTTTAACCAGTGAAATCAAACCCTAGCGATTTACTTAAAAAAATGAAGTTGCTATGGTAATATCATAAAAAAAATTCTTTAAAAAAAGTACTGATTGCGGAATATGTGATTTATCGTGGTACGCCGCATGCCATTTTAGATATAAGAGTAGAAAAAGTAACTTAAGTTTTTAATTGACTCGGTTGTTACTTAATGGAAATCCATAGCACTACTTAGACTGTTAGAAACGTAAGTTACTGAAACTGGATTTAACACGATAAGATATCAACAAATGATATTATATCGAGACATGTTTCGCTACACTGTAGTTTTCCAAGCGGTTAATATAATAACTGCTTGAAAAAGCGACAGTGTATAGCGAAACATGTCGCGATGTAATATTATTTGTGAAAATCTTACGTGTTTGATTAATTTTCAGTAACTTAAGTATCTAACAGTCTGAAAAGTACTTAGTGCTCCCTGACTGGAGTTACTTTTCGAAAGTGCTTAGTAATAGCGAGCATTTCACAAATAAACGTGCTTAGTGCTCGAGATTTCGGAACACTTTTCAAGAGTGCTTAGAGCTTAGTGCTCAAAGCACTTTTTGTCAGTGCTCGGCACAGCTATGGCTGCCAGTAAGTCATAAATATCAATTATTTATTCAGCACTATCAATTCACTTATATCAGAAATATCAACACTGTTTTTTTTTTCAAAATCCGAATTCTGTCAATTTCATCAATGATCCGTTTGTAAAGTAGCCATCACGTTTTTTTCGTCAGACCAGACGAATGTGTTCAAGATTTGATAATATGATCTCAAAGTTTCCTGTATACTCCTGTTAATTTGAATGAATCTCTGCTGTCTTTTGCTGATCACAAGTATTCTGACATCTTCTAATTTGCTTATTTCCTCCTTTTTCAGAATTTTCCCCATTGGGTTGTTGGCATCTTCTAGGTATACCGGATAGCAGATGCCTTGGGGTTGCACTTTACTGGTGCTCTTTTTCCTCTCCCTGGAATGAGTAGCACGAATAATGCCTTTTCTAGTGTAGTCGTTCGCTTGTAAGGCAGTTCTTAGTTATTTTAATTTGTTGTCGATGTACTTTTGGTCACATAGTCTCAACGCTCTGCTCACTAGGTTGTTGGTGACGGTATATTTGAATCCATTATGCAGGTATATATCTGTGTGTATGTGTGTATTCTTGAACACCTTATATGGCCTAGTTGATTACCTTCTTTGACGACTAATACATCCATTGAAAAAAAGTTCCCTGTTCTTCTTGGAGCCAAATAGCATCACTGCAGACTTTTTTGGATTGAGTTTAAGCTTATGAGCAGTAGAAATATCGAAAATGGTCTGGAGATCAGTATTTATATGAGTTTGAGCCAGGTCTAGATCGTAAATGGGAAATGAAAAATAGATCTGGGTGTCGTCAGCATAGTGATGAATGGAGCAATATATACACAATCCCTTTCCTCTACAATTTCGGTCCGCCCTGTATAAATTGAAGGAGTCAAATTGCAGTTGGTCGTTACTAATATCATTCTTCAACCATCAAGATCAATGTTATCTTTATCAGCAGGTAGAATGATAACATTTCTCTACGACTATTGTATTCTACATTGATTACATATTGATTATTAGTTGAAAAATGATGATGATTCCAAGATATCGTGGATCCTAACTCATTATTCAACGGCACTCGGCCAATCACAGATTCAGAATTTTCAGGATCCACGGTAACTGAGAGGTTTAGATCAATGACAAAACAGCAAATGAGCAAATGTACCAAAAAAATTTCTCAAGAAGGCTTTGCTTCGAGACTGTTTTCTTTCTTAGTTTAAACTTTAGCTCCTGATGAAATCTTCTTGCAACAAAGGTTTGTCAAATAATATTTACCTGAATATTCTACACTATCTAAGTTTTTGATCAGACAGAGTTTCTTTATAGTCATACGTCATGCTTAAACTCTGTATAAACCTGTGTGGTCCAGTGGTACGGATCCGCGGCAGAAAAGGGGTAGTTATAAAAGCGTGGGTTCGAATCCCAAGCGTGGAGTTTTTTTTCCCTCAAGCATTTAGCTATTCATATATAATTGTTATTCTTCCTTATATTGCTTTGTGATTTATACTACTTTTTGGTCATAAATTTATAAATTTTCGTATCGTCGTAGAGAAAGTATAGTCTTCTACTCGCGTATAATGAGCATAATAGCTATCATTATACGGTCGCTGAAGAATATTGATTCTTTCAATGGCGGCCTCTTCACCACTTCAAATTTTGTATTTTGGCTTTTCTTAGAATTCTTGCAGATTTGCTTCGTTTTACTTCTTCGATATCAGCAGGTAGTTTTTAAATTCTGGCTTCTATGCTTTGCATGATTTCTTCTGTGGGTACTTCGATGGAGTTATGCTGAAATTTTTTTCCATTGCTAACGAACTAGTTTCGTCACTAGTAAGTTGTTGAAACACAAAGGAAGCTTTAACAAAAATAAAGAGAGAACATACCTTTCAAAGATCTGGACACAGTACCAAAAAAAAACATCAAAACAACGCCATGTCAACCAAATCGAGCGGAAGCTACAGGCGAGCCACCCTCGCAGAAAGTGTGTGCCAAAAGAAAGAGCTTCAGTTTCAGTTGATACTTAGACCACGTCACTGGAGATGACAGCCGCGGTTTCAGTCGAAATTTTTGGAGATTTCAACCAAAGAAGACAACGGCAAAACCCGGAAACCAACCGGAACAATGGCTTAGTTGATTTGGGCGGTTGAGAATTCTAGAAGAGTGTCTACTGGTTATAAAAAAGTCCACCCCACTGATCAATGATTGTTTGCCCATGTACAATCCACCCATGGTATGATCATCCTAGTGAATGGAAAATAATATCGAATAAAATATTTAAAAATATCAGTATTCTCAATTGACTGAAACTGAAAATATTTATCATTGAATGAGTTCTTTCGCAATACCCTTATCGGATATTTTTTTTAATGAAACCGTTCCACATTGAGCGTATAAAATTAAAATGTGTATTATTTAACGTGAAGAATCAACGACACTTCTTGACAAAAGGCTATTAACTAAGTAATAATGAAACATGGATTATATAATTCAATCTTCCGCAAAACACCATAAACTAGGTAATACGTTGGCAAGTATCCAACTGAAATTTACTAATGCTTCCTACGACTATTGAATTATATCTGTTCGATACGTGGCAATACATTCTATGAAAGCTACTTACAAATTTTCTTCGAATACATAGCTGACATTATATTATTTTCATTACGAATGGCAAAACATAGCTGCAAGTGAGAAATTTCCAATCATGAGCGAATAATCACGTGTTGTTACGAGCTTTATCACTGGATGGTCCGTTGTACGACTAATATGTATCAAGAGCGTGTATATTTTCACACGTGCAGCTATATTTGCTGTACTGAAATACAAGGTGTACTCTAACCTCTTGCATTTCCGTGAAGGATGGGTGTATAATGCCATTTTACAGCGAATATCAGGTGTGAAAAATTCGAAAAAAAAAGTAGTTTTTGAATTTTGTTGGAAAATTTGGAAAATCTTGAAAACCACCGTTCGAAATTACACAGTTTCTTCCATTCGGCAGTTCCAGTATTATTGCGGCCATTCGTTATAAAATGGCATTATACAGGGGAGTGCAAGAGGTTAGATTACACCCTGTATATATCCATATCCAAGTTCTAAAAAAAGCATTCGGACTCTTTTGTCTACTTCAATATAAAGTCAAATCAATTCCTGACGAATTAACTACACTACTAGACGGAAGATCATTAACTAATAACTAAAAATGGATTACATAATCCAATCTTCCTCAAAAACCGTATACAACCGGTAAGGAATTCATATCTAAAAATAATTTCATGTACGTATTCAAACCAAATATATTTACCATTAACTAATAATTAAAAATGAATTATACAAGGTCTTTCCGAAATTGGAGCCTTGAAGAGAATGGGTTGTTATATGGAATGTATATAAGAATAAATGGTAAGAGTTTTCGTTTTTGAGGCAATACAAATTTTTGAAATGTTTTAAATAAAATTTTAAATATTTGAAATTCAATATTTCCCAAAATATTTTTTATTACAAAAATGTATTCTTTCATTTCGTTTTGTTTTGTTATCTTCTACTTCCCGTGTTCAATCTTTCTCAAATACCCGATAGAACCGGTACGGAAATTATATAAAAAAATAATTTCAGCGATGTATCAGAATTAAAGTGAAAAGAAGTTCTTGTAGAATACTTTGCCAGGTATCAAATTTCGCAATTCATTAATAAAAGTAAATATATGGTCAGTTTATTCACACTTGATGCCAATATCTTCAGAATGTCGTTAGTCATTTATACAGAAAACTACTGTTTAACTGATACATTCTTTCGTTTTCAGAGTTTGTTGTTCAATCAGAACCGTTAAAAATATTAAATAATATAATAATTTTTTACTGTACAGTAATACCCTGAATGAATATTTTATTTTGGGATGAAGCCTTCTCTTTTCAATTAAAAAAAGAGCAGCGGTTACAATATATATTTTAGTGGAATTGACTCATAGGTCTGAAATTGTGGGTGCAGTTTCTATTGACCACCTTTTTCATCATTCATGATTACTGAATTTGACGAACATTTTTAAGGGTCCTGTTCAAGAATATTCTTGCAATTTTTTAGATATTCTAAAAGTATGAACAATATATTTTTAAGAAATTTGGACAAAGCCTTCTGACTTAACAAATAAAATTATCTAATATATGAAATGTCTATTGGCTTGTTCTAAATCTTCACCTGTATCTTTCTCAGTTAAAGTTATATAAAATCCAAGATGGATAGAAACCCTGGTGGATTGACTGATTCGCTTTTGTTTCACCCAAAGTTGTTAATGCTGTAATAAGATGGGATTAGCTTTCCCGTTGTCAGTAGATGGCGCATTATCAAAAAATAGCCGAGTTTACATTCCGAAGTACTGAGTCATATTTTTTTTGGAATATTTGAAATTTAACTGTTTATTACTATGTTTATAATTTTTGATTAACTGTGATTTACATTTCATCGGGATATTTATCGTTTTTTTCTGTTCTTTTACTACTTTTCGTTCAGTTCGCAATGATTAGTTATTTGTTTATTGTTGAGTTTTCTGTAATTCTTGTATTTGTAGCGCATAATGTTTTTTCAAGTTTGTACTTGGACATGGCTGCGTTTGTATGAAAGATCTAAGGTTAGTATCATTGTTTGAATATCCCGTACATATCACATATCCAACTAGTTAATTTAAAATTACTGTTCTGATTTTTGATGAAATAAGCACGTTAAACATGTTATGTCGTATTTTTTAACAAAATTGAATAAACACGAAATGTAAACTTGTCATGACAATGACAATTGTCCAACGTCATCATGACAAGTATTCATTTATCAATCTGTAATGACTTTACCGCCATCTACGAATGATCGTGAAGCTAATCCGATCTAAATAAAATATGAAGAATCACGTAGGCCGTACCTTAACAGTGTTGGTAGTCCGATTTCACAGGTATAAATGAACGCACCAGGGTTTCTATCCATCTTGTTAATGCTGTAATAAGATGGGATTAGCTTTCCCGTTGTCAGTAGATGGCGCATTATCAAAAAATAGCCGAGTTTACAACATTCCGAAGCACTGAGTCATACTTTTTTTGGAATATTTGAAATTTGACTGTTTATGACTTGATCTTGATTCACTTATTCCAAATTCAGAGAAAAAATATCAATGTCTATAGATAATACTGAGCAAAAGTTTTCAATAAGTACCTATCTTTGTTAAATATGTTTGAGGTGTTTTCTATGAAAATGTCTAAATGCATGATTTTCACTACTTTTTATTGAACTATAAGTTATACAAAATCATAGTTAGTGAACTAATTATCAAGCTGGTTTTTGTATTAAAGAAGCTACACACTTAAACTTACTATTGAAGGTAGTGTTAAGATCCTTGTTTTGTTGTTTAAGCGAAATCACGCTCAAAATGGCTGCACATGAACTTGCCCGTACATATCACATATCCAACTAGTTAATTTAAAATTACTGTTCTGATTTTTGATGAAATAAGCACGTTTTAAACATGTTATGTCTTATTTTTTAACAAAATTTAATTAATGCGAAATGTAAACATGTCATGACAATTGTCCAACGTCATCATGACAAGTATTCATTTTTCAATCTATAATGACTCTACCGCCATCTACGAACGATCGTGAAACTCATCCGATCTAATAAAATATGAAGAATCACGTAGGCCGTACCTTAACAGTTTTGGTAGGCCGATTTCACAGGTATAAATGAACGCACCAGGGTTTCTATCCATCTTGATAAAATCCTATACTAATAGATGCAAGGCGTGCCGTGGGGCAACTGAGACCTTAATGCATTTGCCGTCTGCTCGTCAAGTTTATGCGATCTCAGCCTATATCTATAGGCATAACACGGCGCTACAAGTGTTGTACTGCCATCTACGAAACTCTATTTCAACTATTTCAATCCATATGAATTGCCTGGATTAACTGAAATATTTCAAGTTCTAGTACAAAGATGAATTGAAATGGAACACAAGAACTATGCAGACTATACATTTGACTGGTTACCGCAGAGCTGTAAATTTGTGACCATGCCAAGGATTACGAATCTAGGAACAAAAAACAAATAAAAAACGGTTAAAAACAGGAAAAAAAAACGAAAAAAAAACAAAAAATAAACCCGGAAAAAAAAATGGAAAAAAGGAGTAATTATTTAGTTTGATATCACCAGAACAAACTAACCTTACGTAAACATTTGAGTGCGTGGACATTTAATACATACATTTCGCGAGGAGTAATTATTATAAGAAGTCTGATCTAACCAGGACGAACTAACCTCACGTAGACATGTGTGTGTGTGTGTGGAAATTTATTACATACATTTTGCGATGAGAACCTAATTACTTGGTCTGATCAAACCAGAACGAACTAACCTTTCGTAGACATTTGAGTACGTGGAAACTTTATTATTGTTCGTAGGTTTTTTTTTCAGACGGTTTTATCCGTTTTATTTTTGTTTTTTTCCGTTTTTTTTTCCAGGGGTAAATTTACCGTTCACCGATTACAGACCATCACCCGTTTCTATACACGTAAACCAGCATGCCTTTCAGAAAAATCGTGCAATGCTTTTCACTAATTCACTAATTCAAGGTTGGAAAACACTCTGGGGAAAATAGAAATAGCATAACGCAACCTTTTAGATATTGAAGGAACCTTTGATGAAATATCATTCGAATGCATGGTTTCAGCAGGTGGATGCTCTTAATGCTTCAAAATCGACAGGCTCAGACCGAAATATTTGGAGATTCCGCACAGATGGTCATTGCTTGGGGAACCCTACAGGGCTGGTTATTATTCTCGTCACTGTGGGACATGGTAGTAGTAGAACTGCTGAAATATTTAAATCAGGGATTCTATTCCGAAAGTAACGTGGACGACAAAATAGTCCTCGTTCAGGGAAACTATGCCCAAATAATGCAAAATAAAAAATCAATCTGTAAACAGTTTAATTTCCTCGTCATCAAGGACAGCATGAAATGTATTCATTCACTGACCTAGTCCTGGTCAAATAACAAAAAGTATAGTAAGGTGGGGTTAGTGTGTATTTGGGGTAAGTGTGTAGGGGCGTCATAATTTATATTCGGTGGTTTATCTTGGCTCCATCTATGAGCAGGTAGTACAACTACATGTTATGCCACGTTCTAATGAAGAATGCCAGAGTTCAAATTATTCTTAGACAAGCAGTGGTAATTAAAGAAAATACTTGACAGTGTGGGCATTGAACACAATTTGTTTAATAATTTTTAATCTGCCGTCATCTTGAAAAGCAAGGTGATTTAATCAATTAAATCGATATAGCAAGTTAAAAAAGTAAGTAATTTATTAGTTTTGCATATATTTTTGTTTTTTTTTAAATCTAACATCAAAATTTTAATTACTAAACAAGTTGCCCCGCAGAAACCTCATGTTTGTGCAAGTGTGTAGTAAATAGTACGGGCAAGTGTGTAGTATACTTCACACTTACCCCTGACAAATAAATGGAACAATAATGCGTTTCTATTATGTTCTAGAGAACCATGGTACGTTGTTACAAAAAAAAATCCAACAAACGTTCAACCTACGATGAGACCACCCTTCAGAGAGCATTGGAAGAAATACGTAGGGGAGTGAGTACCCAATACGGTGCTCATAAGAAATACGGTATCCCCCAGATGACACTTAGTTACCACAGGCGGGGAATTAGAGGCAAGAAAAGTTCAACTATGGGGAGATCAACGGCAATTCCTGTTAATGAAGAAGCTAAACTCGCAGAATGTTTGATCGCGATGGAAAAATGGGGGTGGGGATTGACACGACGTGACATTTTCAGTATTGTAGAGCAATATGTTACTAGAAATAACCTTAAAACACCTTTTAAGAATGGGCGACCGGGTGAAGATTGGTTTTTGGGTTTTTCCAAGAGACATAATTTGTCAATAAAAAAACCCCAGTCTGTGGAATACGCAAGAAAAAAGAGTTTGGATCCTTTTATTATAAATAACTATTTCGACCTCTTGAAGAAACAGTTAGACGAACTTAGTTTACACAACAAACCTCGTCAAATTTGGAACCTAGATGAAACAAGCTTCTGTCTGGATCCCTCTAAGACTAAAGTGGTCGGAAAACGGGGAGCTCCTTCATCGCGAACAACTGCAGGATCTGGAAGGGAAAATACCACTGTATTGATGGCTGTTAGCGCTGACGGATTTAAAGCTGCCCCATTGATCGTTTTTAAAGCAAAAAATATGTGGGATGACTGGGTTGCTTCTCCTTCAGAAGAATACCCAGGGACTTCATATGCCGTGACTGCCAATGGGTGGATGGAATCCGAACTGTTCTTAAATTACTTCAAAAAAACCTTATTGGAAGTATTAGGACCTGATCGTCCAGTCTTACTTATATATGACGGTCACGTGTCTCACGTCGATGAAAGACTAAACCAAGTTGCTCGCGATAATAGAGTAACAATCATGAAACTTCCACCCCATTCATCCCATATTTTACAGCCCCTAGATTTAAGCGTTTTTAAGTCACTAAAAGTAAAGTGGGATCAAACACTTGTTCAATGGCAGAGGCATAATGAGGGAAGAAAGCTACCCAAAAAGAAGTTTAGTTCATTAGTAGGCAAAATTTGGAAAGAAACAGACCCTGAGATAATTCGCAACGGTTTTAAAAAAGCTGGCATTCACCCCTTTGACTCTAACGTAGTTACCAAAGAGAAATATGATCCTGCAGCATACAAGAGATGGGCGGACCAACAACGTAATCCTGATCAGGTATTGAATAACAATCAAAGTCACTTGCCACAGCCAGGTCCCTCTGGCATAAACGTAGAAAACCAACAATGTAATCCTGATCAGGTATTGAATAGCAATCAAAGCCACTTGCCACAGCCAGGTCCCCCTGGCATATATACAGAAAACCAAGTAGAAAAACCTGTAGACTTCCAAGAATTACTATTGGCAACGGTTAAACAATCAAATCCTTCTGAAAAGGTAAAAAAACGAAGAGTGGCTAAAGGTGCGGAGGTCATAACAGGAGATGAAGTTCAAAGTCTCATGGAAGGGAACAAAAGTAAAAATTTTGAAGAGGGGGAAAATCATAAGAAAAATGGTAAAAGCTCAAATGAAAATATTATATTTGATGATAGTGACGACGATATAGACGAAGAGATTAGAGAGATGGAAGAACTTGATGCATGCATGACGGAAATGGATAGACCCGTGACAGATATAGAGAAAGATGACTGGGTGTTAGTGACTTTGTCAGGAAAAAAATAAACAGATGCTATGTTGGGCAAGTTATTTCGGCAAAGAAAGGAGAGGAGGAATTGGAAATAAAATTCACCAAGAGAGTACCTTCCTTAGATCCATCAATCTGTTCAACTTTTTCTTGGAAATGCCCGGATGAATGTGCTCTTATCGCTAGAGAGCACATAACATTAACCCTTCCTAAACCCACCTTCACCAAACGAGGTCTAATACGATTTGAATTAAATTTTTCAGCTTATAACATACAATGAAATCATAATATTTCATCTAACATTAATGTAACATTTCTATTTTTGCATAACTTTGATACATTGATTAATTTAGCAATTGTTACTTTTTACGTTGTCCATTATTTTTTATTAAAAAGTTTGTAACTTTCAGATCGCTTTTCCTTTTCAACTTTTTTTTATAGCATATTAAACATCGCTTCTTTCAGACTTACACACATGCCCCTGACTTATTCAAATGCATAGATATGCAAAATATACAATAAGTACACACTTGCCCCCATTGAGTTACCTTACCTTGAGTTACCTTGTTTAAAAAAAATAGCACAAAATGAAAAGTTTTAACATTTTCATGATCCTGCTACGACGGCATATTAGGAAGACAACAAAGTAAGTTACTAATGTACGTATATTTAATTATTTTCTTTGGCTGAATTTTTACGAGTATGTATATGTAAACTTGCATAATTTTACTAAACTCTTACCCCACCTTACCTTTACCTAGTACCTAGTGAAATTGAAACTGTTTATGAGAAACTCGACTATAAATGTCATGATAACAATTTCGATTGTTTGAATACTATTCGATTATTTACTATATTACGAGTTCATTTTGCACTGTGAAACCCCTTTTCGTTTTAAGATAATATCGTCTGGAAGTCTGTGTCGATTTAGATAAACTCCCCACTCTATACTCCGTTGTCCCAATATGATGCCATATTATGTAAACTAATTTTCGAGTTTTAGTTCCGCTATCAACCTTGGATCTGATAATTTGAGCATGCATGAACTGAAGTGAGTAGAACATAAGTACAATCATTCGATTCAACATAGTTCAGGTCTCAATAAAGTAGGCAATGCGTATCTTGTAGATATTGAAAGACAGTTATCATCAGGACGTTTGAGCAATGTCACGGAATGACAACGTTTTCTGTAAAATACTTCTGCCCACAACTCCACCGTTCTGTAGTCGGAACACGTATATAACCATAACATTTTTGCTTTCGTGTATTGTGCTCAATTTTCAAAACGTTTTTGTGTCCTCTGAATTCACCCTATTATTCGAGTTATTCCACTTTATATCATTCAGTTGGAATATGAGAATGTATGACTTATGTGAGTTAATCATTGAACTCCATCACTTTCACTGACAAGTCACTGAATTTCATAAATGTTTTCAAAATGAATATATACCCTATAATGTATGCCTAATTGTTCATTTTGGTTTCAAATAACTAGATAACATTGAATTCAAATTTAATACGCTATGAGCTGTAGTAATTGTAAAGTCATGGCATCTTTATTTTGCACCCGTGCGACTTTGAAGACTTCAACTGATGACTGGCAATGCCAGTTTCGTTTTGATATTTACGGTCTAGAATTGTACTGGTTAAGACTCACCGAGACCTGTTGAATTAATTCACATCTATTATTTTGGATACCATTGGTTGGATTTGTGATAATTCACATTTGGATGTACTCTACTATCAAAAAGCAGATCCTTGATTCCTGAATTGGCGTAACACTTCCACATCATAGGGAAGTGATTTCGTATCAGATTTGTCAGAGGTTTCCTCTTGGAGTGTTTGTGGTAATTGTGGCAGTTATGGCGATAATTTGAGAAGTTGTTTAGCAAGAAAGAAAAAAATTCTGTTAAATTGTGTAGCTTTCAATAGGACAGTTCGAGAATGTGAAAACTCGTACCAAAAATCTAGTAGATGTGCAAACAGATATGGAAATAACCATATGCTAACAACAGACATGCTATCAACAGACCAGCTCACAGACATTTGTAAGATATGGACTATTGCAACAGCAAGAATGATTCTTGACATGATTTTTTGGGTTTATGACCTTCCACAATCTGAAAATGAAAGGCAAATTAATTAATTTGCCCGATAAGTTACTGCGTTCACAAGACTGCTGCTGTCTTGAAAGAAATTAATTTTTGTCAGTAACGTACCCTACACTGAATTTGCCTATCTGAAATAATGAGATCGAATTAACAAAGAATACTTCTCTTTTTTTGAAAATTGTTGGGATCAATACTCACACATACAAAACCCAAAAACGCTGGTGAATGTTCAAAAAATTGTGTTTACAACATACCTTGTTCGTGTGGCAAGAGTTGTATAGGTGAAACATCAAGATCATTGATTGTGCGCCAGGAGGAACGTAAAAGTTACACCAGAAATCGAAAAATAACGGGTTCGAAAATATCCGAACTTATTCTAACATCTGATGGCGATCATATGATGGAATGGAATAATACCAAAGTTTTATTGAGAGAATCAAATCAAGAAAAATGAGAGTTAAAGGAAACTGCGTGCATTATTTTATTGAACAACTGCTTTTCAACCAATTTCATTGAAATGGACCGCACCTGGTTACCTCTCCTCAGAGATGAAATAATGGAATGGTGATTGATTGATACCGAACACCTTATGTATGGGGATACCAAATGTCAATCAAAAGAACGTATGACAGATTTCATTTGACTCTGTCAAAGAAAGATCTTATTTCCAAAACCGCAATTCAAATTCAGTTTCTTCAGCGTCTTTCCAAGAAGTTTTGATAACGGAGGCAGATATAGCCTCCGAAACGTCAACAATTTTCAAAAACAGAGAAGTATTCTTTGTTAATTCGATCTCATTTTTTCAGATAGACAAATTCAGTGTAGGGTACGTTACTGACAAAAATTTATTTCTTTCAAGACGGCAGCCTTGTGAACGGAGTAACTTATAGGGCAAGCTGATTGATTTACCCTTCTACACTTGTACAGATTTCTTCGGATTAACATTTTTTCATTTTCAGATTATGAAAGGTCATAAACCCAAAAAATCATGTCAAAAATCGGATTTCCTCCACAAAATCAAACTTTCAATCAATATTTAGCAAGAATCATATTGTGAAAATCAATTTTTTTTAATATTGTACTATAATTTCGGAATTTCTTCATTCAGTGTTTCGGCAATAATCCAACAGACATAATTAATCGGTCACATATTTGAATATTTTTTTCTAAATCTCGCAGTTTAAGAAAATACCTATTATATAGTCCTACTGTACATAGTCCGGATTGTTTATAATCCATCTTTTATTTTACTTAGAGTTTGTTCAGTTCATTACTAGAATAACGGTCATTCAATATTGCTTTGACAGACATATATATATTGAGGAAATGTGTGTCTAGTTCAAACCTAAAACGCAATTGAAAGAGAACACTTGTGGAGAAACATATCTTTTCTCATAGGAGATAGACATTTTTTGGCAGTGTTTGAAATATTTAGTATTCAGTTTGTTCAAGTTCAATAATCAAAAATATACAGCTCATACTTTGTTTGTCAGTATGTTTAAATTTCACAATTATTGATATAACTTTATTCGAACGCCATATAGAGAAATCATCCTGTACTTGTCCTATATATTTTGATTGAAATGGTCGGTCCTCCAATTCTTTTCGAAAACATGTTAAGAATACTCAATGACAAATACCTGAACGTGATCTTATTGGACTGCTGAAGGATCGTATGATCGAAACGAACAGGTGATGAGCCATGCTCATTATGTCTACGTGTGCACGGCAAAAAGATGAATAGCACATGCACGTGGTGGCAAATCAAAGTACCATAATAAGGATAGACGTAATTTTTGTTTTCTTATTTTCCTTCAAATAGCCAGGAAAATAGTTTCATGAAGGGGAATTTGGTTGTGTTCAGAATAGATCTTTTTGATCGAATATACACCAGTGGTGCATCGTACTGATGAGGGACAACCAGAATAAAACACGAGTCTATTGATATGAATAATTGTGGTCATGTGGCTAAACAACACAATTGGGAGACAACATCAGCGCATCATCACGAAAGGCTAATTTTATCATTGCGCCGCACATGTTGGGTCTGTGGGGATATATTTTTTAAGAGCGATAGTGGAGATGACGAAGCACCTGCCCGTAACAAAACCACGTAGCTGGGAGCGCCAATAAGGTAGATAGCTTCTAATCGTAGAATCGGTTTTGCGTCAAAACTAATGATTTTATAAAATTTCTTTTTCTTCTCCTGAGTCTATAATCTCTTTAGATTCCCGAATTCTCACAAACGAATTGAATAATTTGTTCCAACAAAATTTTTGCAAAAAAATAAAACTGAACGCTCAAAACCGATTCCCGTTTCATCAAGGGTATTGTTTGCTCTTAATGTTAATGACTTCTTATGTTCCGCTTGCAACTATTATTGCACTTAATTACAATAACAGTTCCGAAGTCCTTATTAATTAGCGTACTGCTTCTTTAGCGCTTCGTCAAATAAAAACATTTTCCTTTCTATCTTTCCGATATATATAATTTTTTTTTCTACAACCGTGCATTTCTACCCACTTTTCCACACGCATTTTAGTTTTGAAAGTGTCACTTTCCCGCACTAGTGCAGGAAAAATCGAATTTCCACACTAGTGCGGGAAAGTAAAATATGTCGATTCAACGTTATTATATGTACATTTTAATGATTTTACCTGTATATTACTATTCAAACTAATATAAAAAATATGGCTAAATCATATAATAATATTCATCGCGGTTTAATTATGCACTCATAGAAGAATTTGAACACAGATTAACTCAATTACATCACAAATATGCATTTGGAAAAATCTCACGTGAGATTAGGGGAGGGGGAGTAGGTCAAGGAAAATCTCACGATATCTCACCAAGGGGGGAAGGGGGACCTGTCACACTACTTTGAAATTGTTGCATATAGTCCAAAAAGGGTATGGGTTGCTGCTTCAATATAATAATTCCATATTTACTAAATTATTCATGATTTTCGGATCATCCGCAAACATCTCCGTGAAGTACGACAAAACACATTTTAGGTAAGTACTCGCATATTATATTTGCATGAGAAGGTAGGAAGGAGTCTTCAGAAACGATATGAACTTTTTCTTCTCCTTCTTTGATCATTTTTAGCAGAATTATGACCAATCAAATATTCGGCTCTGCCAGAACTTTCAGCGGTGGATAAGGGTAAACCTAAAATTTGATGTTGGCCTTCACTCGCGTTTTCTGAAAAAACGAGCGCATGTCATAAGAAATTACTAGGAATAATCATATACTTTCCAAGATTACAGGAAAAATCTATTTTTCGTGTTTATCATAGTTCCAACTACTAGCATACCAAGTTTGGTGGTGCTACAATCGATTCTTGTCTCAACACCCAGTCGTACTGGATTAAGGAGATTAATCTGGAATGTATTGTCATCTGAGTTGAAAAGTTAGGCCATTGATTTGAGGTGGGAACACAGAGTTTTCTATAGAGAATGATCATCAAATTCAAACTTTTATAGTGTCACAGACCTGAGAGTTGATAAAGACTTCTCGAATTGTTCGAGATCGTTCGATGAATTAGATGGAAAAATCTAGAAGCACTAACTTTTGTTCTGGATCAATCGTCGAACATTATTATTGTGTTCTATTGATTTCTTCATTTTTCTAGAACTTTATTTATACAGGGTGTTAATTAAGTACGTTGACAAACTTTGGGAGGTGATTCTTTGAAGGTTTTCAGGACGAAAAGTTCATATAAACATATGTTCCAAACGGCTTGGTTTTCGAGATACAGGGTGATTAAAAAATCTTGAAAAAAATGTATTTTTGAGTTAACTTCGACATTTTTTACAATAATCAGTTCAAATTAGGCAAGTACAATCCATTCAATAGTACGCACGATACAAAATAATGCATTTCTCAAATAATTCACAGGGTCCTCCTTTTTTCAGAGTCAAGCTTTGTTCAACCCTTCAGAATTTTTTTTTCCGCCACCACTGACATATTATGAGAAAGGAATAATGAATGTTGTTTCATTTAACATCTTTTCGCCCTCTTGATGTTTTTCATTTACTTGTACGGTTCAGGAGTTACAATGAAAATATTAACAAAAACATTTTCCAGTGTGGCATAACATTAGAAAATTTGAAAATTAAACATTTTCAATTATTGTAAATTGATGGAAATATTTTTTCAGAATTAGAAAAATCTACGATGAATAAAAATTATACAATAAAAAGTATAAAGACAAGCTTTTATACAAATGCACTGAAAATGAAAAAATAATTTGTTTCATTTTTTGATATAGGTTATTCTGTGAGTATCAAAATCTTTCTGTACAAGATTACCTAGATCAAACAATGAAATGAATTATTTTTTCCTTTTCAGTGAATTGTATAAAAACTTTAAAATGTTTTCTTTTTATAATTTTCATTTTTAACATTTTAGTTCATTTTTTATGTGAAACTGAAAATCTCCAACCCAAAAACCATCACATACCAATTTTGAACAGAATCGGATCATAATCACAAAACTCGTCCGCCATATTGGAGCCACCATTTTGTTTTTTAACAAACATTTTTTTAATGCATTGTCACCGGAATTACGGAAACCTGCCATATTTCAAATTAATCGGAGTATTAGAAGTGGGTCAAATTCAACTTTTATTAAATTGTTTGTTAGTTAGTTACAAGTGAAGCTAAATAAAAGCTTGTTATTGTAAAGATGTGATTTCTTTTTGTGATATCTAACAGAAAACTACTATCTTCCCGTCACTGCGGTACGCTGGATATTAAACTAGATCTAACAGATATTGGGAAAACCTTAACTTTCAACCTGAAGATTCTGATGGTAAAAATGTGCATTTTCATTGAGATATTTGATTAAAAATGTTTTTACCCATCAGTCTTGATAGAGAACTCATACAAATTTTTTGTTATTTTAAAAAAAGATAATTTTTAGTTTTCAATTGAACGTTTCCTTTTCAACATAAAAAACTTCCGAAAGGTAATCCTGTAATGGAAGATAGTTAATAGGGTTTATCTAATAGTCGCAGATCATTACACATTTGATTTTCATTTATGAATCTCTGGTCATAACTCCGAAAAACTAAATAAAACAAATTTTCGTTTCCGTACGGAGTACATTATTTTATCAGAAATTTCGGTTTGTTTTTTCTTCTGCAGTAATGCAGAAATTTTGTAATCAATTTGAATTCATAAAAATAGCAAAGTGGGCTTTGATATTAATTCATTTATTCAAATATCAACAACTTGACAGTTATCGAAAGTTGAGAAACTGTCTCATTGTTAATTCTTCATTAGTGCAAGCTATAAAGCAGATTCATTCAATATTCCTTTGGATAAAATGGTTGAATATACAAATTCAGAAATGGCAGACATGCACTTAATGTATGGAATGGCTGATGGTAACGCTCGTGCCGCCAGACGAATGTATCTAGAAAGATTTCCACAACGTCATATTCCCAGCACACAAATGTTCATCAATATTCACTCCCGTCTTCGTGAAACGGGTACTTTCAAGAGGTCTGCTGTTCTCATAGGAAGACCCAGGAGAGTTAGAACAGTTCAGATAGAAGAAGCTGTACTTAACGAAATTGACCAGCATCCAGACACCAGTACAAGACAAATTGCGGCACAGTTTAACGTAACCCATGTATTGGTATGGCAAATTTTAAAAGAGCAACAACTTTAGCCCTATCACATACAGCGTGTTCAAGCTCTTCTGCCAAGGGATTTTCCGAAGAGAGTAACTTTTTGCACTTGGATTCGAAATAAATTGTTGGGAAATCCATGGTTTTTATCTCAAGTGTTATTCACCGATGAGGCATGCTTTTCCCGTAAAGCCATTATTAATTTTCACAACAATCATATGTGGGCTGATGAAAACCCACACGCCGTGATTGAAAACCATTTTCAAGAGACGTTTTCTGTGAATGTTTGGGTTGGAATTGTAGGGAATTTCCTTATCGGGCCACATTTTCTGCCTCATAGACTCAATGGTGACCATTATCGACATTTTCTTGAATTCATCTTACCTGGACTCCTAGAAGAGATCCCACTGAGGAAAAGAATTGGAATTTGGTTTATGCATGATGGTGCTCCAGTACACTTCAGATTGGTTGCACGCCAATATTTAGAAGAGAATTATTCTGATCGCTGGATTGGGCGTGGTGGGCCACAACTTTGGCCACCAAGGTCACCCGATATGAATCCACTTGATTTTTTCCTCTGGGGGCACCTTAAATCATTAGTGTACCGAACTCCAGTTCAAAGTGAAGAAGACCTGAGGAATCGCATACAGGAGTCATGCGGAATTATAAGAAACACTCCAGGTATTTTTGAGCGTGTCCGCCAGTCTATGGTTAGGCGCATAAACGCATGCATTGAAGTTGGCGGTGGCCATTTCCAGCAGCTGCTCTGACATATCAATTTCAATAATGGTCCTTTTCTGAACTTAATTTTATTCCTAGGGAATTTATGTTACTTTGCTCTAGTATTTGATAATAAAGTTATTCACTATTGAAAATGTCCAAAATTATTTTGCCATAATTAACTTTGTGCAATACATATTCAACCTGAGTTATGGTAAAAAATGTATGGGAGCTCCATAACATTACATTTTCTCTACACGAGCAGAAAATAGCTATTTGTGTAATGAGAACAAAATGACGCATTGCGTCACGCGCTAATCTTTGGAGAGTGGCAATGACACTTCGATTATTTTATATCATGCGCACTATTGAATGGATTTTACTTGTCCAATTTGAACTAATTTGGATCGATTATTGTCGAAAATTTCGAAGTAAACTCCAAAAACTTGGGACATGTTTATATGAACTTTTCATCTTGAAACCTTTCAAAGAATCACCCTTCAAGTTTGTTAGACTGTTTGCTTCTCAAATTTCTTTATGTTATGCGTTACTGGAAAATGTTTGTGTTAATATTTTCATTGTAACTCCTGAACCGTACAAGTAAATGAAAAACATCAAGAAGGCAAAAAGATGTTAAATGAAACAACATTCATTATTCCTTTCTCATAATATGTCAGTGGCGGCGGAAAAAAAAATTCTGAAGGGTTGAACAAAGCTTGACTCTGAAAAAAGGAGGACCCTGTGAATTATTTGAGAAATGCATTATTTTGTATCGTGCGTACTATTGAATGGATTGTACTTGCCTAATTTGAACTGATTATTGTAAAAAATGTCGAAGTTAACTCTAAAAAATCTTGAAAAAAATGTATTTTTATCACCCTGTATCTCGAAAACCAAGCCGTTTGGGACATATGTTTATATGAACATTTCGTCCTGAAAACCTTCAAAGAATCACCTCCCGAAGTTTGTCAACGTACTTAATTAACACCCTGTATATAAAAGCAATGCATTTGTGAGATGGAGTTAGTTAGAAGTTAACTTGGATACAAGTATTTTTGTATCAGTTTTGACAGTGACGTTAGTAAGTGACAAGTATTGTATTACAGTGTTGTCAAGTAAAGTTTGAATAATAAAGGCAAGTCCACACTAGTGTACACTTATTTTTGAACCCGAAGACGCAACAATTGGTGACAGCAGCGGAAAAAGTGTTACTGAAGAAAGAAAAGTAAGGCAGTTTTCCAGTATTTGATGGTGAATACCCGAGCAAATAATTACGACGAGATGGCGACATCAGCACATATCCTTGAGTTTTTAAAGGAACAAGAAGCCAAACGAAAACAAGAACAAGAAGAGCTTCTACAACAATTCGAACTGAAAAGGAAACAAGAACAAGAGGAACAAGAAGCCAAGCGAAAACAAGAATAAGAGAAACAGGAGGCGCGATTAGTCTAGCAGTTACAACAACAACATGTTGATCTTCTGCAACGTATTAGTCACAGTCAACATTGCTTTCAGAATGAAATCACCGAAGTAGTACAAGAGGTCAAAGGTGAAGTTCAAGAAGTCAGAGGCGAAGTCCAGGTAGTCGACAGAAGGGTCCAAGACGACGAAAATGAACTGTCTAATATAGATGAACGGGTGGCAACGAAGTGGATAGGATCAAGGAGAGGCTGGAAACGTTACACTTGTTTTGACAGTGACGTTAGTAAGTGACAAATATTGTATAACAGTGTTGTCAAGTGCAAGTCCACACTAGTGTACACTTATTTTTGAACCCGAAGACGCAACAATATAAACAGGTGCAATGACGATATTTTTCTTGGTAGCAGAATTTAGAATATCAACAATTTATTTAGAAGACTGAGAAGGAACAACATTTTCTCCGAATAATGAATAATAAACATTTGAGTATTTATTTCAACAAATTATCATAGTAAACTATGGAAAAGTTGAGATCGAGTTGAGACTGCTAATGGATTCGGTACATAACAGGATAACAGTCTCCGGCATAAAGTTCGCAGCATCTGGAAAACTTTTTATTATTGATTTGTCAAAAAAAAAATTCTTGATAGAAAGCTCTGCTTTATCCCAAAAGTAAATAAAAAACATCAGAATTGAATTTTTCACGACCCTATACGAGAAATATTTAAAAAAATGCTTTATTTTCGAAAAAATATGATCCCATCACTTTATTTTTCAGGGTAGGATTAAAAGTCACCAGGAAATATTGTTCACAATCGAATAATTGCCCTTGAAATATATGAGGGAATTCCACGAAATCTTGCTGCAAATAGTAATTAAAACTGAATTGTCTTAAAGTTATGATACCAGAATGAATATTAATTTATTTTCACACTACGATTAACAATTTTTGATACGAATATACAGCATTATCCTATCAATTTTCATTTTGGAGATAATAATTCTAGTCTAGTTTATTATTCCTTATATTGTACAGGGCGATGAGGAGAAAATAAAAAAAAAGTTGAAAAAATAAATTGGTCAAGGATCATGGATCAACATTCGATTCTGAACAATATTTTCTAGAGACTTTCAATTCTGCCGTGAGAAGTGAAGAAATGGGATCATATTTTTGGGAAAACAAAGAATGTTTGTGAAGGGCCAAGTAGCTCAGTGGTTGAGACTGTCGCGTACAAAACCATTAACTACTGGTCGGCTAGGGTCGAAGCCTTAGCGAATACAGATTTTTATCTGATGGCCCGAGAAAGTTCTAAGAATCGCACGTTAAAAGGTAGGACCTTGTTAATCCTTGGCTCGCACAAGTTTCGACTTTTGAGGGCTGCCGTTCGTAAGGGCACGACAGCTGGTTAACGGAAAAAACAATTTTAACAATCAACAATCTCCCTCGTATAGGGTCGTGCAAAATTCAATTCTGGTGTTTGCAATTCAGGTTTGGGATGAAGCAAAGGTTTTTATCTGGAATATTTTTTTTTGACAAATTAATAATAAAAAAGTTTTCCATATGCTGCGAATTTTATGCCGGACACTGTATCATAAAATGTACAATAACTTGCTGTGCTGTTCGTAAAATTTAAGAAAGAAGGCATAAGAAAGGGAGTACTTATACAATTCTACATGTTTTTGGTACGGCCGCTGAAGTCAATAATTTTTTCGAAAATGAGAAAGTTTTTACTTTTGTTTCGAAAAAAGGGGCATTATCTCATTAATTACAAATACACCGATTACTAAGGTGATTAACAAGATTTGTCAAACGTGTCTCTCCCTTTCTAGAGCTTCCGAAACGAGTATCATTTATATGGTCGGAAGAATAACTTGTTTCTATAATTTTATGTCTAACTCCAATGAACTAGAAGAGAAATTCAATAAAGCTTACCATAATTAACATGCTATATAGAAATACAGTACTCTGTCCTGACCACGATCAAAATTGGCAGGGACGAGGATACTGATAAACCGCCAAAAGCACTCTCGAAACGAAAGGACAAAATCAAGCTCAGCTCAGAAAGAGATTTGATTAGCTTATTTAACAAGGCCTACTGAAACTTTCAGTTTCAGATGTTACGTCAAGAAGAGTACCTAACAGAAGAGGTCTAGAAAGGGCTGAAGGAGCAAACTTCTGACAAAAAACTGGAAAGGGTTTGTTCAGAGAAAAAAATAGAAAAAGCAGTGCCTCAGTGCCCTCCAAACCAAATTTCAGTCAACTTATTGAAGGTGTGAAAGTGGGCTCTGGGACAAATTTCCCAGAGATTCACCTGACAACGAAACATATAAAAGTCGTAAGTAGAAGATGAGGAGAAGGATAAAACTACAAGGCCATACTTTCATCTCATACAATAGACCTGGATGGCTGCCCTGATTGAGCACTGACAATGCCGCCTTGCATTGTTTACATCAAACCCTATGAAGGTGCGCAAATGGGCGTTGTTGAAGACGTGGCAATAATACCTCATAACAAAATGTTGGTTACGTACTTACCCAGGGATAATCCAAGAAAAATATCATTGCACTGAAAGGGCTCAGAACGACAACTCCAACGCAACTAACTGGAAGGTACTAAGGAGAACATCCGACACCCGGAGGCCAACTAGAATTTCTCACTGTTTCGGTTGATCTTCAATCAGCTGAAAGACTAAGGAAAATTGTAGGGTATGATAGGTTAATGATAGACATACAGCTCTCAGAACTTAATACCTCAGGTACCCAACAAACTGCAGATGGCACCAAAAAGCAGGCCATGAAGGCTGCCAGAAATGCTGGGAATCTGTAAGCAAAGGACATAACCTCGGATGTGCCCTCATGCAGACGGACGAATTGATACGAAAGTCCACGATCGTGAGCAAGCAAATCAAACCTGTTTGATATTTCACGTACCATTTTCAATAGGTTTAGTATTGAAAAAGTAGTCAGTCCGTCGTTGAAGGTGTAAGAAAATAGTTGGCGGAAATCTACGAAGATCGTTGACCTACAGGAGAAATATGAACGGTCCTAGAACAGAATCTTCCGGCGCACCTAGTTTAACGTTTTTTAAGTCAAATGACGAATCATTGCAAATAACGACCAAATCACTATCTGTCATATAAGATTGTATCCAATTTATTTAATTTCAAGAATTTTTCCTTAATCCATGTTGAAACGTATGCGGAAGCTAACACGGAAAAATATGTGTAATTGTTTGAAATTTTTAAACAACTTTTGTCTGGAATGGTTACAAACACACTTTTGTGTAGAAGTTTTTCACACTACTGTTTATACTATTTTGTTGTAATAGTATACCCACTTTGTGTATTTTTATTTGAATCCATTTTGTACACATTATTGTTTAAATTGGTTAACACCGTTGTGTATAAATGATACAGAAATTTCAGTTCTTTTTTGACAATTCTGTGGACTATATAATTGAAAAATTCGCAATATTGTGTTATTATTTGACATAACATTTGTTTTTATTATAATTCTGTGAAACAAAATTGAAATTCAGAATGCACAATACTGTATAAGAACTTTAAACAACGCTTTTTTAAAATGGCCCTAACGTGTGAGACATTTACACAATGAGTTTATTAAATATCTCATCACTGCTTCCTCGTTCTCTAGCTGCCCCTTCCTTCTTGACAGGTGTTGAAGATTGCTTTGGTCTTGCTAGTAGTGAATTCTAGTTTAGCACGGGTGTGTCCTCTATCGGCAGGTGGTCTTGTTTTGTGATTTATTACAAATTTCGTGTTGTACCTTTTGGATAAAAAATATGTAAAATCCATTCACAATTATGTATTACACATATTGTGTATAAAAGTCACAAAACTGGGGAAAATTTCACCATAAACCCAAATAAACAATCATTGGTAAAAAAATATATTACAACCAGGTGTACTAATTTTCAACAATTGTATATATTATTAAAACATTTTTTCACATTGTTAAAGGAAAATATATCCAAAGGGATTTTTTTCCGTGTATTGGTTTCCAAATGATTTATTAGTCTGGGGACAAACACTATTAATGAGAATTAGAAAACCGACAGAGCAATATGAGTTTTATTTAGTTCACTTGACATGAAGGCATTTTTCTTAGTTCAAAAGCAATAATAATGATGAATACTTGTTACTTTCAATATCATAATGGGCTCGAGAAAGTGTCTTATTTAAATACAAGTTGATTATAATGATAGTATAGATATTTTAATATAAACACAACAAAGATTTGGGCTGATTATGTGTCTCACTCCAGAAGTAAGTATTCAAATGCATCTAGGACTAACAAGAATGAAATAACCTAACGAAATTTCAATATTAAAGAGATCTGGTAGACAAAGTAATTGGAATTTTATGTTGGTGAGTGATGGATTTTAGACACATTATGTGAGACGGTGAAATGTGTTTTATGGTATATTTTCTTTTGGAAATGAGTTATTTTTATGTTGAAAATATCTTACACTTTCATGATATTTATCGTTTAAATATTTTCTACCTTTTTTGCTATGGTAAATAAAGCTGTTTCGTGGAACTTTGCTGACCAGTATTTACCCCTTCCGCCCCCCATACAAAGTCCATGCATTTGTGAAGCCGTGCCGAACCTGTAAATCTACAACTAGCCCTTCGAGATGATGGTGAAATAGGAGAACCAGTAGCGTTGTGATAATATCACTCTCTGTCTGGATATTCTCTCGTTTCTGCATCCCATCGGAAAATCATATTAATTGAAATATGTAATATGATACCAGAATGGAAATGAATTTATTTTCACACTACGAATAACACTTGGAGATAATTCAGTTTCATTTTCTATTTGAAGCAAGATTTTGCGGATTTTCATCACATACTTATTTCAATAAATGTGATTTTCTAATAGAAGCGGGGAAGATATGTACATACAGAGAGTGATATCATCTTATCTAGGAATGTACCATCCGTCTAGAATAGTATTCCTTATGTCGGGACTACGATTTGAATTTCTGGATCAAAATCGTTAAAAATTAAGTGATGGATCAAATTTTTTGAAAACAAACCAAGCTTTTTAATCATAAAAAAGAAAATCATTTACGGTGTTTGCAATTCAAGTTTGGGATAAAGCAGAGGTTTTTATCATGAATGATTTTTTTTTTAAATCTATAATAATTTATCTAATTATTGAATATTATTATTGAAATATTATCTAATTATTGAATAGCAGTTCTGTTCAAAAGCCTTGCCACAGTGTGTCATTATCTATATTTCTACTGCAAATCTATTAGGTTAAGGGCTCCTAATACTACTGAAATTCTACGTATCAAAATGTTGAAATGCGGAACCTCATCAGAATAGTGGAAGTAACCTTATGAAGTTTGAATCTTTTGTGGAAAAAACGTTTACAGCTTTAAGTTTACCATAAACGATTTTGGGTCAGTTAGTTAGAGTCTTAAAAGATGATATACCAATCGAAGGGTCCAGCAAAGAAAGAACATTTTATTGAGAAACCCACATTGAATAAAATGCAAAGTGGAAGTTAATGAAAATATTGAAATCACGTGGCCTTGAATTTTGTAATTTTTTAAATACTACTCATTCTCATTAACTATTACCATGCTTGCTGGGCATTGGACATAGTACCCCCCTAACATTTAAGTTATTTTCATAATTATATAAAAAGGATTTTTCCTCTGCATAACTCGTATAAATAAGGCTGAAGATGGATTCTTGCCGAATCCGAAAATGTACCCACTCCGAAATTGTTATTTGTTAGATTAAAGTTGTGGAGATGATTTTGTGATATTTCTTCCCGTTTAGTCTACACCACTCCACTTTGAGCAAAATGGACTTTTCCCAAATATTAAAATAATGAAGTATAAACATAAATAATCAAAATAATTATTTTGAACGGGACCATTATTAACTCGTGGTATAATCTACTATTATTGGTCTAACCTAATGGAAACAGTTCATTTTCCTAATGCAAAATTAGCTTTGTATATAGTTTCACACAGTTAACGTTATTGTCATTCAGAGAAAATTGCATAATGTCTTCATTCGCGAATCGTAAATTTTCATAATTGCAGGAAGAAGCGTCGCCATTTGAATTAGTTTGTGTAAGGATATTGCGATTATTCTAGAAGATAAAAACGCCTCATTAATTTAAATGGATGCACCTATTACCTCATAAACGTGCAATTCATTGCAAAAAGCTTTCCACGTGTCTGTTTTGTCTACATCACCTAGTATCAAAAGTTTCTCGATTGAGTCAGACGAAACAATAGCGTTTCCAATACTTTGCCAGGGTAGGTACAATATATTTTGTTCTAATCCAAACTTACCCCAAAGCAAAAAAACAGTTCGAAGTCGCCCACCCAAGGAAGTATTTTTTTATTGAAATTAAAATCATTGTAAAATAAAATTATTATCTTTGGCAGGATAATCATATGATGCTAAATTCTGGCTGTCACCAGACCAGAGTATAGGTTTTGAATCCGATCTGAATCGCTCGGTTTTAGCTTAGGTTATAGCCTCCCCAGCAGCAGAATAATTAACTTCACAATATTTGACTGTGGTGTGTGTCAATATTTTGCTGAGATATTTAAATTTGTATAATATAGTTCTCAATGTTTTTGTTACATTGTTAATATGAATATCCCATCTCATATGGTTATCTATTGATACACCTAAATATTTAATTTCATTTGTTATTTTTTCTAGAAGAATTAGAGTTATCGATTTCTAAGGTTTTGTATTGTGGTACGTTAGTTTTATATGACGTGAATGGGACAAAGCAAGTTTTTTCTGTATTAATTGTTAGTAATTTATGATTGAACCATGTCATAATTTGAGTCAGGTCGTTTTCAGCTTTTGTTTTGAGATCTTCCCAGTTTTCGTCTTGGTAAAAAATAGCTGTGTCATCTGCATAGCTGATGATGTCTCCAAAACTATTCATAGTTAGCAAGTTATTTATGTAAGCAGTGAATAGTATGGGTCCCAATACAGTTCCCTGTGAGACTCCATACTCAACTTCCTTCTCTAAGCTTAGTTCCGTCTTTATTTCAACATATTATTTTCGGTTTAGCAGGTAGCTCTTCATTAGTTCAAGACAAGTGGGATGCCACGAATTCCCATTCTTCCTAAGATTGACAATAGTTGTGATTGGCTAACTTTATCAAACGCCTTAGATAAGTCGAGAAACACACACATAGAATAAGGTTTACAATTATCCATGGCATCATATATTCTGGAAGTGATATGTAATATGGCATCCTGTGTCGATCTACCTTTCCTGAAGCCAAATTGGCGGTCAGACAGAAGCTTATATTTATCCAGATAAAATTCTAGTCGGGTTTTGATAACTTTTTCAAAGATTTTTGCAAATACACTCATTAAAGAAATATGCCTATAATTTTGCGGTTCTTGCTTACTTCCCTTTTTGTGAATAGGTTTGATAACAACTATTTTAAATTCAGATGGACACTTTCCAACCTTCATTATTTCTTTCACCAAGTGTGTCAACGGTGTGTTTATTTCATGCACTATATTTTTCAGAGTTTCAGCTCTAATGGAGTCTATTCCGGGTGATTTATTGTTTTTCAATTGGTTAATTATATTTATCATTTCTTGACTTGACACAGGACGGAAGAATATTGAGGATTGGTTAACCATATTTTTTGGAGGAGCTCCTGTGGGTTTCACAATTTTTTCAGCCAATCTTTTACCAACTTTGGCATAACATTCGTTGAAGATATTTGCAATTTCTTTTACATCCGTTATCATTTCTCCCGACTCATTCAAAATTTCATTCATTTTGCTATTCTTTTTACTTTTTTCCAATGATTTAATGGTGTCCCAGAGCTGCTTCGATGATTTAGCATTTTTCTTAATTTTATTTTTATAAAATATCCTTACACAAACTAATTCAAATGGCGACGCTTCTTCCTGCAGTTATGAAAATTTGCCTAAACGTTTCGATTCGCGAATGAAGACATTATTCAATTTTATCTGAATGACAATAACGTTAACTGTGTGAAACTATGTACAAAGCTAATTTTGCATTAGGAAAATGAACTGTTTCCATTAGGTTAGACCAATAATAGTAGATTATACCACGAGTTATTAATGGTCACGTCCAAAATAATTATTTTGATTATTTATGTTTATACTTCATTATTTTCCTGGATTATTGGAATGTCTGAATCATATTTTACATACAATAGGAAATTGGAATAATAGCTGAGCTTTTTTTTGTATCTTAGGGAATTTCTTATTCTTTCATGAACTGCTTCAGGTATATATCTTCTTATGAACATTCAGTAAGAGCCATGTACTCTTTCTCTATGCTGGAGAGCTCCACTGTTCTCTGTTTTCGCGATTCCCAGAAAATGCAATTCAGAAGAAATACCTGGTTTACTATATTTTAACTCCATGACATGCACCTCAAGTCAGCATCTGGTATCCAACAATGCACTCTCTTCAGTACTTTTCTTCACTCTCATTCTGCAATCGACAGATTTATGTCCTATCTCTCAACATTATGGTATTTCAATTTGAATCCACCCTTCTTCTGTCCAAATTTCTCACATCTGTTGAATTACTTATTTGCAAATATTGCTTTTTGTACTTATATAGAGGCATAATGGTTACGAATTCCTCATTGATTTTCAATCCCATAACTTCCAGTTAATCAGCGATATCAAAAAAATTAGATGTTTGATCTTCCACTTTGCATTTTATTTAATGTTGGTTTCTCAATAAAATTTTCTTTCTTTGCTCGACCCTTCGATTGGGGACTCCAACTAACTGAACCATAAATCGTTTTTAGTCAAGACTGTTTAAACTTAAAGCTGTGAACGCTTTTCCACAAAAGATTCAATCTTCATAAGGTTACCACTCATGCTTTCACTATTCTGGTGAGGTTCCCCATTTCAACATTTCAATACGTAGAATCTCAGTAGTATCAGGAGCCCTTCACCTGATAGATTTGCAGTAGAAATATAGATAATGACACACTGTAAGCAAGGCTTTTTGACAGAACTCTTATTCAATAATTAGATAAAGTGTCCGGCATTAAGTTCACCTACAGCATATGGAAAACTTTTTCATTATTGATTTCTCAAAATAAAAGAATTATTGATGATAAAAACCCTGCTTCATTCCAAACTTGAATTGCAAACACCACTACCCTATATGAGGGAGATCGTTTTTGAAAAAATATGATCCTATCACTTTGACCAATTTAATTTTCCTATTTTCTCCTCATCGCCCTGTACGACATAACGAATACTATTCTAGACGGATGGTATATTCTTAGATATGATGATATCACTATCTGTATGTACCCATCTTCCCCGTTTCTATTACAAAATCACATTAATTGAAATATGTGGCGGAATTCCGCAAAATCTTGCTGCAAATAGAAAATGAAACTGAATCATCTCCAACAATTGATGCCAGAATGAAAATTAATAGAATAATGGAGCATATTTGCATAATAAAATGTTATTCGTAGTGTCAAAATAAATTCATTTTCATTCTGGTATCATGCCTTGGAAACAATTGAGTTTTAATTACTATTTGCAGCAAGATTTTGTAAAATTCCGTCACATATTTCAATCAATATGATATTCCGATGGGAGGGAGAAACGAGAGGATATCCAGAGAGTGATACTATTATATCTAACAATATTCCTAATTTCGTACAGGGCGATGAGGAGAAAATGGGGAAAAAAGTTGAAAAATTAACTCAATATTAGGTAACTATGATTTAAATTTCGGGATTAGCATTCGAATCTGAACAATATTTCCCACTGACTTGGAAAAATCACCAACATCTACCTGAGCAAACTTATTAATCTTCATAACAATGGTGAGGTCCTAAACCGTACATAAATTTCAACTTTTGAAAACTTTTTTTATTTCACGTTTATAATCGAAAATTATGTTCAAGTCTAAATGTAGGAACATTACGGAAAATACCAATAGTGTCTATTGTTGTGAGAAACTGGTGACTTATTTCGTTTGATAGCTTGGAAGTTGCGCTTCTTTACGATTTCTCATAGTTTTTATAGTTAGTTTATAGCGAATTTGAGTATCCTCTAACATAACATGTGCTAAATATTTATTCCGAATATTTTATCCTTGTGAGTGATACTTACATGAATAACAACAGATTATTTTTAGCGTATTGCTAATAAAATTTGTTAATGTAAATATTCCTCCAACGGGTAATTTTCAAGTGTTTTCAATAAAGTTTGCTAAAAAATAAACTTTTCAAAGGTTGTTACTAATAATGATAGAGTTTATTGCCGACAAGTTTCCCATTTACGATAATTTCAAAGATTCAAATTAAAAGATATGCATAAGATTTATTTTCAATCCTTGCAAACGTTAAGGAAAATGGCTCTTGCATTATAAGTCAAATTGAAAGAAACTTTAAGATATTGTAGAAAGCATTGAATATCACTATAGAAGCAAGATCCAAAAAAATACAGTTTTTGAGATAATCGAGGTCATTCATTCTTACTTTTTTGTGGCCTAACTAAACAATTCATCGGCCACTTTATCTTGCTATTGAATACAAAGCACCATCCAATGACAATCTGTTTTCAACTGGTTTGCAGGTTTGCAATATTTTGATATTTTTCGACACATGTTTTCGAAATTTGCATTTTTTGCATCTACTCATTTTGGAGTGTGTGCTTCTGAGGAACGCTTCTTGCTCTGGCTCACGAGTGGTGCTGTTACTGACATCCGACCTGTCTTGGAATACTGTTCATATATGGAGTGCAGCACCCAAACCCACATTGAAACTCTTAGATTTTGTCCAAAAAATATCCATTCGACTGGTCGGTGATATTTCGCTCACAAGCTCACTTACTTGTCTGGAACACAGCAGAAAGGTTGGAGATCTGTCTCTGTTTTATAGATATTTTTATGGTTGATGCTCTTCTGAAATAATAATCGTTCCACCGTTAGAAGTTCCATCGAGACTGATCCGTCGAGCTCAGTCCTCACATCCATATGACGCCACTTTGGAGACATGACGAGCATCTCTTTCCCAGGGCTCGTTCTGTCAACGAACGACAAAGCTCGGGAGATGTTCCCTGAGGCATACAGCCTTCAGAAATTCAAGAAGAACATCATTTCCTATATACCTATTTTTTCTCGGCTCTCACGAAAATCTCTGAACAATACTGTCGTGGGATCCAGATACAGAAAAAAAGGTGAGATGGGATCTACATATGAGTTTTTTTATACGCCTCTGTACGAATGTCGCACAAAGTGTGGCAAAACATGGAGGATGTCACCAAAACAAGTATAGTGGCTGTACATAATAGTTAGAGTGCCCATCGGCAAAAATATTACTGATAGATACTCTCTCCAAACTTTCTGTATGGCTTCATTGGACCTAGTCTACCACCGTTTTCCTCTGTGCCGACTTTTCTTGTTTCGGGGGCGTTTTTGCAAAAAAATTCCGAAACACGTCGTTTTGACGAATACAAAAAATTTATAGAGACTGTTTTATTTTCAAGTTGAATAGCTTAGACACGTGAACTGAATCTCGAAAATACAATTCTCTGACAATGAACATGGGCCATTGGGGGTGTCTGCCCATTCATTGAGAGCAATAAAACCAACTCTCCATATTGTTTGACACAGATCATGGGGCGTTTTTCCAGTCTGACGCGTCAAAGTGGTCGATTTCACGACCACAAAAAATTTATAGATACTCTCTCCAAACTTTCTGAATGGCTTCATTGGACCTAGTCTGGCACGTTTTCCATCAGACTTCTTTTGTTTCGGGGGCGTTTTTCCAAAAAAATAAAAAAACGAATTTTTTTTAATGTGTTTCCTACGGTACGAGGATGACTGCAGAGGATGATTCATTAGGTTGTTTTAAGGAAAAAAGTTCCTATGAATATATATCCGGAGTCGGTTCGTTTCTGAGTACAGGGCGTTGAAGTTAAAAAAAACGGTATATGAACAATGTCATGAATATCTTTATACCAATTTAAAAAAAATTTGTATATTTATTCATACTAATGAGGCGCTTATTCAACCCACACTATATTGAAATTATTAGGGCCAGTGGCGTCTCAGTGGGCACAACAGCCAAAAATATTGTGAAAAATAGTACGCCACTGACTTTGTTTTGTAGGTTTAATTTTTTTTTAGATTAGGCCACTGAAAATGAAACTTTTTGGTCTCTTGTGTTTTCTTCGTATCCAGCTTATTTTTTGAGAAAAAGAAATGAAAGCCATTGTATTCCATATCATGAACACCTGCTTTGGAGACTAGCTGTCATTGATAGTACGGTTTTTCCTACACATTAGTTCAAATAACTGTACCAAACTTCAACCAAGTCGGTTCAAGGAAATTTGTGATATTTTATAAATACCTTTTCTTTACAAAAATAATCCAGCGACCTGTTTTTCAGAAACGAAGCAACTCCGGAAAAATGTTCATGGTAACTTTTTTTCTCAAAACGACCTAACGAATCACCTTCTGCAGTTTTGTACCGTAGTTACATTGTTATAACAATGGTATTTGGTAACACCTTCGAAATTTCATAATTATCTCACACTAATCATTTAAAAATATTTTTCTTTGCATCAGAAATAATTGCTAAATTGTTTATAATTGATTTACTCAATTTATCCAACATTTAGAACAAGAGCTTTTTTTTATCGGATAAAATTCGTTTTGAAACGAAATAATTTTGCCAGTCAGTAATTTCATGACTATAACTAACATGAAACAGGGAATTACACTAGTCAATTTTTATTTATTTTTTCGAATATTAACAAGTCAAACTGGGTAATAAAGGATTTTTCAATTTTTTTTATTCGATTGTATTTGATCCAGAATAAACAAAATAATTCAAACACCAGCTAAATTCGCGCGACGTATTACCGGCATTTCATAGGACGAGTACGGTTGACGTCAACGTCTCCTGTTCAAATGTATGTAGGACAGTACAGGTGACGTCAGCGCGCTAAAATATGGCGTTTGAAACTATCGTAGTTTACAATGCTTTTGAATTGGTTTGTAGCCTATATGAAATAAATAAATAGGTTCGTGGAGTGATTTCACTTGCATCATATACACAGATAAGATCATTTGTTACAAATAAAACGTTATTTTCTATTAAAGTATAATTCCCTATTGCGAGACCGCAGGTCAAGCAATTTATCTCGAAAACGGTGGGATTTTTTTTTACTGAGGTGAAATTCTGTTTTTCTGAACGGTCATGACTTCGTCTATACTTACCCAGTTTCAAGATTGTAAAAGGATTACCGGACATCCTGTATAAATTCGATCGTGAATTTAAAAAAAAATCATTGAAATGGTTGAAGTTTGGCAGAGTTATTGAACTAATGTGTAGGAAAAACCCTAATATCGCTGTCAGCTGGTCTCCACAGTAGGTGTTCATGATTTGCTATAGAGGGGATTCATTTTTTTCCTCGAAAACCAAGCTGGATATGAAGAAAACACAAGAGACCAAAAAGTTTCATTTTCAGTAGCCTAATCTAAAACCAGTGGCGTACTTTTTTTCACAATATTGTTGTCTGTTGTATCCACTGGGACGCCACTGGCCACAATAATTTCAATCTAGTTAGTGCTAAATAAGCGCCTTATTAGTTCAAATGACTATACCACATTTCAACCAAATCGGTTCGAGAATATTCATGATATTTTTTAAATAACATTTTTTTTGTAAACTTCACCGCCTTGTATCTCAGAAACGAAGTAACTCCGAACATATGTTCATAGGAACTTTTTTTTTAAAACATCCCAATAAATTATCGTTTGAAATTCGTTATCATTAATAATCAATACTGGAACATGTGATAACTGAGAGATTGTATTTTTTCGTCAGACTGTAGTTACGCCCCAATTTACGTGTCAGACACTTTTAAGACATTTTAAGTACTGCCTTTCTACATATAATATTGCCATGTCTGACGTATATCTATAAATTTTTTGTGGTCGTGAAATCGACCACTTTGACGCGTTAGACTGGAAAAACGCCCCATGATCTGAGTCAGACAATATGGAAAGTTGGTTTTATTGCTCTCAATGTTATTAATAAATTTCACTATGTTCGTTTTTCCGACATTTTCGAGGGGCAGACACCCCCAATGACCCATGTTTATTGTCAGAGAATTTAATTTTCGGGATTCAGTTCAAGTGTTTAAGCTATTCAACTTGAAAATAAAACAGTATCTAAAAATTTTTTGTAGTCGTCAAAACGACGTGTTTCAGATTTTTTTTTTGGAAAAACGCCCCCGAAACAAGAAAATTCCCAGAAAAAAACGGTGGCAGACTAAGTCCAATGAAGCCATACAGAAAGTTTGGAGAGAGTATCTATCAATAAAATTTTTGCCGATGGGCACTCTAACTATAACTTTCATACGACCAATAATCAATGTCTCGTGGAACAAAGGCCAACAAATAATAGTCCAGACTTAAACGACTACAGAGACAAGCTGCCTTTCTTCTCCACACAGTTCTGGAGGAAGAGGCAAGATGGGCATAACAGACTCAGCGACCGGATTTCATAAAAAACAACCAGCTATTAAGGGAAGACTAGGTTCAGAAAAAATCTGAGCTATATAGGGCAAATAAATGTTGGTTTACCGATGGCTCCAAAACTTTGTGAGTCTTCCTGACTGGAATATTCGGAGTGAAACCAGTAGTTAAACGTTCATTCAGCATGGATAATCTTGATATTTCATTGAAATGTGTGCATGGGAGCTGGAAAGTCGGCACCACACACGAAAATCATCAATATTTTCAGATTGCCCTTGAATCCAACTGATTCACAAGATAGAATTGCAGAAATTCCTTAAACAAACTTGGTGCAACGCAGCATTGTTACTCTAGTCTGGAAACTGAGTTACAGTGGCCTAGATAAGAACGACGTTTTAGAAGGCCCGGCTAATCAAAACCGGTTATCCGTTGAGTATTATCATTGCCAAGATTGTAACAACAGCGTAAGCAGACGATGAAATACTCGAGTATTGGCACACTCTACTGGGTCTAGACCATTCCAAAGCATTCACCACATGCACAAGGAAAGAGGTCAATACTGGCAAACTGCCGAAGTTCAGTAGAGTAAAGTAGAATCAAACTGGAGAGTTTATTCCTCCACACAAATAGTTATTTTGTGTTCTCCACACAAATAGTTATTTTGTGTTGGGATAAAATTCCAGTTTGTTTATTGAAATCGTTATATCGCCGGTGTTTGTGGATTCCTCTGACACGTTTGAACGTAAGAGCCCCAAAGTCTTCTGAGGGTTTCTGAGGGTAAGGGTGCAGAGGGTTGGCGGAAAAAGCATTTTTCTCAAACAAACAAGAAGAAGATACTGAACAAAACAAATGTTGTTATTCGACTCATATAGTTCAAGAGCTTGATATTTTACGGGTGAGCAAAAATAGACCTAATATCGATCGCAGTGGAGAATCAGAATTCACTTACTCGTATTCAACTTTACCTTACCTACCTGTGATTAATACCGTTCAGATAGCCTTTTGTGCATAATGAAAAGAAATTTATCGATTCTTCCCCATATTTCAAGGCCGTGTTAGTCTGTGGTATACAGTATACAGTTCTTTTAATGAATATTTTTGTATAGCGTGTACGGCTTCTTTCAACTTTGCATTCAATAGTTTATTATCATATACTCAATTGGATTGCAAAGATGAATAAAATCTATCCAGTCGATACCCAAATGTCAAAACACAAGGATTATCCTAAATTATAAAATATTTTGCTTTTCCATGAGTAAATTCAAATTATGATTGCTGATTAGCTAAGACCAAAACTAGCCTTCAAGATGATAATTGGCTATTTTCTATTGAAAAAGCTTCATATCTTCACTCTTTTGGAACATATGAGTTTTGTCAAATTTTTTCAGGAAGATGTGTTTGTGAAATAATTGAGAATTTATAAAGTGACCTGTTACGAGTCCTTTTTGCACTATGACACCCTATTTTGTTTCAATCTAATAATGTATGTAATTCTGTGTCAGTGAGACAAACCCTACACCTTATTCTCCGTATTTTATCGTATGATAACTTTCTCATTGTCATTTATTCACCTTTTCGAACAAGTATATACCGATCTGTAAGTGAATGATGTTCAGTTTATTATACTCTTTAGATTTTACAATCCACTGTTATTTCACTCATTTATCTTTATATGTATGTATATATATATATATACTTTTTGTATTCTAACACACACATACTTCTTGCTGTAAATCCGTTTTTAGAAGCAATAAAATTATTATTATTATTATTATAATTTTTTTCCCAAAAGGATATTCCAGTCAGGCCCTGTCTCCGAAGCTCCGACACATCCGGAGGGCGCGCTGGATCGCTTACCCAGATAACCACTCCCCACGTCCGTGGGGTAAGCGATTACTGGGTCCGAGAATCATGTGCCCTGAGCAGACGCAGTGAACCAAGGATGACGGCCTTCTGCATTCGTCCGGCTAAGACTTCTGCCATATTACGGCAAGCCGGTATGATTTTTAAGTTTGAGAGCAGTGTGTCCATCATTCCACCAAGGACCCCTATAATCAGAACCACCATTTTAACAGAATGGTTTGGGTAGAGCCTGCGGAGTTCAAAGAGAGAGTCTCGATATTTAGTCCGTTTCTCCTCCTCTTTTCGGACGATGTTCGTTTCACTAGGAGCCGAAAACTCCATGACGAAAATCGTCTTACTCTGATGGTCGAGGAGGACTACATCAGGCTTATTCGCTTGTATTTGCCTGAGGGTGGGGAATGAGTAGTTCCAATATATTCGGCACTTCTCATTCTCCACAACGGACTCAATATCCCCCGGAGCATTAGGCAACACCGGTGTCTCGTCTATATCGTACGAGTGTCGTAGATGGTAGTACAACACTCGTAGAGCCGCGTTATGCCTGTGGATATAGGCTGAGACCGCATATGCTGGACATGCTGAAAGAAAATGCATAAGGGTCTCAGGCGCCCCACGACACGCTCTGCATCTAGTGTCGGGGATCTCTATACCCATCACGCGGCTACGGTAGACCAGGGTGTTGAAGACACCATCCTGGCAAGCCATTATGAATCCCTCGGTCTCCGACTTCAGCTCACTTGACCTGAGGAAAGCAAAGGTCAAGTTTTTGGATAAGCCAAGGTCTTCAATGTTCTTGAAGAAGACCCCATGCATTGGCTTATCCTTGTGCAGCTGCAGGAGGACATCAGTCTCCGCAGCTTTGATGTGAGCTTTTTGCTGAACGGGTTCAAACTCAGTGACAGAGTTTGGGTTTGCCCGTTCAGTGTCGAATACTATTAATGTCGAATATTATTATTATTATTATTATTATTATTATTATCATCTGTAAGTGAAAGTAAAATCAAACGTTATTCTGTGAACGCGTTTTTAGTCACTCATTTTCATTCGCTTATGGGGTAAATAAACTCCGCACTAGAGCTTGAGTTTGGTTCGAATAATCCAGAAAAATTGTTGGTTCAGTTGGCATCACTGAATGTATTCGTAATTATATCTCCGTGTGAATTCTGAATGACTGACAGATAGTGACGGACTAGTGTCACTTGCTATTTTGACTTTGACATTTTTGTTTCCGGCTGCCTAAAAACCTACAAGAAGACTTGTGAATTTTTTAATATCGAATTATTTCGTTCATCCGTGAAGGTATTTGTGGTAATTCACATCCGGACATTTCCCCGTATATCTAGCGATTCCAAATATAATATATTTTACGAGAATTATCCTTCTGTATGTACAAGATCTAGAGTCAGGTAAGCATATCCTTGTTCTCATATCGTCATGATGCTTAGACCCTTTTCTTTACGATTTTTAGGACTGGTAGGGCCACATTGCGTTGGTTTTGTTCGGCGCCACTAATGGCCCTCTCAACCTGAACAGAAGTGAAATCAGACGTCTGACTGGTATTGATTGTTTTACGGTTCTTTCTAGTTCTTAGTTCTCTATTCTTCATTCTGCACGCTTTGTCACTTGATACGTTCGTCTACCTGTTATTCGCGACATATTTGTCGTCCCCACAGAGCACACATAACCACCAAGGCCTGGATTCATATGTAACTGTATTGAGAAACTGGAAGACTGCTCGATCTATCCACCATACTGGCACGGTTTATGGAGAAATTCACTTTGAAAATCATTGGCTACGCAGAGTGCTATCAGATAAGTTTAGATTTTAAGTCAGTGATTGCCCCCAAGGCTTCTTTATTACTTGATGAGCCCTTGTAAACTATCAAGGTGACGTCGAATAGTATTTGCTATAGGGGTAATTCATTCTAACCTTATCATAATCTCAACTACAGTCACATTGGGCCTATGAACATAATTGTTTGGTGATGTGACATATTTCTACTGCGAACACTGAACATCCTGTGTTGACACTGTGCTTAATATATTTTTAAATATATTTTAATTAGTAAGTAAGGTATATGGCTATTTCAGAATTAAAAAGAAAACCTCTATATCTCATATATATTATTTTTTTATCATATTACCTATTCCCTATTCTATGGTGTATTATTTCAGTAATATCGAAACAGTCGGTTGTCCCATTTTATCAGGGTGGTTTCGGATTGTTTTTCACTGACGATAAATCCGTGGCGCTCTGGAAAATTGAACCCCTTATATCGAAATCTATTGTTATCTTAGTGGATCGCAGTTTGTAGTGAAATAGGATCAAATAATCTGTAGAAGGGGGAAGTTTCAATTAATGATGTATAAAGTCAAATTTTGAAATAAAACTGTAAGTGAAAATTCACCCAGTACAACACAAGCCAGCAACCAATTATATGGCATGACATATAAAAAAAAAAGATTTTTCAATCACAAAATTAGAAAATTTTACAACAGAAAATATCATAAAAATACGAGATATCAATAGATAAATAAATGTATGATATTGTAGGCATAAGTTACTAGAAAGAACGGCTGTTAGAATTAGAATTTTAGTGAAATAAGAAACGACTTGAAAAACTGGTGAATGTTTCCATAAATAAAACAATGTGATTGGTGCATTCAAATTCAAGCGAGATGAGTGAAGAGTGTTTCCTGGGAAAGAAAAATAATAATAAAAGAGAGAAGTCAACTAGCAGTTTTGGAAAAAAGAAGGTTTTTGTCAAATTTTATAAAATTAAATCTACCAAACAACAAAATAAAGGAAGAAATATAGTGAGAAGTTGAAAGAATAGGTGATGTTAACAGGAGAGAGTGAGGTTTTGTCACTTTTTATAACATTGAATCTATCAAACAACAAAATAAAGGAAGAAAGAGCAGGAAGCTGGAAGGAAAGGTGATGTTAATAGGAGGGAACCAGCAAAGAATGAACAACTTACATAAATAAGAAATTTATCCAGAATTCCAGGAACAATTTTGAGAGCTTCAAGTGATCACCAGACATAATTGAACACTATTGAGGAAAACTGGTAATTACAAACTTGCTCATCACTTTCACAAACTTAATAACAGTGAAAAATAACGTTACGAACAGTCAATTAGTGAACTATTTCAAATTATTTGGTAAACAAATGAATTCATAATTTTCATTAGCCATTTTGAAACAGTTCATGTCAATTGTAAACCGAAGTAGTTCATATGCATGACAGCTTGAAAACCAAACTTCATATACAAAGTGAGGAACTAAGGTCGATCGGGAAAAACATCAACTGTCAAAAGAGTTCATTTGAATTTAATTATTAAGCTGTCATTAGAAATAGGAATTTTGTATCATTTAAAAAATTTGGGAATCATTTAGAAAATAAGAAATATTTAATTTAAACAAGATTTATTTATCTAAAAAAAAAAAAAAAAAAAAATTGAGTTTTCAATCATTTTAGTTCTGACTTTTTATTTATTGCTTACTACATTTCTAACATGACAATAGGCTGTCCAAGAATCCAACCTGAGACTGAGACGTCTTAGGTTCTAGAGAGAGAGAATCGATTTGAGCTGCTGGAGCAGAGGAACACAACGGGAAGGTAAAGTAACGGTGAAGTCAGGTATATTTTATATTCACAGTTCACAAAACCGTAGGTATAAATTTCATTCATTATAATATATGAAAAAAAATAAAAATCAACTCATTTTAATTCAACATTCCAACAATAACAATTATTACTATAAATAACTCTTTATTATTTCATTATTATAATATATGTCATTGCCGAATCCACGTCCTGAGCTTCTGGGTAAGTTACGGGCGTGAAATATCTATTGCTCATTCACTGCTCAATTCCCCTAAATTTCGACCCTAACAGACCCTTGTCTGAATCTCAAAGGTACAAGGTACATAACAGAAATACAGAGTGTTTCTGAAATCAAAGACATGGGATTGCCCGACAGAGGGCGCAGAGAGACACGTCAATTTAAAAATTTCAAATTGTATGGGGATCAAGTTTCACATGGTTGGGAGAATAATTTATTTTTCTCAACAACTAACTAAATTTTTTCGAATTTCATTCATATTTTTTTCCAATTCGCAATTTATATTCGAAATATCAGATATAAGTCAGTTGAGACGCGCTGCCATTCAAGGATCTTACAAGGCTTCATTAATTTACTTCAGAGTGAAATAGGAAATACATGAGGTCAGTGAATAGGCACAGAAACATGCAAAACAATATTTCCCCCTATTATTCAAAAAAGATTTGAATAAGAAGAAATCATTGTGTGCCAAACAAGGACTGTACGCCTGATGACCCATAATTTCGATGTTTTGACTGCACAAAAATGTTTTCGTTTGACCTGATGTGTGAGAGCTTCCTTTGTCGCACTGGAGAATGATTCGTCTTATCCGATTAGTTTCACAGATTTTCCAAAGACTTACGGCAAACAAATGCTTTTGTGGCATTCAGAATTGACAGTTCTACGTTGATCTGATGGAACTGTGGCAGTATGTCCAGTTACTCCTAAAAAAACAGGCTCCATTTGTTCCGAAGTGCTTCGTGTGCGAAAAACTTTCGTTGGATTTGGCTCGTCCTGAAAGACCCATTCAGTCGATTGTTGTTTAGTTTCAGGTTCACATGCATATATCCATGACTGCCACGATCTAAGAAGGCGACTTTTGAAGCGCCGCGCCGCGTTTTTTTCAACATTGCTTCACACCAATCGACAGCAGCTTTGTTTTAAGCGATTGTCAAATTTTGCGGTATCCATCAACGCGAACAAATCTCTTAACGGCCAAATATTCATGCAATATTGAATGTATGAGTGTGGACCGATAAAAATGTCAGGTTTGACCTATTCACATTTATTTTAATCCAGTACGATTGGGTTTTGAGACAAGAATCGATTGTAGCACCACCAAACTTTGTATGCTAGCAGTTGGAACCATGATAAACATGAAAAATAATTGTTTACCAAAATTCGAGGGGTGGATCACATTTTCTTTTCGTTTAAAAATCTATGAATAGATTTTTGCTGTAATCTTAGAAAGTACACGATTTATCGGAAAAACAACTCAACAGGGTGAAAAAAAATTCAATTCTCCACAAAAATTATTCCTAGTAATTTCATATGAAATGCGCTCGTATTTTCAGAAAACGTGATTGAACGCCAACATCAAATTTCAGGTTCACCCTTACCAGCCGCTGAAAGTTCTGGCGGAGCCGAATTTTTGATTGGTCATAACCCTGCTAAAAATGATCGGAGAAGGAAAAGGAAAAGTTCATATCGTTTCTGAAGACTCCTACCTTCTCATGCAAATATAATCTGCGAGTATTTGAGTACCTAAAATGTATTTTGTCGCACTTCACGGAGATGTTTGCAGATGATCCGAAAATCATGAATAATTCAGTGAATATGGAATTATTATACTGAAGCATTGTGGGTGAGTTGAAAACTGAGGCAGGAGTAAAACTCTGTTTTTCCTGTGGCATGTGTAAGTGAGACATGTCTCACTAGCCTCAAATCGTTGCATATGGGTACTGATTCCTGCTCCAGTATAATTATTCCATATCAACTAAAATATCCATGAATTTCGGATCATCCGCAAATATCGTAGAAGGGTTATGTGAAGTGGGACAAAACACATTTTAGGTACTCAGATACTCACATGTTATATTTGCATGAGGAAGTGGAAGTCTTCAGGAACGATATGCATTTTTTCTTTTCCTTCTACTATAATTTTCAGCAAAGTTATGACAAATCTAATTTTCGGACCTGCCTGAACTTGCAGTGGCGGGTTAGGGCGAGCATGAAATGTGACGTCGGCGTTAAACCACGTTTTCTGAGAAAACGAGCCTATTTCATAAGTGATTACTGAATACAATTCTTGTGGAGATTTGAATGGTCTCAACCTATCGAAATCGTTTTTTGATAAATTTTCTGAAATAACAACAAAAAAAATTATATTTTTTTAAATGAAATTTTTTTTAGGTTCCACCCCTGATTTTTTGGTAAACATTTTTTTTAGTAATACATATATGCCAAGTTTCAGAGTGCTACAATTCATTCTTCACTTTTTGCTCGAGTTTGTCTGTCGTTACTGGATTACTGGTACATTCGGTAGAGTGTACGTTGAAAGAAGGTACAAAATTAATTTTTGCCTGCATCATTAAAGAAAAGCTTCAGAAGTTCTCAGATAGAAAGAAGATAGAAGATAAAAAGAAGATAGAAGTGACGAAAACCTTATATTTGAAGGCGCAATCCCAAGCAATTGGTATGTAATATTGATTTATTTCATAAGTCCATCAAGTTGGTCATTAGTGAACGTCATGAATTTTGTTTTAGTGATATAGAGTTTGAGATTATCATTCAACTACACATTCATAGTTTTAAAACCATATTCTACCTGAAAAGGAGAACATTCTCCATAAAAATTGAAAAATGAAAAATGTGACTTGTTTGTAATATCTAACAGAAAACAACTACTTCCCCAGCACAAGCCACGCTGGACATTGAACTACATCTGATAGATATTGTGAAAAGACCCTAACTGAAAAGGAAAGAAAAAATCTGAAAGTGAAAATTTGCATTTTCATTCAGATAGCTGACTTTTTTAATTCTTTCTAGTTTTCCTTGAACAAATCATTAAATAAATTAGATAAGGAGAATGTTATTAAAGAAATATCACTCACAGAAATCGTTCATTTCATTGAAGCAAGGTTCGCTTCTCTCGCATTTAATCCCCAATACATTTTGGTCGACAAAAATCTATTTCGCTTTGCCAAGCTCTTCAGGAGGATTGATATAGGATTGAAATAAAACAGGCTCTTCAGAAGCATACACATCAGGGATGGATATGAGAGAAAAATTTCTTCTGCGGTGACACTTTGAAAATTATTTTTTGACATAGACCTGTCATGAGCATTTTGATTTTAGTTCGAAAATATGAATATGAAATTCATAAAATCTTTTTTGTACAACTGACATTAAAAATGGCGTTTTTAATTCATTGACACATGAACTAAAAACTGACGTTTTCACAAAATCACTTTTAACACTAGTGTTAAAAGTACTTTTAACACTAGTGTTAAAAGTAAAATGACAGATGAGATGATGGATACTCAGTAATATAGATCTCTCTAATAGAAACACTTCAATCAGATATTATAATCAGAACACCTACTCAAGAGGAATCGTTTATAAAAGTTCACACATGTATTTGGTCGTTTGCGCAATTGATAATACTAATTCCTTTTGAAGTTACAAACGAAGTAGTATTTAGTCCAACTGTAGAATGTCCTTCATCACTGACAAATAATGACATTCATAAATAAAGTGCGTTGGGGTTTATTATATTTGAAGTATCTGTCAGTCAGCCTTGTAATCCAAAGATCGTGTGTTCGAATCCTTATGGATCTTATTTTTTTTTTGTTTTTTTCTTACTAGCAGTAACTGTTGAACAAAAAATTTTGTATGATACATTTGTTAAAAGTGATTTTATTTTGCTCGTGGGGCTGCTCCACTCGCTAACGCTCGTTTCGCAATATTCCCCACTCACAAAATAAAATGCCACTTTTAACACTTGTATCATAAATAACTATTGTGGAATCATCTGCGACTGAAAGACAAACTTTAGTCGCTATTTTCCTTCGTTCAAGATAACCTCTTGGGAGGTATTCATGTTGAAAAGGAGAACATTCTCCATAAAAATTGAAAAATGAAAAATGTGACTTATTTGTAATATCTAACAGAAAACAACTACTAACTAAATCAAAATGCTCATGACAGGTCTATGTCAAAAAATAATTTTCAAAGTGTCACCGCAGAAGAAATTTTTCTCTCATATCCATCCCTGATGTGTATGCTTCTGAAGAGCCTGTTTTATTTCAATCCTATATCAATCCTCCTGAAGAGCTTGGCAAAGCGAAATAGATTTTTGTCGACCAAAATGTATTGGGGATTAAATGCGAGAGAAGCGAACCTTGCTTCAATGAAATGAACGATTTCTGTGAGTGATATTTCTTTAATAACATTCTCCTTATCTAATTTATTTAATGATTTGTTCAAGGAAAACTAGAAAGAATTAAAAAAGTCAGCTATCTGAATGAAAATGCAAATTTTCACTTTCAGATTTTTTCTTTCCTTTTCAGTTAGAGTCTTTTCACAATATCTATCAGATGTAGTTCAATGTCCAGCGTGGCTTGTGCCGGGGAAGTAGTTGTTTTCTGTTAGATATTACAAATAAGTCACATTTTTCATTTTTCAATTTTTATGGAGAATGTTCTCCTTTTCAACATGAATACCTCCCAAGAGGTTATCTTGAACGATGGAAAATAGCGACTAAAGTTTGTCTTTCAGTCGCAGATGATTCCACAAAAGATTTTATGAATTTCATATTCATATTTTCGAACTAAAATCATATTCTACCTATTGCATCATCATATACATATTGCTGTGTCATCGGCATGGAAAATGAGAGGTCCTTTTAATTTTTAATTATTGATATTACTTTTATCGCTGATGTATATCAGGAACATATCATATAAAATATCATTCGCTACACTTGAAAAATTTTCATCATATCTTCATATTACTAAATAGCTACTCAACGACATAATTATTCATTATCTGGAAAACGATGCTATTTGAATATAGTTTGCCGCCTCAGATGTGAAATTGACTGATAAATACAAACACAGTTGAATATCTGGATTTAATCTATTGACGTATATAAGTACAGAAATTGTACTTGAAATATTCTTAGAAAATTTCTGATAGACCATCAGCACGCTGCCAAAATGTGTAATGATTTATAACGTATATTCTCTAGGGTTCTGGCAGTTATGAATATAATGATCAATGGACAAGCATCATTAGCGCTATCCTGTGGAACAAACACATTTGAGGGCAAATGGTGACACAATCGGGTATTTGACAAATACACAAATATTTGAATATTTGTCTGTATTTGTGTTTAAATATTTTCTTTTATGCCAAGTATATATCCTAAAATTTGCATTGTATTGGTGTATTTGACGAGGGAAGCACAAATATTCATACGATGGAAGTGGAAGCTGAAGGAAGACGTTTCAATGATTGCGTCAGCAGCATTTTTGCTGATGAATTCAGCTCGGTTACTGCTACAATATCGAAAATGGATATTTGGAACCTTTGGTATGAATACAATTCAAGAAATAGAAGCTACCCAAAACACCAAAACTACGTCCCTTTCACTCGACGCGCGTTTCACCAACAAAGGTCACTCTAAAATAGAAAAACATATCTAAAGGAAAATGGTGGATGATGGAGTATAATTCGATTATTTCCGATGCTCTTGTGGTATTACTACTAATATACCTGTTTGGCCCATATTCCAACATCTCCACATCGACAGACACACTCAATATATGTACATTTTCTATTAGAATTATAATAATTCTGAAGTGAGTCTTTCAGCATTGAACTGTTCCCAGTTCTTGGTTTTGTGAAGTGGATGAGGAGCAACCTAAAAACTTCCGATCCGAAGACGCTGATGATTGGAGCATACATACATTTTGTGATTCCAGCAAGAAAGCGTATTCTTCTGTTATTTTTCTGAGAGTAGTACACCATAACCAAGTATCTGTATTTTTACTCGCTGCTAAAACAAGAGTAGCACCATTAAAGAGTATATCCATACCTCGATTGGAGTTGATGGCTGCAACGATCGGTTCTAGGTTGTATGCTTCGATTCAACGAGTACGTTTGGTGCGAGTTAGAACAGCAAGAGGACAATTACTGAGACCTCTGCAAAGAATATATTCATTGGAGTGTGTTGGTCCTAAGGAAAGCGATGGTGGAAACAGTATTCCCAGTGCGAAGATGTCAGATGGGCGAACCAACGGAGCATCATCCGGATCGACTCCAGAAGAAGAGTCTACTGATAATAGTGCGGGAGTGTCTGATGCCAGTTTTGGTATCAAAAGCAGAGTACCCGAATCTAAAGTTTTTACGCGTAGTGGTCGTGAATCTAAGTTACCTGTCAGATTTAGCATACATTGATATTCTTTTATTCTTTGACAGTGTGACTCTTTATATTTGTGAGTCACTTTTATTATCATAAAGTTCCTTATGTGGGAGGATGTCAGAGACACACTGTATTTCATGAATTATTTGATCAAACAATCTCTGTCATTCTTTATTATTTTTTGGGACATATAGTAGTTTTAGAAAAAACAAAAAAAAATGTCAGATAGACTTTTGAAAAATATTAGTTATTGTCAGAAGAAGAAAAAGTTTGTAATTTCCGAAAATATTGTATTTGGGCGTTCCCTCAAGGAATAAATTGCGTTTTGTGTAATTTTGCGTAGTTTACTTCCGAACCAGTGACCAAGAGAACGGCGGGTAGCTTTTCGTCTGGGTCACGACAACGTATATTCTCTAGGGTTCTGGCAGTTATGAATATAATGATCAATGGACAAGCATCATTAGCGCTATCCTGTGGAACAAACACATTTGAGGGCAAATGGTGACTCTTAAGGCGGCTGCACACAATCGGGTATTTGACAAATACACAAATATTTGAATATTTGTCTGTATTTGTGTTTAAATATTTTCTTTTATGCCAAGTATATATCCTAAAATTTGCATTGTATTGGTGTATTTGACGAGGGAAGCACAAATATTCATACGATGGAAGTGGAAGCAGAAGGAAGACGTTTCAATGATTGCGTCAGCAGCATTTTTGCTGATGAATTCAGCTCGGTTACTGCTACAATATCGAAAATGGATATTTGGAACCTTTGGTATGAATACAATTCAAGAAATAGAAGCTACCCAAAACACCAAAACTACGTCCCTTTCACTCGACGCGCGTTTCACCAACAAAGGTCACTCTAAAATAGAAAAACATATCTAAAGGAAAATGGTGGATGATGGAGTATAATTCGATTATTTCCGATGCTCTTGTGGTATTACTACTAATATACCTGTTTGGCCCATATTCCAACATCTCCACATCGACAGACACACTCAATATATGTACATTTTCTATTAGAATTATAATAATTCTGAAGTGAGTCTTTCAGCATTGAACTGTTCCCAGTTCTTGGTTTTGTGAAGTGGATGAGGAGCAACCTAAAAACTTCATTATCGTTCCGTTTAATCACTCCGTTTTTGAAGAAATAAACGTATTTAGCATAAATAGAGCAGCGTCCTGCTATCTACTTAATGATCACGTGAATATGTGGATCAGATAGGTGACCAGGTCTTTGCTTGTTTTGCCAATATTTGCGCCTTTGATTCGTGTTCATTTATCTACAACGAGCGGGAAATTTTTATATTTGCTGAATGTAACCTTTTTAGCGATTATTTGCCTTCGAACACTTCATACACATATTCGTCTATATGCCAAATATTTGGGTATTTGTGACAAATACCTGATTGTGTGTAGCCGCTTTAGGATCCACGCGACACGTATGCCGATCGGTTTCCGTCTAGACTAAAAACCCATATACAGGGTGTAATCTAACCTCTTGCACTCCCGTAAAGGACGGGTGAATAATGCCATTTCATAACGAATGGCAAGTGTAAAAAATTCGAAAAAATTTTTGAAGAGTTTGCATTGATTTGGAAATTTTGGGAACTGCTGTCCGCTGAACGTCAGCTCACCGGAGCAGAGCCGCAATAATACTGGAACTGCCCGATGGAAGAAACTGTGTAATTTCCAACAGCAGTTTCCAAGATTTTCCGAATCATCTAACAAAATTTACATTTTCCACAAGTTTTTTTCGAATTTGTCACAACTAACTCCTTACAAAATGGCATTATACACCCGTCCTTCTCGGGAGTGCAAGACACTATGCCGTCAATTCTTGGTGGTGAAAATGACTGTAATAATAATAATAAGTTTTCTTCTGAAGATGTGATTTACCGACCAAATATTCTTGTACGGCATTCCTCACGTTGGTAGATTATGAAATAATAATCTCCCAGAACCTACTACCGTACGAAAATAATGGGACTGGAAGCCAGGAAAATTTTTCAATTTCCGAAAATAAAAAAAAATAATCCTGGCTGCCGGTCCCATTATTTTTGTACGGCAGTAGGTTCTACGAGATTATTATTTCATGGTCTACCAACGTGAGGAAAAACACATTTTGGGATAAATAATCATTTTCTACGTTCATGCAAAAAACAAAACTTTATTGAACTATATTTGGTGGAAAAACTGTCTCTTTATTGCACTGAGTGCAATAAAGACTTTATTGCACTCATCTGTCATTCTACTATAGCGTTCTGCCATCATGACAGACATAAACTTTCAAATCGACGCCAAATTTAGCCCATTTTCTGTGAGATTGTATTACGTTTTAAATAGTTGCATGTTTCATCATATTCATTATATAATGGACTATGAAATTACTAGAAAATGCAATTCGTTAAAAATAAAATTATTTCCTTCGAATATCATCTGAATTACAAAACAATATTTTTAATTACTTTTAGCAGATAGATTTAAAAAAACAATGTCTTCCTAACTTTTTAGTGCCACCTAAATGAAACATTTTCTGGTTTTTGCATGAACGTAGAAAAAATATTGTATGAAACTCGTGCAAAAAGAGTTTATTGCACTCGACGTGAAATTGTCCAACTCGGCCTGATGGCCTGACGGCCTCGTTGGACAATTTCACGTCGAGTGCAATAAACACCTACTTTTTGCACTTGTTGCATAAATAACTATTAATATACTACATAACGCTTTCCGAAAATCAAATCACTAATCTGAAATGGAATTGATCTTTTCTGAAATACAACTGGAAAAGGTGTAGTGTTAATATGAAAATCTTTGTTTCAGATAGTCGGTGATACATTCAGAATTACTTTTCTGCGCCAGCTTCAATATTATTAGGAACATTTTCGGTACCTATCAGAATCACTCCTTTTGTTTGTCTGCAGATTCTAGAAAAGAGAATAACTGAAAACTAATGAATTCGATCGAAAGGCAGTCTGACAGATGATTTAATCGTGACAACTTGTCAACTGACAGTTAGATCATACGAGTGTCTCCGGCAACATAATCTGAACCATCATTCGAGACTCGTGTTATACAATTCAATATAAATGTAGCTGTCTATGCTCGTATTCAGTGTAATTTATCATATCATATGAATTCCTACGAAATTATAAAAAGACTTGTATATAACACATTGCAAAATGGCGGGGTTTTTGAACACGACGTCTGGTGCAAATAACACGCTCATTTTGCGACTTGTTATATAAATGAAAATTGTCAATGTTATATAAATAGCTATTTTCAATTCGATTATTATTCTCGTATATTTTTGACATATAGAAATCTACTGCTAATGAACTAAATAATTCGTGGAAAACATGCGTGTAAATTATTTATTGTCGACCAATGTGAATATGCAGAAGTTATTAACACTATTGGTTGTCAAATGATTTGTGTCTACGTGTGTTTCGGTGTACTCTGAAAATTATTATAAATTTTCCTAATTGTTATTGTGAATGTTAAGGAATTCAATACATTCCTCTTTCATGAAGTCATCCAGCAGCTAAAAGTTGAAGGTGTGACATAATACAATCTATCTTATTACTCATCTGATTTGATTCTCAAACTTTACAGTACATTCATAAAGTCATCCACACCCCTACTATTCGAAAAGAGACCAAAGGAAATTGCAATTGAATCATTAAAACTGATCCCCTTCTTGATTTTTTGCAAAAGAGATAAGTTTAATTCCGCCTGACAGAACTTTTCCCTTCCTTGTCAATTTTTATTGTCTGGCGCCCTTTGCTTATATACATACGCATTCTAGAAACACACCGCCTTTTACTGTATGAGTAGCCAAGCTGTGACGAAATTTTTTTTTTTTTTGAATGCTAATGTGAATTATTTAACCAACTGTATATTTCTATGGTGTTTATATGATTTTCCTTCACGTTGAGATTAGAACTCAAATAAACCGTCACTCACACACACATAAAAATAATTTTTTGATAAAAGAAATTTAAAATTTCTCGGACTTATTTTTTTGAACAGAGAAACTAATGTTTTTAATTCTGAAACTTTAATTTTCTTAACATATTTTCTTATTTTGAAATCATTCTCTCACAACAAAGGAACCGTTTTTTTCAGCTGATACATCAAATAGAAACTTTTTGATTTCTTCCGTTGATTAATAATTTTCTTGGAAAAATACTAATTATGAGCAACATTTCTTTAATTTGAGAGAATTTTGTTTTTCAAATAAGTTTTCGAAACTTTCAACCTAAAAACCACCTGAAGTGTGTATATATATATATATATATTTCATCCAAGTAATTTGATTTTCTCGATTTGTGTTTTCTCCGCGGGTGGCGCTGCGACCGACTTTACTGTGAGTCGCTGCTTCATGTGTAGGGAATTATTAGTTATACAGTGGATTATAATTCATTGGGCTGGGGCAGGACGACTCTAATTTTGTCCGACCTAACCTGTCACTGACCAGAGGCATGAACCATGAACCTCGAAACGCGTCTGCAGGTGGTTGAAGAAACGAAGGTTTTTTATTAAGTGATTAAAATTTCTTGTATTATCTGATGTTTTGAAGAACACCTGTACATCCAAGTAATTCAAATTTCTTATTCTGAAAACATATTATTTTGAAGAAAACTCCTTAAATTTGTAGATTTAAGTACATACATTTTTATCCAAATTATTCTGATTTCTTATGTCGAAACCTAATGTTTTGAAGTAAACTTGTAGCATTTATTGAATCAAGAATACAGGGTGTAATCTAACCTCTTGCACTCCCGTGAAGGACGGGTGTATAGTGCCATTTTATAACGAATGGCAGGTGTGAAAAATTCGAAAAAAGTTCGTGGAAAGTTTAAATCGTGTTGGAAAATTCGTCGAAATTTTGGGAACAGCAGTCCACCGAACGTTAGCTGACCGGAGCAGAGCCGCAATAATACTGGAGGATGGAAGAAACTGTGTAATTTCGAACAGCTGTTTCCAAGATTTTCCAAATTTTCCAACAAAATTTAAAATTTCCACCATTTTTTTTCGAATTTTTCACACCTGCCATTCGTTATAAAATTGCATTATACCCCCGTCTTTCACGGGAGTACAAGAGGTTAGATTACACCCTGTATAGTTTTTTCGTCCAAGTTATTCAGATTTCTTATATCAAAAAATTCTGATGTTTTGGAGTGAACTTGAAGAATATTTTATTTCAAATATACGGTTTTCTTGAATCGAAATTATAATTGTTGAAGTAAAAGTATTTGATACAGTTAATTTTAAATGAATTATTGTTTCCTTTTGAGAACATAGTGTTTTGACTATATATAAAAGATTGACTTTTTTTAATGAAACAAGTTGCTTTCATTAAAGATTCTTATTTTTTGTGTGCAACTTAGAATTCCTGCACCGCTAGTCGGTCATTCACTTTTTCCGTTGTGGCTGGATATAGAAGAGAAGCCAAGCGTGCGATTTCAGTTTCGAATTTCTGTAAGGATTCACCAGATTCCTGGCTGCGGTTTTTCAGCTGTGTATGGTAAACATGTTCTGGGGGGTTCTGGTGATAGCTTAGTTATGGATTTTTATCATCTGTTCATGGTTCCTCTGGTCTTGGGCGGTGAGTGTTCGTAAAATATTCATTGCTTTTCCGCGCATTGCCAGTGTTAGTGCTACCTCCTGCATTCGAATCATTTCCTTTGGCGGCAACTTCAATTTGTCGGAAGAAATTCGAACATTGCCAAACTGAAGAGGCTTCAATGAAAGGTTTCCTGGTTCAGCAATGATATATTGTGTATTTTTTGAGCTTCATTCAGTTTCAAACGGTTGTGTACCATTTAATTTTTGTTCACATCAGTTTTTCTGATATGTCCTCGAATTTATCTTGGATTTCATCCATCTGCGCCTGTTCATTTTCCGTTTTTTCTTTTTATCGATTTTCCGTACTACAAAGTTCTTCTTTTGGAACTTCTTTGTTTCGGAGGAGTTTATCTTCCAGAATCTTAAAATTTTCTAGAAGTTTATCTTTCAGGCTCCTTACGTTTATTTGAATTTTCCGAATTTTCTCAAAGTTTTTGTTCCAGATTCTTCGAGTTTTGTTAAAAAAATTTTTTCGAACTCAACGAATTTTGTAGTAGCCTTTCTTTCCAGACAGAATTTTGATCTAGAAGTTCTTCTTCCAGACTCTTTGAATTTCTTTATAGTTCTTCTTTCAATGATTTGGGATTTTAATCGAGTTTGTTCATTATCGAACTCAATGCACATCCAGTAATTTTGAAAAAAGTTAAGGAATTTTTTAGCCAACCCACTCGCGATATATTTTTTAACATACTTAATTTGATATGAAATACTTTTTACCATTTGATGGTTGAAGGACGTTTCTAATTCGGATCCTCTACTATTATAATCAGGATCAATTGCCTTCTAAGAAAAGGTAATGCAAAAATTGCATACGTTTATTGGTAATTTTTTCGGATGGAACTCAAAAATAATGGGTTTGGTAATACCTGTTTTCATGATTGGAAAAGAATTGCATGATATCACGATACCAACAATTTATAACTTTTATGATAGCCCTTTTACCAAATCACTCAATCATTGAGCTACGTCAGCATTAACTTTGTTTGTGAAGAAAGACAAAAATATTACCTCAACTACGGAACACGAATGCATGATGTATAGTCAATAAAATTATACCCTTCTATGCCGATCAATCAGAGATTCACCACAAGTATCATGAAATGATAATTCTAGTTCTGAATGTTTGAAGGAAAATTACAATCATTTATAATGTATGTAATCGACCATTCGCTCAACTACATTCAATACTTCAGTAGTTGTATTGTTAGGGGATGACGTATCACCATGACAACTCACCACTTGGCACAAATGCGAAAAGTGCTCAGAATAAACCATCATCTTTTCGGCCAATCAGTCTAGAAGTTTCATAGAAGACAACCATAAGTATCATAGATTATTTTCTATTGATATGTCGAGCCCCGTGGATTACAAAACTGCTAAGTCCATTTACGAGTTCACAGCTAATGATATCAAGGGAAAACCTGTATCACTGGACAAATATGAGGGTCACGTGTGTTTGATCTTGAACGTAGCATCCGAGTGCGGTTTCACGAAATTGAACTACGCCGAGCTCAACGAGCTCCACGAAGAATACTCAGAGTCCAAAGGGTTGCGGATTCTTGCGTTTCCTTGCAACCAGTTCGCAGGAAACGAACCGGGTTCCAGTGACGAGATCTGCGAGTTCGCCAACTTGAAAAAAGTCAAATTCGATATGTTCGAGAAGATTCACGTGAATGGAAGTGAAACTCACCCCCTGTGGAAATATTTGAAACGCGTACAGGGTGGAATTTTGGGAGATTTTATCAAATGGAACTTCACCAAGTTTATCATCGACAAAAATGGAATTCCGGTGGAAAGGCACGGACCCAATATCAACCCGAAAGAACTCGTTGAATCTCTGGAAAAGTACTGGTGAATTGTTTTACAGACATGCATGAATTGTTTCATGGAATGGATGTGTTTATTCTGTGATCGCTAATAAAGAGGTATTTTCTCCATGTCATAAAAAAATTTATTATTTTGTGTTATTTAAGAAAAATAGCTGACTAATATCGGAATAATACTTGTAAAATATTAAATGAACAAATATTGGGAAAATACTAAAACGTAAATATTCTTGACATGATTTTTTTAGTTTATGACCTTCCACAATCTGAAAATGAAAAAATGTTAATCCAAAGAAATCTGTACAAGTGTAGAAGGGCAAATTAATTAATTTGCCCGATAAGTTACTGCTTTCACAAGACTTCTGTTTTGAAAGAAATTAATTTTTGTCAGTAACGTACCCTACAAATTCAGTTTCTTCAACGCCTTTCCAAGAAGTTTTGATCAACAATTTTCAAAAAAAGTGGTGGTCTCAGGAATGCCCTAATTTTGTTATGGAATATCGCGACTAGTACTCGTGTAAAACGAATGTTTTTTGCGGTATTAATCCAGTACGATTGAGTTTTGAGACAAGAATCGATTGTAGCACCACCAAACTTGGTATGCTAGTAGTTGGAACCATGATAATCACGAACAAAAATTGTTTACCAAAATTCCAGGGGTCGAACTTTTTTTTTTTTCGTAAAATATATAAATAAATTTTTGCTGTAATCTTGGAAAGTATATGATTTATCGGAAAAACAACCCAACAAGGTAAAAAACAATTCAATTTTCCACAAAAATTATTCGTAGTAATTTCTTATGAAATGCGCTGTTTTCTCAGAAAACGTGATTGAACGCCGACATCAAATTTCAGGTTCACCCTTATCCGCCGCTGAAAATTCTGGCGGAGCCGAATATTTGATTGGTCATAACTCTGCTAAAAATTATCGGAGAAAAAAAAAAAGGAAAAGTTCATATCGTTTTTGAAGACTCTTACCTTCTCATGCAAATATAATATGCGAGTATTTGTGTACCTATAATGTGTTTTGTCGCACTTCCCGGAGATGTTTGCGGATGATCCAAAAATCATAAATAATTTAGTAAATATGGAATTATTATACTGAAGCAGCAGTTTGTCTGTCGTTACTGGATTATATATTGAACAATCAAGTTAGTGGATCATATTTTTTTAGACAGAACTAAATTCTTGAATTTTTTAAAAAATGTGCTGGGTGAAATTTTAGACAATATAACCCCTCCAGGTTATTCAAGATTTGAATGGCACACCTGTTCACAATTCAGCAGCAATTAGACATTTTCTTGGTGAAACGTTTAGTAAAATAATTGAAAATGATTGGGAATATCTGGACTTAACCCCACTAAATTTTTTTTGTGGGGTTATCAGAAGGAGCAAGTATACAAGCAAAGGTCATTTAATGATATTCATCATTTGGAGCAGACCATTAGGGAATGTGTAGTTGATATACAGCCACAGTTCATAAGAAATGCAGTAAAAGATGTTCACAGAAGAACCATACCATATGTATTCAAAGAGAAGCAAGAAATTCTTACTCACAATTTGTGATTTGTTATTAAATGATTTATAAGTTATTTGTATGACTTAACACTCCACATAGCATTCCTATTTGAGTGAGATTGACGATAATATTTTTGTATGTTTGTTCAAACATACATGGTATGTATAATTTGTATCATATATTACTCATTACAATTGTTTCCATAGTCTATGTCACAAAATTGATGAAAGTTTCATAACCGCACTGGTAACAATTAAATTTGAGAATTGATCCGTAAAAAGTCCTGAGGTTTGGTTAGATACGTGAAGAAGTTTTATAATATTTTAAATAATGAAATAATCATTTCAATACTGAAAAAATCAACTAATTTTATTAATGTCTATCCTGAAAGCATGAAGATACGTCAACTTTGCATCAACCATAACAACATTTTTGAGCAGTCACTCACATTTTCTAAAGAAAATCTTTTTTTGTTGTTAATTCGTAAATGAAAGTTCTCCACATATTAGAGCTACTGGTATAAAACAGTTTTGTGAAAGTTACGAATTTTTTAATATTCCAGAAACGTTTTTACTCATCAAAAAAATGGCAAAAATTTGAAGTTATAATAGAACGTTCAAATTCGATATATAATGCGTTTGGTATGATTTGCGAAAAAATATCAGGAAAACAGCAAAACTAAAAATTGAAATCACTGATGTTCTTTCTTAATGAGATCTGACACTACTTCCCCGACCATTACAGTGGGGGCAGCTGGGTGACCAGCAAAAGTGAATGGGAAAATGCTGGCATCTACAATCCTAAGTTTCTTTACTCCATGAACTCTGCATTCTGAATCGACGACATCACCTTTTCCTGGATTTGGTCCCATTGGACATGTTGATACTGGGTGGTAATAATTCATAGTTACTTGTCTAATAGCACAATACCAATAGGGTTTACTCAAATATTCAAAGTGCTTGCAAGCTTTCAGTGGACCCCCTTCTAGTTTCGCATTAATTTTCCTTAATGCTTTTGTTTTGGAGAGTTTCAGCACAAGCTGAACTCCTTCGTAAATAGTTTCGATGTCCTTGTTCCACGGATCAGATAGGTATTTGACGTCAATTATAGGGTAATCGAATGGATCTGAACTATTCAATCTCACAGTACCAGTGGATACTGCATGGAGGGCAACAACATACATGATGAATCCTTGTGATGGGTTAACGCTTTTCCAAAGATCTTCAAATGTTTGATCGGTGAGTGCGAACGTTCTTTGAGATAGATCGCCTATGGTGACAGCTGGTGCCATTCCTATTTCGATATCTGGGTAGTCCGTTCCTGAAAGGTTTGATGATTATAATAATATCAATTCTAATGAATAAGTACCTAGGTAGTCTTTTGTCTTTAGTCTCTGTATTCCATCAAATTTGTATACACTCAAGCAGAGCTGCCCCAAAGTACAGTGCTTAGTGCACGTGAAAGCTTAGTAATCCCAGTGCTCCGGATCACTTTTCGAAATGACTAAGCAATGAGCCTTTCCAAGTAAATTATTCTTATCGAAAAAGTAAGTCGCGGCGGATGATATCCGGCGGCACCCCCACCATAAAAAAATGTACATGTCCTTATGAAACAGTTCTTTGACGAAATTCAAACGAAATCTGCGAAAAATTTCGTTGGGTGACCTTTGCTATCTTGATACAGGGAATGTGCGTTATGATTGATTTGCATATTAATAATATACAGTGTGTCAATTTGAAAACGTACCACCTCGAATATTTCAGCCCCCGTAGAAAATCTAAAAATATGCAAAAATACGTCAACTTCATTTTCATTGGGGACCTTTTGTAGAATGTTTTTCATTCAAATTACGTCAACTCTGGAGTGAGAGAGGAAACAACCCGTAAAATCTTAAATAGAAAGGGAGGTACTTGATATTTCTCTCAGTACTCCTGGAGAAATCAGGTGGAAACTCTAAAAATGTTTAGGTAACACGTATTTGCAATCAAACATGAATAAAATAACAAAAAGAATTTTATTTTATAAAATTTTCGAAATTATGACCATTACTTGAACAGTAATAAAGTATATATGCTATCAAACTCTTCTTTAACGCTATGAAAAACTTCAACCTGAATTTCTCTATTCACAGCTTTTATTCGTATCTCTCTTCAAATAGTTCACATCTCGAGGTTGTATTTTGCTTGGAACCGATTTTAGATGCACCTGTAGAAATAAATCTACAGGCGCTGAGTCGGGTATTAGTGGTAGCCAACAAGAGTAAAGATAGCGTGTTAGAGAAAACTTTCGAATTTTTTCTACACCCTGCCCTGGTCAAGTTTGAAGTTATCATTTATAAAGATTGGCAGTGACGATAGTGAACTATTTGAGCACTGGCTACCAAGAGTTACACTTTGTAGAGGGCAAAAGAAATTTATTCATTGGAAAACCAATCAACGTTTAGATTCATTAACAACATAATAAACTGGATGGTGCCCTAAAACCGAAATATTCGAAATGTAAACAGAGAAAAAAGTGCAGTGAATCTACATAATTTTATGAATTCTCCAATATTTTGTGATTTACTGATAAGTGTAAGTATATTTTTTCTAAATGGATATGTTAACAAACAAAGTTGCCGATACTGGAGCGATGATGATCCGCGTCTTTTTCAGGAAGGTCACATACAGTACCTATCCAGAGAAATTGAGCGTTTGGGCTTGTATTCTGGGAAATGCTATCATTAAACCTTTATTGATTCAGGAAAATCTAACTGGTGAGCTCTATTTGAATCTGCTTGAAGAAATAGACCTGTTAATAATATCAACTTTAGAAAATCAAATAGATGCGGCTGGTAATATGGTTTTGGAAGAAAATCTTATTTACTTCCAGCAAGACGGAGCTCCACCACACTACTTCCTTTCAGTTAGATAGTGGCTAAATGATAGATTTCCTGGTAGATGGATTGGTCGAAGATTAGTAATTGAATGGCCACCAAGATCACCCGATTTGGCGCCTCTAGATTTCTTCTTGTGGGGGTATCTGAAATCGGTAGTTTATAAAACTCAACCTTGAGATTTACAAGATTTGAAGACAAGGATAAAAGCTGCGTGTAGAGAAATGCAGGTAGAAGTTTTCGGAAAGTTGCAAAAGAATTTGAGAACAGACTATATTACTGTTCTTTTCGTTATTTGGTTTATGTTTGATTGCAAAACACTGTTACCTAAACCTTTTTAGAGTTTCCACCTGATTTCTCCAAAATTACTGGATAGAAATATCGAGTATATAGTATGTTTGAATAGGTCCCCCATGAAAATACATTTGACCTGTTTTTGCATATTTTTAGATTTTCTACGGTGGCTGAAATATTGGAGGTGGTACGTTTTCGAATTGACACACTGTATATTATTATTATTATTATTAGTAATACACCAGTAACGCCTGTAATACCCAATAATTTTCAAGTAATGACTCTAATTCCCGACCAATACCCGATTGATACTACTTATACTCAGTGCATGTACACCAAAATTCCCCAGCGGTTTACTCAAAAGTCAAAAATATTGTAGGGTATGACAACAGTGATGAATATCAAGAAAACCTTTATCATAAAAAAATGGATTTTCATGCCTACTTTGAATGTACCAAAGCTAATTTAGAGATATTGCAGAAGAACTGCTTCTTTTGTTTAATTTCAACCTCCTGTATCTATCACAGAGATATGTTCATATACAGAATTTTTCTTGGAATTATTCGGGGATTATCGACCTTTAGGGTCAGCATTCAATTATGAAACACCCTGTACTATATTATTAGCAGAGCTGGGAAGTACTCAGTACAAATACCCGAATACTGTACTCCTGAGTACATTTCTGTACCCGTTACCCAGTACATTTTATATAAAGTAATGGGTACTAGTACCCGTACATATCGGGTAAAAGTATCCGATACCCGCGCTTCTGATGGGAGTACATTTTTACGAATACTTTTTATTATGCAACGCGTCTGCGCCTGGCCTGTCTGTCCAGTCCAGCATGCCGCACCCAGCAACCTCAAAACTCCAAAGGCTTTATAAATCATCAAAATTAGTTATTATGAAGCCATTCCTGGCATACAGAATCAACCAGTTATGCCATTACCGAATAATTATTTTTCCTGCAAACGTCAAAAAATGACAAGGTTCGCGCATTGACAACAATATGCGAAATGACACTTCTTTTCATTTTCCTCCGTCACCATGACAACGTGCCCGAAGTAATGTGCGAAATATCTATTTCGCACACTGTATGTAAACTATATGGGATTTTCATATTCTAACCTATATATACTCTTCAATCAAGCAAACATGCAAGAAATCGTTTATTTCTAACTTTCTGAATGTTCAACAATAATTAAATAAGGCTTTTTTAACACTTTTCAAATTGTGACAAAATTTTATATCACCTATTTTTTTGACGTTTGTAGAAAAAAATTTGTTTGCATCTCGTGCGCGAAATACTTTGGTGACCGAGGCGCAGCCGAGTTTAAAAAAATAGTCGAGATAGTCGAGAATTTCGCGCACTAGATACAAAAATTACTATTGTTTTTATTATTATTATCGTTAATTTTATCCTTCATGGACTGAAAACTACAAAATTGTTTGGTCATTATTGATTTGATAGTTTATGGTTATTTATAGGGTGCAAAAAGTGGTGAAGGTATAATGCAAGACTCAGAGAAAACCCAATGGGTGGATATATTGTTCAATTATTTTTGGACTTGCTACATACAACTTGATGAGAAAGTACTTGCAAAAAGTACTCTTAGAATTCGAGTACTTTTACTCGGAGTACTGTACTCGAGAGCATGTGTAATGAGTAAAGTACTTGGTATTCTGTACTCGTTCATTAATTATTGGAAGTACCCGGTACCCTGTACTCGAGTACAATTTATCAGTACCCGGCCCAGCTCTGATTATAAGGGGAAGAGTTGCCATTTCCCAACTTCATCATCCTGTATTTTGAAAACTATTCATAGAATTGAGTGAGGCCCAAAAAGATCGACTTATACAGAGGAAAAAAATGTTTGCATAACGCGATTTTATACGAAATTTACGCGATTTTATGGGAAAAAGCGACGGGTCCTTTCTCTGTGGGTACTGGATTATTTTTATTTTTATTTTTTTCTTCAGTTTTGGCATCGACTACTGAGGTCATTAGCCATATTGTAGCTTATCATACCTATTTATATTTTGTTGAACAGATCTGTTGCTTTCAAAAAGTTTAAAACATTAATAATATATTTGGTACTGAGACAAGATCTGACGCTATTTGGTAAATTATGTCGCTGTCGAGCAGCTTCGTATTGGTGACATTCTAAAATAAGGTGCTTGATTGTAATCGGGGTCTGGCAAACTTCACAGTATGGTTGTCTCTGTCTTCTTAACATATAAGTTCGTATGACCTAATCTAAGTCATGTTGTTATGACTTGTTCTCTTCTCTTCAGCTCTTGTGGAAGTCTTGTGGCTGCAACATCAGGCTTGACATGTTTCATTTAAGATTCATTGTTTGTCCATTCGTGTTGGCATGTGTTCAAAATTAGATTCTTTGTGAAATTTTTTGTGTCAGTCGGGCTTATTGGTATATTCACATCAATAGGGTACTGGATTATTATGTTTAAAATCAGTCCGTCGTGATATTCCACATACCTTTGGTGAATTTTGATTCATAAAATCCAACTCCTTGTTTATTTCCTGATGTAACGGTTGATTTGGTATAGTTCGAACCGAAGACGATGCCGTAAAATGCTGGATGGTCCTTGAGAGAACTACCAACCTCGAGATTCTTGAACAAGGGTATATTCAAAGATTCCAAATGTTTTCTGGGGCCGATGCCAGATAACATCAGCAGCTGAGGTGTCTGGAATGCGCCTGCGCTTATTATGAGCTCTTTGCTCGCTCGAGCTCTATACTGTTTGTTTCCGCTAGTGAACAAAACTCCTTCTGCAGAATCACGCAAATGGTCTGTTAATATTTTGGTAACATAGGCTCCATTTACAACCTGCAAATTTGGTCTGTTCAGGACAGGGCGTATAAATGTTTTTCCTCCATCCATTCGTCTGCCATTTCTCGTATTCAATTGAATAGGAGATGATCCCAGTCCTGTTCCGGCATTATAATCTGCATTTCGTAGGCCAAGTTCTTCATTAGCCTCCAACCAGTAATCAAGCTGTGGACTTCTTGGTGGATTATACTCCACGTTCCATAAACCCCCTTTACCGTGAACGGGTTCAACAACAGGCGCTGTTTTATCGTTATGTTGAAAATCTTCGGATTTTTTAAAATAGGGCAATACCATTCCATATGACCATCTGGAATCTTTCACGTGTTTTGCCCATCTGTCGAAGTCTAAACGCGAGCCTCTTGCATATATTAAACCATTGATTAACGTAGAACCACCGACTCCTCTTCCTCTAGGTACTGGGCATTTTTTGTCAACCATTCCTGAAATTATTTATACAGAGATTATATCAACAATTCCAAGATGTTCTTTACTTGGAGAAATAAAAATCAATATATTGCCATACTTTTTTTCACCACTTCACAATTTGGTGTATTCACCAAGCATATACCTATCAATGTAATTCATTTATCATTTAATCCAGTAACGATAGACAAACTCTAGCAAAAAGTGAAGAATAAATTGTAGCACTCTGAAATTAGAAAAAAAATATTTAGCAAAAAATCAGGGGTGGAACGTAAAAAAAATTTCATTTAAAAAAATATAATTTTTTTTTTGTTATTTCAAAAAATATAAGATTTATCGAAAAACGATTTCGATAGGTTGAGAGATAATTCAATTCTCCACAAGAATGATTTTCAGTAATAACGCTCGTTTTCTCAGAAAACGTGGTTTAACGCCGACGGCACATTTCATGCTCGCGCTAACCCGCCACTGCAAGTTCAGGCAGGGCCGAAAATTAGATTTGCCATAACTTTGCTAAAAACTATAGTAGAATGAAAAGAAAAAGTGCATATCGATCCTGAAGACTTCTATTTCCTCATGCAAATATAACATGTGTATATCTGAGAACCTAAAATGTGTTTTGTCCTACTTCACATAACCCTTCTTCGATATTTACGGAGGATCCGAAAGTCATAGATATTTTAAATGATATGAAATAATTATACTGTAGCAGGAATCAGTAACCTCTTTGGACCATACACAACGATTCAAGGCTAATGAGACAGGTCTCACTTATACATGCCAAAGAAAAAACTGAGTTTCACTCCTGCCTCAGTTTTCAACTCACCCATAATCCTGGCAATTTCTTCAGTAAATGTTGAAAATAATTGCTCATACACATCCTACATAAAAAATAAAGTATGTGATTTCGAACTTGAGGTTTGCGCTTGGACAAAATATATCTACTCATAATTCCAAAATTGTGGATACATTTTCCGGTCAGCTGAAGTCTGTATTGAAATGTACTTTTTGTAATTACTGCTCTGTTACTTTTGAAACTTTCTGGGTACTTTCAGTCTCTATTCTAGACTTGCCAAACGAAGCCGTGAATTTGAAACAATGTATTGAACTGTTGACAGAAGAGGATTGACGATGCGAGCTCATACTGTTCAACTTGTGAAATGAAAAGGGAATTCAAAAAAATTATTCACATACAAACATTTCCAAAAATTTTGATTATACATTTAAAACGTGTTTCTTTGACTGATTGCAGTAAATTGGATAATGTGATTGATTTTCCCATACAAAATTTGAATTTGGACCAATATTCTGCTCAGGGTGGAATTAATACCAATTATAATATCTACAACATATTTAATTATAGCGGCAGCATTTCCAATGGACACTATACACCATACTGCATTATCTGTATCATCCAGAGAGCATGAATCCTTTTCTACGAGAGAGTTGATAATCTCAATTCTGATGGTGTTGTGGGTTTTTCCGGGTTTTCCTCCAACTGAAACAGCAAATGCGCCATCACTTCAAGTCCCGGACTCCAAACAAGATTTTCATCTTGATATTATTTTATATTCAAAACGCTTTTGTATTTTTGAATTAATTTGTATTTATATATTACATTTATTTGAATAAATAGTTTTATAAACATATACCCTAAGATGAATAATAACCGAGTTACAGTGTGTTGAAAGTGAAAAAAAATATATGTTTTCCAGAATAACTCCATAACACCTGAACTCTCTTAATGAAATTTAGTATGTCACTTGACCGTATTTAGTTCCACATTTCAATGCGAATCATGTGTTTCTAACTTCGAACAGGGGCGTACGACAGATTTCCCTTCCCAACTGTCACGCCACTAATGGATCAATATCGATTTCGTCTCCTTTTTTTTGATACCTAATATTTATATCAACGATTTCCAATATATTTGAAATTGAATAAGTGCGTGCGTATCAAAATCTCCTGATTTTTGAAAGAAATGTCTAGGTAACTATTTATAACAATATAACGAACAGATTATATACCTTGCAATGAGTGTAAATTCAAATAATTCGAAAATTGTTGGTATTGTCAAGGAATCTTGTTTACAAAAATTTTTCGGTATTCAAAATCTATATAGGGTCCTATAAATACTTTAAAATTAGAATTTTTGGCGGACATTACTACTACATCTTTTTTGCATTGCACCTGTGAATCCTTGAATCTCCAGTTGATCTTTCATCCAATAAAATTTATGTTGACGTTAAAGTGCATCACAAATCATAATGCATTTCATTCATACGTTTACCTGGTGAAGTAAATACCAATTGAGATACATCATTGGAAAGAAAATTTTGTGGCCTTTAATTTCATAACTGAAATTGAATGAAGATATTTTTCAAATTGCGTTTCGATCCATCCGGTACACAAAAATTTATGGAATTTTAACTGTGTGTCATGTTACATAAACTAGACTATACTGGAGTCATTTCGCCTTCCATAAGTTTTTAGCATTCCTTTTCCACGAGGAGTAACAGAGTGTTGAATACCTCAGGCTTTTTTGAATTAATATCGATATATCTCCGGAAATAACGTTGATAAACATACATGACCTATATTTTTTGAATGGTCAAAGTAATCTTTATTCAACCATGTGATGAAACATAGGGTGTTCCATTAAAAATAACATGACTTCGGTTTGGTGCTATTTTATGAGTTATCCTGTATACTTTGGAATATTTTCCCAAGAAGGAAACATGCTTGCATTCGAGAAAAATTTCAAGTTGCGTCGTTTACAAGCTGTGGACCACCTTAGCGCAGTTGCAAGACCCTGGTATAGCAACTAACAAAATAATAAATAATGAGTATCGATAGCACATACGCATGCACTTATTCAACTTCTAATATATTTAGAACCATTGAAATTATTGATAACGATATAACGAAACTATCCATTCTTTGTATAGAAAATATTGAGGTTAAAAAAGAAGACGAAATCGATATTAATCCAGGTGCGTGAAAGTTGGGGAGAGGCGATTAGGGGTACCCGACTACCGTACGCTCTGTTTAGATTTGCATTGAAATTTGAAACTAAATGCTGTCAAGTGACACACCAAATTTCATTAAGGGAAGTTGGGCCGGTATAGAGTTATGGACTCATCTTAGGGTATATGTTTATGGGAAGTTTTAGCCTCAATATTAAGTGAGGATTCTACCATCGAGGTTTGTCCCCTATATTCTGGGACAGCCTGTATATTTTTCTACAATTAATTTCCTCACGGAAAATGTTATCTCTGCATTCACTTGAACAATATTCAATTCCAATGAAAAACACCATCAGAAGGTTTCGTGAAAGCATCTTCAGATAATTTGCTATCGATAAAAATGTTGATGGTGATTCAGTTCATTAAAAATTATTTATAAATACAACTGAATCTAGGAATTTGAAAGGAACAATATGAGTGAAGAAACAACTGAGGTTCACTTGTTGAAATTCTGGAGAAAAACGTATCGGAAAGTATTTGAATGATTTGCAAACAACAATTCCAATTTTTTTCATTCTAATTTTGAGGTTATGTCGGATGAAGTGAAATATGAAATACAATTTTCCAGGCCACTCGAGAGGTGTACGGTGTTGATGTCATTGGGTTATATAGCACTTCACAGTATAAAATGTGTCCAGAAAAAAAAAAACAAGCTAAAAATTATCCCAAATAACGGATTTGAGAGATTAGGCATACAGGCTTACTTCAGAATGATCTTCACAGTACTTGGGAGAGTACTCCTACACAATAGTAATTTACGTAACAAGTCCGGAAAACACTGTTTTGTTGGACGAGTGGACAAGATTCTAGGACGAGCGTAGCAAGTCCTGGAAGTCTGCGAGTCCAAAATAACTGTTTTCGGACGTGTTGCGTACACAATTTTTTCGGCAACCGTGTAGAATAACAAATCGAGACACATTCATTGATTATATTTCCTTGTAGAAGAAAATTTCGAACATTTTAATTCTTACTTGTATTAAATATCGAAATTCGAACAGAAGATAGGTACTAACAGAAACATTCCAATTCTTATTTATATAAATATTTATATTGAAATTCGAGCATTTCCCGGACTAGTCCGGAAAGTACGTACTTCCCGGACTAGTCCGGGAAGTGATACTTTCTCAAATAAAAATCGTTCGGGAAGTATGTACTTCCCGGACGGTTGCCTAAAAAAGAATATATTTTTCTGATTTCTGCATTTTAATTGATGTTTCACGTGTTTATTGATAAAATCAGATGAAAGCATGAAATTTAGGAACAGAAATCGACAAAGAACTTTCGCACTACATCGCACATGTACCTATTGTTTACTAGTATTTACAATGGAATGCAAACTGCTCAAGTAACCTCGACAGTATCGGAAAGTTTTCATCTTGGGTATGGTGGTTTCGTGAGAGCGAAAAGAATAGCTTGCTATATTGTTGAGAAAGCATTACAATTTCTCCTCTATTCGTTCGAGAAAGGGATATCGACGTGAGCTGTTAAGTCGTCGGGTGGGGTAACAGAATAGGCGCACAGTAGTGCGTCTCTCTTATTTATGTGGTATCATCATATCATTGCGTTCCTTGTTGCTCGCGTAGATTTCTGTCTATACCCCAAATGAAAAGTTTCCGATACTGTATGTGAGTAATGACGTATAACCATGCCGTCATCTTGGCGCTGTCCATTTAGTGGCAAGTCTATTTTGAAATTCAATGTAGAATTACTCGGTAGTTTGATTTTTTTTCTTGCCTATATCTTCTAAGGATTTTTACCAGCATGGCTTTCAATGAATTTGAAAACACCGAATTTAACTAGTGCCCAAATTCGTATTGAACAACTTTGGAACAAACTGAAATAAAACTGGTACAAACTACTATAAATATTTTTTAATCTTTCTTCTTCTGGTTCCAAAAAAAGGAAAATCGTTTTACGTTCAGAAAACATCGTGAGAACCAAAAGAAAGTTGATAAGAAGGTGTTTTTCTTGAATATATCGAGACTGAGAATGTCTCAGGGTACACTTCATCTGGCAATGAGTCCAGAAATATTTCGTTTGTTGAAAAAACGAGCCCTCAGAAAGAGATGTTCGACAAGTCCCCAAAGATGAAGGAGTGTGAAATCTGGACTCTTTGGGTCAGATCGCCAACCTTAGCGCTGTGTACCAGATAAGTAAGCGAGTTTGTGAGCGATGCTTCAATGAGGTAAGGAATAGTTTTATTCTATACTGAATATCAAAACTTCGGCATATGTCCAGGGGCTGCACTACATATATTATATGAAACGTATTCCTCAACAGGTCGTATATTTGCCCTATAGATCATACGCAGCTGATGGGAAGTAAAATGACCTATGGAACGACGACGAAGATCTTCTATTGAGAATCTTCGAAATTCATCAGCAAACACTTACTTGAAAAATATTTCCATCAAGTATGACCAATTCATTGGTTCAAAAAAGTATGACAAAGACTCGAAACCAGTGTTCTAGCTATATATAAATGGTAGTGAATTCCCAACCAGTTTTTTTAATATTATAAAAAATATGCTTTTATCAAGTTCTGACTGATTGTGAGTTGGAATATATTCCTTATGTTTTTCTAAATTAGAGTTTTGTAGTGGAAACGTTGGATTTTTCCCAGTCAGCTGAAATATGCCAACTTACAAGTAGTCCTTGAGTCCGAATGGTTGGTCGTAGAAAAAATTTTGTATGGTCAAATTTGTAGAAAATTTTATGCTCCTTCATTCTTGAGAGAAAGATTATCAACGAAAAATTTGTAGTTTTCAACTTATAAGCAATAAACCGCAGAAGAAACAGATTTTTAACTTTTTTTGCATTTTTTTTAATGATCCGTCATGGAAATTTGTAAGCAAACCTCAGATTCGGATTCAGCACCCCAAAAAACGTAGAGAATATAAGTAATCAAAACTACCCTGAAACTTTCTTGTCTTGGTAGAAATACAATTTGATTAGATTGAGAGGGCAGTATATTGAATTTGTCAAGATTGTCACGCATCTGTAACTTGATAATTCATTCAAGGGCTTTAGAGATTGCACAAAGTATGCTAATAGGACGAAGATCATTGAAATTTCGTGTGTAAGATGTTGATCAATGACTTCCATTTATCTCAAGATCCTCAACAAAATAAATAATTGATCAATTCTTGTGTCTTACCCAAACAGCATGTTTTCTGAGGCTTACTGAAAAATCCCCAATTATAATCGGTGAACGCTGCTGGAAAATAGTTATCGGGCATATCCGTGAAATTATTACCATAATTTCCGGCCTCCAGTAGTAGAACAGTAAATTTCCCATCTTCCGATAACCTGCTTGCCAATACAGTACCAGCAGCTCCTGCGCCTACTATTATGAAGTCATATGTCCCAAAATCTGTTGATAATAAAAATAGTCTAATCATCTTGACGAATCAACAAATTGAATTATTTGTTTTCAACAAATGAATACAACAGAATCGTATTGATGTAATTCAGATAGCGCATTATGTATAAGGACATATTTATCGAAATTCATTGGTTGGGCAGATGTCCTGAGTTCACACAACAAAAGTGAAAACTAGCTCTTGAAACTTGCAAATAATCTAACAAATATAATTCAATAGTCGTTGGGGGCAATAGTTGTTCTCTTTTGTATGTTTTTAAATCCATCCATCATAATAGAGTGCATCAAAATTACAAAAAAATTAAATTGAAATCAAGTTTCAAACTTCAAATCTTTCATTAAGCTGATAGTACAGTAACCAGAGGAGGAGGATCCGAAACTCATGGATATTTTAGTTGATATGGAATAATTATACTGAAGGAGGAAGCAGTACCCTCTTTGGACCATATGCAATGATTTCAGACTAGTATAAGACAAGTCTCACTTATACATGCCAAAGAAAAAACTGGGTTTTACTCCTGCCTCAGTTTTCAACTTACCCATAATTCTGCCAATTTCTTCAGTAAATGTTGAAAATAATTGCTCATACACATCCTACATAAAAAATAAAGTATGTGATTTCGAACTTGAGGTTTGCGCTTCACAATACTATCATTAAACATATATGCAGGATATGAATAAGCGAATATTTTTAACATTTACTGAAAAGAATGCCGGTTTTATGGCTGAGTTGTAAAAAAGGCAGGAGTAAAACAAAGTTTTTTTCTGGTATGTATAAGTGGTACCTGTCACACTACTCTAAATTTCTTGCATATAGAGTGTATGGGTTGCTGCTTTAGTATAATAATTCCATATTTACTAAATTATTCATGATTTTCGGATCATCCGCAAACATCTGAAGTGCGACAAAACACATTTTAGGTACTCAAATGTCGGATATTATATTTGCATGAGAAGGTAGGAATCTTCAGAAACTATATGAACTTTTTCTCTTTTTTCTCCGATAATTTTTAGCAGAGTTATGACAATCAAATATTCGGCTCCGCCAGAACTTTCAGCGGCGGGTAAGTGTACCTAAACCTGAAATTTGATGTCAGCATTCAATCACGTTTTCTGAGAAAACGAGCGCATTTCGTAAGAAATTACTGGGAATCATTTTAGTGGAGAATTGAATTGTCTTTCACCCCGATGAGTTGTTTTTCCGATAAATCATATACTTTCCGAGATTACAGCAAAAATCTATTTATTTATTTTTAAACGAAAAAAAAAATGTTCCACCCCTGGAATTGGTAAACAATTTTTTTCGTGTTTATCATGGTTCCAACTATTAGCATACCAAGTTTGGTGGTGCTACAATCGATACTTACCTGAAAACCCAATCGTACTTGATTATGAAATTTTTCGTTATCTTCTATAACGCATAAAACATTTATATATTTATTTTGCACAAAAAACATGACGTCCGCTACCTGTGAAAAGTACAGTATTGAATAAAACGTCAAAATGTGGCATTCCTCTTATATTGACTGTGTCTAGTTTTATTTTGATATCTCTAAAAAGAAAAGGGCAATATATGGGTGCTAGAGATATCGTTGTCGCCTGGTATATATCTCAAATTTCTATATTGGATATTTTCGAACATGAAGTGACCAACTCACTGCAAGGAGAAATATCATTAACATTGTGTAGGTTATGTTTAAGATAATTAAAGGTTGTGATGGAATCTTTATTGCTTAAAAATTTTTTAAAAAAATCAAAAAAGAGAAAACTAATTCTCTACGATTACCAAACACGACGTTTCAACTGTTAAAATCTGCAGTCGTTTTCAAGTGAATTTCCACATAATGAAGACTGTGGCAATGAAGACAGTCAACAACTACTTCCCCTTACGAAAATTGTATTAGAACTAACATCTACTTGTTGCCCCTTGTCTAGTGAGAGAAAAATGGAATGTTTAAGATGTTATTTAACAAGAAGGTCAAATATTTTTGTAAAATGGTTGTTTTTTATGCTTGTAATTATGAAATATGAGTCGATTATCGTCTGAAAAACAGGTGATAAAATAATAGTTTAAAAAAACTAAAGAACACGCTTTACTTCCCATGGACTAAAAAGTGAAAAATAATTGACAATTTAATTTCTCAAATGTAGGAAAATCGTGGGTGCTTTCGATATATATTCTCATATTTTTTAGTTTAATTTAATAATACAGAGCGTCCAAGAGCTCAAGAGAACTTTATCAAGCACCCACGCTTTTTTACATTTGGGAAATTTAATTGTCAATTATTTTTTACTTTTTACTCCATGGGAAGTAAAGCGGGTTCTTTAGTTTTTTTAAATATTTTTTTTACTAAATAATCGAAATCCCCGACCCTGAAAACCATACCAATTTTGAATCGAATCTGACCATAATCAAAATACTCGTCCCTCATCTTGAGTCGCCATCTTGAATTCATAAATTTTTACGAAAAATTCATAATCTCTGACCCCGAAAACACTCACACTAATTTTGAATCGAATCAGACCATAATGACATCTTGGAGCCGCAACCTTTAATTTATAAATTTTGACTGAAAATTCGAAATATACGACCTAAAAAAACCTCACATACCAATTTTGAATCGAATCTGACCATAATCACAAATCTCGTCAGCCATTTTGAATTCATGAATTTTGTATAAAAAAATCATAATCTCTGACTCCGAAAACCCTTATATACCAATTTTAAATGGAATCGGACCATTATCGCAAATCTCGTCCGCCATTTTGGAGCCGCCATTTTTTTTTTTTAATACAAAAAGAAAGTAATATTGCATTGTCACCGGAACTATGAACACTTGTCAAATTTCAAATCATTCGGACGTCTGGAAATGGGTGAAAATCACGCCCTAAGGAGGCACTTTGTGTGATTTTTGACTGTAATATTCGTGTTTGACAATGGTCAGTCTCGCGCGTGTTCAGGAGACAAAACCACGTAAGTAACATAACTTTTTTTAATTCTCGAAGAAGTCAACTATACCTTTACCAAGGCATGTTTAGTGTTCTGATAAATATGGTCATTTATCACATTTGAAAGTGCATATTCAAGCCAAAAATCATAGTAACGAACTGGTTAGGTATTCTCACTTACCAATGAGTGTATTATTGTCTTTTGGTTTGTACCTTCTAGCATCTGTGGGAAATCTGTATTCATCTGCTTGCTCTTCAGAACTCGTGACGTCGGTGGAGCCGAAAAAAATGGCAATGTATATCAACGACCACATGATAGTGTACTGAATATTTGAATATAAGCACATGGAATAAGTGATACTTTCGAATACAGTACATTCGTTAGTCACGTTCGGTTAATCTAATATCGCTACCTTATATGTGGTTTACACATTTAGTTTAGAGTACAGTAATTTAGTCAAGTACAATTTATATTCGCACAAGGCAAGTATTTTAGATTAGCGGCAAGAAGTAAAATGCAGCTGTCCAGAGGGGGTACTCTACTCGCAGCGAAAATAGGATAGGATTCTGTTACTCGACTCGACCGGCCGCTCCACTATGGTCTATACAACTCCAGGTCAAGCCGCATCAAAACAAATGCACGCTGTTATACGTTGTTATACTTCGTGATCATCGATGTCGGATTGGTGAAATAGGCACGGCGTGTTTCCCACTCAAACCTGTTGAGAAACATAGACCAATAGCGGCCGCCTTTCCTCGATCACGAGCAAAGCACGCGTTGATCACGTCTTGACCACTATGGTTTACTGGCTTGAGTTTAACTTGAATTTACTGTAAAATACAAGTGACCAGATTGGTCAAGTTCTAAATTACTCGACAACTCGACTAAATTACTGGACGCGTGTAAACCAGGCATTAGAGTTGATAAGCTTCTACGATACAGAATAATATACTCGTCAGCAAAATTCCTTGAACGCCGTTCACTTCCTGGGGTTTCTGCTAACAAGGAATGCTTTTTGTTCTTTCCCCGCGGGAGGCGACTGAATTTACTGTGAGTCGCTGCTTAATCATTTGTGATGAAATAATGTTCTAGAGCAATGAAAAACTGCACTACTGTATGTTAAGGCGCTCTTGAAAAATAAAATCTATTATTATTATTAAATATAAGTTATACTGGGGCATGATGACTTCAATGTTGTCTGACCTACACTGTCACTGACGGGGGGCAAGAACCTCGAAACGCGTCAGCAGGTGGTCTTGCCAAACCAAATCATTGATAATCTACTGATTAATTACAATGAGCATTTGCAATTAGGTCTTCTTGGAAGACCGTTGCATGTAGTTCTATGTTCGTCGTGGTATTAGCCAAGGAAGAAGTTGTTTTTTTTATCAGATGTTTGCCTCATATTTTCCTCATGGTGAAAATATTTGGAGAAAATGGTACTTCGACATTGTAGAATTTGATGTTTCCATGGCAGGTTCTGGGACTGCACCAGGTTCATTTATTGATTTCCTTTTTCTTTTTTTTTCATTATGATTCGCTGAAACATATTGTGAAACGTTTAGTTAAATGTTAAAAACTCAAAAATTGAATTTAAAATGTACGTTCAAACTCACTTTTCGTACGTAGATGGTGTTTTTTGGGCTTTTGACGCAGACCGTTTTTTTCTTTTATTTTGTGAAGATGCAGATTCACTGTAACATATCACGATGCTGTTGAAAAATAGAATTAAATTTAAAAAATTATATGCATTCAAAATGATAATCTGTGGAAAAAGGAGTTGATGCTTCTTTGGCCGTTGCCGCAATAAATTCATTTGTCGTTTTTCTTTTTTTTTTGTCGGTTCCAAATTTTGAGGGTTACCGATGAACATGACAATAATATTTAGAATATTCAGTTGAAAATGACACTTTTGACTCACTCGCTGGTAGAAGGTGTAGGTTCTTTTTCGACTGTTGTAGCAGGTTGATTTTGAATTCTATATTTTTTAGGAAGCCTTTGAAAACAACTACAATAATCGCTGTGATACTGTTGAATACCGTTCACAGTTTCTAGTAATATTTTATCTTTATCAGATAAATTGTGCACTTTTTTAAAACTCAACAATTCTTTACAATTTTCTAACTTGTCTGTTGTAAAATCAAGTAGCTTCCCTTTTTTTTAAAACAGAAAACACAAATCGGTTCACTAACCATGGCTTTCTAAACTGCACAGCACGGCTGCAAGAGAAATACTGAAACTTCCGAATAGTCTAGACGGAATGCAACGGTTAAGATGCCTGGTGTAGCAACTCATACCTGCAAAACTGTGTAGCTGTATTTGCTGATCATAATTTCGTGAATTGAAACTTTAACTAGAAATTGATTGGAGTAGTGCAAAGATAAAGGTTGGGAATAGGTATTGAGATGTGATGAAGATACAGCACAGCCTAGAAATGAAGCTGCGCTGCATATAGTTTTTCTAATGGCAACATTGAGAACTTTTCGTCTCAGATTTTGATGAAACGTTTCCAATACCTGCGATAAATATATTATGAGAGGTGTGGAAAGTATCAGCTCCTAAATATCAGTCGTTTGGATGCATATGATAAGAAAAGTAATTTGGTTATAGCTGAATCTTCATTCCACGTAATGGCCGTCATTTTGCTAGAGAGATTTTGACGAAATTTAGTCTGACTATTATATACCAGATGGCAGTAGTGAAGTACGCCGTTGTAACCATGAATGTACCGAATGCTGCACTGTTTCACATAGATATATAGATAGATAGATAGATAGATAGATCGATAGATAGATAGATTTATTTAAAGCTTTCAATTTAAACAGTTGAAAACTCAAGTCGTACAAAAAATCATCAATAATTTACATCACACTAAAGATAATACAAAAAACAAATATAACCAAAATACACAATTACCATAAGTATAAAAAATTTATATATATATATATATCACAGTCATTGGTAAAGGTAAATTGTACTCTAAATACAAATAAGGTTTCTTATCCAGGAATTCTTTCAATGAATATGGCTCAATGCCACACAACAGATCAAAAACATGTTTTTTAAAATTTTGTCTTGTGCGATATTCTTTAATATTCAAGGGTAAATTGTTATAAAATTTAATGGATGCATAATGTGGCCCTTTCTCTGTATTTGTAAGTCTATGCTTAGGAACAATAAAATTGGTTTTCTGTCTTGTAGAATATTCATGTCTGTATGTGTCTGCTTCAAAATTTGATTTATTATCATATACAAAAAGTACACAAGCATATATGTAAATGGCATATACGGTAAGCATTTTGTTGGATTTGAAGGTACCACGACAAGAATCTGTATATTTCATATTCAACATGGTCTTTAAGATACGTTTCTGCATGATGAAAACATGTTCTAGTTGGGTACTCCCTCCCCATACTAATATTCCATATTTCAGAAAAGGATAAACAGTCCCATAATATGCGGTCTTCAGTGCTTCGAAATTCAAGTGACTTTTCAAAACTCTAATTGCATAACATTTACTTGCTAGGTTTTTTGCGAGATATTCATAGTGTCCCAAATACGAAACTTGTGCAATTATGAAATTAACTTGGCAACTTTCTTATACAGTTATGTTATATACTGGCAATGTTAGTATATGCAATTTGATCAGAAGTCTTTGATCATCATAAACATTGAAATATATTTATTTAGACTTATGAGCGTGTGAAGGTCAGTTTTGGAATATTTTTACTTTCCTAGCACTACGAATATCTGCATGAAAATTAAGCGTTAGTTACATCTAAGTACAGATACAGCTTTTCATTTGAATAATTTGTCTCTTCCGAGATGAGGAGAGCAGATTTCTTCTACAATTTGAAATATATTGCTACAGGTAGGTATTTCCGTTTGCATGAGCTTTTGTTTTTATGCGAATAAGTGTGACTTATAATCGGCATAATATTCAAACATTCTCCATGAGAAAAAAACTAGGTATATGCATTTTTGAAAAGTAACAAAGATTTCACATTTTTCGAATGTTCATAGGATAATAGTGAATGAGTTGGAAATGTTGGTAATTATATAAAAATTCTCCAACTTTTCTAGTGAAATAAAATAACAAGGATACTGAAAAAGTATATTTATTTTTATGAATATACATATACCTTACATGCAATAACCAAACCTGAAAATAGTTAACATAGTGCAATTAAAGTTTTATTAAGAGAACTGTGACAGGGCTAGTAACTAAAAGAAATTGGAGGGTTTTCGACTGCAATGACAGTGGATAGGTATATCCACTGTCATTGGGGGTGACAACAAGATTTGTTACGCCATTTGGTTATTTTTAAAGATGGAAATTTGAGATTTGGATATGTTGTATGAGAGATACTATGATATTTGTATATTCGAAGTTGAAATGGAACATTTCACTGGAAATTACATTTCTTTATTTGATATTTTTTTCTGATTGATTCGGCCGTTACTTGATGAAGATCCATAGTAATTGTATACACAATTAACTTTCCAAATTGATTACAAACAATTTGGTATAACAGAATCTAGTTTTTTCATTCTGCATCCAACCATATTTTGTATGAATAAAAGTTATTTGTGTGCAAAGTGCGCGAATTACATTTGTAAAGATTTCATTGATCTAATATTTTTTTCATTTTCGGAAGGTTGTCAAAAAAACACCTTTGTTTGAACCACTGGAATTGGTGTACAGTTTTTCTTGGTTTTATTGAGGGACGCGTAAATCAATGATTTCTAATCTTGCTTCCTGATCTATTCTCACTTGATCTACAACCTGAAAAAGGCGTGGTTGTTCTGTATGTGGTTGGAAACCAGTTTTTTTGCAATTAGTGATACACTTCAGCGCATGTCTAGAAGTTGGATTGAAATAATGAATATCACTATAATTGAGTGAACAAACAATTGCAATTGCCTCAGGCATGAGCATCTGACATGACATGACATGAGACACAGTGTGTGTGCAAATCTACACTTGACAGAAATTCTGTCTCTGTTTAATGTGTATGAATCCATCCAATGGTGATAAGGTCATACTTGTTTTGTGTCTCAACTAGTTCTGTCTCATTGGATGCTGAACACGCATATGACGTACCACTTTTTTATGGGAGAATTAAATGTGTAATTTGCAACAAATTGTTTTGTAGTTTTCCTGCAAGTATGCCACAAGTTTCTATATTATTGACTGTTCTCTCTAAAGCAATCTGCAGAAATGACGTTGTAAATCCATCAGGAACTAAGACTGTCTACGTAAGGTTAGTACGTTCTGGTTCGATTATACGAAATAATTGCTCCTCGCAAAATTGATGGATTCAATGTCCACACACTAAACCATTTTATTTTGTGATAAGTTCAGGCTTGTTGTGCAAAAATGTCGGGAACCAAATTACACATAAAAATTGGGTAAACCTAAAATATCAAGAACCGAATTACATATTTTATCTGGCCCTTCTCAATCTGGGAACCAAATTACATGAACCCGTGCATATCATACGTCCAATGTACAATATAACCTCAGACCATTCAATAATAATGAGGACATTTTTCGATTTTAGTATTTGAATAATATTACACAAATATTATACAGGTTTTCTGAAGAAAAGGATAGACAAATATTGTAATTTCCATGTAAATATTCATTTTATGGTAATGAATTATAGCCTATATTACTAGGGATTAGTGGCCGAACAACTGGTGTAAAGTAGAACCAACAATCTAGTAAGGTTGTAAGTCAATATTAGCCGACGACCCTCATTATTACCCATTGTTCGGAATACAGATAAGCAATAAAAAGCAATTTCTGACCTTAGCTGGGCCAACTGTGTTTTTCATATTAAAAAGGTGGAAAAATCATATATGGATATAGAAAAACTTCCCAAACAAAAGATTATTATCAATTTGGGTGACGACAGTGAGAGTGAAACTGATCTTAGTGAGTAATTTTGTAAGTGTGTGTATATTAAATTTAATTCTAAACAACTCAAAATTATAAAGTTTCTGAACTCTAATCGCATTCATTATCGTGATGTTTATAAATGTTTGTGTGTTATATATCATAATATATTATATGTACATAGATAATTCTCAATTATAATCAACGATTTTCCTTAACCCAATATCATTATACCTATTTATTTACATACAAAACAAAATTGAATGGTTAGGGCAGGTACAACTCTGCGTAAACCCCGTAAAAACCTGAAAATGTACGATAAGTCACTATCTACAATTCACGAACTAGAGTAATCGCAATTTGTTTTGCAAACTAAATTCAGTTTATTGTACATTCAACTATTTTACATGCAAAATCATGCTCAAAATATTTTGATAGTTTCATCGATGAATAAATGTATATCACAAAACCTATAAATATGGTTTTGTGATATACATTTATTCAATGAAATGTCATTGATTAAACGTGGGAATGGAATCTTTTACCAAATTATTCATAAGAGAAATGGAAATAATCTGAGAATATTCTTCAATCTGGGTTTTTTGGTATACCTGGTAGTGTATCATGCATTTTGTCCTCGATTAACTAAGAGACTCGAGCGACATCTGCAAACGGGGTTTTCAACCGTACCAGAGGACGTCCAAATTTTACTGCTATAATTTACAACTCAAATTAGTCCAGTCCTTAGGAACTTTTTACCTAAAAATAATTCAAGGAGTTTTGATTTCTAGTGCATGATGTGAGGTCAAGTGTCAAAAAGAACATATTCATTTTGCGACCTCGAAATCCCTGTGGAAATTAAAAAAAAATCGTGTTTTATTGAAAAAATTGATTTTTCACAAATATTTCGGTTCTCGTGCATTTTAGGAAAAATATTCATCCATACAAAAATGAAGAAGAAAAAATTGTCCACAATTTATGTCCCATTCATTTTTCCTGTAAAGTCGATTGTTTCGATGCCGCGGCTCTGTAAATGTACCTAAGTACCTACGTTTCATCACATCCGCACACATTTCTGATTCGCACGATTTCGTGGAGCCGTGGACAAGCCGGTTGTACCAATTTGTATTTAAGGTGGGAGTTCCAACACCCTTGACTACCTAAAAACTACAGATGGCAGTGTCAGCACCCGATTCACTGCGCCACGAAAATAAAATAATTATACAACTAACCGTACAAGTGTCTACCTCCCTCTTCATTGATAAAGTCAGCGTTGAAGGAATTCCGGTAATACCCCGTTTTCGGTGGTCGACTGCCAATGCAACGTTGTCAGTTCAATCGTTTTCGGAGTTCAGAGCCGTTAGAAAGCTGTGAGCCGTGATTTACTGATTTATCCATTCGTGTTTTGTTTGTACGGTGCCTAGTATTGTTTTATTGTATTTGATTTCTTGATAAGTGTGTGTATTTACGAGTAGAAAGATAGCTGCTTTCCCCAAAATGTCAACTTCAACTGATAGAGATGTTCCTATTTTTCTAAAGTCCATTTGAATTTTTTTGTTATGTATAATTATCTATACCCAACCAAATTAGAATGACTATTTTACCAATGGTGCCATCTTGATTTTAGGAGAAATTGTAAAAAAAAAATTATAATCTTCGATTCCGAAAGCCCCCACATACCAATTTTGAATTGAATCGGGTCAAAATCACAAAACTATTCCGCCATCTTGAATTCATGAATTTTGACAAAAAAATTATATTCTCCGACCCCAATAACCTCCAAATACCTAATTTCAATGAAATCGGGCGATAATCACAATAACTTCTCCGCCATCTTGATTTTAGGAATACTTTAAAAAAATATATAATCTCCGATTCCGAAAGCCCTCACATACCAATTTGGAATTGAATCGGGTCAAAATCACAAAACTATTCCGCCATCTTGAATTCATGAGTTTTGACAAAAAAATCATATTCTTCTACCCCAAAAACCCCCAAATACCAAATTTGGATGAAATCGGACCACATTCATAATAATTCGTCCGCCACCGTGTAGCCGCCATCTTGATTTTAGGAATAACTGTAAAAACATTATAATCTCCGATTCCGAAAGCCCCCACATACCAATTTTTAATTGAATTGGTTCAAAATCACAAAACTATTCCGCCATCTTGAATTCATGAATTTTGACGAAAAAATCATATTCTCCGACCCCAAAAACCTCCAAATACCAAATGTCAATAGAATCAGGCCATAATTACCATAACTACTCCGCCATCGTGTAGCCGCCATCTTGATTTTAGGAATAATTGTTAAAAAATTTGAATCTCCGATTCTAAAAGCCCCCACAACCAATTTTGAATAGAATCTGATCATAATCACAAAAGAGATCAGAGATAGGTATGCAAAACGAAACCTACAAAACAAGGTATCCATATAGTGCGACCGATCACCCAGGGTGGTACTGAAAGTTTTTCCTAGTTTTCCTACAGCTGAAAAGTGAAGACGCCACCAAAAATCGCCCCGAGCGCGCCACGGCAAATATTAATAATAATATCCGTCCTCTACCCGCACTCTCTGTGTGTTTATGAGTAAGTATTATTATTATTATTATCATTAAGTTTTACTCTATACATGTACTCCTTATTGCATAATAAATGATCTGACAAAATGCCCAAAATTGAACTTCAAATGAATTATGAGTCTCTGATTTGAAGAAATCTCATCGAGTCCAATGAGCAATAATAACTGAAAGGTTTGTCGAAGTATGGCAACGCCGCGTGCGCCCCTTTTTTTGAAGACGTTGTAATATTGTTACCAGGCATGGAATTTTCATTCATATTTTCTATTGCAGTAAAATCTTCCTCTACCGGTCGGTAGCTGAACTGAGCCACTCATATATTTGCCACAGCTCGCCATATCACGTATCTATACACACGATCAGTTTTTCCTAAAAAACTCAAAAACAAGACACTTTTTCTCGACTTTCTTTGTTAGGATGCATTCTCAATAATCTAAGTAAGGGCAATATCTAGCTCACAACTCGAAAATAAATTTAAACTGAATTTTGTTTTCGATATTGATAACCTCAAACTTGATCAGTTTTGAGAATTTTTTTCTGGCTACTCATTCAGTTTGCAGAGTTGCCATGGGTCAAAAGAAATGTATTGAACCTTCAGTCACCTCTATAGCAAATTTCAATTGAAATACTCCAACGGTTCATTAATTGTTTACGAAAACCTAAGTCACTGAAAATAGCTGAAAATTGCCCATTGCGACTCCCACCTTAATATCGCGTTATATTGTAGCTGAAATTTTAAATTCCCCACTAAGGTCCTAATCAAGTAAAAACTAGCATTTTTATTTGAATAATAATTTTCCTGCCTTTTCAACCCCCAGTTTTTTTCTCAAATCGGAATGTACCAGCCCAAAGGTACTGAACACTCGTTCCACTGAGGCTGAAGAAGCAATAGCACAAAGAAATTGTTTTAACACAGGTATCTGTTTTTTTATTTCTGAATCATCGTCAGCTTGTGATAGCCAACACTGAATTCCACTGACGTTTTTCGCAATTTCTTCAGAGAACATGATGTTTTTGAAGGGCAAAGAACAAGCATTTATTTTATTTTTTTAAATTTCCTCTCGCAATGGACTTTCTTTGTGAATTATATTTTGTTTTAATTTTATAATACTCAAATTCATAAAATACACAAAATTAAAATAGTTTTAAGTTAAAAAATGGACATGAATGTTGACAGGTACCTATATTTAACGGGCATTAAGACCAAAATCAATAATTGGCCACAATAAATTACTATATTTACAAAATTATGTTTCTATATCAGTAACGTCTGATATAGAAACATCTGAATTTTTATGGGAAAATAACTTGTTCATTGAATACTACCAAATGTGCTTCCGAATTCACAGGAATGTTCAAATAACCAAACTAGACATGCTTGCGTAACCAACCAAGATTAGATAATCGTTACCAGTATACAGGGTGTTAATTAAGTACGTTGACAAACTTCAGGAGGTGATTCTTTGAAAAGTTTCAGGACGAAAAGTTCATATAAGCCTATGTCCCAAACGGCATGGTTTTCGAGATACAGGGTGATAAAAATACATTTTTTCAAGATTTCTTGGAAATAATTTCGACATTTTCAACAATAATCAGTTCAAATCAGGCAAGTACAATTCATTCAATAGTACGCATGATACAAAATAACTTATTTCTCAAATAATTCACAGGGTCCTCCTTTTTTCAGATTCAAGAATTATTAAACCCTTCAGATTTTTTTTCTGCCACCACTGAGATTGTGAGAGAAGAATAATCATTGGTGTTTCATTTAACATCTTTTTGTTTTCTTGAAGTTTTCATTTACTTGTACGGTTCAGGAGCTAAAATGAAATAATTAATACAAACATTTCCCAGTGTCCCATAACATAAGGAACATTTGAAAATAAAACATTCTCGATTATTGTAAATTGGAAGAAATATTTTTTAAAAATTTGAAAAATCTACGATGAATAATAATAGTTAAATAAAAATTAAAAAGACAAGCTTTTATACAAATGCACTGAAAATGAAATAATAATTTTTTTGATTGTTTGATATAAGTTTTTCTGTGGGTATTAGATTCAATATCTTCCTGTACAAGATTACGTATTTTGTATCCACGGAATATTTTGAATTTGTTACTCACAGAATAATTTACATCAAACAATTTTTATTCATCGTAGATTATTCTAATTCTGAAAAAATATTTCTTTTAATTTTCATTAATTGAGAATATTTTATTTTAAAATTTTCTAATGTTATTGGACACTGGAAAATGTTTGCATTAATATTTTCATTATAGCTTCTGAAACGTACTTCAAAAAAACAAAAAGATGATGAAACATCATTTATTTTTCTTCTCTCACAATCTTTCACTGTGGCAGAAAAAAATTCTGAAGGGTTGAACAAGGCTTGACTTTGAAAAAAGGAGGACCCTGTGAATTATTTAAGAAATGAATTAATTTGAAATGATTATTGTCGAAAATGTCGAAGTTTATTTCAAAAAATTTTGAAAATAATTTATTTTTATCACCTTGTCTATAGAAACCCAAGCAAGCCGTTTGGAACATATGTTTATACGAACTTTTCGTACGGAAAACTTTTAAATAATCACCTTTCGAAGTTTGTGAGAATATTTGCTTCTCAAATTTCTTTCTGTTATGCGATAGTGGAAAATTTTCGCAATAATATTTTCATTGTAGCTCCTGAACCGTACAAGAAAATGAAAAACTACAAGGGAACAAAAGATGTTGAAAGAAACATTGATTATTCTTGCCTTATAATATGTCAGTGACGGCGGAAGAAAAAATTAGTTCGAAATAATAAATTATTTCTCTTTTTCAAAAAAGATAGACGTTTCGCAGACTATTATGCCTTCGTTATCAAAAGTTAACAAAGGCAGATATTATTATTTCCAAACATTAAAAATAAAGTTTGCAAGTTTTGACAACGGAGGCAGATATAGTTTCTGAAACGTATTTTTTTTTAAAAGATGTATTATTCTGTTATCGTAAAGCTATTTTTTCAGACAGACAAATTCAGATTACATCTGGGCATTGACTTCTTCACCTTTTATCGCTTGTATATATTTCTTTGAATTTATATTTTTTCGTTTTCAGTCTGTGAAAGATTGAAATACTCGAAGAATATGTCAAGCAACCTGGTTTGGTAATTTCAACAATACTGGTTCAGATTATCTAACCTTACTTGGGTAGGCAAGTTTGGTTAGCAGAACAACATTGTTTTAGATTCAGAAGCCAATTTGGCATTGTTCTATGAACAGGATGTTTTCCCACACAAACCACCTGTTTTTGCAATCCCAACAATATCGGATTGGATTATCCAACTAAAGCAAATTGCTATGAGAGAGGTTTCTCCAACAACATACGTCCAGATGCAGTAGCTGATTTGGTATTGTTCTTCGAACAGGGTATTATCCCATACCAAAGCAGTGTTTTGGTTATATCAATAGAATCGGTTTGGATTCTTCAACTAAGCTAATTTATATGTGCAAGTATTTCTAGTTTGGTTACTGCAACAACGTACAACAAATCTGGTTTGGTTGCATCAACACTATTCATTTGGATCCTCCAACCAAACCTTCAGTTGTCTCAACATGATTCTGTACCCATACTACTGTTGTTATAGTATTGGCAAATAACACACCTGGTTTGGTTACCTTGGACAATATGGTTTGGACCCTCTAACCAAACTCGTATTTTCCACAAATAATCATATTTGGGTTCTGTAAACGATATGATCAAATGTTTCACCAACATTATAATCAATCTAATCATTATCACAACCAAAATTAATGTAACTGTTTAGAAAAGTTCCCGTAACAATACCGACCTGTGGTGCCTATATTAACCATGTGTTTTTTTTTTCAGTGCACATCTGACAGTTCTTCATGTACTGTTTCTAAGTTCCAAAAGGACAGGAAGAGGGCCACGTTGATACTAATGCAAAAAATACGGTGGACATATTGTCAAAAACTGTGATGTCAACAGTTCTAAGAAGTATGTCAAATCAGAATTTACGATGTTCACATCTTTGTCAGCTCATCTCAAATCACATGGAAATGGTTGGTTTCTCGTTTCTGGATGTTCCTCTCATTAATATTGGATAAATGGAACTTCATCAGTCAGAAGACACTGTCGAAGTTAACCATTACAACTGCCAATGATCAACAGATGGACACAAACCATGCTGGTACTATCCAGTTACCTGTGGGAGTTTCTGATCAATCTTGTAATAATGTGAACGTAAAATAAGTAAAACCAGTTGATGATTACAGAAAATTAGATTGTTATGAAAGTATTGCTATTCACAGAAACGGATTCAAATTTTTGCTCAGTAATGATAAAGGACGATTAAATTCTATACTATTGTTGTTAATACCGATAAAGGTATATTTACCTATTATTGATATGCTTGGGTGTGATCTTACTCGATAACCATCAGGTAATTATAGGTAGGATCGCTCTCATGCTCTCATGTTACAATAACAGTAATTAATTGCAGGGTATACATAAGACAGGTTTGATTATTTACTTCAGTATAGTAATTGCTACTGATGAGGATAACTTGGTCATCGAAATGCGCCTCAAAGAATTTAATTACTTGTGTGGTAAAAAGGAAAAATACTTCTTGTTCTCGATGTTATTATGTCAGATCGGTGTTTTGCAAGAATAAGTATTGCCGTGTATATTTTCATCATTTGATTCCCTGCTTCTCACTGATGACTAATAATCTCAACACTTGAATCTATCAGTGTACCTTCTGATAAATCCACAAAGTTGCATTTGAGGAAGTTTTAGCATTGCCTATAAATGCTGCAGTATATAGGGCTTCTGAATATCGCTCTTGTGATTCCCAGAAAAGGTAGCTGGTTGCGTTTATGGCCATCATTTCAGTGCAGCATAGGTGACTATGTGTTTAGTGACCATTTGGTATGACAAGTATATGATTTTTGGTTTCAAACCCTATGTCTTACCAAATACCCTGCGGTATGTCCTGCTTGCTGCTATAAATAGCCCTGATTCGGCTGTTCCATGTTAGTTTTCGATCGATTATAACGCAAGATATTTTTATTCACTTGCATTCAGTTGGAAATCACTTCGTCATGTCTTTCCCCTGATAGTGACGACCAGATCATCAGCGTAACTTGAGCCGTATGTGCGTTGAGATATTTTTTTCCAGATGGAAAATTGCTGCAACTGTACAACTGTAGCTCTTGATGCCCTCATGAAATATATTTTAGTATTCGAAATTGATCAGTTGAGGACAATTGAATTTTAAATGAGTGGGTAAATCATGAGAAATTTTGTTCGCAACTCAGGCGTGTTTCTGATTTCCAGAAAGTTTCCTCAGTTCAATACGCTGTTAATAACTTTCTCACTATTATTCGTAAATGCAGATTTGGAAATTTCTTAAAAACCCAATTTTTAGAACGTATCTGAAAATAAAAAAATCTTTGACACTTTGCTAGTCAAGGCTGCCTTGCGGTGACTAGCATTAGGCTATGTTTATTTTATGAGAAGGCTCACTTACTCACCGTCAACTTCAAGAGACTCATATTTTCTTTATACTGTCAGTTTTTTTACATGAAATTTGATAACTTCAAACCCGTTTAAACCTTTCTTAGGTTACTTAACATATTATTACATCGCCGCCAACCTGTCGAAAATGTATCAAATATATCATTATGGGTTTCTTATAAATCGCGAAAGATATATTACAAAAACAGCAAAACTTAAAATTGAAATCACTGGTGTTCTTCCTTAATGATATCCGACACTACCTCCCCAACCATCACAGTGGGGGCAGTTGGGTACCAGCAATTGAGAATGGGAAAATACTGGTATCTGCAATCCTGAGCTTCTTCATTCCATGAACTCGGCATTCTGAATCGACGACATCACCTCTTCCTGGATTCGGCCCCATAGGACATGTTGAAACTGGACGGTTTACTAAAATATTGAAACTGTTTGCAAGCTTTCAGTGGGCACCTTCTAGTTTGGCATCAATTTTTTGGAATGCTTTTGTTTTAGAATGCTTTCGTTTTGGAAAGTTTCAGCACGAGCTGAACCCCTTCGTAAATAGTTTCGATGTCCTTGTTCTGGGGATCAGATAGGAATTTGACGTCAACTGTAGGATAATTGAATGGATCCGAACTATCCAGTCTCACAGTACCAGTATATACTGCATGCTGAGCAACAACATACTTTATGAATCCTTGTGATCGGTTGATGTTTTTCCAAAGATCTTCAAATGTTTGATCGGTTAGTGAAAAAGTTCTTTGAGATAGATCGCTTATAGCAACAGCATGTTCTATTCCAATTTCGACATCTGGGTAGCCCGTTCCTGAAAAATTGTATGATTTTAATAATATTAATATGAATAAACACTCTAATCATTTCCTTGTGAGAAATATTTGGCATTTTTTCTATTAAATATTTGGATTTACTTGCCTGAAAATGTACATGTTTCAAGTTTTGATTTGTTTCGCTTAAGTATTCAGTGGCAGAAATATTCACATCTAAACCAGATACGAGTATAAAAAATGATTATGTTAGCCAATTTCAACTGCGATGGGGGCAGTTTGTTGTAGAGTGTGCCCACCTATGTTGGCGGCATATGGATACACTTTTTTAAGTTGTAGGAAAAAAGTAATACATCATAAAAAATGTTCTGTATGTTGTAGAACCTCATTTTGAATTATTGAATCTTGAAATTTGTCAGTAGTTTATGAGTAGTGTAAAAATTATCCATTTGGTACATTATTTTTATTTATACGACGATATCAAAAGTTCTATATTATTGGAAATCACGTACAAATCCATCTATTCTGAAAATAAAGTGAAACGTTTTTTTATATATTTTTGACTACAAGTTTACTAATCAAGGTAGTGAAGGGTCAGAGGATATTCGCAGACGCAGCGGTGGGCTCAGCTAGTATTCAACACAGTGTTACTGTACAAAAGAATTAAATTATTTGATATGATTGCATATATTTCAATAATAATTCTGTACAACTTTTCATTTTCACAATTTTCGATATCGTCACAAATAAAATTACTTTATTAACGGCTTTTTTCGTTCTTTCGTATTTTAGAAGTGTTAAGTGTTTTTTATATCTCCCTTTAATGGATAATTTTGCATTGCAGTCCTTACATTTAATTTCGTAAATACCAAGTACATATTACGGTTAGGTCCCTTATAAACGTTTCGAGCTGCGGTCAAAGCAGAGTCACATTTTAAGCACAATTTTTACTGCCTCTGGTTTCGCGGCAATTTTCTGCTTATATGCATTTTATATGAGCGAATAATTGTGCAGAAATTCAGCTTCGTCGACTTTTGGGTTCACTGGCAACTATGTTCCGCGAAACAAGCGGCAATAAAAATTGTGCTTAGAATGTGACCGCAGTGCGAAATGTTTATAATCTTCTTATTTTTTTGTATGCATTAATCTATAGATTTCTGATGAAGAATAGTTATTACAAGGCCTATTTTCTGTTAGTTTTGAGCTATCTAGCTTTAGAATGAGGAGGCCATTTAAATATTTACTCGCACAGGCCATCCTAAAGCCGCCATCTTCAATTCATGATATGTAATCTCCGACCCCGAAAACCCCCTACATAGCAATTCATATTCGAATCGGACCATAATCACAAAACTCGTCCGCCATCTTGGAGCTGCCATATTGAATTTGTGAATTTTGACAAGAAAATCATAATATCCGACTCCGAAAACCCCCACACACCAGAATAAATCGGGGCTTGTATGGTTGAAACTTCTTCTTTTTTAAATTTTTTAAACCGTATCTTTGTTAATAAGATTTTGTATCGAAGCTGCCCATTTTCGCAAGGATATTTTAGGATGTTTGATTGCTGAAATCGTTACTTCAAATTCATTTGTCATAATTGGCAATCCGTTGTTGGCGTTTGTTGCTAAATTTATTTTTTTAATCTCCAGAAGTCTTAAATTATGTTAATAATTTCCTTACTGTGACATAAAATTAAAAATTTCTGCAGCTTCACGATAAGTTTTATAATTCTCACCCACAATTAACACAATTTCAATTTCATTTTCAGTGCTTAATGTTGCTGGCATTTCTACCAAATTTTATAATACTTTACACTATATGTCGCTAAATACAATAGTTAATTACGCAATAAGTGCAAAAAGTAGGTGTGTTGTCCAATTTCACGTCGAGTGCAATAAACTCTTTGTGCACGAGTTTCATACAATATTTTTTCTACCTTCACTGAACTGTAAGGAAGACATTGTTTGTTTAAATTTATCTGCTAAAAGTAATTGAAAAATATTTTGTGTAATTCAGATGATATTCGAAAGAAAAAAATTTTTATTTAACAAATTGCATTTTCTAGTAATTTCATAGTCCATTATATAATGAATATCATGAAACATGCAACTATTCAAAACGTTATACAATATCACAGAAAATGGCTAAATTTGGCGTCGATTTGAAAGTTTATGTCTGTCATGATGACAGAACGCTATAGTAGAATGACAGATGAGTGCAATACAGTCTTTATTGCACTCAGTGCAATAAAGAGACAGTTTTTCCACCAAATATAGTTCAATAAAGTTTTGTTTTTTGCATGAACGTAGAAAAATGATGTTTTGAATGTCACTGCCAAACATTTTTGTCAGAGCATCCCAGATTACATGTTAAATGATTACTGTCTGTCATTTCTTGTTACAACTACATATTTAAACGAGATTTTTTATTCTGACAACTTTTCACAATAATAATTTTCGACATCGTGAAAGATAAAGTTACTTTACTCCTAAGTAAAATTCATATTTTTTTAAAAACCTCGTAAAAGATTGATAGAATTTGATATCTGATGGTTGCATCTTAATTGGCTTCTAGACCATACAGAACTTTTCATGAGGAATAACTTTTTATCGTAAAATCAATAATAAGAAAGTTTCCCATATGTAGCCAACTTAAGCAGGCTCACTGTATATATCAATGTTTGGTCAATGTAAAAGAGCACTTAGATACTTATAAACAAAACAATTAGGTTCTCGATTGCAATAAAAGAAATAGAGGTAATATTGCTATTTCTGAAAACCGGCTTCGAAAATCACAGCGAGGTATGAAAACTATTATGGTCCAAATTTCTTCAACAAACCACCTGATGATATGAAAATATTAAATATAAAATATTCAAGTTTAGATTAAAACAATATTTAATTAAAAAATGTGTCTGCTCTATTCAGGAGCTTACAAATATTGCGACAAATGTCTGTATATAAGTGTGTATTTATGTATGAGTATGTAGATAGTTTTAACTTCATTTTAGTTGTCAATATTGACAAGTGTAAACATATTACACAATGAAAGTGAATACACCACTAAAAATCAGTAAGTCGCCCTGGAGCGTCACGGCAAATAAAAATAATAGCCGTCCTCCACCCACACAGGCTATGCCTTTGGATACAATCTACGAGTGTTTACTATTATATTATGATAATCCATTCTGTTTTTCAAAAAAAAAATTGTTACTTCAGGAAACCACACTTAACTTCGTCGCGTCTCAGAAAAACGACGCCGAGCTCAGAAAACTTCAACAGGAAGACTCGTCCTTGCTCAAAAGCATACAATTGAAAAAAGTATATTCAATTGGTAGATAATGTACTACAATCAAGTTGCAAACAAGTATTATCGGGCACCTACATGGCTTACGCTGGGTAAAATAAAATAATGTACTAAAGAATTAGTAGTTTTTTAAAAAGCATAGAAAAAAGTCATTATTATAGTTATTTACCTGACAAGTGGGATATAGACATTATTAACGCACGCATTTGAGGATCATCACATGAGTGCGTTAATAATGTAGTATCCCACGCGTTGCGTACAAAATTTTATCTACAACTGTAAACGTTTTCATTAATATTTTTAAAAGTACCTCATTGATATTCCACTTCGACGTACCTACTCATGACAGTTTTCTGATAATTGAAAATACAAGTTGCCTGTGATCAGTTTTGTAACCGTAGCAACGGTAGGTATAAACAAAGCCGTTGATAGATGTTAAATTAAATTGTCAGATCGATCTTCAAGTGAAAATGCGGCGACAAGTGTTATTTCAAATCTCGTGCCCCAGAAATCCCGAAAAAAATACCGTTTAGTATATGATAGGTATGAAAAATGGTGCAGAGAAAGGAAGGCTATTAACTTGACGAATGAAAAGGGATTTCTAGTATACTTCAATGAACTAAGCAAATTATACAACCTTTCATCTCTTTGGTACTATTACTCAATGTTGAGGACATAATTTCTAATCAAGCAAAACGTCGATATCAAGAAACATACTAATTTGATAGCATTCCTGAAACGAATATCCAAGGAGTACAAACCTAAGAAGTCGAAGGTTTTCACGAAGGAAGAAATAATCAGATTTCTGATAGATGCGGACGACACGAAATTTTTGTACGTGAAGGTATACTATAGACATATATTTCAACGTATCTCATTACCGCACTAGTGCGGTAATAGATTCAAAAAGCACTAGTGCGGTAATAAACGTCATTATGACATTCAAAAAAGTGTCAAATCATGAGCATTACTTGACAGTTGGAGATAAAATATATTACCTTCTTCATAAGCGCATTATGTGTAACGATGAACGATCAAATGTGAACTACATCCGTGGGAGACCAAGGCGGGTCATTAGTATTAAATAAGCCTTTATGATCAAAATTTATTTCTTCCACCATCACCAACAACTTATCGACAGTTCATCGAATCGAAAAAATATATAAAATAAATAGCTGAACTGAACATTTGAAATCACTGGTGTTCTTTCTTAATGAGATCCGACACTACCTCCCCAACCATCACAGTGGGGGCAGTTGGGTGACCAGCAAGAGAGAATGGGAAAATGCTGGCATCTGCAATCCTGAGTTTCTTTATTCCATGAACTCGGCATTCTGAATCGACAACATCACCTTTTCCTGGATTTGGCCCCATAGGACAAGTTGAAACTGGATGGTAAATATTCATAGTTACTTGTCTAATAGCACAGTACCAATATGGTTTACTCAGATATTCGAACTTCTCGCAAGCTTTCAGTGGTCCCCCTTCTAGTTTGGCACCAATTTTTTGAAATGCCTTTGTTTTGGAGAGTTTCAGCACGAGCTGTACTCCCTCGTATATAGTTTCGATGTCCTTGTTCTTGGGATCAGATAGGAACTTGACATCAACTATAGGATAATTGAATGGATCCGAACTTTTCAGTCTCACCGTACCTGTTGATACTGCATGCACTGCAATAACATACGTAATAAATCCTTGCGATCGGTTGACGCTTTTCCAAAGATCTCTGAATGTTTCATCGGTGAGTGAAAAAGTTCTTTGTGATAGATCGCCTATGGCAACAGCAGGTACCATTCCAATTTCGATATCTGGGTAGCCCGTTCCTGAAAATTTTATGATTTTAATGATATCGATATTAATGAATAATCCCTAGAACTTTATGGTCTCTAAAATATATCAAATCTGTATACACTCAAATCGGTCCCAATCAAAAGTATTCAGCATCATTTATGCCTCTCAGTGAAAAAAGCCTTTAAAATCTTTAAAATTATAACACCCCGTGCTGTAATGGTTGTTGGTAGGTAACAACCACAAGTTCTCAGTTTCATCAAACGAAATGTCAATCAAGCCTCCATGTCACCAAAGGCCCTTCTACAAGGAGGACCAAGACACTGCTCGCAATGAGCAGAAAGGATATGAGAATAGTGGTAGGGCTCTTGAAGCGTCACTGCCATCTAAACAAGCACCTCCACATTATAGGTATCACAGATGATACTGAATGCAGGTGGTGCTTAGAGGATGAGGACTCGTTAAACAGTAAAAATACCCCCGGAAAAAACGAAAAAATAAAAACGAAAAACAACCCAGGAAAAAGAAACCCTCAAAAAAACCCTACGAAAAATTTTAACGCACTCTAATGTCTACGTAAGATTAGTTCCTTCTTGGTGGTTAGGACTAAATAGTTATCCTCGCAAAATCTATGAGCTGGAGGGAACTGCGCTCACCTAATCAAATTTTTTTTTGTTGCTTACTTTACTCACAAGTACCTGCAGAGTTATTTGCGCAGAGAACACTCCTTTAATATTTACATACAGTTACGAATATAAGAAAATTTTCAAAAAATTTGGGTTTATAACAAACAATTGATTTATTAACTTTGAGCGCAATTACCCAATAAAGAGGGGTGATTGCTATCAAAAAGGTTTCAATTGATAAGACATTACTTTACTTCACAAATATGGTAATTAAAGTATACGTTGTTTGTCTATATACCTTCTAAACACATTTGTGTACTAAATCATGAAGAATAGGATATAAAACTTAAATATATTTTGTAAAATAAAAACAAATATAAATTGAAAACAAATAAATGAACGAAAAAACCAAGTAGGTAATCTTAAATGATATTAATATAATAGCCACGGCAAATAATAATAATAGCCGTCCTCTACCCGCACAGGCCATGCCTTTGGGTACACTCTACGAGTGTTTATGAGGGAGTATTATTATTATTATTATTATATAAGAGGATGAAAACAATACTAGTCGCAGTTGCTGCACTTACAGTCAACACAAATTGTCACATTTTTTTTAGGTTGAAATATATACACAAGTTTTGCAATAAAATGCTCCTAAGATGAAACATGCCTTAAAAAAAATATCATACAAATATGAAATATACCGGGTGAGTCTGAGAGATGGGGCACCCCTATATTTGAGAGAAGTAATCCGAGTCAAAGAACGAAAATTTAGGGAGCTATTGAACAACTAAAATATGATTTTTTGAGATAAAAATTTATTCTGTAGCACTTCCGGTTTCGCCAGCAATGATCTGAGTATTAATTTTTCAAACGAAACACCTTGTACATTTTCACATTTTTGAAATTTAGAGCAAATTCTGAACATAATGAGCTAAATATTTTATTGAATTTCTTTTTTTCAATTTTTTTTTAAGGATGATGATTTTTTACATGTTGAACGTTCCTCTCCGATGCTATGTTGTCCGAAAAAATGAAATTAGCATTTTAATTATAATACTTTGCCACCAGCCGATGTTTGAAACTAGTAAAATCACTTTTTTTCGATTATCTCATGTTTTTTAAATGGCATCTCTATGGGACACTCTCTGCAACAGATTGTTTCGAAGGAAAGGAATCGAAAGATACCGAAATTTTGAATATCTGTCAATTATTTTCAGATTTATCACCCCATATCTCAGACTCACCCCGTATAAGAGAATGAAATTGGATTATTCATGGTCAATAGTGCTTCCTCTTTCTACCGGCACCCTTGGAAGAGGCACATCTTGCCACCGCCTAGCTACGGTTTTAATTTTGAAGATTTCGCAATTGAGTACACTTGAATATGATTATTATGCGGGTATAAACCAATATGCCAAAAGACCTGGAACTCATTAATTACTTATTAATAATGGTCAGGAAAGCAGGCTTTTTGAAATAAATTGATAAATATGAAGTCTGTCAGCTGGAAAAATCCACATACCTTTTGTAAATTGTGATTCAAAAAATCCAACTCCTTGATTATTTCCCGATAACGATAATGGCCCATAACCTTTCAAATACTCCTTAACCGTTTCTTTTTCTGACTTGGTCGGTTCTGTATAGTTCGAACCAAAGACGACACCGTAAAATGCTGGATGGTCCTTAAGAAAACTGCCAACCTCGAGATTCTTGAACACGGGTATATTCAAAGATTCCAAATGTTTTTTGGGGCCGATGCCAGACAACATCAGCAGTTGGGGTGTCTGAAATGCGCCTGCGCTAATTATGAGCTCTTTGCTCGCTCGAGCTCTATACTGTTTGCCTCCGTGAGTAAAGGTAATACCTTCTGCAGAATTACGCAAATGATCTGTTAATATTTTGGTAGCATAGGCTTTATTCACAACATGTAGATTTGATCTGTTCAGGACGGGGCGTATAAATGCTTTTCCTCCATCCATTCGTCTGCCATTCTTCGTATTCAATTGAAATGGGGAGGATCCCAGTCCTGTTCCGGAATTATAATCTGCATTTGGAAGACCAAGTTCTTCATTAGCTTCCAACCAGGAATCGAGCTGTGAGCTTCTTGGTAGATGATACTCCACGTTCCATAAACCTCCTTTACCATGAACTGGTTTAAAAACTGGCGCTTTTTCATCGCGGTGGTGAAAATCTTCTGATTTTTTGAAATACGGTAATACTCTTTTATACGACCATCTAGAATCGTTCACATGTTTTGCCCATCTGTCGAAGTCTAAACTCGAGCCTCTTGCGTAAATTCCACCATTGATTAAGGTTGAACCGCCAACTCCTCTTCCTCTAGGTAATGGACATTTTTTGTCAACCATTCCTAGAATTATTTATTCACAGATTATACAGGGATTATTACGTTACAAATTCTTAAAAGTTTTCGATGTTCCAATCGGAAAAGAACCTAAAATAAACCTGTATAAACAATTTGATACATTTGATATTTCGTCTGTTGCGTAGCATTACAGTGGAACCAAAAGGGGACATAAATTTCCCTATATACAAGCTACCTAATGCATTCGACTACCCGATGTTTCTCAAAATTTTAATGAAATATTTTCGAAATCCTACTCTATCTCTATCTAGCCTTCGGGGTGGCAGGGGGAAACATTTTTTGAACAAAAATTGGCGTGCCGAGGTTTCTCAGAATTTTTATTTGCAATAAAGCATTATAAATTCTCAAGATTACGGAAAGTATAAGATTTATCAAGAAACAATTTCAAAAAGGCGAAAGATAATTCAATTCTCCACAAGAAATATATTTAGTAATATGTCACAAAATGCACTCGTTTTCTCAGAAAACCTGACTGAATTCCGATATAAAATTTTAGACTCTCCTTAATCCGCCACTGCAATTTCCGGCAGGGCCGAAAATCAGACTTGTCATAACTTTGTGTATATCGTTCCTGAAGACTTGTACTTCCTCATGCAAATATAACATGTGAGTAACCCAAAATGTGTTTTGTCCCTACTTCACATAACCATTCTACGATATTTACGGAGGATCCGAAAGTCATGGATATTTTAATTGATATGAAATAGTTAGCAGCAGGAATCATGAATCAGTACCCTCTTTTGACCATATCTGTCACGATTTTAGACTAGTGAGACACGTCTCACTTAGACATGCCAAAGAAAAAACTGGGTTTTACTCCTGCCTCAGTTATCAACTCACCCATAATCCCAGTAATTTCTTCAGCAAATGTTGAAAATAATCTCCCATACACATCCTACATGAAAAATTAGGTATGTGATTTTAAGCTTGAGGTTTGCACTTCATAATAGTGTTATTAAACATACAGAGTGGTCCAACGAAAAGTATGCACCTAGAATTCATAGCAAAAATACTTGGACACGTGAAGTGTGCCTTTGAGGGGGACACATTTTAGATATATTTTGCAACTTGTGCCTTCAACCCCCTAGCGAGGGGGTGTCACAACCCTAAAATTTTAAATGGAACTTGGGGTCGCGTGATATATTATTTGAACGGGGACAAAATTATCTTTCCAATGATACCCTATTTGTTGAAATTTACTGAAACAGTCAATGCGAAAACGGCTTTAAGAACATTAACCCGATAATTTTGGTATTAATGAAAAATACAAATCAGTTTTGGTTACTATAGGAATCAGGATAAGGACAATCATTTCCAAATTATTTCATTTTACCGAAAGCAACATTTCAATGATAATTTTTTGTTATCACAACTAAATTACCCATTTATTGCGTGTTTTTTGTCGAAAACGACTGCAGATAAGTGTAGGAAAAAAACTGCAGATATGTGTAGGAAAATAATTTTGGCAAACGTTTGTTGTAGTCCCTTCATTGATTCACTGTGGTTGCTTTTGAAGTTATTTCAATTTCACTGTACAAAATGGTTTATTCCATTCCAGAACGAGTTGAAATTTTGAAAGTGTATTTTCAAAACAATATTTGTGCTAGACTTACAGCTCACTTGTTTAAAGACAGTCATCCCGATACAAATGTGAATGATTCGTATGTTACCAAGTTAGTTAGACAGTTTATAGATACCGGGTCTGTTTGTAATGTGAAACACCAGCCGCAGAACCCCATCAGAAATGAAGCTGTTGATGATGTTCAATTGGATCATACTCAAAGTACCCGTCAACTAGCTGCAGCCTCAGGGGTCTCCCGTTCGTCCATAATACGGATTTTAAAAGCGTACAAATTTCATCCATACAAAATTAAATTAGTACACGAACTAAATGAGGATGATCCTAATCGAAGGCTGCAATTTTGTGAACAAATGAGCCAGCGTTCAAGTGCATAGATCCCCACTTATTATTTAACATTTGTTTTGCAGATGGATGTAAATTTTATTTTAATGGAGCTTTAAATAGGCATAATTACCGTTACTGGGATGACAGTAACCCACATTTATTTCGTGGAGTTCATACAGGTCCCTCAGAAAATAAACGTCTGGTGTGGCATATTAGGAAGTCATATCATAGGACCACTTTTCATTCCTGGAATGCTTGGAGACGCAATTGATTATTTCATCACACAAATAATAGAAGATGACCCAAATCATAATGCTGATCGACTTCATTTTCAGCAAGATGGAGCACTTCCGCAGTATGCTGTTCCTGTACGAGAATTTTTAGATAACCAGTTCCTCGGACCGTGGATTGGCAGGAAAGGCCCAATGGAATGGCCTGCCAGATCACCTGATTTATCGCATTTGGACTTTTTTCTATGAGGACACTTGAAAAATAAATGTTTTGCTACGAAGCCCGAGTCCATAGAAGATCCATAGAAGTCCATAGAAGATCATCGCCAACGGAGTGCAGAAGCATGACACCTGATGTGCTACAAAATGTTGGACATAGATTTGAACAAAATCTGTATTATTGTATGGAAGCAAATGGGTCACAATTTGAACACTTGTTGAAGTAACGTTTTAATGTATCAATTTAACAGCTTTTTTATTTTTTTACAAAGCACTATTACAAGTAACAAATATTGAAACGTACTACTACTTGTACATGTTTCAATTCCTAGTAACCAAAACTTATTTGTATTTTTCAATAATACCAACATTATCGGGTTCATGTTCTTAAAGCCCTTTTCGCCTTCTCAGTAAATTTCAACAAATAAGGTATCATTGGAAAGATAATTTTGTGCCCGTTCAAATGATATATCACTCGACCCCACGTTCCATTTAAAATTTTAGGGTTGTGACACCCCCTCGCTAGGGGATTGAAGGCACAAGTTGCAAAATATATCTAAAATGTGTCCCCCTCAAAAGCAAACTCCACGTGTCCGAGCATTTTTGCTTGCAATTCCACAAAAAGATAAAAGCTAGGTGCATACTTTTCGTTGGACCACTCTGTATTATGCAGGATATGATTAAGCGATTATTTTCAACATTTACTAAAGGGAATGCCGGTTTCATGGGTAAGTTGAAAATGAGGCAGGAGTAAAACAAAGTTTTCATTTTGGCATGTATAAGTGGGACCTGTCACACTACTTTTGCCCATAGCCCAAAGAGGTTATGAGTTGCTGCTTCAGTATCATAATTAAAAAAATAGCCTGGTGCGGTATCGATTCCTGACCGCCTGCATGCTGATTCACAAGCCATTACACTATGGAGCCTTTGCTAATTAATCTTCATTTGTTCAATACGTATACGTATCTAACAGAATTTGAAATAGAATGTTCAAACAAAAAGCTATTTTAATTCGAGGAAAAAGCGAAACAAATTCTGAAAATACTTTACTTCTCTATCAAAACACGAATAAAAACTACCATAAGAATTTTAAAAACTTACGTAGGTAATCTGACAGTTCTTGACAGCTGTGACAACTATTTAAAGCTGAACAGCAACTAACTAGTTTTTGTCGATATTTGTTGATTCTCCATAAAAACGATATTTCTCACAGTATGAGCAAAACATGGTTTTGAAAGTAAGTAAGCTATGAGAAATACACTACTTTTCATAGCAGTTGTAGAAAAAATTTAATTAATTGTGTATGAGGTTGCAAATTTATGAATGCATCGGAATAGATTTTTTTTGAAATTTGCAACAAAGTTTCAAAACTTTTGTAATTAATTAGGGACTACCTTGATGAACAAAAGGACTACGAATTAAAAATATATATATATGTTTCGGTCAACGTAAATGATTGCAAATCTGCACAACTGATTTTCCGACGTAATTTTGTTATTTTCTCTAATGGTATATAAAAAAAAAATTCGATCAAAAAAATGTTCCGTGCATTTGAATTGGCTGCAAACTTGATTCGTGATATAAATTAATATATTCAATACTACTCGCAAGTTTGCAGAACTTTTGGAATTTTCTCAACGAGTATACAGCAAAATTCAAGTTAATTGCCATTTTGACAATGTTTCGGACTTTGGAACAGGTTTCAAACTGAGATTTATTGCTTTCTCGATATACCATTCAGTTGACCAAACTTTAAATTATTATGAATTGATTGTCTATTCTACTGGCCTAGTGAACGGAGTGTTCTTAATTCTCACCTAAACAGCATGTTTCCTGAGGCTCGCTGAAAAACCCCCAATTATAATCGGTGTACTCTACGGGAAAATACATGCTGGGTATATCCGTGAAATTATTTCCAAACTCTCCGGCCTCCAGCAGTAGAACGGTAAATTTTTCATTTTCTGATAACCTGCTTGCGACTACAGTACCAGCCGCTCCTGCGCCTACTATGATGAAGTCGTATGTACCATAATCTATGGATGAATTGAATTGCTTAGGTTTAAAAAAATTAAAATCAAGTGTATTCAACAAAAGTGCCAAATATAGCTGTTGTTTTGATGCTTTTGCGCACCAGATTTGACGCTATATGACAGCATATCCCACGACGATTAAGACAGAGAATATCTCGGAACTCGAGAATACTAGAGAATTTTGATTTTGGACTTGTAAATAAAAGCAATTGATGCAGCGAAAATTTCTCGTTTCAGAAGTCGCGTCGTGGGAAAAAGTATATTGAAGTACCTATAGTTCTTGAATAGTGTGATAGTTTGTTGATATCGTTTCATCGGGAGAACATAGAAATACCAAAATATACAGATTGTCCCATTAATAATTTTGAATCTGTCATGTGACCGAAAACAAGAAGCTCACTGGGTAACAAAATATCAAAAAAAAGCTGCACCAATTGCTTCAATAAATAACCCAAAAATTACAATTCTCTACTACTCTCGAGTTCCGAGATGTTCCCTGTCTTGATCGTCGTGGGACACCCTGTATATTTCGAAATATAATTCTGATTATGAGACTTATTGAAAAGGATCTCTTGCAGAAGTTTTGCAAATAATCGAACGGATATAATTCAGTGGTCATAGGGAGCAGTAGCAAAACGTGCCGACGAAAATACCAAGGTTTATGCGAAATAATGTTAACAATCAGTCTATTTCTAACAATCGCTTAAAAAATTATCGCTTTGAAGCATTTTATCCTATGAATTACATAATGGATGCTACGAATATGTACCTTCAATTACATTATCTTCTATTGGTCTATATCTATCAGCATTCTGTGGAAATTCGTAGGTGAGTGCATTTTCTTCTGCTGCCTTTATCAGATTTGTCAAATAGTCCACCTCACTCACCTGACATTCACTGAAAATTATAAATATAATAATGGTATTCAAACCATAATGAGAATATACATAGTTTTTCTACACATCTAACAAATGAAACAACGTCACTTGTCAATACTTGAAAGTAAAACGTTCCTTTCAATATTCTTAAGGTCATGAAGACATTCTTCCAGCTTCAACTCCTCCAGAAGATGCTTTACACTATTCGTGGAAGAACATCGTGATAACTAGAGTAGGATGAAAGAGTTCTTTGATTCGAAAGTCAAAATGGCAATTCTGGTGGATAAAATAGTGAAAAACAACTAATAATCCAGTAACGACAGACAAACTCGAGCAAAACGTGGAGAATGTGTAGCACTCTGAAACTCGGCACATAACATCTCGACATCATGTATTCTTAGAAAAAAAAAATTTTACGAAAAAATAATGGGTGAAACCTAAAAAATGTTTAATTTGAGAAAAATATAATTTTTTTTGTAGTTATTTCAGAAAATATAAGATATATCAAAAAAACGATAATGAGTAAGACTTTATGAAATACGCTCGTCTTCTCAGAAAACGTGGTTTAACGCTGAAGTCACATTTCATGCTTGCTAACCCGCCACTGTAAGTTCAGGCAGGGCCGAAAATTAGATTTGTCATAACTTTGCTAAAAATTATAGTAGGAGGAAAAGAAAAAGTGCATATCGTTCCTGAAGACTTCTACTTCCTCATGCAAATATAACATGTGAGTATCTGAGTACCTAAAATGTGTTTTGTCCCACTTCACATAACCCTGCTACGATATTTATGGATGATCCGAAAGTCATAGATATTTTAGTTGATATGAAATAATTATACTGGAGCAGGAATCAGTACCATCTTTGGACATATGAAACGATTTAAGGCTACTGACACAAGTCTCACTTATACATGCCAAAGAAAAAACAGGGTTTTACTCCTGCCTCAGTTTTCAACTCACCCAAAACCCCGGCAATTTCCTCAGTAAATGTTCAAAATAATCGCTCATACACATCCTACATAAAGTATGTGATTTCAAGCTTGAGGTTTGCACTTCACAATAGTGTTATTAAATATACATATATATGCAGAATATGAATATTATATATATATATATATATATATATATATATATATATATATATATATATATATAATATTTTCAACATTTAGTGAAGAGAATGCCGATTTTATGGGTATGTTGAAAATAACTCCATATTTACTAAATTATTCATGATTTTTGGATCACCCGCAAACATCTCCGTGAAGTTCAACAAAACACATTTTAGGTACTCAAATACTCGCATATTATATTTGCATGAGAACGTAGGAGTCTTCAGAAACTATATGAACTTTTCCTTCTCCGATCATCAATCACGTTTTCTGAGAAAACGAGCGCATTTCATAAAAAATTACTAGGAATCATTTTGTGGAGAATTGAATTGCCTTTCACCCTGTTGAGTTGTTTTTTCGATAAATCATATACTTTCCAAGATTACAGCAAACATTTTTATTTATTTATTTTTATTAAACGAATAAAAAGAATGTTCCACCTCTGGAATTTTGGTAAACAATTTTTTTTCGTGTTTATCACGGTTCCAACTACAAGCATACCAAGTTTGGTGGTGCTACAATCGATTATTGTCTGAAAACCCAATCTTACTGGATTATAATAAAAGCCTGACAGACTCCATTCAGAGTCAAACTAAGAATGCTTGCACTTTCCAACACCTTTCTTCATTTGACTATATAGTCCCATATTTTATCACGTGTCGTCCAACACAGTTATGAAGACAGTTTTTATGAAAGCGTCAGCAACTTGTATAGTAATGGATATCTTTCGTTCTTTGACGAAATTTTGAATTGTATGACAACTTCAGTATCAACCATCACTTAAGGAATCTCTCTTATCCAACAGAGGCGATCCATTACTAACAGTGGAGGTGAGATGAAACTGGGTAGTGAGTAGTGGTAGTGGGTAGTTCGACTCACAGTCGAACTCCATCAAATATAATCTTTATTATGAATATGAGTTCAGTCGAAGGACTCACATTAATAATAATAATAATAATAATAATAAATCGACTTTATTCACATGCCAAGAAATGGGTATGGTAACGTGTACATATATATATGTATATACCAACATATATACACATATATATACATGTGCATACATATACACATACATACACGCTAAACCACCGTTATATATACACAAAAATCTACATACATATTTCAGCTAGTATAATACATATACAATCAATGTAAATGAATATTATGAAATGATCATAAATCTATTGTAAAGAGAAGCAGTAATTTAAATTCTAAACATAATTATTCAAATCCTTAATGAGTGAGCGGCTAGTTATTCAAAATAAGACACCTTATATTCCCGTCAATTCCTGATTAGGTATAATTTCAATCTTTTTTTGAAATTGAGCAGATTGTAAGATCTGAATTCACTATGTAGTGAGTTATAATGTTTAGGTGCATTATAGGAGAAACTTCGTGTAAATATGGAAGAACGGTGTTTAGGAATGACAAGGACTTTACTGTTGCGTGTCACAAATGTGTTGACGTTGGAGAATGATACCAATCGTTGAAAGAGATAGTCAGGTTTGCGGGAAGTTATAACCTCATGTACATTCGTTAATAAGTGCAAATTTCTTAGCTGTTCTAGTCTCAACCATCCAGATTTATTCATAGCTGTCGATATGTGATCAAACTTACGGATTCCATAACAGAGTCGCTGACAAGAGTTTTGTATGCGCTGGAGACGATGAGCATCAGATTGTAGCAAGGCGGGACCATAGAGAGAATCACAGTAGGAAAGTTTCGAAAATATCAGCGATTCACAAAGTTTCATTTTGAGCTGTGTAGACATTATGTCTCTGCTTGGGTACAACTGCCGTAAAGTGTTGTAAGAGCTTTGACATAGGTAGCTAACATGTCTCCCTAAATTCTTACTCTCTTTAACAATCGGTAGTGTATCGTTTCCGATACTTAATTCAAATGAAGTCAGAGCAGATTCCCTAATTTTTTGGGGCCCAAATACCATAACTACCGATTTTTTTGGGTTTAGTTTCAGTCTGTGAGCGGATGAGATATCGAATATTGACTGTAGATCGTTATTTATAGTATTCTGGGCTACTTGATGGTTGCAATAAGGAAATGAAAAATATATTTGGGTGTCATCTGCGTAGTGGTGTACAGCACATTTGGTGCTAAAGCGGTGGAAGTCAGAAATATATATACTAAAAAGTAGAAGACCCAATATAGATCCCTGGGGCACACCTTTGGCAACCGGTAGAGACTTTGACACTTCACCGTCGATGGTGACGCTTTGACTGCGGTCAGCTAAATAATTTTGAATCAGGCGGACAGCACTATTTGAAAATCCAAAAGAGTTCAGTTTTTTAATCAGTATATCATGGTCCAGTGTGTCGAAGGCTTTACTGTAATCGGATGGTCAACTATTCGAATTGAGAATTTGTCATATCCAGTGGCATTAGTTTTGATCTTGTAGACATAGTTTCTGACCAAATCACTGGTTATGTTAGAAAATTTGAAGCTATCTGTTTGTTGGACGCTATCGTATTTTTCTAGTAGTGACAACTGAGCTTCTGAAGGATCATACTGGGAGATGTTGTTGAAATGATCATTGATACTATCTTTGTCTTTCAAATTGATTGGTATTTCATCACAGTTTTTGTATCTCAATAAGTTGAGTGATCGAAGGGCGTTCCATATCGACTTAGAATTTTTTTGAGTGAGGATATGGTCCAGGTATGACTTCTTTTCACGACGTATTGCACCCGTAGTGTAATTCCTCATATCCTTGTAGAAACGCCAATCCACTAACGATTGGGACTTTCTATATTTATTGAACGCTTTATTTCTGAGTTTTACCATTTCTTTTATATTGTATGTAAGCCATGGAGCTGGGATTCTAGTAACTCTCTTCGTTTTGAGGGGGGCGTGTTTATCAAAAAGTTTCGTAAGTTGAAGGTAAAAAAAGGAAAGCATGTCGTTGACGTCATTCAAATTGTATATTGTGTCACATTAAAAGATGCAGTCGGAGGACTTACATCAGTGGGACATGTTTCGAAGGATTAATCCTTCATCATCAGCAAAAGTAGCCATACAACATTAAAAGCTACAGAAAAGAAATCCTACATTAGTGATATTGAACCTCACATTACTGATATTGAATGATAGTAATGAATAACTAAGTAACATATTCGTAGGTTTAACATTTATTACTGTTATTTAATAGCAGTAATGTAGGTTTTAATGATGTAACCCTACTTTTGCTGATGATGAAGGATTAATTCTTCGAAAAATGTCCCACTGATGTAAGTCCTCCGACTGCATCTTGTAATGTGTTGATGTGAGTCCTCCGACTGCACCCACGTTCATAATAAAGATTATATTTGGTGGAGTTCGACTGTAAGTTTTTTCACTACCCAGTTGAATCTCTTTTGAATCGGTGATATCTTCATGAAGTCACGTCAACCATACGAGTTCTTTAGCGGCTTCGCTTGCAGCAACTATTTCTATCTCAGTTTTTCAGATGGATACGTATAGTTGCTGCTGATTCAACAAGTATTCAATACAGAAAGCATACAATCAGAACTCGTCAGTGTTGGAACGACCAATAAATAACTCGACAGCATGGTCCGCGTCGCTAGACGCTTTCAAATAGTATCCAGGCTCATAAACATATTTGATTCCGGACTGCAGGGTAACTTTCAAGGAAGGAAAAATCCTCTCCACCCAAGAATAGTTTCTTTCAGGAGATTTTTGTGACTTCTTGATGCCTCTCCAACTGCAAATGTTATGACAGGTCTTGTTTCAATCAGGTGTAACAAAACTCCAACTGCTTCTCGATATGGAAAATTTACCGTTGTTTCTACTTCATCTTCCTTCCATGAATCCATAACCAAATATTTCCTTTGTTATGAGAGTTGAGATAGGATAATAGTTATGCCTGCCAATTCTTTCCAACAGCATCTTTGTGTAACCAACTTGATTTATACGAAACTGTTCCGATTTCTTCCCTATCAATTTTTGATATATCCCATAAAGTAGTTTTCAGGATTCAAAATTATTTTGAATTCTCTTTTTAGGTTTTCAAGAAATTATTTCTCCAATTTCTTGACATTCGACTCTCTTCGTCAAGCAGTAGTCAAAAATCTTTACTTTGGTAAGAGTTTCTTCGACAGTATTGGTTGTATCTGGTTTAGTGTACTAGCCGTCATTTCTCATACTGTTTCTTTTCTTCAGTACTTGTAAAAACGCACTCGAAAACTAAAAAACGCTGAACCGCCAGTATTTTCGACTGAAAAGTGTGTTTTAATATCCGAAATATACTCTCTGCTGTAAACCATAAAAAAACCTGTGGAGACCATTGCTGATCTGAGGCCTTCTTTCCTTCTGGATCTTGAGAAGGAAAACATAGTCTGGCTTCCTTCTTTTTTACCACTCGATATGAATCCCCAGGGCAGTTTCCACCTATCGGTCAGCCCCTAAATGATAGTCCAAAAACATCCCCATTACGAAAAAAACCCTATATATTCTGTGGCTACTGGTGTGGACTGCAGTCTGCTTGTATCCTGATAAAAGCTGATATTAAATAAATATGAATGAATAAATATTATGAAAACGTTATGGAATAATCCGCTAATAAAGTATCACCATTTTTCTAACTAATGCCTTATATTTGACAAATAAAATAGAATTAATTGAAATATGACTCTCAGACCTGTTTGGCCCTTGGAATGACTTATTTGAGAATTGGCCCTTTGAATATTATCAATTCCCAAATAGCCAGCCCTCCTGTACCCCAATCACAGATTCACAGACAACAAAGAAGCTTATAAAACTTTGAAGAATCTTGTATGTACCACCGAAGGAAAAACAATTTTTAATTTGTTTTTGTCGATAAAGTGGTTTGGTGGTTTCATGGTTAATCTCTAATTATAAACAATAAATCATAATCATTGGTTCATGGTGAAAAACATGTACCTATGCAGGAATGGAAAAAATAAATATCCTTGGAAGAAGAAAAGAGAAACTCTGTTACAACAAAAAACAACTAGAGACCAGCGATCAGACTGTATTTGGTATTGAGTTCCAATTTCTGTAGTTGACAACATTGTACCTTTTTGGCAAAAATCCGATAAATCATTTAGAGTCGTAGTTGAGCCCCTCTGGATGGAATAACCTGGTATAGTTCTTCAGAATTTTGGTAAACTGATCGTCGTAATAATATAAGTAATATGATAGTACTCACGTGCTTTTCTTATTTCTGGTATGAGAAAAATCATATCCTGTAAAGACTCATTAGTTCAGAACTGAAAATACCAGAAAAATATTCTGTCTTACCTGTAACAAATTCACAACACAGAAATATTATACTGAAAAGAGTAAATTTCAAATGGCACTTGTACATAATATTGATGTTCTTTCAGCGATCATTCAGGTTGATAAACTTTTGTATTGCAGTAATAGACCTATTTATAACCCACCGATAGTGAAATTAATTGAATATTTTTCAAATAAGTGAAATACGCGACTTAATAACTATTTTGATACCGAGTGAAATGTTGCGTTTTTTTAGTTTCCACGTGGTGTCGATTAATATATAAACTGATTAGAAAGTAAGTAAAGCCACACCTATCATATTCCAATTCCCAAGGTAAATTATAATTCTACAGTGTTTTGTTCGAAAACATAAGTGGTCCTTGTGAACTGGGGAACTGCATCAGTTCATATCATCATCAGATATCTTAATTTTATTACGAATTAGAGTATATAGCCTACTGTACGAGAACGTCCAAACAAAATTTTTCCTGAAAATTTTAAATCAATTGAGATCAATAGGACATCAATTATTTACCCCGATGATTGGTTTCTAATGAACCTTTACATTTACCAAAAATGTGTTACTAAACTGGTTTAAATCGATTGTTTCTAATCTAAAACCTCCATTTGACAACTAGTGCCACTATATTTTTTTCATAAAAAAAAATCTCACATTTAAAATTATACCTCACGTTCATCGGAAACACCCCCACCATAGTCCACGATCCGATAAACGTAATTTCGTTCTCCTTTAAAATATATCATCTAGCTTGATATAAGCCATTGAGGAATTATTGATCAACTCTTCGAAAAATTCTTCACATAAGATATTTTTTACATTATTTGTAACTTTCAAAATTTTGGAACGCATCTTCCTTTTGATGAAGAACAATTATTGACAACACCGCAAATCGTAATAATTGTTCTCACGGAACAAAAGTTATATTGAGATTCGGGGTTTATGTTTGTTTTTATTTGCAATAGTTTCATTTTCATTCATCATTCAACTCCGGATCGCAAAAGCCACTAAAACAACAGCAAAAAGAAGAAAAATTGTATTATTAATATTCATTTATTGACCTTTCTTCATTTCAATATTAATAATGTATTTGTGAATTGTTGATAGGTCCTGATGAAATAGATGAAACAGAGTCAAGCTGAAATAATTGCTGAAGACTTCAGCCAGCTCTTACAAAAGGCAAAAACCAAGTGCACTGATTAGAATAATAATTAGAAGCGACTCGATCCTCCATCGCACATGTTACGATTCACGTAGAAAAAAGTATGAGGCGCCGTTCGTGTAAAAAGTGTTTTTGCAAATATAAATAATAATTGATGTCAATATATTTATTAATTGTAGCAATATTTATTATTTTGCGTGCCGATATATTTATTTTCGATCAAACACACACAAACATTTCACTAATATACAAACACGTGAAATAAATTTGATCTATTTTATGTCATCAAAAAAGGCACAAGGCACAATAATCGTATGCGTATGGCAACATGGGAACGACGCAAATTATACATTTAGTACACAAATTGCCGAATAGATGGCAGCAGTATAATATTTCAGATTGGGTCATTTAATCCTAGAGGGCCTTCGTTTGACCCTCAGAGTAATAAAAGACCATAGAGATGCCTTCTCCATCCTCGTCTTGAAGTCAACATAACTTTGTTTGTTTACAAGCGACAGCCTTATACATGTTAAGTCTGCATCCATTCGGGTAGTTTCGTGTATGCCCGCTCATTTCATTCGGATCAAGTGGTCATTCTTCGTTTGTATTGTGGTCATTCTTCGTTTGTATTATGGTCCTTCTTACTCTAAATATAAACAAGCTGTCCATAATATTTTACTTCCTGTCACCCCTTTGCCCAAAAATTGTATAGATTCGTATTTGGATTGTATTGTTCTTGTCCACTTCAAAACAGGTATTTGTGTAGGTATAGGCAGGGCATCTCTATGTCTGAGGTTTGACCCACACAGGGTCACTGAATTTAGAAGGCAGTGCCATTCTTACTTTCTTAGTGTTCTGTGTTCTGTGTTCTGTTCTTACTTCTTACCGGCACGGCCTTCTAGATTCAGATTCAGTGAGCCTACTCAAACCATTATTTAGAGGAAGAGAATGAAGGAAATATTTCCTAACCTAACCTAACCTAACGCCCCTCACCAACCTAACTGCAAACATTCAGTGGAGAATGGGGTGGATTATTCAAAGTCAAAATACCTAGAACTGGAAAAACGTGTTGAGTACTATTTTATGAAACAAAAATGCCACAGCAAAGTAACCTTACTTTTCAAAAAATTTGTACACTTATACAATGCTTTGGAGAACAAAGTTTATAAATTTATGTTACAATATATCTAGATCATGGCTATTCATTGTATGAATGCAATAGAGGTGACAGAATGATATATCATTTAGGTGGGTGGTAACTTTTTGTGTATTCACTCATGGTTAATTTTTATAATTCATGATACTGCAAATAATATCTAAATAGCTTTGATATATGCCTTATATCGTGCAGGATTGATTTAAAGAGCTGATTAAGTATGGTTTAATCAGTTAATTCGAATCAATGAGTATTTGGTGTTGATGTTCCGGTCTGCAGTTAGGAAAGATGATTCCGAATAAGTTAAAAAAATTAGCATATAAACCACTGCTGTCCTACTACTTTGAACAGATTCATACCGTCCTGAATAAAAACCAAAACAGGCCTGTTGTCACTGTCCAACCAATATAACAAAAATAAAGCCTGTTTTGCAAATTAATTCTAATAGTAAGCGACTTGCGCCATGACTTCGGGGATACTTTATAAATAACTAAAATCCAAATTGCAACTCAAAATTTTTTTTGTTCAATTGTTTAAACAATGATTATTAAAAAAAAGGGTCCTTTTTTTGTTTTTTTGTAAATATCTCAAAAGGTACTGGACGAATGGCTTTACTCATGAAAGACCGTTTGTAGAGAATGAAAAAACCTACAAAATAGTTTTTGGAAAATTCCGATACGACCATTTTTCGCCGAGAAAAGCCGGAAAAACTCTTGAAAAAAGGCCTTTTTTCAAAAATTCGTATCTCCCTCAATTTTCAATATTAAGAAATAATTTTTCGGGAAATGGTAGCTAATATCATGTATCTTGAGCTCCCGAAAGGTGGAAATTGTCGCTTCAATAGTTTTCCTACATTCGGGTTTTAAAAAAATTACAGCCATATTTTGCATGATGCGTCATATTACGGGAAATGGTCCGATTTGAATTTTTAAAGCGGCATTTTGAAGTTGAGGTTAAAAACTACAATTTGTCTATCTCACATTTTCCCATAAGTTTGGAGAACATTGTTAAAAATGCTTCTGAACACAGCGCTTCGAGTGAAAATTCGTCGCCGAGTCGTGCTAAGGTAGTAATGGAGGGGGCGCCGAGAAGCGACGTCTTCGCTGTATAGAAAAAAGCGCCTTGTGCGCGCAACCGTTCTCTCACTTTTATGAGTAAAGCCATTCGTCCAGTACCTTTTGAGATATTTACAAAAAACCAAAAAAATGGACCCTTTTTTTTAATAATCATTGTTTAAACAATTGCACAAAAAAAATTTTTAGTTGCAATTTGTATTTTAGTTATTTATAAAGTATTCCAGAAGTCATGGCGCAAGTCGCTTACTATTAGAATTAATTTCCACAAAAAATTTATATTGGTTGGTCTATTTATGTTAATGAACAAACTTCATCAAGGATCTTTAATTCAACAGGAATGTCAAGAATTGTTCGGTAAGTACTACAGCAAAAAAAAACATTCTGAGAAACAGATCTCTGCCCAATTAAGTGCCCAATTGTTAAGTACAAGAAAATTAAACAATAACAAAACTGCCTGTGCCTCTGCTATCTGTTAGCCACTTTATGTACTAATGACTGCCTAGTTGCCATGTTGCCACATGTTCGAGCTTGGACAAATCGCATCGGTTGCACCATCTCTTGATGACATAAAATAGATAGAATATATAAATATATGGAAATTAACGTTTTTATATATTTGTAATGCTTGGAAAGTAAATATATTGTGTTTTATCGAAAATGAATATACAGGAAAGCAAAATAAAAAAATTTGCTGCAACTAATAAATATATTGACACAAAATTAAATATATTTGCAAAAACACTTTTTACCCGAACGGCGCCTCCTAGAAGTTGCCTTGGTCAAAAATATTAAATATTAATTTTTTCCAATAATACTACCTTTGTAAAGTTAGTTAATTATAAAATGAAATATTGAACACGTAAAATTCTTAAAAAAGTAAATCATAGATACAAGGTCATTCTTCTATTCAACTCAGATAATAATAATAATAATAACAATAGATAAGCAGGGGGGCCAACCGTCATCCAAGGCCTTCCCTGACTTTAGTTTTCTTTTTGATTTCTCATCTTATTACATACTTGGAACTTTGCTATTTAAAATAATAATTTTTAATAAAGATATTAATTATCAGGGTTGGTTCTTACCCTGAGACGAAATAATGAGAAATTATTTATCGTGCTCCAGTGTTCCCCCTTGTAAAACTTTCTCATCACTGAAACACGGCTGGCTAGCTCGCGTGGGTTCTCTGTATATGTGGTTTTGATAGGCTGCAAGCTGTTTCATTGTCCAATTAAAACACATTCAACCACTTGCACAAATATTTTGAAAATTAATAATAACAGAAGAAAATATTCGATGGATTATCTCAGTTTTCCCAACTATGGGTTTCCAATACCATTTATTAGGGAAATATAAATGATTAAATATATTCGTGGGTACCCAAGTGAGATCTCACTTGAATATGAACAAAATCCGGTAAATATTTCATGAGATAATAAGAATCATTCTTAGTAATTAATATCTACACATGTATATCATCACTTTTCAAAGGGATTAATATAAGTCAAAAAGAAGATACGTGAAATACAGAAAATATTTAGACTGAGAATGAAAAAACTTAGCTATTTTTGTTGCTTCTCCAGCGAGTTTCAACACATTATACATCCAGTAACCATGTATTTCGGAGTAAAATGTTGCTAAACCAGGGTGGCGTGAAATTCACCGTCATCCATGTTTACTAGCACATCTAAAAGAGGGTTGGTAGTAACCTCTGGACGTCGGGGGTGAAAGGAAAAGGAAAAGCCCTACGAAGAAAAGAAAAATAACTGCCTGTTTCTCAAACAACAGCCCATAGTAACACCCAGAACTGGACATAAAAATAGACTTACGCAGTTGAAGGGTGGCTTGGAAGAAGCTGTCCTTTTGGCTGGGACAGAGGTTATTCGATTTGCGTGTTCCGGTGGAAAATCTCCGACAACGTCGTGGCAGACTAAGTGGCACTCACGGAAATATCCTCACAGAATATCTCAAGGAATTTCCCGACACCAAATCACAAAAACTCAGCTCGCATGAATGTGTTACTGACTTTTAATCCCCAAAAATTCCGGGAAGGAAGGTGCTTTACTCAGTAATACACCGGAAAGAACGAAAATGAAGGCACAAATAATTCGAGTTTGTCCAATAGGCACTCACCAGGGACGTATCTTTTCCAAGGGGTATGAATGGGAAAACATTGACAAGAAAATTCAAGTAACACACAAACAGATTTTGGGTTCATGACAAACATGCATTGAAGATGGAACAATAGATTTTTGAACTGGACCAAACCCAGGGAAAACATACAAAACCTATTGCGAAAATTAGCAATACCTCAGGCATGGTCTTTACAACAAATATCCCTCGATGATCGATTGATCGAGTAAGGGAAATCAGAGCTATACAACTAACAATACATCTCCGATGATTTCGGGCCATAGATTATTGTCCAATATGTAAATTTGCGAATAGTATAAAATGATTCGAATTGAAGCGCTCCTTCCTGTTTCGGCATCTGAGAAATTCGTATTTTTATTCAATCTTCATTAGATTCGTATTGATAGCCTCAAACCTAGTTTGTACTCGTAACAATCTAACAATCGATTGTTAACAAAACTGTTTCCAAGGCGGTAACCATTACTTCATAATCTGCAGGCATGGTGAGTAACAAATGACAAACAATATCCATTTCTTCAAGAGTTGCTCCACTTGATCTCAATTCACGTATAAGGTTTCCAAATTTCAAAAAATCACCTGACAAAGTTCCTACAGCTGGGTGATACATCATTGTTAGTAGGATTTTTGTCAGAAGGATTTGGCTGGCAATGCCATTTCTCTCAAAAATTTCAGAGATAATTTTCCATATATCTTATAACATATTCCAAATGGCTATCAGCTATCCTTTGAATAATCTGTGACTTACACTTTTTATCTTTCTTTTGTAGATTGACTGGTTCCTTCTGGTCTATCATCACTTCCAATAATCATTTCCATGTATGGATGATACACAAAACTCATGAAATCAACCTCTTCCAATAAAGTTTCCATACGAAACTTCCAATTATTAGTCCCGTCGAACAGAGAATTTTCATACTTGACTTCTTCGTCCGCCATTTCAATAGTTTGAATAGTTCGATGACAATTTGGTGGTTTGATATTTACCACAGAACACACAACTCCTAACGAACGCTCGTCGTGAAAGACCCTGCATGTATTCGCTGTGATATCGTCATTCGTCAGACCTCATAATCACAGATTACTCGTCAGACTTCATAATCACAGCATTGAACTAGGAAGCAGGAAGCAGGAAGCATGGAAAACTTGTCTTTGATTATTTCAATATTCGATTGTTGAAAAATGCTGATTTGAATATTTTGTTCAAGTAGGTTTGTTATAGTAGGCATATTTTTTTTTGTTTCGGAATAAACGTAATATTAACACATTTTGATATCACGGATTTTGTCGCAACAATTGAATCTCTTGAGTGACATTGGGGTCTATTCTGTAACATCCGGTTAAAAATTTAATGGCATCTAAAAGTTACATTTTTGGAGGAACTCTAAATGATTTCGTTAAAAGTTGCATTCTGTAAGCATATATTTGAGATGCCGGTTAAAATTTAATTATATTTAATTATATTAGAGGGGCCCTTTGATATTTCATGTAGAGTATTTGGCAACATCGCAACATCATGCATTTGATGTACTTTGGAGTTCAATCCACTTGTTTCTAACCTAATTCTAACCAAAAAATTGTGCCGTGTTCTTTTAGTGCCTTGACCTTACGCAAATAGGCAAATGCATACAATTATGTCTCGAGCACCTAGGACAACAAAAACCAAAAATAATTCATTATTCCTTTCTTGGAAGAGAACATAATCTTATGTGGTTGAAAATTTAACCCCATGGAGTTACCTAAAATAGGTAAATTATGGGAGGAGCTCACCTCTCGGCTGAATAAAATTGGTTCATCCAAAACAATTAGGCAATGGAAAGATGTGAGTATTTTTAATTCCAGCTAGGTATACAGATATGATGTGAACCACTCTTTTCTCGACAGACTATCAGTGAAATGAAAACTAATGTTAGAAGACCCACCAGGGAACTCAGGTATGGGCATAATGGAACTGGAGGAGGTCCACCGATGAAACCACTGACTGAATGAGAAGGTCTTTTGGCATTAATATCAGTCCTAACAGTGGAAGGAGCTGATTTGGTTGAAGCGGGAGAAACTTGTAATGAAAATGTTGTTGCAACAGAAGTTCAAAGCGAGATTCAAAGTGAACAAAATAGTAATATTCAAAATGAAGTGACCTATGGGAAAATAATTTATGTAGAAAACATTGCTTCGGCCTCAAGTAATGTCCTCAATGAAGTAGTATTTGAAGAAAATATAATTATTGAGAATGGCAATAAAGAAAATATTAAATTAAAAAAATCCACAACTAAGGGAAAACGGCCAATGAAATCGACAAGAACTCCGAGAGGAGATCGTTTAGAAAATGCATTAGGTAATCATGATAAAACTTTGATTTTTTTTTTGGTAGATCCAATTTTGCAGTAGCCAGGTCTATTAACAATTTAGCTAGGGCAATAAATAACTTAGCAAAAAAAAATTATTCTCTATAATTTTGAAAACTGACTAAATTTTTGTTTCGTGATAAGAAAACAATACTCGGTGTTTCAGTTAACATCGAAATCTCGACATCAAAACACCATTCAGTTTTTCAATAATGTTTCTAGCCCTTATTAAAAAATAGTTATAATAACTTTCTGGGGTACTTTCTGGTGGATTGTCGAACGGAGTCAAAATAAATGGTTGCAAGGGATATCCAGGGAATATCCAAGGGATATAAGAAAGGAATCATCCCCTCGAATATACAAGCCTTCCATGGTGAAGCGTAGGTATATTTGAGGCTTGCCAAATTGCAGAGTCATGTGTAGATCCTGGAAAACGGGCATTCATGTTTAATATTTTATTGTTGCTATCCACAATGATTTGACAAGGTATGCTATGATATCCTTTTCTGGAATAGTAGGGCAGGGCCGGATAATCTTCAGGGGGCGATTTGATTGCAGGTGAATACACCTGAAGACGATTGCAGATTCAAGCAATTGAAACGTAGTGAAAAATTTAAAGATGTAGAAATCTTTCAACCATTAAGACGATGGAAGTCCGAAGCACAAGTAATCAAGTTTTTTCTCCTTGTTGCATATGCTGACCAATCATCTCAATAATTATTCTCGCCACTTCTTTATTGAATCGGAAGATACTTTTGAATGACCTGTTCGGAAAACTGAATGGGTCACTCATATCTCTAATTGACCTCTGATGTAATTTGAATGCAGCTCTGTAAATGTAAATTTTACTTGTATTATATAAGTATTGATCGTTTTCAACGACTTCCTCAACCATTACTTCACCAATAACATCAAAATATGCTATTTTTTGTTGCCGCTATTAAAAACAAGCATCTTTTCACACCACTCTAAATAACTCTGGTTTAGATGGTAATTTTAAGGGAATCCACAGAAATTACTTAGTGAATACGAAAATAATTTCAATAGCCACAAAGATTTTAGAGTCCTCCAAATATTAACGAAGTGTTATAGAATAGACCCCATTAATATTTAAAAAACGGTTACACAATTCTAGAAAATTGAACTGTTGTTCCAGAAACCCTGGAGAATACTGTGAAAGTGCTCTATTTTATTATAACGTACTGTTCAATCAGGCCAATTGAGATCGTTTGACAAACTCTAAGGGAACACCCATATAATGGCTGATATTATCAATAGCTCCACAGAGAAACAGAAGATTCAACTTCATCACAACAGTATTGAATTCTGGGACCATAACCTGATAAAGTTGCAGTATATACGAATTTCCAGGTTAAAGACAATGAAAATATTTTAACTTCAAAAATATAACAACAAAACATTGACATTAATCAATAACAACATACACCAAATATATGATTATATAATAAATAAATAGTGGGTGAAGAATTGCTCTTTATTTCGACAATATTCTCCAGCAATCCTTAATTTGCTTCCATTTAATATACCTCCATGTCGTACACGTTCCTCACCAATCTTCAATCTCCATGCAGTAAGTATCTCACCACGATCACCTCTTCTATTATAAAAACGTATATTATACTAAACGATTCACTACAATCCTAGATCACTCCGTATAGTTCTAATCAGTAATTAATAATAACCAATATCATAGTAAAATGACAACACAGTTTATATTTGTAATTAGGCTGTAGAAGTATGTGTGGGTAATAATAGTTATTTAGGTATCAAGAGAATTAATTACCGAAAGCAATTGTTGTCCAGAGGGACTTTGGCCCTGGCTTTTTAAAAAAATTATTTATTTTTAAAACGGAATGAATGTTTCAATTTATTACTTTTGCGATATATTTAAATAATCTACCGTCGATTGTAGGAGTTCTGGTCGTTGCCAAGTTGTTACCAATCGCAGTAAAAAGTAGATGAAAATAGAGAATGTTTAATAACCTAAGGGAGTTATAACCCTCTTTATTCATAGCGTAACCATGACGATATAATCTCATAAAATCCCGGTCAGAAAGCATTCATATGAATGCGGATAAAGGCTCAGTTCCATAAACCCGTTTGTACAAGTTCATAGTACAATGAAGTTTTCACATTTCATAAATGAGTCATTTGATTAGTCATTATAATTTTCAAAAACAAAGTGAGTAAGGTTTATATAAAGTGAACAAATAGAGGGTAAACCATTTGATTTCAAGTAATGAAGTAGGAGGTTAATTCCAAGAGAGGTACCTAAACATTATTAGTTTAATTTAACAATACAGATCTTTCAAGAGCTCAAGAGAACTGTATCAAGCGCCCCACGCTTTTTTTACTTTTTAGTCTATGGAAAGTGAAGCGTGTTCTTTAGTTTTTTGAAACTATTATTTTTATTTAAAAAAAATCGAAATCTCCGACCACGAAAACCATACCAATTTTGAATCGAATCTGACCATAATCACAAATCTCGTTCGCCATCCTGGAGCCGCAATTTCGAATTCATTTTTAATTTAAAAAAAATCATAATCTCTGACTCCGAAAACCCTTATATACCAATTATACAAATCGTTCGGACGTCTGGAAATGGGTGAAAATCACGCCCAAAGGAGTCATACAAACAAACATACAAACCAACATACAAACAAAAAACATACAAACAAAAAACATACAAACAAACATACAAGTGAAGCTAATATAAAGCGTGTAGAAATTTAACTGCAAAGTATAGGTAGGCGGTGATAATGAGTGAATTCAGCCACTCAGATATAAATAGGGTTAAAATATCATGAGTTCAAGTCTTGAGTTTGCGAAACGCGCTTCGATTCAAACTGACGTAATTTTTGTGTTTTGGGTAATTTCTATTTTTTGACAAATATGACTCCACTAGGACTTTTATCAAAATTCGGAATACACCACTGTATTCAGGAGGTCTCGATATATCAGTGGCCAAAATTTCATCGAAATCTGTTCATAAATAAAAAAAAATTATAAGATAATAAAATTTGAAAAACATGTTAAAGGAATTTCAGGAAAATGTCATTTCATCTCAAATTTTTTTATATTTTTTTATCAACAGATTTCGATGAAATAATAGTCAGTGATATTTCGAGACTCCCTGAATCCATTGGTGTAGTCAAAGTTCCGATAAAAGTTTTGAACTTGAATTGGTGGGTTGATTAAACGGTACATTTTTCGTATTTCATTCCCTCATAACTTTTTTATTGATTGACGAATTTCAACGTAATTCATATATAAACCATTTGAAAATGTAGCGATTCCAATAGTGTAGTCAGATTTCTTCTGAACCTTGAAATATAAGAATAGTTGGCACTGGGAATGGAGATTCATTCACGAAATTTAGTGTCCTAGTGGACTTTTTGAATGTCAACCTATCGAAAAAAAAAAAAAAAATTATATTCTAATCGGTTGAAAATTGTGAATTTTATGAAGGTGCTTCCATCTCAAATGGGTCACACGGTATATCCAAACCAATCATAATTTATTAAAAATTGATTTTTGATAAGATCCGACACACCAATCAGGACAAAAAAAGACGCATACGTATATGAATTTTATTTTAGATAGAATGTGATAATATTTTATCGGTATTTTATCGGTCGAGATAAAAAAAAAGAGTGAATCATGGATATTTATTTTTTATCAAATCTGACACCACTTCCCCAACCATTACAGTGGGAGCATTAGGATGACCCGCTAGCGTGAAAGGAAAAATGCTGGCATCCACAACTCTCAGTTTCTTTATTCCATGAACTCTGCATTCTGAATCTACTACATCGCCTTTGTCAGGATTTGGTCCCATGGGACACGTTGATACTGGATGGTAAATATTCATAGTCACTTGTCTAATAGCGCAGTACCAGTAGGGTTTACTCAAATATTCGAATTTATCGCAAGCTTTCAATGGTCGGCCTTCGAGTTTTGAACCAATTTTTTGAAGTGCTTTCGTTTTTGAAAGTCTGAGTGCGAGCTGAACTCCTTCGTAAATAGTCTCGATGTCCTTGTTTTGAGTATCAGATAGGAATCTGGTGTCGATTATGGGATAATCATATGGATCCGAACTCTTCAGCCTCACGCTACCGGTAGATTCCGCGTGCAATGCAACTACATACATAACGTAACTCTGTGATCTATTGATTGATTTCCAGAGATCGTCGTATGTCTGATCTGTCAGCGAGAAAGCTCTTTGAGATAGATCTGCTGTGGCATTAGCCGGTATTATCATGACTTCGATATCTGGATACTTGGTACCTAAAATAATATTTCACATTATACAATATGTTCCTATAGAAGTGTGTTACAGTAAAACATCTCTTGAAACAACAGGCATTTTTAAATATAATTTCACTACCTGCTGACCGCGACGTGTGAGTAATACAAAAATTATTGATATGAAAAATTCCAACCGTAGGTATTTGATATGGTAGACTCGGATGTTTTTCTTTTTCTCTTGTATTGTAGATGACATTGTCTGAGTTATTATTTTACGCCAGTTCATGTAAGCTTTGGGCACTCGATACACAAATGTTCAGATGAATTTCTGTTACTTTCAGCGTTTGGTACTGACACTTATCTCAATGGTCATTGTAAATGCCATCTTCACAGAAAATTGCAGCCTCCGAAATTGAAATGACAAATCACTGGAATAGTGGCCTAAATAATATTCCCCCCCAGCTTTGTGCCATTGCAAATTTTCGGTCCATCACAATTCTGCATCAGCAGAATTGAGACACCAACCTTAAGATGCACCATCAGCGCGTCATACGAAAGTCAAATTTTATCACCTGTACGTAACAAAACTACATAGCTAGGAGTGCCAATAAGGTGCCAACTAATGAATTTATAATGAATTGTTTTCTTCTTCTGGATTTATAATTACCGCAAGAATTCGGGAACCTATTTATTTAATTTATAAAACCACTATCTCAATTTTTTTTTTCTTCGAAATCAGTCAAGTTGCCGAATTCTCACGAACGAATTCAATCATTTGTACAAAAAAATCACAAAAATAAAACTGAACGTTCAAAACGTTCAATTTTGAATGGAATCGGATCACAACAAAAATCTCATCCGTCATCTTGAACTCTTAAATTGTAACAGACAAATCATGATCTTCGACCCCAAAACCCCAATTTTGAATCGAATCAGCTCATAAGTCACTGAACTCATTGGCCAATTTGGAGCCGCCTTCTTCTTTTTCAATTTTTTCTGTCACAAATTTTCGTGGGCGCTCCGAACAATTTAAAAAGTGTCATTATACTCAGGTGACTGACTGGTAGAGGAACGCAAGAAACCCGAACAAATGAGCAAATATTCGATTTTATATACTGATAACATCAAAGATATTTCATTGATTTTTTTTTCTAAAATATGCTCTGGGAAAAATAAAGTTCCGCGATAACGGTAGAACATTATTGTTTACTACATATCTCATACCCTTTGTGAATTGCGATTCATAAAATCCGGCTCCTTGATTATTTCCCGGCGCAGCAAGAGGTCCATATCCTTTCAAGAATTCCTCAACATATTCTTTTTCTGACTTGATTGGTTCTGTGTAATTTGAACTGAAGACGAGACCGTAGAAGGCTGGATGGTCTTTCAGAAAACTGCCAACCTCCAAATTCTTGACCACAGGTATTTTCAACGCCTCCAAATGTTTTTTAGGGCCAATACCAGATAACATCAGTAGCTGAGGTGTCTGATATGCACCTGCGCTCAATATGACTTCTTTGCGCGCCCGAGCAGTATACTTTTTCTTTCCATGAGTAAAAATAACGCCCTCTGCAGAATTTCCCAAGATGTTTGTCAATATTTTGGTAGCATAGGCGTATGTCACGACGTCTAGATTTGTTCTGTTCAGAAAAGGACGTACGAATGCTTTTCCACCATCAAGTCTTCTACCATTTTTCGTATTCAGTTGAGCTGCAGATGCACCAAGGCCAGTTCCGGAATTGTAATCCGCCACTTGGAAACCGAGTTCCTCATTCGCTTTGAGCCAGGACACTAGCTGAGGACTCTCTGGTAAGTGATACTCCACGTTCAATAATCCATTTTTACCATGAACCGAAGGATTTACTGGTGCTGCTTTGTCGCGGTGGTGAAAATCTTCGGATTTTTTAAAATATGGCAATACTCTTTCATACGACCATCTGGGATCCTTCACGTGTCTTGCCCATCTGTCAAAGTCTATTCGAGAGCCTCTTGCATAAACTTCGCCGTTGATCAGGGTACATCCGCCAATTCCTCGTCCTCGGGGCAATATACATTTTTTATCGACCATTCCTGAAATTGAACTGAAAATTATTTCCAAGATAAAGAAACGAATATGAGAATACGAGTTTTTTCCATCCAGAATTGAAAGACAGGTGTATTTTCGCGGTAATAAAGGTTGTCTTTGCATTGTGATTAACCAGGTTATGTAGCAAAGGACAGGGCACAAAACGCTATGAAAATGGCTTTGAGCAAAATTTGATAATTATTTCATATTTTGTTCCCTTACCAATGTTGACAAGTTATGAGAAGATCGTATGATTAGGAGAGCCGCTAGATGGCGCCGAAGTTGAATAATTCAAAATGGATTGTTATGGTACTTTCCACAGATAAATCATAATTTATTTGATTCCGACACATTTACAATGCAAACATTTTATAAAATCACGGGTTAGTAATGTTTGAATGACTAGAGTGAATGACAAGACTAAATATTTCAAGTAATTACGATCATAGTGAGGGTGCTGAAATATTAAAAAAATTGTTCTGAATCAAAACAGTCAAATCTATCACAATGAGTTTCCGAAGCATTACGCTGATAATTAGAATATCATTCGAAAAATCGGAGATAAATTCGTTGAAGGAAGTTTACGAAACTGAAACTGCTCATTTTGGAAATATATGCATTTCTTTCCGATATTGACAAGATTTGAAAGTGATCAGAAGTAGAGGAAGGCACTCGTATGCACAAAAATTAGTTACAGAATAGTTATACAGGGTATCCACGATCGCAATAACATAAAAAAAACAACTTGTAAACCTATGCTTCTCTTCGGTAAAGTAGCTTAATAATCGACAAGATTTTGATATCGAGGTGAAAAATACTGTTTTAATTTCGATATGTGAATATAATTATATTACTTGAATTATTTGGGTCATTTGCTCATATCTGCATGATCAAAAAATATGGAATGCAACAAATACGTTGGTGGATATTTCCTACTCTCTTCGTGCTTGGAATATTCCAGATAAAGCACTTGATATACTATGACTGCATATACCCACCGCCGTAACTCCAGTTGTACATGTACAATAATGGCCATTTTTATTGGCGTTATTAGGTTTAATGAAGAGGTGGAAGATTTCACATTTTTAAATAAAAAAAAAATCGTGCATAGTTTGATGTTATCCTGATTTCTTGATGAGTCAATTGGGATTAAATGTCGAATATCTGTTCATGGTTGACTGACTATCTATGATCTTCATATGGAAGCCGCATGGCAAATAATAGTATGCATTCATAAGATACATTATGAAAGTCAGTAAAAATATACCATGCACAGTGAAATTAAAGTTTAGAGTATTTCAATATCGACTATTCAGAGAATCGACAGTGGGTATAACAAACTCAAACCAGGACCAGTATATGTAACTGCAGTAAAGAGAAGACCTGAATGAAACTCACATGACCAGAGAAGAACATGCACTGCAAAACCTTAAGAACTAACCAGAGTAGGAGAATATTATCGATAAGCTACGGTATTTTTCCAGATCCATAAATGCAGTGAAACATAACCTTCTCAATTGATTCAATAACGAGAATGAAAATGTAAGTATTACTATTCATGTCATTGTGGAACTACATTCTTCCTTCGAAAGAGTATGGCACAACATCCTACCGGTCCACGTCGACAGACTGCTAAGACAGCATGCGGAGACTAACACTCAGTAGAGTAGAAACTCACACGAACCCACTACTCACAGTTCTAATCGAAACCAGACTTGATCAAAACGACGGAGACAGAGAAAAATACATACAACATGAAAACCAACGCGCCAACGACCCTCCCCCACCCACTCCCCACCGCTTAGGAAGGTAGACAGGAGCTCCGGTGTCGCCAGCGGCTACTTCAACAAGGTATATTGTTAGGCAACTCATACTGCTAAATATGTTTCAGCACCAAGGATTTCTAGGCAACGGAAACCAGTCAGACAGGGCCTTCAGCCAGTTTTTTGGGGGCACCATGCAGATTGAAGAAATTGCTTTAACTCATGTCAAATATAAGGGAGCACGATCAGATTGTATTCAGCTGATCGCCAATCAACAGGATACGGATCGGCTCAGAGAGTGGAGGTGGTGGAAGGGTGGGGACTACCTACGGGGGTGCATGGTTGTGGTTATGGCATTCTATATTTGACTCTGCAAATAATCATCCGGAGAAAAGCCCAGATTTTCAAGTTCTGTTTTCTATTTTAAATTTTTTTGTGTTGGACAAATAATGAATATATATTTGTTTTGTAACTCATATTCACTCATATTCCATACGAATAAATTCCTCCAATACCTCACCTTCAAATCTTGTCATTTTCGAGAACAAGTGCATATATTTTCAGAATATGCAGTTTCACATCCTTGAACTTTCTTCAACGAGTGCCTATTCGATTTTCCAACGATTTCCTAATTATCAGCAATATTTTTCGGAAACTCTTTGAACGAGTTACCATGTTATATTTTGATTTGTGTTATTACACAATGTAAGTCATTGTTTTTGATTCAAGTGTTGAGTCACAACTTTTTTATTATTGCATCTCCTTTACTACTTTTAAATACTCGAACTATTGAGTTTTGGTGTTCACTATACACTTATAAATACAACTGGCTCTTAATTCAATGACAGTTTTTCATTAAAATCGTATCACAATTAAACAAATCATGTTTTTTCTCCAAAAATACCATAACAAGGCATTTTGAATTCTTATAACTTCTCAAAATTGTGTGGGGTCTTGGATTCTGTGTACCATAGATTTCTATTGTTGACAGTTTTGTCTCTTTCTCTCCCATTAATTCAACCATAATGTCATCTCACATTTTCTATCGACAATAGAATTCTATAGCACACAGAATCCCACCCCTTAAGATGAGTTAAAGCGTGAGTCCTGACAGATAAGCTCTGTATTCTTTGTATACGTAATAATGCAATAAAAAAAATTTGTTAAATGAGCCCATTTGTAGTACCTTCCCTCTTTATCGTCCGAATACTTTCTCATTCTAATTCGCGCAGTTCATACGTTTATCGATATTCCTTTCTAGATTTGGCAAGCTGTATGCAATTGGTTCCATTGGCAAAATATCTTATCAGAGTGTGATTTACTTTCGTATTTCAACAAAACACGTTTTTTTTCTCTTTGTTTTCTTGTAAATACAATTTTTGAGGATAAATAGTGAAATTTACCACACGCCTAAACCTTCATATGTAAGTATCCAAAGTGTCACTGAACGAATTGCAACTAGTCAGTCATATAAACTCAAATATAATTACTTACAGTATATTATAAACACACTGGGGCAGTAAATCTTCATATTTTCATACTCTGCAATACACAATATTCCGCAATCTTACCTAAACAGCTTGTTTCCTGCGGAGTACTGAAAAATCCCCAATTATATTCGGTGAAGTCAACTGGAAAATACATGTTAGGGATATCCGTCAGATTATTTCCAAAATTTCCGGCATCCAATAGTAAGACTTTGAATTTTTCAGTTTCGGACAATCGGCTTGCAACAACTGAACCTCCAGAACCTGCGCCAACTATGATGAAATCGTAGGTTCCAAAATCTACAACATTTGACATTTTACAAAGTTGAGTTTAGAATGAAACCATCAACATTTATTTATCAACTCGTTATAATATCCTGGCCAACTCTATATTTTTCCTGTCTGAAATGAAAATGGTGAAAACAAAATATCGTATTTTTTATGAAATACCTAAAAAGCAGAGGAACCCAGCAAATCTAGAGAATTTTTAAATGCTAACATAGAATTTTTTGAGTAGGTCAGAAACTCCCATCTATATTGGAATAAAAACATGAAAAAAACTACTTATTTTTGTTTCCCATTCATTTTTTATAGAAATAATCTCCATTCTATACTTATGTTTGTGATGCATCTTTCAACTCATCTTCGTAAAAAAATAAATAGGGAACATAAATAGGCAGTTCTTTTAATGTTTTGTATTTCAATATAGATAGCTAGCATTTAGAAGAAATGAGTTTATTGGTGTTAAAAAATGAAGAAAAACAAAAATTGGGAAAATAGTTACGTACAAATCATAGTGTGAAAGCTTTAACATCAATTTATTGTTGCACGCATGCTATTGTTTCATTTTCCAAAGCACAGTAAGCACAGTCTCATTATGACATATCATTGGAAAGGTAATTTTGTACCAAAACTAAAAAATTGGATGCGCTTCTGGTCAAACCGGAAGTGTCATATTTGGTCTAATACTTGCTGAATTGTACCTTCATGGCATCAAATAGATATACCAAATTTGAAACCATACCAAATAACACATTATACTATGGATAAAATCATCAGCCTATAGTATCGGAAACTTTACATCTGGGGTATACAGTATCGGAAACTTTTCATCTGGGTATAGACAATTAACAACGAATTAACAGCTCAGTTGAAATCCCTTCCTCGAGCGGGTAGAGGAGAAATTATAATGTTCTCTCAACATTATAGCAAGCTATTCTTCACGCTCTCATGAAACCACCATACCCAAGATGAAAACTTTCCGATACTGTATACCCCAGATGAAAATTTTTCGGTACTGTATACTTATGTGTATCAAACAAGAACTAACCAATCTATATACCCAAATCATGATAACCTCCGGATAACATTAAATGGACCACTCCCAAATGGAATGAGAGTCTTCAATAAATTACCACCCAAATATCTGAATGAATAACATTCATGAACTTTTCAAATGATTTTAATATGTTTTGTATCAACGTATTTTATAAGTATTTTTAAGTATTTTATCTTGTCTTTTATCTTGACTGACTCAACATTCGGCCTTTTATCTTTCATCAAATTGTATTGAATTCTTGATAAGTTCTACACCCAGATGAGATCTTTGAATTAATGAAAACTAATTTGATTTCATTTGATTTCATTTGATTTCATTTGATTTGATTCGACTTGGTCAAAGACAGAACAAACTGGTACAAATTTGATGACGGTTGCGTAATAGTATATCATGTGACAAGTGTTGTAAACGTACTTTTAGTAACGAATACTTTTTAATATTGTTAAATGAACGAGTTTCCTGAGGAGTTTATCAACGTGCTATATACCGTACTCTTTCTACAAACTCATATTGAAACAACTTTTTAACTTTTTCTATTCTAGTTGCAGGGATGACTGGATTATCTGTCATTCACGTCATTTTTGTTGTTTTATTTCTAATTCATATGTCAATCTGTTGTTCCTGAACCGCTACTGAAATGAAACAAATAAAACGCAACTAATCTGTCAGGCGGATTGTCTGTCTGCCACTGGCACCGCATACATAGTGTTATGTTTGAAAAATGGAGTCACTATCGTAATGTTTTTCACTAATTTACTTCAAACGGAGATTGTGAATCTGTGATTATTTGAAATTCAAAAATTGCAAATTTTACGTCAATCAGGTTTTTTGAGATTTTCAGTTGGCTCTGCATCTTCAGAATTTTCTGAACATTTTGTAAGTACCACATCCATATCTGTATGAATGTTTCTATGTAAACCTTGACGTGGTCGGGATTGTATAAAGGAAATAGCTAGCTCAAGCTCCAAATCTTGAAAAAATGGGCCTACTTCAAAAAAAAAATTATATTCTGTAGTCGTCTTATACATCAACAAAATACCAAGCATGATAATATAGTTATATGAAAAAAATAATCAGTTAAATATTGAAAATCTTTCAAAATTTATTGAAGAAAACATACATTGTGGTCAACATTGACCCCGCTTGGTCATCCTAAGATAAATGAAATATAGTTCCAGTGCGTCTATTCCATTATGTCTATACATTACTGAATGTATATTTGTAGTTTGTAACTGCATTGTTTAAGATCTATCTAGCAAAAAAATATTCATAAGTTCGTCTAACTACGATCAGCTACGAATCGGTTTGAACAATCATTTATTTTTGTCAATCTCTAGAGATATGTATAACCTAAATATAATATAATGTATTTCAGATATACTACCTTCAACTTCATTTTCATTTTGTGGTCTGTAATTATCAGCATTCTGTTGAAATTGGTAAGTGAGGCCATTTTTTTGTGCTGACTCTATGAGGTCTGTTAGATAGTCTGCCTCACTAATTGGACAACTGAAACATGAAAATTTAAATTAAGCGTGTAGATAATTATTAAGGCCCCCGCATAGACCTCGTACATGTTCGTCGAATTTCAACGCAACATGCACGAGGTGTGTGGTAACAAATCGACAATTATGTACAGTTGTGTGCATAAAAAACTCGTACAGCAGTTAAAGGCTATTGTGAGTTAGACTTGTCAATCCTAATTAAATTATCGACTTTGACAAGTAGAGTCAAAATTCAAACTAATTTTGTCAGTAACGCGCTTTCAATTTTTTTTAGCTCAATTAGTTAGTGCAATACAATACAATTAATGCAATGCCTTGTACGACTTTTTTGTGCACACAACTGTACGTCGAACAAAATATCTGTTTGCGCTTGATTTTCTGCACGACGAACCTCTGACCAAAAACTAATAAATTTCATCGGAAGACAGTCTGACAGATAATTTAATTGTGACAACCTGGTCAACTGAAACCAAGATTCTGGCAGTGTCTCCGCTACCGACTACACGGCAACATAATAACAACCATCATTCGGGATTCGTGTTATGCAATTCAATATAAATGTAGCTATTAGCGTATGCCCGTATTCAGTGTGATCCGTTATATTATATGAATGAAGATTCCAATGAAATTACAAAAAGACTTGTATATAACACGTTACAAAATGAGTTTTTTGCACATGACGTGTTGGACCACTTGCTACGCTCGTGTTCCAATCTCCACGTCTGGTGCAAAAAACAAGCTCATTTTGCAACTTGGTATTTAAATAACTATTTTTAATTCTAGAATTGATACAAGAGGAATATTGCTGCATCAATATTGACAATATTTTTTTTATCGAAATATTGGTAAAAATTATTCAACCACATATTGACCCAATATTATATGTGACAAACTACATTCTGAACAGGTTGAGACAAAATTCCATCAACATTATTAATATAATATTTTTCCAATATTCATCCATATTGGATGAATATTATTTTTACATATACAATATTGGCCCAATATTATAGTCAAGATTCAGCCAATATGCTAAGATGCTACCTATAATTGAAAGGAATTTCGGACAAAAATTGAATAAACATATGGTAGACCGTTGGCCCATGACACAAACATTGTCGATAATCTATGTTCGTATGCCCTTTTGGGGATATTCTCAGGAGGCTTGGGAAACCGGGAAAAAGTGCCTCCGAGCGTCTGTGACCAGTCCTTGCACCTGCTGACCTCCTCTTCCGGTTGAAAAAAAAGGGTTAAGTATTCGATGAACGAGGAAGCTCGGCCATGTGGATACAATATCGTATCTTGCAAAAATAACCGGGCGCTAGCCGGTTTGCATACGTCTAGGTCGCTGCCGGAAGGAGGCATACGAACCGGAAGTGGCAATTTCCCACTGGTGATGGACGATGATCGAGGAAAGTATGCCCTTTCGTGGAACGACTCCTTTCGACCCATTAAACACGATCCGACATTTGCATACGATTTCGGAAAGGGCATCTCGATTTATGCCAGCATTTCAATATCTTGACGTGGATTATGCAGGTGGTCGTTTTCCAAACAGAAAATATGTTTTAATATTGATTGATGAGCACTCGAAATAATATTGGAAAAAACATTTTCAACATTTGGAATAACGAAATCAATAAAATTTGATAACGGACCACCTTCCAACGGTCGTGAATTTTCAGGGCTCCTCTCTGAATATGGAAGTTCCTTTTTAACAATTTATCAAATCATTTCACCTAGTATAAACATTACCAGCATTAATGATGTCAAATGAATACGTGACAATGGTGGCCTGTGTAAGTAACCTTCATATAAAGAATAAAATTTGATAACGGACCACCTTCCAACGGTCGTGAATTTTCAGGGCTCCTCTCTGAATATGGAAGTTCCTTTTTTAACAATTTATCAAATCATTTCACCTAGTATAAACATTACCAGCATTAATGATGTCAAATGAATACGTGACAATGGTGGCCTGTGTAAGTAACCTTCATATAAAGAATAAAATTAAAAAATAAAATGTCATATTTCTGTGACTAGGAAAAAGAAAGATATTTCAAATCCTTATAACCATCAAACCATCCTCATATTTTGACGATGACAAAACCCTGCCAGACTATATGCTGTCCCTGTATGCGATAAGTGGTTGTGACAAAACTTCTGTTTTGTTTAATCAGGGGAAACTGGGATTTCTAAAAACTTACAGGAGAACAATGACACATCCAGCCATTGATGCCATCAGAGATCCTCGTAGCCCGGGAGGTACTGTCACTTTGGAATACGTCATAGTATGCACGCTGAATTTTTTATCGTTGGTAGATCATGTGATACTCATCACGAAATCAGTCTTCAGACCCTTGAGTTGCGGTAGGTTGCACAGATACAAGGCGTTGAAAAATTAAATCTATTTTTTATTAATACTTCACAGTTTTGGAAATTTTAAAGTTTAATTCGGAGAAATATTTTTGTTAAATAAGAGCTTTATTTTAAAAGATAAATAACATTTTTAGTTGCCACCAGTGGCATGGTTGAACCATGGAAACGTCTTCGAATTTTGGGTTTTATATTAAAAAAAAATGATCCAGTTTAGGTCGGTGGAAATTCTGTTTTAGGCGCTTTAACCGCTATTCTAGAATTTTTAGAAAGTAATAATAATAATACTCCCTCATGCATGAACACTCGTAGAGTGTACCCAAAGGCATAGCCTGTGCGGGTAGAAGACAGCTATCATTATTATTTGCCGTGGCTCTCCGGAGTGACTTACTGATTTTTCTTCGGCGTATTCACTTTTCAACCGTAGGGGAACCCGGAAAACCTACAGCTAGTGATGCGTACAAGAGTCTCGTTTTCGAGCGACTCGCATGGTTTTGTCTCTTTTCCGAGACGAGACTCGAGACGATACTCCGACGAGACGAGACTTTTATTGGTCTCGGTCTCGAGTCTCGTGCATGAGGACTCGCCGCGTCTTGTACGAGAGTCTGGCAAATGAATATTTCTACGATTGTAATTGAAAACCTAATAAAATTATAAATAAAAAACTTTTTTAAAAACTCGTTTTTATAATTTTTTCAAAATTAATGAATGCCTCGGTGTAATAAAGAAGCAGATATATTATAATGTTGGAAAACTTATGCTTCTGAATTTCCTAATGAAGAAATCTCCTTAATAATGAATCTGCATGATGTTTGTAATGCCTAAACGACGGTGAAAAACAATAGCAATTTATGATACAAGTTCGTAAAGAAGGAGTTTTTTGGATGAGCGTACAAAAAAGCACTTTACAAAAGTGTATCATACAAAGCTTTTTTATTCGACAGCTATTATTTTGCCAAATTGTAGCAATTGTGTCATTTATTTGAATGTTTAATGTTATGAATTATCTTGTATTATCAAATGAAGACTTCCGAGTAATATTTGACGCAAAATACTGCAATTTTAAAAAATGCATGAATATATGAACAGTGTGTAAAAATTTATTTTACGCACAGGTGATTTTTTTACGCACTTGTGCAAAAAGTACCACTTTAGGAACTGTCATCATTGCGTGAAAGCTCAGTTAGTAGAAGGCTGAGCGCTGTTTGCTTCGCTTCGAATTTTTTACTAATTTCATGTATAAAATAATGTTATTTTTTTTTGTTCATATGGATTACCGTCAAATACATGATGTTAACTTTCAACAATTGTAATTGTCTCTTCCGATTTTAATATTATAGCAAGTATTTAAGTATTCCTCATTGCACTGAAACCATAAAATTATGAATGACGAGATTGTGATATTTTTACGAGACTCTCGTACGGATAGCGATCAGAGTGGAGGTTGCGAGACGAGACTTGATACGAGACTTATTATTTCATCGGCGAGACGAGACGTTGGTCTCCTGCGAACCACTACTTACTGCTCCACCTCGGGTTGTCAGTGTATACTCTGAAGTTCTACAGAAAAACTCGTCATTTAATGAGGTCAATCAATCAAAAAGTTTAGGACTAAAACATTATACGAAATATATTCGAATTTCTTTGGAAACGTAAACGTCTCTAACCGACCTCAACGATATAAATGAGCATGCAAATCTGAATTTGTTATTGAATTATTACTATATGAAAATGTTGATAAAGGTAACTCAAGTGCTTATTTTCGCAAGCATCTGCGGAGGTTTCATAAGAGAAAAGTTAGCCGTTTTTCTGCATGGATTCACAACGATAAGCATGAAGAATTTAATGCACAATTTCTACTCACCTGCTATTGGTGTTCCTGGTCTCGTAAGGGGCATATCCTAAGATGAATGAATTTCAGAAAATCAGCAAATCACTCCAGATTCACACTCACCTGTAACCAAATTCCAAGAAACGTAGGCAAATATGTGAAGAATCCATTTAAAATTATTCCTGAACATATTTTATATTATTCAGTCGAGTATTTCTTGACTACTGATGCAGTAGCTACCTGATAAAATGTTCGAAATGCTGAAATATTTGAATATATAGCTATTCTGATAGGGAAATTCTAGGTAAGCGTGATAATTACAATGTTGGTGAAATATATGTTTTCTGATTTATGTTCGAAAATATGAATAGGATATTCATAAAATCTGTTGTGGAATCATTAAAAAAATCAACTATCTGAATGAAAATGCGAATTTTCACTTTCAGATTTTTTCTTTCTAGTTAGAGTCTTTTCACAATATCTATGTAGTTCAATTGGACGGTAATTACTTTCAGTTTGACGACTTTGAAAAACACTGAAATAATTAAATAACTTCTGAATCTCCCTAAATTTCACATATTCAATGATATATTCATTAATTTATTCTTATTATTAGCAGCAATACCCGTATCATAACTACAGTACTACTCATTATAATTCTGAGTGGGTGGTGAAAATGCTAGATGTTACGGAATCTCTACCGATAATATTCCAGTTTTTTTTTATATCGTTCAACAATATTCTCTCTAGAACGTCCATTCAGTGATTCCTAATCCTCTGCTTCCGCAGTACCACTGATATCTCACAGCCCCCTTTATACTGTTGACGAATTATCGAGAACTCCATTTGATTATATTTTCGGTTTTTTCTCATTTCACAGCACCTTCCAGGAGTTTCAAGAAAAATTAAAGAGATTTTTGTCTCAAATTTTGCCCCTTATGACCTCTTCCTTGTAGCCAGACTGTCCAAAAAAATTACTTTTGGTCGTTTTCAGTAGGTTCTAGAACTTTTCGAGGTCTTTGTTTTTGTTCATTCCACGGTTTTCTTCAATTGTCCATCACTTTACCGTTGTCTTGAGAACATTCTTAAACGTTATTCCATAATCTTTGTTCTTTCCAAAGTTTTCTAAAATTTTCCAGTACCCTACAGTTGATTCGAGAACAGTCTAGAATGTTTTCCCTATTCTCTAAAAATTTCCAGAAAGTTCCTGACCCTTCCTGGTGGTCAAACTTTGGAACACTTGTGTGTCTTTCCAGTACGACCAATAACCGTCCGGAACCCGTTCTAGAATTTTCTTACTTACAGTTCTAGAACGTTCTCGCTCTATAACTTTCCAGAAAGTTTTTATACGACGGCTCTCTTCCTGGTGGACGAACTTTCGAAAAATTCACTCCTGTACCTTTTCAGTGCAGTTTAGAGCCTCTATTCTGGTTTATTCCATAGTTTTCTAGAATTTTACCTTATATTCCAAACATTTAAACATATTTTTTTCCGTTAACACTTTTGTCGTTCGTTGTCGTTTACTTTTGTTGTGACTTTCAAAAAACTGAACCAGGCAGAGTTTTCTTGGCATTAATTTGTTTCCCGTTTCATGTTTCAAGTTGTTTCCCGTTTCATGTTTCCATATTCCATATTCAATGTTTCATGTTTCATGTTTCATGTCTCATGTTTCATGTTTCATGTTTCATGTTTCATGTTTCATGTTTCATGTTTCATGTTTCATGTTTCATGTTTCATGTTTCATGTTTCATGTTTCATGTTTCATGTTTCATGTTTCATGTTTCATGTTTCATGTTTCATGTTTCATGTTTCATGTTTCATGTTTCATGTTTCATGTTTCATGTTTCATGTTTCATGTTTCATGTTTCATGTTTCATGTTTCATGTTTCATGTTTCATGTTTCATGTTTCATGTTTCATGTTTCATGTTTCATGTTTCATGTTTCATGTTTCATGTTTCATGTTTCATGTTTCATGTTTCATGTTTCATGTTTCATGTTTCATGTTTCATGTTTCATGTTTCATGTTTCGCGTTTAATGTTTCCCGTTTCATGTTTCCCGTTTCATTTTGTAGTGGACCGAATTGTGACTTTAAACCACGGAATCCACTTGAACACACACAAAAAATTTCATCAAAATCGGTCCAGCCGTTTAGAAGGCACAGAAGATTTTTATTCATGAAGATTAAGGTGGGAGTCGCAATGGGCAATTTTCAGCTATTTTCAGTGACTTAGGTTTTCGTAAACAATTAATGAACCGTTGGAGTATTTCAATTGAAATTTGCTATAGAGGTGACTGAAAGTTCAATACATTTCTTTTGACCCATGGCAACTCTGCAAACTGAATGAGTAGCCAGAAAAAAATTCTCAAAACTGATCAAGTTTGAGGTTATCAATATCGAAAACAAAATTCAGTTTAAATTTATTTTCGAGTTGTGAGCTAGATATTGCTCTCACTTAGATTATTGAGAATGCATCCTAACAAAGAAAGTCGAGAAAAAGTGTCTTGTTTTTGAGTTTTTTAGGAAAAACTGATCGTGTGTATAGATACGTGATATGTCGAGTTGTGGCAAATATATGAGTGGCTCAGTTCAGCTACCGACCGGTAGAGGGAGATTTTACTGCAATAGAAAATATGAATGAAAATTCCATGCCTGGTAACAATATTACAACGTCTTCAAAAAAGGGGCGCATGCGGCGTTGCCATACTTCGACAAACCTTTCAGTTATTATTGCTCATTGGACTCAGTGAGATTTCTTCAAATCAGAGTCTCATATAATTCATTTGAAGTTCAATTTTGGGCATTTTGTCAGATCATTTATTATGCAATGAGGAGTACATGTATAGAGTAAAACTTATTAAATGATAATAATAATAATAATACTTACTCATAAACACACAGAGAGTGCGGGTAGACGACGGATATTATTATTAATATTTGCCGTGGCGCGCTCGGGGCGATTTTTGGTGGCGTCTTCACTTTTCAGCTGTAGGAAAACTAGGAAAAACTTTCAGCACCACCCTGGGTGATCGGTCGCACTATATTGATACCTTGTTTTGTAGGTTTCGTTTTGCATACCTATCTCTGATCTCTTTTGTGATTATGATCAGATTCTATTCAAAATTGGTTGTGGGGGCTTTTAGAATCGGAGATTCAAATTTTTTAACAATTATTCCTAAAATCAAGATGGCGGCTACACGATGGCGGAGTAGTTATGGTAATTATGGCCTGATTCTATTGACATTTGGTATTTGGAGGTTTTTGGGGTCGGAGAATATGATTTTTTCGTCAAAATTCATGAATTCAAGATGGCGGAATAGTTTTGTGATTTTGAACCAATTCAATTGAAAATTGGTATGTGGGGGCTTTCGGAATCGGAGATTATGTTTTTACAGTTATTCCTAAAATCAAGATGGCGGCTACACGGTGGCGGACGAATTATTATGAATGTGGTCCGATTTCATCCAAATTTGGTATTTGGGGGTTTTTGGGGTGGGAGAATATGATTTTTTTGTCAAAACTCATGAATTCAAGATGGCGGAATAGTTTTGTGATTTTGACCCGATTCAATTCCAAATTGGTATGTGGGGGCTTTCGGAATCGGAGATTATATATTTTTTTAAAGTATTCCTAAAATCAAGATGGCGGAGAAGTTATTGTGATTATCGCCCGATTTCATTGAAATTAGGTATTTGGAGGTTATTGGGGTCGGAGAATATCATTTTTTTGTCAAAATTCATTAATTCAAGATGGCGGAATAGTTTTGTGATTTTGACCCGATTCAATTCAAAATTGGTATGTGGGGGCTTTCGGAATCGAAGATTATAATTTTTTTTACAATTTCTCCTAAAATCAAGATGGCACCATCGGTAAAATAGTCATTCGAATTTGGTTGGGTATAGATAATTATACATAACAAAAAAAATTCAAATGGACTTTAGAAAAATAGGAACATCAGTTGAAGTTGACATTTTGGGGAAAGCAGCTATCTTTCTTCTCGTAAATACACACACTTATCAAGAAATCAAACACAATAAAACAATACTAGGCATTGTACAAACAAAACACGAATGGATAAATCAGTAAATCACGGCTCACAGCTTTCTAACGGCTCTGAACTCCGAAAACGATTGAACTGACAACGTTGCATTGGCAGTCGACCACCGAAAACGGGGTATTACCGGAATTCCTACAACGCTGACTTTATCAATGAAGAGGGAGGTAGACACTTGTACGGTTAGTTGTATAACTATTTTATTTTCGTGGCGCAGTGAATCGGGTGCTGACACTGCCATCTGTAGTTTTTAGGTAGTCAAGGGTGTTGGAACTCCCACCTTAATACGTTTTTGCACTGATCGCAAATGGAGGCAATGATGCCCAGCGACGTGGAGAGCGGAGGTAAGGAAACAACAGCCGCCGCCGGCGGAGTATTATTTCCGCATGGGCACCGAATGAGCACATGCTCGGTTCAAGTTCAGTCAAACTATCTGAGCATTTGCTCGATTGGTGCTCATTCGGACAATCGTCTAGCCGTACCAATCATAGAAATTATAATATATATACTTACTCTAGAATGCCAATCCCCTCTTCGTGGGACACTGAAAAGTGTTGTAAAATTCCAAATGTTTTCATCAATGCACATGCCCATAACCAGTCTCCTAGCTCTGCAGCGTTGACAAATTTCAGAAAATTTTATCTTTGTAGTCGAGATTCTGTCGAAAATAACCTAGCATTACTGTGAAGCCTACCCAAATTCCCGTTGAATTGTTGGGATCGTGCAACAGTGTTAACAGTTTTCAATTGCCGCAGAGGAAGGCTGGTAGTTTGCCAGAGCCGGTTTGGGTTAGTTTGGTGGTTTAGGCGATTTGTGTTCATTGTGAAATTAACCATTAACGTTATTGTGTTTATTTAGATGTGCTTTTCTTATTACTGTTGTTTACTTCAATTATTCATCGGTAGTGTGTATGTTATTAGTTTTCGGGTTTTTCGGTAGTGAAATTTTAATTTCGACAATGTTGACGTGCTTGGTTCTATGGTGTGGAAATAAAGGAAATATTCCTGGAATCCATTATTCGAACTTAGTATGTTCAGTAATCAATTAATGCACTTGTTACCCAACCATTTATATATTTTTGTAGATTCTTTTTGTAGTTCTATTGGCCATCAGAAAAAAGTACACATTTGAAAAATAAACACAGAGTGCTACCTTTATTATCAAAAAGTATTCATATAATATTTATAAACTTTAAAAATGGCAAAGTTCAAAATTTTGATTGGCAGTTTCTTATTTCTCTATAAACAATCCATTTATTACTACTCTTCATTTTGTTTTATTTCTCATTTTATTTCACTTGCTGTATTAACTCACCAAAAACGAATGTATTGGGTATAACCCTTAAAATGTAGACCAACAGTCGACACGTGCCTCAGACTGTTGGTCATCATCAGTATGGTGTAGCCAAGTGCAAAGATGTGCATATTGCTTAACTAAACCTTTAGTTTAATTAATATAATTATATTGAATGTTGTATCCTATTTTCAGTTCAGATTCCAATTTGATATTTTGAAAATGGGACTGGGATATTTCTGGATGAATCATTCATCTTATGGCTTGCCTCTCCAGTTGTGTTCCGCTGGATCAGTTGTAGCACCCACACTTGCTTCTTCACATCAATGATTTGTTGGGAGCTACCTCATGTCCAGTAATCAGCTTTGCAGATGATAGTACTCTTCATACCTCTTTCTCTTCCAAAGCTCCGATATCAGCCAGTGAATGCTGAACGGGGAAAAATCGTGAATGAAATAAATACGCACTTGGCAATAATTTCAGAATGGTGATCCAACAACTTCACTCACAAGCTAGCTCACTCCTCTGGAACATCGCAGAAAGGTTGGCGATCTGTCTGTGTTTTATAGATATTTCCATGGACGATGCTCTTCCGAAATATTATCAATCGTGCCACCGTTAGCGGTCCCTTCGAGACTGACCCGTCGAGCTCCAGTCCTCAGCGTATGCCGTCACTTTGGAGTTTGGAGACATGCCGAAAATCTGTTTCGCAGAATATCAATTCCTACCTACCTTCCTTTGGTTCTCACGATGTTCTCTGAACAATACAGGATGTTTCTTTCCGTGGGAATCAGAACTTAAAAAAAATCATAAAATATGTATATTTCAGAAACGTGACCAATAGTTACCTATACTCAAGATATATTTTTTCATTGTTATTTTATTCGATGAATTTCTCGCATTTAATCAGTTCCACAACATAGGTATATGCCCACCAAAACTTTTCGTGTCTCATAGACTGCCCTGACAACAACGTATTATCAAATCGATTTTACTCAATATCATGAATCATTTAAAAATCTCACTGAAACCCACCCTCGTATGAATGAAACTGGTCCTGATCATGCGCACTAAATAATGCATAGAACTTTTTACAACACTTTCGTCCCATTGAATTGGCATTCTAGAGTAAGTATATATATTATAATTTCTATGGTACCAATTCTACTTTTGATCCGGCATGCGCACAACTCGAATTGAAATAATGTAATTGACCAAGTGGGTCATTTAATGGCGGGGCGTTTAGATGATAAAACAAGAAGGCAAACTGAATTTAAATTGCGGGAATTTGTTTTTTCGCTCGCAACCTAACGCAATAAACCTAACCTGAGCAAGCTAATCTAGCTTGGGAATCAGTCGAAAATGCGTGAATTAGTTTGCATGCAAACCGAGTTAAAAATGTGTAAATTCCTAGCCAACCATACCTGACCTGATGATCCTTACCTAGATTTAATAACAATACAAAATTGTTACGAAATAACGACTATTTATCCAAAATTCAGAAAAAACAGGCGTGGAGCAGCCATATTTGACAGTTCACCCCGCTTTTAGCATGCGGAACTGCGGGATTAAAAGTAGAATGGTACGGCTAGACGCTTTTCTCATTCGATGCTCATGTGGAACGAATGCTCTAATGAATACGCACCTTCACGTCCTTCACATGTGACATGTACAGCATCTGCTGAGCTGTCCCTCCTAACCCCGCTCTTCGCGCGGCTGCGCATTTTAACCATCTAATACAGCCGTTGCCATCCCTCCTCCGCCACCAGCCTCGCCTATGTTGTCTCTCACCCCGCGATATATCGTCTACCCCTCCACGTGGCCGTAAAATCTTAATACCCCCCCGTTATATAGAAGTTTCGAAGTTTCACCATAGACAAGAGTTATATAATATACTGAGATAGACCGCAAACTCAATGTAAAAATTTCCAGACTGATTTCAGCGCCACCTACGTGACTGGGGTCATGAACTAATGAATTGGCGGCAGTTTTTGAAATTAATAGATACATTGATTGACCATCGCACTCTGCCAAAGAAGCCTCTCCGCCGAGAAACCCTCTTTTAAATGGTATTGAGAATTTAATCGGCACAAAGGATACCTCGGCGTATTGTTTTGCCAACTTGATGAGAACTCAGCTCCAAGCAGACAAAAAAAGGACTTTGAAAATAAAAATACCTAACTACATCTCATTTTTTATATATATATTTGTTAATAGATTCGAAAGGACTTATATACATATACATATTTGATAATTATTTAGTTTCTCAATAGAAAAGCAAACTAGTAATAATAATAGGGTACAAAAAAATTATATCTGAAAATAATTCTTTGAGATTGGTAAACTTATTTTTCATACACATGAGGTACGTGAGTACAAACTGGTAATGTGTAGTGGGAAGATAATAGAGAAAACAAAAATTTGAGCAGTAATAAAAGTAGATACATAGCCTAGTAGCTGAAGAGGAAAATAAAATGAAGAGAGGAAAATAAAAGGAAGAGATGAAATATAAAAACTGAACAAAATGAATATAATCAACAGATTTGTGTTCTGTGAAAATATAGGAAACTACATCTTTATAATACCTACTAAGAAAAATTATTTCTACGACAATTTCTTAAGAGCTTTCATTTTGGTTGCCTTTTTTTATATTTTAGGTATCGATTATGAGCTTGTAGTCGAATTCTATTATATATTTTTTTTATTGGCAAATTCATCCAGTCCTTTTAAAGTTTTGTTTATATTTTTCAACCACACCTGCATGTGATAAAAAGATATGAATTTAAGAAACATTCCTTTCATTTTCCCACTGTGTACTGGACACCCTACAGAATTTGCATGTTGGTTCAAACATGCTAACATGTTTTGATTTATTCTTATTTCAGTTCCTTTTTGTTCTAAATATTTATTCAATTCAGTTATGAAATAAACAGAATATGAAGTCATTTTTGAACCAGGAGTTATTATCGCATTGGAGTGGTATTTCTTAGCATTAATCAAAAAATTAAATTGATCAGATCCTGCTAAAAGTTCAGTTTTGCATGATTTACATGCTATAAACTTCAAATTTTTTTTCAAAACAAATCCACCTACGTATTTTATAACAGACTGACCCAAATATGACACATGATAATTCGTAGCCAGCGGTACAGATAACTTTCAACTTTCCTCATTGTCTGTTTCTGAGTTTGGAACTGTTGTTCTAGTCAGGAGTAAATGATTCAAATTATTCAGTGGCATATTTGAGTCAGCTTCACAATTAGATCCTGGGGAATGAACACTAAAAAAGTTGTTGATAATTAAGGTTTTGAAAGACCCAATAAATGAAAAACATGTAGGATTCACATATCGAACACCATGACTGCGAATCTGACCAAAAAATTTTTCCAAAGGATCTTGATTAAGGGCTCTTGGTTTCAGATATGTATAACCCTCTTTTGATAGCCTGTTCAATAGTGCCTTCATATTTTTAATGGTCATGATCCACTTCGAAACCGATGGAGGAACATACTGCTTTCTATTCTCCAAAAATCTTATTGAATTCAATACTGAAATTGCTTGATTGGAAAATTCAAAATGTTCAGAATTCTTTGTTAATGCTGTCCTCAGATACTTTCCATTTTGTGCCGTAAATGATGTCCCATTAAAACTATCGAATAACTTGTCAAAGAATAGAACGAAATCAGCAGTGCCAACAGCCTCGGCTGGGAATCCATTAACTCCTTAAAAAAAAAAGTTTTAGTCCTAGACTTTCAAAAGGTTGACATCTACATTTATTGCAGGAAATCTCTGGGTGATGTTAGAAACTGATAAATGCTACTTTTACTGCCTTGGGACAGATCTTATATACCATAGGACTGGAGTGTTTTGTGACAGCTCAGTTAATTTTCTGCTAATATGCTCAAGCAAACAAAAGAGATGCACTTCAGTTCGTTGGTATATAGTGAGTCCAAGATACGGATGTCCACAATGGGGATATCAAAAACCTTGAAAACCATTATAGATACAGTTTTGGTTGAATGGGCCAAAATTTGCTCAACGGAAGAGCCATTCATATGACTATAAAATTCACAAAAAAAGAAGAGCTCGACATAAGCCAAAGTTTGGGTTTGTGATGAAACTATAAGTGATATATCACTGGAATTTCAATGTAAAATAAATTAAATACATACCGGTGCTCTATCAACAGGGAAGCGATGCGTATGGACATTATTTCCATTATTACAGGAGGGATCATTTGAGATGATACACCGTGAGTTTCACTTCAAAAGTAGGGATCGGAGTATTTATTTTTGATGATGCAGCCCGTGCAGGCCGTGCAGTCCATGAAGTTGGTTTCGTGTTCGACACTGAACGAGGTGACACAGGGTCTGACACTGAACGAGGTGACACAGGGTCTGTCACCGAATTTGAGTCCTGAAATTAAAGCTGCGGGGACTGGAGGTACTCACTCCTGCAGCTACATAAGAATAAGGCAATAAATGGGGTATTCTTCAAGAACATCGAAAACCTTAGCTCATCTAAAAATTTGACGTTGCCTTCCTCAGTTCAAGTGGGCTGAGGTTGGATATCGTAGTATTCATGATGGCCGGCCAGCATCGTGTCTTTGTCTACCGTAGTCGCGTACTGAGTGTAGAGGCCACGGACACAAGAAACAAAGCGTGTCGTAAAGGCACCTGAGACCTTATAGTGCATTAGCATCATGCAGCTTGTCCAGTTGATGCAGTGTCAGCCTATATCCACTGGCCCAACACGGCCTTATGAGTGTTATACTATTAACACAAATACCAGCAAATAAGCCCAATGAAATTCTTGTCGACAACCTAAGAAGGACGACTTTCGTTACGAAGTTTTCGCTCCAGCAGTTTAATATACGAACAAATCTAAAAATGGAATTTTACGATACTCCCGTCATGCGGTAAATAATAATCGGTTTTTTATGCCCATTTTGATAAAAAAATTATTTTTATTAGTAGAACTACTGTACTGCTAATAACCCAAATAATACATTCACAATATTCATACATAATTATTATAGTATCTTTATAAAATTCATAATTATTATAATCTATTTCCAATATCTGTAATGTATTCCTCAACAGACTAGTTTGATTATTAGCAGTATAGTTATTCTACTGATGGAGATAACTTAGTTATCGAAATGCGCATTCAGAATATTATTGAAAAAATAGTGAGATTGAGGGGACACATTTATTTTGATTTTGACACCATTATTACATTGTTCATGAATCATTTATGATTTATGTGTATTCACAACCTAGTAAACTCGATATATGTTATCTAATAATAATTCAGAGTTGAAAAGAGGAACATTCTCCATGAAAATTGAAAAATGAAAAATGTGATTTATTTGTAATATTTAACAGAAAACAACTACTTCCCCGGCACAAGCCACGCTGGACATTGAACTACATCTGATAGATATTGTGAAAAGACTCTAACTGAAAAGGAAAGGAAAAATCTGAAAGTGAAAATTCCCATGTTCATTCAGATAACTGACTTTTTTAATTCTCTCTAGTTTTCATTGAAAAAAATCATTAAATAAATTAGATAAGGAGAATGTTATTAAAAAAATATAACTCACAAGAAATCGTTCATTTCATTGAAGCAAGGTTCGCTTCTCTGGCATTTAATCCCCAATACATTGGTCGACAAAAATCTATTTCGCTTTGCGAACCTTGATTCAATGAAATGAACGATTTCTGTGAGTGATATTTTTTTAATAACATTCTCCTTATCTAATTTATTTAATGATTTTTTCAGGGAAAACTAGAAAGAATTAAAAAATTCAGATATCTGAATGAAAATGCAAATTTTCACTTCCAGATTTTTTCTTTCCTTTTCAGTTAGAGTCTTTTCACAATATCTATCAGATGTAGTTCAATGTCCAGAGTGGCTTGTGCCGGGGAAGTAGTTGTTTTCTGTTAGATATCACAAATAAATCACATTTTTCATTTTTCAATTTTCATGGAGAATGTTCGTCTTTTCAACATGAATACCTCCCCAGAGGTTATCTTGAACGATGGAAAATGGCGACTGAAGTTTGTCTTTCAGTCGCAGATGATTCCACAACAGATTTTATGAATGTCCTATTCATATTTTCGAACTAAAATAATTCAGAGATCACTACGTCTTAGAATGTAGCCACCATATTTTCTCGATCCATGACATACGTTCAGTCTTGATAATATCAAAAACTTTTTCTCAGCATCAGCTACTCTTAGATTAATCGGGAAGAAATATCAACTTTAATTCGATAACTATCAAATTTGGAGGGGATACATGTTTCAGATTCAGCAAGAATCCATCTTCAGTCTTATACAAGTTATGGAGAGGAAAGATTCCTTTATTTTATCCCGTCCATATAAAAAATCCTTCATTTTTTCCTCTTCATAACTTGTAGGCTGAAGATGGATTCTTACTGAATACAAAATATGTACCCCCTCCAAATATGACAGTTGTCGAATTAAAGTTGTATAGATGATATTTCTTCACGATTCATCTATACCACTCCACTTTGAGCAAAAATGGACTACTTCCAAAGATTAACTACTATAAATCACCAAACACTTTCGCCATCTTGAATTCCTGAATTTCAACAGAAAAATCATTATCTTCGACCCCAAAACAACTACATAGTTATCAGTCTTCAATAGACCAGACCATTAATCATAAAACTGCTCCGCAATCCTAAATTCATGATCTCCGAACCCAAAAACTCCTATCGAATCGGTCCATACTCACAAAACTTGTCCACCATTTCGAAGCCGTCATCTTGAGTTCATGAATTGTAACAAAAAAACCCTCACATATCGTCCGCCGTCTTGATTTGTATATCGACAAAAGTTTCATAATCTTGAGACCTGGAAAACCCCGCATACTAATTCTGAATCGAATCTGATCATAATCACAAATTTCGTCCGCCATCTTGAATTAATTAATTTTGACAAAAGAATCATAATCTCCGATTCCAAAAACCCTCACAACATACAACTTCTGAATCGAATCTGCTCATAATCGCACATCTTATCCGCCATCTTGAATGTATTACTTTTGACAAAAGATTCATAATCTCCGACCCCGAATACGCCCACATACCAATTTTGAATTGGATGGGACCATAATCACAAACTTGCTCTGCTACTAAGTATGTGTTTTTCTCTGAAAAAAAATTGTATAATGCATTTTCAACGAAATTATTAACACCTGCCAAACAAGTATTCCAGCAAAACTAATTCTGTTTCAGTGGGTTTGTTTAGAAGAAAAACCTTCAAAAATGATAGGGTGGAGACTTTTTACGATTCCACTGTATATTTATAGTAAAATTTTCTTGTCAATATTCACATTCAGAACGTCTCCGAATAGTTTCGGCACTTGAAACTATTGTACTATTTTGAACAGTTCATCTGCTAGAAATTTTTATTTTTCATTTTGCTTCTATATTTTTTCAATTTTCGATACATTTTGTGATTGGACTCCAGTATCTAATATTCTGAAATATTCATGAAAACTTTCCGATTGTCACGAAAATGAAGAAGTTTGTAATCCGGAACATCGGGAACCGAATTATTTTATACGGTCCTGTACCGCGCGAGAATAATCGTCAAGCTACAAACAGGAAGAAGTTTAGATTTATTTCTTCGGTCTGCTATTCTGAGGGATAAAGGTCGTTAAGTACATCAATCTTTATTTGAGCTACAAACTATTTAGTTTCAGTCAATTCAGATACTAACAGTTTTTTTTCCTAGTGACAGTCATAACTTCAATTTATATCCCACTCAAACAAGTGCATTACCCAAAATTATGTTCAACAGATGCGACTTCTGAAGAAATATTTTTCTATGAGTTAACATAACTGTTTGCTTCTGGTTCAATCAGTTTTAAATTTTTTTCTATTGAAATTTAGAACAAAAAATATTTTCTTTATTTCCACACAAGTTATTTATTTCCGAGATGGACATTTCGATAACCAAGTTAATAATCAAACCAGTCATAGTCATATCAATCCATCAATTACAATGAAATAATATCCATATGTAACGTAGAAGTGATCCAACCTGTATTTAAACCTCATAGTCAAGTACAATCACACCCAGGAATGCCAAAAAATTTTAGTTTTTCCTTTATATTTATCATCTCGAATAGTTTAAAATCGTTTGTCCATTATCATTATTGAGCAAAGGCACCAACCGTTTTTTGTGGATAGCAATACTGTTATAACAATCTAATAAAGATTCATTTTTGCAAAAGCAAAAGGGCCTAGCCATCGGTGACTGTCTTTCACCATTTATTGATAATCTTTTCATGATTAGGTGTGAAACGGATCATACATCCGAAGCAGTTTTTCCCGAGAATTTGGATCAGATATGTGGATGACGTATTTTGTGCGTTCGATGTGAAAAACCAGAAAGAAAGAAGAAAAAGCACAAAATCTCTATTGATTCATAAATTCCCAAAAATTTTAGTAATCCATTTGAAAAGGTTTTCTCAAAAATACAAATTTAGAGGAAAATTAAATGTCACCATTGATTTTTCTCTAAAAGGATTAGATATGAGCAACTTCACAGCAGACAATGAAGCCCTTGTATATATAACTTGTACGCTTTGTTGAATCACAGCAGGACTTTCTCTAGCGGACACTACACTGCTTACTGTAAGCATCCGTATACAGGCACGTGGCACGAGTACAACGATTCTATTGTTTCCCCGATTCCATCAGAATCCATAGTGAGCGGAAAGGCATATGTACTCTTCTATGAGAAGGAGGGCACTTAATCACATTTTTTTTATTATATTATATTTAGTTTTTTTTATACATATTATTATTGTTATTTTCACCATTTATTTTTATACATTTAATAAAGTATGTAAATAAAAAAAGAATGAAGAAAACTTCCTAAATATTTTGAGTTCAGTATTTGGCAACAAATAAAATCCACAATGGAGAAGAAAAATAATGAACAGTTGCCGTTTCTGGACACGTTCGTAGTCAGTAATGGAGAAGGTGTGGAAATAAACACTAAAATCGTTTGAAGGATTCTCAAGATATTCACTAAATAAAACGATTTTTTTGACACCCTGTATCTTGAAAACGAATCATTATCGGACATATGTTTATATTAACTTTTTGTCTCAGAATCACTCCTTCAAGTTTGGCCACGTACTTACATAACACCCTGTATATACCGATGGTCTAGTACAATTCCACGTAACCATGCCAATAGGTAATTATTCCTTCATAGGTATCAACTGAAATATTTTAGAATTTAATAAACTTAAACCGTTCTTGTAGACATTAACAGAAAGACAGCTAATACTAATAGATTTATACCTCAATACTTTAACACCATATTCGGCACAAGACGTTTTATTTAAATTTCCTTGTTCATAGGGCGTTGAGCATTCCACTTAAGGTGGATTCATGCAAACATAAATATAAACTTAAATGAATTTAAAACTAAAATTAAGAATAAAAAACAATGTAATGAAATGGAGGTGTTCACGCAAGAAATTAAGCAATTAAAATCAATATTAAAACTAAGAAAGATGGCCAACTTTCAACTAATAACTTAATTTCTTCCATAAATTAGAAACGGCGCGTGCGTAGTCTCTTTACTCACAGCTGCTTGCTTTCAAAGAGGAAAGAGGTTATGTCATGTTCGCAATTTCAGCATAGGTTTGACGCAATATTTTCTATATCTCTTATTCCTCACAACACCAGAGGCTCCCGCAGAAGCAATAATGTACTCAGTACTAAACCATACTCACTTCTCTTGGTGATAGTTTTCATGCTGTACTGTAAACACCAGACCAGAATAGATAAAACAAAACACAACAAAACACGATAATCTTAGGTTAGGGTTCACCTGTTGTTTTCTGATCAAAGAATACCCTAAGACGTTTCAGAAATTGACAGTTGGAACGATATGCGCATGTCTAGTACTTTCTTAATTTCGTTAAATTGATGCTGCCTGAACACCATCATATTCTTAATTTAAAATTCATCTAAATCTTAAATTCATTTTAGTTTTAGTGATGTTGCATGAATCCACCTTTAGTGATAAACGTTTTCAAAAAGAAATAAAAACCGGCAAGGAAATAGCTAGGCAAAATGAGTATTCTCCAAATATAATAGATCGTTTCCTGAAAAAGAAAAAGTACAAAATATCCACAAGACTGGATCGACCTAAGACAACAAGAAATTCATAAAAATTATATACGATACAGGGTTCCCGAAAGATCTCATTTCTATTTTCCAAGACGCAAATCTTCAGCTTGTGCATAGCAGTACGAACAATCTCCAAAAGTTATTAGGTAATCCGAAAGGCAAAATCCCAACTTGGATAGCAATTAACTGTCGAAATTGTGGTAATTTATAATATGTATGACCAACCCAAGAAATCTTCAAATATTCGTTTCCACGAATATTTGGTATTTGTTAACCCCTTAATGCCTGACATATCATATTTGATATGTATCGAAACATGACCCGAATTCCTATCAAAATCAGCCTGGATAGTGCTGTTCACCTCTTGGTGTCATCCATAAGTATCCTTTTAATGTAATATGTGTTGCATATATCCGACACTCAAGTTTAGAGTGCATATTTCAGTTCAGTTTGGAATGGTTGTAGGTGGGTGTGCGTCATTTATGGTACCGGTGTTTTTTATCCAGTGTAATTTTGAGAATCCTTTTGAAAGGTGAGTAAAAAAACTGTGTTTGTTATCAGAACACCTTTACTAGTCATATGTTACGATTATTTTTATAATATTTCCCAACTATTTTCATAAAAAACAAATAATTCACCATATATCATATCTGATATAACCGGCACTAGAGGCATTTCTCTTTCTGTTATTCTAACGTAATTTTATGTTTGTTCAGATGGAGAGAAAACTGAAAACCAGAAGGCAGCATTGAACACTTCAAACATTTGTGGCACCACCGGAGATCAGTGATGATGAACATTTGCTAGGTTCAGATGAGGAGCAAGAGCAATATTTTCTAGAAGATGATATTGAAATAGATGATCAATATGATTCGGAGGATGATATACCATTGTCTATAGAGATATACCAGCCAATGCCCCAAAAGTTACTACTGCTTCTCACGAACCTGATGTTTTCCGTAAGGATGCATGGGAACCGATAGATTACTTCGAAAATTTCTTCGACTCTAATCTACTAAACCATACAGTTGAGCAGCCAAATGTTTATCCTCTTCAACTGAACCCAAATAAACCTCTGAAGCTGACACTGTCTGAACTGAAGCAATTCATTGGCATTACAATATACATGTCAATTGCACAAAATGCAATGTGCATCTTTGTTTGAGAAGAGATAAAAACTGTTTTGTAGCATTTCACATGTGAATTTTGTGTCTTACACTTTTTGTAATAAAGCTTTTGTTTTTGTACTATATGTCTTCCATGTATTTTATGCCTACTATATCAAAAATGATATACACTGATTTTGAAAGAACTTAGGTTTCGAAAGTGCGAAAAGGTAGAGGGAAGTTCGTTTAATTTGATACATGTGAATATTTTATAGTACACATCGTGCAATACAGTTTTTTTTTCTGAAATATATGATTTCAATGTATTTGATGCCTACTATATCATAAATGATATATGAAGATTTTGAGAAAAAAATTAGGTTTCAAAATTGCGAAAAGGTAAAGACTACTTCGTTTAATTTTACATGTAAATATTTTGTATCACACATTGTGTAATATAGTTTTTGTCTTTGAACAATATGCTTTCGGTGTATTTGATTCCTACTATATCAAAATTGATATGTATTTATTTTGAAAAAAGCAGTAGTAGAAAAACATCAATGAGTGAAGATTTCACATTTTCATAAGTAAGAAAGTGAGTCAACATATGAAACAATTTTTTTTTTCCAAAAATAAAAATTCAGGCACAAAGGGATTAAATATTCGCGAGATAGTGAATCACTTATTTAAAGCTCACCATAATATAAATATTAAAACTTCAAAATGAGGAAAACCAGTAGATGATTACATAAGATTTGGAAAAATTGCTATCTACAAGAACGGTTTAAGTTCATTAAATTCTAAAATATTTCAGTTGATACCTATGAAGGAATAATTACCTATTATAAAAACCATTTCTTTTAAAAATGCTGACACCCTGATTCTTGAAAACGAAGCATTATCGGACCTATGTTTATATGAACTTTTCGTCTTACAATCACCCCTTCAAGGTAGGCCACGTACTTACATAACACTCTGTATATACAAGTAGGATTGCTCCCATGTTACATATCAATAATAATTGATTAATTGTAATAAATACAATTATTGGTCTTATTATTCACTGTTAGTTTAGTAGTCCTATTGACAAGGACAACTCAGTTATCAAAAGGCACATGTAGGAAATAATTTACTTGTGTTGTAAAGGAAATAACTAATTCCTGTTCTCATTAAGTGACACCACAGGCGTCTAATATTCGCTTTTGGAAACTTTGATTCCTACTTCGGACAAAAACTCGCAAACTGGATGTTTCGTCGGCATACAATCATTATTTGTTATACAAATACTCCTCTTTCAAAAAAGCTGATAACATTTCACCAACCAACACCACCGCAGCTGTCGGGTGACCAGCTAGAGGAAAAGGAAAAACACTAGCATCAGAAATCCGCAAACCCTTCACTCCGTGTACCCTGCATTCGGAGTCCACAACATCTCCCCGTTCAGGATATGGACCCATCCGACACGTTCCAACTGGATGATAGATATTCATCGACATTTGACGTATGGCACAGTGCCAATAGCCTTTGGTGAGGTATCGATGTTTACTACAAGCCTTCAAAGGACCACCTTGTAAAGTGGCCCCAATTTTCTGCATCGCATTCGTTTTCGCTAACCGCAACATGATCTGCACCCCTTCGTAGATTCTTTCTATGTCTCTACCGTGAGGATCGGAGAGGAACCTGTTATCTATGATTGGATATTCATAAGGATTTTTACTGGCGAGCCTAACTGTACCGATGGATTCAGAGTGGAGGGAGATGATGTAGAGCACAAAAGAATTGACCCTGTTGATGTACCCCCAGACATCTTCATACGTTTGATGGGTTAGTCTGAAGGCTCTCTGCGAAAGGTCATTTGTAGCGTTGGATGGGATGAACATTATCTCGATGTCTGGATAACCAGTTCCTGCAAATAAAAATCAGTCTGAATAAATAATCGATCATAATGGGGTGTCTGTAAAAAACAATCAAAAATATGCAGAAAATAGAACACCATAGGAATAGAATGATTTTTTTGTCTAAATAAATGAATAACTTTAAAAAAATTATGGAAACAAATAAAATATAAATATCTCAGTTTAAGCGAAAGTTTGTCGGTGGAACATTTTGACTAGAATAACCGCAATAGTAATTATTGTATAAACAGATTAAAACTTAATATTGTTGAAGATCATGAAATCCTATCGAAATAACTGCACTGCATCTAATTTGAAAAAAACTCATTAAATCTTGTCAGGTCATATTTTATTGGTACATATTGTAGACTGTCCTTTCGACCCTTGGAGTTTACCAAGGTTTGTAAATGATAAAATTAAAATAAATGGAAATGAAACAGAACTATAATTTAACCCAAACAACTGCCGATATACCAAACTCAATTTATAAAATGAAATTGATGAAAAATTCCTTTGGAAAAAACAATTGAATTCATTTGCAATTGGCAAACATTATCTATATTATGAGAAATTTTATGTTTTTTTCATGTATGCTTCATGTCTCACAACTCTCATGTCCTGATACTTGTACACAAAAAACTATCACTTGAGCTGTTTAACTCTAACTTGTGATATTAACTTGCTTTTTATTGCTTCAAATAGTTTTTGACAACACCATCAAATATTATTGTATTTCAACGGTGTAGAAAGGCTATTCTATTTTATGGTCAAACTTTTATCGCAATGAATACAAGACTCAACGAATCCTGGTCATGCTAATGTTAAATTCTCATTTATTCACGCTCATGTTGAGTACCACTGGATATATTAAGGACTATAGTCCGTTGTACAACAAATGCGCATCGTAGGCCTGCATATTCTCACATTTCAAGCTATGTTTGTTTTATTCTAAATGAATGCAGTATTTAGCAATACTTGTCAAAAATGCATTGAAAAAATAAGTATAAGTGTACAGTTCTACTCACCTAGCTGAAAACGTGGAAACATGATATATCCAGTGATAAGGCACTCAACATAAACTTGTGCGCAATTTCACATGTTCAGCTAGGTTTGTCAAACTGTATTTAGAATACAACTTTCTGCAAAATCCAACCTCCTTCTACATTCTATAGAAGTAAAATTTCGTCTACAGGAATTCAACAGTATACACAACTACTGCCCCTTAGGACCACAGAACAATATCTATCGGAATCTTACTTGGCAAAGCTTCTGCAAGAAGTACTTTCCAAGTGCTCTTTGTGAAGAGTATGAAATTGATCCGACTGAAACAACGAAATTGACTGATTGACATAAAACTGGAAGTTGAAAATTGTTATTTTCCTAACAAGTGCGCAAACTGTATTTGCGTGTGGAAAAGGCACTTTGCGCACGTGTGGAACACATTTTTTCTACAAACATATCAGATTAAAACAAAAATAAAAAAATTATTATAAAAGTGTAAATTTTTGCAAGAAAGGAAAGTACTACTTCACGCACGCTCGTCGGAAAATGAGTTTTTTGTGGTTCAGAAAGTATTATTGCAGATTTCTCAGTTCTTGAAATCATACTCGAGAATAATTTGCACTATCCCTATGAAATGATTGATTTGCACTAACCTTATGAAATCATTGGTTGTTTTAATAATTGTCAGTGCTTCAAAAAAATCATCTACTTAATTAACCATTATCAAGAATTCATTTTGATCTACAAATATCTTAACTATGAAAATTACTTGATTTCCTGCGTGAAATATGCTGCATTGAATTGTAAGTGAATGAAATTTTTTATCGATAATGAAATTATACTAATTGATTCGCAAACTGATGGCGAAGATATTCTGCGGCATTCAAATATTTCTTGGTACGTATATGGCATTGTTCATTATATTCGAAGAATATTGATTTCTTCATTTTTCTAGAACTTTATTTTTATATATAAGCAATGCATTTGTGAGATGAAGTAAGTTAGTTAGAAAGTTACCGTGAGTTACTTTGGAAACAAGTATTTTGGTATCAGTTTTGACAGTGACTTGTATTACAGTGTTGTCAAGTGAAGTTTGAATAATAAAGGCAAGTCTATACCAGTGTACACTTATTTTTGAACCCAAAGACGCAACAATATAATGTCCAGAGGAACCTTCATCTCCTTTATTTTCAATAAGGCAGATTAAAGTTCACGGGGAGACTGAGACAGAGTGACCCTGGGTGATGTTTGATTTGTGTAATTCTGAAACTCTACATATACAGGGAAAAGGTAAGTACTAAAAGAAATAGGTGACGTATACGAGGCTCTAAACTGAACATACCTTTACGAAAGAGAAGTACCTAGCAGACTTCTTTTCTTGGAAGCAAAATATTGCCAACGTAAGGATAGAACGTGGTACGTTGTGCTTTGAGAGGGCAGGATACCCATCTCTGATATTCAACACCACCCTCAAGGTAAAACAGTTTGGAATTGGGAACAAAAAGAGCAGGAATTGACTGCTCGGGGTACTGTTGAAACAATGTCACAACTTCACTGAGACAGGGGGCAACTCTGATCAGCTTGGCATACAAATTACTGCTCTGGGTTTGTGATAGATAATCTTCCTCACAAACTGACACTAAAATCAGTCACTCCTCTGTGCAAAAGGGGGCACACTGGGGCTTTTTCTGAAGAATTATACCAAAGCTTCACATGTCAACAACCCGTACTTGTCCAACTTTCGAGGAGCTTAGTGAGTAAATGGGACTCAACTGGTGTGGAAGGGCTGTCCATAATGAAACACTAGATATCTTAGCACCCTCTTATGTAAGTTTCAGAGACCTGGTTCGTGTGGATTCCAAGTAAAATCGGATTTTCTAGCCAAAAACATCAAATCCTACATGACACTTGGGTATCTACGGAAACATCATTTTCCCTATAAATACCCAGCCGAAATTCAGGAGAAACCAGAAGATCTGGGACCTTCCACCTGGCAACAACTCTAGTTGGACCTGAATACTTCCTCGGTATCGGAATCGATCAAAATACGGAGTCACCTACAAGACAGGAAGCACAGATCCGTAAGAATATAGAGCCAAGTATCCTGAAGACCACCGGCGTGAATTTTTCAATTCCGACTCCAGATTAGGTCGATGAAGTTTCCCTCAGTTTCCGGAACTAATGAGTTGTTGGAACAACCGATCGTTTCACGGCGTACGTAACTACCACTGACAGCTGAAAACGTGAATTTGACCTTGATTATCTCAAAAACTGTCCATTTTTGGACCTTGCGCCCATGGAGACATTTAATTAATCAGGATATCGATATCTAAGCACAATATCCCAAAGTTCCAGCCAACTTCATCGAGAGACATTTTCCATAAGGTTTGTTTCGTGGAATTTTGCTGTCATTCAACATAAGATATGGTATATTTTAAATGTTAACTTGAAGATATTTCATTGAAAATAAAATCGGTTTGAACATGTTGGAATGCAATATAAATAACTCTCTTCTGGTTGAAACGCATTGAAAATTATATCGAATAAGTGGGATTTTCCATTTCTAAACCTGTGTACCATTGCCTTATTGAGTCATATTTAAAAAAGTGTCTCAGATGTGATTCAATGTTCGAAGGGAGCAGTAGTTGTTTCCTATTGAATAGGTTTATGCGAAATGGATTAGTGAATCTATTTTTTACCATTAATTGATAATCTTCCCTCAAGTGATCTTTTCATGAAAAAAATAGTAGTATTAATTTCTAAAACAAGATTAATAATTAAACGTGATACTTACCCCTGGTAAATTGTGACTCATAGAAAGCTACACCCTGATTATTCCCAGGGCTAGCTAGGGGGCCATATCCTGACAGAAACTGTTCAACATACTCTTCCAAGGGCAGGATAGGTTCCGTGTAATTAGTACCAAAATTCAGCCCATAATAGCAGGCATGATCCATAAGAGTACTTCCGACTTCTAGCTCCCTGATCACAGGAATATTCATTGACTCCAGGTGTTGTCTGGGACCAATTCCAGACAACATAAGAATTTGAGGTGTTTGGAAAGTCCCTCCACTCACTATGATTTCTTTGGTAGCTTCCACTACATAAACTCTTTCATTGTGCGTGAAAACAACCCCATTGGCCCTTTTATGCTTGTCGATGAGAATTCTAGTGACATAACTGTTCAGAAGGATTTTCAGGTTTGGCCTCTTCAGAATAGGCAGCAAAAAACTAGTTCCTGTGTCTGCAGTTCTACCATTTCGTGTGTTCACTTGCGCAGGCGAAGCTCCAAGACCAGTTCCCGCGTTGTAGTCTGCAATGGGAAACCCCATTTCTTCGTGAGCTTTCAGCCAAGCGTTCAGTTGGAGGCTTCTCGGAAGGTGATGTTCTACATTGAGGAGGCCGCTTCTGCCGTGAATTGATCCATGAACTGGTGCTTCTTTGTCCCGATAGACGAATCTCTCAGTTTTCTTGAAAACGGGAAGTACGCTTGAGTAAGACCATCTAGAGTCTTCTACTTGCTCGGACCACCTGTCAAAGTCTAATTTTGACCCTCTTGCATATACCAAGCCGTTGATGAGAGTAGTTCCTCCCAGGCCTCTTCCTCTGGCTAGTGGGCATCTTCGGTCGATCATTCCTACATAAAAATATATCGTTAATATTAATCATCGTAGTGAGGTATGTACTCTTGGGGAATATGTGCAAAGGAGTATCGATCTCATACACGGTTAGCCAGTCATAAGAGACGACTAACAGACTACACACACAAAGTGAAGCGAAGCAGGGAACTGAAACCCATTCGGGGGAAGCCAAGCCAACTGCCCAAGGTGCGGAGGCTGGAATCCCAGAAGAGAAAATCAGGGAAATCGAAGGTACCTTCAAAACACAACTAAGGAGGAATTTTTTTTAAAGATTCTCCAAAACCACGGTTGGAAGAACATAAGTGCCGTCAATCCATCTCCATCCAACTGAAGCCAAACTTTTAGGTGCACAAAGGGCTTAAGCTAAGAAATCAGCATGCAGGAGCATCAAAACTCGCATTACCGTGCCAGAAAACAAATATATTTGTACCGCCGAAACTATAGATACATCTGAAATAAGTGGGTACATAGAACGGTAACACCAGAAATATTTAGAAATGTAAGAAAAAATATGAGAATTTCGATAGATATAGAATAGTTTCTAGTCAAAATACCCTTCACTCAACTACTTCTCCTTTGATGCATGATTACAATTATTACTTGCAAGAGTGTTCTCCTTGAGGAACATTGCACAAATAGATGTCCGATGTAATTCAATGTCCGTAAGTAGTTTGTTTTCTGTCAGATATATGCCTCTTATTTTCCACTTTGTAGGAATATGTAGAGACTTCCAAGAAATAATTTGTTTAATTTATTTGAAACTATAGCACGCTTTTCGAACTCTGTTCAAATTATTGTAAAGGGTGAACTACCACCATGAAAACATGTGGAAAACAACGTGAAATTTGGAAATCTGGACAAATAAATTAAATTTTGAAGGTGTATGAGAGAGTTAGTGTTCCTCCGTTCTCCTTCCTTTATCAAACGTGGAAATAAAGATGGTGATTTGAAATGAAGTTTTATTTAACGTGACTCTCAATAAGGAGATTGTAAATGAATGATTTTTGCAGAAAAATATTCATCACTGCCATCAAAACTAAATTAAATATAATATTGGTCAAATGAACTTTCAATATACATAAACTGTTCTTTGGAGCACAATCACATTCAAGCAATTCATGCCCTTTGATCGTTCAATTACCGGAAATGCGTCGAAAAAAATATCTCCGTAAACAGGGTGAGTAATGAACTGAAACTGACAGACTGCGCGTTCAGTTGTTAATTGGCGTGGGACCATAGAAAGACAGAGAGGTCGTACCAAAACGGGGAGACACAATATAGGTAGTTCATTCAGTGGCGTGTCTAGGAAGGTTATATAAATGATTACGGAATACAGGACTGTTCCTAGATGATAGACGAGTACTCCATTTTATTTTTGGTAATTGTTAATAGTTTGCCTTGTATATTACTAGCGAACCAGGCCGACATGTTTTTCCCTATCATCGTGTCTATCAATGTGTATTTTTCTGATTCCAAAGCAACCCTTCATATATATTACTAATTTGAAAGTTAATGTCGGGCTCATTTGATGGCGAAGAAGTCTGACAATAACTTCATGACAAGAAGCTGGTTGTTCAATTATAAAAAAAAATCATTGAATTTGCATCAAAAATATTGAGGGTCACTTATCTGGATGAAAACTGTACTATACCGAGTGACTTGAGGTGAGTTACGCCCCCCAATTTTTCTATAGATTTAAAGATATAGATTTCAAATCCGGGATGTCGCATACTACTTGAATAAGCATATTTTGACGTAACTACTGAATATTCAATACTTCAGGTTCAACTGGGTGTAATTTGAAGAAAAAAAGTTTTGGGTCAATTCCGGTTAAACTGTAGTGGTGAATTTTCAGTAGTGGCGTCAAAATATGCGTATTCAAGTAATATACCGACATACCAAATTTGAAATTTGTATCTTCAAAACTATAGAAAAATTGGGGGGGGGGGACCTCACTTCGTGGTCACCAGGTATATCAAGTGAGACCAAGCAATACAAAAAATGTCTTCAAAATCTTGGGTGGTTTCTGAGAATAGCATGTACGAACATGATAATACGTTAAAAGGTAAGACCTTCGTCATTCCTAGTTTCCACGACTCTCCGGAAGACTTTTGAGGGTTTCTCGTAAGCGTGCAATCGAATGACGAAAAAACAAATACAGAGATCTACTTTTTATTATCACTCTCATAAACTGATTTAGTTGGTTCTTTACTCCTGGAAATCTGAAACAGTTCAACCAACCTACAAAGTGAAGAAAACTGACAAATAATAACTGATCTACGTTGGTTTTTGTTACGTTGAAGGTCGTAGAAAAGAGCATCGATATCTAGTTAATGAATTCTCTGAAAAGATCAGGAACTCTGAACGATCGACAATATGTTTTATTTTCACCGGATATCAACTTGTATGGTAGCCGTCGAACGAAAAATATGGCAAAACTCACTTGTGTAATTTCCTATCGTCATATTACTGCGAAAAGTCACTAAATGACACTAAATGACATTTAGTGACTTTCCCATTTGAAGTTTTACTTTTTATTTTGTTGGTGGGTTGGCATCGACTGCTATGGTCATTAGCCTCGTGTTCTGGTTAGTCTTTGATACTAACTCCATACGCCACCTTAGGAGCAGCACTGTTGATTATTACCGCAACATAGAATCATGGCAGATTGTTCCCAGCCGTCAAAAAGATCCAATCATTCAGACTTCAACATCTGAAAATGAAAAAAACCTTGCCCCTGCCGGGAACCGAACCCAGACCTCTCGGTCACAAGGCCCAAGCGCTAACCACTGCACCAATCCCCGCCACTTCTATTCATTAAATCAGTCTTTAATTTTTTTACACAAGCAATGTTTCTACGTTCTGCTAGAACTACAGGTGGTCTTCCCCAGCCAGATGAACGATAATATGCTGTATAATACAATAAGTATTTGCAACTGGGTCTTCCTGGAAGAAAATATCTGTCAGATGTATTTTATATCCATCATGGTATTAGACAGGGAAGTAGTTGTTTTCTTTCAGATGTTTACCTCATATTTTCCATATGGTGGAAATATTTGGACCTTGCCGATTTTACTATTTCATTGATTCAATGCTCTCCGGCAAAGATTCCAGTCGGGCCGTGGAGGCAGTAGCGATTAAAATAGTTTTTCTCAGACATGATCTTGCCATAATACCCAACAAAAATTGTAGGTCAAAAAATGTAAAAAAATGTTAAAAGATAGGTCGGCAACGACTACCGTTACCTAACGATCTCTCAAAGGAACTCTGAGCTTTGTATTAAAATAACTGAATGAGTAGCATTGTCAACATTGTTGATATTCATATCAGAATTTGACATCCTTGACAGCCAATGAAAGTACTAAATATTCTAAATAAGATTCATTACTCACCTAGACATGCTGTACTTTGTGGTGTGCTGACGAATCCCCAGTTATATTGTGTGTATTCTACTTCGAAGTACATATTTGGTATATCGGTCACATTATCAGGTAGTCCGCCTGCTTCTATCAGGAGCACTTTCCAGTCTGATACTTCTGATAGCCGATTTGCCAGTATGCTCCCTCCTGGTCCAGCTCCAATTATGATAAAATCGTATGACTCTAGTTCTGCAAAATTATATACATTACAATCATATTGATTTCGAATGTGTAGGTACCTGAATCAATATCGAGTTCATTCATTATTTCATGAATTCGATCAAAGTTTCAAATAAATGAATCGAATAATTAGAATAGAACATATATCATAATATGTAATTCAATGTCCGTAAGGGGGAGTAATAATTTTCTGTCAGATATTTGCCTCATATTTTCCACTTCGTGTGAATGTGTGAGGACAATTATACAGGAATTATATTTTCTGACAAAAATATAATGAACAAGTTGTAAACTTTTTCAAACTCACTCTGTTAATACATAAACATTGTGGTCGTCAAATATCTGGAAAGGAAGACAATTGGATTTTCGACATCTACGGTGAAATGGTGATCTGCTTTCCTATGACGGTTGCAAAACATTAAAATATATGTAGAATCTGTGTCGATATCAATGGATTTCAAAGAAATTTTTGATGATAGACTACAAGACAATATAACATTTGGGGGGGGGGTCATTTGACCCAGCATGAAACATATTCGAAACGATGCTGCTATATGAAAAAATAACTCTAGGCACTAAGCCTTCAATAATTGGTGGTGCAAGTGACTGTAATACTAATAATAGTAATAATTTTTCATATAAAGATGTGCTTTTTCTACATAATATTCTTGTACGGTATTCCTCACGTTGGTAGATTATGAAATAATAATCTCCTAGAACCTACTGCCGTTCCAAAATAATGGAACCGGACATTTTTCAATTTCCGAAATTTAAAAAAAAATCCCATCCCATTATTTTTTAATGCCACAAATGTAGTCAGATTTTTTCTAAAAAAATCGCTAGTAATTTTTTAGATTTTTTACCTTGAAAAATAAGATTAGTTGGCCCTGGAAATTGGGAATCATTCATGAAATTTGGTGTCCTAATAGACTTTTTGAATATCTACCTATTAAAAAAAAAATCATTCCAATCGGTTGAAAAATGTAAGTTTTATAATGGTGCTTCCATCTTAAATGGGTCACACTGTATGTCTCGTCGACATTGTTCATTTCTGTGTGATTTCAATAATAAAAAAAAAATCATTAAATTTAAAATGAAAAGATGAACCCATGTCCCTAATTATTTAAACTGTTTAAAACTGTATTTCAGATAATGTAAATATATCTATCAAATTGTTCTCTCATGTTGCTGAAATTGTTCAAATTGTCAAATTATGTTAATCGTCAGTTATTTATGAGTGGGTATTTTATCTTGGAATTGCTCTAACGTCATTGAATTATTGACATAACAACAATATGAAACAATGGAAGTACTGTAGTTTCTGGTTCAAATTGAAATTATCATAATAGAGCACTGTCAGCTGACGTCACAACATGGCGGTCATGGGGGACAAACAAAGCATTTTGACATTTGATGAAATGAAAATTCGTTTTTTGTAGTGAATAATTCCGATTTTTATAAATCACTTTTCGCAGAAAATTGACCAGAAAGATTCACGTAACCTTATGGAAAATGGGTTCAATGGGTTTTAGTTTGTTCAGTTTGGTTTGTCCCCCTATGACATTGTTCGGCAACTATCATATCACGTCACTCACAGTGCTGTATTGAAGAAAGAGGTTCTCAAAATCGAAGACACAAAACATACAGGGTGGGGCTCGAGTTCTAGGATAGCTATTTTCAAAAACCAAAGTGAACTAAACAACGAGTCTATTTCGAGAACTATACAGTGTAAACCTAGAAAAATGTACAGGTCGAGTGCTATTTCTAAATGAAAAGCCATATATTTGAGCACATTTAAAAAAAATTGGCCTCCACTATTATTGACTTTCTTCCCACCACTTATGAAGTTATAAATTATGAATCCCATCTGCGTATGCATACCGAAAAAACCTCTGTCTTCACAATTAGGGAATTCAAGAGGAAATAATCATATTGCCATTTTTCATGCTGTTAAATTATACAGGGTTGCTAAAAATGATTTTTCAATTCGAAACTTTTTGAAATGAAAAATATCGTGTTATTCAATTCGATATATTTTTTGATCATGTTTTGGGGATTGGTTGTGCTCTTGCAATATTTCCATTAGACAGAAATACTCCAAAATTTTTTGTTAGTTTCTGGATGGGCTATGTTGAAAATTCCATACGATACGAAGCCAATATAAAAAATAAAAACAAATTTCTTCACATTAACTGTGGCCACTGTTGGATTACATTTATCAAATTTGTTGGAGTAGGTATGAAATATATCTATTCATGTCATTAATCATGCATTCATTTCATTTCAAGATATTTTATTCATACCTGTCACAGAATATTCATCAAACGGTCTAAATTCTTCAGCATTTGTTGGCAACTGAAAAATCTGTCCTTGTTCCCGTACTTGGTTTATCACATTGGTCAAGAATTGGACGTCTTCACTATACTGGCTCTGAAATCTGCAAAATGTTTGAATGATACCTAAATTCGCTAAATTTGATAATATTTTTGATGACAGTAACGAGTGGTAAAGGGGTTAATTAAAATGTCTAAAGACATTGGCTTAACTCAAAAATGATAAATTTGCCAATTTGATTATAAGAAAACAAATGAACTAGGGGGGGTTTCAAATATTTCGCTATTGTAATAGAGTACTGTCAGCTGACGTTACAACATGGCGATCATGGGGGACAAACAAAGCATTTGACATTTGATGAATTAATTATTACAATGATGCAAAGGACTTTTTCCTAGGAAATCACTTTCCGCAGAAAATTTACCAGAAAGATTCACGTAGCCTTATGAAAATAAGATACCGTCGACTCATTAAGGACCCACACATTTTGGGATGACTATGACTCAAGTCGAAAAGCTAGCGTGAAAATCTTTCGTGGCGGTTACTCAAAATTTCTTCAGTGGGTGTTTTCACAGATTGATGGGATGGGATGGGATGGGATGCTTCCAGATTCGTTGATTACAGAAGATTCAGTGTCCACTTCCGTATTGTCAGTGGTTCCATCACCATTAGCTATTTCTCTGGATTCATCATCTCCAGGAGTATTAGAGTGGTCTTTCTCATTATCAGTGGGTGCTTCCAGAGATGGGATGCTTGCAGAATCGCTAATTTCAGAAGATTCAATGTCCACTTCCGTATTGTCAGTGGTTCCATCCCCATTAGCTGTTTCTCTGGATTCATCATCTCCAAGAGTTTTAGAGTGATCTTTCTCATAGCCAGTAGGTATTTTCACAGATGGGATGTTCCCAGATTCGTTGATTTCAGAAGATTCAGTGTCCTTTTCCGTATTTTCAGTGATTCCATCGCCATTAGCTGTTTCTCTGGATTCATCATCTCCAGGAGTGTTAGAGTGGTCTTTCTCATAGTCAGTGGGTGTTTCCACAGATGGGATGCTTCCAGATTTGTAGATTTACAAAAGATTCAGTATCCTCTTCCGTATTGTCAGTGGTTCCATCACCATTAGCTGTTGCTCTGGATTCACCATCTCCAGGAGTGTTAGAGAGGTCTTTTTCATTGTCAGTGAGTTTTTCCACAGATGGGATGCTTCCAAATTCGTTGATTACAAGAGATTCAATATCCTCTACAGTATTGTCAGTGGTTCCATCACAATTAGCTGTTTCTCTGGATTCACTAATTTCAGGAGTGGTGGTCTTTCTCATGGTCAGTAGGTGTTTCCACAGATGGGATAATTCCAGATTCGTTGAGTACAAAACATTCAGTATCCTCTACCGTATTGTCAGTGGTTCCATCACAATTAGCTGTTTCTCTGTAATCACCATTTCCAGGAGTGGTGGTCTTTCTCATGGTCAGTGGGTGTATCCACAGTTGGGATGCTTCCAGATTCGTTGATTACAGAAGATTCAGTGTAGTCTTCCGTATTGTCAGTAGTTCCATCACCATTAGCTGTTTCTTTGGATTCATTATCTCTGATAAATACTTGAATTTGGTAAATGACATGCTTGAGCGCTTTAAAGATTGAGGCTGTAATATGAGCATCATGATACATTACCTTTCTGGGAATTACTTGAAAATGACTCCAGATTTTAGCAGTTGAAACGTCGGCGTCGTGAATATTTGGTAATCGAAGAGAATTTATTTTTTCTAATAGGTACCATATGGAAATATGCCCATTTTATGCGCTCTACCGATCACGGAAGTAGGCCGATTGTAAAACACTTACTGTAATGATCATTTCAGTACAGGATATTTCATTTCCCACGACTTCTATGAACTACTAGACTGTCATTTTTATGATCATAGATAATATAAGATCAAATAAAATTTGTTAATGTTCTGATAATTTGAAATTTTGAAAATGAGTAGTAATAGTGAGGATGATTTGACATTGACACCGCTAATTTCAATATAAAGATTGATGACAATCGAATTCTATATTTTGGAATAGTTGGCCGGAAGTTTCTATAGCAGTTAATTTCATCATATTATTATGTGGGCTCGTAGCAGCGATTGATGAGTGAAGGAACATGAAAAATCTGTTTTCCTCGGGGTTTGACAAGGTCATTCCCTTTGGAGGGCCCTCCTCTCTTTCGGTATGAGGCCAGAACTCTCCTGCGTATCCACCATCTGTCTAGCGAAACCCCCGGCGAGACAACCCATCCCATCAACCACTACTCCTAAAATTAGCGGGGAAAGATCCGAACTTTATTTCTTTAATTATTATTACTCCTATTTACATTTCCCATCCTTATTTTCTAACAATTACCTCTTGGGATTTATATATTTACATATGTCTTATTTGCTATTTTTATACAATTATTGGTTTATTGCCTTCGGTTTTTGATAACGAGGGGGTATTTTCACTTAAGGGTGCTTCAGTCTGTGTCGTCGTCCAGAATCATTTCGTTGCCCCAGGTGTTGATGTGTTCTAGTGTTGTTCTGTTTATGAGTTTCCTGTCTGTGAGTGTGGGAGTGTATGTCATATTTAATTGGCGTAGTTTGTGTTGTAGTGTTTCGCGTGCGTTTTCCCTTTGTGTTAGTGTGCATTCGTGTATTACGTGTGTTGTGTTTTCCTGTCCTTGACCGCACTGGCAGGCCCCATCCGTCCCCCTCAGGCCGAAGCGGACCTAGTACGCCCCTATGTTGCCGTGTCCCGTGATTAGCTGTATAGTTTTCCAGGAGAGTGCTATCCGTTCCTTGCCAACTGTTGGGAACATGTTGTAGGTGCTTCTGCCTGTTTTCGAGGTGTTCCATTGTTGTTGCCACCTGGCTGTTTTTGTTTGATTTTTGGTGTCCTTTAATTCCTTCCGTGTCTTCTGTTTGTAATGTTTTTCTTCATCTGCTATATGGTTTTTTGCTGCCTCTTCTGCTCTTTTTATTCCCTGGTTTGTTCTTCTCGTATGTGAGATGTTTATTTTTTGTCCTTGGTCGAATCTGTCCTGTATTATCTTTTGTATGTAGATCGCTTTGGCGTCTGTGGATCTGTGGTTTTTTATTTTCGCTAGTGCTCTTTCAGAGTCTGTGTATATTATGGTGTGCCTGTCTGTTATTTTTATGTTTCTAATTGCTTCATATATCGCTATCATCTCTGCAGCATGAATGTCTCTTCCGTCTGCGATTCTTTTGCCTGTGGTGTTCCATGTTTGTTGGTTTCTTGTTTTTGCCACTCCGATTGCCCTGTGGCTGTGAGCGTTGACAGTGGCGTCGGTGTAGATGGTTGTTTTGCACTCTCCTGGAGGGACTATTGTCCTGTTGATTTTCGCCGGGTGTGGTTTGTCCGTGATTTTGATTTGTATACTTCTGAGGTCTTCTGCGTGTTCCGAGGCGTGTTGGTATTCCACTTCCGTGAGAGAAGGAACAGTCAGGATTTGGATAGTGAGGGTGACTATCTCACTCTTAAGTGTGATCGCCAAGGTGGTGGAGAAGATCCTCTTGAGACGGTTGTTGAGTCTCGAGGAGAAACTCAAAATGATCCCCGATGTGCAATTCGGCTTCAGAAAAGGTCATAGTACCACCTCTCAGGTCGTAAGAATTGAACACGGGGTGAAAGAGGCAGCTCAACGTGAACTCAACGCAGTCATGGTCCTGCTGGACATGAAAACAGCCTTTGACTCCGTATGGGCTGAAGGTCTGATCTCTAAATTGCAGGCATGCCCTCATACATGGTAAGACTGATCAATTCCTACCTTGTTGGGAGAACTTTTGTGGTTGTGAGTAGATAACACTCGCTCCGCTGAGTTTCCGATCGAGGCAGGTGTCCCGCAGGATTCAAGTTTATCACCACACTTGTACTCTCTAAATACGTATGACTTTCCTCAGTGCGAAAGATTTGATATGGGCACGGCGGTATACGCAGGTGATACCTCCATTTTTGCCCATTCCTTCTCGAGCGTCGCTGCCCAGTAAAGGATCCTGGGAGTGCAACTGGACAAGCGTCTAAATTTCGATAGGCATTTGGTATTGGTATTGGTTGGTATGGATGGTGACTGATGCGCTGCGACCTAGTTAGATCTATTGTGCCCCATCTTCTTCTGCTATCTCAAGGTGTTCTCGTTTACAGCATCCCCTCAAGCCTCAGTTCCTTCAGGAATTTTAGGATTTTGAGGGGGTCCATTTGTGGTATTTCTTCCACAGTCAGCTGGTGTGATCCCAGTATATTTAATCTTTTGTGGTGTACAGCATAACACTCCATCAATATGTGGTGAGGTGTTTCAGGATGTTCCCTACAGAATCTGCAGGTGTTGTCCTCCTCTAAGCCTAGCTTCCTTAGGTGTTCTTTGAGTCTGCAATGCCCCGTTAGAAATCCTGTGATTGTCTTTAGACTAGTTTTGCTGAGGTTAATCAGTGTTTTCGATCTTGCTCGGTTGAAATTGCCGAGGAGATCTTTGGCCTGCCTTAGCCCTGGAAGTCTTTGCCAGTAGGTATCTTTGCCAGTAGGTAGGCATTTAACCTTGGCTATTTAGAGGGCTGGAGCTGCGCTGAAGCTCACCTACCTTCTGATAGCCATAGGCTCAAAAATGAGCCAATACAATAAAATTCTTATATATGAGTAAATTATTAGGCCTGCGATGACGTACGCTTGTCCAGTGTTTTGCAGCTTGAAAGCCACCCCACTTATGCGGTAGGACAGGATGCAAAACAAGGTACTCCGTATTATTACTAATAGTAGGAGATACCTTCGGTTGGAAACTTTAAGGGAGCTTGCTGGCGTCGACTCAGTTCCTACATACATAAAGAACTTGTCGTACAAGTTCTATAAGTACTTCATCCAGAACAGTCCTCTCACCAAGGATATTACCAAGCTCAGGGTATACGATAATGAGCCCCGCAAACACGGCGAGGGATATTTTCCAGGAGCGTAGTAAAGAACCGGTTCCGTAGGGAACCAAGACGAAAATAGTATCTAAAACGCGAAGTACCTTGACCCGGTTTTTTGCCTCAGCCTTTTCCAGGGTTTATCATCGCAACAACCAGCCTCATAAACTTACTGCAAGCACTATCTGCATCGAATAAAATTCAGCAACACGCATAAGCTATGCAGAAGGCGTATATTTCACCTATCAGCATCATAATGTCATGAAATGTCTGGCTTTCCGTTAACATCAGCGGGGCCGAGCATCAGCACCCCCTCTTGAGGGTTCCTGGTCTCGATCTGGCAGGGCGTCCTTCTAGCTCCCAAGGAGCAGAAGGGCTGCTACTTCTGCACCTTCTACCTATCCTCCCCTGACCCTCCCTGGGTTAAGAAGAATAGTTATAAAATATTGTGACATGTCATACATTATGAATTGTAAAATCAATTCAAAATCAACTATGTAATAAAACACATATTCATTTATTTATTTATTTAGTGGGGGTGAGGGTTCAAATTCCATATAAACCACATTATTTCCTTTCCTTTTTTAGGTTGTATATATTATGGGAATCATGACGGCAGGAAAGTTTATGATAAACAGTGTTATCAAAAATATCACAGATTTGTTTATGATTCAGATGGTCGTAGAAAAAGTATAATGTACAATTTGCATGAAATGACCCATTTCATGCTCATTGTGCAATTTTTCAATGAAAAGTCCATTACAACCTTTAGTGAAACGAAGAATTATCCACCAATCTCAATCACCTTCAGAGTGTTATCGATCATTTCTAACATAACCTGTGAGACCTAAGTGAAGAGCAAGAAGAGCGCTTCCATCAAGAGATATAAAAAAATTAAAAATAGGTACCACCAAGGAAGAAATATGCTGGCGGACTGTTGCTGCGTGATTGCCCAAGTCGATTTCACCAAATTGAATAACCTTAAAGGCAATTTATTTGTGTAGTCGCCTATAATGAAGCTGTTTTTTTTTGTTGAATCAGTTTTCTTCATTTCCTAAACAAGAACTGATACAATACAAATAGCCTCGGTTTGGGGTCGCCATAATAGACAAACTTTATATTAGGTCTCAGATCTTTTGAATTAAATATTTCCTTTTTTTTTGTAGGACCTCCTATGTTATGAACTTGAAGGAAAGATCATTCAATTTTTGAAAAAGTTTGGATTCTCAATGATATGTTGAATTTGATACTTGTACTTTCAATCCATGAATCAAATGACATTCGGATAAACCTCCTCCTCTCAAACATCTATTTTACTATCTGATTGATTTCAGAGACAATCCTAGATATCCGACTTAATTTTTTATTGAAATGAACACAAAAAAAGTTTGCAAAAAGTGTGAAATACCTACTTACCCATTCGTAGTTTCGGGAAATTCGAATTCCGCTGGTTTATCTGTAAAAAATATATCTATAAATTACCTGTCCGTAGGTACCGGGGGAAACCCACTGTTCATGAATTATTCAAGAACATTGGGGATTTCCTTCATGAAGAATGTGTATAAAATCATATTCTCCGCTTCTGTCATGGAGTGCAGTATTTATTTGGAAATAAAGATTAACAATTTCTCATCTCTTTATAGCTTTATCAGAACGTGCCAAAATGTAAAATAACTGTAGGTATATTATCTTGGCGACTTTTTTCTGTTAGTAACTGAATCAAAAGAACAAAGACACTGACAAGTATTAATAATTGAACCATAATAACCATGATGATCATAATATGGCACGCGTTTCGTCAATTTTGCGTTATGCCAGATACGAACAGAATATACGATATTTTTGTACTCATTTTCTTCATGGAATAATTACTGATCTGATGTTATTTTATTGTTTATTATAAGCTGGTGCAATTCTATGAAATATTGATCATGGTCCAGATATCGTAGAACATTGAATAAAAATGATTTATAAACCTATGCAATAGGGTAAATCGTCTACAACAGACAACCCCCACTTGATTTGAGTTCGATAATTATGTCGGTTTTTGTTCCATTGAAATTTTTGAATACTGTCATAGTTCGATTATGAATCTTGGCGATAAAAAATTCAATGGAGTGAGAACTTGAATGGAAAGATGACAGGATTGGTTTTAATTAGCAAAAAAATTTAAAAATCTAGGAATTTCAAGAAGTTATTTCAACTTCAGATGCACTACAACTGAACTCCATGTATGCGAGTAAAAGGGCTTTTGCAGCAGTGACTTGTTTTCGAGCAGAAAATAACGGAAGAATTGAAAATTTCTTCATCATTTCGAAAGTCAGGGTAGCTCCTTTGATGACTGTAACTCCTAAATGCAGTCTTGGGAGCTCAATTAGGTAATTTCATATAAAGGGAACATGTTTTCAAATAGAAAGAACATATATTGGAGTGATTCGAAAACGGTTATCCTCTGGATGAGGTCAGATTCGCAAAATTATTAACGATTCGTAGCACTGAGGGTTGAAGAAATCCTAGAAAAAACGAAAATTTGAATTAGGAGATGGTTGAATACAAAGCGAACTATAGCTGATGAGGCCACTGAATGGTATTATCCTGAAAATGTCCAGAACTGGTTGATAGGACCTTCCTTTTTGAAAAAACAAGAAGAGCAATGGCTTAAAAACATTTTGGAAATGAAGAATGTATTTTCTTGTGATTACCTTAAACTCATAAAAACCACTGCTTCGATTTTTCGGTTCATAAATAATATGAAAATTTCATCGAACTTGGCACAAGGACAAACAAGAATTGGTGGAATAGTATGGGAGAAATACATATACCTAGCTGAAAAAAAATTGAGTAGTAGTAGTAGTAGTAGTAATTGTATTTTTTTGACACTTGTCGAATGGTCATTGACGGTAGAAGTTCTTCAGCTAGAGTGTTCTTGTAGGCTTTGTTACTCCATACGCCCCCTTAGGAGTAGCACTGTTAATTTGAACCAGGCAGGGAATGGTGGAAGACTCTTCCTGGTCAGTATTCAGAATTTTTTAATTCAATTCACTACCATAATTGAATAAAAAAATTCTTGCCCCAGCCAGGAATCGATCCATAGACCTTCGGCCTATGGACCTTCGCCGCCGTTCAATTGATAGAGAAAATTCAACACGGAGATTTTCAGTCAGAAATTAACGATTTGAAAAAAGTGAAGAAGAAGAATTTAACCACATTTTTTTTCGAATTTTTCACACCTGCCATTTGTTATAAAATACACACAATAAACAACTTCATAAAAAACGCTGCAGGTAGTAATAAACTATTCACTGTTTGAAAGTGGTTGACAGTGTATTAGTGTGAGTAGAATTCTTCTGGACTTCCATTGTCTACAAACAAAGAAAATTAATTCTGTGTATGTGTTTGAGTCACGACATTTCAACAGTTAACACCTACTGTCGTTATCAATTATGTGAATGCGACAAGATATCTCGGATACTCATCATATAGCCTGGCCTATAGCTTGCAAATAGTGTATCTGCTAAGGCAGAGAATGAATACCCTTATAGCAGAATTAGAGACGAAGTCGAAGTACCCTTCTCTCCAAATATTTCCACCATGCGGAAAATGTGAGGCAAACATTTGACAAAAAATAACTATTTCCCTGGCTAATATCAAGACGGATATTTAATTATATCTGTCAGATATTTGTGCAACGTTCTTTCAAAAAATTGCAAATTATTTGGCTGGGGAAGACCACCTGCAGACGCGTTTTGCGGTTCTTGCGGCTCGTCAGTGACATGGTAGATCGGACAACATTAAAGTAGTCCTGCCCCAGCCAAATGAATTATAATCCACTGTATAACTAATATTTTAGACCGCATAACAATTTGGGAGGTCATTTGACCCAGCATAAAACATGTACAGAACGATGCTGCTATATCAGAAAATAACTTTAGGCACTATGCCGTCAATTCTGAGTGGTGCATTCGACTATAATAATGATAATAATAATTTTTCAACTGAAGATGTTTTTTTCGGACAAAATATTCCTGTACGGCATTCCTCACTTTGGGTAGATTATGAAATAATAATCTTCTAGAACCTACTTTATTTCGAAAATTCAAAAAAAATTCCTGGCTTCCGGTCCCCTTATTTCTGTACGGCAATCGGTTCTAGGAGATAATTTTTTTATGATCTACCCAACGTGAGGAATGCCGTAAAAGAATATTTCGTCCGAAAAGCACATCTTCAGCAGAAAAATTATTATTATCATTATTATAGTCAAATGCACCACCCAGAAGTGATGGCATAGTGCCTAAAGTTATTTTCTCATATAGCAGCATCGTTCTGTAAACGTTTCATGCTGGGTCAAATGAACCCCCCAAATTATTATGCGGGCTTGTAGTCTATTTCCTGACAAATGAAGTAGCCACTTACAGTAAAATTCAGTCGCAGTGCAATCCGTGGGGAAATAACCAACAACCATTCCTCAGTAGTAAATACTCCAGGACGTGAACACAGTTTAAGAATTTTTGCCGGAGAGTATCAAATAAATGAATTTGTAAAATCGACAAAGCCGAATTAACCTTCTCTCCAAATATTTCTACCATGTGGAAAATATGAGGAAAACATCTGAAAAAAAAACTACTCCCCTGGCTGATACCTCGACGGACATTGATTTACATCTGACAGATATTTGTGCAACGTTCTTCCAAGAAGACCCAGTTGCAAATTATACAACTCACTAACGAGCGGCAAAAACAGCGAAACACGTCAGCAGGTGGTCTTCCCCAGTCAAATGAAGTATAATCTACTGTATAATTACAATAAGCATTGTCAATTGGGTCGTCTTGGAAGAACGTTGCACAAATTTCTATCAGATGTAATTCAATGTCTGTCGTGGTATTAGCCAGAGGAGTAGTTCTTTTCTGTCAAATGTTTGCCTCATATTTTCCACATGGTGGAAATATTCGAAGAAAAGGGTACTTCGACTTTGTTGATTTTACTCATTCATTTATTTGATACTCACCGGCAAAATTCTTGAACTGTGTTCACTTCCTGGACCCTTATACAGGTTATGTAATAAGTATCAAAGATATATTGTCGCATTCACAGTCGTGACTCAAAGACATTAATTTTCTTTGTTTCTAGACAATGGAAGTTCAGTTAGCAGTATTACAACCTTTCATTAGTATCGTTGTTAATTTCTACTGTTAGTGGCTGTATGAAATGCTGCATGTTGCGCGCTGTTTTGCGATATGTGTGAAGTCTGAGGACATGAAACTTCCACTCCTTGCATTCGACAACCCCTTTCTTTAACAGTCATTGCAGTTGTAGTCGCTCATACACCGGGTCAACTGCGGAGAGTATTCGCATATACAAGATAAGACTTTTATAACATGCATTCAGAGTCCCTGAGTACTCAGGCTAGAAAGAGTAAATCCCAGGTAGGGTCTGCCAATCGTGATAGATGACAACAAGATTACACTCACAAAAAGAACCAAAGCCCAGACACCTCTAGAACTCATTCGAAAGGAGTCAAGCCAACCGCCCTGACCAAAGAAATCCCAAGGGTGTCTCTGAGACGGCAAACCTGGGTGCGGAGATGAGCAACCCGGAAAAGGGAACCAGAGGAACAGAAGGTACCCTAAAACAAAAGTTCACAAGAAAACCTTCAAAGGGGCCTCCGTAACCCTAAGAGCATACTTTCAATGAGAACCGAAGCAGGGACCTATGGAACCGATTCGAGGGGAGTCTGAACAGAGGAACCCCAAGGGTGCCTCATAGCTGGCAAACCCAGGTGCAGTGGTGGACACCCCGGAAAAGGAAACCAGAAGAAAACGAAGGCACCCCAAACACAACTCAACAGGGGAACCTTTCAAGAGACCACCGGAACTACGGCTGGAGGAACGTACGCAGGTGCTTCCCATAACATGTGGGTGCACAACGGGTCCAAATAGAGAGGCCTACATGCAGGAGCTTCAAAACCGCCCACCTATGCCCCTTTACAAAACAATCCGGAATCGGTTTGCTCGGTTGTATAACTTGAAAACTTTGCCAGATGGTGATGGTCGCTTGTAAATTTTTTCCACCAATAGTGATTCAACTTATCAGGGCCTGGAGAAGAAATTTTCTTCAAGCCTTCAAGGGTCCGTCAATCTTCTTCTAGAGTTATCGTGTTATTAGTTTTTTTCCTTTGGGAATACCCAGATGGGCCCCTCTCTCCGGAGTTCCGTTACGTTCGAACGGCATACTGGAGTTATTGCCTAGATATTCACACGTCCGTGGGCTGAGTCCTTACTGGGTCCTGGGTAGACCAATAATGACAGCCTTCTGCATTCGTCCTGCTACAATTTCTTTCATCTTACGGCTCAGCTAAGATTTCTGCCTTTTTTCGGCAAGCCAGTAAAATTTTCAAATTTGATTGTGACCATTATTCCACCAAGAACCACTACATGATCAGAACCAACATTTTAACAGAATGATTTGTGTAAAGCCTACAGAGTTCAGACAGTAAATCTCTATTTAAGAGTATTTTTTTTTCTCTGTACGGACAATGTCAATGACAATGCGAGCAGAAAACTCTTGGATGAAAATTATCTTACTTTGATGGTTTATTGGCTGAGGGTCAAGAGTATTTCCAATTGTTTCAGGACTTCTCATACTACACAACAAACTGAATTCTTCTGAACCATAAGGCAACACCGCTGTTTCGTCTATACCGTACGATTGTGGTTGATGGTAGTATAACACCCTAGTGGATGTAAGCTGAGACCACATTAGCTTGACAAGAGGACAGCAAACTGCACTATAGTTCCAGGTCTCCCACGACTCGCTCTGTATCTAGTGACCACTGACCGGGACCTATATATCGGATAATGATTATTATTGTTATTATCATATCAAAATTACCGGTACCTATATATCGCATTATTATTATTGTTACCATTATCAAAATCAATATTGAAACAATTGCCTCTTTTCGAAACACCATTGTGAAAAACTAATTCCATATTTGTGTGAAATATAATAATTACACTTCATGAAAGACAGATTGATCATTCATATGCCTTTTTTGTGCATTAATGACATCCATAGTTTTATTTATGAATGTGACTATATAAAAGAATTATTGGACGCAAGCAATTTTGGTACACAGGAAGTGATCGAAATATTCTACTTCAATCATTTTAGTAAGAGTATGAGCGAGTATCTAGAGGAGTTTATCAACTAAATGGCATTCAGTTTCTACGAAAACAAAAATTTCATTTTATTGAAGTTGATTTTTCTTCGAGGTTATCATGACAGTTTCAACTGATATTATCAAGATCTACTCTGTTTTTAACCACTAAAATGAAACAGTCACCATAGTGATGTCTATCATTTAGCGCGGTTTATATATATCATTACCAAATTCTACTTCAGTTTAGTTCAGTAGAAACAGTATACTTTGATCAATATTCACCTAAAAATGTATCCCATTTGTCGAAAACGTTATCCCATTGTTGAAACCAATAATCCGCACCATTCACTCCAAAAACTTCAATTAACAAAAGGTTCACAAAGACATTTTTGACTTTGCACATTTTCTAAGTCGAGTTATGTTGAACTGTTAACGGGAATTTGGAATTCACTTTTACTTTGGCTGTTAATATCAAATCTGCTTGGAGGACAGTTGTAATTCAGGTCCGGTGTAACAGCGGCGAAGAAATGATTGAAGTAGAGGGTAAAATGCATTGCGATATTACAACACTTTCCATCCATCAGTCACGGATAATCGGTCGAAGCAAAGTTTGAATGGGTATGTATACAAGATTGCACCCAAACAATAAGTGCATCGAAAGAGGTAGCAAAACGAAAGATCGTTTGTATTTGTGTGAATTCCCTGAGTGAGCTCGAAACTTCACTTTATCCGCAACTGTTTGCGAAGCACAAGTATTTGTATTTTTTTAACAAGCTTATATTATTAGATTCACTTGCCGAACGTCATTGATACATGATCGGTTATGAATGGTCATGAGGAATCTATCGATGTGAGGTTTGATGCTGTTATCTCCAAAGACTACGGAGATAACACCATCAAACCTGGTATTGTTGGATTCCTTATGATCAGCCCTAATCGATCATGTATTGGTATAAAGGGAGTCCCATTTGAAAAATGATAATTAATATTATATCCGGAAAAACCAGAACCGAATTGTTCCTTCAAATATTTTAAAAAGTTACTTACTTTTTTTTACCAGACCACAGTCTATTTTGCGCAAAAATAGGCCTATCAGTTCCTTTTTCCCCATTACGGAGATATCCAATATGCGAGCTGTTATTTTTTTTTTCAAAATCCCACTCTTGATTCCAATTTTAATGAAAATGCACTCAACTGTATATAATTCATTTAATAAGTTAATCATTTCACTCTGGATATTTTCTATCCAAGAACATTTTTGCTGGGACAACTCAATGTGACGATGACCCACCCTGTTGCCAAATTAAATATTTTGATATGACTTAGGAAATTGTAAGATTTTCTTCAATTTCAACGTCTACAGAATTCAAATAAACCTGACCAGTCAACAAACTATCAAGAATTATAGGATCCGAAACGGTTTTTGGCATAACATTTTTTAATGCAGGCTACCAGTTTCGGAAAACTTGTGCTTCTATAATTCTAATTCTATATAACTTTTTTTATATGAAACTGTGCTATCTGGAAATTTGCAATTGGTTAAAAATAAAATAATTTCCTTCGAATATCATCTGAATTACACAAAATGTTTTTGAATTACTTTGATGAAACGAAAGAACACTGTTTTGTCTTATTTCCACTAGATTTTTATTGTTACGACCGGTTTCGGGTTTTATCCCATTATCAAGTATAAAAACTAACTAATACAATTGAATCTAAGCCTAGTTATATAGGGAGTTTGCCGGTAGGCTGAATGGAGAGGTAATTAAGATAACAAGGGTTGTTTCAACAATATAAATCTAAACCCTGGAGGTGATGGAAATTACCTAGGTTGTCAAATTTATAAATTCAGAAGTGGAGAACTACACAAATCGAGTTGCTCGTTGAGGGTTCTAAATTTCGGATTTTTAATTGATTTATTAATTTCCATGGCTTCCAACAGATTCATTGTCTTCCCTTTATTACATGTGTGTAGAATTTTGAGGTTATCTTTACTTATCTTGTGTTTGGATTCTTGTAGATGTTCGTACATTGTTGATTTTTTGTCTAAACCGACGTGTTCACGGAACCTTACGTCAAAATTTCTACCGGTTTGGCCTGTATATACTGCAGAGCATTCCCGCATTCTAATCTATATATCCCTGATTTTTTCATTCTGTCTCGTTTAGGTTTTGCATTGAATAGAATTCTGCCTAAATTATTATTACCTACTCATAAAAGCTGTTGTTATTTTGAATTTAGAAAAATAATTTTGGATGTTTTGAATTACTTTTAGCAGATAGATTTAAACAAACAATGTCTTCCTTACAGTTTAGTGCCACCTAAATGAAACATTTTCTGGTTTTTGCATGAACGTAGAAAAAATATTGTATGAAACTCGTGCAATAAACACCTACTTTTTGCACTTGTTGCATAAATAACTATTCTTCTGTGGAATATCTCATATGTCATTAAATATTTCATGAGAAACTAGTATGACAATTCTTGGAAACGAATTAATGAATACCGGCATATTGATGTTGCTAGAGATATAACAATTACATTCACATTTACATCAATTTGCGCTCAACTAACCAAAAGGAAGGGCAAGTGTGGCATATTTTCGTTTTGAGAAAAAAGAAGTCGTTGGAATATTCAATGATATATGGGGTGTAATATTTAAAAAAGTAAGTTTTATAAAAAAAATTGACACTAAACATTTTCTCACTCATCAGAATGAAAAACACTACAATTTATTATTTTATTCGACCTTTCAACTTAACAAATTAATATTTTACAGCATTTTAAAAGTGGGACAAATCAAAATGAAAGCACTGTACAGTCAGTCATTTCTTCACTTGGTCACTTCAATCATTATTTAGGTCAATTATCGATATAAATTGCAATATAACTGATAAAACTAGTTCGCGACAATGAATTTCAATCATTATATATTCAAATTAATTCCAGAAAGTTGCGTACAACCTGTACATACATGATTCAGTATCATACAACGAAAAATATATCTAACCACCAACACAAAAAGTGACATGAAACTAATCCACATCAGTTGATTATCTCGATTTGCACTAAGGAAATGATAATGATAAAAAAGAGCATTTTCACATAATGTATTGAGGTTTGAATAATAAGGAGTGAAGAATTCTCGCTGATAATCATAAATAGTATATTGTGCAATTGGTGCGGAAAATAGGATATTTCATGCGAGTTTGACAAGATGATGACTATACTTTTCCGACAACCTACATGAAAAACATAGGTATGTCGGAACCTTCACAATTAGTGCAGATGTTACATCATTCAAATCGCATATTTTTACACTGACCAATTCAGAACTCTGCTTATAGCGAACCTAGAAAGATTAAAAAAAAAACACTTATCTAGTAGTGAGCACTGTATCTTGGCAAAAAAAATATATAATTTAGAAAATTTGTATAATATATCTAATATAAAATGAGTTTATAAGTGGCATGATTATTATGTTAAATTACTTCGGCTGGGATTAGAACCTACACTACACTGCCACATAAATTTGTGTTTGTGCTTGTCTATGCCTTTACGCGTTGCGCCACCGAGGAATATTAATATCGTTAATCAAAAACAGAGATTTCCCAATACATAACATTCATAGTGATGAGTATCGAAGAATTTTTTATCGTCGGATGACATTACAGCAAAGAAAACTTTAGACAAATTATAAAATTCGGTATTTTGTAAATATTAACACACTGGAATTATAATGTTATAAATTTATCTGTAGGTATGTCATTATCACAGCTACCTATAACTCAGTAAAAATTACAGTATAGTTAACTATATTACTGTGCGCACTATTGCGAAATGAAATATTTCTCACTAGTGCGATATACCTCATTTTGTGAACAAGTTCACATTGCGAATTGATATGTATTTCAAGTAGGTCGCCGGAAAACCCTCATTCTGCATCAAAATTACTTTCGCACAAAGAGGAAAAAAAAGTTTACCATCCCATCAAGATAAAAAAAATTGTAAGAATTAGAAAGGATATAAATACTACGATCATATACTTCATGATCTTATGTTCATAATGTAGAATAATTTTCATTATAAATGTTCAAATAAAATATTCAATAGATTTTAAACGAAAAGTTGTTCATTATATGTAGCGCAATAAGTTTCTTGAATTTCAGCTCTTTTTTTATTCAGGAAATGGAACCAATCCATAAAAATAAAATATTGATGGGATTATCAGGTGCATACAGTGTGACGCATTTAAAATGAAAGCATCCTTATAAAACATAGATTTTTCAACCAATTGGAATGATTTTTTTTTCATTAAGTAGACGTTAAGAGAGTACACTAGGACACCAAATTTCATCAATGAGTTCCACTTTCAGGGCCAAATATTCTTATTTTTTAAAGTCAAAAATATAAAAAAATTATTTGCGATTTTTTTTAATCTGACTACAACACTGGATTCGCGCATTTTCAAATTTGTAATTACGTTCAACAAAAGAATAAATAAATAAATGGAAAAGCTATAGAATTTTTTTAAATGCCGTTCAATTAACCCACTACTTAGATTTTCAAACTTTTATCAGAACCCTGACTACACCACTGCTTTCAAAATTCGAAAAATGATAATATAATACAATTTCAAATGTTTGTTGTTTAATGGAATTTCAGGTCATTTTGTGACCCATTCAAGATGGAATCACCCTTATAAAACTTAAATTTTTCAACCGATTGGAATATTTTTTTTTCTTTAGGTAGACATTCAAAAAGTCTACTAGGACAACAAATGTCATGAATAAATCTCCATTTCTAGGGCCAACTATTTCAAGTTCAAAAATGTATAAAAAATACTAGCAATTTTTGTAGAAAGAAGGATATGAAATTTAAAAATTATGCCGTTTATTCAACCCACCAATTCAGTTTCAGAACTTTTATTAAATTTTGGAATACACTTTATTCAGGAGGTCTCGATATATCACGGGTCGAAATTTTATCGAAATCTGTTCATAAATAAGAAAATCATAAGATAACAAAATTTAAATAATGCGTTAATGGAATTTCAGGAAAACGTCATTTTATCTCATAATTTTAAATTTTTTTTAATTTATCAACAAATTTTGATGAAATCAAGGTCAGTGATATTTTGAAACTCCCTGAGTCCAGTGGTGTAGTCAAACTCCTGATAAAAGTTTTGAAATTACAGTGGTGTGTTGATTAAACGGCATATTTCTCATATTTCATTCCCCTTTTTTATCGATTGACGCATTTCAAGGTAATTCACATATGAAACATTTGAAAATGTCTTGAATCCAGTGGTGTAGTCAGATTTTTTTCGAAAAAAATCGCTAGAGATTTAGCCATGAAATTTGGTGTCCTGTGGTATCCTTGGTGTTGCACTTTTTGACTGCCTACCGAACTGAAAAAAATCATTACAATCGGTTGAAAAATGTGAGTTTTATAATGGTGGTTCCATCTTAAATGGGTCACACTGTATAAGACAGGTTGTTGAAGACATTAAAATTACCTTAAAATTTTCGAAATTGGATTCAATTTTTGAAAAGCTGTATCTCGGTACGTTCATTATAACCACTTTATTATAGAAAATGTAATCTTGTTTAAAAATATATAGAAGGGTTTTTAACAAAAAAAGCTTTTTCGTGGTCAAAAAGGGACAAGACCAAAAAAAGTGAAAAATTTTACAGTTTTTGGGATATTCAGAAGTGATCCGTAGGGCTGTCAGTCGAGGTCGCAAACTTGGATTTTGCGTCTCAGTCTCATCTCATACCAGTAATAGTTATTTATCGTACTAGTCTGTTATGTTGAAAATTTTTTACTCAAGTAGGAATCCAATGAAATCAATTATTTTGAGGTCATTTGATTGAACACAACCAATCAGAACAACATTATACTGAAAACAGATCCCATGGGCTGTTTTCACTCTATCACGTTACTATGGATACATTTTGATTTATTTCGATTTTGACGTTTCATAAACATTTAATATCTCAAAATGTCACGATTTGGTTGTAATACTGACAAGGATATTAATGAAATTATACAATCAAATATACCAAAAAATACTGTTTACAGTAAAAAATTTGTGTGGAAAGCATTTATGGACTTCTGCAATGATAGAAAGTATCAATTGGATGGAAATCGGACGGTGGAAGAATTGGTGTCGATTTTAAAGGATTGGGCTGTGAACATGAGAAAAAAAGATGGTACAGAGTTTAAAGAAGCTACGGTCAAAACCATGTGGAACCTAACAAGTAAGCTGTTACAAGAAAAATATTATAGAGAAATGAAAGTTATTATTGACCCATTCAAAAGTGTTGTATTTCAAGAAGCGCGAGCTGCCCGCGATTCTATACGACGAAAACTTCAATCGGATCCCTGTAAAAGGAAACAAAGTTCAGCCGCATTAACTTCAGTAGAGATAGCAAACATGATAAATTTATGGAATGAAAACACCCCTGAAGGGCTGCAACGGAAGTTCTATCACATAGCCGCTGTAGAATTAGCTTGGCGAGGTGGGGAAGCTGCTGCTTGCTTGACTGACTTTTTTCGTATCGAATCAAACAACGACGGTTCTGTAACAAATCGAGTTGAATATAACCCTGTATTCAGCAAGACGTGTCAAGGTGGTTCGAAAACGTGTACTGAAAGCAAATTTTTAGTAGAAAACAACAACAGAAACATTTGTCCTGTCAGACTATTTAAAAAATTGCTGTCAAAAAGGGGCCCAAATATTAAAACCAACAGATTATTCCTAAGAACAAATCGTCACTGGAAAGCCGAAAATGACCACTGGTATGATAATATGCCCATTGGAAGAAATATGATTCAAAATTGGACAAAATCTTCTGCCGAAGCGATTAGCTTGAACACCAAGGAAAAAAAAATTACTAATCACTCCAACAGATCGACCGCGGTCAGTCGATTGGCCAAAAGTGGTGTACAAGAGCAAGAACTTATAAAAATTACGGGTCATAGCAATGCCAACTCAATTAAACCTTACTTGAAAATTGACGAAGAACATCATAATAGAATTATTAACAGCGCGTAGTGGAAATACATCTTCATCAGTTATAGAAACTAACACGTCTGGCTCTTCATTTAATTTTTCAAATTGTTCTTTTGTTAATTGCAACTTCAAATGAAATGTTTTTGCTATGTATTTTTATATAATTAGCAAATAATGTAATTCTTCTTTTATTAATTGCACCTTCTAATAAATTGTTTTTGCTCAGTATTTTTTTATAATTAGAAAATATTCTAATTGTTCTTTTGTCAGTTGCACCTTCAAATAAATTGTTTTTGCTCTGTATTTTTTTCTATAATTAGCAAAAAATTTTCTATCCGAATAACCCTCGAACATTGATAAATGCTCAAAAATTTTTCAACAACTTTCTCAAGCTTGTTGCTTATAGGCAACAGACCTCCGCCTACGGCGTCGGTCTGTTTCCAAGCAACAAGCTTTCGAAATCTGTTATAAAATTTTTTCGAACAATTATCAATGTCCTTGGGTTATTACTACTGAAAATAAGTCACGCGAGAAAGATTTATACCACGAGGCCGTCAGGCCGAGTGGTATAAATTCCCAAGTGACTTAGGAAACATAACACACGAGTGACATACAAGTGGAAGAAATCATCGTTTTTTATGAGATAATAATTAAAAAGTTTTAAATATGAACGTGAGTTATAATCCTTAACTTACTAGTGAGTTATGGATTATAACACAATAGTGTGTTATTTGATAGTGTGTTATTTGATAGTTCACTTGTCTAAAATGGCATTCATTATGACAGACATAACTGTCTTGTGTTGGATAAAAAAAATAAACCTACTACCGCCATTTCATGCAACTTAGGCCCATCCTTTTCATGACAAGGTTACTGGATTGTGACTGCTGTTCTGGTTACTATAATAATTCCCGTTGCCTTGTGGTGCCTTAATACTCTTGAACGTCTCCTTTCCTTCAAGTGGTCCTGTTTATGTTCTTGTTTTCTCCTGAAATTGTGTTCATAGAGGGTAAAGTGACCAATTACCGAATATAAAATAATAGAATAGTCATGTATAAACTTTGTGATATTTTCGAGCAATTCCAGATAAATTATATAACTATTGGTTTACCTCTTCCTCAGACGCGCTACTGAGTCAAACGGCTTCATTTTTATTCTCGTCTCTAGATGTTTGTTGGCGAAACGCTCGTCGGGTGAAAGTGACGTAGTTTTGATGTTTTGGTTATTTTTCTTGAATTGTATTCATACTAAAGGTTCTAAATATTCATTTATTCGACCTATGGATTTAATGTAATTTGTGTTCAAAAAAACAATGTGTTCTCATAAACAGAAAATTCAGTTCTATTGGGAGTCAAGCTAAACGTCATTTTAAATCACCAAATTTTGGCGCACAATTCATGACAGAAGAGAAACGAATGATTACTAAGTCTGGCTGTCCAAGTCTAGAGGCCACGCTCTCACACACATATTGTTATTTTTTTCGATCCAAAATTCCCAAATTTCACAGAAAAGTGGTAAAAACCAATATGCTGGTTTTATATGTATATCTGACGGAAACGCACGAATCTCCTTTGTTACTTATATCGCGTGAGCCTAATATATGTAACATTCACGCAATCGTTATTGTCGTTTTTAGATGAACTTGATGGATACATAGAATTATTCTGAATAGTACTCTGAGAGGTTTGTCGGGTATTTATTTGTATTGGTATCATTAAACTTATACATGATGGGTCCTTTTATATGAAGAGACAATAAGTTGTGAAATGAAGTAATCAAAAGTACGATTAGCTTGTCTATAGGAAAGCTATCTGTCAGTAATTGATACTGCTTCCGATGAAACTCTTATCTTCATTAACGAGTCTGTCCAGTAAAACTGCAGACGGATCTAAGTAACAGGGCATCTGGTTGAAGGAAATGAAGATATTGTAAAGCATGTGCACGAAAATGAGTAGGAAATATTGAACAACTCAATAAACCCAATTGTATCAGCCAAATGCTCTAATGGAAATTGAATTCAAATCGTAAACTGAAAACTCGTTAAATAAAAGATTATTCTCGCTTCAAAATAAGTCATAGAATGAAAAATGTTTTACATAATACAATCTTCCGCAAAAAAAATATGATAGGTAATTTCGTTGGCAAGTATCCAAAAGAAAACAACTACTGCCCCTCACGCCCGTTGGAATTATATCTTTTCAATATAAAGTTTTCCAAATGAACTGCTTCGCAATGCTCTTTCTACCAAAGTCTTCCTGGCTCTCTTATAGGTACTTCACTCGATTCTGTTAGTTAGACGAATCAGAACTAATATACTACTGGAACTGCATCAAATTTGCACAATTATTCACCGGAACTGATAGTATTTTTCCCCAGGGACATTATACAAGTATATGTTAAATGTAATTTACTGTCTGTCTAAATGTCAGCCAGGAAACAAGTTTTTCTCTGTCAGATATTTGCTTCATATTCTACATTGGAAGAGTATTTAAGATAAGGCTATTTCGACATAAGAATTGAGGAATTGTCGATATTGGTTAATTTTTCATAATTACTAGTAAACTCCTGTATACATTCAAACTATAGCTGATGTGGACATTCACAAAAGTCAATGAGATAATTTTTCTAAATGTGGATAAATCTACAAACATCGATTATTATCGAATATATTTTTTCTGTACAAAAATTATAAAAATTTCACACGATCAACAAACATCTATTATAATAAATCTTGATTCCATTGCTGTTACCTACTTTCATTCCTCAGAAGAAGTGGTTCCGACAAATAGAAAATGCCACTGTTATGCAATCTTTGGTATTGAGGGAAACGTTCAATGGAGGTATCTCTTTTTTGTTCGATTGTTGACTTTTCTTCATTAGGTAACGACTTTTTGCAATTGCGGTTGTTCATTCAAAATAGTGATTGCGTAATTTTCAATTACACAATGCAAAAAATGTGCTGAATGAGATGTAAAAGTGACCTACCTACCTAACAGGAAATGCAACTGAGTGCATGCTTTAATCTTAATTGATTTCGGTCGATTTCTCGATGAAATTCATTCAGATTACAGGATATTGGAAATGAAAATCATACTGTATTGCATATTGCATTCGTAAGCTTCGTCCTGTTTTCTAAGACTTGTATTATGTTATAGTCTGATCGCCGCCTCCGAAAAATATGAACGAGGTGTCATTCGATTCGGATTTTTGAAAAAATTCATCTGTCGCTTGCAACAATTGCAAAAGATACAAACAATTAACTAAAAAAAAAATGGGGTTTAGTTTTTTGCAAATATCTCAAAAACTATTCGACATTTTTCAAATTTGAAAGAAGATTCAAAAAAAGGAGGAAATTCACCCAAAAATAAGTTGCACCTCCCGGAATAATAGGAATATTTGTAATTTTCCCTGAGTGTTCAAAATTCGTCCTAAAACGGGTACTCTGGCTTGCGCAGGACACGCACACTTAATCTTTAAACTTATTAAATATACAAATTAAGAATTGAAAAGATTCAGGTACCTACTTGATATATTAATGAACAATAATCCGGGGTCAAAAAATTTTATCATGATTTTCTAGTTAATTATGCATTAGTTAATCAACAGTTTTTTTCCTACTTGAACAGGAACATTGCAAGTGCAATAATTTTTAAAAAAACAAATCTAAGATTTTTCATTGTTTGGAGCTATTTTTGAAACGTCTCAGAATAGATTCTTGTTGGAAAATTGTTCAATTGATATTGGGAATATACAAACCGCGTCAGGGTACTAGGTTACGAAAATTCTCCACGGTTCTCCAGGTACGTCCTATGAATTTTCTTAAAGGAAGGGTATATTTTTTATAGGGAAATGTGGGCTATTCATGAAAACACGTTTAAATTCTTTCAAATGCTTCAAATGCTTTTTTCAATCCTGAATAAGTTATCTTCTATAATTATGTTCTCATCAATTATTTTCAAAAATGCAAAGTGGCAACATTGCTGTTGAATTAATTCAATAACTTATTGTCAGAACCGTCAGAATTGACATTTCCCATTTATTGTACATTGAAACCCAGGATAAACACATACACTTTGTTGCCAAAATATCTATTATATCACATTTTGCCTTTACAAACTCTGCTCCAAAAGAACTTATTTGAAGATGTTCCGGAATTGTTGTTTTTTGTTGTTGTTGTTTTGTTCAAAATTGTTTTTTTCGTTAACCTGCTGTCGTCCCCTTACGAACGGTAGCCCTCAAAAGTCGAAACTTGTGCGAACCAAGGATTAACGAGGTCTTACCTTTTAACGTGCGATTCCTAGCACTTTCTTGGGCCATCAGATAAAAATCTGTAGTCGCTAAGGATTCGAACCTAGCTGACCAGCAGTCACTGTTTTCGAACGAGAAAGTCTCAATGGTTTGGAAGTAGAAAATTTGGGAAACTGTTTCTTTTTTATAGACCTAGAAGTGTGCAATATCTTATGGTCCAGAAAAGCCTACCCTGCTTTATAACTTTGTAATGCTTTCATACCGAGTGACCACGAGGTGAGGTACGCCTCCCAATTTTTCTATAGTTTTGAAGATACTGATTTCAAATTTGGTATGTCGCTATGGTACTTGAATACGCATATTTTAACCCCTCTATTGAAAATTTACCTCTTCCTGTTTAACCGGAAGTGACTCCAAACTTTTTTTTTAAATGACATCCTGTACATATTTTTTCACTATCCCAAACAGCATGCAATTTGTGATAACACTGTTTTTCAAAATTTAAAATCGGTTGAAAAATGACGGAGATACAATTGATTGTTCAGTCAAACAAAGTTGGCCATGAAATTCAAACTTAAATCATCACAACTGACAAACGACATCAGAAGTTATCAGAGGAAGCTTCGAAGTGAGATACAGTTGAAAACTGAGTTTCTCGTGTAATTTCAGCTCACACATAATCCAACAATTATCAAAAATCTCCTAAAAACGGAATAGTACCCATAAAGAAATGCTCACAACTGCTATTTCTCAAATGGCAACATGTTCTTTTCACGTCGTCATGATGAAAAATGATTTATTATCAGATTACTCGTGTGAAAATTTTTGAAGAATTCTCAAAAATAGATATTCTTCAACGAAGGCGGCCATGAACATAAAAAAGCGAAACAAAACAGCAACATTGTTTAATTGTATAACAAACTTGGATTTCGTTGAAATAATATGAGCTTTTATGTATTGCTTTTTTAAAATATGTTCTAAGCCACCTACGTGAAGAATTTTCAATTTTAGGAACACTCATCATGAAACCTATAAGAATTCTCCAAAAGTTTTCACACGAGTAAACGGATAATTCATAATTTTTCATCATGACAAATAGAAAAGCAGATGCATGTTGCCATTTAATGATAGAGTGTACAGTGCTTTGTCCTTCTGGAAGCGCTTCTGGATGACTTTTGTACAGAGACCCCTGTCCTACTAGCAGTTCATTATTCCGCTCATTAAGTTAACCTGCATACAGGACGTAACGTACTACCAGCAGTACATAAAGCAAAGTGTGAATAAAATATAACTTCTGTAAATCGAAGACCTGGCAGGACTCACTTTAATCGTATATTGTGCTGCCAGAAGTACCTACAGCGCCTCAATCGGAAAGATATTTTAGTTATGTGATTGAAATAATTATATAAAAATATCTTTATTAATAAAAATAAATTTCTATTTTTTAAGTAACAACATAAAATAATAAAAATGTTATGTTTGAATTTGAAACTAGAGGAGAAAACGAAATTAAACGTTACAAAAATATATTTTTTGTCCTTTAGGCTGGAATACCATGCTGAATATGGTAGGTGAAATAATTTCTTCCTGTTGTTGGGCCTAACTCGGCCTAACGGCCTCGTCGGACAATACGTTGAGTGCAATAAACAATTTTTGCACGAGTTTCATTCAACATTTTTTCTACGTTCATGCAAAAAGCCATAAATGATTTATTAAGGAACGGCATTAAGTGTTGGAAAATGAAAAGCGCAACTTAAATAATTGATTATTACTATCGATCGATTTGCATTGAAACAGATCACTATCATCTATTTTCCATTAATAATATACTCATTTTAAAACTTTCAATTCTGTATTTGTCAGAAATAATTTTTGACTGACGTTTCTATAACCACAGCTGCATTGTAAAAATCAAAATCATAGCCGTGAGCGCGTATGTTATCACGAGGTGTGGTCATAGTTTGCTCTATGCAGGTAGACGGTTTAGAACAAAGCGGATCAGTTTTAATTATGGAGTTTTTCTCGGGAAGGCATTGTTTGTTTAACTCTGGCTGCTAAACATTAATACAAAATAATGTAAAATATGTAACTGTTTAAAACGTATTGCCAGTCTTACATAATATCTGCTAAATATGTGGGTTTGAACATTTATGTTTGTCATGATGACAGCACGTTAAGTTGAATGACAGGTGAGTGCAATAAAAACTTTATTGCACTAGTGCAATAAAGAACTTCTTTTTCCACTAAATATAGTTCAATAAAGTTTTGCTTTTTGCATGAATGTAGAAAAATACATTTATTTACCTTCAATTTGAAGAGAATTACAAATAATCTTCGTGGTGCTTCCATCAATGTCCCACTCGACACTCGCCAGATTTTTCGATTTAAATATTTTTTTTATTACTCCGAAACACCTGGCGGTATTCCAGTCTTGGCCAAATGGCGATATACTCCACGAATGGTCATTTTTCGTATCAAAAGCCGTTGCCGGCGTGGAAATACGCGTGCCTGGCTTCATCATTTAAGAGTCACTGCCTGACAAGTTCAAGCTCACATAACTTTTGAACTAATAAAGATAGCGACCTTGGACAAAAATGCGCTTTCAGGGCATTTCATTGGCTTCTGGAGTAAGTACAAATTGGCCTTCAGGTAGGTCTCATAGTCCTAATATTAAGCGATTTCTAGCGTACTCACATGAGCTGTTTTCGTACTGCCGGCAGGACTCTGTACGTTCTATCATTAAGAAATGGCACTTGTGAGCATTTCTTTATGGATACCATTCGGTTTTTAGGTAATTTTTGATGATTGTTGGATATATGGGAGCTGAAATTACCTGATATCCTCAGTTGTCAACTGTATCCCACTTCGAAGCTTCCCTTTGGTAACTTATGATGTCATTTGTCAATTGTGATGATTTAAGTTAGAGTTTAATGGCCCCAATTTTTCTATATTGGGGGGCGTACCTCACCTCGTGGTCACCCGGTATATGAGATTAAGTATTTGTTTATAATAACTGACAGAAAATGCAAAAGAATTGCAAACAAACCTAGTAAAATAGCAGTTTCAAAAGCTATACTTATTTAGTGAAACTTTTCTTTTCTAAACTTGTTGTTTAAATATACTAGGTATTTCCTGACATTAACTTCAGTTCTTCAGAAAACTCCTGTGTATAAATTCTCAAAATATAATTCCCGTAGTTTTTAGTAAACATTCCCACTCAGTTCCTTTTTATCGCCCCTGTACATTGTGCGATGGATGCAGTTAAATGACACTTAAAAAAAATCCATCATTACTGTTAAATTAAAAGTGAATTATTCAAAACGTGCGATCTCCTGGAATCCTTGGTTGTTCTTGTTCATATACCTGCATGGTTAAACAATTTAATAGCATTTCTCGACACACGCTCGGGAAACTCAGATCTCGCGGATTGGGCAGTCAATCAAACGAGTTTAAAAAGTACCTGCGGATTTCACTGTTTCACTGACCTGCAAAAATATCTGTTTTGGTTTTTGCGGCCACTTCGATTGCGCATTCGAAATTGCTCTGAACGTCTGGCGTTATTTCATCGGACAAGTGCTTTTTTGCGTGTGTGCGATTGGCGGTTATTATCTACTGACGAATATACAAGGTGAGTTGCCGAACTTATACATTCATTTGAAATTTGGTGATCTTAAACGTTATTGTCAGAAAGAATCGAAGAGAGTGAGTCATTTGTATTTATAGTCAGTTGGTGAGACATTACTGTTTATGGTTCAGTTTATTTCTGAAATCATGATTATTGCAAATTTGGCATAATTCAGAGGGTTCTGATATACCTACTGTAATTTGATTTCTACTTGAAAGATATCCAAACCCTATTTAAAAATAATATTCACTGTTTTCATGTCCAAAGGTTTTTTTTTGTGTCCAGTGATCCTGAGCAAATGGATTAGTGAAACGAGTTTTTTTTTACAATTTTAATGTCAACGTCAACGAAATTTTTGGGATTCTCAAGGGCCCAAGTGGGAATTTTGAGAAATAATTTTAAAAATATCATGATACGATTTTTGATGATAAACCATGAAGAGAAGTACAGCTGGAATTGATAATTTCATCAATAATAATATTGGACCAGAACATAATAGAATTTTTCCTTGAAATCTTACTCAAACGCCCTGTTGAAGAAAATTATTGATAATAATAATCGACCTCATTCACCATTTTGAGCAATAATGAAAAAAGCATCTTTAATTATTTGGTGAAAGAGCGTGGTATCAGATGAAGTTGTTTTTCACTTTAGCCTATGAAAAAAAATAACATAGAATATTATTAAATACAACTACACTGAACATAAAAGCTCTTTACCAATGGTATATGAGTGACTCAAAAAAAAAACCAATAAATTTCAACCAAATTCAACAGCGATTATCTACAGTGTGACCCATTTAAGATGCACCCTTATAAAACTTACATTTTTCAACCGATTGGGATGATTTGTTTCTCGTTAGGTAGGCATTCGAAAAGTCTACTAGGACACCAAATTTCATTAATAAATCTTTAAAAAATTACTAGCGATTTTTTTAGAAAAAATCTGATTACACCACTGGATTTGTGACATTTTCAAATGTCTATACTATATTATAATATGGTTCCCATATTACCTTCATTCTAAAATAATAAACCCATTTATAAAATCTGTTTTCCCACAAACGTCAAAAAAGGTTCGCGCATTGACAATAAAATGCGAAGTGAGACTTTTTCATTTTCGTTCGTTACCATGCCACCGTACGCGAAGTAATGGGCGAGTTTTTAAATTCATCGAATAATAAGGATAAATAAGGATGCAATGCTCATCGATGGATCCATCGATGAAATTAAAAACTTGGCCCATGTGCTAAATACCTATTCCGCACACTGCATTTTAACCATATGGGATTTCCATATTTTGTTTTAATGAGTAAAAAAATATTCTCAACACAAAACCTAGTAATTTGAGATCGTTTGCAATTTATGAAGATCAAAGCGCATTTCGCTATCAAATTAATTCAACTCCCAGATCATGAATATATTTCTCTCTTTCAAGAACTATATTATTCAATTTATATTCAAATGAAATAATAATAATAATAATAAAACACAAGCTTTTATGAGAATGCACTAAAAAGTTAAAAATAATTTTTTCAGCTATGACTCACAGAAGCAACATTACACATCTGAAGTAATAATATTTAACTTTTTTGCGTATTTGAACAAAAGCTTGTATATGAAGAGTTTCATTTTCTAACATGTTATTTAGTTCTTTTTATTTTGTACACATCAATTTATGGATTTTTGATAGGGCATGGTTATAACAAGGCATGTTTCCTGTGAGTTTTGTGCTATCTGACCCTTCAATAAGGAGGCCATCTAAATATTAACTTTTGAGTTTATAAATTTTAAGAAAACATTCATGATCTTCGACCCCAAATACTTCCACATCAATTTTGAATAGAATGGAAACATAATTACAAACCTCGTCTGCCATCTTGAATTTAGGAATTTCTTCAAAAAAATTTCAATCTTTGACCTCGGAAACCCCCACATACCACATTCAAATGGGACCGAACTGTAATCATAAGAATCATGCGCCATATTGGAGCTGCCATATTGAATTCATATTTAAAAAAATCATAACCTCCGACCTCTAAAACTCCCACATACCAATTTTCAATAGAATAGGAACATAATCACAAAACTAGTCCGCCATCTTGCAGTCACCATTTGAATTAATCTCGCAGTCCGAAAACCTTCAAATATCAATTCTGAGTCGAATCGAACCATAATCACAAAACTCGTCTGCCATCTTGAATTTTGTCGAGAAATGTTCGACCTCAAATCCCCCACGTACAATTTTAAATGAAATCGAACCACGCACGACTAGGAGTGGATCAAATTCAACTTGGAAGATTAGAGTTAGTCAAATGTACGGTCCCGCTCATTTTCTCGGTTAATATTAGAACTATCGAAAAAAAAGTTCGGTTGAAATGTGCCATTGGTGAAGGAGTGACGTCATCGGATTTTTTTTTAGATGGGACCATGTCATGTTTAAAACCATTAAAAACTTATTTTTTTCTCGTTTCAGTACTACTGATACTGATATTATTTCAACTCTCTCGGTGTGTTTCGTAATTTTTTGTCCACCCCACTTATCTATTGCTTGATTTGTTAAAAAAATGTACTCAGTTAGGGAATGAAGCCAGAAGGATATTCTGACGATATGGCAATTTGAATCAGGCAGTGGCGTCAGTAAGTTTTCATAAAAAAATGTTTTTAAATGCTACATTAACAGTTGTTTCATCAAGAAATTCCACTTACGATTGATAATCTTTGGGATAATGTTAAGTATCAAAAACTGGAATTAGTCCATTAATATACCAATAGTTGAAGAAATATTTGACATAAAAAGAAAAACATTTTATTGTGTTTTGAAACAAAACTAGTTTATTAAATCCATTTGTCCATTATAGTCTGAGAGCCAGTGAACGGCAGATCTGACATATTTTAGAAAAGAGGTGCGACAGGTGCGGTAATTTCATAAACTAAAAAAGTATTTTAGGAAAGCTGCCGTTTGGATATGTCAAAATATACTTTTATAGCTATTTAAAAAATAAACGGCAGACCATTATCACGGTTCTAAAGTGATGGTAGAAATGTTGAAAATTTCGAAAAAAAATTTTTTTTAATACTTCAGGAAACTTGAAATTTAAATATGTTATTTTTTGGGGTATCAGAAGCTTACACTTCTGAAAGCACGTCGGTTCCTTTGACCTGGCAGACAGTAAAACCTTTCTCCCCCGCGAGTATAAAAATATATAGAACTACTTATTACAGTATCAAATAAGCTCACCATTTCATGAACTATTTTCAATATAAGAAATAATATGTTAACCTTTTGTGGTCCATCCTTATCGTCATCAAGTGCATGACAAAACTGATACTGAATTCGGATTATACGTAGTCAATTTACTTGTAAGTCGGGTATTAATTCAAATAACAACAGTTGAGGACAGTTTTGCATGCGGTAAATGACTACCCTCTACGAGCGTGTGCTGTGCGTATGCGTTCAACGATCAATTTCAAATAAATAACTATTTCATTCAATTATTGTATTGAAATAACAAGAAGTTCTTTGAGTGAAAAACAGTTAGGAAAATTGAAGAAAGTGATCCCGAATCATTTAATGAGCCAAATAATGAATCTGAGGACTAATCTGCAGATTTACAAGACAAAATAACAAGTAATAACAATATAGATAATATATAAACCTAAAAACTGGTTCATTCTCGAAGCTATCAACACGTTGAAAAGAGAATATAAAAAAGTTGTCAAAATATTTCAAAATTTGGTCGTAATTTTCGCACCAAATCTGATGCCAATCCTGATGAGATTTTAATGTGACTTTATCCTTATTGAGACGCATAATATGTCGTGTGCAATTTGGGTTAAAAAAGAAATACAAAGCAATTAGAAAAAAAATATATTAATTTTTGTTTGAACATGTAACTGTGAATGAATACACCTCAAAACTCATATATTACGACTTGTGCACAATTTCATGAAATGGTTAGCTGATTTTTTTTTTGTTAAAATTGTTTTTTCCGTTAACCAGCTGTCGTCCCCGTACGAAAGGCAGCCCTCAAAAGTTGAAATTTGTGCGAGCCAAGGATTAACGAGGTCTTACCTTTTAACGTGCGATTCCTAGCACTTTCTCGGGCCATCAGATAAAAATCTGTACTCGCTAGGATTCGAACCTAATAGTCGACCAGCAGACAATGGTTTCGAACGTGCAAGTCTCAACCACTGAGCTACATGACCCTACATTTGACACTATAATAAGTAGTTCTATATATTTTTATACTTGTGGGGGAGAAAGGTTTTACTGTCTGCCAGATCATAGGAACCGACGTGCCGGTCTGCCTTCAAGTTTCCTAAAGTATTTAGGAAAAATAGTTTTTTTAGAAATTTTCAAAATATCTGCCATCACTTTAGAACCGTGATAATGGTCTGCCGTTTCTTTCTTAAATAGCTATAATAGTATATTTTGACATATCCAAACGGCAGCTTGCCTAAAATACTTTTTTAGTTTATGAAATTACCGCTCCTGTCGCACCTGAGTGTAGCTGTAGCCTAAAATATGTCAAATCTGCCGTTCACTGGCTCTTAGACTATTAGGTCTGTCGACCATACTTTTGACACGATCTTATAGAAACAAGTCAAATAGTGTAAGATCTGGACGTCATGCTGGCCACTTGATTGTAGTTTTCTTTGTATCAAATATTTCTTCAACTCTTAATAGATTAGTTCCAAATTTTGATACTGTCTGATTCAAATTGCCGTATCGCTAGAATATCCATCTAGCCACATTCCCCAACCGAATGAATTTTTGAACAAATCAAGCAATAGGTAGGTGAATTGAAGGGGTGGACAAAAAATTGAGAAACACACTAGATGTATCGAAAGACTTGAAATAATATTAGTATTACAGAAACGAGAAAAAACAAGCTTTCTTACTATACTAAACATGACATATTTATAATTCCATTCAATAACTTGCTGATGACGTCACTCCTCCACCAAAGGCACATCAAAAAATATATTCAAATTCACAAAATGGTGTAAAGTGAAATACCCTTCAACTTCCATCCGAAATTTTTCGCCTGCAGCACCCCTGATTGAACCTAAATGGCCATAGATGTTGTTTCTCCATATTTCATAGACATGATTCTATTAGCCAAATAATTATTAATTATTTCTATCTCTACCAAGCTCTTGAATTTTAGTTATAAGTTAGTCCAACTGTAAATTGGAACATCGTATCACAGCAGGCGTTACAGTTGTTATATTTCCGTATAGTTCAGAATTTGTTCACTCTGAAGGTGAATATTATTGTACATCTCGACAAAGATGGGAATTCACGAAATAAACATGTCCTCTTGCAGTTATATATTTCATTCAAAACCAAGGCCATCAACTCTCCTGAATGTAACTTAATCTGCTTCTATGAAGCCGGAATAAACAATTGAGGGATTATAGGTATTTATGCAATAAGTGGAATAATTACACGATCATTATACTAAGTGATGTTTACATAAGGCGTCAACCGAATTGTATAATCACTTCATCACAGAATATCTCTCGGAAAAGCTATTAAGCGAAAAAATGGAACTAGAATAAAGAAACACAATGAAAGAATAAAGCTGGAGTAACTTTTGTAACATACTTACTATATGATGCACTGAAGTGATCTATTTATACAGGTATATGATCAGGTACAGAACATTCTACAGTGTGTTCTCCCCACCAAAAGAAGTGGAAAATTTACTGAATAAATTTTGACCAATAATATTACCTTTTGCATATATGGGAAAGCGTCATCCTGGATTTAAAAATGTGCACAGCCAGAATCAGTGTACCTCCTACTTGACGAAATGTGTGACTGACTTTGATTTTTGTTGAGTATAACACAACATACATGAAACTTGAAGTAACTCATGTCGGTGCTGAATGAGCTGTGTATGATATCACTGAACCATAGATGTTTGATTTACTGGCGCAACTTTGAAGGTTGGAGAACCAAAAAATTATATAAAGCATCACAAATTGATCTACAATTCAACAGGTGGGTTTTCAGTTGATATACTAGTACACCGCCTCTGAAGAATTGAAAAAAGTTAAAAAAGAATGATTTCGATTATAATATGAAAAGAGATAATACCTAATCTGGGGAAAAATCTTTCCTAGAAAGACCACTCCACTATATGTTATGCCCATGGTTTAAACGTTTATAGAACCATTTTAACTCAGGCTGACACCCTCAATTAACATTGTTTCCTATTGTTTCCTGTATTTCAGTGGCTAGTGATTTGGAGTATTCTATATCGGGTGCATTGACAATGTTCTTTGACCCGAAATCACTGGGATCATGTTCTTGACTAGGTTGGTCTACGATTTGGAATATCAGTTTCCAGATGGCTTTGCATAAATACCACTTTCCTTTTCGCGAAATATTCTGTATCCATTTCTACGCAAGGTGGATCTCCTTAGGATTAGGATTAGGATATTATTGCATCGAAGATACATGTGTGCGAATTCTTATTGTGTAATAGACTTTTCAGCTGTAGATTTTTTGAGTAAATAAAATCGTTTATTGCCTCATTGTCATATCAAAAAGGTTGTGTGATGATTATGAGGTTTGTGTGCGTCATATTTGGGACAAGTCTAGTTTCCACGTCAGAAGTCACTCTTTCGGACCAAATAATAACTAAGTACATATCTTTCAGTAAATGTTTCACTGTTACTCAATGCGGTTTCTGTCATAGTGTTGCGAGGGCTATTTGGCTTCAGGATTGTTTGAATCACATATCCATAGTCATTTTGTCGAATCAGAAATTTTGTTATACCTCTTCCATAGTGACCTGCTCCAATTAGTATTCTATTTCTATATGCATTGTTAATTTTCGTTCCTTGATTTTTGGAGCATGTGCGTGTTTACCCATCATGAGCTGCATCTGCAGTGTGTCCGTCATATTGTTTTATTGAGTTCAATTCATTTTTTTGACTCACAGCCTTTTTATGGGTTATGCCACTGAAAATAAATTCCTTGGTCATTGTTGATACATTATTCAGACTAGTACTATTTGTTAGGGAACCGATATTTTTCATTCCGCAGTCTTTATCCCTTGCTGTTTTTTGTAGTACTAGAATGTGATTGTTCAGTTCTTCAATAACTTTCTTTTGCTGATTTATTATATTATATCGTTTAGTTCCATTTCCACTTTAAATGCTTCCTGAGTGAATTTTTTGTTTTCAGTTTTTAGTTTTTGGACGTGTTTACTTCTTACCCAGGCAGCCAGCGTACGTCATAATGATTTAAGGTGATTTTCTAGTCAGGTACGTCATAGTACCAAAATATAACGTGATTTTGACATCACTAATAAATGACGTCAGTTGAAATTACGTCAGCACGACGTTATTTGATCACCTCATTCTGACATATGTATCGATAGATGTCATCAATTGACGTCATTAAGACGTCACTCCATGACACATACAAAATGAAATAAAAAACTGGAAACCGAAATTAAACGAGTTGACAAATATCGCTCACGAGTTTGAATATCCAGTCAATATATTTCACCCGAATAAAAGAACGGAAGTTTCGTCCTCATTAATATATGCATAATACATAGTACAACTATGTAGGTATGTTTATTTGAAAAGGTGAAAAATATGTAAGAAAAAAAACCTAGAAACTTTTGTTGAGATATCGGTCAACAATAGGAGATCCGTCGGTTAGTAATCTTAATAATAATTTTGAATGAATAACCTTTATACCGTTTTTGTCATTTTAAATTTCCCGCCTTTATAGTGGCCCATTACAATCACAGAGCGCATCTCGCGCACATCCGCTCGTCGGCTCGTTCGTTTATGACGCCATGGTCGCCATGTTGTATGATGGGGATAATTCCGATTAATTCTCATTTCCCCTTTTGCCTTTGGTTAATTTGGCCACTGTTTTGTTGTTTTACTGGTTTTTAGTGCTTCATGAAGGTGCTGAGTGTGTTAGGGGTGTTATTTTGTTACCTCAGATAATATTTTGTACAGGTAAAATGTGACTCTTGATTGTCATGAAAGTGTGATACTCAGCTTAGCTGCAGACTCTAATAGCGTATTCGACTGATATGCTCTTAACTTGGTGTAAATGTGTATTTAGTGCCGCATTGATTCAGGACAGAAATCATTTTGTTCGAATCGACCTGGAAAATAATAATTATATTGTGGAATATGTGAAATGTCTATATTATTGGCGCTTTTCCCACGATTCGATAAAAGTAGGTTATTGTGTTCTAATTTTGTTTTTTCAATGTTTATTGACAATAAGAAATCATTTTGAACCAAGTTGTTTTATTTCCGTTTTATAAAATATTACTTGTTTTTTCTTAAGTATAAAGGCAATCTTAACAATGCTCTATAGCTGTTTGGTGACCTACTATTCCAAAAAAATCAAATTTGCAAAGAGGTCCGCTGACATTAACATAATATTGTGTAGGTTTTTTGGTTTTTATATTCTAAAAAAAAAATCCAATTTCAATTATTTCAAAATAATTTTTAAAAATTATGGAGGGGAATTATACGATATTTTGACGAGATTTCCACGTTATTTTGACGTGAACTTTACGTTGTTTCGACGACAATTTAAATGTAAATATTCGTCAGTTCTACCGCAGAAATTACGTCATTTTCTGACGTCACTAGGCTGTGACATTGTGACGGCATTTTAACGTGATTTATACGTCAATTGAAAAGGTGATAAAGACGTAAACACTGACGTAAAAACCACGTCATTCAGACGTACCCTGGCTTCCTGGGTAGTTCCGCTTCTTCCGTCAGATCTAGTATGGCTGTTTCTAGTATGCGTATTTCTCCTATAGAATTCTGATTTTTCTCTTCCTCACAGCAGATAACATGATTACTATCAAGGATTTTGTAATTTTTTTCAGCCAAAACAATGAATACAAGTTGAGTATGTTGAAGGCACAACTGGAATAACTTGGCCTTCAACTGAGTCACTGAGTACTGTACCGACAACCGTATCTGTGCATAATTTCATCAGCATTTGACAAAGCTTCCCTCCTTCTACTTTCCAAGATACATAGAAACTTTGGTTCTTCAAAGTTATTATCCTGTTTTTCACAAATTTTCGCCTGTTCCTGCAAAAATATATAAAATTGAGGTTTTCTATTGTTCTCCTCCTATGAGATATTTTTCAGCCGGACCTGTTCTCGACGTATTCCTTCACATATTTCCTCCAACTGTTCTGCAGGAATTTCCAAAAGCCGGCTTTAATCCTTTTTCTTCAGCTCTGTTGGTTTGCAGTTCTTGCAAAATTTCCTGCAACCGGTCCTGTTTTTTTCATACTCTTTGTTCTTTTATTCTCATGTATATAGTTTCTAGATTCAGTTCCTATTGGTTTTTTCCACTCGCCTCTTTACCTGTCCATTCGAAATTTTATGGAAAATCTGCTAGGATACTGCTTTTTGTTCTTCTCGTTGTTTCTTTGTTCTTTCAAACTTTTTGGGCAATTTTTTTGCAACCAAATAAATTGATCCTTCAACTATTGCCAACGTTCCTCTTTTTTTCCTGTATCTCTTTGACCGTTCGTCATTTCGTTTTCATAGTTATTCATCTATTTTTCGTCTCACTTCCTCTTTTTGATAAATAATTGGTCTTTATTTCCCAAATTCATGTGAAATTTACATCTTAGTTTTTTATTTTCTTCTTTTTTTTGCATACCTATATTATTTTATTTTCTCACATTTGCCTTTATAAAATTAATGTGAATCAAACATAAAGAAATAAATGTCAAGGAAAATTACCCACGTTAGTTAGGTCGCGATCTTACTCCATCCAAGCTTGCTGAGTTAACCTTGACCAAAACATTATGTCAATGACTATTTCGGGTGTTGCATGACTGATCAACAAATGAGTTACGTGAATAATAAATCTCATGTAAATCTGTTTTGGTAATAAAAATAAAGTGCTGGTTCCATATTTTATTTCAGAATAAAAGTCCCTAGCATTCGTATCATTCTATAAAGTGCTATGAAAATAAGTCACAAAACATGTTCTTGACATGATTTTTTGGGTTTATGACCTTCCACAAATGTCAATCAAAAGAATGTATGACAGATTTCATTTGACTCTGTCAAAGAAAGGTCTTATTACCAAAATCGCAATTCAAATTCAGTTTTTTTCAGCGTCTTTCCAAGAAGTTTTGATAACGGAGGCAGATATAGCCTCCGAAACGTCAACAGTTTTCAAAAAAAGAGAAGTATTCTTTGTTAATTCGATCTCATTTTTTTAGATAGGCAAATTCAGTGTAGGGTTACTGACAAAAATTAATTTCGTTCAAGACAGCAGTCTTGTGAACGCAGTAACTTATCGGGCAAATTAATTAATTTGCCCTTCTACACTTGTACAGATTTCTTTGGATTAAAATTTTTTTTTTCATTTTCAGATTGTGGAAGGTCATAAACCCAAAAAATCATGTCAAGAACTGGATTTCCTCCACAAAATCAAACTTTTAATCAATATTCACAAAACATGCTTTCATTAAGATTGTGTTTTGTGGTAATTGTATGGTGTGTGTCATGAGAATTTCTTTTTATTAAAAGGCTTTTCTTCCACAAAAAACCTCACAAGTCATCGACAGACTTTCATGATGTCAAAAATTCAAGGCTTGTTCACTGATCGAAGGCAATATTTTAGTGACCGACGGTATCGAGGCCAAGTTGGACAACACCTCGAGTGCAATGAATACTTTTTGTACGAGTTGCATACAATATTTTTTCTACATAAGTGCAAAAACCAAATAATATTTTATTTAGTTGACACTTAGTGTAGGAAAACAAACAGCCTGATTCAATGGCAAAATATTCAATGAATAATCAATTATACGAATTTGCATTGAGAAATTTAGGAACTAATATGAATACGAATAATTCAACCTAAACTTCCTTTTTATCATTGATGTGTCATTCGTTGTATCATTGAGCACGTTTTTTTGAGGTATTTTCCTTTGTGTTCATAATTTGTATTCAACTGATTAGGCAACAATAAATACAAAAATATTTTTTGAAATTCGTTGATATTCATAGGAAATAATTTCCTAATTCAGTATATGATGAATATGATTGAATGTGATATAAAATAAATACTAGTTTAAAACGTAATAAAATCTCAAAGAAAATGAAGTAAACATGGCGTTTGAATAATTATGTTTATCATGATGAATAACATTTTTATTGCACTAGTCTTATTTGGAGGAAGCAAAACACCAAGTGTACTTTTTTACGCTTTTCAGTAAAATGATGAAATGATTCCACAATCTGAAAAACTTTTGATCCAAGGAAATCTGTACAAATACAGATAGGCAAATTCAGTGTAGGATACGTTACTGACAAAAATTAGTTTCATTCAAGACTTTTGCTTTCTACACTTGTACACATTTCTTTGGATTAATATTTTTTTTATTTTCAGATTGTGGAAGGTTACAAACCCAAAAAATAATGTCAAGAATAGAATTTCCTCCAAAAAAATCAAACTTTTAATCGATGAAATGATATTTTGATATTCAAATAATTATACAGTGACCACCAAAAAGTATGTACCATATGGAAAAAAGTTTATTATTAGAGTATTAGAAAAAAGATTCTTGGGAAAAGTTTGTGCATGTCCGATAACCTAAAAATCGATTTTGACACATGTCACGTGATCGCTGCTATGGCGGCAAATTGAAAAAAATTACTACGAGAACGCAAAAAGTGGGGTAAAATGGCAAGATATCAAAAAAAGTGATTTGAAATAGTTGCTTAGAATTCAATTTGAAACATTTGCATTTCAATGATAATGACAAAACTTTCTCATTTTCTCTACACCAGTAAGCACTAAATAAAAAAAAATGGACCCTGGCTGTTACATTGGTTCGTATCTAACAGTTATATCAGAATTCCACGACCATTGTGATGACATGCCACTCCAGAAACATGATGTTTTCCAGATTATAATCAAGTTTCGATGATAATCGTGCCAGAGCGTTTCACTTCGCATGCAATGTTGAAAACTCAAGCCTCTTTAATTTGACGCACTATTTTTACGATTATGTGCGAAGTGAAACGTTCGTGCACGATTATCATCAAAAATTGATTATAATCTGAAAAACACAATATTTTTGGATACGAACCAATGTAACAGCAAGGGTTCTGACAAAATTCAATTTTTTCAATTTAGTGCTCTCTGGTGTGCAGAAAATGAGAAAGTTCTGTTATTATCATCGGAATACAAATATTTCAGTATGGTCAAGCAATTCATAAGAAAATAATTTGATATTTTTCTACAGTTAGAATACTATTTAAACAAAATTGCTGTTTTCAATATTCCCACATAATTTTCTCAAACTTTGTATATGTGTATAAAATTTAATTCTAAGCAACTTTTTCAAATAACTTTTTTCGATATCTTGCCATTTTATCCGACTTTTTAACTATTCATGGTAATTTTTTTCAATTTGCCGCCATACCAGCGATCGCGTGACATGTGTCAAAATCGATTTTTAGGTTATCGGACATGCACAAACTTTTTCCAAGAATCTTTTTTTCGATACTCTAATAATAAACTTTTTTCCCAAATGGTATATACTTTTTGGCGGTCACTGTATATACCAGCCAAAAGCGTGGCTTTGTGAGGGCTCGCGAATTTTTTTTTTCTCCCCAACATAATCTAAAGCTCCACTGACCAATCCATTTTCAGCCCATTTATTTGAACGTACATAACTTTAGATCCGATATACAGTATCGAAAACTCTTTATGTGGGGTATAGACAGAAATCTACGCGAGCAACAAGGAACGCAATGATATGATAATACCACAAAAACAAGAGAGACGCGCTACTGTGCGCCTCTCCTGTTATCCCACCCGACGCATTGTAGGACCACTTGGCAATGCGACACACTGATAACAGCGCTCGTCGATATCCCGTCCTCGAGCGAGTAGAGGAGACATTGTAATGCTCTCTCAACATATAGCAAGGTTTTCTTTACACTCTCATAAAACCACCATACCCAAGATGAAAACTTTCCGATACTGTATAGAATAATGAATGGTTCAAGACCACCCAATATTTAAATAGCAACTGGTTGACGAAATTCTTTTAATAATAATAATAATAATAAACGTTTTTATTGGTAGAAGCAGAGAAATAACAATCATTAACATTGAAAAATATAAATCTACCAAAAGGCAGACTTAGCTTTCGACTGGCCCACAGGGGTCAGGCAAGTGCTTTCTACCACTCAACCTTAACCTTAACATCAACCTTAACTTTTAAGAAATGAATTCTTTTACATTTTTGTTTCTCGTACATAGTCCGGTGGCATTTTTGAAAAAAATCCGTTTATTTGATGTTAATGTTTGTATATACCCTGTCATTATTTTTTCGTAAACTACTACTGTAGGTACATTTGATTTATTTGTTTCTATAGACAATGGAAGTCCAGAAAAGTGAACCATTGTCAACCACTTTCAAACAAATGTCATATCTTGATGAACATTGACGACTTAACTAAGATATCCAAATTAACCACCTTTGAGTCGATATACTGTAATAATCGCTTATGCCTATATACAAATTCATCTTTTTCAATGTGCAAATCGAACCAACGACGCCGACGATGGCAGTTTTTCTAGGCAATTTGGGAATTAACGACAAACTCTAAAAAGTGAGCATATCCACAATGAGAATTAGATTATACATCTAGTGACGTTCTCTTACATTATATCAAAGAACAGTTAAATTCGATATTTTTTTTTCACACATCTGAACATAAATGGAAATCACTTAGATCTAGAATAGTGCATAGGGCTCACTCCGCTCGCCAAATAGGCACACAAAAGTTCACTTTCTTTTACTGGTGCATCAGTTAACAATGAACAAATAAATACTAAGACGCGCTGTCGTTGTCTTTTATGACATAATATATCATGAATCAAATTGAAAACATCTATTATTGTAAACAAGTTTCATTATTCTGATTGAATGTGTTAGGAAATCAAGTTATGTCAAAGAATAGAAAGCACCTAATAAAACTGGTATTTTGTCTGTGGTTTTATTGTTATCGTCATTGACGTTCTCAAATAAATATGCTAAATGTAGCCACACCTTTTCGTTTCTCCATTCGTTTTTTGTTATTCAACTGAGTCTCATATTCCATTTCATGGAGAATAGAACGAATGTCTATTGGATTTCGAACTCTGTGCTTCCTGTTTGAATTATCCATACAATTATCCATTGTAGATGGATGGAGGGTAAATCATTGATCGATTATCGATATTTGAACTTTGTGTTGAGATATCTGACTGCACTTGTCAACCCGGAGAATCGGAGTGATCCTTACCCTCCAGTGATGAGAGACAAAAATTCGAAACTAGTCTGCAGGTGGTCTTCCTGTTCGAATCCAAACTCTGCTATTTGGTAACAGGGAGCACGTGCAAATGTTACCTCTGCAATGACGAACATTGCATGAGAATGTGTTCGATATAATTCAATAACCGTCGTAATACTAGCTAAGGAGTGGTTGTTTTCAGACAGGTTTTTGCCATAATAGCCCACATGCGTTGTAGGTAGATTGTAGTAAAAAGGGTTAAACATCAGTTAGCAATGATTATCGTTACTGATAACGATTTTCGGAAGAAAATTTGTATTCAGACATCTGTTTCATAAATTATATTCAAGGCGCTTCGGTTACATGGAAAAATGTAATCTCTTGCTGTGAAAAGCACAAGAAGAGATGTCTTAAAGTGACTGATTGGGTGTGATTTGAAAGAGAAAGAAAAGTAAATTTAGTCTCAGATCATACTCTATGTTCCTGAAAATATTCGTCCGAAATGAAGCGTCCGAATCTAGTGTTCAGAATTATTACTAAAAATGTCATATCAACGGACCTTGCTATAGCCACATCTAAAGTTCTATAGGTATATTTAGGTATGAGCAGATTCGCAACTGATAATAACAGGATATCTGAATTGAATGTTGTGGTGTTCACTATTTTATTTAAATAAAACACTTTTATCTTTTCTAACACTTCTATTATCCACAGTCTACATGTACGTTCTCATTGACTCTCCGTATCTGAATGACTACAAAATGTTGTCGTTCCTCCCGCCTCGTCATTCGGTTATATATTACATGACTTATCACTATACTGAATCATCATCACAATTCACCGCCCAGTTCGATACATCACATCTCTCCCTTTGTTTCAAACCTAAATTACGAATAAACTAAACTAAATCGAAATAATTAACAAACATCAATATATACGTTCGACAGTGATAAAAGTACATAGGTAAACATAAGATCCAACCCCTAAACTAAGTATAATATATAATTAACAAACTTTCATTAAATAAATTTGCCAATGGTAAATAGATAAATATGAAAATATAATTCAATTAATGCTTTCATTATAATAATCTCCCATCAACTGTTAGAAGAGCTTACGTATTGTTTTGTCCTTTGGACTAAAACTCAACTTCATCTCATGGTTCTGAATTGTATTGTTGTCCTCACTTCCTCTATCCTTTTCCTTTGTTCGTTTCATCCCGGTCTCTCACTTCACGAACGTCGACCATTTTCAGCAGTACCTAGTAGTTGCCGGATATCCAATTCTCTTGATTTGTTGAATACCATATAGGCTGTAAAGTAAGCAGCTGTTACAACAATTTCATTATATTTACTTATTTCTAGGCTTTCGTGGGCTTTAACTGCTTGTTGTCACTTACTTGACTAATGTGATTTTTCGTTCCTCTATATTCCAAACTTTTTTAGTTAATTACTCACTTTCTGAAATAGGTGGGCAGGAATTGAAGCCCCTGCATGTAGGTTCTTACCTTGAGATCTTTGTGCACCCACATGTTCATGGTCTCCTTCTGATTCACCAGTGCAGGACGTTTCATGAGGGGATGTGATGATGTATCGTCATCTCCTAAGCACCACGATTTCCGATCCCAATGTGGGTTTGGTCAGGTGATTGTGCCCCGAGGAATAGATTTCCCTTCGAAGCCCAATTATATTGAGTTTCGATTTCCTCATGGATTCTCAAGATGAATTTTTGCCAGATTGGTAATTTTCCTGATCCTTCCTTGGTTAGTTTATCTGCCTGCTATTTCCCGTGGAAACCTAAGTGTACGGGAGCTCCTTGTAGTTGGCTCTTTGACCCAGTCCACTACGACACTTGCAGTTCTATTGTGGCTTCAGAGCGCACTCTCTAGCTTTGTCTTCATAGTGAGACTCCACAGCTTTCTGTGCTTCTGCCACCTGACAGTCATGTATAGTCATGATACCGGTAACATTCAGGTACGCTAGCTTTTGGATGTCACTTTTTTTTTCGTTCCCGACTGTTGTATCTTGATACACTACACTACTGAGCCTTGTCAAGCCCGTGTATAGCTATGGTATGAATTTTGTTTGCACTATTTTCAGCGTGCCTGCATGCTCTAGTGATGCTCCTGTTTCAATTTCACAAATAGATTTTGAAAGCAGAAGTATAGTACTACAAAACGTATGGGTGAAAACGGCAGAGCCCGCCTTAGCGATCGTGTAGAAGGAGAAACCGTGACGTAAGGGGAGGTGATAGTCCCTTTACAATACCCCTCCCCTAAGATGGGCTCGGCCGTTTTCAGTCATGTTTGCCAGCATTTTTCAACCATTTAGCGAGAAATGAGACTATACGTTTTGTAGTAGGTATTATACTTCTACTTAAAATTGAAATCTATACTAGAAATTCAAATCGGACCATCACAAGAGCATCCAGGAACGCTGCAAGATAGTGCAAAAAAAATCAAATTGCAATCGTGCCAAAACTAATGGTCCGACCGCACCTGTTACTAATGATCCGATCATTTAATTTTGTTTGTATTTCAATTCTCTACAATTCTTTTGGAGCAACTAGATTGATGTATTAGTTTTCATTTTATAAGCAAAACACTAAAAAAACACGTTTCTTTAATTTAATTGTTTATAACAAATTAATAAATGACAGTTGCGTGTCCAAAACATAGCAGAATATAACTACGGACTGTCCTCATGTGATGGCACAGTCGGTTTCCTAATCGTATTTTTGTTCCGAAAAAAACCTCTATTGATTGTCCTAAGTGTGAACAAGCAGTTTGTCATGTGGTTACTTACTCAGTATGTAATATACCTACTTATTCACCGAACAGATGCAATTGTGCATATTTTTACAACTCAAATAATTTCTCTCCACCGTTGCAATCATGATTCAATTATGTGAACAGTCCCACGTGGATGATATCATTGTTGGAAAATGTCTAATTGCTCTTTGTTCGCATGTTTCGTTACGAAAACATTCAGGACCGGATCTAAAAATCATGCCAGTACGATTCAGCTAAATTTGGCAACATAAACAGCATCATTTCAACACGATTAACAAAACAGATCACACATAATTTTCCCCAATCACCGGTATGATCAAGAATATTGAGAGTTATCTGGCTACGTAATATTGTCATTGAATGCTTTCATCTATGCAGTGCACCCATTAACACTTTGTGGTCCAATTATATTGTCATAATCAAGGAAATGTCTATACAAAATATGCAGAGAAAAAAACCAGGGGCAAACCTAAAACAAAGAAGTAGCGACTTCGACCAAAGCCAGTGTCGGGGCTAACCCGACATCAGACCGGAACGTGATACTGTCGGGGATTGCCTGATATCGGACCGGAACGTTAAAATTTTACTGCCGGGGCTGTCCCGACAAAGGACGACGAAGGGTTAATTCGTCTTCTATCCCAGTTATTTCAAGTGTAACTATATCAGTAAAGTCATCTAGTTCGAAACCATCAGCAATACACTTCCATGGGAAAACCACGGTAGGTTAATTGCCAAGAGTGCGTCGAGGAAGTTGGGTTCCTTGTTTTGCATCAAAACATATTAGTCAACTACTTATGAGCAACGATCAGACCTACCCGGTTATACTGTTCCCATTATATCGAATGCATTTTGTGGACATACACTGAAGATAATATCTTATGTCACAAACTCGCATACTTCTCTGGAACAGCGCAAAAAGCATAAAACAAATAAAATTCGAAGGCCGTTGGATACCTACCTACTTGATGGAAATCCATTCATCCATAAACATGATTAAAATTTTCACAAAATTTATTGTCTTTGCGACATGTTTCGATACACAGTATCTATTTCAGGCGAATGTAGCACAATTATTCTTCATTGAAATATACTCAAATACCTTTCTTATCAATCAACATAATTAGGGACTACCTATACGCATACGTGAACAAAAGAGTTGATTATACAATCCATTTTTCATTATTAATTATTAATGGACTTCCGTCAAGTTGTGATATCCATTCTTCGTGAAAAAATGCACTTGGTAAAAATATCATTAACTCCATATATCAGATCTGTTACAACATGAAAATAATACCATTGACTTATTTGTAATAATTTTCGACTTTAAAGAAAATTTATTCACTTTGAAATATTTTAACACCCTTTTTAAATACGATATGCCCTAATAAATTATTGACAAATTGAGAATAGAAGGGCAAATCACCTCGACAATTAGCGTCTACAAGCACAAAAGTTACAATTTTCGTAAGTTGAATGTACGTAGTTAATGAGCCAACCTAATCTAATCTGGCTAACCTCAAATAGACACAATTGGTTTCGTGCACAACTGACAGACCCTGGAGGTAAAACAACATAACCTGAGAAATCTGACAACCCACCTAACCCCACTTTTTCGCTTTATTTATACTAAAACGTTCTTTAGAATCTTCCAATTGAAACGCAATCATTCTTCAGTAAAAAAAACACGAATTTTCACAAATTATTCAAAAATAGGAGAACAGCAAACGAACCTAAATGAAAAAGTAAGGTTATTTCTTCTTCTTTTTCTACGATTGTTTGTTTTACCTCCAGGGTGTGTCAACCAATGCACCCATTCCAAAGTATCCCACGAAGAGTAAAATCCTGAATTATTCAGTGAACATCGTGAGAGCCGAGGCAAATCAGTGTTCTCCTTGAATTTCAGTGAGTTCAAAACTTTACTGTTCGTTCAAAGAACGAGCACTGGGAAATGTTCGGCAGGTCTCCTAAAAGGCGGCTTATGGATGTGAGGACTGAGTTCGACGGGTCAGTTTCGATGAGACCGCCACCGGTGGAACGATTGATGATATTCCGGAAGAGCATCCATGAAACATAGACAGATCGCGAACCTTTCTGCTGTTCCAGAGAAGTGAGCAAGCTTGCAAACGAATCATCGTCAATGAGACGAATGGCTATTTTTTTGGAAAGAATCTAAAAGTTTCATTGTGTGTTTGGGTGCTGCATATATGAAAACAGTATTCCAGAATAGGTCGAATATGTGCCTGATGAATCATAATCAATTGACAAGAAGTGAAAAACTTCTTGGCACGAAACAGAAAACCATGTTTTTGAGAGACACTTTTGGCAATGGACAGCACATGGTTTGTCCATGAAAGGGTACTGCTGATGGCAATACCGAGCACTGAAATGGTAGATGCCATTGGCGTGGTTACTCCTGCCCACTGTGAGATGGGCTTTTTTAGAGAAAAGACATGCTTGGGTTTCATTCACAAAATTAAGAATATAAAACAATGTAATGAAATGGAGGTGTTCACACAACAAATTAAGCAATTAAAATTAACATTAAAACTAGGAAAGATGGCCAACTTAATTTCTTCCATAAATTAGAAACGGCGCATGCGTAGTCTCTTTACTCACAGCTGATTGCTTTCAAAGAGGAAAGAGGTTATTTATGTAATAGGTTTGACGCCATATTTTCTATATCTCTTATTCCTCACAACACCAGAAGCTCCCGCAGAAGCAATAAGGTAAATGTACTCAGTACTAAACCATACTCACTTCTCTTGGTGATAGTTTTCATGCTGTACTGTAAACACCAGACCCGAATAGATAAAACAAAAACAACAAACCACGATAATCTCAGGTTAGGTTAGGTTAGGTTAGGTTAGGTTAGGTTAGGTTACAACAAACCACGATAATCTCAGGTTAGGGTTCACCTTCTGTTTTCTGATAAAAGAATACCCTAAGACGTTTAAAAAATTGACAGTTGGAACGATATGCGCATGTCTAGTACTTTCTTAATTTCGTTAAATTGATGCTGCCTGAACATCGTCATATTCTTAATTTAAAATTCATCTAAATCTTAAATTCATTTTAGCTTTAGTGATGTTGCATGAATCCACCTTAAGTGCGACTGTATCATTTCACAGCTACTAAACTTAAAATTGACATTTACCCCATGCCGCGTGCTATTTTCTATGCTATTTGATAATTTGTAGCCACAACTAAAAGAATTGTCAAAAGGCCAAATATATTGAAAAGGGGAACATTCTCCATGAAATAGTTATTTACCTAACAAGTGCGGAAAGTAGTACTTTTCCGCACGCGACGGCAGTTGCACGAACGACGCGGAGCGGAGTTCGGGCAAGCCGTTAAGGGCGGAAAAGACATTTTCCGTAAGAGTTAGGTACAATATTTTTCCTACGAGTGTTTTTTTCCATCTTATTTATGAAAAAACAAGGTTTTTAATAAACAAGTTTTTATAATAATGCTACAAAATGACTAATAAGACAGAATAGTTACATAGATCATTTAGTTGGTCCTAAATATCATCATTTTCAAAAATACAAAAATCGTGCGGAAAAGTAAAAATCGTACGGAAAAGTAAAAATCGTGCGGAAAAGTAACTTTTCCGAACGATTTTAAATCGTACGGAAAAGTACAACTTTCAAAACGAAAAATCGTGCGGAAAAGTTACTTTTCCGCACGCTCGTAGGAAAATTGATAAATGAAAAATGTGATTCATTTGTAATATCCAACAGAAAACAACTACTTCCCCGACACAAGCCACGCTGGACATTGAACTACATCTGATAGATATTGTGAAAAGACTGAAAGTTAAAATTCGCATTTTCATTCAGATAGCTGATTTTTTAATTCTCTCTAGTTTTCATTGAAAAAATCATTAAATAAGTTAGATAAGGAGAATGTTACATGAATACCTCCCAAGAGGTTATAGAAAATAGCGACTAAAGTTTGTCTTTCAGTCTTAGATGATTTCACACAACAGATTTTATGAATGTCCTATTCAAATTTTCTGAACTAAAAAGGCAAATATATATTTCCAATAAAAAATAACCTGAACTTATCAAATAACCGTCGTTTTGACGTTCACTAACATCTTCTTCAGGAATGGAAATATTCATTGGGAAATATAATGTTTACATGTGGGTTCCAAAACTTGTATATCCATATAGAAAAGTAGTAATAAATTCAATGATATGACAGGTATCCAACATGTATTACACAAATTTATTTTTACCAACCCTATATATATTTTATCATGCTACATAAGATGATCATCCTTACAAGCATTCATTTATTGTATTTTGAGTGGGCTTAAATGGTGGTAAGTTTATTTGCTCGATGATTTTTGACAAACTGAGTCAATTTGGGTGATTTTGTTTTCATGTCTTAGATCGTAATAGTCATTTATGTAATATTATTATGGTAGTAACACGATAATACATCATGCACCATTATGATCGTTTATGATACTGATGATTACATACAAGATTCTATCTGCATCAATAAATATATAATTTCCCTTCCTATTTCAATTTGTTCAATAAGTATCTGAGATGGAAGCAAGAAAGAGCTTCAGCTATTTTCGTAGGGTTTGGAATATATATGAGGAAGGTGTGTTTGCCATCTTTGATACAAAACGGATCGACGTGGACAGTTTTGTTTCAGAATTGCATAGCCAGTTTCAATCCATATCGTTCCCGTATAAAACTAATGACATTTGTCATTTTTAAATGACTTGGTAGTTAGAAACGACCAAAATCGGCTTGAATTCCATGTCTGAGTACACTCAGATATATTCATGAGAGTTCCCACCACACAGCACAAAATGGCGAGAATGCATTTTTTGGTGAATCGAGCCTTGTTTTTCCTTCTCAGCAAGGAGTGAAACCAAACTGAGAAAATGATTATCCGGAAGGTATAAATATAGGTTAGATAAACGGTTATTTTGTGGGCTTGGTGTACAAACTGATTGGGAAACAGATATAAGAAAACCCTTCGGCATTTTCAGATTTCAAAACTCCATATGAACTGCAAAAAAACTTGGCAAAAAACAGTCAGGGATTTATGATATTAGCTGTCATGAACACAATGCCCATGTCCGATTTTGAACATGCTTTGAATTACAACTACCGATTTCATTACAGACATTTGAAATTAATTGGACAGGTTCATGATCGTAGACTTCCAATGAAATATTTGAGAGTGTGGAAATTGCATTGTAAAATGACAGTTTAAAAAAAACTAAAGAACACGCTTTACTTTCAACATGGATTGAGAAGTAAAAAATAATTGACAATTCAATTACTCAAATGTAAAAAAAGCGTGGGTGCATTCGATCTATATTAGTCTAATTTAACAATACTGGGCTTTCAATAGCTCAAGAGAACGTTGTCAAGCACCCCACTCTTTTTTCACATTTCAATAATTAAATTGTCAATTATTATTTAGTCCATGGTGGAGGTAAAGCGTGTTCTTTAGTTTTTTTAAACTATTATTTTTTTTTTACTAAAAAATCGAAATCTCCGACCCCGAAAACCATACCAATTTTGAATCGAATCTGACCATAATCACAAAACGCGTCCAACATCTTGGGCCGCCATCTTGAATTCATAAATTTCGACAAAAAATTCATAATTTCTTACCCCGAAAACCCTCACACATTAATTTTGAATCGAATCAGACCTATAATAACAAATATCGTCCGCCATCTTGGAACAGTCATGTTTGATTTATGAATTTTGACAAAAAATTCGAAATATAAGACTCAAAAAGCCCCACATACCAATTTTGAACCGAATCTGACGATGATCACAAATCTCATCAGTCATCTTGGAGCCACCATTTTGAATTTATGAATGTTGATAAAGAATTCATAATATCTGAGGCCGAAAACACTTACACAGCAATTTTAAATCGAATCAGACCGTTATCACAAGTCTCGTCCACCATCTTGGAGCCGCATTTTGTTTTTTCTATAATAAATGTCATATTGAATTGTCACCGGAATTATGAAGACATGCCAATTTGCAAATCATTTGGACGTCTGGAAGTGGGTGAAAATCACGTTCATAGATTCCGTTAATACATACATATATACAGTGTGACCCATTTAAAATGGAACCACCCCTGTAGAATGTGCATTTTTCAATCAATCTCAATTTTTTTTCTATTGAAATATTAAGCATGAAAAACTGTATCTTGACACTAACTTTCACAATTTTAGTTTCATTTCCAAGGCACTCTATGATTTTTTTTGTTTGTCAAAAACGGCAAAAGTTTATTAGGCAATTTTTGTTTTCAAATTTGACTACACCACTGGATTCGTAGTCGTTATAAATGAAAACTGTCAAATTTTCATTAAAAAATATTTGTTAACAACGAAGTTACAACAACTTCAATTTTGGAAATAAAGTATTTGTTTGTAATTTTTATTCAGATTATAAACATATCTGAGATCTGACAACACTGTCATCACCAAGTAGAACACCAGTGAATTTATACAGTGAAACTCCGAAGTCAATAGCTCAATCCGTTCTACAGTTATAACTCCTGAAAATATGGTAATGTGCGGAAGAATGTACTAAGTACTGCATAACTTGAAAATGAATTTTTAATTTTCTGTTTTTCTAGAATACACGTCTCGTAACCTAAGCACTCAAATGAATGATTTTGAAGAATATTATTCACAAATCCATTGGCGTAGTCAGATTTTTATTACAAAACGCTTGCACAACAAATCTCTCACATTACCATATTTTCAGGAGTTATAACTGTAGAACGGATTGAGCTATTGACTTCGGATTTTCACTGTACAAATTCACTGGTGTTCTACTTGGTGATGACAGTGTTGTCATATCTCAGATATGTCTATAATCTGAATAAAAATTACAAACAAATACTTTATTTCCAAAATTGAAGTTGTTGTAACTTCGTTGTTAACAAATATTTTTTAATGAAAATTTGACAGTTTTCATTTATAACGACTACGAATGCAGTGGTGTAGTCAAATTTGAAAACAAAAATTGCCTAATAAACTTTTGCCGTTTTTGACAAACAAAAAAAATCATAGAGTGCCTTGGAAATGAAACTAAAATTGTGAAAGTTAGTGTCAAGATACAGTTTTTCATGCTTAATATTTCAATAAAAAAAAAATTGAGATTGATTGAAAAATGCACATTCTACAGGGGTGGTTCCATTTTAAATGGGTCACACTGTACATACATATTATATAAATACATATATACATACATACATACATACAAGTGAAGCTAATATAAGCCTGTTATAACAATAGTATGAAGTCATTATTCATTAAATACCAAGAATAAAATTAAAAATTAGATTAGACAATTTGACTTGACGGTAAGAAGTGGTAGAGCAGGTAAATTCCAACATTGAGTAAACAATTAGAGTAGAAAAATTGATGTAGGTGACCATACTCAAATAAGGAGCAATAAATAGGAATAGAATAAAATGAGTAGTTTAGTAAGCCTTCAGCTCCTGAAGATGTTAACTTTTTTGGTAAAACGCGCGCTGAGTGAGATTGACGTAGTTTTGTTGTTTTGAGTAGCTCGATGAATTTAAATGAATTTCGAATTTTTGGTACCTAGTGGCAGGGGCTACAAAAATTGTTAGAATAATTATACCGTTGAATAGACGATTAGTAGACCTTCTGAATAAGGTGCCGCATTACCCCTGTTTGCATTTAAAAAAAACGCCGATTACGTCATCACACCAACACCGGTGACGTAACGTCTCTCACATGTATATCATGAGATGGGCCGTCAAAAATTATAATTGACATGTTTAAGGATTTCTTCCAAAAGACGCCTATTTTTTAAATATCGAATTTATTCCATACATTTGCATCGTACTGTATATAGCCCCTATATCGCCAAGGGATATCGTGGAGTTCTCTTACAGATGTTATGTCCCTGGTCAAAGGACTTCCTCGGATGAAGTGCCGATAGAATTTGTCGGCTTATTGTTTCCTTATGAATTCTTCAATTTTTGGTATTTTGGCTAGCTCATGCAAATCGGCCAACCGAATGTATCTATCACTATCCGTGACGATACGTTGTACTTTGTTCTGCATCATCTCCAAATGTTTTGGAGACTCCGCAGAACACTGGACAGGCGTAGGTCATTGCTGGCCTAATGACCTGTTTATATAAAAGTATTTTATTCTCCATGCTCAGCCTGGAGGCTCTAGCGATAAGCGGATACACTGTCAGTTTGACATGTTTAATAGGAACAGACGCTTGTCCAGCTGTACCCTCAGGTTCCGCACGGCGTCGGACTCTGGTTTCCAGACCCCTGGCCCCCCAGGTAGGTATACGTCCTTCACTCTCCTCGAGAAGGTTATAAGTTCTGTTTTATCCGGATTTAACTCAATTTTATTTCTCGCCTCAGTTTTATTTCTCGCCTCAATTTTATTTCTCGACTGCCCTCAACCTGGACGCGGCCATAACGCTATGATCTGAATTCGTATATAGCTGTGTCATTGGCGTATATGGCCGTGTCCACCAGGTTGGACATGGGAAAGTCATACGTATATAGCGAGTACAACAAGCACGACCCCTGAGGTACTCCGGCTCCGATCGACTTCATCGACGAGCTGGTGTTATTTACCCCCACCAGGAAAACCCTATTGACCTCAACACATTTATGACCAAGCCCTCTGTCCAGACGGTATCGAAAGCTTTCTAAATGCAAGAAGAAACATGCTTGTTTGCTTCAAACCGACTTTTTTATTTGATCATCCTACTGACAAATTAAGACAAAACTACGTATTACCAAAAATCCCTGGTATTAAATTACATTTTCCAAAGGAACCTACTCCTTCTTCCACTTGGTAGAAAGTTCGAAATTGTTTTGTTCTCGACTTAGAAACAAACCAAGATAACTTCGAAAAATCAGAGATTTTTAATATTATTTTTAGATTTTTGTTGTGATTTTAAGCATATTGAAATCGAGAGTGCAGGCATTATATTCTGCAGTGCGATTTTACTAAAAATATCCATCAGAATTTTAAGATGGTTTTGCTTGTCCTGACAAATTGAGACAATTTTATCCTGAACAATCTCAGTGTTCAATTATACTCCGTAATCATAAACGAAAGATGAGGAATATCTCTTCAGAAACTCCTTGCAATTATTAGTACACTTTGTTACTGTTGTTCAATTGTTGGACGTAATGAGAATATCATAATAAAATAGTTTTTGCGAAGTAATAAGAATGTTTCGCCATCTACAGTCTATACGCTATATCACGCTTCAATAAATTCCTAAATTTCCTTCTATAATAAGACGTTGAGTATAATGTATGTTCCAAAGATGTCGCCAACCGTTAGGAGCTTAGTTTGTGGGTTCGACTTTTCAGTGGTATATGTCGTCTTCAATTCAGAGCTGGAGGCTTAGCCTACTTTTTATTCCAAATAAGCCCTCAGAAATTCTCTCTTCGAAAGGCTTATATAAAAGTAGAATCGTTGTATGAGGATTTTTATGGTTTAATACAACGGTAGAATTAAGCTAAGCAGATAGTCCGAATTATGATGACACCTACCATCCAAAAGCCGAATCAGCATTCAACACACCTAAAGTTTAGCGACATCTCTCGATCACAAGTTGAACTCAATGACTAACAATGGAAGAAAGTTTATAAATTTATTAGAGCATAATTGAGCTTGAAGGTTGTAGATGGCGACAAAGCCATCACGTTTTTACAACGATTTTATTATGATATTTTCATCACATTCGACAGATAGACAACAGTACGTAATTAATTGAAAGAAGTTCACAGACAACTATTTCCGATATTACAAAAATTGTTTTCAATGGTTTTTGAGAAGAACATAATTCGCGTATTGATTGCTCTTACTGGAATGTAATTGAACACAGGATTTTTCAGGATAATTGTCTGAATTTGTCAGGACAGAGGAAAAAACCATTTTGAAATTCTGATGGTTACTTTGTCGTAAAAACGCATTGCCGAAAATAGTTGAAAACCGCTGACACTTTCCATGAACATATTAAAATAAAAAATTAAATGTTATTCATATACCTACATGATGTGAAATAATTCAAATTCCTACAAAAACCGAAAAAATTACTTTGAAATAAGCTAAGCAGATAGTCCGAATTATGGTGACACCTACCATCCAAAAGCCGAATCAGCATTCTACACACCTACAGTTTAGCGACATCTCTCGATCACAAGTTAAACTCAACGACTAACAATGGAAATAAGTTTATGAATTTATTAGGGCGTAATTGAGCATGAAGGTTGTAGATGGCGATAAAGCCATCACGTTTTTACAACGAATTTATTATGATATTCTCATCACATTCGACAGGTGAACAAAAGTAAGTAATTAATTGAAAGAAGTTCACAGACAACTATTTCCGATATTACAAAAATGGTTTTCAATGGTTTTTGAGAACAGAATTCGCGTATTGATTGCTCTCACTGGAATGTAATTGAACACAGGATTTTTCAGGATAATTGTCTAAATTTGTCAGGGCAGAAGAAAAAACCATTTTGAAATTCTGATGGTTACTTTGTCGTAAAAACGCATTGCCGAAAATAGTTGAAAAAGCAGACACTTTCCATGAACATATTAAAATAAAAAATTAAATGTTCTTCATATACCTACATGGTGTAAAATAATTCAAATTCCGGCAAAAACCGAAAAAATTACTTCGAAATTTCTAGCAAACGAAAAAATGAGTAGGTTCCTATGGAAAATGAAATTGATGTTCTTTCGTGAAATGCATAGTAAAAAGTTTTAAATCCTGGCGAAATTGGAAAATAATTCATAACTCATATTACAATATAAAAACTCAAATAACAAATCGAGACACATTTATTTTTTATATTTCTTTATAGAAGAAAATTTCGAACATTTTAATTCTTATTTGTATTGAATATCGAAATGCGAACAGATGATAGGTACTAACAGAAACATTCTAATTCTCATTTATATAAATATTTATATCGAAATTTGGGCATTTCCCGGACTAGTCCGGAAAGTACTTAGTTCCCGAACTAGTCCGGGAAGTGATACTTTCTCAAAGAAAAATCGTCCGGGAAGTAGGTACTTCCCGGACGGTTGCCGAAAAAAGATATTTCCGAGCTTTATATTACAATTTTGTAGTATCTGTCGCTGGGTTCCAAAAATTCGATATTCATTCAAATCAATCGAATAAATGAATATAGCTTTCTTCTTGATTCTACGCCACATGAAATTGGTGTTTGATAATCAACAAATTGTTTAAATCATTACTAATGTTATTGAAGGTTGGTTCCAGTATTAGAATGGTCTCCTACCATTCCCCCTTAATAATAATGTTTTGGCCCTAATTTGCGCCACACATTTTACATTTATTTTAACGTTTTTAACTTCTTTGACATTGAAACTCCACTTTGAGTATGGACTACTTCCTTCAAATGAATGTTTGGAACCTTTGGTGTGGATACAATTTAAGAAATAGAAACTACCAAAAACACCAAAACTACGTTCACTCCACACGAAAGGTGCCACCTTCAGGAGATAAAAGCTTACCACAAACTACTTATTCTATTTTATTCCTACTTATGCTTCTTATTTGAGTGGTTAATTGCACTCATCATCCCCACCATGAAATGTTCTGCTCTAATTGTCTACTGACCGTTGGAATTTACATTATCCGCGTTCATACTATTTTTACATTGTAATTTCCAGATCATGAACATGTCTAATTAATTTCAAACTTTTTTATCAAGTCGTTTTTTTTTCTGTTATTTAAATTCGGATATGAGAATTGTGCTCTTCAAACCGTATAGACTACAAGCAGTACAAGCCCGCATAACAATTTGGGGGGGGTCATTTTCTCGACATGATACATGTTCAGAAAGATGCTGCTATATGAGAAAATAACTTTAGACACTATGCCGTCAATTCTGGGTGGTGGATTTGACTATAATAATAATAATAATTTTTCATATGAAGAGGTGCTTTTCGGACAAAATATTCTTGTACGGCATTCCTCACGTGGGTAGACTATGAAATAATAATCTCCTAGAACCTACTGCCTGCCGTACAAAAATAATGGGACCGGAAGACAGGAAAATAGGAAAATAGAAAAAAATCCTGGCTTGCAGTCCCATTATTTTTGTACGGCAATCGGTTCTAGGAGATTATTATTTAATAATAATAATAATACTTATAATATGTCTTCATTCATACTGGCATTTTTTCATAGCAGGAGAATAAATAAATCAAAATATGCTGTCGACAGTATGATAGGGCGGAATTCAGTCGCCTATATCCGAAGACATCGGAAACTGCTTTTCCATTCAACCCCACAATCTTAACGTGAGGAATGCACATCTACAGATAATTTTTTTTTTTATTATTATTTTAGTCAAATGCACCACCCAGAATTGACGGAAGTCCTAAAGTTATTTTCTCATATAGCAGCATCGTTCTGTACATGTTTCATGCTATGTCAAATGATCCCCTCACAAATTGTTATGCGGGCTTGTAGTCTAGTACTTTCATGTCCCTTTTGGTTTGACCCACAGACATCTCGCAGTCCTGATAGCTAATATCATGAATCCCCAACTTTTCAATTCAGATTTGTTGTAGTTTGAGCGAAATTTTGTATTCCACCTTCATGAGTGAGTGATCTGAAAATGCCATTGAAACATCCAGTAATTCCCGGTTGCATACCCAAGTAGCAATTCAACGTTGCGTCAACGTGTTCGAAAAAGTTGTGCAACCAAACATAAGTTGCGTTGCCGACGTCAACACAACGTTGTCACAACCCTGTTTTACACCAATTTGGTAAATAATTTTTGGGTTTTCACAACGTTTCTGCTGTAACTGTAGGTAACAGTTGGTCGTTTCCTAAACGTTGCTGAATTTACTTAAGAACAACTGCACACCAGCGCCCTCTCAAGCAGCAATGACAGTTTATTTTCTATGGTGTTCAGAAAATAGTTGATTTATCAACCAAATAATTACTGATGGCCAAAATGGACACTAAGAAAAAACTTTCTGGCAACTACTACCGCTAGTTAATATCGAAATATTTCATGCTCAATATTACAGAAAAATAACGATTACGAAACAGAAATTGCCAACGCACTTACTGTCAAATATACCATCGTTTCATGCTAAAAAACACGTGGGCTTTCGAACTGTTGCGAAGTTTTCAAATGTCAAGAATAAGAAATATATATATTTTCATAAACAATTTTCAATGTTGATATCGATACCTATGAATTATTTATAGAAAACTAAAATGAGGCTTTAAAATCATTTGTAAATGTTTGTTTTACATCCCAAGTTTTAATGGCCGACCTTGTTTCCAAATAGAATTACACTTCCAATATGGCGTCAGAGTATACAAGTCGTCAACGCGACCTTGGTTGTCAGGTAACTAAAAACTACTAATTTTTAACGTTAGTCTGTCATACAACCAACTTTATACCCGAAGCGCGACTGGAGTTGCTTATCGTACCAAAAACTGAACCAATTCCAACTAACGAATACATTCCGCTCCACATTTTGTAACCTGTATCTTTCGCGTTTTTCCCTCAGTTCTTCCAAACTATTAAACTGTTGTACATGGTCATAATCGTGTTGTTTCTCCTGGCTATAATACAGTTGTTCCTCTGAAAAAGTAGTTGCTTTCCTCAATATCTCTCTATTCAGGTTGGGACTTGTTCCTAAAGAAATTAAACTTAATATTGCCAAACTGTCTGTCTTCATGTTAGCTTTTGCCCGTGAAGTTTCTTCACGACTTTTTTTTTATCTGTAAGAGAAGACAGTGTAAGCACTTTTTATTTCCGATTCGAAAGGTAGGTTAGGATAATTCTACTCCTTTTTCCTTTACTATAAATAAATTTTCTGTCAAACAATTTAGCAAACAATGGTTCTTGTCACTGAATTAAAAAATATATAATAAATTGAGTAAATAATTATTATCTAAATTTGGCCTACACGTCCTCTGCAGTAAATATTTGAAGGAAGGTTAGTTGTGAAAACGTTTTCAATTTAACTGAAAAATTACCCACTGCTTAGTTGAATCTCACAAGGTCGCTTTACTGTCGGGAAAACGTTTAAAATAACTAAAGTTGTCACTTAAACGTTTTTAGAACGTTATGCGCATTCCCAGAATATTTACTACTTGTAGTCGGTTGAGTAAACGTTATGACAACGTCGTAGCTTGACTGATGTCATGCTCAACGTTAAAGCAACGTTGACCGGTGGTTTAGAGAGCGTCGTTTCATAAATGACTAATTTCTACACCAACTACAACTATGTGGTTGTCGTCGCCCAAATGCTACTTGGGATATAAGCAGATCGTAACAAAAGAAAATAACGGGGAAGGAAAGTAAAATATTTAAATATGGGAAAATTTTTAGAATGGGAATCAACAACTTGGTAGAATTCTTTTTAATGCATTCTTTTTAAAAAGGCCGATCTCACAGTGGCCAACATAATTATTCCATAGGTATCCGTCCTCCATTTCCATGTTCGGTATTATCATCAGCAGTACCGTTTCATGGGAAAACTATGCAGGGTCCATTGCCAAAAGTTTCGTGACAAGAGCTATTATAAGGAACACTCCTGAAATACTGTTTCTGTATATGGCTCCTCTGAAACTTTCAGATCATGTTCAAAAAAATGGAGCCATTCGTCTCGTAGGTGATGCTTTGCTCACAAGCTCGCTCGTAGTTTAGTCCGTTGCTAAGCAACAATAATGACATCGATCAAAAATTTTTATGCATTTATAAAAATTTCTTAATTAAGTTTGATTGCGATTTCAAAAAAAATAGTACGTGTAGCTCGTAGTAAAAGCACATTACCAGACTTCAATGCTTACATTACCGTCCGGGAATGTAATGCTTTTACTACTAGATACACAATATACTATTGTTTCGATAATATGACGAAAAGTGTCTAGAAAATATTACATCTTGAATGAATATATATTTACTTCAGAATTGGTAAATAAGATTCATAAACTATTCTGACTTTGTTTTTGTTAAAAATCTTTGAGTTGCTACAGTTATACCTAGTTAATGCCAGTTCTTATAGACAGTTGCGTTTTGCCTCCCTTCCCCTTTATTTTTTTAACATAAATTTCATTTTTATGAGCATTTGCCAAATTTCAAGTTAATCAGATGACTAGAAGTGGGTCAGAGTTCACTGCAAGTTTTGATTAGAGACACCGGGACATGTGAAACTGAATAAAAGCTTATAAAATTGCGAGAGTTTCTTTTGATTATTTTTCCGCATTACCTACAATTCTATTATTTAGGATATGTTCCAAAAGTAACCAGTTGCTAACCGCTACTAACCAGAAATTTGACAGCGGTTATCTGAAAAATTTATAATTACTGGTTACTTTCGGAACACTTTGGTGATTGTGTTGTGATTACTGATTGGTGTGTCTGGTGACAAAAAATTACATTTAACAGCACAACGCATAAATACATGAGCCAGCCATTAGACTGTCCAGCGTTCCCAATTCTTCCTGGCAATAACCACAAAAGCACATATCTTCAGTCAGAAAAATCGCAATTAATGATAAGTATATAAGTTTTACGGTTGTCAGTTGTCACTTTTGTCAATCTCACCGCAAAGGAAGTGTTGGTTAGTAAATTGACGTTTGGTTCACCAGCTTTCAGGCAACCGTGTTTCAAATATCACCACTTTTTCAGGATCACCGAACTAGCGGTGATTTTCGGAACACCAAACCGCATTTTCGGTGACTTTTGGAACATATCCTTAATACCAATGGTTATATAAAGTTAGATATTTACAAGACGAAGTACAATCGGTCTAATTGAAAGAAAAAATCACATATTTTTCCGGCCTTGTGATGCGCCGAATTCAAGTAAGTTGAAACTTTGAATTCTTATCGAGTACTTTTCACACATATTTTCTATTGCCCCAGAATTCAATATAACTAAAACCTATCATCTGTGATCCCTTCCCCTGCCCCATCCGATGAATGAAATTAAATGAATGTTCTATGAATAATGTTCATAGCATAGCATCACACGTTGAAAGGTAAGGGCCTTGTCTTCCCTAGCTCACAAAAGCCCCTGGAAGAATTCTGAAACTTAAGTAAGGGTGCAACAGGTTAACAGAAATAATAATTATCACTCTTACTTTTGTTTTCAATGTTTAGGTGAATCTGATTTTTAAATTCAGTGAGTTCATTTTTTGCAATTTATTTAATAAAATATGCACGAATAATTTTTGATAAGGATTCAATGATTTCACGTTTTAAATACGGCCTATGCATATCCGTTTTCGTTCTTTGTTTCGCATACTAAGCCAACCAATGAATACCTAAATAAAGACGCAAATAACTTGTACTACCCTTTAATAGTTATTTATGGTACTAGTGTGTTATGTTGAAAATTAGTCACGCGAGAAATATTTATACGACGAGGCCGTCAAGTGACTTAGGAAACATAACACACGAGTGGCATACGTGACAGTAATGACTAAATAAATAAATATTATATAATACTACTTTAAATATGAACTTGATTTATAATCCATAACTCACTAGTGTGTTATTTGATAGTTTACTTGTCTGAAATGACATTAATAATAACAGTCATAACTATCATGTGTTGGATAAAAAATATTTCGTAGTACTCCTTTAAAAGATATTTCGTAATTGAAAACCCCGGTGTCAGCCCCCAGCAAACTCACTTTGTGGAATTTTTTTACAATATTGCCAAAATTACCACTTTTTTGTATTTTTACAAATACTTATCTCAAACAGGATTGAAGGAATATTTCTACAGTTGATGAAACATTGCATTATCCACTGAGAAAATCCGGAAAAACCTCTGAAAATAAAAGGTTTTTCAAAATTTCATAATTTTTATTTTCAAGCTGGACAATCTTGTGGAAAAAAAAATAGTAAAAAAAGTGGTAATTATTGGCAAAACTCCTTGTTGAAAAAATTCAATAGAGCTATTTTGGTGTGGCTGGGATTTTTATCTATGAACTATCTTTTGAATGGTAGCATAGGTTATTTGTATCTTCATTTGAGTGAAAAAAACCTCTTATTGGTGGACCTATACGTTAGGTATGAGTTAAGAATCGAAAAGGCATATTTTTCGAATTGATTCCAATTGAGGTGTTCCACTTCTTTATACAAACACTCCGTATAATGTCCAAGGTGGTGTACGTGTGGACGGTTTTTTGGTACCTCATGCTCAAATAATTATTTCAATTGTGTGATGATTTCAATATATAAAAAAAAATCTTTGGAAGAGAAGACATTTTTTGAAAGGAAATAACTTCATTCTGAACGTGTATGAATATTACGGAACGGATGCTGCACTGAAAGTCATTGCCCAAAGACTAACATGTGACCCGGTATATGAAATGACCTGAAATCAGGCTATTGCGATGTACATTCACCTTTACTAGGCGACCACATAAAAATAGAACAATATTTACTGCGCAGTTTCTTCGCCGTTTTTATCAAGTACTTTTGGTTTCAGAGTAACGGGTTTTTTGTGGCTGGTGAAACTATTGTCGATCAACATATTTTCCCATTGAGAATCGCACGGTATTCAACGATCTCTTTTATTGCCAATTCATCCAATAGAATTAATTAGCTACCATTTGCTGAACATCGTATTGCAGTGCGTAATACTGCAATAAATAAAAAAATTCACCATGGCAGATCAATGATAATTTTCCAAGAGTGTGCAGAAGATTCTTGAGTACAAAATTTCCTTTCATTTCAACAATGATATTTGGAAACTTATTTTTTTTTAAGTCGCTCAAGAATGCCTACTTTCTTTGAGCAACTTCTGACCCCAAAATACGCTATACTCTTTCAAGAATACCGTAGAGTAAATTCCCATAAGAACCTAGGCATAATACATATTTACATAATTTACTCTACGTTATTCTTGAAATGAACTATAATCTAGTATTTTAGTTCGTTGCTAAGCAACGACCTTTCCTGATTCGAAAGGATTTTTATTTACAACCATATATGTAATGCTGTCATTACTAACGTCATTGAAGGTTGGGAAGTGTCACATTACACATCTCTACTTCCCGACCTCACTTCCTGCCCTCACTTCCCGCCCTCATTTCATCTATTCTAGATGAATATTTTTCTGACATTTATTGACTTTATCTGACATTTATTTATATTGGTGACAATTATATACCCCGTAGTCACGGTAACAATATATCTACTTGTAAATATTGATTGAAAGTTTAATTTCGTGGAGGAAATCCGATTCTTGACATGATTTTTTGGCTTTATGACCGTCCACAATCTGAAAATAAAAAATGTTAATCCAAAGGAATCTGTACAAGTGTAGAAGGGCAAATTAATTAATTTGCCCGATAAGTTACTGCGTTCACAAGACTGCTGTCTTGAAAGAAATTAATGTTTGTCAGTAACGTACCCTATACTGAATTTGCCTATCTGAAAAAAATTAGATCGAATTAACAAAGAATACTTCTCTTTTTTTGAAAATTGTTGACGTTTCGGAGGCTGTATCTGCCTCCGTTATGAAAACTTCTTGGAAAAACGCTGAAGAAACTGAATTTGAATTGCGGTTTTGGATATAAGGTCTTTCTTTGACAGATTTCATTTGACTCTGTCAATTCAGTGTAGGGTACGGTACTGACAAAAATAAATTTTTTCAAGACAGCAGTCTTGTGAACGCAGTAACTTATCGGGCAAATTAATTAATTTGCCCTTCTACACTTGTACATATTTCTTTGGGATTTTTCACCGCGTTCTTGGTAATTTGTCGATAAATGTAATATTTTAGGTATGTTCAAAACGAAACAGAGATTTATTAATTTTGATCGAAATATGATGGTTGTAAATAAAATAGTATACAAACCTCGGTAGGAAGTTTAATTCCTGTCTCGTGATCATAGCTAACCTCGACGCTTTGCGTTTTGGTTATCTTACTAATCTCTCGACAGAAATGAATCTCTTCCCACCTTGGTGTGTAATATACTATTTTTGCCAGACTAACGTATGTGAGCGTATTCATATTTCGACATTGAATTATTTGGCAATAAACTTAAGATGGCATTTTAAGCAGGATTTACTAACTCCGGTAGTATCCCGCACACCTGGACATCATCACTGGCCATTTTAAATATTTTTTCGAAAACTGAACTCAAATGTTGACATTTTCGTTAAAATCTCAATTAGCGAAGTGGCTCTTTCTTGTTCTAGAACATAAATAGAATTTTTTTATCTAGAATGCCAAATAATACTTTGGCGTTTTGAGAATGGAAGTTATTTTGTTGAGTTTCAGCGAGTCAAAATAACCATTTGAAAACGCAAAAGTATTTAGCATTCGAGATGCAAACAATAATTTTTCGAAAACTGCCTTAAAACTAATATTTGAATGAATAGCGTCTCACAAGCGCTATTTATAACAGAGTCTTTTAGGGAAGACATATTAACCAACAATAATGATATTGCCCCATTATTCTCGGAACTGAAACATTTGTTCGAACAACTTCAATTTTCCGAATAGGTGTCTTTTTCTGCGTATGATTTGATGCAGTCTTTGGGCCCAACTAGTTTTTCATCAGGACAACAAGACAGTTCCGAATTTTTAGGATACCTGCTGAGTACACTTTATGAGCAGGAGAATAATACAGTCGATATTTTTGAATGCCCTGATGGTGAGGAATTACAACCTATCGCTTCTTCAGTACAAAAATCAGTTTCACGTTGTAGCAAATGTAGAATGAATAGCAAGATCTTCAATGACTGTTTTGAATTAGAGCTCGCGTTTCCCAATCTTTCATAAATTCAGCCAATACAGAATCTACTCATTCATCACCTGAGACCAGAATACCTAACAGGTGATAGTCAACTGTGCTGTCAAATGTGTTTAATAACAACAGACAGCCATAAAATAAAAAGTATAGTTGAAACACCTGCAAATCTTATCATAACTCTGAAGCTCTTCAGTTATGACTCAGCAACACAAAGATGTATCAAACTATTTCACCGAATCAAGCTAGAAGAACACCCCAATCTAGCCGACTGCAATTACGAGCTTTACGCAGTCATTGTTCACTGTGGTTCTGGAGCTGATTTTGGCCACTATTACACCTTAGCCAAAGATAGAACGGACTGGTATAAATTTCATGACAATTCCGTAAATAGAATACCTTCTTTGGACCTTTTGGAGCCTTCATCATACATCCTATTTCACCATAGAGCAGATTGTCACAATTCGTCGGACCTCTTTAGAAGTTCTCTACCAATGAATTCCAACTCTTTAGATGATGTGGTGTTACAGGTTTTTCCGGGTTTCCCTGCAGCTCTGAAAGCGAATGCGCCACCCAATATCATCAATATCAAGCCGCCCCGGAGCGCCGATCAATCATTTTGATGTTTTTATTTTGTTCTTGTTAGTTACTTTTTACTTTGTTCTTGTTAGTTTATGTGTTAATTTAAACTAATGATAATTTTTTTTATTTGAATGAAAATAAATAAGTATCTGTCATTGTTAATTGACATTTCGTGACATTTCGTGACATTTCGTGACATTTCGTGACATTTCGTGACATTTCGTGACATTTTGTGTTTGAACCAAAACAAACGATCTAGTAGATATTGTTTGCATGACTATAGTAATAGTAGCAACGTAATAAATTATAAACAGGACGCAAAAGTCTTTGTTTGGCAACCGTCCTGGAAGTACCTAGTTCCCGGACGATTTTTCTTTGACAAAGTATCACTTCCCGAACGAGTCCGGGAAGTACGGATTTTCCGGACTAGTCCGGGAAATACTTGAACTTTAATATAAATATTAATATAAATAAGAATTAGAATGTTTTTGTTATAGTACCTATATTCTGTCCAAATTTCAATATTTAATGCAAATAAGAATTGAAATATTCGAAATTTCCTTCTACAAAGAAATATAATGAATAAATTTGTCTCGATTTGTTATTCTACACGGTTGCCAAAAAATTGTGTACGCAACACGTCCAAAAACAGTCCTAGAATCTTGTCCACTCGTCCAAAAAACAGTGTTTCCCGGACTTGTTACGTAAATTACTATTACGTTCTAGAACATGAAAGTCTTTTTTCTAGATACGTCAAAAAATGACAATGTTTGCGCATTGATAACAATATGCAAGCAATTTATTTCTAAACGTTTAACAATAATTAGGGCTTTTTAAGACTTTTCAAATTGTGACAAAATTTTACACTACCTAATTTTTTTTTTTGACATTTACAGAAAAAATTGTTTGCAACTCGTTCGCGAAATGCAACTTTGGTGATCGGGAACTAATTTTTTTAACGAGGCGCAGCCGAGTATTTCGCGCACTAGATACAAAAAATAACTATTACGTTATAAAACAAGAAAGAGACACTTCGATGAGATTTTAACGAAAATGTCAACATTTGAGTTCAGTTTTCGAAAAAGACTTATATTGAAAAGGGGAACATTCTCCATGAAAATTGAAAAATGAAAAATGTGATTTATTTGTAATATCTAACAGAAAACAACTACAAATAAATCACATTTTTCATTTTTCAATTTTCATGGAGAATGTTCCCCTTTTCAACATGAATACCTCCCAAGAGGTTATCTTGAACGATGGAAAATAGCGACTAAAGTTTGTCTTTCAGTCGCAGATGATTCCACAATAGATTTTATGAATTTCCTATTAATATTTTCGAACTAAAAAGACTTATATGTTTTAGAACGTAAAAGACTTTTTTCGGCAACCTTCCGGGAAGTACCTATACTTCTCGGCAGAGCTGTACCAAAGCACAGTGCTTAGTGCTCGTGAAAGTGCTCGAAGCACTTTTATGCTCCTGAGCACTGTGCTCCCGAGCACTTTCCTAATTCAGTGCTTAGTGCTTAGTGATCCGAAGCATTTATCGAAGCTCCGGAGCACTAGAGTGCTCCAGAGCACTTTTCGGGATTACTGAGCACTGAGCTTTTCCATATAAATGAATCTTGTCGAAACAAGAAGTCGCAACAGATGGCACCCGGCGACACCCCTTCCAAAAAAATCATTTTTCTACGATAAGTACTACGTTTAGAAAATTGCTGTTTTGTGAAAAAATAGTACAATTTTGTCAGTTGATTTTCCTTTCTAAAAAAATAAGTTCAAAATAACTTAATATTACTTCTTCTTTTCAAACTACCTTGACGTGTCGGAGATCAAATCTGTCTCTGTTAACAAAACCTTTAAAACAATAATTTTTTTATTATCGAGTCAAATTGTTATTTCGTTGACGGAAGTCAAAAAAAGTTTACCAAAAATTTCGTAAGGATGACATTTGCCATCTTGATACAGGGGATGTGCGGTATGTCAATTACCATTCTGTTATTTCAAACTTATTTCTTGTGTAACCATATGCGGCCATTTCGATTTGATTTTGATATACATGTTTTGGTTTTTTTCAGACTGTGCGAGGTTAAACACTCAAAAAACAATAATAATAATAATAATAACTTTATTCTTCCCACGAAACATTACATGTTTATGAATAGGGATACAGATAGATAGAATACACACAAAGTAATTTACAATTTAATTAATAGCCAAAGTTAGGGAAATATGAAAAGTTATAACGATATAGGGTGGGGGTGGTGGTGTTAGTAGAATACTGAGAACCTAATGAACACATTCAATTTTTTCTAATCTATAACAAATATATATATTTTTTATATTGATTTTATACATTCTTATTCAGTTGAGTAAAGGGTATATTTTAATTCGATTTTGAATTTTACTATTGATTTAACTGTTTTTAAGTAATTAGGAATCGAATTGTAAATTTTTATTCCATTATGATATAAACATTTCTTTCCAATTTCAGATTTAACATTATTGATAGATAAAAATTTTTTTTGTCTAGTGACATAATTATGAATTTTGTCCATTTCAATAAAACTTATATTAGATGCTATTTTTATTTTATTTTTAACAAAACCAAACATTCAATCAATATTCCTATTTTATTGGAATCAAATTGTTGATTCCAGCAATTCTACTTCAAAATAATATATTATGTTAGCAGTGTTATAAACGTCCTTTCAATAACTAGTATTTTATTCACGAGTGCAGCGTTGCGGAACGACTTTTTAAAAAAAATTGTGTCGAGGAGTTCCTAAATGCTTTACATATACCGTACTTTTTTTACGAATTCATATTATAACCACAAAATTGTATATTTTTTTTTATTTGTGAAGCGAAACGTATTCGTTTTTTGTATAGAAAATATTGTGGATTAAGAAAAAGAATACGAAATCGATATTGATCCAGTGGCGTGAAAGTTGGGGAGCGGCAAATAGGGGTACCCACCTGCCGTACGCCCCTGTTTAGAGTTACAAACACATGATTTACCTTGAAATATGAAACTGAATGCTGTTAAGTGATATACCAAATTTCATTAAGAAAAGTTGAGCCGTGATGGAGTTATTCTGGAAAATATATTTTTTTGTGTCACTTTCAACAACCTGTAACTCGGTTGATACTCATTTTAGGGTATATGTTTATTAGAACTTTCAGCCTTAAAATGAAGTGAGGATTCTACCCTCGGAGTTTGTCCCCTTTATTCTGGGACACCCTGTATGTACTTCTCGAAATGCTCTATCTTCTCAGGTAAAAATGTTTCATCAATCACTTTTTCACGACCTACTACGATCACAGAATGAATACCAAAAATTTTGCAAAATTTTGGATGGGGCATTCGGTTCGAACCAATCTCTAATGACTCCATGCGAAATTTCAACGTGATATATTTTATGCTTTTACGGGGTGTTTGCTATTCCTGTAAAAATTTCTTTCGAGTCACTCTGTATGAAAAATTACGTGTGAATTGAAATGAACTGAGGCAAGGGGACGGAATCAGATGATCTGTTCACTTATTGTAAATAAACACTCATAATTTCCTAAAAATAATTGATTTTTGAATAATAAATAATAATGAATATAGAAACGTAATATCAATGAAGAAAATGAGAAACTGAGACACCAACAATTTTAAATCTTTGTATGTCCTATATATCCCCTTCCATTCTCTTTACATTTTTCGTATCTTCTGCGCAAGTTATGTCAAACTCTAAGCAGTTCTTTAGGTGATATTTCACTGAATACTGCCACAATTATTCGTCGAAACTCTTCTTTGGTCCTTGATCCAGTTTCATAAACCTTCTGTTTCCCCAAAAGTAGAAATCCAGAGGGGTAAGATCAGGCGAACGCGGCGGTCAATGTATTAACGGGATATTGCGAAATTTGTATTCAACCATCGTCGTACATTACCAGCATCATGGATGAAAGCACCTCACAATTGAAAAATTATAGTTGTACCAACATTCATGGGTATTTCTTCAAGAATGTCCATATAATTGGTTATTTTGATATGAAATTACCCTATTTGTTCTAAGTGTAGCTTCATCTGTTAATAAAATGTTTTTGAGGAAGTTATCATTGGTCAGATAAATATCTTGAGACCACCAACAATATACTTTTCCTACGAGCGTGCAAAAAAGTAACTTTTCCGCACGATTTTTCATTTTGAAAGTTATACTTTTCCCGTACGATTTTTACTTTTCCGTACGATTTTTACTATTCCGCACGATTTTTGTATTGTTGAAAATGAGGATATTTAGGACTAATTAAAAGATCTTTGTAACTATTCTGTCTTATTTTGTAGCATTATTATAAAAACTTGTTTATTAAAAACCTTGTTTTTTCATAAATAAGATGGACAAAAACACTCGTAGGAAAAATATTGTACCTAACTCTTACGGAAATTGACTTTTCCGCCCTTAACGGCTTGCCCGAACTCCGCTCCGCGTCGTTCGTGCAACTGCCGTCGCGTGCGAAAAAGTACTACTTTCTGCACTTGTTAGGTAAATAACTATTAAGGCATATAATGCTGGTGATGTCCGAAGATATAATCAAAAATTTCCGCTGGAATGGATTGGTCGCAATAGCGCGTTAATTCATTGGCTGCCGCGTTCGCCTAATTTCACCCCACTGGATTTCTACTTTTGCGGAAGTGTTTAACAGATGGTTTATAAAACTAGACCAAGAATAAAGAAGAGTTGCGACAAAGAAATTTGGCAATGTGCAGAGAAATATCAAAAAGAACTGCGAAGAGTTGGGCATAACTTGCGCAGAAGCTATGAAAATACGAGGATGGAACATACAAAGATTCAAAATTTTTGGTTTCCCAGTTTTTCATCGGCTTCATTGATATTACCTTTCTTCATGTTTGTTTCAAAAATTTAATATTATTCAAAAATTTATAATTTGTGTGGAAATAATGTTTTTTTATTTACAAGCATTCAAGAGATCGTCTGATCTCTGCCTCAAATCATTCCAATTCACATGGAATTTTTTATACAGAGTAACTTGAAATTTTTTTACAGGTATAGCAAAAACCTCGTAAAAGATATGACGTTGAAATCTCGCATGGAATTATTCGAGATTGATCCGAATCGAATGCCCTAACGAAAATTTCTCTAAAAAAATTCCCAGCACGTTTTCTCAGTTTTTGGCATGCTTTCTTTGATCGTAGTATATCGTGAAAAAGTGATTAATGAAACTGTTTCACAGGAATGAAAAAAAAATCAATTTTTGTATATCCACCGCAATATGAGGGGTGGGGCTTAGTAAATTGCAATAAACTCTATTATAATACTTCGAATACACTGTTTTTCTGAAATAATTTGAGTCCTGAAAAATCTGAATTTGTCTCACTTTTCATAGAAGCACCCCCGTAACTTTCGTAATTGTCGAGGTAGAAAGACGAAACTCTCAGGACTGATGTAAATGCTGAAAATTCACTTGTCGACTCAATGGTTTTGAAGGATTTTCGAGCCTATTATGCCTCCTAGTATGATTTACTGTAAAAATAGGTTATTCCATCGCGATTGGCGGGCAGTGTATATCACTTAAGCTAAAACCACGTCGTATATATATATATATATATATCGCCTACGAGATCCTATCTAGATGATGAGAACAATGTTAACAAAAATAAGGTCTTTTTCAGCACCTTCCATCTTTCAACTGAAAAAGGAATTGTATCTATCGCAAATTTTTCATTTTCAGATAACTGTACTACGAACTACGACTTATCCCACCAGTCATTTTACGAATCCAATCTTTCATCTCATATCATCATCATCTTTTCAATGTCATAGACATGATTCGTCAGAAGTTGCATACGTCATCCTTCTCCATATCAGTGTGAATGATGGACTAGGTATAGGAATTTTTTGAGGCAGAAACAAAAGCGATCCGTTGTGAATGAAATTTTCCATTGTGTGTTTTACTATATCATGAATCACATTTATTACAATAGAATCATCCCTGTCATCAAATTTCTTTGAATTATCATTATGGTTGATTTATAATGTCTTATGAATATTACCTCTGCCGAGAATGTTGAGCAAATATTTGGTATCAAAACCACATGAATTGGTTGGGTTTGCATGAATATTCTGGATGAGTAGAACTAAATGAATAACGCTTCCTTGACTAATGACGTAAATAAATAACTGATGAATGATTTTTTAAATTCCAAGTTTTATCATATTCGATGTGGTCAATCAATCCATATACTAATTTACAGTTCACAATTTCCATTACTTTCAACTCATGTCATCAAATCGATGGTCGTGATACAAAACATGTTAAACAACAATACATATATTTGTTCTCGAAAAATGCGTTTGAGAAATGTGCTCTTTGCATCGTACTTTCATGGTCCTTATAGTTCGACCCATATACTTCTCGCCAGTCTTTACAGGTAATTTCGTGAAACCCCAACTTTTTTCTTTTTCTTCAATCTTGTCTTGGGAGTATCCTTAATCTTATGTGCTATTTCCGTAATTGTAGCTTACGCAGAGTAAATCTTATCGCTATTGCCTCAATTGAAAACCTGATTGCGGTCACATGTAGGACAGGAGCGGTTGAATGGATTTTAGCTATTCTTCATTTCCATGTGGTTTCATTATTGACATACAAAACATTGGTGATAGAATTTTCTGCTTTATCGCAAAGGAAAAGTGAAATCATTTTCAGATGATTCATGAGACTTGTTTGTTTTGACATATTTATACCTTTTTTTTTGTTAATTCATGGAAAATTAGATCTATCTTTTCAATCGGCAGAGGTTTTTTTCTCCAACCGGGACCAAAGTTGATGAAATTCAGCATACTAGTACATTTTGACGCGGTGAATCGAATTATCGAAGAATCCTAGCTGAAAAATGTCGGAAAGTGGGTAAAACTACCCCCCAAACATTTAAACGCCTCTTTATTCATAAAGGGGTAGTTTATTCCAAAAAATAGTCCGCCATTCGACAGAACGGAAAATTTTATACTTACTAGAAATGGTCATTTATACATGTAAGATATTTTTATTCTGAGTTTGAGAAATGTTTATACCCAAAAGCGCACGAAACTGATAATTCAAATATTTTCTGACAGTTTTCGCAATGAAATTGCGTTTATGAAGTAACGTATAATAATATCGTGGAAAGTTATATACCAAACGAAAGAACAAGTCTGAAGCTTCATTTGGTGCACAACAACACCAAAAAAAAAAATGTTATGGCAAAAGTAAAATATGGTCAGTTAACCTTTATTTAAATTTTATATGTTTGTAGCTTAAAAATTATAGCAACTTGAGAGTTATATTTTTCGAATCATGTGGATGGACCATTTGGATGGACAGGATTTACTTCTTCTATGTGATTGTTAATAAACGAATCTGATTTCAATCATTTCCCGCACAATAAACAACATGTTAACGGTATTATTTTGAAGGGATGGGAAGGGTTAAAGAAAATATATGTATTTTGATTTTTGTTCGAAAATATGAATAGGTTGAAATCTGTTGTGGAATCATTACAAAATAAATCAAAATTTATTTTTTTCTCAATTTTCATGGAGAATGTTCCCTTTTTCAACAAAAAAATATGAATATATTCGGAAATATCATCAATTTTTCCACTGTTAGCTATGTTATCGAGATTGATTCGTCGATGTCAGTCTTCACACCCTTGCCGACTTCAAACCTTTCGAAATCATGAAGTTATTACATATTCGTGATTTTTTTCGTAGAAACCATAAGATAAAGGAAAACATAATCGCAGTTAATAATTTGTTGTTTGTTCAGTGATGGAAAATGGTTTAAATCTTCTGTGAATTTATCAATTGTCAATGAAATAATCTTGTTTGAAACTGCCATATCAGATAATGTAAATTATTGTTTTTTTTTTGAGACTTTTTGAAAAAAAATTAAAACAATCATGTTTTCAGTTTGTCATCAGAGAAACACAATATGCCTTGTTGACAGCAGTATATCCAGAGTCAACATATTTGATAGACATAGAACACGAAAAATATTTAAACCTAGTAGATTTCCACTTTGTGAACCAAGGAATCGTTGTAATTATACCTTCAAATATTATCTTAAATTCAAGAAACAACATTTCTATTAGGAATGGACCGATACCGATATTTATATGGGCCTATCGGTTATATCGGCCTCATTGGCCTATTATCTTATCGGACGATATCAAAAGCCGATAGAGCGATTCATTTTTTTTATTGGGAAAAATTTCAAAATTTGAAAAATAAATGAAAGAATACACACATACGTGTATTCTATTTCTACTACATACCTACAGTTTGGCAAATGTAGCTATGAATGTGAAATGTGAAGTATGAGTTGCAACTGGTATATATGTCGCATTGCGAAATGCACTGTGATTGATTTTTTGATTACTGAATGTACAATTTTACTACCCTCTTTATCGTCCGAATACTTTCTCATTCTAAATTAGCGCATTTCATTCGTTCTCGATATTTAGAGCTAGATTTGCCAAGCTGTAAATCTGTTATCTGAGGATATTGCACTGGGTGGTTCTTCTACAGAGGGTATTACATATTGGACGTGTTTCTACAGATGGTATTACATATTGGACGTGTTGGCCGTTTTTCCTTCGCCACCCAATGAAACAGATTATTGGCAGATTTTGTGAATAGCACTTTCGTTTTCCCTATCGTTTTTCAATAATTTTTCGCAATCATGCCATGAAGGGCATGTTTTTGGCATTTTGACACAACATACAAGCAGTACGAACCACGATGGAAAGAAACGAACGGCCGACAGGCCTAATTATCGGTATATCGGTATTTAAAATATCGATATCGGCCGATTATCAGTATCGGCTAAAATTTCCATATCGGTTGATCCCTAATTTCTATTGCATCTCGGCTCATTTTTCATCACTCAAGTAAGACTTTATCCATCCAACAGCTGAAGTCAACAACAAAACAGATGAGCCAGTTTGTGAAGTTGAGGCCTTCGCTTCACGTCTAGTATAGACCAACTGGTCGAGCTACTCACAAGTATTACTGATGTCAGCAACCAGTATGCCAATACACTTGATCTTTTTCTCACCATCAATCCTGATTTATGTAGTATAGAAGTTTTGTGCTCTACATTGGAACTCTGTCCGCAACTTCATCTCCACTATTTGCTCCTTTTCTACATCACTGAGCATCACAATGTCTCATATGGAACTACAGTTCAGCTGACTATGATGGTCTTCGCATGTTTTTCATGGCATTTCCATAGGAAAGAGTGTGTTTCTCTTTTGGAGATCCAACACAATGCGCCGAGACAATTTCTGATATCATAATGGTGGGGAATCAAATTTTGAATTTCAAGAGGTGAATGATTTATTTGTTTATGAAACAATAAATGCTGCAAACACAAATACTGCTTGTGAAGATGGATTAAATTTAATGGTACTAAAATTATGCTGCCCACATATAATCCCTTACATCACACACATTATAAATTTTTGTTTAAGTCATTATATTTTTCCTGAACTTTAACTTTGTAAAAATATTGCCTAAAAAGTCAAATCCACTTGAATTTAAAGATTTGCGCCCAATAAGTATACTGCCAACTTTATCGAAGGTACTCGAAAGGGCTATAGAAGTACAATTAAAACAACATATTGATCAGTATTCATTATTACCTATAACGCAATCTGGATTTCGAAAAAATTTTAGTTGTACAACTGCACTTCTATCATTGATGATGTTGTTCGAGCTTCAGGCAAAGTCGAGTGTACTGTTTTGGTCTTGCTAGATTTTAGCAGAGCTTTCGATACCATCAACCATAATCTTATGCTAGACATTCTACATTACATAGGACTTTGGAATAATGCTAGAAATCTCATGGCATCTTACCTTCGAGGTCGTAATCCTTCAATTATATGGATTTGAAGTGTGGAGTTCCTCATGGTTCCATGTTAGGGCCATTGCTTTTTCCCATATATACTTCCTGTCTGGTGAAAACTCCTCAGATTTGTAATGTTCACCTATATGCGGATGATACTCAAATTTATTATAGTTTTCACCCCAGTACGGTAGTGGAGTCATGTGACCATATAAATGAAGAACCTAATAGGTTCATTGAAGCCGCAGAGGATCACTGTCTGAGCATTACTTGTAATAAATCTAATGTTATACTATTTGGCAACAAAAACAAACGAGATGCGATTTCTGAAAGTGTGAGTATTGTAATAAAAAATTAATTTCTGTAAAACGTAAGTGAAGCTAAAAGTTTAAGTATAGTTTTGGATTCCAATTTAAAATTCGAAAAATACGTAAATCAACGTATTCAACAATTTTAACGTGCATGCACCGTAAGCCACAAAATACTACTCTCAACACTTCAAAATATTGGAATACGTGATAAATGCCTTGAACTGTTCAAAAGCTACCTTGAAAATCGTAGACAGTGTGTTAAAGTAAACGATACGATCAGTGACTTCAAAACAATTGATTGTGGGGTGCCTCAGGGAACTGTGTTAGGACCGCTGCTATTTTCGCTTTATGTGAACGATCTATTTTTAATACAAAGTGAAGGCAAAATAATCAGTTTTGCGGATGACACTGCCATCTTTTCTAAAGGAGAGTCCTGGAGCGCTCTAAAAAATGATGTTGAAAGGGATCTTTCCTCAATCAAAGACTTCTTCGACTACAAGTTACTTACCATCAACTTCGAAAAAACATTCTTTCTACCATTCACAATCTATAATAACACACAACAGACTTTTGAAACACTCTCTTTAAGTAACAATATAAAAATATCGTCAGTAGAACATATCAAATATCTGGGGATAATGCTAGATACACATTTGCGATGGGATCACCACATCAACTTTGTTCTGAAGAAATTGCGTTTCGTATTATATAAATTCCGACAATTAAACGATATTCTTGAACTCAAACAAAAAAAAACTATTTATCACAGCCTCGTTGAAGGCCATTTAACGTACGGTCTATTGGGATGGGGAGGGGCATCTAAAAATCATCTTCGGCCACTCGAGGTTATCCAAAGACGCTTTCTTAAACTGATGCATTCAAAAAATTCAAGATATCCAAGTGATCGTTTGTATGTTGAATCAGATGTGTTGGACATAAGACAGCTATATTATAGAAACAGCAATATCAGACAGCACAAAAACAAAAATGAACTAGAAAAGCTTACGCACTCCTATAATACCAGAAAACACACTCCATTTCAATGTCTCGGATTTCATTCATAATTTGTTTGGGTGAATGTTCATTAACCAAATTCCTACATGTTTTTCGAATTGAATACATTTTATTTCTCTTTGAAAAAAATATATTTTTTAATCTCATTGACCTAATCAGAAATGTGGAAAAATCTATGAGTTTTAATTTATGATTATTAAATTTATTGATGTCTAGTTTAACTTACGATTATGTTATATCTAGATTATTGAAATATTTTAAATTGTACTGTTAGAAATATTTATAAATTTTAAATTGTCGTTTCATATTTCACCAGCGTGAACAAATAATTCTATTCTTCTTATTATTCTTAGTTTTATATATATATTATACATTTACTTTCAGTATACTTTGTTGGTTCACATATGTGACCATCTCACAAACAAGTGAAAACTTCTGTGAGATATTTCTGTGTTTATATTGATGAAAGCTACCGAAACTGTTTTTATTTCATTATCTTGTGAGAAATGTTTTTGCAAATAAACACTATTCTATTCTATTCTATTCTATTCTATTCTATTCTATGCTTCACTCTTAAAACTATTTATGGCAATAGACATTTTCTCCCTATTCATGTAAAATCAAATTTGTGTGAGTCATCAATACTGTCGATATTTAATTATGCAAATGTACTCTATGGTCCATTATTGTCCAGCCAATATCAAAGGAGAATACAAAAGGTACAAAATTCATGCTTACGATTAATATTTGAAGAAGAGAACATATTTCACACAAATTGAAAGATAATTGTTGGCTAAATATGAGCAATAGAAGGATGTTACATGCTGTTGTTCTTTTTCAAAAAATAATTTTCGATAAAACACCTTCATATTTGCACAGAAAAATTACCGTTATCGATACGATATACATAACTGAAATATCCGATATAAAGGAACACTTTCACCGTCATTCTTCAGACTAGAAATCTTCAGGCGTAGTTATACTTATCAAATATGTTCAATTTATAATCAGGTCCCTACAATTACCATGTTCAAATCTTACCGTTTGCAAAGATTCAAGAAGGCCTACAAGAAACATTTATTTTCAACGCAATTCTGATACACGTACGATAAAAATTTAGCTCTTATTGTTTAATTTTCTTTCTTTTTTTTTTTTGTCAAGTTCAACATACCTAGCGATATATTGAAGGTTAAATGGAAGAACAGTTTATGAACAGATTTTATATCATCTTATAACTGAACTTGCTTACTTGCTTTGTGTCAATTTCACAATATACGTATTCTTTTTTGTTTGTATATGGAAGCAATAAAGTCGTTTATTTATTATTTATTATTATATACCCGACACCTCAAGACGAACATCAAAAATATGGTGAAACTCTTGGCGTTTGGTCGCTTTTGACACCAAGGTATCCTTGCCAAATTTTGCATGGCTTGCCTCCCCAGTTGTGTTCCTTGTTATGTATCTTTCTCCCAAACCGACCCCTCCACGTTGTGGTCGATGGAGTATCATCCAATACTTTACCAATAAATGATCATGTCAGTGCACAAATTTTCGGATGGTAGTACTACCGCTTTCTATTCCAAAGCTCAGATATCAGCCAGTAGAAGCAGACAAGAAGAGAAAGAATCTTGAACGAATTAAATACGGACTCAGCAAAAATTCTAGAATGAAATAGAATTCAATGCGAATAAAATCCAAGCCAATGTCTCTTCTCTAGAACTGATCTTACAGTGATCAGCGTAACTATGTCGTGCGTATTCATAAAAATAAAATATTTCTTTCAATGCTGGGTATCAACTTTCTTTGGGAAAATCATGTGAGACCCATTGCCAAAAGTGCCTCTCAAAAATTTTGTTTTCTGTTTGGTACCAAGAAGTATTTCCTGTCAACTGATTATGATTTTTGTGGCATAAATCCAACCTGTCCAAGAAAAAGTTCCGATAAATGGAGTGCAACACCCAAACACATTGAAACTTTTATATTCTGTCAAAAAAGGGCATTGGTCTCGTCGCGATACTTGGCTCACAATCTCGCTCACTTGAAGACCGCAGAAAGGTTGGCGATATGTCTTTCTTTTATAGATATTTTCATGGACGATGCTCTTCCGGAATATCACCAATCGTTCCACCGTTGGCAGTCCTATCAAGACTGACCCGTCGAAGTCAGTCTTCACATTCATATGACGTCCCTTTGGAGATATGGCGAACATCTCTTTCCCAGGGCTTGTTCTTCAAACGAACCGCAAAGCTTTGGAACTCGCGGCCTCGTGAGGAGTTCCTTGAGGCATACAGCCTGCAGAAATTCAAGAACACCAATTCCTACCTATTTTTCCTCGGCTCTCATGATATTTTCTGAACATAACAGGATTTTTCATTTCATGGTAAGAAGTACTTAAACAAACTTCGAATATTGCTGTTTCTTTCACATTTCACTTTTCTTGTATCGTATATTCCTTTCAATCATTAACAAATTCGTTCGGAACCTGTAAGACAGACAAATAAATGTGTTTTTTAGAATCATAATAATTATTGTCACAATTGAAAAGGCTGAAATTCTTCATTAAATCGTTCAATTGTTGTGCCTCATACGTCAAATTATTATTAGTTCAATGAAACAAGCAGACTGATGGAAAATACGTTTTCGTCATATGGTACTTTGTATCTAAAGCTTACCACATATTAAGTAATGGAAGCAACGGTTTTACAGAATGAAAGTAACGAATAAATCAAAATAAATATAAATCATGATTGAAAGTTTGATTTTGTGGAGGAAATCCAGTTCTTGACATGTCAAGAAAAATAAATCACTTATGAAAACTTAAAAAAAATCAACTTATACATTTTTTATCCTGGGGTGAATGGATTATAAAATTTTGAAAATTCGACAAGAAGTTTACATATTTTTTATCTATTTGACGAATCATTCTGGCAAAATTTAAAATCCACATTGACTGGAAACCTCATTTATCGTAGTGATTTGGATAAGACAGTATATTTGTTGAGTGAGTTCTGAGATTTGTTTCAATATACATAGGTATATACAGGGTGTAATCTAACCTCTTGCACTCCCGTGAAGGACGGGTATATAATGTCATTTTATAACGAATGACAGATGTGAAAAATTCGAAAAGAAATGTGGGAATTTTAAATTTTGTTGGAAAATTCGAAAAATCTTTCAACCGCTGTTCGAAATTACACAGTTTCTTCCATCTGGCAGTTCCAGTATTATTGCGGCTCTGCTCCGATCGCATATAAGCAGAACGTACCACCTTTCAGTCAGCGGCAGATATTCTGGCTCTCTGATTGGTTGTGACCAAACACAGGTGCCTTTTGCCCATCCAGACTGAAAAGTGGTGCATTTTGCACTAACGTGAATTAGTTTTTTGCTCGCATTTGACACAAAAACCTAGCTTGCGAGTTGAAAATGCGTGAATTTGTTTTTCGCTTGCGATTTACACACAAACCTAACCCGAGCAAGCTAACCTAGCTTGCCTGTTCACCACGAGGAATTTTTTCGAATAAATTTAAGGGCGACAAAGTGCACCACGTTTTAGTCTGGATGGCAAAGTGCACCTGTGTTTGGTCACAACGAATCAGAGAGCTAGAATATCTTCCATTGACTGAAACGTGGTACGTTTTGCTTATATGCGCTCCGGTCAGCTGACGTTCGGCGGACAGCGGTTTCCAAAATTTCGACAAATTTTCCAGCACAATTATATCTTTCCAGAAATTTTTTTAGAATTTTTCTCACCTGCCATTCGATATAAAATGGCAATATACACCCGTCCTTCACGAGAGTGCAAGATTGGATTACACCCTGTATAATATGATTTGTTTCATTTGGAAATAAAATAAAATATTTTAGAAACTAGCTTTCATTAATGAACCATTGAGCTAAACAGTAAAAAAGTAATATCCAGTAAAAATTTAAATTTAAAAACAATATCTTGTACTTTTTATCATACATTTTTTCGTTCATCTAGCTTCTCAGCACGTCCCCATCTTAATCGATTCATACATACAGGTCGAACCGCCGATGTTTTTCACTATTTTTACGTTTAGTAGGGGGGTTCGAGCCCCCCTCCCCCCCGAACAATACGATTTTTTGTTTCGCCGTTATGTCTGTCTAGTCTTCTGGGATGCAGGAGGGTAATGGTTTTTCAATTATTAGATTACCATCGGTTCTTAATACATATACAAAATTTCAGCTCAATCCAAGTGCTTGAAAATTTAATTGCAAATTTTGAACCGGAAAGTCAGACATATATAAGTATACAAGGAGTTTATTTTTTATTTTTTTCACTTCTTTCAAGATTGTTATGAGCTCTCCTTACCATATTACTGATTAAAATTCAAGTTTGGGTCTTACCAAGATCTAATTGAATATCTTATTATTATATGGTTTGCATCCATAACTATTGACAGAATTTGACTGATGAATAAGAAGCGTTTTTGTAATTCCTCCACATCAGTTTTCCGTGCTATATTGTCCATTCGATATTCAAAGTTATCGTCACTTCCCAAACTAGTTACTGTAGAATGATGGCATTTTTTGAAAAAATATAATTTGTTGTACCTCTAACTCTAGTCAGTCCCGCACTGCTTGTATGCTCTTAAATATTATAAGGTCATCTGCATTCTGAATAATTGATGAATAAAAGAAGAAAAGAAGAAGAATGTTGTTAACGAATGTAGGTATCAAAACCTGAATGGAAATCAGTGAATATTGTATCTGATTGTGCTTTGCTTGTTATTTGTATGAATAGATTGCTGTTGATAGATCTTTGTCTTACAAATCTGTGTTGCTGTCGAACTATGCGTTTATTGGTAAAATTGTGCAATTTTGTATAAATAATTTGTTTCAATAGCTCAGATGGGGCATCCGTAATGAAAATTACTCTGTTATTTTTTTTGGCAATTTCACTACCAGATTTAAAAATAGGAGTAGTCACAGAAGTTTTTCTTTTTAAAAGCGGGCCACCTCTCTAAAACTGTTATTTATAATCGGATTCAGAAGTTTTTTTTTTCAATATATAGAGCATCAATAGTTCAAGTTGAGTCCCATAAATTCGAAATAAAACTAAAAATTTCAAGGCCTACTTCGAATTTTTTCAAGGTAAAAAATCCAAAAAACATACTAGCGATTTTTTTGGATAGAATTTGACGGTGGCACTGGATTCAAGTCATTCTCAAGTGGTTAATGTGAAAATTACGTAGGAATGCGCCCATGAATAAAAAAGTTATATGAGAATGAAATTTGAAAATTATATCAATAAATCAACCCACCACTTCAATATCAGAACTTTTATCAAAATTCTGACTGCACCAATGGATTCAGAATACTTCGGAATACATTTAATCAGAATTTCATCGAAATCTGTTCATAAAAAAAAAATTATAAAATAATAAAATTTGAAATTTGTGGAATTTCAGGAAAATATTATTTTATTATTTTTATTTTTATTAATGAACAGATTTCGATGAAATTCTGAGTAAATATATTTCGAAGTATTCTGAATCCACTGGTGTAGTCAGAATTTCTATAGAAGTTCTGAAATTGAAGTGGTGGGTCGATTTATTTCTACGTAATTTTCACATAAACCACTTGAGAATGACTTGAATCCAGTGGCACTGTCAAATTAAAAATCGCTAGTATGTTTTTTGGTTTTTTGACTTTGAAAAAAATTGGAAGTAGGTCTTGAAATTTTAATTTTTATTTCGAATTTATGGCACTCAACTTGAACTATTGATGCTCTATCTATTGAAAAAAAAATCTTCTGAATCGGATAATAAATAACACTTTCAAAGAGGTGGCCCGCTTTCAAATGGGTCACTCTGGTAACAGGAAGGTATAAAATAATATCACGTACGCATGTTATCATTATTACAAAAAAAAAGTTCTGATATAATCGTATCTGTACACAAAAAATTTCTCACTTCATAGTGCGTGGATGCCTTTACTTTAACACAAATGCTTGCTATCTACAAGAATTAACACACTGACGAGTTGAAATGGGATAAGATCTCAGTTAGCACACAAACTGGATTTAACCAGTTTCATTTCGTAATCTAAAAATAGTATAGGCGGAGGTAGAGAATACAAAAAGGTGTAGAATATTTGTTACTCGTGCTGATGTAATTCCGATCTAAATTCACATCATAGACGTGGTAATTATTTGTAAGATTGATTTTCGAGAAAAAAATAATTTTTTTTGTCAATACGAATGACTTTTCATCGAGTCAAGGTTGTAATTTATACGGTTGACGAATCTTATAGAGATTATCGTACTATCCTTTGAACTTTTTACTGAGATCAGTTCGAGATTGCAACATCAGGTGATTGCTTATTTGCGAAAGTAGATAGGAAGGTAGACATACAGTAGAACAATCAATTATTATTATTCTCAATATCGTTTGCCCGCGACTTCGTCTGCGTAGAATTAGTACCTACTTCGAATAACCTAATTTTTTGTCCAAGCTTCCTAAATATAATGTAATGGTAGTTTGGATATATGAAAGTATAGAAGTATAGGATTATGGATTTGAGAAACAACTCAAACGACACCAATAAATATGTAAAAAAGTACCAAGCTGCGTACAACGCACCAAGTGAAGAATGCTCTCGTTACAGCGCAAAATTTCAGTGATTGCATATGTCCGACAACAAATGTTTATCTCTCACCACCCCCTTCATCCGCCGCTGAAAGTTCTGGCGGAGCCGAATATTTTATTGGTCATAACTCTGCTTAAAATGATCGGAGAAGGAAAAGGAATAGTTCATATCGTTTCTGAAGACTCCTCCTACCTTCTCATGCAAATATAATATGCGAGTATTTGAGTACCTAAAATATGTTTTGTCGCACTTTAGAGTGTTACAATTTATTCTTCACTTTCTGCTCGAGTTTATCTGTCGTTACTGGATTACCCTACGTATTTCACGCATTGAAAGTGAAAATGAAAAAATCCCCTTTTGAGAATTTCCAAAAACGCTGAACAAAATGAGTTTACTTGTTTCATTCAAGTGTCTAAATAAAAGTTTCATGGCTCTTGCTTTGAAATTAAAATACCCCCTTCAAGGATGTCATTTCCAAAAACTTAGAAGTTCAAGTTATTTAATTTTCAATCAAGTAGGTAAAATAAAAGTTTCATGGTTCTAGCTGTCAAAATATCAAATATCTTGAATTGATATAGCCGATACTTGATGAAAATCCATGTTAATATCTATAATGAAACTATAGTTTAAATGATTTTCACATCAAAAGGGTTTACAAAACCACGACAATTGTTTCGCTTTACAAAAGCTTCTTCAAGTGGTAAAGATACACTAAATTACTTATTTGCTATGTTACTTTAAATACTTATCTAAAATTAATTAGGGTACGGTTGTATACCTGACTCCTAATAAATTCACAATAAGTACCTTTACATTTCTATTAATTAAATCTAACCCGTCCAGGAAAACAAATTTATGAGTGGTGACGCATTCAATTCAAGTTGGGCATTAAGCAAGTACTGAGAATTTTTCCATTTATTAATCTCCATACTTTCTAAAAGATTCAGCTTTTTACCTTTGTTTTCGACATGAAGGATTTCAAAATCATTGTCGAAAATATGGTTTTCGATTAATAAATGGTTAGCATACGTTGAATTTGTTTTCCCGTTTACAAAACTACTTCTGTTAGGCGTTGTTTGAAGGTTCTACCAGTTTGTCCAAGATAAAACTTAGGGCAACTACCACAGTTTAATTTATAGACTCCACACTTTTCTTGTTTTTCCACCCTATCTTTATTGTTTTTAATATGTCTGCCTAAACTATTGTCTGTCTTGAATGCAATATTTAAACCTTGCTTTTTTAAGAAATTACCTATTTTATTGCTTGGTTCACCGATATATGTAATTGTTTTGAACCTTTGGTGGTCTTTTGTAGTAGGGTAAACTTCTTGAATAGCTTTTTTGTATTTCTTTTTGGTCAGAAGATTGTCTATCAAAGATGATTTATAACCATTGTTAACTGCAATATGTTTAATAATATTCAATTCTTTATTAAAATTTGAAGTACTAAGAGGAATGCTAAGCAATCTATGTATCATACTGTTGTACGCTGCTACTTTATGTTGATATGGGTGGGATGAACTATTGTGAATTGTGATATCTGTATGCGATGGTTTGTGGAAAATAGAAAATTCATGTTTATTATTTACTTTTGTTATTGTCAGGTCCAAAAAATTAATTGAATTGTCCTTTTCAAACTCTATTGTAAAGTTGATAGAAGGGTGAAGAGAATTAATAAATTCCAAGAATAGATCTAATTGCCTCATTGTTCCAGTGAAACCTACCAAAATATCATCAACATACCTATACCAATATATGAAGATTTTGAACATATTACTTCCTTTTATTTTTGGTTCTAAATTATCCATAAAAATTTCAGCTAATAAAGGGCTTAATGGGTTACCCATAATCAACCCTTCACCTGATGAATAAAATTTATGGTTGAACTGAAAATAATTTTGGCTTAAACAAACACTGAGTAAATCCAATATCTCTTGTTTAATGACAGGGTTTACATGATTAATATCTAATAATCTTTCTACTAACACTATTGTTTCCTTGGGAGGAATACTAGGAAAAAGGTTCTGTACGTCAAAAGAAATTAATTTAGTGTTATTCGGTAATTTAATATCTTTAATCTTATCAATCAGTTCATAAGAATTTTTCAAACTGAATTTTGTAAATTGCACGGGCTTCATAAACACTGGGTGGGCACCCATTTATCTGAATCGGCCTTAAGAAAGAACACAAAATATTAGAATCATGCCTATAGCATCAAAAATAACAAATTTCCCGAACTTTCAACCCCTATTTCACCTTCCCAAAGAATAATTTTCGGGAGGAATACTATCCTTTGTCCTTTCGGGGGTCCCGAACTATCTCCATATCAAATTTCATCTTAATCGATATAGCGGTTTGATCGTGAAAAGGTAACAGACAGACAGACAGAGTTGCAATTCGTATTTATAATATATATAAGCATGCTTTTTGAGAAGGTGTGGTATTTATACAATAAGCATTGAATATTTCTGTAACTATTAGTACTAATGAAATAATTTGTCATGTATCGTATCACTTCTAGACATTCTTTTCTACAGTTCGACAAACTTAGTTGAAACTGTGAAATCTGCACTTCTTGCTCTAACGTTCATATTGAGTGCCTTATCGCTGATTGTATTACAGACTATATTCAGTCGGTTATACGACTAATGCGCATCATGAGCGTGCATTTTTTGACGGGTTTCGGCTATGTTTGTTGAACTGCTGAAGTCTTTTCAATGTGGTCCACATAACTCACAATGTCAATTAACATTTTTGAGGGGGCGGTAGTGGAGGCAAAAGACATGAAACAAGCAAGATGATTTTTACGTGAAAACATGTTCCCCTCACAGTTTTTGTTTACTTGTTTCGGCGAATTCGGATAGTCATGAATACACCACTGGACATGGTAATAATCTTTTACAGATTCCATATCACAAATAACATTTTTATGAAAAAGCTCCTCGTTATGCAGATGTACAACATCAAGCTAACATCAGATGAAATAAAGCAGGCAATGAAATCATAATAAAATGAAAAATAAATTTAGGAAATTTCTGAGTTCAAGAACTTTTGCCTTCAATTGGCTGGGGAAGATCACACCTGCAGACGCGTTTCGCGGTTATTGCCGCTTGTCCGTGACAGGGTAGGTCGGACAACATTAGAGTCGTCCTGCTCCAGTCTAATAATTTATAATCCACTATATAACTTATATTTCCTCACGAATGAAGTAGCGAAAGTGAAAGTCAGTCGCAGCGCCACACGTGGGGAAACCAAAAAGTAATCCTCGGTCAGATGTAATTCAATGTCCGTCGTTGTATTAGCCAGGGAAATGGTTGTTTTCTGTCAGATGTTTGCCTCATATTTTCCACATGGTGGAAATATTTGGAGAGAAGGATACTTCGACATTGTCGAATTTACTATTTCATTAAGGAAATTTCTAAATAGAAAGTGTTTCTATAGTTTCAATGAGTATCTGCAGGATTAAGAGTGAATTTTAATTATATGTATTTTATTTTAATTATTGAATTTTATGAAAAGAAGTTACATTAATTAGCACAGGGTTGAAATTTTAATTCTACTATTTACTATTTGTATTTTTATTATTTTTAAAAATTTTATAATTTCTATTAAGAAGTCTAGCTGCGCATGTGGGTTGCGCCAACGATAAAACATAGAGGGTAACTGTCCACTACCAACTTTTATTAGAAATGACAAGGACTTCACCGGCTGGTCTATTGCGCACCAAATATCATAAGATTCATAGTTAGATTTGCCAAGCTGTAAGCAATTTTATTTATACACGATTATACCCTAACCTTACCTTTCCAATATCATGTATTATAATCTTACTGTAATGATTGAATTATTATATTTATTAAGAAAAAGCTAGTTTGGCGTTTGAGTTTTATCTTGTCCAAAAACCAACACTTCCGCATTGTCTATAGCCCCGTTCCCCGATGAAATTACTGAAATCCCATGACTTTCACGAGACAATTAGCTCAATGATACAAGCTAAATGTAAAGCCCCTCATAAATTTAGATACAGGTTGAGATACATGTATCGATGCAGAGGTTTCATGAAACGCGTAACTTGTATCTCGGAGGAAATACACTACTTTTATTGTTTTACTGATACCACAAAACAGATTTTTTGGTAATTGAAACTTAATAGTTGAAATAATGAACGTGCCATTCGAAGTAATCCTTGCGCTTAGTATAATAAGGTAATGCCAACCCACTAAGTAAGGACAAACAGTTTTCAAAAACCTATCAAGAGTAACTATAAAGTTGTTACATCCATTGCAGCCAACGTTCAGAAACTGGCCTGCAAACAGCAGATATTTCCTCTCATAGCATTTCATTTGTAAAGGTTTTAATTTCAAACTTGTCAGAAATTTGATTGATTTCGATATAGACTTTCAGCAAATAAACATTTGCTAATAACCAAGAACTTTTTAATTTTGACATGACTTTGCGTAAAGGTTACAAACGCAAACTGCCAGTACTTTGGTTGAAAATATACAGTATGGTTACAAACGCTAACTTACAGTAGAGTAACAAATGCTTTCTTGTGTAAAGGTAATATTTGAAAGCTTCTGGTAACTTCAGTTTACTGTTATAGTTCGGGAGGCAGCTACAGAAAATTTGCACATATTCCTACGAAGCTAGTTTTTTTGTCAGTTTGTTGTTGCGATGTAATAAGTGAACAAAATGAGAGTCTACCACCCCAATGATGTTGCGTTCATATACAGTGAGTTTGGAGTTATGGACGTCCGGGTATATACAATGATACGTCCAGAAAATGTCCGAACTTCACTGGATTCAACATCCTATGGATGTACATTCAGGATGTACAATGGACGTTCATACAAGATGTGCATAAAGAACGTCCATTGGGTGTACGGAAACGTATCAAATTCACGTTCATTGGACGTACAACATGGATCTTAAATACTTACAAGATGAGCACATGTACGTCGGATGTATGTCTAACGGACGTACAGCATAGATCTTATGGACATCCATTGGACGTCCAGTTACATACACCGTAGATGTCCAATGGACGTACAACATGGATCTTAAATACGTGAGGAATGAGCCCATGTACGCCTAATGTATGTCCAGTGGATGTACAGCATGAATTTTCTAGTTTTTTCCATAAATGTTCGGTGAAAGTCCACCAAATAATAGCTGTCGTAGTTGGCCAGGATTGAAGCTCAGAAATTAATTTACCCACTAATTATTGAATTTTCACTTCAAATACTTACATAACAAGGAATGTTCATCAAAGTCTACAAAAAAAAAAGGAATTCACGTCTTTCACGTGTATACAATGTATAATGATTTATAATAACTAATTATGGGATAACCGACAGAAATTCAAGATTTCCAACACATTGTTTTTGAATGATATATCAAGCGGGTACAAAACTGAATTATTTTATTTTTAAAATATAACAAAAATTAATAAAAATACAATACTTTCAACAAAAATCAATATATGTGATATGAACATCTGAACAAAATAAATTATTCAAAACAGAAGATATTTTCAACAAAAACTGAGAGTTTTTCAATGTCCCTTTTCCTCATTCGCCTTCCCAACTATTTGGATATGGACTCTTCAGTCTCTTTTTCAAGTAGTTGACACCTTTGATTGTTCTTCAAAATTATTCATTGAGTCAGAAGTGTGCTGCAGAAATCAATTCTGTATACCTGTTTTGAGCATCACATTATTCAATTTCACATGTGTATGTTAAAAATTATTCCATACTGACCTAATGTACGTTCCATTCCACCTTCACACACCTCGTCACTTCAATAAAGATATGTCAACAAGTAAAAATAATCAAATAACACACAGAACATGAATATACAAAAAAATATAATAATGGCGGACCAACACCGAAATAAACAACAGCTAACTACATCACGATGACTGTCCCCTTCATTATAGTATGGAAAATGTTCGTAGCCAATGAATTGCTTTGATATGGCGTACTCGACCGAACATATCCGAATGTAACGTACAGACCAAGTCCACTATTCTACATCCGGTGTACGTCCGTGAACGTAGAATTATGGACATTTTCAAATGATCCTGTTTTCTACATTCAATGGCGGGCGTACAAAAACGTAACAAATTGGACGTACAGATCAAGTCCATTATTCTATATTCAGTGTGCATCCGTAAACGTAAAATTATGGAAGTTTCCAATTGATCCAATTTTGTTCATCCAATGGACGTACAAAATAGTAACATATTGAACGTACAGATCAAGTCCAGTATTCAACACTCGAAATACATACAGTTGATTGACGTAACAAGTTAATCCAGAACTGTCTGTTCGTCCAATGTATAATAATGAACATTCGGTTTATTGGTCCATTATTATACATTCAATTTACATCCAAAGTCGTTCTCTTATTGATGTTTCAAGTTGGTCTAATATTGTCCATTTATCATCCATGAGACGTATAATACGAATTGTACAAAACACATCCAGGATTAGAATATTCATTGGATATCCATCAATCTTAGACCTGAACTGGACATCCCTTGGATGACCAGCTTCTCCAGGTGAACGTTTCGTATACCTAGAGGTACTCCAAAAGCAAGGCCCGAATAACAAATTCCGTTAGTGTCCAAACACCAAGAAACGTAAATTTGAAGAATTTGGTCTGCAGACAAAAATAATATTAACGAACAAGTTATTTGAGAACAGGAATCAGGTGAATAACCCACTGCGATTCCCTGAGTCCTAACCTGCCCTGTATATCTTAATGTTCTTTTGTCGTTACTTGAATACTCGTCGGATTTTACACCGCGCCTTCCGCTTATTTCATAACACCAAGTCTGGGATAGGCCAACCGTCTCCGATTTGTTCTACGCCTTTTGTTGGCCTTGAACACGGCAGAATTCACTTCCCATGGTTGGGGACCCAGAAATTGGACTTTGGTTTGCAAGTTTTTCATCTACGAGCCGATGGAGGGCAGGAGTAGCGTCTATTGAAACGTTCAGACGGTTTCAAAAGCCACGGTTGGTGGGGATCAATGATTATACACTACACAGGATGGTTCATTTCTACGAAAGCGCAGAAGGACCACAAAAGGATTTTTTTCATCACTTCGACTTTTATGTTGAAATTTCGACGTGATAACGTCTTAAACATTGATGAACACCGGCTGCACGCAAGAAGACATTGTTACGTTCCGCCTGAGCCGAGCGTACAAGCGATAGCGCGGAACAAGCGATAGAGAGGCACGATCGGCCTAAGCGTTCGGTTTGTGACGCATCTATCTCTCTTCTACTACATCGGCCGATGCGTCCGAGTAGAAGAGAAACAGCGGCAGCACACGACCTACACGTGAACTGTTTTATCAACTGTTAATAATAAAGTGAAGTGCAAAGATAATGTGGTTTCCATTGTTTATTGATTAATTTTTGCATTTTGAGAATTTGATTAGCGATATAATCTCATATATTTGTTCTTTGATTATTAAAAAAAAATAGCATCGGTCGGCGAATGCAGTAATAATAGGTTATGTTACAATTTACACTGAAAAATTATTATAACTTATATAAACGATCGTATAAAAAGTCAAATACTTTTATTTAGTATTCAATGAATAAAATGATCGTGCGTAGCTATTAATGTAAGATAAAAAATGTATGTTTAACCTCACACATGTTAAGCGAGAAAATAAAAATATTTATGTTTTAATTAAAGGTTATCGCAGTGCAAGGGAATATATTATTATACCAAGCAAGATTTGGCGAACTTTTAAAAAGCATCAGTTTCATGAATTTGATTAATGATTTCAATTTCATCGTAATTTATCGAAAAAATTGTAATTTTCAATGAACTCCTGCTTTGTATTATATAAAATAATGATAAATCAGTGATAATAATCCAATTCAATTCATAAAAGTATGCAATTTTTCATCAATGTTTTCTTATGGCGTTACAGTCATAGTTCGAGAATTTTTGCCGGAGAGTCTCAAATAAATGAAATAGTAAAATCTTCTATGTCGATGTACCCTTCTCTCCAAATATTTCCACCATGTGGAAAATATGAGGCACACATCTGACAGAAAACAACTAGCAGCAGATTATCCTTCATTTGGCTGTATAATTACAATAAACTGTTACAACTGGGTCTTCTTGGAAGAACGTTGCATCAATATCTGTCAGATGTTATTCAATGTCCGTCGTGGTATCAGTCAGGCAAGTAGTTGTTTTCTCTATTTCATTTCACAGACATAACCAATTTTTCTCGAAATTTCGACTTTAAAGTCGAAGTGATGAAAAAAAATTCTTGTGGCCCTCCTGCGCTTTTGTACATTTCCAATCTCCGTACATTGGACAAATTTCAGTGCGTCATTTGTCGTCACCAGGCCTGCAGAAGAACTGTTCGTCTGCCATATTACCCCGTTATACTTTTTGACAGCGGATTTTCTCCCTGTTGCTTACATTTTTTTCTCGTTTTCTTTAGTGTTTAGTGTTTTTTTTTCCACTCTCAAAGGAATACATACCAACAATTATTACTTCTCTTACTCACTTCCTGGCACTGGTGAGCGGATTTTGAATCCCATGCACGTAGGCCTCTTTGCATGAACACCCCCACATTTTTGTATTCAGCTGTGCATGCCAGATTCCCTGGCAAAATTGAGCAGTTTTCTTAGTTGAATCATTTTGACGTCCTCTGGGTTCGGTATACTGTCCCTAAAAGCTGCCTTTCTCTGATGCACCAGTGCAGGGCATTCTGTGAGATGTGACGAGGTCTCGTCTTTCTCCAGTCACTACCTACAGATGAGCGGATCAACCATGATCCTGTTCAGGTGATTGTGCCCCGTTAGGAGCCCTGCCGCTAGCGTGAGATCTCGTCTCCCAAGAAAAAAGATTTTTTTTTTTGAATTTCAGGTCATGAGTCTCATGCCAGGCGAGACTTGCCAAGTTTTCATTAACTGTTTTTGTAATAGCTCTTCTATTTCAGCAACAGTTAAGGTGGATTCAAGCAACATTACTATAACTAAAATGAATTTAAGATTTAGATTAATTTTGAATTAAGAATATGACGGTGTTCAGGCAGCATCAATTTAACGAAATTAAGAAAGTACTAGACATGCGTATATCGTTCCAACTGTCAATTTTTGAAACGTCTAAGGGTATTTTTTGATCAGAAAACAGAAGGTGAACCCTAACCTGAGATTATCACGGTTTGTTGTTTTTTGTTTTATATATTCTGGTCTGGTGTTTACAGTCCAGCATGAGAAGTAAGTATGGTTTAGTACTGAGTACATTATTGCTTCTGCGGGAGCCTCTGGTTTTGTGAGGAATAAGAGATATAGAAAATATGGCGACAAACCTATGCTGAAATTGCGACCATAAATAACCTCTTTCCTTTTTGAAAGCAATCAGCTGTGAGTAAAGAGACTACGCATGCTCCGTTTCTAATTTATGGAAGAAATTAAGTTATTAGTTGAAAGTTGGCCATCTTTCTTAGTTTTAATGTTAATTTTAATTGCTTAATTTTTTGCGTGAACACCTCCATTTCATTACATGGTTTTATACTCTTAATTTTAGTTTTAAATTCATTCAAGTTTAGATTTATGCTTGCATGAATCCACCTTTAGACTGTTGAGGATTCCTAGGTGGGTTGTGGCCAAATTGATGGTTTCTGACATTTCTTAAGTGGTTCAAATGTTTCAATGAACATTTCCATGCAACTAGCAATTTCGTAGACATCCTTGTGGGAACTCCGCATGGAAATTCATTAGATATAATGATTCAACGTTCGTCGTAGAATTAGCCAAGAAAGTAGTTGTTTTCTGATGGATTTTCGACCCAATTTTTCCTTATTCTATAGGATTATAGCAATGAGCGTAGTCCTGGTAGGGCAGGATATCTTGTTTGTCTCTTGACTTTTCTTCGTTTTGCCAGGTTTTCCAAGGCATTTCTACACTCGGACACCAGCTTGGATGTGATCCTATGTAATACCATTGTTCAAATATAAGGGGGATAGTTGGTCAACCTTACGGGATTAATATTGGATTCAAATGAAGGCGACATTTAGATGGCGTCAGTGGTGTTCGCATCCAAGTCATGTCGCAACTTGAATGGCAGAATACTTAATTTGGCAGTCACGTTAAATTTCCGTCAAGTAGATGGCGGATCATGTGATGTATTGTAAATAGAGTAGGTAGGTGGCACCAATGACTGCAATAAAATTAGAAATATGGTTCAGTTCAAGAAATTATTTCTTCTGATGTTTCATGGACCGTATCCGCTATAATTAGGGTCACACCGTAAAGTAGATAGGTATATTTGGGGTGTGGTGATTTAGTTGTTAGTTTGAAATGTGGATTCAGTGGATGTGTTAGTAATTATTCTGTTGTGTCATATTGTGTTTTGGATTTTGTAAAGTGATTTAAATATAACTGATAATTTAAAGCAATTTGTACAGCGGTAAATGGTGGCAGGAATATATAAATGTCACTTTTGACTCTTTAGTTTAGTTATTACGTAGAACTTAATTTAAATCATTTTAAAGCTAGCTGGTTACAACTGAACATTATTGCAAAGTAATCGCCTTTAATTAATTTCAGATTGATATTTCTAAACAGCCCTCATCTTCAATCACCCCTTTCTAACCTCAAAAATAGGTATGGTGCTAGAATATCAAATAAAGCTAACAGGTTCACCTGTACCACATTTTAAGAAACCTAAGCAAATAACACTAAACGTATCATATATGTAAACTAATAATCTTGAATTTAGACTTCGTATTCGATAACACCCTTCATGCCATTTTAAACAGCTTTCTCGGATTATATATTTCGGTGTATTTCAGAAAAAATACTTCATATGAGTCATTTTTACATGAAACGAACCTCCTCCGTATGAAATAGGAAATATTAAATTTGTTACTTGATTATGTTTTTAAGGCATCGACTACAGTGATCTTACTTAATTATAATATTTTTTTCCCAAGATATCAATATTAAAAAATCTCTTAAAATCTCTCATGAGTGACTCTTCTTTGGATCCGTGCCTGAGTGATGATACATTTGCAGTACTCACCCAGAAGCATATTTACAAAATCTACTTTGCTTGCGTTATTGCTCGCTACCAGTTTAGTTATTGGAATCTGTGAATTCCAATCCCTTACATGACCAGCGCGATTTCTTCAAAGATGTACTTGGCTACATCGCAGTACCCTGTGCCCCTGTGTAAACTAGTAATATTTTACAATATATCCCAGAGACAGTACAAGACATCTCTGAACCCACTGAAGAAGCTAGTGATATTTGATGACCAGGTTAGCTTGCTCAGGTTAAGTTTGTGTGTAACTTATCCGTGTTAAGGTTCTTTTGCAAAAAGAACTGTGTAAGTACAAAAATAGTCACTCAATCCTGAAATATACTGTACTTTCAATAATTAACAGAGACAATTTGCTCGACTGAAAAATATCCAATCAAAATAGCTCTTAAAATTTCTTCATGATCATTGGGCACGTTCAACTCTGCTTCCACTGCTTTAAAATAAATGGTATTAACATGTATTAAGATGTGTTGATATTGCAAAGAAGGAAACTTTAGGAAGTGTTTTTTTTACGTGTAGAAACCTTCTACAATATTTTTGTAGTTCCTCTCAATGTCCACATTTCTTATAGTGGGCGCATCAGTACAGCACTAAAATGACGTCACATATTCATGTTAGCAAATAATTACGCTAGATGGCACTCGCGTTTGGCTACAATACCAATTCCACAGGCACTAACTATCCCCCTTATTTAAACAATGGTAATAACAGTGCTAGTATTGCTGCTTTACACTGTCCTAGCAAATTGTCAAGATTTTCTTGGACGCAGGTGAGTATAGCATATACTTCAGCCTGGAACATTGTGGCGTATTCGCCTACAGGAATAGAAATTTCTCTCCCCTCTCTTGTATACCCCTTCCCCGGACATACCACCTGACCTAGAGCCGTCTGTGTACTAGGCTCATCAGAGGGTACGTTCGATGCTATGCACAGAATGTGGGTATTCTGTGATGCTATGTCATCGCATTCTTCGTAGAGTTGTGCGATGTATACGAGATGATTTAATTTCGTTTTTGGTTTTGTTCAATGTTTATTAAGCATAATAAAAGAAGGTAGATATTTATGAATTAAAGATTTTGAGAATGAATCAATTTGTAATAATTTTGTAATCATTGAGCATTCTCGTTGATTAAACCGTCATTATAAATTTAATGATAGAGCAATATCTGATAGGAGTTAAATTTAATATTTTCTAAAGTTTTTGAAATTTTTCATTATAATCTGCTCGTTTTGAGAACGAGTCATTCTAAATCCAACATAGATTAGGAATGTTACTTTCTCAAATATATTCATTTCACAATTATCCACAACCAAATTCAAATAATAAATACAATAAAAATTTATCTCAAAAGCATTTCCAATAGCATTGTTGACATCGCAAAAAACGCATATGACAATAACTTTATAAGGACGATGCAAATTTTCTAAAATCGCAAATGTGACAGCTTAAAGATGACAAGTCACAGATTTATTTGCTTCTCCACATTGCAGCGATGCAATGTACCTATGCGATATCGCAGTTTTACCCCACTGAGTCCTGTCACAGAGGTGTTTGAGTCTGTACATCGCAGTGATGCAACGTTTATGATATTACCATGTTACCTAATTGCGGCATCTCAGAGATGTCAGGTTGTAGACGTTTTCACTGAAAGGCAGTTAATATCATTTGTACATACACTAGTTTTGTGGACAAATCTATATAAGCGAACTACTGACATGAAAAAAAGGATTTGACTTCGGAGTAGAGGATCAGGTATCTGAATTGCTGAGAAAATTTTCATTTCCGTCAACTGGCTGCACTCTTACGAGCAACCCTCAAAAGTCTTCCATTGACTTGGATGAGCTAGGGAAGACGTAGTCCTTACCTTTCAACGTGTGATGCCATGCACAGGACCGGTGACGGAGCTGGAGGATTCGAACCCATCCACCAACAGATTATTATCGTATTCATATCGTATATTTGATTAGGTACCTAAGAGAAACAAATTGAAAGAAGGCACCCCAAATAGCGTTAACTGTTTCATAAATCAATCGTACTTCATTCATCATATGGTGAAATTTAGAAATGCTCTTACTTGCTTTTCGTTCATTGTGTGCAATTTTTTCATCAATACACATAGTCCCTATAGTGTATCCCGTAGTAGGTTTGAAAAGAATCCTGAATAGGATGATTCACGAACTTCACTACGAAAGTATACCCCATGAAAGTGTGTTTGTCGGTAAAGGATTTATATAAACACGAACGGTCGGTTGTTGAGACACTCCTTCAAAAGTCTAGATAGGTATCTTTGCCGGCTTGGCGATCTTGCAAAAAGTTTCACCATGTTTCAAAATTATACTACTGTCTGGCGCCACCAACGATTATAAAGTACATAAACTCTATATACAAATTATCTATAAACATCTCTATAAACAATGGTACAACAATTCGAGGAATTTGTTATATGATTTGAAAATTGAACTATGTCAGCCGATTCCATTATTCCATTATTCCTTTTGTTATTATTTTTGTTGTTATTGTCAATACTAATCGAATGAATGAATATTTGGAACCTTTTGGTGTGAATACTAGAAACAGAACACCAAAATTACGTCACTTTCACTCGACACGCGTTTCGCCAACGGAGCATTCTAAATAGTTTAATAGTTTACTTATTTGATTCGAATTGTTATATTCAATTAAATTTGTAGAACTGGTTCTGTTCTTATTTCCAGTGATTGAATAAAATTTTAAATTTAAGGTTTTCGTTAACCTATTAAAAAACCTATTAAAAAAACGGAGAAAAGGAAAAATACTGCTAAAAAACGGATGAAAATCCCCTGAAAAAAATCAAGGAGCAATTATTTAATCTGATCTTATCAGAACGAACCAACCTTCCGTAGACATTTGAGTGCGTGGAAATTTTATTTTTGTTCATAGGGTTTTTCCGTTTATTTTCCTGTTTTTTTTCGTTTTTTTTCCGGTATGTTTTTCTTTTTTTGTTTACCCTTTCACCAAGTATTTCGAACATATCAGTCCATAGCGGTTTTTATTTATATCTAGTATACTTATCAATTCGAAAACATATAAATCAGATTTAAAAAATATTAATAGAGCACTGTCAGATGATTCTGGTCGAAAAGCTAATTTTTTGTGGTAAAAATTTGCTTTTCGACCAGAATCAGTGACGTAGTTAAAATTCTGCTGCAATTAATACTTAAAATCATTCATTTGTCACATTATTTCAAGCAAATTTCAAACCCTCGTCAGTTTGAAACGGCTTGGCCGATTTCCACAATTAAAACGGTGTTGGACAGATAATCAGAAAGCCTTCAAAACCAGGTGCCACATGAAATTGAAATCTATGCATCTGATAAATAATCGAATGAATGAATACCTGGAACCTTTGGAGTGAATACACCAAAACACTAAAATGGCGTCAATTTCACTCGAAGCACTTTTCAACAAAGTTGGCATCCTCAGAAGCTCAAAGCTTACAAATCTTTGAGTTCCTGAGGATTTATGTTTCCTGAACCGCTGAACCTATAGTCAAAAATTTGGTTTTATGGTCCGATATATCCACATTTTCATGATACGCTGCCCTAATACATATTACCAATATTCTTTCAGAATAAAGTCTCGGTAAATTGAAGTTACCATCTGAATGTTTTCAGTTTTATTGTCAATTGACCCATTTTTTTCTTCTTCTTCTTAACAAACATGTTGATTTGACTTTTGTTTCATTTATTTTGCAGTGCCAACAAACATCAGAGCTACAACACCCAATTTTTCACGGTAAGAAAAGGCATGTCTATACCCTGTTATAAAAGAGTTATTCATGTGTAACTCGATAAAAAGAGTATACTTGAAAAATTGGTTTGTTTATGTATGTAATGCAGATCTGCACTGGTATTCATGCATTTATTCCATTGCTCAACAAAACTATAATCTAAAGGAGAATTGAAGAACGGACGTTGGCTGTTATGAATATTTTTTATTTTATTTAATAAATTATATTCTTAATATTTCAGAGTTTGTGAATAATTATATGTAAATAAAATGGAAACGTATGTTCAATTGAAAGTATAAAAAAGTTTGACAGTTTTGTAATAAAATGACAGAACGTTATCCATGACGTCATTTCTCATTTCGTACATAGAAAAAATATAAATTTTACAAAATTCAAAATAATATATTTTTAAAATATTTACGACGACTCAGTTTTCCCAAATTCAAATTATATTTTGGATGAATTATGATATTGGGGCTTGCACAGGCGGAACGCACTGTACATTGATTTATTTAGAAATGGATGAAAGTCGATAAATATAGCCTATTTTTTATATGCCACTAAAAGGTTTCCAGTCATCTAAGTGGTACTGTTATTGATCTTTCAATTTACATCAATTAGTATGAGGCGATAACAATGTACGCTAAAAGTATATCGAACAATAATGTTGTCTAATTAAGTCATTGTTTTGGAGTGAATTGTACGTGCAAACAACTTGTTTCTTGAGCAAAATAACGGTTTCAACTGAAGAAGTTGATCCGAATATAATATCAGCATATTTCATGCTGATTTTCTTAATTATTTTGTTGAAATATAGATGTGGCTATTCAAAATTAAGAACAATGAAAGCATTCGGCAATAATAATAATAATAATAATAATGAGCGCTTTAATTGGTGTTTACAGATTTCTCATTATACAGGGTGTCCCAGAATAAAGGGGACAAACTCCGAGGGTAGAATCCTCTCTTCATTTTAAGGCTGAAAGTTCCAATAAACATACACCCTAAAATTAATATTAACCGAGTTACAGGGTGTTGAAAGTGAAACAAAAAAATTGATTTTCCAGAATAACTCCAAAACGGCTTAACTTTTCTTAATGAAATTTGGTATGTCACTTGACACATTCAGTTTCATATTTCAAGGCAAATCATGTGTTTGTAACTCTGGACAGGGGCGTACGGCAGGTGGGTACCCCTATTTGCCCCTCCCCAACTTTCACGCCACTGGTTTAATATCGATTTCGTCTTTTTTTTCTTAATCCCCAATATTTCCTATACAAAAATGGAATGTTTCGTTTCACAAATATCAACGGTTTTCGAGATATTTGAAGTTAACTAAGTGCGTGCGTATCAAAATCTTTACTATTTTTGAAAGGAATGTGACGGTAACTATTTATAACATTATAACCAACATATTTCATACCTTGCAGTGAGTATCAATTCAAATATTTCGAAGATTGTTGGCATTTGCGAGGGATTTAGTTCACAAAAATTTCCCGATATTTAAAACGTACATAGCCACTAACAAAATAATCACTAATGAGTATCACATACGCACCCACTTATTCAACTTCAAATATCTCGAAAAGCGTTGATATTTGTGAAACGAAACGTGATCTTTTTTGTATAGGAAATATTGGGGATTAAGAAAAATAAGACTAAATCGATATTAATCCAGTGGCGTGAAAGTTGGAGAGGGGCGAATAGGGGTACCCACCTGCCGTACGCCCCTGTTTAGAGTTACAAACACATTATTTGTCTTGAAATATGAAACTGAATGCTGTCAAGTGATATACCAAATTTCATTAAAAAAAATTAAGCTGTTATGGAGTTACTCTGGAAAATATATTTTTTTGTGTCACTTTCAATACACTGCAAATCGGTTAATACTCATTTTAGGGTATATGTTTATTGGAACTTTCGGTCTTAAAATTAAGTGAGGATTCTACCCTCGGAGTTTGTCCCCTTTTTTGTGGGACCCCCTGTATATAATTCTTGACCATCAAAATAAGCACAATCTCATTATTGGTGTGAATATTTTTCTTAGAGTTTCAATGAACCTTTTCACAACATACGAGGGAACACTGTAGTTAGAAAATGTATTCGCTGATATCTCAACTTGGCAATATAAGTTGTGCACCATGGAATCTCAAATTCCACAGACCTCATAAAAGGTCTGTGTCAATCTCTGGTTACATTATCCAGAATTATTATTTGTGTTTGGTTTTGATTTTTTAGCTAAAGAAGTGTTATTCTGGCTGTTTTAAATAAAAGTGATTATTATTACCATTAGAACTCGAAAACAAATACATTGCATAAAGATGTACCTTTTATCTTTCACTCCTGAATAAATAAACACTACTCTAGATTTCTTTCCACAATTGTAACAAAATTCGACATTATTACATATCTGCTATTCCCTGATAGTTTTTATTCAACACTTCAAATGAAAGCCTACAAACGTTTGATAGGCTACAATTATTCTGAAGCTGGATTTGTCCATGATTGTGAAGCACGAAAAATTGAACATATTGTTGTTTACCAGATGAAATCACCAGAAGAAAGCAGATACACATTATTTGAGAAAATTCTATATTTTTGACGAAAGCAACCTATTTATGTGAATCATAACATGTGCGATGGAGGATCGAGTTACTTTTAATAGTAATGGATGCACCTTCTGATGTAAAAGCAGGGTGAAATCTTCAGCTGTTATATCTGACTATGTTTCAGTTTAATTTGTTTCGTCTTTTGATATTTTCACATGTATTTCATCAGGGCCTATCTAAGTACAATTGCACAACTGTGTCAATATTGAATATAAGGTCAACAATAAATGAACATTACCTCTGACATATTTTCTGTCACAATCTTTCTTCTTTCTGCTCTTGTTTTTCTGGCAGTTGCCACCCGGAGTTTATTTTATTTTATTTTATATTTATATCCAAACAGACCTGATGGTCTAATTACTACGGATATAATGTGTTCTGGAGTTGAATGTTGAATGAAATCAATGCAAATAAAAGAAACATTAACCTCAAATCTTGATATAACTTTTGTTCCGTGAGTGCAGTTATTACGAGTTATCAATAATTGTTCCTGATCAAAAGAAAAATGCGTTAATAATAATATAAAAAATAGCTTATGTGCAGAATTTTTTGAAGAGGTGATCGAGTAACAAAGTTTTAAAAATTGTCAATGGCTTATATCAAGCTAGAAGCTATATTTTGAGGAAGAACGGTATTACTTTTTTCAGAACGTGGACTATTGTGGCGTGTGTTTCCGATGAATGTGGCGTCAAAGGTATACTTTCAAATGTGATATTTCTCAAAATGAACTGCACCAACAAAAATCGGTAGTTGCACCGGAGTGTTACGGCAACTAGTATTTTTTCAGTGGGCGGCAAAACTTGTTGCCTATGGTGTTCCTAGAGGAGATACCATAGGACACATTCAAGTAAATTGCCAATATCTACCCCCTTCAGTTTGATGACGCTGTTCTCTAAGCATTACATTCTCTTTTCGTGAGAACCAGAAGATGAAAATGAGTAATGAAAAATGAGAAATAAAAATTCCTATGTCTTTATACCACTTTATAATATGTGTAACACTTGCGTTACTACAGTTTCGTCCTATATGAACATTATCAAACTATATATGATTGAAATATAGTTTGAAATATAGTTTTATAATGTCCGTATAGGACGAAACTGCAGTAACGCAAGTGTTACACATATAGAGTGGTATAAAAACATGAGAATTTTTATCTCTGATTATTCATGATAATCTCCTACCACGTAGTAATGGCTACATCCACCAATTTATTGAAAATGAGTAATCTTACAGTTTGAAGCGGAGTGGTCGTGGTGTTAAAGCGTTTGACTCTCACCCAAAAGCGGCTCGGTTTCGATCCCCACCGCGCCGCCGTCACGGAGCTGAAATGGTTCAGAATTCACTTGTTTACGCAAGCTGTAGATCCTGAATCATCGCACAAGCTCTGAAAAGAAAATCTGGAAGATTCGTATAACCAACAAAAAAGTAGTATTTCAAAAAAATCTAACTCGTGCTATGAAGTTCACTATGAATGTTGTCTATTTGGCTGTCAAGATATTTGGCATTAGTTAATTCCTTGTATTTCCTAACAGAATATCACAGGTTCCATAATTTCAGTAAAAAGCCAAAAATGTATACAAGTTAATTTAGAAGAAAATTTGAGATATTTTCTGGAAAAATATAAAGAAATGTGGGTTTTGTAAATCTAAAAAAGTTACGTAACAATTTTTGTAAGTGAGTTTAATTGCAATATTTTTGTCCTCTTATTCGAAAAGTTTAGAATCAGTAATACTGTTGAGTGTTTTAAAATTAGTATAGGTCGAAAAAAACCATATATGGTGTTGACAAAAATACCCTGGACAGAGACTTTTTTGGAAATACAGCCTGCCACTATCTCATTGTTGATATGTTTGTCTAAACAAAGTTGAATATTCTATTGTGCTTTATACCCGTTATTTTCAATAGAAGAAATATTCGTACAGGCTAAATGGAATAATGTGCCTGCATATTTACTTGCTTTTACTTTTTACACGCTTTATATTAGCTTCACTTTTATGTTTGTTTGTTTGTTTGTATGTTTGTAACTGACTCCTTAGGGCGTGATTTTCACCCATTTCCAGACGTCCGAATGATTTGAAATTTGGCAAGTGTTCATAGTTTCGGTGACAATGTAATATGACATTTTTTTTGTTATAAAAAAACAAAATGGCGGCTCCAAGATGGCGTACGGGATTTGTGATAATGGTCCGATTCCATTCAAAATTGGTATATATAAGGGTTTTCGGAGTCAGAGATTACGATTTTTTTAATCAAAATTCATGAATTCAAAATGGAGGCTCCAAGATGGCGGACGAGATTTGTGATTATGGTCAGATTCGATTCAAAATTGGTATGTGAGGTTTTTCGGGGTCAGAGATTATGAATTTTTCGTAAAAATTTATAAATTCAAAATGGCGGCTCCAAGTTGGCGGACGAGTTTTGTGATTATGGTCAGATTTAATTCAAAATTGGTATGTGAGGTTTTTCAGGGTCAGAGATTAAGAATTTTTCGTAAAAATTTATGGTTTTCGGGGTCGGAGATTTCGATTTTTTAGTAAAAAAAAATAATAGTTTAAAAAAACTAAAGAACACTCTTTACTTCCCATGGACTAAAAAGTAAAAAATAATTGACAATTTAATTTCTCAAATGTAAAAAAAGCGTAGGGCGCTTGATAAAGTTCTCTTGAGCTCTTGAACGCTCTGTATTGTTAAATTACACTAAAAAATATGAGAATATAGAAAAGCACCCACGCTTCTGTTACATTTGAGAAATTAAATTGTCAATTATTTTTTACTCTTCAGTCCATGGGAAGTGAAGCGTGTTCTTCAGTTTTTTTAAACTATTATTTTTTTTTGTGTTTTTCCTCTCGTAAAATGGATGTTCACCTAGGGCGATATCTCTGTGATTAATTGCTCCAGTATACGTTCAAATTAATAGATTCTTCTCCCAATACTTCCCAAGTCAGTCTCTGACATGCAATTATCCCAATTTTCCACAATATCTGGCTGCATTTGACGGATGTAATGCAAATAACTTATTTTTTCTATGACAGTGCGTAAAGTGGCACTTTTGCGCACAAGTGCGTAAAAAATCACCTGTGCGTAAAATCATCAACAGTGCGTAAAGTAAATGTTTACACACTGTTCATACATTTATGTATTTTTGAAAAATACAGTATTTTACGTGAAATGTAATTCGAAAGTCAACATTTGGTAATACGACGACAATTCATAACATAAAACATTCAAATTTAAGATACAACCGCTACAATTTGGCAATATAATAACTGTCGAAGAAAAAACTTTGTATGATACACTTTTGTAAAGGGTTTTTTGTACTCGCGTGTTTGTTGAATGAGGCACAGCCGAGTTCACTTCACGCTCATACAAAAAAGTCCTACTTTACGAACTTGAATCATAAATACCTAGCTCTATTTACTTGAGTCGCCCATTTCCAAAACCGGGCATATCCAGTAAAAATCGAGTTAGCGGTGCCTACTGTCAGCAGATGATAAAATACTCCATGAGGTAGAAGTGCTCAGTTCCAAACTGGTCCAAATCCCTTTGAATATGGATTTGAATATGCATTTGAATTTTTGGTTGCGTTTCAAAATCGGTTATATCCACTGTTATCTTAAGTTTAAAACTAGCTATATAGAGAATGTGAAATCAATGTCTTAGCTACGACTTTATGACAAGTGGAAAACAATGAACAATATGGTTCAACTTACTATAAGGACCTATTCTATAGATTTTAGGCTAGCGCCTATTCGTCATATGATGGAACAGTTGTTTAAAATTTTAATACTTTTTCTGTTTTTTTATGTGATTTTGCTTTTATTCAAATATATTATAGGTAGGCGCCCAACTTTTATTTAGGTATTGGTGGTATTCTCTTATTTTTCCATGTCCTATCTGTGCACTAAGAAGTTTCTAAAACTCGGACAAATTCTTGCAAAAACTATATTACAGAACTCATTTACTTACTTTTATTACCATTTTCGACTGAAAAAAATTAATTCTGTTGGTCGTATTTAAATCAAATTTCTTTTGTTCATTTTGTTTGACCAATTCCGGGTCACTAGATGTCCATGCAGTTCGTCAGATGCTTCGAATGAATTAAAGAGCTGAAACTACTTCTACGTCGTTTGTTTTTTCCCATTATTAAAATTGTTTCACTTAACCATATAAACTGTGTCACTTTCGACTCAAAAAAGAGTACTGACAAAACGCAGCAAACAAGGTTAAGTTGGGAGCAGGAGCCAGGTAACAGAGTTGGGAGAATTTTTTAGATTATTTTAAGTAACCTTCGAACTGTCATCTCAAACATTTTTTGACAGGCCAGACATCAGTCAAGAAAATCTTATAACAATTTGTAGGTGATATTTCGAAACAACGGGTTATGTCGAGTCAATCGGATTTTCGTACCTACTGAATAACTTTTTTTGGTAGATATAGGTACAGACTGAGAACACTGCTGAAATTTCCTTTCAAAGTACGGCCCTGGCTTCAATGGTATACACTACAGGAATGGCAGTGGCGGTATCACCATTATCGTAGCCTAAAGCAATACTTTTTTTTATGACTGCTAACCAAGCATTTAACGAATGGAAATTTCCACTACTCTCTTGCAGACTGCCGGTTAACCATTGAAGAATTATACCAGTGGCGTATCGCACATTCTTCAGCGTTTGATATTTCAAATAGTAGACCAGTAAATGAGTGATGCAAGTTTTCAATTCAGAGAAATTACAAGTTATATTATTGCATACCCATTTGTAGTTCTTCGAAAAAATAATCACATTAGGATAGAGAAAAAACTCCTAGTGCATAAAGAAATATACGAAGGCCCAGCAGGGCTACACCAATTTTGTTTTTCAACCAATCAACCAACTCTTAATTTTATAATTCCGAAATTATAAAATTCCGAGTTAGTAAGTTGGAATTCCAAGAAACTAAGTTGAAATTATAAAGTTCGGAGAGAAAAACTTTGCCGGGTATTGGGCAGAGGTGATTTGGTTATCGTAGGGGGCTGTTGGATTATTTTCTGTTCAATGTTTGCCGACAAAACTCCTTTGGTATAGGGAATTTACGAAAGGTTGGATTATTTATAATATATTTTTATGTTATATAAAACTGGTATGTCATTTCACAGTCATTGTTTTTCTAAAAAAAAGATATTAAAATTATGAAACTTACCTCGACAGAAGGTGATCAATCCCAATCATCCAGAATAGTCAAATAAGAAAAAAAAAGTTTGTGTATATAGACACATTTCAATACCGATAATAAACTAATTTGTCTATTAACACAGACTACATACGTCATACAGTAATTCAGTAAATTTGTATTCGACAGGGCCCCCTGGCTGGAAAGTTTTGGGGTAGTCGTGCTTTTTTTCATTTCACACGTTTTTTGGAGTACTGAATCCGAATTTGAACTCTGCTTACTAAATTTCTTGACGGAACATTAAAAAAATGCAAAATATGGTAAAAAAAATTATTTTTTTGTAGTTTCTCGTTTATAACTAGAAAATTATCAGTTTTTCGTGAAAAACTTTCCTATTCAGAATGGAAGTATATAAAATTTTCTACAAATTCCACTATTCAGTTCATTTTTTCGGGCTCAGTTCGGGCTCAAACGCCAAATAAAAATTGGCGTATTTCTGCTGAGTCAGCAAAAATCCACTTTTTCACTCCAAAACTCTTATTGACTATTGAATGACATTTTTAGTGAATTTCTCAAGGAATTATATTGTGGTGAAACTAAAAGTACTCTTGTTCGTCATTGGAGCAGTTTCAATCAAAGGACTCATTTGAGGTTATGTCGATGACTGCTAGTGACAGTGCGATAAGAAAGGAGTGTTTGAGAGTCTCAAACAACTTAAAACGGTTCTGGGCCATTGAGGGCATTACTTGCTGCTTCTCGGGCTAGTGTATCGGTCTCTTCATTGCCTCTATAACCTGTGCGTGCTGGTACACAGGCTAAGGTCAGTCTGATCTGACTGCCGAGCTCTTTTAGGGTTTCTATGCAGCCCCAAACATGTATTGAGGTAACTTGCATTGAGTTGACTGCTTTTATTGCAGCTTGGCTATCTGAATATATGACAATGTTTTTTTCTGAAAACTCATATGCCTTATTAGCTCTTATGCACAATGGTGTATTGCGACGATTTCCGTATGGAATATTGTCGCTTGTTTGCCCAGGCTCAATGAGATTTTCATCGTCCGCTTGGTTCCGTAAGCCGGCTCCTGAACCTTCATAATTTTTTGGGAGGTCTCTCCTTCCACGCATCCCTCTCCGTTATATTTTTCTTGAAAGTTTTGTCATATCTATATCTGGGAAGTATGCCATCTGATGGCATTCTTGTAACCGGGTCGTTTTTCGACTATTCGTATAGGTTGTTGTTAGTCTCTCCCGTGCATATTGCTTATGGGTGCTTTTCCTGACCTGGCTTTGCCTTGTACGTATATGTATATGTGTAGGGAAGGCAGGTTCAGCAAGACCTCTAAGGCGGCTGTTGGGGTGGTTCTTATGCCGTCCCTGCTTGGTCTTTGGCCACCATACCACCGAACTATAAGTTATCATGGGTCATCATTGAGGGGCTCACTGTCAGTTGTACACCACCCGTCGATTATATCTAGGACTGACTGTGAAAGCTCCGAGACTGTCCTTGCGAATTTGTGCCTTTTACAATAATCGCGAGGTCGTCGGCATATCCTGGGCAATGAAAGTCTCTGAAAGATAGCCCAAAGTAGGGGCGATGGCACCCCTACCTTCGGACAGCCCCTGTTTGCTCTAGGTGTTAGTGTTATTCCGCCGATTGCTAATGTAATCCGTTCTTGCCCCCTCATGCACTCGGGTATGTCCATGTAGTCCATGTAGTCTTCAGAATAGCTTGTAAAAGTCACTTAGACTCAGTATTTTTCGGTGTCTCACACAGTTTTGATAAAAAGCCACTTCAATATGGCTTCTGGTAAATCTCATTTTTTATTTTTTATTTTTTTTCAAATACAATACTGAAATTCATTTCTCCCTAACAGACCGAATAATCTCAATGATACTTCTTTTCATTTGCAATGAAAACTTTTCTTGTATCTCTTTCATAAACTATTTCAATGAACTCAATAGAAGACGGTAAATTGTTTATTTCTGAAAGCCACGTAAAATAAAAGCAAGTCAATCATTAGCGATTACAAAAACCCTGTGGTAGTTTATATCCTTTCAGATTAGATATTTTCATTAACCATTAAATCACACACACACGTCATCTGTTTCTGTTCCATCTTCTACTACGGTATCCTGCATTCTTTCGAATGGAAAATTCCACTCACTACAGAGCCCAGTGGCGTGAACCTCTTCATTTGTGTAAACAATGACTTGTTCATTGTAGAATCAGCAAGTTTATTTTCACGAAAAATGAGTAGGTATCAACAAATGGGTGGTATTCATAAACAGTAGCAAATGCTTATACTTCAGGTATGTCTCTCTCATTACTTAACAAAACAAATAGGTCTTTTTCAAGAAATCCGCATTTGCTTCAGTTTTATGCATACAACCCAATATTTAATCTAGGATTTGAACGTTATTTAATTCATCTTGCGATTGTCTCTAGTTCAATATTATATGAACTGGTAACGGATGGAAAAATATGACCAACATCTGAAAAACTGCCAATCCTGAAAAGAAGAACAAATTAATATGTACCATATGGGAAAAAAGTTTATTATTATAGTATTGGAAAAATTATAACAAAATTCGATTTTAACACATGTCACGTGATCGTTGCTATGGCGGCAAATTGAAAAAACTACTATGAAAAGCAAAAAGTGGGATAAAATGGCAAGACATCAAAAAAAATTGTTTGAAAAAGTTGCTTAGGATGATTAAATTTTATACACATATACAAAGTTTGAAAAGATAATGAGAGAAAATTGAAAATAGCTATTTTTTTTTTAAATATTTTCTTAGCTGTATACAAATATCAAATTATTGTCTTATGAATAGCTTGACCATACAGAAACATTTGAATTTCAATGATAATGGCAAACCTTTTTCATTTTTTCGACACCAGTGAGCACTAAATTAAAAGTTTTGTCAAAAACCTGGCTGATACATTGGTTCGTATCTAACAGTTATATCAGAATTCCAAGACCATTGTGATGACATGACACTCCAGAAACATGGTGTTTTCCAGATTATAATAAAGTTTCGATGATAATCGTGCCAGAGCGTTTCACTTCGCGTGCAATGTTGAAAACTCTAGCCTCTTTAATTTGACGCACTATTTTTGAGATTATGTGCGAAGTGAAACGTTCGTGCACGATTATCATCAAAAATTGATAATAATCTGAAAAACAGAATATTTTTAGGTTTTCCTATCATCGCAATAATCGTGGAATTCTGATATAACTGTTAGATATGGACCAATGTAACGGCAAGGGTTCTGAAAAAATTAATTTTTTTTTATTTTGTGCTTTCTGGTGTGGAGAAAATGAGAAAATTTTGTTATTATCATTGAAATACAAATATTTCAGTCAAGTCAAGCTATTCATAAGAAAATAATTTGATATTGATATACAGCTAGGAAAATATTAAAATTAAAATTATATGTGTATAATATTTAATTCTAAGCACCTTTTTCAAATAATTTTTTTCGATATCTTGCCATTTTACCCAACTTTTTGCCTATTCATAGTAATTTTTTTCAATTTGCCACCATACCAGCGATCACGTGACATGTGTCAAAATCGATTTTTAGGTTATCGGACATGCACAAACTTTTCCCTAGAATCTTTTTTCCAATACTCTAATAATAAACTTTTTCCCCATATGGTACATACTTTTTGGCGGTCACTGTATATATACAGGGTGACCCATTTGAAAGCGGGCCACCTCTCTAAAACTGTTATTTTTTATCCTTTTCAGAAGTTTTTTTTTTTCAATAGATAGAGCATTAACAGTTCTATTTGAGAGCCATAAATTCGAAATAAAAATGAAAATTTCAAGGCCTTCATCGAATTTTGTTCAAGGTCAAAAATCCCGAAGTCATACCAGCGATTTTATTAAATAGAATTTGACGACACAACTGGGTTTACGACATTTTCAAATGCTTTATGTAAAAACTACGTAGGAATGCGTCCATCTATAAAGAAGTTATATGGGATTCAAATTTGAAAATTATGTCAATAAATCAACCCAAAACTTCAATTTCTGAACTTTTATAAAAATTCTGACTATACCACTAGTTTCAAAATATTTCAAAATATACTTTGCCAGAATTTCATCGAAATCTACTAATAAATAAGAAAATTATAAACTGATCCAGCTTCTAGGAAATCTTTCACTCAGGTACTGACAAACCGCTACAGCTATTAGGTGATCCTCAAGGTATCGGTTATCGTTTTCTATTATGTTCGTTAAAGTTGGATCAACGGTATCTTCGAGTAACTCCAAATGTCCCCAGTCAAAATACCTGGTAGAAAAAATGGACCAATAATACGATCGCCAAATATTCCAGCCCAAAACGTTTAACTTTTGTGGGTATTGCGTATGTACTTGGTGAAACACTCTTGGATTGCAATCTGACCAGTTCCGACAATTATGCATAGAAATTATAATATATATACTTACTCTAGAATGCCAATTCAATGGGACGAAAGTGTTGTAAAAAGTTCGATGCATTATTTAGTGCGCATGATCAGGACCAGTTTCATTCATACCAGGGTGGGTTTCAGTGAGATTTTTAAATGATTCATGATATTGAGTAAAATCGATTTGATATATACAGCAGCATATACCTATGTTGTGAAACTGATTAAATCCGAGATATTCATCGAATAAAATAACAATGAAAAAATATATCTTGAGTATAGGTAACTATTGGTGACACATTTCTGAAATAGACATATTTTATGATTTTTTTTTAAGTTCTAATTCCCACGGAAAGAAACATCCTGTATTGTTCAGAGAACATCGTGAGAACCAAAGGAAGGTAGGTAGGAATTGATATTCTGCGAAACATATTTTCGGCATGTCTCCAAAGTGACGGCATATGAATGTGCTGAGGACTGGAGCTCGACGGGTCAGTCTCGAAGGGACCGCTAACGGTGAAACGATTGATAATATTTCAGAAGAGTATCGTTCATGGAAATATCTATAAAACACAGACACATCGCCAACCTTTCTGCGATGTTCCAGAGGAGTGAGCTAGCTTGTGAGTGAAGTTGTTGGATCACCATTCTGAAATTATTGCCAAGTGCGTATTTATTTCATTCACGATTTTTTCCCGTTCTGCATTCACTGGCTGATATCGGAGCTTTGGAAGAGAAAGAGGTATGAAGAGTACTATCATCTGCAAAGCTGATTACTGGACATGAGGTAGCTCCCAACAAATCATTGATGTGAAGAAGGAAGTGTTGGTGCTAGAACTGATCCAGCGGAACACAACTGGAGAGGCAAGCTATAAGATGAATGATTCATCCAGAAATATCCCAGTTCTATTTTCAAAATATCAAATTGGAATCTGAACTGAAAATAGGATACAACATTCAATATAATTATATTAATTAAACTAAAGGTTTAGTTAAGCAATATGCACATCTTTGCACTTGGCTACACCATACTGATGATGAGTCTGAGGCACGTGTCGACTGTTGGTCTACATTTTAAGAGTTATACCCAATACATTCGTTTTTGGTGAGTTGATACAGCAAGTGAAATAAAATGAGAAATAAAACAAAATGAAGAGTAATAATAAATAGATTGTTTATAGAGCTGAGTGACTCAATATAAGAAATAAGAAACTGCCAATCAAAATTTTGAACTTTGCCATTTTTAATGTTTATAAATATTATATGAATACTTTTTGATAATAAAGGTAGTACTCTGTGTTTATTTTTCAAATGTGTACTTTTTCCTGATGGCCAATAGAACTACAAAAAGAATCTACAAAAATATATAAATGGTTGGGTATTAAGTGCATAATATTGATTACTGAACATACTAAGTTCGAATAATGGATTCCAGGAATATTTCCTTTATTTCCACACCATAGAACCAAACACGTCAACATTGTCAAAATTAAAATTTCACTATAAAAAAACCCGAAAACCAATAACATACACACTACCGATGAATAATTGAAGTAAACAACAGTAATAAGAACAGCACATCTAAATAAACACAATAACGTTATTGGTTAATTTCACAATGAACACAAATCGCCTAAACCACCAAACTAACCCAAACCGGCTCTGGCAAACTACCAGCCTTCCTCTGCGGCAATTGAAAACTGTTAACACTGTTGCACGCGATCCCAACAATTCAACGGGAATTTGGGTAGGCTTCACAGTAATGTCAGATTATTTTCGACAGTATCTCGACTACAAAGATAAAATTTTCTGAAATTTGTCAACGCTGCAGAGCTAGGAGACTGGTTATGGGCATGCGCATTGATGAAAACATTTGGAATTTTACAACACTTTTCAGTGTCCCATGAAGAGGGGATTGGCATTCTAGAGTAAGTATATATATTATAATTTCTATGCAATTATGTCGATTGACAATCCCGTTGAGATAAAAACTGCATTTACCCGAAACACAAATTTGGATCTTGTATAGCACGTTCACTCATAATTTCACAAAATTGTATGGGACGATCAAAGTCGTCTTCGTTAAATTCCTGAACCAGTTTAATTTTATATGGATGGAATCTGTGAGCTTTCAAAATTCGCCTGACGCCGACGGTACGTCGACTTACTCCAGATAATTCGACAAGCTTTCGTGTACCAAACCAAGAGTTGGATCCGCAGCAACCTCAGAGTAATAAAAGACCATAGAGTTGCCTTGTCCATCCTTGTCTTGTCAACATAACTTTGTTTGTTTACAAGCGAGGGCCTTAAACACGTTAAGTCCGTATTCATTCGGATAGTTTCGTGTATGCCCGTAAATTTCATTCGGATCAAGTTGTCATTCTTCGTTTGTATTAGGGTCTTTCTTACTCTAAATGTAAACAAAGTGTCCATAACATTTCACCACCCGCCACCCCCTTCGCCCTTAAATTGTATAGAAAAGGATAGTTCATGTTCACTTCAAAACAGGTATTTGTGTAGGTATAGGCAGGGCATCTCTATGTCTTTTATTACTCTGAGGCGGCAACCTGTCCTAAAACGGCTACCTCCACCGCTTCGTTTCTTACTGGGTTTTCAATTTGACGTTTTTTATTTGGCACAGATCCCGTTTGTAGAAATTTTGAAATTAGTTTCAAAACGTATTTACTATTAACGTTTCCGTTTGGGTGTTGCTCATTGAAAATTCTACTGGCTGTGTTGGCACATTCATTATTTTTGAAATAATATTCAATTATTTCTACCCTATCCTGAATAGAATGAACCATTTTTATGTTTTACTCGTTAATGGACCTGAAGTACTACTGACAAGAAACTGTCACAAATAAGCCCTGAAACAAAAAGTTTTTTATTATTCCAATACATAGGCGTAGTAAGTCGATTTTTATTTCAAAGGTACGAATGTCGTCAAATAACAAATAATACTAATAGGAAAAAAATGTATATCAATCAATTGTGTACTTATGGTTGACCACATGAATTTAATATTTGAAACAATCGGTTGGAATTTCCAGACGCTTTCCTCGTAGGTACTACGCTAAATGGTTTCTTATTTTTGTTTTCTTCCACATTGCATTTTTCATTCAAATAGGTAAGCATTTCAATAATTCTGTACCTTGCAAGAAAAAGGGCCAATGTCCACATTGTGCCTAATTGAGTTATTTGGCCCAATATACTTATAATATTTAAATTTTCACGTAGAAAAATGGCCTATGGCCAATGAGCAAAAATAATTTAATACTGAAGGCTGATGTCAATTCCTGCATAATAGAATAAGGGCCAATGCTTGACATTGTCCTTTATTGTAATTGGTTGTGAAACGAGATTCCTGTAAGTTAGGACATTGGCCCTACTAGCCATTCGTTGACGGGACATCTGACCACATTCTTTTCAGTTGAAACGAAAAAAAAATGAAGATGGACATATCATTTTCTGGATGAGTATCAAATGGATGGAATTTTGCCAGAAAGATGAATTTCAAATGTTTCATAAAAATCCAGTGGGTGATGAAAATGCCAAGAAGATAGATTTTAGGAGAGGAAGTGTAGGAAGACGAGATGTAGGTTAAACAATAACGACTGAAGATTTGAAACTACTCAACACAGAACCCTCACCTCTAGCTGACCTCAAGGTTATGAACTTATTGGAGCTTCTTCCATTCAGAAGTGCATGACATCCCAGATCCAAATAGGGAACTCGATTTCGCTGAATAAAAATTATTTTTCTTTTCGTTCATTTTCTTGTTTCTGCAACTGAATTCTTCCAATAATGTTCTCCTGAACGATGTATTCCTCATGGCCAAAGTCCGATATTGGATGCCAATGTCCTCTTGTCCTCACGGCCAATGTCCAATGTTTTTCACAAATTGAGAAAACGGCTAATATTTGTTTAATTATTTGTAAAATCATACATTAATACATCAAAGGAATATGTTTTAGAAATACTCAGACTCAGGTAATGTTATACCGTTCAAGACGAGCACGATTCTGTACTGAAAATCTTTGCCCTCATTTTTCTCGAAACAGCGAAATTGGACATCGGCCCTTTTTCTTCCAAGGTACAGAATTATGGGTGACTTCTTTTATCTTCACAAAGTTCTTCACAAAATACCTATGCATAATGTATATTTTTGTTGTTTTTCCATTATTCCTTTTCTAATTATAGAGTATTCTTGGCATTATTGTTCTTCTGAAACCTTGAAAATAATTTTACAACAATAGAAAATTGAAATATTAAGCTGTCAATGCAACTAGAGGTTTATTTTGCTACCATGGCCCACTGATGTTATAACTTTTTTTGTCTTAGAAATCATATGAAATTAGCATTAATTTAATATATTTTGGTGTGAAATGTTCTTACCGAATCGCCCGCGTGATTGAATTAATTGCCGGAAATTTATCTCGTATACATGAATTCTTTAATGAATTTACCCTCGTCGCTGCGCGACTGTGCTATTTTCAAAAAATTCATGTATTCGAAAAATTTCCGGCAATTTTTCAATCACTTGGGAGATCACAAGTGATAATTTAATGCATACATGTTTAATATTTCCATAGGGGTATTTTTTTTGTCACTATGATAGCGACGAAAGTTTGATTCAACTTTTCTAGCGACAAAACTGAACAAAATTTTCTCCTTTTATCGAAGTAAACTTAACATTTTTTATAATTTGATTTCCCTGCTTTTGCGGCAGTTCAACTCAAAACGCGGCAATTAAGTTGAGTTAGAAAATTAAGCGAGTTTTCAATTAATCAGATAAGTTAGGTCCATATGAATAATTTATCAAAGCAGTGTGAGAAACTTATTGGTACATTCACTGAAAGAACACATCTATTATGGTATCTCGCATATTGATAATAAAAAAATACTGACTAGGTATAATAAACCATCAGTTTTGGCAATGTTCATTTATTTTATGGAATGTAAATATCAGTCTGCGACGTTATTTACTTGCTTTTTATTTCGTATCATAGTACTAAATTAATTAGTACATGTTTACATAAATTATTATTAAAGTTTTTCAGCTAATCTATTCAAACATATTGATACAGTTCATAACACAACTGCAATCAACAAGTTTCGTCCAATTGTGACAAAGACTATTTTATGTTCAGATTTACACAAATATGGGAATTTTGTATGTCCAGAGTCCAGTGTACATCGAAAGAACCAGTGGGTTTCAAATATTTTAAGTTCGTCTAAACAAAAAGCCATGAAAGTAGAGTGAAACCAATTTCATTATGTGTTTTCATTATTTCAATTTGCGCGGTACGCTCATGTTGGGTGCCTTATCACTGGATGTACAGGGTTTTTGAATTCATTACAAATATTTTGAGGGGATATTCCTGGGAAAAATATAAGACTTTTTTTCCCATAAACACGTGTCCGCAACCGATTGATTTCTGAGATATAGGGTATTGTAATTTAACAAAAATGATAATGATACGCCACTGTGTGCAAATTAATATTATATTTATGATTGTCCTCTTTCCACTCATAAAATTTTCGATTTAAAAAACAAAATGCATTTTATTGAAACTAACAAAAAATCAAGCAAATGAAGACCTTTAATTATTTTATTCGAAAACCGCACCGCGGGATGAAAAAAAGCCAAGAGACCATGTTTATGGCAAGATAGAAGACAAGTATAAAAATAATACTTATACCTCATAAAAACAGTAGCATATCATTATTTTGATCAAAAGTATGACAGTGCATGTATACAGGGACGCCACTTATGAAAATTAAGAAAACCTTCATCGTGGAAAAAATGTGTTTTTATGTGTACTTGGCATGTACCAAAATCAAAAGAAAATGCCAATGCGGTTTTAGAGGTATTGAGAAAGGACAGATTTTTTTGTTTAATTTCAACATCCTGTATTTCAGAAATAAAGCGGTTGCGAACACATGTTTATGGGGAAAACGCCCTTGAAAAATTTGTATTGAATTCAGAAGAAATACACTGTATTACGGACTATAATCCGTTGTCGTACGAGTAATCAGTAAGTTATTTCGTCTAAAGCTAGGTTGGTTTTACGGTAGTTTCTAGGCTAAAGACAGCATAATGAAGATCTCAGTGAAACTACTAACGGTGGCTTGGTAGTCAACATTTTAGAGGGCCTCTACCAAAGTTTCAACGTTGATAATGAAATTTCACTATTAATATACTGGTATTCACCTGAAGTTGAAGGCAAACACAAGCAATCGAAACGTCGTGAAAACAACACTAAGAAGATGTAAGTTCGGATTGAATAAACGATGATGTTTTTTCCTGTTTATTCAAGTAGTTCCTGCATAATGTTTTTATGTCAGAAATTATACTATTTTGGCTTTCTCAAAGTGAAATTTCTATTTTCGATAATAACAACTACTGGGGTGTACCTACCATAGTTATATATGAATCTTGGAGTACAATATTCCTTTGATTGAATTTTAATATCGCAATACTTTAACCACTTACTCAAAATATCTTGATTAAAAAACCAGTTGTAATAAAATTAACAAGGGTGTGATCTCAAAAAAAAAAAAAAGTTTAGAGCTTTATAACATTTCTTCGTTGAATTTTAATTTCTCAACAAATTAAACACTGGTTCAAATCATCAGTCTTGATTGAAAACCAATTGTAATAAAAAAATTAACAAGGATGAAAATTAGATTTTGGAAATGGTTTACTCATAGTGTTGAATAGAAAATAAGGCCACAGAAAACTAAAATCATTACATAAAACTTTTCCCTCTTTCCCTATCTTTCTTACTTTATCAAATTGAGTTTTTATTTTTCAGAATAACGGTAAACGGTAAAAATATCCCCGGAAAAAAAAGCGGTGAAAAAAACGGAATAAAGCTTCATTATCTTGAATTAGAAGGTATTGTCAAGAAGGCTCACTGTAAAAACTACACACTGAGTTTAGTGCCTATTATTTCATTGGAGTTATTAATTAAAACTGCCTATTTGAAAATCAAATGTATAATTATCGATCTGATTTTCAATACAGCAATTACATATTGACATATTAAGTTGTTTGTCAATACACCGAAGCGTTGAAAGCAGGGAACAGAAAACGGATATCATTTGTATATTGGATATGCTACATGGGAGTTTATCTACAAATAACAAGTCTCAACAAGTCTGTGCGAATATGAAATGGGAAGGTCTTTTACTAACCGAAGCATGAATGACCACTTGCCCGTTATAGTAGGGGCGCTTGTGTCAAGATGCAAGCTATATTAACTAACCAATTCTATAATTCTAGACTATACGTACAAAAACTATTCTAAAAATACCAGTGACGTAAAGTATATATCAGAAATTAGATGTAGCTTGAATATAGAGTCTGATATTGTGCGCTTACTGGCTTTGACGTATAAAATCAATCAATCAAAGTACTTTATTGTCAGAAGATACAAAAGATCTCATAGACAAAGCGATACATAAAAATATCAATTTAAATGAGCACATATAAACATGAAATATATAAACATACAATATAGTTGAATTACAAAATTAGTTATAAATATATTTACGCACACATACAGATTGAAGACGGGAACCTTACTTCTACATATATCAAAATATAATAAATATAGAATATAAGACAAAATCACATTGTCTAGTCATAAAAAAATGAGTATATTGAACTGAAAAAATATAGATATAAAATAATTATATACGTTTGTATGCAAAATCACATTGTCTAGTCATAAAAAAATTAGTATATTGAACTGAAAAAATATAGATATAAAATAATTATATACGTTTGTATGCAGGGTTTTTCCGAAATTGGGGTAATTAAGAAAATGGGTTGTTATATGGAACATAATGTATCAATAAATGGTAAGGTAATGGTAAGAATTTTAATTTTTGAAGCAGTCAAAATTATTCGAAACAATTTATGAAATTTTATGAAATCGCTTTCAGTTACCTTTGTTTGGGAGGCACTGGTTTGATTTTCCGGGCCACAGTGTTTTCTGACCCCTGGCAGTGTTTCAGCGCGGTTTGCGAAGGCTGCAGACCCCAATGATTACCAAAAACAGTCTTGAAAACTTTAAGTTTCGGTATCCCCCAAAGTGATTTGTTTTCGACAAAAAAGTATTCTTTCATTTCGTTTTGTTTGGCCATCTTGTACTTCACATTTCATTTACACTCTGCAAAAATATACATACTAGTGACTAGTGACACTTCAACTTAATGAATCTATATAAAATTCTTCCAGTGTATAATAAATAGGCTTTCTCAACCAAAATTCTTAATGGCAGGTAGTTATACACTTTTCTGCTTTGGTAGATAATAATAATAATAATAATAATAATAATAATAATAATAATAATAATAATAATGTTTATTTGCAGAATGATACATAGTACAAAACAATAATAAAAAAGAAATATTAATTAGACCATGTCGCAAAATAGAGATGACAGACAGTGAAACTGATACGAGTGTCATCCCTAGTGACTAGGAAAAAAAGTAAATAATATAATTTGGCACATGAATAAATGACGATGTTTAATAATCATTAGCTTCGAAAAGTAGATCTTTGTAAACTTTCCTGAACTTCAGAGTTGACAATGTTTTTAGATTTGCTGGAACCTGGTTGTAAAGACTGTAAATATTGTAAGTGAAGGACCTCCTGAAAGTAGCAGTTCGATGGGGTGGAGGTGAGATAATTCCCCTGAACCGAGTGTTCAAATTGTGAACATCACTACGAAATGTTATTTTGTAGTAAAGATAAGGAGGGGTTTTGTTGAGAATAACTTTATGAAATAAGGTCACTGAATGCAATTTCCTCCTAGCAGACATACTAAGCCATTTCGTGTCTTTCAGTTTATGTGAGATGGCTTCGTATTTTCTTATGCCATGAATATATCTAAAACAAGATTTTTGTACCCGCTGAATTCGATTAATTTCTGTAGTATCCAAGCAGGGGCCATAAATGGCGTCACAATAGTTAAAATGAGACAGTACTAAGGAATCGGTGAGCAAAATTTTTGTTGATTTTTCAAGAACGTGACGATGGGGATATAACATTTTCAAATTGGCATAGGCTCGTCTTACGCATTTACTAACATGATACTTGAATCGCAAGTCTGTATCAGATGCGGGATTTTTGAGTAAGAGCAGATGAAGGTTTCAAAATAGAAATCTGATTAGGGCGATGTGTACTGAAAAATCTAATATGTTCTAATATTTTTTATGCAGAGGACATACCGTTCCCGTTATAAAAATACAAACCGGAGTTGAAATTTTTTGTTTTAAAAATAGTGGATGACAAGAGGTACTTGGCTTTACATATATATCTCATAGCCCGTTTCTGTAGCAAGAAGACCATGTTGAATCAGTTTTTTGGACATATACCCCGGAAGCAAATGCCATAACTAAGGTGTGATTCTCAGTGAAAAGTATACTTGTCTGGCATTTGCGATGCACAGCTCATTTATATATAATTCTGACTGCATAACAGCCTGAAGCTAGTTTCTTGCACAATTGACTAATATGACCTTCAAAGGCAATTTTGTCGTCGATATGTAGTCCTAAAAATTTTACTTCAGAGACATTGGGGATAACTTCATCGGCTAGACTGACATCATTTAGAGTTCATTTAAATAATACAATGTTTGTTTTCCTGATATTGAAAGATAAAAGATTGGTATCACACCGCACTCTTTCACTTTCTCTATTATATCTGCGCTTATATCGTTATGAAGCTCTGTGATATTCTTGTTATGACATAGGATCGGCGTGTCGTCTGCAATAATTGTAAATTTTCCTTCAATGTCCACTTCAGTTAAATCATTGACATATATCAAAAAGTTTTATCATAATCGTTAACACGGATTTTCAAGTATCGATTACATTGATCAAAAATTGTAAATTTTACCCGATTATTTCATTCAAAATTCTATAGTTATCTCAAAAACACACCAATTGTTCCTGGCTTTTCTACATTGGAAGTTTTGTCAAGAGTAGGCAAAACTTGTAGTTTTATATGGTACCGAATTTAGCCAAAACACAAATCCCAAACCATTTTGAACTGGTTGCTAGTGAGTATTCAAAACTGAATAGCTTACTTCATGCTCCTATACTATTTATATTACCGTCTACCTTGTTGAATGAATTATGTTGGTACCTGGAATGTTCTATAACCTCGGAGTTTCGAGTGATTCCGAGAAAATATAATTGCTTATTCAACTTGGCACAAATCTGTCTCACTAGGTTACTATAGAACAGACTTTTTCACCAAAATTGAAAATAAAACTGGAACCACAAAAATTGCACTATACAGGGTGTTCCTAAACATTATGTACATCCGAAAGGGGGACATTCCCTGGCTTATTTTACGACTAAAAGTTTATATAAACATAGGTCCGCAAACGATTCGTTACACATATACGGGGTGTTGAAATTTCAAGATTTTTTTTGTTTTTTCTCTATAGATCCTACAGTTTTTGAGATAGTAGGCTCAAATTTAAAACGTATGTTACGTCTTGTAGTTTTTCCGTATCTTCGACCGTTATCGACTAAACACTTTTTTTTTGTAATTCTCTAAAATTTAGTTTATTAGCAGCTGTCTGCTAAAAATTAAAGCTAAAGGCGTTTGCATAATTTTTGCGAATTACAAAAAAATATTAACTTTTTTACTCGATAACGGTCGAATATACAGAAAAACTACAAGATACAAAAAAGTTTGCAAACGAACCAAAAAATAAGTTTTTCATTTTAGAACATACCAACGGCGCACCGTAAAAAAGTGGGAGAAAAGGGGGCGTGATCCATAAAACAATATCACCCTGTAGATTCTCGCAAACATTTGAGATGTTCATTGATGTGAGCCCTATAACGTAGGGTTTTAAATATGAGCCAGATTTCTCAAAAATTGCATGATCTATAAAGAAAAAACAAAAAAAATCTTGAAATTTCAACACCCCGTATATCGGTAACGAATCGTTTGCGGACCTATGTTTATATGAACTTTTAGTCGTAAAATAAGCCAGGGAATGTCCCCCTTTCGGGTATACGTGATTTTAGGAACACCCTGTATAGACTGAAAGCCGTAGAGAGGTCGATCTTCACCGTTGTGTTTAACGGATAAAATATCCTTCTTATGAAGTTTCATAGATAAACGAAAATGATATGGAAAACTTTTTTATTTTCGATTTGTCAGAAAATTGTTTCTTCTCATGAAAATCATTGCATTGCAAAATACTTGCATTTGAGTTGTCAAAATTTCAAATTTCCAAACGGTATACAGGGGGAACAAAAAATATGAATATCACGTGTAACCTACCCCATATTATTGACATGATCAAAAAGTTCATTCAAGGAGGTTGGTCAGAATCGAAAACAATATTCAAATTTGGAATCATAGCCAGCGTAGTTTACTCTTGATCAAAATTCTATTTTTATGGTGTTTTGGGTAACTTTTATTTCTTGAATTGGAAAGCCTATTGAAGCTGACATCTTCAACGAGGAGAGGAATTTTCCGTTAAAAAACCACTGCTAGATTTTTTCTTGTAATATTTGCGTAGGATCAGTAATCCCACTGAACGATTCTGATTCAGCATATACGTAGGTTCAGTCTAATTATGCTAAACAAAATGATTAAAGCGATGTCTAAAATAGTTGGTGCTAACGAAAATCAATTATTGTCCGAAACTGCAAAAACCCGACTAATATGGGTATGGGCGATAATTTGATTGACGAAACACTTGATTAGCACTATTATTCGATCGACCCAGTAAAAGGTGCGTAGGAGATTGACTCTACATTGAAAGAACAATTTCAAATATATGGAAGAGGAAATATTCAAGATGAAACAATCCAAAAAATCACAAAAAATAAAAATAACGCATGATCTCATGAGTTTATCATTAGAACATTTTTTCACACAATACCATAAATATATTTTTCTATAACTGTCAAAAAACGTCCACTTTTTTGTGTGCGTAAAGTATTACAATATTTCACTATCAAGATACGATTTCATTATTAAACGGAAAAGCGTAAAAAAGTGCACTTTCTTAACGGCTGTTGCTAGGCGACCGACAGTCTCATGCAGATAGTGTGAAGAGATAGGTATTTCGACTCTGTCGAAATCATTTCTTTCATTTGTTTGAAACTCAAGTCTCCGGCATACTCTTCGAACTTTGTTCGAATTATGAATCAATAAATTATGCCAAATTCATTTCATATTTGGAAAAAATCTGAATTGGTTGTGTTTTTTGACAGTTGTAGAAAAAATACTGAATGAAACTCGTGAGTAAAGTGTTCTTTTTACTCGTAAAAAAAGTTTCACTTTACTCACTTGATACATAAATTACTATTTCAATAACAAACAACTTTTCTAAATAAACTTTATTGATAAGATCAAAAATAAGGGTGATTTACTCTTGATTAAAATTCCTATTATTTGATCTTTCCTGTAGACTGTTTGGAAATTCGGAATGTTGACAAATCTTTATGAGGAATTTTCTGACAAATGAATAATAAAAAAGTTTCCCATATGGTGCTAACTTTTTGAAACTCACTATAACATAAGAAAAAATATGACATCAATACACAGAAATATGCGTTCTTTTTGAAGGTATCATCAAAATAGGTTATTGCCATTTAAAAAAAAATGTAATGGCATTATAATATAACATATATTATATGGTATGTGCTGCTTAAACATTTAGTTTTTTATGTTTATTTAAGTACTAAGATAATGTGATTGCCGATTCGATTCGACGATTTGTTTTGCTTAATAAAATTTCTTGTCTCTTGAAAATGGAAACTGTTTTCTAAACCCAATTCTGAATAATTGTGTTAAAGTTTTCATACAGTGTGACCCATTTAAGATGGAAGCACCCTTATAAAACTTACATTTTTCAACCGATCGGAATGATTTTTTTTTTTCGATAGGTAGACATTCAAAAAGTCTACTAGGATACCAAATTTCATGATTAAATATCCATTTCTAAGGCCAACTAATCTTATTTTTCAAGGTCAAAAATCTAAAAAAATACTAGTGATTTTTTTTAGAAAAAATCTGACTACACCACTGGATTTGCGACATTTTCAAATGGTTCATATGTGAATTAAGTTAAAATGCGTCAATCAATAAAAAAGTTATAAGAAAATGAAATTTGAAAAATATACCGTTTATTCAATCCACCAATTCAATTTCAGAACTTTAATCAAAATTCGGAAAACACCACTGCATTGAGGAGGTATCGATATATCATTAGTCAACATTTCATCGAAATCTGTTCATAAATAAAAAATTATAAGATAATAAAATTTGAAAAATATGTTAATGAATTTTCAGGAAAATGTCATTTTATCTCATAATTTTTATATATCGACAGATTTCAATGAAATTATAGTCAGTGATATTTCGAGACACCCTCAATCCAGTGGTGTAGTCAAAGTTTTGATTAAAGTTCTGAAATTGAATTGGTGGATTTGTTAAACGGCATATTTTTCAAATTTCATTCCCTCATAACTTTTTTATTCATTGACGCATTTGAACGTAATTTACATATGAACCATTTGAAAATGTCGCAAATCTAGCGGTGAAGTCAAATTTTTTCTAGATTTTTGACCTTGAAAAATAAAATTAGTGGGCCCTGGAAATGGAACGAAACAGAAGTCATTCCAATCGGTTGAACAATGTAAGTTTTATAATGGTGCTTCCATCTTAAATGGGTCACACTGTATGACATTCGTACATTTTTCTAAAACTGCATTCGAATTAATAAGAACAATTAGGTATATCATTTTCAGATTTTTCACTACACATAATAATATAAGAAATTCGTCAGATAGAGAAGACAGCCTCTTAATTTTTTGACTAGCTTACTGTTTATCGAGTAGGTATATCAACATATAATGGAACTTCAAGCAACCGTAAGCGCCGTCACTTTTTGTATGGATGACCTACCTTAACATTTCAGTGTTTCTTGACCATAATAAGAGAGAACCTTGAATGGCTAGACCATCATTTCTCTCGGCTAGCACTTTGAACAATTTTACAAACAAGGCTCTGTGAAAATCAATCACAGAGCCTGAACATGTTCAATATAATGATAATATGGAATCAATGATTCTTCATTTCTTATTATTTTTTTTTTCGTTTTTTTTAAGTGATTCATCCACCCTGTACATTTGGGAGACAACTATCTCACATAAATAAATTACAATCAGTGTAAAATCCGCGCAAACTAAAATTTCAAAATAGATTTCGTGACGTAATTTTATACACACCACCGTCCATTTATATTTAGCAGTGGCCACTGTAACTGTTTCAAAATAAATGAATGTCTACATCCTCAGTATATCAGAAATATTCAAACAGTTGTCTGTCGTTCGCAAACTTTCCGACTTTTTTCGTTACGCGTGGCATATTATATAAATATGGTTTAACTTCAGTGAAGTAAAAGAACATTTTGAACTTATTACCAACATTTCTGAAAGAAATATTGTACCTGTTGAACATGGAGCTTAAAGATATGTCAAGAAAGGTAAATCAACTGGTTTGCGGAGATTATTTAACCAATTGAAATGTGAGTGTTTTTTGTGTTTTTGCACGTTTTGGGTGTACTAATATGTGGGTAGGACAAGTATCGATTTTTTCCAGTTTTTGTTACGAATTCGACACGTTTCACTTTTACGAGATTAGAGGGTGCCAATGTAAATATAAATAACCAAACTTATCCAACATTTTGAATTCCCAAACTTTTGGACAACAAGTACGAATTAGATTGATTAATGTATAGGTTCAGAAACACATTCAATCAAAACTAAAGTAGAACTTAAATTTTCTATTGAAAAGGTCAGGCCAGTCTTCAAATCTGATGGGAAACAGAGGATACTATGTCCCAATAACTTTCTAGTACCTTTTATGTATATAGCATCCCTACTTACCGATGGGCCCCAATCAAAGAACTTATGTACTTGGTTGTTCTGCTGCTCCTACAATAAGAAAAAAGCCATTTCTAAAACTTCATACTTGAGCTTAACACGTGAAAAAGTTGAATTAGTACAGTACTATTGGTTGATCAAAGAAAATAATTGTGTAAAGATACATAGATTATTATGTAAATAATAACACTTCCTATACTTTTCTTTTAGTGAATGTAGTTACTTACTACCTCGCTATTATTTATTGCTGTTATATACTTTTGTTGTTTAATATATTTTGAATGTTCTTTATTCAAACAGTGAAAATGTAGGTTGTCACGTAAATAAAAATAATAAGTTTAAAAGTCTGGCAGAGACGACGTATAGTATCTCCCTGGCAAAGATGGGAGAGTTAGAGTAGCCGATGTTAAAACTGCCACAGGGTTATTTATACAGGCGACCAGTTTCCAAATTATGTAGAGTGACTTAGCATTTCGACAGGTGTCATATTTTTATTTGGGGTGAAGGATGTTGTATAGTTTTTTTTGTTAAATATATTTTGAATATTTTTTAGTTTGTTTTATTAAAAGTATGTTTCCACGTAAAAAAATAAGTTTGAAAGTCTGACAGATATTTTCAACTCCAATTTAAAGTTAGTTATAACTACTGTTATACTTTCACTAAAAGAAATTTAACAATTGCGTTTTCGTATTCACCTTCAGTAGCTAAGTATGAGTGTTGATTTTGAGGCAAGCTAGATTTGACGGGGTTCTTTATCAATCGTTGTTCAGTTTATTGGTGTACCGTGTGTCAACGTTCGAAATTCGAACTTGGCAGGGATATTACATTCAAGAATAAAAAAAATCGAATATTTCATATATTTCCAATACTTCCGGTTTCATCGGAAACGATCCCAGCTATGGAACTCCAAATAGAACACCCTGTTTATTTTTACTTTTTTTGATTCTAGGGAAGATTCTGGATACGATCACATAGTTTTGAGACAAAAAAGTTACAGACTTGACAAAATAAAATAAAAAATTTGAATCTAGAGTCCTTTGTACGCACTTCAACCAATGTGATGGACATGAAATATGAGTAAAGAGTATTGTATACAGTTTTTTTCGGCATTTTTTCGAACGACATCTTTTAGACAGGTTTCATAGATTTTAATTTTCAAATCGGAAATCAGCTGGATAACAATCCTAATATACTAATTATTCGTTGAAAAATCAGGAAAATTAGGGTAATTCACTTATCAATTATGCTGTGGATACAAAATTGAATGAAACCTGATTCATAACGTCAATGTTACGATCAAAACGAAAATTTACATCATTGTGTAAAACAATCAATTATTAAATGAGTCCAACATTTGGAAGGCACCTTATTTGCTCGTAGCGAATCAAACTTTAACATAAACGTTCGCGCAATAAATGAGAATTTCACGTGTTCTGCTATGCTGATAGAACTGTAGATGAGATTCAACTAGGAAAAAGTGAGACGATCTGGATGCCTTCATGTCCAGTTCATTTGCGACAATTCTTACAACAAATGATATACAGTGAAGACCAAAAGTCCGTCGCCCACCCCGTAACTTCTATATTTTACATATTACAAAAAATTGTGTCATACATAAGTTTGTAGGGTTTCATTCGATCTCTTTTATAGTTTAAGTTTCATTTATCCTCTCCTCGATAGTTCCTCCACTAGTGCTAGTCGACTATGCCATGAACACACTTTCAAGCGTTTAGAGCAACTTTCAGTGGCTTTTTCAACACATTTCCCACCTCTCAGATGAAAATACAAAATATGCAAATTGTAGTGTTTGATCTTTACTTCCAGGTTCCGTTCACAGAGAATTTGAATATGATGATTTCTCTTAAATCTGCGCATTTGGCAAAATAAGCCCTTGAATTGTTTATTTGTCCAGTTTCAGTCTTATAAAAATTGTGAATTTTTGAAAAATTTTCCTCGATTTTCTTAGACGAAAATGCACCGAACCGGTAGTACAAAAACCATTTTGTAGTTTAGTAAAAGTGAAACGATTCCTTCGATAGTTTTGGGAATATTTGCAAAAAAACAAAAAAATTGTATTTTTTTCACTATTTTTTGTTTAAAAAATTTCACAAAGCGATTTTGCTGTGGCGAAAACCGGGTTTTTCATTAAAGAACTATATCTTATAAAAATTAGCATAGGCCATTTGCGTCTTTTATTTTGTAGGTGAAGAAACTTATCTAGCTTGGTCTAAATGTGGATTTCTTTATTTGTATTAGTGGTTGAATTAATCACGCGAAAGGCTGGAGTTGAGATGGTGCTCGTTGTTTAGTGAACGCCATAAACACTACGAGCGCCTTCTCAGCTTTTGCCATAACATGGAGATTTTATCTAACCATTTGTTGCCTGTAGAGACCTACCCCATTCTGATGAGGGCAAAACCCAGAAATCGATCTATTGGTAGTACAAATGTTTCAATGAACATTTCCATGCAACTAGCAGTTGCGGAGACATCCTTGTAGGAACTCTGCACGGAAATTCATTCGTTCGTCGTGGTATTAGCCAGGAAAGTAGTTGTTTTTTGATGGATTTTCGACCCAAATTCCTATTGTATAATTATGTTTAGTTTTTTTTTGTATTTGAAAAATAAATAGTTGGTATTAATATTATTTATTGAACAATATTGAAAAAAAAAAGATTAGGGGAGTAACCCCAAAAATTATTAAGCGTTGGGCAATAGAAATCGTGGATCTGCCAATTTGTAAGTTTACAATGTGTAATATGTTATGACTTTGACTTTGAATTTTCTCCAGATTCATGTCCCTCGTTGACATCGTCCAAGTTTTTAGCTGTAAATATTAGAGCTGTATCACAAAATAAGAATTTCATTTGAATAATATATCGTTGATATACATAAAAACAATACTAGATCTACCACTGTTCTCTGTGGTACTCAAATTCACGATCCAAGTTCCATAAGTTAAGTAGTTATGCATCATGGCAGTGCAATCACAAAAGACTTTTTTTTGTATTGGTTCTCATTAGAAGGAAAATCCTGTAATGTTTAGAGCTAAAGAAAAGTACGTAGGAATTGGTGTTCTTCTTGAATTTCCTCAGCTTTTCTAGCAGTTTTGTGTATAACGGTTTCAAAATTCTTAGCTAGATCCATAGAACTACAAGGCATTCTGACTCAATCATGACCTTTACTGTTTTTTTTATAAAATCATTTACTGCATTTTAGCTAGAGTTGTTTACCAACCCATACTGTGTCAATCACAAATATTGCTTACTGAAAAAATTGTCAGTGTATTTCTCTATACGAGTATAGTTAGTGAATAGTTTCGAAACACAAGCTTTGAAAGTTAAAGATTATGTAGGTATATATTGTTTCCTAGCTATTAAGAAACACGAGTTGTTTATATGCCCCAACAGTGGGTATACTTAGTTCAATAGTAATTCAGTAAATTTGTATTCGACAGGGCCCCTGGCGAGAAAGTTTTGGGGTAGGTAGTTTTGATTTCTTTTATTTCATACGTTTTTTGGAGTGCTGAATCCGAATCTGAAGTTTGCTAACAAAATTTCTTGACAGAACATTGAAAAAAATGCAAAAATGGTGAAAAATTACTGAAAAATAACTTTTCCATTCAAAATGAAAGTACATAAAATTTCCTACAAATTCCACTGTTCTCAATCGCTCAAACGCCAAATAAAAATTGGCGTATTTCTGCTGAGTCAGCAAACACCCACTTTTTTCACTCCAAAACTGTTATTGACTATTTGATGACATTTTTAGTGAATTTCTCAAGGAATTATATTGTGATGAAACTAAAAGTACTCTTGTTCGTCACTGGAGCAGTTTCAATCAAATGACTCATCTGACAGTCTAGTTTGAGGTTTTGCCGATGACTGCTACGATAAGAAAGGAGTGTTGAGAATCTTAAATAACCTTAAATTGTCTCTATAACCTGTGTGTGCTGGTACCCAAGCTAGGGTCAGTCTGTTCTGACTGCCAAGCTCTTTTAGGGCTTCTATGCAGCCCCAAACAAGTATTCTGGTAACTTGCATTGAGTTGAATGCTTTTATTGCAGATTGGCTGTCTGAGTATGACAATGATTTTTTTTCTGAAAACTCATGCCTTATAAGCCTTTGTGCACAATGATGTATTGCGACGATTTCCGCTTGAAATATCGTCGCTTGTTTGCCCAGCTTGGTTTCGTAAATGCCGGCTCCTGAACCTTAATCAGTTTTTGAGCCATCAGTGTAGACATCGATTTCCTCATTGATGGGAGGTCCCTTCTTCCACGTATCCCTCCCTGTCCGTTATACTTGCCTTTAAAGTTTTGTCAAAGCGTTATCTGGGAAGTATGCCATCTGATGGCATTCTTGTAACCGGGTCGTTTTCAACTATTCGTATAGGTTGTTGTAGTTGTGCATATTGCTTATGGGTGCTTGTCCTCTGAGCAGCCTGCTCGTGACTGACCTGGCTTCGCCTTGGATGTATATGTGTAGGGGAGACAGGATGAGCAAGACCTCTAAGGCGGCTGTTGGGGTGGTTACCACCAAACCATACGTTATCATGATAACTATGCCATAGAGCCATGTAGTTATTTTTGGTTGTAGCCCCCAATTTTTTTATAACTTTCCGGGCCTTAGCACCCCTCTCTGCGGACATCCCCTGTTCGAGCCGATTGCTGATGTATAATGACCCTGTTTTTCAAGTTAGCGTTTATCCACTGGCACAGTAGGAGATAAACCCCTTTTTTACTGGAGCGTTTGCTATAGACTCGATGGATCCATTGTTGAAAGCACCCTTGATATCTATAAATGTCATGGCATGGCATCTCTTTGTCTTCCAAGGACTTCATTAGTAGCCTGTTGAGGTCGTGCAGTGCTAAGTCTGTTGACTTGCCTGGTTGATACGCATAATGGCGTTAGTTGAGCAAGCTTGTTTGTAGTACATCTCTTTTGAATCTATCTATCGAAAAATACATTAGACTTATGGGACGATATGCCTCGGGTGTTTTGTCGCCTATTCTCCCTACCTTTGGGAGATATATGACTTTCACCTCTTGTCACATCCTAGGTATATGTCGTAGTGCTATGCAAGCCTTGAATATACGGCACAGGTATGGAGTAAGTATTTCCTGTCCCTTTTGGAGAAATATGGGGTATATTCCATCTACTCCAAGGGATTTGTATAGTTTGAATTTACTGATAGCCCACCTGATTCTATTTGGTCTCGATATTTCCGTAGCAAGCCTCCATCCCAAAGTTGATCGCCTGTTCGGCCTGCTCCTAGTGCTGTCTACTGTTGTCGGGCTATTAAGAATTACTGAGGCTGGAAAGTGTGCTTCTGTGAGCATCCTTAGACTTTTCTCGAATGTTATAGTATAGTCATTTTCTTTCAAGAAACCTACTTGGTTTACAGTACCTTCTTTGTCTGAAACCTTATGGAGCACGTGATTGTCTTCTGGCTTTACTAATTTCTTTGTTGTACTGCGTGAGTTTAGCCTTGTATGTGGTCCAATCTTGGTTGGATTTTACTCTGTTGAAAAACTTCCACACCCTAGCTCCGAGGGTTTTTAGATGCTCATTCCACCAGACCGTTTTGTTATTTTGAGCCTTTTTTTTTTCAGGTCAGAGGTCCTCGTAGGCTTCGACTATTGTCTTGCCTATTTCGTCTACTGCCCTCTCAAAGCTCTTCCTGTCTCGTATTTCAGTCACGGGCCTCTCGAGAGTCTCACTGAGTGAAGCTGAGTCTCTTTCTCAGTTGGTCTCTAAAGTACGCAGTGGGGATCGTATAATATATGATATTATGATATATAACAATATATTCATGTGAAATATAAGAATATAAGAAAGAGATTTTTTAGTTTTTTTTGCAATTTTTTCAATGCTCCGTCACGAAAATTTGTTAGCAAACCTCAGATTCGGATTCAGGACCTCAAAACACATAGAGAATGGAAGTAATCAAAACTACCCCAAAACTTTCTTGTAGAAATACATTTTGATTGGATTAGAGTTCAAATTGGGAAATTGAATTATAACAGATGTTACAAATATTCGGTTCATGTGAAATCAATTCAAAAATATTTTCATGAGTTATTAAAAAACGGTTAATGTAAATAGCTTCCTGTCCTGTTGTCGCTATTTCTTTACTTCCGCAAGTTTCTCTCCAAACCAATACGGCTAAATATAGACAGTTTGCTTCAGAAAAAATCTGCAGACTTGCACCTACTCGTCTGTTACTTCCTCGTGAATCAAGCTCCACTGAATCATACTATAGGTGGGCATCCTGTGGGTGGTACATAAAATCGTTGCTAAGTATTCAGGACACGTTGTACCACCCGACGTCAGAAGCAATTCGTTACATCAATGGCACGGTTTTTGTTAACGTGAAGTCAAATATTTACCATAACAATTACCATATTTTTTATATCTCGACAGTGTTTCATTTAATGAAATGACGTTCATTATTTATTCTGAAATACAGGGTGTAATCTAACCTCTTGCACTTCCGTGAAGGACGGGTGTATAATGCCATTTTATAACGAATGGCAGGTGTAAAAAATTGGAAAAAAAATCATGAAAAGTTTGAAATATGTGGGAAAATTCGTGAAAATTTTGTGAACGTCATACGACCGAAGCAGAGCCATAATAATACTGGAAAAAAATTCGGGTTGGTCGTTCAGAATTGCAACACTAAAAAGTTATCAAATAAATCTTACCAACTTCAATAGGTATGCCAACCTACATACACTCCTTGATCAAGAAGTTTTTCAATAGGCTAGTTGGCTCTTTTTTATAATAAAAATTGAGTTAAAAATTTGTATCAAAAAAAAATAGTTATTTATTATATAAGGGAAAAAAGTATTAGAATTTAGCTCGAGGTTATGTTGTCTCCCGACGCGAAACGGAGGGAGACAAAAAAACGAGAGCTAAAATCTAATCTTTTTCCCGTTTATAATATACTATTTTTTTCTGTGACGGAAGAAACGACGATTTAATCAAATATCTACCTTAACCTATGTGTTGTATACGAAATCGGGTGTGACAATTGTGAGGGTATATACATTGGACAAACGAAACAATTATTGAAGAATAGAGTGAAACAACACATAAGTGATTGTAAAGACTTATCCAAATCTGCAAGAACCGCACTCTCAGAACACCACCATAATCTAGGTCATCATTTCGATTTCAATAATATAAAGATTTTAGATCACGAAGATAACGAGAGAAGAAGGCTGATTTTAGAAATGATATATATCAACGGTCACAGAAACGCAGTGAATAGACAAACAGATATTGAATACCTCAGTAGGATTTACAATAACATTATAGCTTCTGCAATCACTTGAAGGGGATAGATGTGCAAAAATGTTTCTAAAATTGTGATATCGGTGTATGACGGACACCTTCCTTTGTGTGGGAAGTATATCCATCTAGTCATTTGTAGATTTTAAAAAACCACTTGGTTACTTTTATCATAACTTTTTATTAATTTTTTTGGTGTTCAACTTCCTTCGATGTCTCGCAGCGGATTGTTTTATTCTTACACACTTCAATGCCAGTTGAAGAATGTTCATAGTTTTACATGATTTTATTTTACTACATATTTTATTTAAAATTACGGATCCATTGATATTAGTTCAACGACGCATTGTGACAATGCATACACCTGTAGAGATTTTGACAAGTACTTTGTACGATTGATTACGCCTGAGGTGGGTTTTATATCTATTAGGCTGTAGTTGCACTGCCCCAATGTTGTTGTGAACTAACCAAAAATTTTTATTCCCATTATAGCTCTGAAGAAGCGAACCACATGTTCGCGAAACGTTAGCAAAGACGTAGATTGTTTTATTTGTCCAACACCCTCCAATTACCAACATTCAAGCAAGTTAACCTATGTGTATATATATATATATATATATTCTCGGGTAAAAAAGTAATTTTATAAAAAGTTATAATTTATTACCTGTCAACAGGAATAAAATATCAAACTTTTTTCCCGTCACAGAAAGTTGGGCCCCCGAGACTAAAGTCGGACCCCCGAGATTAAAGTCGGGATTTCAAAAAAAAAAATGCTGGTGGCCTTTCTACGCCTTCGTAGTTCTTTAATAAGGTAGAGATCCCTTTTAATGAGAAACATTGAAATATTATCAGGGGTAATATAATAAGTGGTATGATTATTACCGATAATTTTTTGGAATATTAATGAATTGCAATCCCAAAGCTGCATTGGGATTGGCAATGAATTGATATTCCAAAAAATTATAGGTTTTTAATCATACCACGAATTATATTTAGGACGACAATATATCGATTTGAAATATAGCAAAATCGTGTCACCTGGTAATTGATGCTTTACTTCTAGACGTATTCAACGGAATACTCTTTTCCACAGCCTCATCTATGATACCAATGGACATTCGTCCCCAACGATCGCTCATATTGATAAATAACGATAACTAGTCAAAACACATTTTGACGTTTATAATTTAAATCATTATTTTTACTTGACAGATAGTAAAACAAAAACTAAGCAGGTTTATCACTGTGAAAATACAGCGACAAGCTATATTTTCACTGTAGTTCTGATTCTATTGGCTGAATTTCAAAATTTGAAATCCACTGATTGGTTGTTAAGCAAGGAAATGTATTGTCAAAACAATATCATTTTTATTTCTCATTTAACTTGTAGCCAAACGGTCAGGTTTATGAATTTCGATACCTCTCCAAAAATCCATGGTATTACCCGAATTCTCTACCATCTCAGAAATAAAGTCTATAATATTTTCCGGTGCATTTTTTATGTTGTCGTCACATAGTCTTTTGCCACAAGAGAAATATTATTTATAAAATTTATGTTTTCCACAAACCGATAATTTCCGAGTGATAAGTGTGTTGACGAACTAATGGTATTGTGATTGGACCCGTAATATTACATTGTTGTTAAAGGGGTGCCAGTTGTGACGCCCTTAACTATAGTAGCGTTGTAGTAAAATAGGTAATCAAAAACGGACATCAATAATTTTCCGCTACAATAATGCGTCACAATAATTCATTGCAGTATAGGATGAAAATTTATTGCATGCATCGTAAAATTTTATCACAATTAATCATCTCTCAATGTCAAGCAGACCATGAAAAATTCAATACGAGAAATCTATGCCTTGCCATTTTCCGCATTTTGATTACACCAACAAAATATTAAGTTACCAAAGATAAATGTATTCAAGAATTCTTTATTGTAATCGAAGACATGTTATGAGGTTATATCTATACGATTTCTTGCGTTAACCAAGTGCAAGATTGGAGAGAATAAAAATGAAAATGTTACAATAATTAAGATGACTAGAGATTATCTCAATGGAATATATTCAAAAAACAAGTAGAAAAATATATATATATATTAGGTCTTCATACTTTCGAAAAATATTTCAGTTAAATTCTCCAAAGGCTCCAAAGATTTCAAGAGGAAGATATTCCATTCACGTGTCATCAAATTCGTAAACCTATAAAATAAGTATCCAACAAAAAACAACTACTGCCCCATACTAAAACCGGTATGTACTAGGTATTACACCATTTTTCATAGAAATTATAATATATATATACTTACTCTAGAATGCCAATCCCCTCTTCGTGGGACACTGAAAAGTGTTGTAAAATTCCAAATGTTTTCATACATGCGCATGCCCATAACCAGTCTCCTAGCTCTGCAGCGTTGACAAATTTCAGAAAATTTTATCTTTGTAGTCGAGATTCTGCCGAAAATAATCTAACATTACTGTGAAGCCTACCCAAATCCCCGTTGAATTGTTGGGATCGTGCAACAGTGTTAACAGTTTTCAATTGCCGCAGAGGAAGGCGGGTAGTTTGCCAGAGCCGGTTTGGGTTAGTTTGGTGGTTTAGGCGATTTGTGTTCATTGTGAAATTAACCATTAATGTTTTTGTGTTTATTTAGATGTGCTTTTCTTGTTTCTGTTGTTTACTTCAATTATTCATCGGTAGTGTATATGTTATTGGTTTTCGGGTTTTTCTGTAGTGAAATTTTAATTTTGACAATGTTGACGTGCTTGGTTCTATGGTGTGGAAATAAAGGAAATATTTCTGGAATCTATTATTTTTAGTAAGTACCTACTTGAATATGAATTGTTGATGGCAAAACTAATAAATAACATAAATAGAGCAGAAATAACTCCCATCTTTGATAAAATTGAGAATATTAATCCTTTCTTTACGTTTGGCTTATATAAATCATTTTAAGCTTGACGAGAGCAAGGCATGACATTTGGATGAGAGTATTGGGAAGAGATCCTACCGTGGAGCATCTGACTGAAAAAATGTCATTTGCAGCAAACATTTTTCTTCAAACGATGTATATATAAAGGGTAGTCGAATGTTACTGAATCGAAATGCAGTTTCAAGTCTTTTTTTACGAAAAAATTATGAAGCTCCCACCCAAGAAACAACTGTAGGAATTTTCAAATCTTTAAAATCTGTTCAATTCATTCATGATGTAAGTATTATAAAGGATTTAATTTTAAAGGAATTCTGATTGATAATTCCACATCTGAAATTATGCAAATCAATACTACTAAACAATTTTTTTTTAAAGAATTCTTCAAGAATTGCTTTACCATACGATGCAAAATATAGATCCCCAACGTATTGAAATGAATGATAACTTGGAAGTACTTTTTGTTGAAAACAAAGAAAATGTTCCTGGTGTTAGTCTTTATGTTTCTTGTACAGCTACTATTGAAATAGCAGTCAGGTAAGATATTTATAATATGCATAAAATTTGCTTTTGGTGGCATAGCCTGTGGGGGTAGAGAAAATAATGGATAATATTATTGTTTGCTGAACAAGTATGTTTTCATAATTTTTCAAGTGGTCCCTGTTAAAAAATCATAAAATAGGTATATTTCAGAAACGTCACCAATAGCTACCTACTCAAGATATATTTTTTCATTGTTATTTTATTCGATGAATTTCTCGGATATAATCAGTTTCACAACATATAGGTATGCCCACCAAAACTTTTCGTGTCTCATAGACTGCCCTGACACCAACGAATTATCAAATCGATTTTACTCAATATCATGAATCATTTATAAATCTCACTGAAACCTACCCTGGTATGAATGAAACTGGTCCTGATCATGCGCACTAAATAATGCATCGAACTTTTTACAACACTTTCGTCCCATTGAATTAGCATTCTAGAGTAAGTATATATATTATAATTTCTATGCTATTTTTATATCGAAACATAATTTCAGCTATGATATCTAGAGAGCATTGCAAAATAGTTCTTGTAGATAACTTTACAAGTATCAAACAGATTTAACTGTAGCAGTAGTTGTATTAAATAATCAATTTTTCAATATTAGTTAATGTTTTTAAAGTAGTGTCTTTCATTATCCAAGAACTTGATAGTACGTTTATTTGAGCTAGTCAGATTGACCAATCTAAAGAGATTACAATAATCGTTTACCGAATTTCAAATTCGTGCAAAGTGGCAAGCCTGATCAGTGATGGAGGCTACTGATTTTAATGGCAGGACAATAGAAATTTAGGTGTTCATAATATTATGTTAGTCAAACATATAAAAAATATGTTTTACGTCTATATTGATAAGTGATAACTTCCATTCAACCCACGAATTTTGTGTTATTCTAAAAGTGATGCATTAATATGGAAAAGAATAATCATGTATAATATAACAAGTGCCGATAAAATTGCCGATTATTCTTCGACTTCACTTGACGAGTTATCATAAAATTTGAAAATATAACGAGTGCGTAGCACGAGTTGTATTTTCTAAAATTTTATGATAACGAGTAATTGTGAAGGAGAAGAATATTCAGGACAATTTTATCGACACGAGTTGTATTTTATATGAGAATTTCGCAATTTATGCTCTTTTTCTTTTTTAATGATTGGAACTATATAGAATTTATTTCAATTCATTTAGGTACATACATAGATAATTACAATTCATTATAATTGAAATTCTGAAAATTGAAAGAACAGTTCTGAATTTGTTTGCTCATTCTTCGTCTCATTAGAGCTGCTACAAGAGAAAACGTTTTTGCTGGCATCGTGTGTCTTTTTGGGTACATATTCATATAAGATTGTAGAGAACTGGAACTGCTGTGTCCTGTTATCTTCATCATTTCTTGTTCAGACACTTCAGCTTGGGCAAGGTGAGTGACAGCGGTAGATCTATGGCTGTGATTGCTGAATTTTTTGTTCTGAATATCCAAACCCTTCTGACAAGTTTCTTTAGTCCATTTTGACATAGAGTTTATTTTTGTACCAACCAATACTCTCAGGATCCTTCCATCTAGGATTTGGAGTTAGGAAAAAGCGGTCGGACGTGATATGTCCTGGGCGTTTTTCCATCACTTTGTGGAATATACAAACAGGGCAAATATCGGGATCTGCAGTATTTTGTATTAGCCACTTGCTTGGAGTACATGATTTTGTCCCACCTTGATTGGTTTTGTTGAATACGGCCACGGGATTATATTCAATACGTCCAGTCGGCCGTCCAAAATCATCCTTTTCTACTATAAAAAAGTTTACCTTCGAGTAACATCCTTCATTGCCCCTCCAAGCAAGTTCTTTGGCTGCAATGAAAAAAAAATCCTTGATGAGTCTCTCCGGATTTTCTTCTTCCCAATATCTCAGCAATCTCAATTGTAAAAGGAGTTGAACTCATTTTTCTCTTTTCGACATCTCCTTGGAGTAATTTTCTCTTTGCATCTCTCGCATCACGGGCTGATCTAAATTCTATGCCTAAGGATTTATTTTCACATTGTAATCTTTGTAGAACTTGCCTTGGAGCAGTTTTTCGACAACATTCCAATTGAATTTTATAACAGTTTCTTTGTAATCACTGCCATTCTGCTTGTTCATATTGAAGGCATAATCTTTCAATATATTCGCAATTTCCACTGGGGTAGTTTCCTTTCCGACAACATAATTTCTATTACGGCAAAAGTCCATAAATTGTTTCCATGCATGCATACTCTTTAGATTTCCTTGTATTTTTTGGCGTATTCTGTGCAATTGCCAAATGGATTTTGTCATTTGTAGCAGTTCCCCATCTATTGGATTCCATTTCTTGTTCAAATCACCGGAATAATATTCAGAAAGCGAAACGATATTGAAACGTCAGTTACGCGTCATAATTTCCGTTACCATGGATATCGAGCTCGTGGTATAATCATATATTAATTTGCTGCAGGAGAGAATAATCAACATAGCTTTAACCTCATTGTATGTGTTTTATCATTAGAAACATCTTCATTGGTTTTTTGACAGTTGCGTGAAATTCTCAAATAAATGTACTACTAATTGACTTGCATTACCATTTACAATGTGTGTTATTAATTGGTTAGATTGGTCCTTTACGGAATTTCAAAGAGGTTTGATTCCCCTTCAAAAATACCATTAGTTATATTTTGATAAGCCTATCTCTCCTCGATAAATAATACACCATATAAATTTGTGTGTCTCATTCTTTTTTTTTAATCAAAATAGTTTTGGATGTTTGGAATTCCATCTTGGTCGGCGGTCGGTATTATTTGTTATTTCCATTATTCAAAAGGATATTTAGAAATGTTCAATGTTAATTCGATTCATAGTGTTGAATGTCGGATATAATGCAACGAAAATATATGTAGGCCACCTGAATTATTATGTGAATTATTGAAGAGGTGAAACTCGGTGGGTTTATTTTTAGTAAGAACACTGAAGCTTCAACATTCTTCCATTTAAAATGGAAGCACCCTTATAGAACATACATTTTTAAACGAATGGAATGAAAAAAATCACTAGCGATTTTTTAGAAAAAACCTGACTACACCACTGAATTCGCGACATTTTCAAATGGTTCATGTCGAAATTACTCTGAAATGGGTCAATCAATAAGAAAGTTATAGGGGAATGAAATTTGAAAAATGCCGTTTAATCAAATTTTTTTGTTGTTATTTCAGAAACTATAGGATTTATCAAAAAACGATTTCGATAGGTTGAGAGATAATTCTCCACAAGAATAATTTTCAATAATACCTTATGAAATACGCTCGTTTTCTCATAAAACGTGGTTTAACGCCGACGTCACATTTCATGCTCGCGCTAACCCGCCACTGCAAGTTCAGGCAGACTTCTACTTCCTCATGCAAATGTGAGTATCTGAGTACCTAAAATGTATTTTGTCCCACTTCACATAACCCTTCTACAATATTTACGGAGGATCCGAAAGTCATGGATATTTTCGTTGATATGAAATAATTATACTGAAGCAGAAATCAGTACCCTCTTTGGACCATATGCAACGATTTAAGACTAGTGAGACAAGTCTCACTTATACATGCCAAAGAAAAAACTGGGTTTTACTCCTGCCTCAGTTTTCAACTCACCCATAATCCCGGCAATTTCTTCAGTAAATGTTGAAAATAACCGCTCATACACATCCTACATAAAAAAATGAAGTATGTGATTTCAAGCTTGAAGTTTGCACTTCATAATAGCCTTATTAAATATATATATGCAGGATATGAATAAGCGATTATTTTTAACATTTAGTGAAGAGAATGCCGATTTTATGGGTAAGTTGAAAATGAGGTAGGAGTAGAACAAAGTTTTTTTTGGCATGTATAAGTGGGATCTTAAATTGTTGCATATAGTCCAAAGAGGGTATGGGTTGCTGCTTCAGTATAATAATGCCATATTTACTAAATTATTCATGATTTTCGGATCATCCGCAAACATTTCCGTGAATTGCGACAAAACACAGTTTATGTACTCAAATACTCTATATTTGCATGAGAAGGTGGGAGTCTTCTGAAACGATATGAACTTTTCTTTTTCCTTCTTTGATCATTTTTAGCAGAGTTATGACCAATCAAATATTCGGCTCCTCCAGAACTTTCAGCGGCGAGTAAGGGTGAACCTGAAATTTGATGTCGGCGTTCAATCACGTTTTCTGAGAAAACGAGCGCATTTCGTAAGAAATTACTAGGAATAATTTTTGTGGAAAATTGAATTGTTTTTCACCCTCTTGAGTTGTTTTTCCGATAAATGATATACTTTCCAAGATTACAGCAAAATTCTATTTATATATTTTTAAACGAAAAAAAAATATTTTCCACCCCTGGAATTTTGTTAAACAACTTTTTTTCGTGTTTATCATGGTTCCCACTACTAGCATACCAAGTTTAGTGGTGATACAATCGAGTCTTGTCTCAAAATCCAATCGTACTGGATTATTTAGGCCCCAACCTAACTAAATCCATTAATTATGAGTAGTTATGTCATCGATTCACCTGACTGCTTACAGCTCCCGATTCCTGATGATGCGAACTGTATTTGGCGAAACCAGTGTAGAGTGCAATTTACACGGTGTTTGTTGTTGGGAGTTCTAGTCAGTCATTTTAACGAAATTAAAAGCAAAACTATACATATAATAAATATACCATATTATCCAAGGTTAACATCGGACTTCCCATCTTATCACCTTTGTTAACCACTGATAAGAATAATCGGTTACGCTTCACGCATCCAATTAAATATGTAAATAACTCACTCATTAACTCATATTTCCAGATTCGGACCAGCCCAAAATCGGAATTAAAAAATGTTTAATTCTGAATATATGTTGAATCGATCGAAAATATGAATTGAGACAGAATTTATGGGACGTAATCCGTGCACCTACTGGTGATTGAATTAAGAAGCGAACGCTTTACCCCCATGCCACCTCGGCTTGAAGGCGTTTATTAATAAAGAAAAAGAAATGTCTATAGCTTCCACTAGTTGAAAGGCACATATATTGGGGTAGTTTTCCTACAGCTGAAAGGTATGCCTCCAAAAATCACTCAGAGCGCCACGACAATTAATAATATCAGCCGTCTTCTACCCGCACAGGATCAGCAGTTATATGTATTAATATCTACTTAAATGATAGTAACGGTTCTTACACTACATAGAAACAAAAAAAACATTAAAGCAAATATTCAAATGGACCGGCATGCTGTTCAATAAACAATTTCTATCTCCATTATCATCGACTGTTGTACGATTTGGAAGATCCCTGTTGTATCCTGTATTAACAAGCATGCCGATGAAATCTTTGCAGTTAATCTTCTTGATTGCACCAGAGATTCAAGATATCCCCACAAAGAAAATTCTAGTGAATTCAAATCCGGAGAACGTGCATGCCAATACCAATCCTCCGATCATGGAATATTTTATCAAGAAATTGACGAACGATTCGTTGGAAATAGGCCAATGTTCCGTCATATTGATACCAAATTCTATGAGGAACAAATAGGAATACTTCTTCAAATAGCCCAAGTAGAATATGCTCAAGAAACAATCTGTAATTCTACCCATTCAAATGGGGAGGAAGAAGATGTGTCCCAGGTTAAGGTTTTTGATAATTCTTGTCCAAATATAACCTCAACACTTTTGTTGGTATAGTCTCTTCGGAATAATCCATGAGTATTTTCTTCATCTCATAATATTATTGAAATATCCATCTCTGGTGAAACGAAACATGTTTCAACGCTTTCAACGCTGGATAGTTTATATTAAGAAAACCCATTTTCTCATTCAAACATCCTCAAAAATTATTCAGAAAAATTCTAAGGAGGATCCTAATCACCAGCATTTAGGGATATTATTTTCTGTAGGCAAAATGGATACAATGTTGTTCTGGTGCTAAATTATGATTCAAACACAACCCCCAAACCAAACGCGGGTAACAGCAAACAGAATAGAGGTCCCAGTCGGCAGTCGCAGTGCGCGCTTTCGCGTGGGTTTGTGCCGTTCCGGTAGCGGGGTTTCGCGTGCACCGCTGGTTGACTGTGCCACGTGCTGCTTCCTCCTGATCTTCGCCAAGAAATCATGTTCTTGAGTCAAAGGGAGCATTTTTCATAAGTAGGTGTTCTCTAGGGTGTAAAGAGTTGGAATGTTTAATGCAAACAAATTTATTTCAAGAGAATTTATATAAAGAAGCAAACAGTTAAATAAGTTTGAAATAACAGTATATTCATTAATAAGAAATAATTATTCTTTTCAGAATATTATTCTGTTCAAGAGGATATATATATATTTGATTGAAGACATCCTTTTTATCAGTGTGGATGTCTGGCATACGCAGTCGGACATTTTCAGTGGAAACTCGACCACGCTTGGGATCGTATGTTGACAGCGAAAGTTTTATCAAAATCAGTCAAAAAGTTTTTGAGTAATGAATAAAAAACCGATTTTTTTCTAAAAACTCTGGCACCGTGTATCTCGAAAACGAAGCAATTCGGGACACATGCTCATATGAAGAAATAATCTTATTTTCTCCTGAAAAACAGATACTGATCGTTTGGCGGTTTAACCCTGGGTCACCCTGTATGTGAATTAAACTCTTCTCAGCCGTGGCGTCAGTGTTGTTTTGTAACGGTTTTCCGAAAATTACTAGAAAGGCTTTTTGATGAAATTTGAGAGTGAAAAATCTTTTTAAAAAAATATCATTTTACTCCAAAGTAATTCATCAAAAGTTTCAGTTCTATGAGTACACGTGCGTACATAAGCCAGCTTGAATTTTTGTCACACTTTGTATCTCTAACAAGTTGTAGGTGTTCACTTTCAAATCATATGAAGAATATAGATAAGGAGTTTGAGGGTCTAAATCAGACTCATCCGCATCATGATTTCAATTTTTACAATACTACAAAATGCTCAGGAAGATGAAATATACTCAGGATAACAAATTGGCATTATGCGAATATGGCATGCGGGAAATGATGTCTTTACTCGATGCTTCCTCAGAACATACTTTTAGTTTTTCCTAAATATATCAGAAACCAAATGGAAATATGACTTTTTGGTTGAGTATCAATTAACCTTACTGATGTTAAACATTCATTTGCCTGAAGAAAATATGAAAAAAAATATGGCCACATAACTACATCACTCGTTTACGAAAATAAAAAATTGGGACTTCAAATTATCTCATTGACGAACCTAAATTAGTCTACCAAGTTTCAATTTTTTTCCATAAGGAGTTTTGAAGAAGAAAAATGAAATTACTTTTATTGCGAACTTCCAATTTGAATTGTTACTTTGAACACAATGTTTCTAGAAGTCACAACATCGCCTTCAGTCCACCGGGCCTTGAAATAAAGAATGCATGGGAGACACTATTCAATAACAAATTAATTCTGAGAGAATACAAGCGGTAAAAGACCCTAACACATTAACCTACTTTCAAGAATTGTTGACCACCCCTCTTCGTAATTAGGAAGCAAGTTTCTGTTAATTACCGCTCCAGAACTATAAATTTCGCTCATTAACTCGAAAGAAATCATTATACACTTGAAAACGATCGGAGATACCATACCGACTCAAACAAATTGGCAATCCAACTAACTAACGATCTGTAAACTAGAATGTACAGTGTGACCAAAATAAGAATGAACAGCATGGGGATATCGGTAACGGTAAGTGATACGGGGTCGATTAAATTAGAGAAAAGTAGCGCATTTTTGTGCCTAATAATATGCCATTTAGAAAGTTATAAATTCCGAGTAGTTTCGGATATCCGAGAAAAACCGAAATATGAGAATTTTGTTTTTATTTTCTCCTAGCTTTATTTTCAAATAGCACAAATAGCACTTTGCCATGGCTACTTTTTAAGGATTACACGATAACGTACGCAGAATTTTTCTGCGACGTTTCGTCTCTTAGAAAACATAATCAACTTTATATTTTTATATGGGCCGAAACTAAAGTATACCCTGTATACGACTCCATTTTTCATTGTGAATACAGCAACGTATCACACAATATGATTTCGGAAAAATTTCTCGCGCAAAATGTAATTTAGTGATTACTTAACCTGTTTTTCTTCAATTTTAGATAGTAGGCGCTGGAAAAAATGTCTTATTTTGATACATGAAGTAAATTGATTAGTCCTATTTATACAAGTATAAATTTAAGCTTGTCAGAATTTATGCGTTGTTATGCTGTTCATTCTTATCTTGGACACACTGTATATCGAGTGGATTTCATCTCCATCAAAATGCTCTTATACTGCATGCTACTCTGAGCACAAATCTTCGAAAAGGGTACTTTTCCTGGTATTTGGAAGGAGAAGAGGCCTTTGTGTCTTTGTGATACCACTAAACAAGGTAGCATCTCCTACATGTCTAAATGAAATTAGGCCAATACGTCTTCTGCATGTAATGTCTAAAGTAATCGAAAAATGTATGCATCGTCAACTGATTGACTACCTCAACTGTATGCATCAATGAAATATTTCCTCCCAATCAATCAGGCTTTAGAGTGGGCCACAGCACTGCGATAGGATATTTTTGTGCATTTGGAGACTTTTGTTCGGGATGCCGAGAACTTCATTTTCCCAGAGTTATAGCTAATTCGACAGAGGGCCAATTCGTATAAGGTTTGTGCGGGGTTCTTTCATTGTGTATTTTCATTATTTTAATTTGCGCGGTACGCTATGTTGAGTGCCTTATCACTGGATATATTACATTACGGAAATCCGTTGTCGGACAAGTGCGCATGAAGTAAGTCCGTCTAAAGCTAAGTTGGTTTTACTGTAACTACCTATTTAACTATTTATTTGTAAGAATTCTATCTTTTACTGAATTCAGTATTCCAATTTTAATACTCTATAATTCTATCTCTACCAAGTCTCTTCATTCCTGTAAGTGTTTATTTCTCTTATTTTTTCTTTTCTCTCAGTTATTCTAGTACAAGCATGGTATCTGTATCTTTTCGATTAGTTAAGAATGAAAATTTCACACCTCACTTTTTCAGCCAATCAAAAAATTGGTTTTTATTTAGTTGCCATGGCAACCCAAAAAATTTCCGGAAATTTTTATCCTCCTGGGTACCCTGGGCGAAATTAATAAGTGGAAATTTTTCTGTCAAATATTTGACATGTGATAGTTAACAATTTGCTTTTATGTACAAATGGAATGTTATTTTTCATATGAAAGGAGATAATATTTCATAATTATATATTCACTAAATATTTTGAATGTGTCTGGAAATATTTTGAGAACTTGCATTTCAACGATGAATAGGTCCATCGGTAAAAAATGTATATCAATCAAATCTACCTATGCTTGACTACATGAACTTAATATTTGAAACAATTTTATTCAACTTATCTTTTCGTGAATACTCTGAAATTTGCAAGAATTCCTTTCCACATCACTTCCCAATAGACAATCCGCATGGACCAGTCAAAACTATTTTAGTTCTGCGTTTTGTGCAATGTAATTTTAGGTTGAAAATGTCGCAAAATGAATGTTCCTTTCTCACATACAAACACCGCCACTAATACCAACGCGTAACTGTCATTATATCAACAAAAACCATTCATGGCCCACTGATGTTACAACTTGTTTTCTCTCAGAATAATCTACAAGTCATTTGAATTAACCATTAATTTAATATATTTTGGTGTGAAATTTTCTTACCGAATCCCCCGCGTGCTTGAATTAATTGCTGGAAATTTATCTCGTACATGAATTTTTTAATTCATGTACTCGAAAAATTTCCGGCAATAATTCAAGCACTAGGGAGATTATAAGTGAAAATTATTAACATACTAAACTGTTTTTCTTCAGTTTCATCAACCATTCCATCCTCAAGAGAATCATTGAGAATATCCCAATATTTCCATTCCTCTGTTGTCAGTGACAAGACTTACCAAATATTCATTCTTCAGGATTATTTTTCTCTCTGGGAATTCCCCTGGAACTTAAATAAAGGGTAATAAAATAAGGGTAATCGTGTGAACTCGAAAATAAAATATAAAAGGATATCCTTGTTTTGATTTAAAAGAAAAAAACACACAAATAATATTGAATAATTTATGAGCCATAATTACTCCTACACAAAAATTCGGGCACTACATCAGGACATGACAACCATAGCATTATGTCTCCAGTGACTTTGGCAACAGAATTGTGTCTACCGAAATGACCGCGGATGCCAAATTTTGTAAATATTTTTTCGGTTAAAAATATATATTGCCATCAGACGTACTGTAACCTTCGCTCTGGCTGACTGATTTTATAGCGAATGAATGCGTCGAAATCGAAATGAATTTCTGAATCCCAAGGAATGACTAGGACATATTCAGTTCTGAATCATGAATATTTTCAACTAAAAAATAGATTTTTCAGGACGGATGTAAACATCAACAGAAATGATTATTAAAAGAATCATAATAAATAGTACCATTAATAAATCAGTTATTGAAATGTTTGTAACGTTGAAATATTAATTTTCAAAAAATTCAAGATATCAATTGTTTTGTTGATTTATCTGAATGTTACGGAAGCGTAGAAGGGCCATTATTTTTTTATTTATTTTTTCTCCCTAATTCCGAGTTGCAACTCGGAAAATTACTAAATTCCGAGTTGCAACTCGGAAAATTACTAAATTCCGAGTTGCAACTCGGAAAATTACTAAATTCCGAGTTTTAACTCCGATAAAATTCCGAGTTGCAACTCGGAATTTGGTAATTTTCCGAGTTGCAACTCGGAATTTAGTAATTTTCCGAGTTGCAACTCGGAATTTAGTAATTTTCCGAGTTGCAACTCGGAATTTAGTAATTTTCCGAGTTGCAACTCGGAATTAGGGAGAAAAAATAAATAAAAAAATAATGGCCCTTCTACGCTTCCGTTGAATGTTTCACATAATTTCTATTCATTTATCCATACCATTTTATTTGAAAATATCTCGAATCCATTTGAAATCACTGGTTCAAACTGAAACGTTTATCATTCATATTCTTCTTGAAAAAAATTTTACATTGAAGTTAATTACTTTGCGCGGTATCAAATTGCACAATAAATTCCTAAAGTATGACATCAATGACTGACTGATGTGCTCGGAAATTAAAAATATTCCAGTAAAATTAATGAAAGAGACTTGCTTGAGACGTAGAAATTAATGTCTGTGCTGATTCATACTTACAGATATAGCGTGTATCACGAGCTCCGATGAAAACTAAATGAGAATAAAATAATAATAATAATAGTAATAATAATATTTCTTCGTCTTTATTCATCGGAAAATAAGAAGAAAATTAAATCTAGAGATGGAATTGCGAAGTGTTAACGTGAGCTGTTTTAAAACATTTGAACTCAACCCTGTATTCCTGGAAAAACATACAGGAAATTGCCTCTAATCAAATATTGGGCCAAATCGTACTTGAATGATTCATATTGATAGTTTCTATTGATTTATAGAAATTACAAAAAAAAATAATCATCGGGAAAGAATTATTCGGTTTGTATCCTTCTTGGAGAAGTCAAAGATAACAAACATTTTCAGCAGTGTCACACATAAAGTTCGCCACATATGGAAATTTTTTTTATCAACAAGTTTAATTAAATTTTGACTCCGCAGTTAGTTTGTGCTTGAAAAATTAGTAATAAACAGCCTCTTTTTTTTGTCACGTGCTACTCTAATTAACGATTTTTTTTAAATCCTCAAATAATCAAGTTTTTTTTGGAAATTTCGAAATATGCTTAATAAAAAAGTTGCTCAATTTCCAATTTTATACTTTTGCTCCAAATTTGGACTTTCAACTGTCACTTCGGCTTTTTCCAATTTTTTTTTATTTTTTGAATCGTTCAGTCTATCGAATCGAACGGAATATCACTCAGATTTCATAATTTTGATAAATACGAGAATTCATGTCATATCTTGCCCAGAAAATACTCACATTGGCCTGTTACCAGATAAAAGAATAAATGAACCTCCAGAAATTCGTCTTTGTTGTTACCAAAGTTCATCTAGTTTTTCATTTTATTATTAAACTGATTTGTATTTTCGTTGTATGTACGTTTATATGTTCAGTAACGAATAAACGTATTTCTCTTCATTCTTATTTTCCTTGTATTCCTTTTTTAACAGATTTGTATCCCAGCTGCAGATGAGTTCAAAATATATTGATGTATGTAGTTTTCGAGCAAATAATAGTCTTTCGCAACATTTTTTGAATTAATTTCATAAATTTTATATTTTATATTTTCACCATCAGACATGTAATAAACATTAAATTATTGTACCTACTATTTTCTTCCCGAGATGTTATATTAAGTAGTCTTGTATTGTAAAATCTCGGAATTTTATATCATGTTTAGTACAAATAGCTAGAACGAAAGTCGCTTGAATAGTTATGAAACTGTAGGTCATTGTTTAGTTTACAGAAAATTATGATATTTCGGGTTTGTTTGTAACTGAATTATTGGTCAGCAAAATAATCAAACTGAATAAAAATCTATTAGAAAACGAAATATGAGTGTAATAAGAATGAAGAGAAAATCTTTTATCTGATCACTGACATATTAACGAAAATCCAAATCAGTTTAACAAGGAAATGAAAAAACTAGATGAACTTTGCAACAACAAAGACGACTTTCTGGAGGTGCATTCATTTATTTTTCTCGTAGTCATTAAAATTACGTAATTTGAATCATATTTCGTTCGAATCATTAAAGCAAAAGATTAGAAAAATTTTAAAAATTGGAAAAAAATCGAAGTGACAGTAGAGAGAGTAAGTTCATAATTCCATGTCACTAAATATTTTTCTTCTACATGTAAGTAGTACTACACCTTACGGGATTACCAGTAGTTATATTTTTCTTCTTTATTCTAGAATTTTCTAATTAGCTGATGAACCTATATAGCTTCGAAACATGTTCGAAATATTGATTATTTGATTGATGTTTTTGCCATCACACTATCACACAACATCTGATGGAATATTAAATTGTGGAGATGAGTTTTTCTATATTGTGAATCCATATCACTCCACTTCTACCACAGGTTAAAAAACTAAACATAAACAGACTAGGCACGTCTTGATACACACGTGCAGATTCACTTCTAGACAGTTTAAAAAAAGCATCAACTTAGGAATCACGTTGTATATGTTTATCTTCGGTGGCGAGATGATTAGAGCACTCACTTTTCGGTCAAATCATCTGTGGACCGTGGATTCGAATCCCATCGCGGTCACCGGTTACTTGCTTGGCATCACACGTTTAAAGGTAAGGGCTACGTGTCTTCCTTAGCTAGCGCAGGTTTGTCGAAGACTTCTTAGGGTTACTGTAAGGGTACACCCCATTGACGGAAATCACAATAACAATAACAATTTTGATATTCAATATTTAATCTTGCTCCAATGCTCTTGCATTCGTGTATACAGTGTGACACATTTAAGATGGAAGCACCCTCATAAAACTTGCATTTTTCAACCGATTGGAATTATTTTTTCCGTTAGGTAGACATTCAAAAACTCTACTAGGACACCAAATATTATGAACAAATCATGGCCAACTATTTTTATATTTTCAAGGTCAACAATCTTAAAAAAATTACTAGCGATTTTTTTAGAAAAAATCTGACTACCCCACTAGATTCCCGACATTGTCAAATGGTTATTATGTCTATAACGTTTGAATGCGCCAATCAGTAAAACAGTTATAGGGGGACGAAATATCACTGGCCAGAATTTCATCGAAATCTGTTGAGAATACATAAAAAATTATGAATTGAAATGACATTTTTCTGAAATTACATTAACATATTTTTTACAAATTTTATCAACTTATGATTTACTTATTTATAAACAGATATCGATGAAATTCTGCCGAGTGACACACTGAGACTTCCTGAATGCAGTGGTGTATTTCAAATTTTGATAAAAGTTCTGAAATTGAATTGCTGGGTTAATTAAACAGCATATTTTTCAAATTTCGTCCCCTTATATATTATATTTTATTGATTGACGCCTTTCAACGTAATTTAAATATGAACCATTTGAAAATGTCGCGAATCCAGTGGTATAGTCAGATTTATTCTGAAAAAATCGCTAGTAATTTTTTCAGATTTTTGGAGATTTATTCATAAAATTTGGTGTCCTAGTAGACCATTTAAATGTCTACCTAACGAAAAAAAAAGGTTGAATGGTTGAAAAATGTAAGTTTCATAAGTTTGCTTCCATCTTAAAAGGACCACCACACTGTAGAATCCTCGCGTATACAGCAAAATTCAAGTTAATTTCCACTTTGACAATGTTGCGTACTTCGGAAGAGATTGGAAACTGAGATTTATTGTTTTCTCGATGTATCATTCAATTGAACAAGGTTTGAATTCTGAAATTATTGACGTTAAATTTTCGATTTTTCATGTCTATCTCTACTGATGGCTTGTAAGTGATTCGTATAATTTTTCGCAACCACCCAAACTCAAACAGGCTACAAAAAACTCGATGCAATATTCTAGGCATTTTAATTGTTACTTGGGCTTTCAAATGAATACGTAACAATACTAGGGACTCTAAACGATTTTAATTTTTTAGGATGTTTCGAATTTTTGGAAAATTATTCAAATTAATGTTGAAACAGCGATAAATTTCAATTAAACTTACTTGAAACATAATTTTTAGATAGATAGAAAGTGATATTTCAGTTATTTGAGTTTCTCCAGAACTTTTGACAACTGTAGACCATCACAAATAAATTGTTTGCCAGACTACAAGCCAGTCAGGCCAAATATTTTCCGGTTCCACCAGGTTTTGAAGACATTCTGAAAAATTTATTCATGGTGCATTTCAGTGCTGAATTTTGCTCTCTTGATAATTTGAAATTTCTAGTTTTTCTTTTCGCCAGTGGTTCTACGCTGCAATGTGATGAAAATTTGTGATATCAACCTTATTTCTGAGATAACTGGTACAAACTTGAAGAAACCGACATTTTCGTGGTTATCATAAAACTACAAATCATCAGTTGAAAGCTGTACAGTCATTGATATTTTTGATACACGTTAAAGCCAAACAAATTTTGTAATTTTTGTAATTGTTAAAAATTAGAAACAGTGAAACGGAAATAAATTGAAGATCATTTACAATGTACAAAGACTGAGAAAAATAAAGATGAAAAAAGAAAAATTAAACTTCAGTAGGTGTTCGAACTGTTTGCTCCCCAACATTTGGTTCCAAAATTGTTTCAGGAAAGTGCTCGTACCTAGTAGCTCAAAAAATTTACTTTAGGTCCTAGTTAAATCACTCAAGCATCTACATAAATATTCAGTTCATTCAGCTTGTGGTATTATGGAGTAAGAAAGTAGCAATAAAAGATCCTTTACCATTTTGGAAATATATAACCACCTCATAAATTTTTATTGTTGAAATCGCTTATCTATTATAATCTGTATACCTACGCTTATTATTTTATCTTCATTACTACAATCAAATTCTCCTTATCATTTCAGATATGTGTTCTGATTCATTTAAATTAAACCCAAAAGAATGTTTTCACTACAATTTGGTAACTTATAATCTTTGATATTTAACCTGAACGAACAAAAGTTCTAGCTATTCGAGTTCTTAGTAATCCTTCTTTTTTTATTTGGAAACAAAATTTGCGAGCTGCGAACAAATTTATGATTTGTGTTTTCACCAGTTTTAGCTTTTGTGGACTTAGAATAAATTTTTTTCTCAAAGTATCGTTCATCCGACTTCAGATAGCTTAGTTGAAGAAATTATACACATGATCTAATCACAAAAGGTCTCGATGAATTTTCTCAACTTCGTATATGAGAAAAACCGTCAAGCAATTTTTTTGAACCTGTGTACTACAGTTATAATTTTTTTATGATTCCGATAACCGTATCTACAGATGAGAGGTCTTTTGGTAAACTCTTTAAAAATTTGGCAGAGGAGAACAACAGGCCAGTCGTCTTCGCATTCTGCAATTTCAGCAGTTCCGATCAAATTGGGGAAGACTTTTGACTTCTCCTACATAATAATTGATCGTTTTAGTCAGATCCTACGAGGCCCCGATATTCGCGATCACCATTGGCACCAGGTGGCGCTCCGAAACTCCGGGAAAACAAAGCAAATGTCATTTATCTGTGTGTTGAAATTTTTTGAATGATTGTTCTTTCAGTAGTCTTTCACTCCTATCTTCCAACTTTTGAAATCCTCTTTAGAAATGCCTGTTGTAAAGATTCATTTAGACGACACATTTCAGTATTTAAGTGGAAAAAACTAATTTCTGTAATTTTTTGAGACGGATGAATGATCTTTGATCTTTTATCAGTGTCACCTATTTTGTATCTAGAAAATAGTTGGATATATTTACACCATTTATAAACAAACATTATCTTTCTCATACGTGTAACTGATTGGTTTCCCGATTTTGAATCTAATTTCACATGTTTTTAGATAGTTTCTGAAAGAGGGGTGCATGGACACACTTTTCTTGCATTGCGGCACTGAACAATTTTTTTTTAATTCACTCGTCACATTAAAGATATGCCTTCTGCATTACATAAAAAAATCTAACCAAATATAGTTCAACAAAGAAATAATTAATAATTTATTAACATGAGATCTTATGGCAGAATGTTTGTTTTCCCGGAGTTTTATGTTCGAATTTCGAAATGTAGATGTCGCCCACTCCGTGGTGATCGCGACTAGAATATGGTAGACATGGCATCAATATTGAGATTGGATGCTCTTCTTTCACGCAATTATCCATGTTTCGAAAGAGTTTGAAAGAATTTGAATTTTTATCCAGTTACAATACAAAAGTCAGAACTGATCACTTAGGCTATTCAAATAAAATATCGAAAATAACCACTGATGGGTTAGGAAGGAAGTGGAAATATTCGTAAAATGCATGTTCAATAACCGGTATCATTCTTAAATAATAATATATGAGAATGAGTTGATGGTTGTAATGGACTTGTTTATAGTATACCGAGTGATTCAACCGAGTATTCATGGCCCTGTAACTTTCTTATTTGAAGAAAAAAAAACATAACATACCTTATACATTTTTTCAACAGTTCTTTGTAAGCAATTGAATGCTTTATTCCAATTATCCATATTTCGTCACCTGTCAAAGACTTACATGTATTTTATTTTTTGTTTAATGAGTTGACATATTTTTCATTATAAATTATGATAATTACGTGTACGGGGGTTAGATGGCCTGCTAGGTCACCAGATCTCACCTGGCCCTACCTCCAAAAATGTATTTGATTTAAAACCCTTGCATACAACGAAGACCGCAAGAACAGAATACGCATTGCATTGAGTGTCAGATGCTGTACGGAGTCAGTTTTCGAAGAGAATAAACATTCAGATAGTTTGAAAAGGGGACAGACAGTCCTGTTTGGAAAACAATGGACGTCAATTCGAACATCTGATGGAATAATGCCTGTCTTTGATTCCTTTCTTTTAATCAATTTAGCACAATTTGTATTTTCTAGGTTTTGCATTTTTGTAAAAAACTTATAAAATAGTAATTTACGTAACAAGTCCGGAAAACACTCGAGGACTTCCAGGACTCGCTACACTCGTCCTAGAATCTTGTCCACTCGTCCAAAAAAACTGTTTTTGAACGTGTTGCGTACACAATTTTTTCGGTAACCGTGTAGAATAACAAATGGAGACACATTTATTTTTTATATTTCTTTGTAGAAAAAAATTTCGAACATTTTAATTCTTATTTGTATTAATTATCGAAATGCGAACAGAAGATAGGTACTAACAGAAACATTCTAATTCTTATTTATATAAATATTTATATTGAAATTCGGGCATTTCCCGGACTAGTCCGGAAAGTACGTACTTCCCGGACTAGTCCGAGAAGTGATACTTTCTCAAAGAAAAATCGTCCGGGAAGTACGGTGCGGAAAAGTAACTTTTCCGAACGATTTTAAATCGTACGGAAAAGTAAAACTTTCAAAACGAAAAATCGTGCTAAAAAGTTACTTTTTCGCACGTTCGTAGGAAAAAATGTTTTTATCACTACGGTACATTTTCCTTCCATCAGTGTATAGTAATGACAGTGATGGCTCGTAACTATGCATGAAAAATATTCAGTTCAATTATAGATTTTTTTTTGTAATTATGAAGAAAATGCATAATCATCTGGGGTATGGTGGTTTTATGAGAGCGTGAAGAATAGCTTGCTATAATGTTGAGAGAGCATTACAATTTCTCCTCTACTCGCTCGAGGAAGGGATATCAACTGAGCTGGTAATTCGTCGGGCGAGGCAACAGGAGAGGCGCACAGTAGTGCGTCTCTCTTATTCAAGTGGTATTATCATATCATTGCGTTCCTTGTTGCTCGCGTAGATTTCTGTCTATACCTACCCCAGATGAAAAGTTTCCGACACTGTATATCTTGTACTCTGAAACAGGACCTCTACTATAATATGCAATAAAAAATATGACAACTCATTCGAAAAAAAAAGTTGACGTATAGAGCTTTGACAGTTGACAAAATGTGGATAATAGGAATCAGTCATTCAATTGCTTTCAATAAACTATTGAAAAACTGTACAAGGTATTTCTGGGTTTTTTCTCAAACAAGACAGTTACAGGGCCGCGAATACCTTGCTGAATCACCCGGTATACAAGGTGAACTATGACCACTTACAAAAAATTATACAGTGTGCACTCCCGACCAAAACTAGCGGAAAACAAAGTGAGATTTGTAAATCTGGAGTAAAAAATGATTTTTCGTAGGTATAGGAAAGGGCCGTTCTTGAATGAACACATCTGGAAATGCAGAATCAGTGTTCCTCCGTTTCCCTTCTTCAAAGGTAGAAATGAAGTTGGTGATTTGAAATGGAGTTTGTTACTCGAAATTGAGAAAAAAAATTCACATATCTGTTCCACGACTTCGAAAAAAATACCTTCTTACATTTCATAAGATATCATTTTACCAAACGTGTCATAATTCCTCTTGATCCACTCCAATCCATTCTCCAATACTTACAACCGGAACATTAATCCACCAAACCAATAACATCTCCCACGCCCATTACCTCACCCTCCTTTCAAAATATATCCTTTCTCTATGACCTTGACTGAAAACTTCAATGTCTGCAGTAGTGGGAGAAACTATTCCATTGATAACGTCACAGATGTGACGGCGCCGGGACGTCCTTGTTCCTTCAGTGGCTAGACTGAGTGACTCCACATTGCCAAAAGGACCCCAAAAACTCCTGATCAATAATTGAAACACGAATACCGAACAAAGGAAATCCCGTTAGGTACATGAGGTATTTACATCCGGCGTATTGGAGAAAACTTAATCCGATCAGTTTGGCCAATTATATATGCTCTTAAAATAATGATAATGATACCGTAGATTCGGCTTCTTTGGCTCTCTTTTTAAAAATCTTAAATTCACCCCTCAATAATACTGCGATATCACCTATTGTCTATTACCAGTAATTTCTTTTGCACAGCTAGACATCATTCATTTCATTTCTGAAGAGATTTTGCATTTTTTTGAACTTGACTATTGGGGATTCAACATTAGATGCCAGCGCCAAAGTGGCAAAAATGGAACTACTCTCGAGTACATTATGTCAACAGAAGAACTGAATATTCACCATTTATATGTACCATCACTTATCAATAATGATTACAGGTTCAACAAAATGCGTATAAACAATTGCCAAAATTTTGGGAATTATGATTATTTTTAATCTACATATTATGGTGTATCAGAATAGTATATTGTACAATGAGCATGAAATGGGTCATTTCATGCAAATTGTACATTATACTTTTCTACGACCATCTGAAACAAATCTGTAATATTTTCCATAACACTTTTTATCATTAACTTTCCTGCCGTCATGATTCCCATAATATATACAACCTAAAAAAGGAATTGAAGATACGAATATTGAAAATTATAATAAAAATCTAACACTAATCGATTTCATAAAAGAAGGTGATTTATATGGTATTCGAACCCTCACCCCCACTATCCAAATCCTGACTGTTCCTTCACTTATCAATCGCTGCTCTATACAATCCCACATAATAACATGATGAAATTAACTGCTATAGAAACTTCCTGCCAACTATTCGAAAATATAGAATTCGGTTGTCATCAATCTTTATATTGAATCTAGCGGTGTCAATGTCAAATTATCCTCACCATTACTACTCATTTTCAATTACTCATTTTTTTAAACGAATTTTGTAATTACTGATGTGAAATGTCAAATTATTAGAACGTTAACAAACTTGATTCGATCTTATATTATTTATGATCATAAAAATGACAGTCTAGTAGTTCATGAAAGTCGTGGAAAATGAAATATCCTGTACTGAAATGATCATTACGGTACAGTTTGCGATGTAGAAATGAAAAAGCGTTTCACAATCGGCCCACTTCCTTGATCGATAAAGCGAATAAAATGGGCATATTTCCATGTGGTCGTAGAAAAAATGTATTCATAATTGAGAACAAACTATAATATATAGGACCTATATAAGTGAAAGTAAGGCAAAGGTAAAGTCAGACAGTTATCAGCAAAAAAGCACACCAATAAAGAAAGCGAGTAAACCAAGAGGAGGTTAATCTTTTGTAAAACAGCTATACGCAAAAACTGAACACAGAAAGTAATAGTGTAACTGTCAAAAAATAGCCTACTCCTACAAATATAAAAAGCTCATCTATTACTGTAAATATTATATGAATTTCAATTAATAATATAATTATTATATAATCATTTTATTATTTGAAAGTTTTTAACAAATAGAATTTTTCTAAATAAACTTCAATACAAATGGATGACTATTTAAGATATTTTAGACATGAGCAAATAGACACAAATTTTGTAGAGGGTACCATAAACTATAACAAGCTTATTGAAGCTTGAACATCATGGAATTTCAGTCTTTCAAATGAATATAAGAAGTGTAAACAAGAACTTAGACGAGCTAAAGTTATTATTATGCCAGAGTCATAGTTTCGACTTGATAGTCCTCACTGAAACACGACAATTAATTGATACATCATTGTATACCCTGCCCGATTATAAAATTTTCTGTAATGAAAGTAAATTCATTCAAAAGTCAGTCTGATGGTGTTATTATACACTGTGACCCATTTAAGATGGGAGCACTCTTCTAAAACTTACATTTTCCAACCGATTGGAATGATTTTTTTTCCTCAGGTAGACATTCAAAAAGTCCACCAGGACACCAAATTTCATGAATAAATCTCCATTTCCAGGGTCAACTTATCTTATTTTTCAACGTAAAAAAATTTAAAAAATTACTAGCGATTTTTGAATAAAAAATCTGACTACACCACTGGATTCGCGACATTTTCAAATGGTTCATATGTAAATTACGTTGAAATGCGTCAATCATTAGAAAAATATGCCATTTAATCAACCCACCAATTTAATTTCAGAACAAAAAATATTCTTTCATTTCGTTTTGTTTTGTCATCTTATACTTCCCATTTCATTTTTACTCCAATTTCGGAAACACCCTGTATACGGTGAGCTTTTAAATCCTGAAAATTCTAACCTTGTTGACGAGATGCGAGTCGAGGGAAATTGGCGTAGTTTCAGGGTTTATATTCCTTGAAAAGTTTTTTTTTTCATCAATCGAACAAGTTATTCAATAATTCTTACTTGAAAGTACCTAATACTATTAAGTACTTCTTCTGTTTTGACAAAGTGTGAAGACGCTATGAAGCCTGCAATCTAAACTTAAATGAATTTAAAACTAAAATTAAGAATATAAAACTAAAATTAAGAATATGAAACAATATAATGAAATAGAGGTGTTCACGCAAGAAATTAAGCAATTAAAAATAACATTAAAACTAAGAAAGATGGCCAACTTTCAACTAATAACTTGATGTCTTCCATAAATTAGAAACGGCGCATGCGTAGTCACTCACAGCTGATTACTTTCAAAGAGGAAAGAGGTTATGTTATGTTCGCAATTTCAGCATTGGTTTGACGCCATATTTTCTATATCTCTTTTTCCTCACAACACCAGAGGCTCCCGCAGAAGCCATAATGTACTTAGTACTAAACCATACTCACTTCTCTTGGTGATATATAGTTTTCATGGTTTTCATGCTGTACTGTAAACACCAGACCAGAATAGATAAAAAAAACAACAAAACACGATAATCTTAGGTAAGGGTTCACCTTTTGTTTTCTGATCAAAGAATACCCTAAGACGTTTCAAAAAATTGACACTTGGAACGATATGCGCATGTCTAGTACTTTCTTAATTTCGTTAAATTGATGCGGCCTGAACACCGTCATATTCTTAATTTAAAATCCATCTAAATCTTAAATTCATTTTAGTTTTAGTGATATTGCATGAATCCACCTTAACTCGTGCAGTTTTGTGCAAAACGTCAGAGAAAGATAAGGAAAAGTATTTCCATTATGGATATCTTCAATAGAACAGCAATTTAACGAATGTCTGATAAAAAAATTTATGGAAAGCGTATTCCGGCAAAACATATCTGCACCGTCGTTTTTTCAACTAGAACAGGTTAGGTTTGAGACCATTTGTTAAAGTGGAGGCCGCATAGCCTTTACAACCCCCTAAGGTCTATAATCTATAAAATTTGGTATATCTAATCAATTTAAATATTTGGCAATTGATCATTAAGTACATGACTACTAAATTACGGCAATATTGTATGTATTTTAAAATTTATGGTAGATTATTATTAGGATATAGGTACCGGAGTAGCATGAATAAGGCAAATTATGTAAATAGGTTTACTTTGATCTTCCTACTGGAGATGGTTACTTGGTGACTGAAACACGTGTCGAGATATCAAAAATAGTGTTGGAATAGAATGAAGGTCACTCGTTCCTGAGAAAAAAAATACGTTCACTCAGTTATTTTTCAAGCAACAAACAGCACTAAAAGATTTTGATAGGATTATATTAATAAGGAATATTATTGAGGTTGAATGTCAATGACGACCAATTTCCCAATTTGATAAGATGATGATATCATATAATCTAAAAAAGCTAGGCCGGGAATTGTGTGTCAAGGATTGGTGATTTCATTAACAGAATTCAAGTTCAGTAGAGGATAAGAAGGAATGTTTGAAATTTTAGTGATTCTTCCAATATTTCATATGTGTGTGTGTAATATTTGAAGAATCGAGGTGGGTTTTGCCACTTCTCTGGTTCCTTTATAAAAAAGTTTCTGGACGAAGAGATGTTTTTTTCAAAAACCCTTCATCTCTAATGTTCTATTACTGTTGAGAAAAATCTCTACCAGAAAACCAGTTATTGGTGTCGTACTAGTTGTGAGGTACTAGTATCTTGAATATCCATTAAAAGTATCTAGGTACCATATTTATTTGTCAAAAAAAAAAGTTGTACAATGATAATATATCTCTGGCACTTTTTCAAATGTCACGTGCCATTATTTAACAGAAAGTAACTCTTTTTTTTTTCTTGTCACGTTTATTTTCGTAAACGTAAAAAAGTCATCAGTAAAGAGAATTGAGACTTCGTATATTTCTATACAGAGTGGGCCATTGAAAACGAAACAGCGGCTCTGTAGGTCGGCAGAACCGAGTTATATAAAAACGCTCGGACACGTCAACAACATTTTCGAGGGGGACATCGTTCACGATGAAATTCACCCGAAATACATTCCATCCCTCGGAGCTGTGACCGCCACCCCTAAATTTTTAAATGGCAACATATGGCAAGTGATACCTCATTTGAAAGGTATTTTCCTTCTTAATATCAAACAACAAAAATAAATTAATTCTATCGATTCGTTTCCGAGATATAGGAACTTGAAGTTGGAAAATCACTTTTTTTTCACTCAATCAATAAAAATAAGATCTAACAATGCAACTGTTTAAAGATAATTATCATTGTCAAGGAAGTAAATGATCTAACTGTTTACCAACAAATAACATGCAATTCCGTTTCAAATTCTTATTTCATCTACAATTACTTGATCGAAAAAATGTTAAAGTTCTTGAGAATCGATAAAAAGACGTTTTCTCGAATTCGACTCCAATGCGCGTACAACAAAAACATGTATGCGATAATTTTTTTCGCCAAATCGCAATTTTGGATGTCTGGCAATGTCAAACTGATCGTTGATTGAACGACATTAGAGTAAATTACAGCTGCTGAATATTTCCTCAATAATGGTGTATACGATCGCGGAAAGAGTTGAAATAATAACAATTTTTTTCAAGAATGATGAGTGCGGTAACCGTACAGCTAATTTGTTCAATGAAACGCATCCAGATAAACTTGTTGCTAGAAAATACGTTCTAGAATTAGTGCAAAAGTTTCGTCAAACTGGATCAGTAGCCAACAAGAAACGAGACCCAGAACGTGAATTTCCTGTGAGAAATGAACCTGTTGAAGTTGCACTTTTAGGACAAGTTCATGCAGACCCAACATTGAGCACAAGGAAATTGGCAAGTGTTACCAATATTAGTAGAACCAGTATCCGCCGAATCCTGAAACATCATAAACTTCACCCTTACAAAATACATTTGGTACACCAATTGAATGAAGATGATTTTGATAGGCGACAGGAATTTTGTGAAATTATGACTACGAAAATAGATGCTGATGAGAATTTTCTTTTCAACATCTGCTTTTCTTATGAGTCTACATTCTTTTTGAATTCGACTGTGAATCGTCATAATTGTCGTTATTGGTCAGATGCCAATCCACATGTTTTCCACGAAGTCCATACTCAAACTCCCGAAAAACTCAATGTCTGGGCCGGTATTTTTGGGGACCGTTTGATTGGACCAGTATTTCTCGACGGTAACCTGACAGGAGAAACTTATTTGGAATTATTGAATGAATTTGTTTATCCACAATTAGTAGACATCATTGAAAATGACAATCGTTACCATGAAGACCACTTGAAATTTCAACAAGACGGGGCACCTCCACATTATGCACAGCCTGTTAGGGCGTTTTTGGATAGAATGTTTCCTGGAAGTTGGATTGGAAGAAGAGGCGCTATAGAGTGGCCAGCCAGATCTCCAGATTTAACCCCACTCGACTTTTTCCTGTGGGGTCACTTGAAAAACAAAATCTATGCAACCGAACCAGAATGTCTGGAAGAATTACGACATAGAATTATTGAAGAATGCCGTCGAATAACGCCGAAAATGCTACGAAATGTGAGGTCTCATTTTGAGCAGAACTTGTATTATTGTATGGAAATGGGTGGTAGACAGTTTGAACATTTAATTCATTGACAATAATAATTATTGCGACAGTTGCTTTATCAGATATTGTTTTTATTGATTGAGTGAATAAAAAGTGATTTCCCAACTTCAAGTTCCTATATCTCGAAAACGAATCGATGGAATTGATTTATTTTTGTTGTTTGATGTTAAGAAGGAAAATACCTTTCAAATGAGGTATCACTTGCCATATGTTGCCATTTAAAAATTTAGGGGTGGCAGTCACAGCTCCAAGGGATGGAATGTATTTCGGGTGAATTTCATCGCGAACGATGTCCCCCTCGAAAATGTGGTTGACGTGTACGAGCGTTTTTATATAACTCGGTTCTGTCGACCTACAGAGCCGCTGTTTCGTTTTCAATGGCCCACTCTGTATATTACTTGATGTGCTTTTTCTTCCGGACATCCATACGTGCATGTTAGGTGAATTTTTCTACGGCAGCCACTTCTTATTCAATAATTTTTTTGGATTATTTGACCCATTTATACCAATCATTCGCTTTTTTCACAGACGGTCTTTTTTTGCATGTACTCATTTTGACCCAAATCCACTCATTAATCAACATTTTTGTGATAATGATAAATATCTTACTAAGATCATATGTAGATTGGAGTGTCGCTCAACTCTCATTATCTATCACGTCACATTAATGACATTCAATTGTTTGAGCTATATCGGTAAAAGCAAATCAAAATTGCTGACATATTCGGTGAACCTTGTAGAGGCCATGCTTTCATTGTTAAGAGGCCATAAGCGCGATCACATTTAGGATACTTATACGATTCGTCTTATCGATTTCAAACAAGGACATTCTTCTAGTAGACGTTTGATTCTACGTACGTGCTCTAATAGAAATTGAATTTTCAAACCACTTTTTCACAAAAAAAAACTCAAAAATGTCCGAACAATGCAGTTACATTTCTTTTGAAACCAAATTCCATTTCAATTGGATAAGGATTGCTTCAAATTTTGATGGAAGAGAAATACCAATGAAGCTACATCGACTATCTATGAAAATCACCGTGAGGTGCTGCCGCAGACATAGGTACATAGAATAAAACGTCCTTTAGAAGCCTGTCCTGGTTTAAAATAGATACGACGAATCGTTTTAGAGTTATCGACTCTTTTACCCTAGAAAATGGCCCAAATGTGATCACGCAGACACGATCATGGCCTCTTAACTTTTTACAAGCAGACGCTCAGGAGTATTTATGTAAATAGTGATGAAATATGCTCACACATTTTTTATTTCTATATGCTTAAGCAGCCAAATTGATATATGCAAAATAAACAAACTATCGTTTATTAATTACCCTAGGTAATTTTATATATTTTTGTTCTGGATTATTTTCTAGGGAAAATATTGAAGAAACATTGAAACTTCTAAACGAAACGGCTACTGAAGTATTATCACACTGACACTACCATCATGTTATTCCTAAGAGTTCTTCGATTATTTGTGTTTTTCAAAATATTTTTACAAAATTTAAGAAATATCTTACAATAATTACACTTATAATTCATGTTTAAAATGTCATCCAACCTGTTCAATACATTTTCTCAACCTCTTCATGAAGTTTGTTTGTTTGTAACGTTGCTTAAATGAAAAGGCAAAACTCGTTGAAATGCCTCACACATTCTCATTATCATGTCCTCCCGTTTAGTAGCGGCAGTACGATAAACCTCCGCTTTTACTTTTCTCCAAAGACGAAAATCCATTGATGTTATATGCCCGGTGACCTAGGAAGCCACGAAATAGGTCCTTCTCGTCCTATCCACTTCCACTTTTCAGGAAACCTTACATCCAACATCTCTTGTACTTCTCCCAAAAAATATGATGGTTCCTCATTTAGCTGAAACCACATTTTTTAATCTTGTATGTGATTCGATGAACCTGAGAAAGTTTTCCTTGAGAAATCAAAAATTCTTGTCCATTCAATTTTCATTAAGGCTCTATTTTTGTTGATAATCGTTAACATGAATTTCATGCGGAATTTCGGTACCTACTATGAAAATGATAGTTGTGCCTTTTAACAAATCTTTCGTTGGTGACCACAATGCTCTTCAGAAATCTTGCATTTTCCATAATTGTATTTTGCATCGACCGACAAAATTGCACCCTCTTCAAAAAATCTGCTTCAATCAACTCCTGGTGCAATTGCATGTGGTGAGAGGGAAATTTGTTAGATTTTAAAATCCTGGGGCAACTGAAGATTTTGATATCTCTAAATCTCTGCTTTTCACTAAGCTCAGTATTTTCTACCACTGCAAGACTAATAGCTTCTTCGTATTGTTTTAGTACGACTTGTTTATTCGTATTCGATGTGGCCTGTTTTATTAAATCTTTCCTTTAATATTTCAAAATATTTCAGTAGTGGATGGTTTCTACCAAGGTAACACCTATTTATGGCAGATATACAATGCCAGAGGTTTCTCTTTACTGGTTTTCTGCTTCTTCTCTCTTGGGCGCGTAGCACTAATAAGGTCTTTTTTGTTATAACCGTTCTCTTATAAACAGATTTTTTTTATTTCAGGTTATGTTTGTGTGTCAAGCGTGAGCGAAAAACTAAATCAAGCATTTTCGATTCGCAAGCTATAGGTTAGCTTGCACAGGTTATAGTTAGAGTGCCATCGGCAAAAAATTTACTGATAGATGCTCTCTCCAAACTTTCTTTTTGGCTTCATTGGCTAGTCTGCCACTGTTTTCATCTGTGACTTTTCTTGTTTCGGGAGCGCTTTTCCAAAAAAAAATCCGAAACACGTCGTTTTGACGACTGCAAAAAATTTATAGATACTGTTTCATTTTCAAGTTGAATAGCTTAAACACTTGGGGGTGTCTTCTCCCTCGAACATGTCGGGAAAACGACCATAGGAAAATTTATTAATAACCAGCTGATTTTCTCAGGATTCGTTCATTGAGAACTATAAGTGAGAAATCACACTGATCGACCAGAACCGACCGTCCGCGATCGTCCACCTACGACCAAAAGTAGAAGTAGATCAATGAAAACTTTCAAAGTCACACTGATCGACCATCCACGACCGACCACTAGAATAATTTTGTAAATCTGACATTAATTTGACATTCGAAAGGTTATGTGAATTGTCTGTTCATTTATTGAAAATAAGTTAAATTCATAATATCAATAGTTTTGCTTTAAATAATGATCAGTAGTGATACTGAACAAGAAAATTTTATTTTTCCGGTATGAAATATACCTATTTACATGAGTTTTGTTGAAGTCAAAAGTTCATCATAAATGTGTGTCAAAATGACATTACGTCAGGATAGTGTGACACCGACCAAAATTTCCAACAGACCACAATTTCAAACATGGTCTTTGAAAAACGGTCGAGGACGGTCAATGACGATTGTACAGTGTGAGTTGTGCGATAAGAATATACGTGTTGGAAATATTGGTCGTAGGTGGACGGTCGCGGACGGTCGGTCCTAGTCGATCAGTGTGATTCCTGGCTTACAGTGTGAGTTGTGCGATAAGAATATACGCGATGGAAATTTTGGTCGTAGGTGGACGGTCGCGGACGGTCGGTCCTAGGCGATAAGTGTGATTCCTGGCTAAAACCAACGTTTCGTATTGTCTGACACAGATCATGGGTCGTTTTTCCAGTCTGACGCTAAAAGTGGTCGATTTCACAACCAAAAAAAAATTATAGATACACTTTCCAAACTTTCTGTATGGCTTCATTGGACCTAGTCTGACACGTTTTCCTATGAGACTTCTTTTGTTTCGGGAGCATTTTTCCACAATTTTTTTTATGTGTTTCGTAACTACAGTACGAAACTGCAGAGGATGATTTGTTAGGTTGTTTTAACAAAAAAACGTTCCCATGAATATATATCCGGAGTTGCTTCGTTTCTGAGATACAGGGCGTTGAAGTTAAAAAAAAACGGTGTTTGAACAATGTCATGAATATCTTCATATCGATTTGGATAAAATTTGGTATATTTATTTGAACTAATAAGGCGCTTATTCAACCCCAACTAGATTGAAATTATTAGGGCCAGTGGCGTCTCATTGGGCACAACAGCCAACAATATTATGAAAAAAAGTACGCCACTGACTTTATTTTGTGGGTTTTACGTTTTTTTAGATTAGGTCACTGAAACTAAATCTTTTAGGTCTCCTGTGTTTTTTTCGTATCCAGCTTGGTTTTCGAAAAAAAGAAATGAAAGCCATTCTGTTGCATATCATTAACACCTGCTTTGGAGACTACCTGACAATGATAGTAGGGGGGATTTTTTCTACACATTGGTTCAAATAACTGTACCAAACTTCAACCAAATCGGTTCGAGGATATTCATGATATTTTATAAATACCTTTTCTTTACAAAAATAATCCAACGACCTGTTTTTCAGAAACGTAGTTACATTGTTACAACAATGGTATTTGGTAACACCTTCAAAATTTCATAATTATCTCACACTAATCATTGAAACATATTTTTCTTTGCATCAGTAATAATTGCTAAATCGTTTATAATTAAATTACTCAATTTATCAATTTAAACCAGAGATTCCAGCTATAGACATCAGGGGTTACATTCTTTCAAGAGTTGATAGTTTTGGGCATAGAGGAGTAGAAGTGACATTCTACATGAGAAGCTGTTTTGCATTTACTGTCTTAGATACCAGTCGAATAATCAGACAACTATGGGTGAAAGTAACTTACAAAAAACACATTTGCTTTTGGGGTAGTTTATAGACCGCCCACACTGAATGTCAGTGACTTCCTGCATTACCTGGAAGTGACATTTGTCGATTTTTTTTCGTGCTATGATAATTATTTGCACATGTGACTTCATTATTGACGTATTAGATCAGCTCTTACGATATTCATTTAAATTCAACCACTTCTTAGATGGGTACGATCTCAAGGAAATTATTGATGCCCCTACTCGTAATATGCCGCGATCATCGTCACTGCTCGACGGTATCATTTTTTCCAAAGACGATCTGATTCATAGGTAAAGAGTTGTGTCAGTGGAATATATCCGACCACGATCTGATTACTGCTGAATTAAAGTCACACGCACAACACCTTTCAAGATAATCCGCGATTTCAGAAAATTAGACTATAATAAATTCACTGATGATACAGAGAATATCCCGCTTCAGATAATTTATCAAATTGAAAACGTTGACGGTAAAGTACAAGTCCTAAATGAATATATTTCTCAACTTTTTAATGATCATGCCCTTCTGAGAGAAATCAGTTTAACAAAAAACCACTCAACGTGGTTCACCGATAATTTGAAATTATTCATAACACAAGGTTCCATTCTGGGGCCTTTGTTATTCACCATTTACTCTTCAAACTTTACTGAATGTTTTCGTCATTCATCATTTAAACTCGAATAAAAATAGTGCTAGTGGAAACTTCGACCGCGAAAGCCATTTTATAATTTTTCATTTTGTTTCCTAACCATCTTTTGTTTGACATACCTTTCACTGTTTTACCATTTTGTAGAGTGTTTTCATACACCCCAGTTAAGTTTATTATCAAATGTAGCAAGAAACTAAAAATAAAAAAGTTGAATATGGTTTCATTCTGTAGTTGTCAGATTCTGCTACCAAACAGATTCCCGTACCAATACCAAATTTTTGCAATGAAATAAAAACGAACTGTCTGAATGAAATTGTTAAATTATTATTATGTGTATGTCTTTTCATCACAAAACAATGATTCAAAAACAGAAAACTTGAATCACATAAATATTAGATATCTTATAACCGATTTGGTTGAAGTTTGGCGTACTTTTTTTCACAATATTGGCTGTTGTTAATCTAGTTAGGGCTAAATACGCGCCTTATTAGTTGAAAAAACTAAAGCAAATTTCAACCAAATCAGTTCGAGAATATTCATGATATTTTTCAAATACCATTTTTTTTGTAAACTTGTATCTCAGAAACGACGCAACTCCGGACATATGTTCATAGGAACTTTTTTTCTTAAAAGTCCAAATAACCTCTGCAGTTTCGTAATCATTAATAATAATAATAATAATAATACTCCCTCATAAACGCTCGTAGAGTGTATCCAAAGGCATGGCCTGTGCGGGTAGAGGACGGCTATTATTATTATTTACCGTGGCGCTCCGGGGCGACTGATTTTTGGTGACGTATTCACTTTTCAGCTGCAGGGAAACCCGGAAAACCTACAGCACCACCTCGGGTGGCCGGCGTGCACTCCAATCTAGCACTAGGTGAGATTGGCATCTAGACAATACAAAATACACTTGCTTTCAACAAGGATTGTGGTCGTCTATCGATTCCGATATTGGGTACTTGGGAAAAAATCTCTCGTACCTACATCGGGCTCGAACCGACTACCGCTATACTGAAGTTCTTCTTCAAACTTCAAACTTCAAACTTGTTTATTCATTAAATTATAAGGTACAATTCACAGTTTCAGTACAAGTCATTTTAAATATGTCATCTCTGACATATCAAGATAGCTGCGGCTATTTCCCGGGTGAAGGGGAAACACAATGCTACAACCCAGCCGATGGTCTGGCTGTTAACTCAAACTTTTACCCCCGCTGCGTCGCAGAATTTAACAGCGCCAATCTCCTGCTAAGCTTATATTGGCATTTTGTGTACTTGTTTATTATGATAATGCAGATTTTTGTGTTTGTGAGGTGTGTAAATGTTGTTTAGTTTTTAACAGGAAAAGCGAGAAAAAACCTGTTTTATGATAATGACTTTCACATGCACGACTTCCTCATAGGCTTGTGCCGAGACTACGATTTCATCGTGCATGTGCTTTTTTGTAGTGTTAAATGTATGTGTGTGTGTGTGGGTGTTGTGTAGTTGTGTCGTTGTGTCATTGCCAGGTCACCCTCCTCTCCGGCGAACCCCCCCCGGAAGCGCCGAGAGGCGGCGAGGGGGGCACCGTCGGCGGAAAATCCACCTTCAAGAAGGCTCCTATCCTCGTAATGAGGCTCTTCTCGTGGCACTACTGTGTCAGCCTTTTCTGAGCTTGTTTGCTGTACTCTGATGTTTGAAGTGTTGATAGTTTCCCCCTGGCCTCCCGTGGGGGGAAACTTCTTCGAGTAGAATACTCGTCCATTTGGAGGGGTTGTTGTACATGTTTGCTTTCCCAAGCCTCCAGGTTGGGAGATCGGCATTGTTTTCGATGTTCTCAGTTTAAGTTCGGCCAGTTTGTTCACATAGGCTGTGCATTTATGGTAGTTGGCGGGATGGTCTTCTCCGCAGTTTGCACATTTCGGTGGTATTTCGTACGGTTTCTGGCATACAGTTGTGTGGTGTCCTTGTCCGCATTTTAGACATCTGGGGGCTCTGTAGCAGTTACCTGCTGCATGCCCCCAGCGTTGACAGTTTCTGCATTGCGTAACTGGGTTATTGTTGGTGCGATAGTCCCAGGAGACCCTCGTGTTCATGAGGGTTTTTACTCTCTCCTTGATATATTTCAGGGTATATTTGGTAGACGTTGTGACCAAATACATTGGCCTGACAGTCTTCGCCATTCTGAATACCTTGTATATCGGTATGTTGTATTCTGTTTCCATTGAGCGCTTTATCTCTTCGCCATTCGGGGTTTGATCTAATCCCTTAATGACGAAGAGATGCTCTCTCTTATGTGTGGGAGTATACGTGTGGAATTGCGTTTTGGTCTTCTTGCAGATGTTAATAATTTCCTCATAGTTCTCAATCTTGTTGGTATGAATGATTGTCTGTGATGTTGTATACTTTATCTCGTAATGTATACCTTTCTTTTTCATAATATTTTGAAGTTTTTCTGTATCTCTTGCCCTTCCATCAATAGCGATGAGGGGGGGGGAGTTTCCTTCTTCTTTCTCCTTTTAGTTATATTCTCCGGTTTCTGATTTACGGATTCCTCATCTTTTTTCGGTTCCTCGGAGATAATAGAAGTTCTGAACGGCCTGCGCCTTAGACCGCCAGACCACCGACCAATACCAATACAAACTGGAACATGTATTTTACTGTGATAACTGAAAGATTATATTTTTTCGTCAAACTCTAGTTACGCCCCAATATACGTGTCAGACACTTATGCCACATTTTAAGTACTGCCTTTCTACATATAATATTGCCATGTTTGACGTATATTTATAAATTTTTTGTGGTCGTGAAATCGACCACTTTGACGCATCAAAAAAAAATGGAAAGTTGGTTTTATTGCTCTCAATGAATGGATCCTGAGAAAATCAGCTGGTTATTAATAAATTTTCCTATGGTCGTTTTTCCGACATGTTCGAGGGGGCAGACACCCCCAATGACCCATGTTCATTGTCAGATAATTTTATTTTCGGGATTCAGTTCAAGTATTGAAGCTATTCAACTTGAAAATAAAACAGTACCTATAAATTTTTTGTAGTCGTCAAAACGACGTGTTTCGGATTTTTTTTTGTAAAAACTCCCTCGAAACAAGAAAAGTTCCAGAGGAAAACGGTGGCAGACTAGGTCCAATGAAGCCATACAGAAAGTTCGGAGAGAGTATTCTATCAGCAAAATGTTTGCCGATGGGCAATCTAACTATCAGGTTTGTGTATCAATCGCGAGCATTTTCGGCAATTGATCATTTGGCTTTGATCATTTCTGGAACTAAGTATTTCGGCAAATGGTCAAATAAGGCCAATTGAGTCTGACATCTGTATTATCTTCCTGTGCTTCTATGGCCTAGTTGACTACCTCATTTGTTGACTGAAACATTCAGAAATTGGATTTGGCGGTTTTGTTCAAATTCCATTGTGAACTGGATTATGCGGGTGAAAACTATTAAGATGGTTTGGGAAGTTCTGAAGTTCTTCTCTTCCGGGTCTCCAAACAACGAAGGTGTCATCTACATACCTCAACCATGAGTGCTACGGTCGATTTTCTGCAGTTTGAGTGTCCCTATACATTTTCAAATACTCATTCACTCTTTATATAAGTATATATTACTATTTATATACGTTATATACTATTTTGACGACGGTCCTGTCGTTACTACAGAACTCATTTTACTGCATAAAATTTTCACGTCATTTAGATAGTTATGATTGTTTGTGACCCATTGGTAGTTTCCACAGCAAATACGTTCGAGTACAGCGTAAAAAACCAAGCAACCTGTGTGGTAAGTGATACTCAAAACATTTTCGTCAATAGATATAAATTATGACTGTTTTCTCATTTTTCCTAATCGATCTACCAAACGAACCGAGTTGCAACAACCATTCTCATTATTTTTGGACAAGCAGTTCCAGAAAAAATCATTAACTATAGGCACCACAAAGATAATTATGTGCAAAATTTGATTGCAATAGTGATAGCATATCTAGTGGAAGATATAACCAATTTGTTGGTAATTGTGCAACATGTGCATCACTGCAATCAATTGTACCAGCTGTATTTTCCACAATATGCTGGTAGCCATTGAAAAAGTTCTTGAAAAAATAGTAAGTAACCTATTAACTGATTATGTTTCGGATGATAATATTTTTACGAGAATCAATCAGGATTCAGAGTTGCGAAAGTGCTTTGCATAATGTCTTACATGATTGAAAAACAGCATCAAAATAATAATATTATGATTGGAGCAGTATTTCTACACTTACAACGCGCATTTGTGACAATTTATTGACAGAAACTAATATGCAAATTACAAAATTATGGTACTTCATGGATGGCATTGAAATGGATCAGTAATTATCTTCATATAGGAAACAGATTACGCATCTCAACAAAATAACATCTTCAGGAATTTCAAATGAAAAGGGTGTACCATAAGGAAGTACACTGGGGCCACTGTTGTTCTTGTATATAAATGATATTGTCAGTTGTGTTAAAAGCTGTAAATTCAATTTATTTGCAGACGATACATTAATTTACTTCTATACTGAAGACATACTCACTTTTTTGATACGATTAACAACGATTTACCAAATATAGTAGTATCCTGGTGCAATGGTTACTTGCACGCATCGAACCAAATTCCTACTGATAAGAAAAAAACACCAATATGACTCTTTCAAAGATATCTCAAAAATCAGTACTTATTGGCAATAATGAAATTGAAACTGTTGAAAAAATAAAATATTTGGGTATCATAATAGACCGAAACCTTTCATTCAAAGACCATGTAAAATATGTATAAAATCTCAAAAAACACCAACTTTCTCTCCAGGGTAGCACCGTTTCTGAGTCAATGGTCACGCATAATGGTATACAGTATCGGAAACTTTTCATCTGGGGTATAGACAGAAATCTACGCGAGCAACAAGGAACGTAATGATATGATAATACCACATAAATAAGAGAGACGTACTACTGTGCGCCTCTCCTGTTACCTCACCCAACGCATTAACGGACCACGTGGCAATGCGACACGCCGCTCACAGCTCACGTCGTTATCCCTATCTCGAGCGAGTAGAGGAGAAATTGTAATGCTCTCTCAACATATAGCAAGCTATTCTTTACGCTCTCATGAAACCACCATACCCAAGATGAAATCTTTCCGATAATGTATAATACAATTATTCTACCACATTCAACTTTCTCATCTTTAATACTATACGTAGCAATTGAAATCGAAAGGGACCGAAAAAACTGCAAAATCGAGCAATGCGTAAAATTTTGGGTGTTCCCGAAGATACATCAATCAAAAATATCTTGTGTACTTCAAATTGAATGTCATTGGAGCAATATTTCAAATATAAATATCTCTCACTCCTTCCTATTTGTATTTAAAAATAACACCTTCACTAACAATACACTCTCAAAAAATTATATATATGTTCCGAAAGAAAAAAAAAACACACAAAGATCATTGTTTCATAATCATCTGCTAAAATACACTTCCTGAATCTTTGAAAACCTGCGTTGCTATTATCAATTTATTTAATTACTAATTTTGCATGTAGTGACAAATGACGTTTGAAATATTATTTACAAAATTTGTTTAATGTGTATAATATATGTCAAATATTATTTACAAATATTTTTTTAAATGTGCTCGTTATTTTTTTAATTTGATTAATTATATGTGTTTTATATTTTGTGCGGTTTCATAGGTAAACATGTATATATATATATATATATACCGGGTGTCCCAGATTTTTTCATACAGCCAATATCTCAGTTATGCTGCTTAGAAAAAAATTGAAAAAAAATGCATTTATATCAAACCCGTATAAGCTTTTGTATTAAAGTCAACTTCTGTCAAACTATTCCTGAGAAACTACCCCTAACCTCATATTTTCAAATGGCACCCTATAATTTTTTTTTTCTGAATTGTGAACTGCAGTCAATTCTAATTTCAACGATGTATCACACTTGATATTTTGACAGACGTCAAACTCGCAAAATTAGCATCTTCGATGTAAACAGAATTTTATATTAAATAATTTTGGTATAAAGTTTTGGCTCACAGTGTACTTCATTCGAATCGAGTAATAAAAACTGTCAATGCTGTTGATAATTTCTTTTGTTATCTTCGTTTTTTGACAGTTGTTCTTGCACGCGTCTTTCAGGCAGTTTGATAATACCTTCAAGAAAAATGCCTTTCACATTCACTCCAAATGAGAATGTTGATATGTTATTAATTTTTGGTGAATGCCGGAAAAATTCCCGTGCTGCCGTCGAATTATACCAACAGCGTTTTCCCGATCGACGACTACCAAATCATACCACATTTCCTTATGTAGAGAACAAAATGAGAACAGGAGAATTTCCAGGAAAAGGTAAGCATGTTCAACATGCTGCACCAGTGCAAACTGAGGAAATGTGTATTAATGTATTGGCCTATATGGAGGCTCACCCTCATATTTCTATGCGAGCACTAGCTGACGAAGTTGGAATAAGTAATTCGTCTGTGCATAGAATTATAAAAACGCATAGTTATCATCCTTTCAAAATACATATGCACCAGGGGCTACGACCTGATGATTTTGAAAGGAGACAAAATTTTATTGCCACTATGCAAGTTTTGATTGAAAATAATCAAAGTTTATTGGATCAGATCATGTGGAGTGACGAATCAAGATTTCACAATAATGGGACAGTGAACCGACATAATATGCATTATTGGTCACGTGAAAATCCTCATTGGGTGCGAGAAACAAATTTCCAAACTATGTGGGGCGTGAATGTATGGTGTGCGGTGTTCAATGGACGTTTGATAGGCCCTTATTTTTATCAACACACTCTGACGGGGCGTAAATATCTGGAATTCTTACAAAACGACCTTCAGAGATTACTACATGTTATTCCTCAACAAGAACGACAACTCATGTGGTGGCAACAAGATGGTGCTCCACCACATAATCACCACATTGTAACCGAATATCTCGATCAATATTTTTCAGTTAGATGGATAGGAAACAGAGGTCCTATTAGGTGGCCAGCACGTTCGCCAGATCTGACACCGTTAGATTTTTTTCTGTGGGGTATTTGAAGACAATCGTGTATGAAACTAAACCAATTGACTTGAACGACTTACAAGAAAAGATTGTACGCGCCTGCACCACAGTAACGGAGGAAATGATTAGAAAATCTTGTACGAGAGAACTGATAAGGCGATTTGTAGCATGCATGAATAATAATGGTAGACATTTTGAGCAGCTTTTATAATTTTTTTTATCAATAAATTCTGTGTTATGGAATTTTGTACATTATTGTTCAAACTCACTTATTCTGTCAGTTTGACATCTGTCAAAATATAATGTGTGATACATCGATGAAATTAGAATTGACTGTAGTTCACAATTCAGAAAAAGAAAATATAGGGTGCCATTTGAAAATTTGAGGTTAGGGGTAGTTTCTCAGGAATAGTTTGACAGAAGTTGACTTTAACACAAAAGCTTTAAAGTTATACGGGTTTGATATAAATGCATTTTTTTTCAATTTTTTTCGAAGCAGCATAACTGAGATATTGGCTGTATGAAAAAATCTGGGACAGCCGGTATATATATACATATATATATAAAAATATATATATATATATATTTTGTAATTTCGTGAATTAGTATTTTGCTAAATAAAGATCTAATAATATTAAATGAAACGAAAAATTTCGACAAAGTCGAATTCTCCTTTTCTCCACACTATCCCACAAAGTGTGAAATTTAAGGCAAATGTCTGTCAGAAAACAACTGCTTCCCCCTACGTTCATTGAATTACAGCTGACAATCAGTTTGTGCAATGTTCCTCCAAGAGAACACAATTGCAAGTGCTGATTGCAATTGGAAATTGAATATTATCCCCCATTGGCCAGGAATGACCACCTGCAGTCATGACATGTTTCACGGTTTGTTTACCACTTATGAATACAAGGATAAGGTCGGACAATATTACAGTTATCCTGAGAGTTTTCCACATTGTGGAAAGTGTGGAGAGAAGGGGAAAACGACTTTGTCGAAATTTTTCGTTTCATTTGTTTGAAACTCTCCGGCACACTTTTTGGACTTTGTTCGAATTCATGAATAATAATAATAATACAACATACTGTTTCGAGAAATTTTTGCAAAAGTATTTACTCAAGGTTTATTCATATGACCCAAGGACTCACGCGTAAAACATAACATGACGGATCGATAAGATATAACAAAAGCTCTTACTGCAGATTTGTATTTCCCATACATTATCAACAAAATTGAGTAGGTATGTGTGTGCAAAAGTTGAGCAAGAGCACTGGCTTTTATCTTTATTCGCCCTATGCTTTGAAAAATTGGGCAGAGTTGGCAAACGTTTTACCGATTCGTATCACAGAACATCGCATGGATAGTATAGAATCCTGGCAAGCCCCGTTTTTTTTTTTTTATTTGAATATGTGAGTTATTATTAGGAAATACTTACTGTGTGCAAAACCAAACTCTGCAACTCTGCTTCGTTAAATCTTGCCAAAGGTGTTGAAAAATTACGTTGAAAGGTTGTGTTTAAAAACGGCGAAAGCTGAAAGTGACACTCTGAATACTATTACTATTTTTTCTCACACAATTCCATAATTATTATTTTTTTGTGTCCAATACTGATGTTATATTATCATTATAAAATGGGGTAGATCAAATGCCAATAATTATAAACACACATGTTAATGTAGATTTTGGAATTTTAATCGTCATAATTTTATGCTTAGTTTCACGAGTAGTCGAATAATTGAAACGCACTCTCAGTATTAACAGTTATAATGCCAACGTTTCGGAGAGGAATTTCGTCTTCTTCAGAGCTGAACTAAAAACAACAATTTAAACAAATGCAGAGATCACTATACGCACAGGAAACATATTCATAATAAATTTACATTGTTAATGAACCTGACAAAGGCAACAGGCAGGTTTTTTACATAACTCGTGGACTGCTCGTGGAACTGAGATTACACATAATATCTGGACGTGAAGAATCAACATATATCATTCATAATGTGGAAAAGATATCGCAGCAGAAATGCACGAAAAGTTTTCTTCTATTGTCTAAAGAAACAAAGAAGTTCAATTATCTGCAATTGTATTAGTAACAACGTTTCGGCTATTAATATATATAACCGTTATAGAGTGTATGGATGCGACAGCCTCTGAAAGCTACTTCCTATAAAGCTTATGTGTCATTAGCATGGGAGTGAATTGCATGTTATAACAATAAATATGCTAAAAAGGAGAACATTGTCCATGCAAATCGAAAATATGAAAAAAAAAAAATTTCGATAGATATTAAAAAAAATCACATTTAAAATTTTTTCTTCAATTTTCATGGAGAATGTTTCCCTTTTCAACATGAATACCTCCCAAGAGGTTATCTGGAACGATGGAAAATAGCGATTAAAGTTTGTCTTTCAGCCGCAGATGATTCCACAACAGATTTTATGAATATCCTATTCATATTTTCGAACAAAAATCAAAATAAATATTCTTTTTACCTTAGCTAGACCTCTCAGATGTACGAATCTTAATTAATTACTTTATCGAAATTTCAGCTGATCTAGGTCACTGATCAAGGGCTGCCATACATTGCGAATCTCTGTGCTTGGTTGACTAAACACGTTGTTATTCAGAATGTTTGCAGACTTATTGTATTTTCTTCTATATCAGTGCCCTTCTTCATGGATGACTTTGGCCTCAGTCCACTTATTATTATGCTGAGTCGTCCAGACATGATCTACCCTCCCCGATTTCGATGTCTCTCCTCGTTGGGTATTTTTCTTGTTTTCAGCGATTTCAGTATTTAGCGGTCTCTTTGTTTGTTCGACATACGCCACATTCACATGGAACGCGATAGATACAGTTTTTAAAGTTACCTGAAGCATGTTCCGATGTTGTATTTGGACCCAACTCGTCGAATTCTTTCAATATTCATGGAGAATGTTCCCCTTTTCATCAAAATATTGGTTAACCAAAATATAGAGTTCATATCCTATGGATATGTAATTTCTAACAGAAATTGTAGATATTTTTTGATACTCCAAAAAGATTAACGCATGTGGATATTTATTTAAATTCAATAATATTACATTATGATCAAAATGTGAGCCTTCAAAGCATGCGTAACAACTTTGAGTGTTGACTGGTATTTGTTAACTTTTACGTATGCGATGTATCATATGCATTTGCATCTTCTTGATTACACAGATCAAGTAGATATAATAATATCTCAAATCTTCGTAAATCGAACAATGGACCGGCAAAGTTCAAACTTCAGAATAATTTTCAGACATCGAATTTCATTATAATGAGGCGAGGGGGAAACCACTGGGTACTTTTGGTTTACATGCCTTGGGTATTGGTGGTATTTATTTATTCATTTATTTATTCAAAATTTAATATAAACAGGTAAATACCCATAGAAGTAACCACTAATATTAGTGGATACAGAAATACTCGGTGTCAACAGATACAAGAGAAAAAAATTATAAATTTCGTACGTACTAACCAATTTTCCATTATTTTAGCTATGTGATAAATATTCTTTTCATAGTTATTTTAAGGGGAATTCAATTTAATAGAGAAAACATCTACGCTATTACAGTATTTGTTGAAGAATCACACATTCTAGTAATTGGGGAGTTTTCGCCCAAATTTGTGTTAAAATTCGGATTGGCTAGTAAATTTCTGTTACTAGTGTTCCTTTGAGGAACACGATAAAAAATCAGTTATTACAGTTTGTAATTTGTAAACTGTAGTTTAATTTTATAAATAAAAACTAAATCGGTTATCATTCTTCGTTGTTCTAGAAGCTGTATTTTGTATTTCGGACCATAATTTCTAATCTTGCCTGCCATTCTGAAGCCGCCATTTCGTTTTTTGCCTCAGAAAAATTCCATAACTTATTGTCACCGACTTTATGTTAAATTAGCTTGCAAATGAAGTATCATAATTTGGAATACGGAACAGTTGTTTTTCCCACAAGAGGGCGCCAAAATAGGAAGTTAGGTAGCGAAAATTGACATGGCTGAATTCCTTATGAAATTACCTTTTTAATGATGTGTCACACTCACTACTTTCTCTATTCAAATTGTTTGGGTGATAGTGACCAAGGGGAGGGAGGGGGAGAGGTATGATAGGAAGATGTCCCACTTGGATTAAAAATCGACATGTTTTTGCATTTTTTTCAGAACACATGCGTTTTGAAGATATTCGATGTGTTTCGTTTTCGGTGCCCCACGCTGTATAGGTGCTCACTATATTCTCTGAACATTGCAAGATTTTTATTTCAACAAGTGAATGAAAGAAAAAGCATTCATATATATAATTTTGGTTGGCCAAAGTATTATCTGAATGGTTTTGTCCTTGTTCCTACTGCAACCATCTCACTTGCTCGCTTTTGTTACAGTTTATCTTGATTTCAATACTATTTTCATTTTTTCTCTGTTTGAACATGTAAACAATATCATATCTTTGGATTGAGTTACCGTATCTTAAGGAGCATATTGAAAACAAATACACTTAATACAATTGTAAAAATATAGCGCACTCGTATGACGTCCACTCAATCGTATGGTGTTAGACTGAGAACACGAGGGTTCCGGTAAGTGCATTAATTTTTCTTCAAGTCAAAAAAATTTTCAATGCAAAAAATATTTTCGCCATTTTTGTCAAGATTGTGAATATTAGCTGGCACTTCAAACTACTTCAACTTCGAAGATCTGCAGGTATTCCATAAATATGAAATGTTTTCAAAGGCTTTAGCCATTTGCTGCACTTCAGTTATTTTTTTTCCCTTTATCTCGAAATGAAATCTATATTTATCGTTTATCTTTATTCTCTTATTCTCATCATAACACCGCACAACGATCAGACGCATTTTGTGTCTAAACATTAGCTAATAAATTTAACGGTATTCCGTCGATCGTTCCCAAGAAATGTGCTGTCGAACTAACACCAATTCTTTGAAAGTTGTTGAACCTCTCTTATAATTTTTACAATTTGTCCGTCCAACTGGAAAATGGCAAGAGTACAACGAGTCCTCAAAAAAGGAACAAAGACCCCATCTAGCAACTGCATACCTATCATACTGCTATATCTATTAGCTCGAAGGTCATGAAAAAAGCCATCAACTTAAGCTCATGAAATATCTTGAACGCTGTGAATAATCGGCAATATAGCGTTGGTCATCAGAGATCAACTGGTGACCTGCTTGTTTATGTCTCACATATGTGGCATATAAAATCATAAAATATGGTGTATCTCTGGCCGTTGTATAACATATCCCCAAGACGTTTGATCGTCTTTGGCCCCAAGGACTCTTTGGCAAGCTTCCATTTTATGGCTTGCCCCCAAGTTGTGTCCCTTGCTATTTAGTTTTCTTTCTTACCAATCTCCGACACTCTACCTATAAAAGCTGGCGATCCTCAGGGATCTATTGTAACACCGAAACTGTTTTTCTTTCACATCAATGCGCAGCCTTGCGAATTACAGTACCCTTCATGCCGGTTTCTCTTTCGAAACTTCGTTAGCTTTTGTCTGCTCCACAAGTGCTTCCTTCCACTCAATTTCAAATATATTCAACGCGTTTTATTTATCGATGAAGATGGCCACCTACGTGTCATATTAATTGGTAAGATCCCAGAAAAAGTATGTAGGAAAGGCTTGTTTTTCTTGAAATTCATGAAGCAGAATGTTTTGAGAAGGATAAAAACATTAATTTTTTAATCTACTTCTTATACAAGAGATAAAAATCTAATATTATTGAATGTATTTCCTTATTCTCATTAGAATCCCATTTACCCCAGCTATCGAATTCAGCGAGTTCTCATGACCATGACAAATCTTTTTTTATCCAAGTAAGCTATAACTTACAAGTGAGCGTAGTTGTCCAATGACGCAATGAGTGAGAAACGACTTAGCTAAACGGTTTTTCAAACTGATTTGGGAAAATAGATTTGAGGAAAAAGAGGAAAACCCTCCTATATATATATCATTATCCCACACCTTGAATTGCTCGGAGCTTCAACAGCATTTTGAAAACCCTCTATGTGAGGGTGGTATATGAAACTGCGTATAAACTACAACAAATCTTGATCATTCCCAAAGATAAAAAGAAAGTCGGGGATTCAGGAAATTTGATGTAAGGAAGTTTGTGGGTCAACTTAGACGGGTCATGAAAGTACGGTTCAAAGAGAAAATTGCTCATATTATTATCCGATTTTCGAGACCAGAAAAATGAAAAAACGGTTGAATTGATAACTACACTCAAATCTTTTCTCACCCGAGTACGAGTGAACGTAGGTATTAAATGACGCAATGAGTGAGAAACTACTTGTTTATCAATTTTAGTTTCAACTTATTTTTGTTTCAATTGAAAAAAAAAGAGGTTGAATTGATGAATTCTATGAAAAAAATTGAAAAATATGCTTAGCTCATTTCCTGTAACTTTCATTTTTTTTTTGGCTGCTTCCCATAACCCGTTGCATGCTAAACTAAACACCCTACGTGTATTATTGTACCGTTTCGTCTCAATTCACCACACTCAAATATTTTCTCATCCAAGTAAGCTATGACGTATGAGTGAGCGTAGGTGTTCAATGACGCAATGAGTGAGAAACAACATAACTAAACGGTTTTGCAAACTGATTAGGAAACATAGATTTAAAAAAAAAGAGAAGAGGAAAACCCCTCCTAAATATATATCGTTATTCCACACGAACCTCGACTTGCTCGGGGCTTCAACAGCATTTTGAAAACCCTCAATGTGAGGGTGGTATAGAAAACTGCGTATAAACTACAACAAATCTTCAGTAATCCCAAAGATAGGACAGAAGAAAAAGAAAAGTCGGGGATTCATGAAATTAGCTGTAAGGAAGTATGTGGGTCAACCTAGAAGGATCATGAAACTACGGTTAAAAGAGCACATTGCTCGTATTCGAATGCTCTGGATCACGACTACCAATAGCCTTCTTGATTCATTCAAGAGTCTGGAGATTGCGAAGTATAAATAAGTTTCATAAAGGCCATTGTCAAGTGCAGAGTAAAATAAGGGTTTCTCCTCTCCCATAGAGAAAAAAATTAATTAATCGGTTCATCACAATATCCTTCTTGATTACGAAGTGTAAAAAGTTTAGTGAAGGCCATTGTCAAGTTCAAAGTACAACAAAGATTTTTCCTCTCCATAGTGAAACCATCAGTCAGTAATTTCCGAAAATGGATTTCATTAAATCCAAAATCAGAAGGTAGAAAATAAGATTGAAAGCAGATGAATCATAAAATTACAGTTTTGAGAGTTTTTATTTTTTGAATTATCTATGTTGTTCAACAACCGAACATACTAGTTTATCAATTTAAGTTTCAATTTATTTTTACTTTGAATTGATGAAAAAAGGGGATCAATAGATAAATTCGATCAACAAAACTGAAAAATGTTGTTGGCTTATTTCCTGCAACTTTAATTTTTTTGGTATAAAACTATGAATTTGAGAACTACAGGTACTTCAATATCCTTTGTCCTACGACATCTGAAAAGAGCAGTTGCCAAATTATTTATTTTAGGGTTTTGAGTGGTTTCTATTTCTTGAGTTATCTGTTGTTCAGCAACCAAACATACTTGTTTATCAATTTTGCTTTCAATCGATAAAAAAAAAGTTGAATTGAAAAATTTTATCAACAAAACTGAAAAATGTGGTTGGCTCATTTCCTGCAACTTTCATTTTTTCTGGCTGCTTCCCAAAAACCCGTGCATGCTAAACTAAACACCCTACGTGTATTGTCCCGTTTCCTCTCAATTCACCGCGAGGTCTCGTGACCACACTCAAATCTTTTCTCATCCCAGTAAGCTATGACTTACGAGTGAGCGTAGGTGTTCAATGACGCAATGAGTGAGAACCGCCTGTATTTGTTTCAATCCTGGCGTCTGCCTCTTGGATGTCGGCCAGATTTCTTGTTTACATCCTCTCGCGCTTTGCGAACCCCTTTTTTGATAATTCTCGTGTTAAAGGTCAAACAATGGCTGTCGAAACAACGAGGCTATATTGATAAATATCACGATGAGATGAGAATCTATTAGGATGTATTAAATGAGCTAAAAATAAGTTGGCAATTTGTCATCATCGTCTAGTTAACTTTATCGTCGGCCCGCCGAAATCACGGATGTAATTGACCAATTTTGGAGGGGTTCTACGCAGTTAATGTTGATGGAGTCACGTGAAGCTGCGTCGTATGATTACGCATCAACTTCCAAATTAACTTGTTTGACTAACCATGAAAATCATGTGTCTAAGTGAACGTAATGATTATCCTGTACATAGTACATATGCTTTCACGTTATCTGGTTCCATCCATTAGAATTTTGTATAGGACTCTTGAAAGTTCATTTCTCTGAAACATTTTGTATATACAGATTGACCCATTTGAAAGCGGACCACCTCTCTAAAACTGTTCAGGAGTTTTTTTTTCGATAGATAGAGAATTATTAGTTCCAATTGAGTGCCCTAAATTCGAAATAAAAATAAAAATTTCAAGGTCTACTTCGAATTTTTTTCAAAGACAAAAATCCAAAAAATATACTAGCGATTTTTTTAAATATAATTTGGTGACGCCACAGGATTCCCGGCATTTTCAAGTGGTTTATGTGAAAATTATGTAGGAATGTGTCCATCCAATAAAAAAAAGTTATATGTGTATAAAATTTGAAAATTTCGTGAATAAATCAACCCACCACTTCAATTTCAGAACGTTTATCAAAATTCTGACAACACCACTGGATTCAAAATATTTCGAAATATATTTGCTCAGAATTGGATCGAAATCTGTTCATGAATAAAATAATTATAAAATAATAAAATTCCAAAATTCCACTAATTTCAAATTATATTTTATTCATGAATAGATTTTAATGAAATTCTGACCAAATGTATTTCGAAGTATTCTGAATCAAGTGGTGTAGTCAGAATTTTGATAAAAGTTCTGAAGTTGAAGAGGTGGGTTGATTTATTGACATAATTTTCAAACTTCATTCCCATATAACTTTTTTATTCTTGGACACATTCCTACGTAATTTTCAAATAATTCACTTGAGAATATCGTGAATGCAGTGGCGCCATCTAATTCTATCTAAAAAAATCGCTAGTATGTTTTTTAGATTTTTTACATTGAAAAACATTTGATGTGAAAAAGAAACTTTTGAATCGGATAATAAATAACAGTTTTAGAGAGGTGGCCCGCTTTCAAATGGGTCACTTTGTATATACATATATAAATATGTGGTTATCTTTTTGAGCGAGGTGACGTTCGATGACAATGAATTGATACCAAATTTCAATTACAGTCATTGGCGATGGGAAATGCTTACTCAGATGCTTGTCTTATTTTATTTTTTCAACTCAAGAATGTCATTATCATTATAGTTTTAAATTATGAGGGTTTTGTTCTCTAAAAAAAAATGCTCAGTCCACCTCCAAAAAGGTGGAAGTACATTATATTGTATTTTTGTTTGTTTTTTTCGTAACTATCAGGTGTGTGGAAAAGAAAAACAGACTTAACTAAATGGTGAGGAAATGGAATTTTGAAAATGGTTCTTACATACAAGGTTGTTAATTTCACCCCTGTGGTAATAATAAAAATATTGACGAGAGTATGTACTCTTCAAAATTGCAAGTTACTACTTCAACTCTGATTTGGGGTACAAATTAAAAACTCAATTTCACTTCGGTCTTTTCAGGAATCTCACTAGAACATTTTCTACAGCGTCATCATCTACAGTGATGAATATCTCTCCATCTGAATTTTTCTTCACTAATGAAGCAACACCTTGTATCTTGAGTAAACTTTGACGCCAAGAAAATCATCGCAATTGACGGTGCTGATAATACTGATGGTGAAGGCATGGAAGTGCATTAGTTGATGAAGTGATATGTCACAGAATCTTCCACAGAATTCATTATTGAGATAAACGTCAAATGTGTTGGCATAATTGATGTTTACTTCGTAAGTCCTTGTAATTGTTGGCTCTAGAATTGTGCACCATATATTACACGTGTTTCAGGCGTCAGGTTGATGCCATCATTTGACGTCAATAATGTATTGTTGTATACAAGGATATACTGAACAAGTCTTATTCCACAGTAGAAGCAGAAAAAATAATCTCGAAGTAATCTAGCGTTCAACGTATCACACCTATTTATCCACAATTAAGTCATATTATCACATAACTTCCGTCGCTATTTTCCATCGTTCAAGATAACCTTCAAGAAGAAAAATGTATCAGATGTAGTTCAATGTCCAGCGTGGCTTTAGCCGGGGAAGTACTTGTTTTCTGTTAGATATTACAAAAAAATCATATTTCTCATTTTTGTTCTTGGAGAATGTTCCCCTTCATTCATTTCGGTCCAAAAAAGACTTAAATTCTCTCTAGACAGACTATTTACTCCTTTTTGGTATTTTCTGGGATAGATTAGCTTATATGTTCTCTAATATCTGAAAACGAGACATTTCTATTTTGAGTCGTGTCAAACTTGACACTTCTCTTTTTTTACCTAAATATCCGGTTTACCTATAAATTATCGCGTGTTTGGCGGTACATGATGTCAGAACTCTCATAATACCTATGATGATCTTTTTGAATAAACGAACATGATTAAAGATTTGTTGTTTCCTATAAAGGTTTTCTGTTACTCATTTTGGCAGATGGGTGACATCTTGAAAAAAAAATTACAAGGCAAGTAGTGTGATACTTCGTATCATTGAATCTCAGTAAAATTAATGAAATCGTCTTCCATCTGCAATTCTGAGAGACAGAGAACTTTTGTAGATATTAAAAAATAAATTTTCATTTCACTAGAACTCATCTATAGCCATTTATTCTTTCGAACATTATCTATGTGCCGCCATTTTGTTTTGAAATTATATTTTTGTCTGAAATAATTTTTCTCTGTCATAAAGAATTGAATAAAGACGTTTCGAATGAGGAATACTTGACTCACAATGCCATTAAAAAAGTCTCTTGAAATGGCGGACAGGCGCGGCGCCATTATGAAAGAGAATTTTTTTATTTTAATGAAAAAACACATGAACTACCATTTGACCGAAAAAAAAAATAAATCGAAGAAAAATTTCACTTTGTTCAAAAGTTAACAGTGGGAGTTACTTTATGGACAAATTGTATACCTACATCAATTTTCAACAATGTCTGAAACGTCTGGCTACAATAATGGTTGTACAGCTTGGCAAATCTAGCAAGGAATATGAAATCGGCACGCCTATCGATGCGCGGTCGCAGAAGAGCTCAGTATACATTCTAACTGAATGTACAATTCTCTTTACCGTCCGAATACTTTGACAACTGCATGAAGATGCTCTTAAAAAACGAATCAACTGAAACATTATTCAGCAGTGAACAAATTTCATAATGAAAATGTATGATGCTTTTATTGAGCTCCTTTCAGAGTTATTTATAGTTATTTATAGCTATTGACAAATAAATATTTACGCCCCTAATGTTCTCTAGGTAATATAATAGCTTATATACAGCAATAAAATAGCCCTGTTAGCAAAGTGAATTTCCACATAGCCCATATAAGTATTTCATTCAGAAAATGTTATGACAAAAATAGAAAAGATCATGTGAACTGATTTACTACGAACGGATAGCTGCCTGCTCTACAACAACAGAAAAATTCTACTCATACAGTTCGGGAAACATAGCTGAAAGTGTGAAATTCCCACGAAATTCCCTCGATATAATGTATAGGAACAAACTTGTAGAACGAAAAAATCCTATAATCCTATAATAATTTCTTGCGTTTTTCTATCAAATTAGCTTGACAAGCTGAGTTTGCACATAGATTCAGTAGGTCAAATTTGAGCAAATTAGATATACCCTAATCTTCATTTCCAATTTATATTGGGTATAAATAATTCAAGTTTTTCTGTACCCGCTATTTTTGAATTCGTGAAAATTCCAGGAAAGATAAAAAGTAATGAATGGAAACTTTTTTATCAGAGGTTTTCTAGAAACATATTCTGAATGTACAGGGCCTTGGCAATGAAATGACCAGTATGCTTTTTCAGAAATCTACACTTTGATATTTTTACGTCGATTGTAAAGTAAAAAATGAGCGAACTTAAAAACAGCGGGTACAAAAAACTTGATTCAGTTGGGACCAAGATAAATTAGAAATGCATGTTATATCTGATTTGTTCAAATAGATGAAAACATAAAAAATTGGTAAAATTAAATTATTTATTTATTGAAGATCATTATTTCACTTTCGAATATCAAATACAACCACTTCTACCGACACCCGCAAGCTATATATGATAATTTTTTAAGGGTTTTCTTTTAAAACACCTTTTAGTTTATGAATTTTCGACCACAAACAAGGGAGATACAGAGAGTTTACTCGAGCGTCTTATGGTATTCCTAGTTGTCGACGCGGATAGGAAGCTATTTTCGAAAAAATATATGAATACCTTTTTTATTGATATTTTTACGCTCTACAAGTTTGTTACCGTACATTATATCAAAATTTCCAACCCATTCCACGTTATTGATGGAAACCGATTTTCCCAGATTTCCAGGAAATTTTCCCCACTTCCAGGAAATTTGCCCCACTTCCATAGGTGTTCGCGTGCAGAACAATTGTTTATCTTAAAGTACTCCCCAATAACTGCTTGTGTGTCAAAAAGCATTTCTATTGGAATTAGTGTCAGGGTAAAACCCCTGGATCTTGTGCTTAATATACATATAACAGACTAAAGTCCGTCGTTGCCCATCACGAGCATACATATTTTCACACTTTCAGCTATGTTTGCTGAACGGTCCTTCAGGTTGACCAGGAAAAAAGTTCCAAGAAAATATTATGACGATTTTTCACAAACTCTCTATAGCTATATAATGGAAAGTTTTTCAAATTGAAGCGTGATAGTGAAGTATGGTATTCAAAGTCCTGAAGTTCATACAATATGGGATTCCACAGGAATCTGTAATTGGACCTTCATTCTTCATAGTTTATTTCAATGACTTGCCTATCAATCTAGGCCAAATTGTGGAAGCAGTATTCTACTCTGATTATACAACCCACTTAGCCATTGGTAAAATCATATCCTAAAACTGGTTTTGCATAAACGGCCTCACTCTTGATGAAACGAAAACTAAAAACCTCAAATCTTATGGTTTTCTACAACAATCAGTAACCACTGTAAGCTAGTTAAGCATAAGGCCAGGTACGAGGTAGCCCAGTGGTCAAAAACGCCGATATCTCAATAATTCTCCTTGCCGGTCGCACATTCAATCCGTAGCGACTGCAGAATTTTTCTAATGGCTCTAGAAAGTGGTACGGAAAGAAACAATGGGCCAGAAGGCCTCCGTGTTATCGATACAGTAATTGCGCTGGATGAGCCTACCACGCGCGAGGTGGACTGTTTGGTTGGTATACCTGAGAACGAATTCAATTTTGGATCCAAGTGACTCCCAAAGTACCTTGTGGGATGTGTGGACAGGCCGGATAAGGTACTCATAAAGCTCGTCCCCTCCCTCCTAAAAAAAACAGTAAAGCTTCTATGTGCCCATACTTGGACTCGAAGCTAAATTATACTTCTGACACTCAAGATCTGTGCAAGCGCCTAGTAAAAGCATTATTAGGAATAAGACAATTGTTTCACTCAGACATCCAACATTTAGGAACGAACTATTTATGTCTGTTTCATAACATACTAACTCATGGACTATTAATCTGGGTAAACTGTAATAGTATTCAGTATCATGTGGGGATCTTGACGTATTGTGAGTCTATCAGGAGGGCAGCTTTTCAGATCTTCAGCGAACTTATTGGCATACTTTCGTCAATAAAAGCTAGTGAAACTTTCCTCAGGTCAATTATATCGTCTTGCTTTTGTTTTCAATAGATTGAGGTCGAAGGGATACATATTCAAAAAATCAAGCGTCACTTGCTCCCATTTTATCAATAAATTGTTTTTCCGTTTCAATACCGACATTTGCCATCTTTTCACCACAGAAAATGTTAGGGACTTTTTTGATTATTTGTCCTCATGACAATTGAAAAGTTTTTACAAAGTTAATTGCATTTGGTAGGAGTTCAATCAAGGAACGCAGGAGTTATTTTTACAACACTTTTTTGAACTTTGAAGTTTAGGCAGCATATAATCGCTGTACAGCACTTCATTGACCACAACTGTACCTATACCTGTCAGCCTAACCGGTCTAAACTTATAATGATCGCCACGCGCCCCGTAAAGTTGAGACCTAGAAGAGAGATCTGCCACTCAAAGGTAAAACGCACGGACCCCTCTTATTCCACCTCATCGTCCTCAGAACGAATCCTCATTCTACTGATTCAGAACCTTTATTACTTCTTATAAATTAATAATTAGGGAGGTACGAAACTGTCCTGTTAATCGGCACGTTCATTTTTGTATGTGGTCGTAGAAAAAATCATGTATCCAACTTGTGTGAAAAGTGTATTTCTGCACTTGTTAGAATTACAATTAATGCAGAAAACTTAAAAAATATAAAATCTTAATGTAACCCAAACTAGGTTTTCATTATTCTTCTACACCTGGCATCTGAATCAGATGATTATGGTTTAGGAGTAATTTTAACTAAATCATGTTTATTAAAAAAAAAAATAGGCGGAAAATTAAAAATAAAAAAAAATAAAATGAAACAACATTGATTATTCCTGTCTCATAATATGTCAGTGACGGCGGAAAAAAAATTCTAAAGGGTTGAACAAGGTTTGACTCTGAAAAAAGGAGGACCCTGTGAATTATTTGAGTAATGAATTATTTTGTATCATGCGTACAATTGAATGGATTGTACTTGCCTGATTTGAACTGATTATTGTCGAAAATGTCGAAGTTATTTCCAAAAAATCTGGAAAAAAATTTATTTTTATCACCCTGTATCTCGAAAACCAAGCCGTTTGGAACATATGTTTATATGAATTTTTCGTCCTGAAACCTTTCAACGAATCACCTCCTGAAGTTTGTCAACGTACTTAATTAACACCCTGTATATTCGCCGTCTTAGGAAGTAACGATTGAAATAACTGATTGTCACTAGTGTAGTTAGTGCTAAGGGTTAGATAAAAGAGTTAATACTAATAAACGTTGATAAATGTTCTTGATGTAACCTTCGGATTTGCACCGAGCAAGACTATTTGAATTCTAAAAATTCCATATCCTGTAAATATTAATAACATAACAGCAATGGTAATTACTTCCGAAATATGTCAGTTTCGATGAAGTATTTTGTATTTTGCGCCCAGCCTTCGAAGATTATAGTGTTAATTAGCATTTCCTCATTCTTGAACGAGTTCGACACATTAGTTGATTGCTGGAAACCATTTAATGAGCAACAAGGAAATCATGTCATCATCATAGAGTTGAAGTGTACATGTATTGTATGTTTTCATGTTATAACAGTTAATTTCTGAAAAGGTTTTATTCGAGTTGGGAAGTTCTCCCATACGTTTGTTTGACTTTCTGATCGACGCCAGCGGACCCATTACAGCTGTCTTTCTACGAATAAAATTACTTGAATAATAATTAAATATTACTTGAATATAGTCTCAATGTTATTTGGGGGAAAACTCAGGTAATATTGTGAAAGAGAAGAGTTTCAAAGGATCTATCAGTACGTAAAGTGCTAATTCTATCTCTTCAAATGCTGTGGTGCTACCATGTTTACCGGGTTCCCCCTCACAGCTCTGAGCAAATGATTCACTGTGTTCCCGAAGTGCAGAGAATTATTTTTCTGCTCATTTATTGTCATTTTCAGTTCTAATTTATAAACATAATGATTTTTTCAGGTAGAAAAATAACGCTCTCCCTGAAATAAACCCATATCCGACATTCGACAGGTAATTGTTCAATGCTCCTTCAAATGACCTTTAATACAAGAATTTGGAATTCTTGTTCCAGATTAGAGCCAGGGATATTTGAACCATTTTTATCTCCTGTCCAAAAAAGTACTCGTTTTCTGCCAGACGTTTGTGTCATGCTGGTAGATTCATTTCAGGAAGGGGGTACAGGGTACCTAATTTCCACTTGCTGTATTAAGGATTGTTTCTCAGTTCTCCAGAAATATATTGCGTAATTTTTAATCAAGTTATAGTTTTCAATATCTTCTTTGAACAACATAGGTCATGCATTTTGCACCGTTCTTCAACCTACCGACGGCAATTCATCCAATAGAATCGTTACAGAATTTAAGCTTGTGTCCTACTGATTCCGACTTGCATGACTACCTCGGAAACACTTGCAATTGTATCCTCGGTAATGAGGAACATTGTATAAGTATATATTTGATATGAATCAATACTCGTCGTGGTATTAGCCAGGGGCGTCGTTGTTTTCGAATAAATATTTTCCATAATAGCTTACAGGAGGATGGGAGTAAAATGGAAAAAAGTTGTTCGAGCACATCTTCAATATATGCCTGGGTAGGACCATTTGGTACACTACAGTTGCTTAATCTGGACACTCCCATTCGCAAGGAAATATGCCATCACGGAGATATAGGAAATCCGACTGAGCCCAGCTTTTCTTGGCAAGTTCATCAAACTTGGATACTCGAGTCAAAATCAATTTTTCATCCAGCTTCGGACCAACTTCAAATTATTATCGTTTTTCAGATTTTTTTATTTGTTCCATAGTCTCTAAATCAGTTTCTTTGGAATCGACTCTAACGGTAACTACGGTGACTACAAAACCACGAGAAGAAGGTTTAAAAAGGTGCTGAGAAGGAGTTAAAGAGAATGCTGGAGATATTATTGTTGGGAAATCGTTTCCCTAGCAGAAATCGCCTTACTCAAGAAAATCCTGTGCAAAGGGTCAGAAGGTTCCATAACAATCTTCAGGAAACCAGGTGGAACCTGGATAACATCCTCCGAAGATTCGCTCAGACATCTGTTGCTGGAGGTACACTTCCCAGGCAGTGTCGACAACGAAACGGGCTCTGACAACACAGTGGGTTTGGGCCAAAGGAGTTCAACTCCTATAAAGGCAGCAGGACCTGTCGGAATTTTTCGGGCAATGCAATAGGGATGGATTGCAAAAGTTTGGGAGTTGGCAAAAGTAGTCTTCATCTCGAAAAAAAGGAAAAGAGACTACACAATCGCAAATCCCTTTCGATCCATCAGCCAAACACCGTTCCGGCTTCAACCGCTAGAAAAGGTGTTGGATACATTCCTGATGGAGAGGCAACTAAAGGTTGAGCCCTTTTAATGGAAATCAATACGCATACACAAGCGGTAAGCGGTTCTGCGGTATTAGCCCTCCACAGGAATGATTGAAAGGACTATTAGTTCCAAAGAGATGACGATAGGGCCTCGATGTCAGCTGTGTTGTGTCGTAGCAGAAACCAGAATGGGAAGCGAGGTGGAGGAAGGCTGCCCTCAGGGAAACTGGTTCACTCTTCAGTATGGGCATCATACAGGGCGTTTTTGAAAAAATCAACGCCCTGTATCTCAGAAAAGAAGCAACTCCGGACATATGTTCAGAGGAACTTTTTTTCTTGAAACGAACTAACGAATCACCCTCTGTAGTTGTAGTTTCGTACCGTAGTTGGGAAACACGAGGAAAACAAAAAATATATAGATTTTGGATATGTTATCCCCAGGAGCCACTCGTAAAAATAATATCATTTTACTCCAAATCAATATACTTTTCAACCCTATTCGAGGCTTGTATACGAAATTGGGGCACCTAAATCTGCCAGTAGCTGACGGTTTATACAGAATAATTAAAAGATAGATGGTGCGGTGAAGCGCAGGAATTTCTGTAAATCCAGCAAAAACAGAGATGATTCTGTTTACCAAACGGAGGAGTGGCCCATTTGGCCGAAAGTTAAGCAAAGTTCAGAAGCTGGCCTGCTTGACAATCACGGGCGCAGTTTTGGAGGTACTGTTGAGGCTACTGCCGATACCAATCATTATCAAGAAGGACGAAATGACGGACAATTTGAGGAAGCGGGAATCGGAAGTCTGTGTTACAGTTGGTAGAAGAGGAGATCTCCATATGTACCCTCAGACTAAAAAGTGCACAAAATAGACTGTGTTGAAAGAGAAACTTTACTCTAACTATTCCAAGCAGAGAACAATGGGAAGGAAATACGGTGGAATTTCACCCAGGATATCTAATATGTTATGCGAATCATTGAAAATATGGACTTGATTGTAATCGATGATTTCTTTTCTCATTTCTTCAGGCTTTCTTTTCATTGGAGCCGCATGATGGTTTTAGAGTTATTTGGATTTCTTCCTTCAACATAGATTTTTTTCGTTGAAAATATCGAAAATAAGCCTAGAATGCAAATATCTCAAATAATATGTTAAAGGATGTATGCTTTTGATAGGGAAAGGAGGGTGTGCTTTTCTGGGCCATCTGCTCCCGGTCATAAGATTTGGTACACTTTTAGGTCTATAAAAAAGAAAAAATTTTCCAAAATTTAAGCTTCTAAACCATTCCGGAACATCTTGAAATATTTTCTTCAACAGCAGATTTGCGAAGGCAAAAAATGATAAAATATACATTGTGGCAACACAGCTTATGTGTATATTTTGTATTTAGATGTTCAATAGAGAAAAAATGACAGTTCTGACAATTAATTATTAAATAAATTCAAAAATTTCTGAGCATTTCAGCGAATTTTAATATTTTTTCTGGAATGTCAAAAGCTATTCCTGAAAAAATATTAAAATTCGTTGGCATTCTAGAATGAGTCATCTTATGTAATATGTCTATCGATTATTTTCAAAACTTGCAAAGTGGCAACATTGCTCTTAAATTAATTTAATAACTAAATGTCACAACTGATATTTTCCCTCTATTGAACATCAAAACCTAAAATACGCTGTGTTGCCAAAATGTTTATTTTATCATTTTTTGCCTTCACAAATCTGCTATTGAAGAATGAATATATTCCGGAATGGTTTGTAAGCTGAAATTTTGCGAAAATGTTTCTTCTTTATAGACCCAAACGTGTGCGAAATCGGGAACAGATGGCCCAGAAAAGCATACCCTCCTTTGGACATAGGATCCTGCTCTGTTTCTCTTACTGAACTTTGGTTATACTTTTATATTCCTGCTATATGCCAAATGCCCCTTATTTGAATAGACCTGAAATGTGAGTCACTAAGTTGTGGGGTGAGTTGTATTCATGTTGAAAAGCAATTCAACTCGAATCAGTTCAATGGGAAAGGAAAACACGTTTCTCCACAACCCTTCCTGTTATTTCTGAGGGAGAAAATCAATATAAGTAGCGGTCGGAAATTGTCTAAGAATGGAGTAGGTTATTTTTATCATTGTTTCTATGATCTTAGTAAGGTTGGTGATCCAATAACAATATTTTATTGGGGAAATTTTGTTGAGAGTTGGATCGATTAAGTTGAAGAAAACGATTGTTTTGTTGTCAACGTTTCGGATTTTAATGAATACATCATCAGGATCCGGCAATAATGAGTTTAATATGTTAAAACAAGCAAAAAAATATAAAGAATAAAATACATAATGTCACAAATTTTGGAACATTTACAGTGATTAATGATATTGAAAAATGGATAGTCTTTGAACTCGAAAAAACTAATTTTTGGTTAGTCTCCTTACATTTTTCGATATCTTGATTCACTTTTCATATTCCAATCCTTCTGACATTATGTCATTTATATTTTTTTACCTGTTTCAACATTCAAAACTCATTGTTCCAGGCCTCTGATAATAGAATTATGAAAATCCGAAACGTCGACAACAACAGTTTCCCTTCAACTCAACCTATCCAAGTTGCAACAAAACTTCCCAAATAAAATATTGTTTCTATAATACTTCAGTAATCAGTTTAACATTGATTTATTAATTGGGTTATCAATGTATATATTAATTAATTCACTTCATGGTCAAACTTAGTACGGTATTGCATCAGTAAATTCTCCTATCGCCGTCTCTTTCATTATTTTTTCCGTATATTTTCTCATGGGGTCATCGGTGGTTAGTATTCAAGATCCCCCGCGATGAACAGTAATTGCATAGAAGTGCATAATTGACTTGATTATACAGGGTCCTGCAACTGCGCTCCGGTGGTCGATAGCTCCTAAACGGTGCAACTTAAAAATTTCTTCCGAATGCATTCATATTTCCTTCTTGGGGGAGTACCTTTGGAAAATATTCTGAAGTATACAGGGTGACCCAAAAAAGTGCACCAAAAAAAGCAATTTTTGTCATATTACGTGATCTATGCGGCCATCTTGTCAGCCCCCTTCTACCGATCCACCGGTCTGGAAAAACATCATTGAGGTGTCGCTAACATTTATTGAATAATGAACCGGCGCACCATCTTAGTGCATTCACATCAAGTTTCTTGAATGTAAATTCACATTCTCCAATTGAGTGAGAAACTTATTTCGCAAAAATTATAGATTATAGATTTGTCAATTACGATGTCTGTAAAAAAAATAAAGTCTGATCAATTGATCTTAAATTATTCCACCTCAGTAATAGTATGCACGCTGAATTTTTTATCGTTGGTAGATCATGTGATACTCACCACGAAATCAGTCGTCAGACCCTCGAGTAGCGGTGGGTTGCTAAGATACAGGGTGTTGAATATGAAAAATTATATCTATTTTTTATTCATAACTTCCACAGTTTTGCAAATTTCACAGTTTAATTCGAAGATATATGTTTGTTCAATAAGAGCTTTATTTCAAAAGAAAAATTACATTTTCAGTTGCCACCAGTGTCGTACAAAAAGGGTATATTTTTTACGCCACTGGTAAAATCAGGAAAACTATTATTCGTTGATTTCTTCATTCAATTTTAAGTAATACATGTATAATTGTTTGAAACCGGAAAAATCATTCGTTTTCAAGATAATTGCGCTTTTATGAATACATAGATACTAATAATGAAAAAAATGTTTTACTGAACTGAATTGTACAAGCCAAATAACTGCTTCAAATTTGTACTGCATATTCTACCAAAAATATCAATGCTACTTTCACATGCATTTTTTCACAAAGCTACTTTCTAGCAGAAATACAGGATGTTGAAACTGGAAAATTATAAAGCATTTTTCTCCTAACTAACATACACTCACTTCTCATGGAAACACCCTCCTATCTTCTGTAATTATTTGAGAAGAACTCTGTAAATTTCAGGATGAGTCTAAATCTTACCGGTAAAATGATCTGAGTGAGACCCAGTTTGTCTCACTTTTCATGGAAACGCCCCCGTATCTTCCGTGACTATTGGAGTGGAACTCTGTAAATTTCCAGATCGGTAGATGTACAACAGATGAGTCTAAATCTTGCCTGAAGTTGATCTGGGTGACATACACCGCTTGCCAGAAGCGATAGACTTGGCCAATTTTGCGAAAAATTATATAAGAGGAAAATATAGGCCAAACTTCCATCGGATTCGCAATCAGGGACCCTATTCTCAAATGTCGACTACCCTATGCCATTTGCGACAAAACATTTCCATCACTTTTCTAGACTATGCATTGAAAAGAGATGGGGACATTTTGTCGCATGCGACATAGGGTAATAAACATTTGAGAATCGGGCCCCAGGACACCAATTTCACTACCAATACAAATTTTCACTGAAAAGTGTTCAGTTCTGGAAACCCAGTTTTTCTCACTTTTCATGGAAACACCCCCGTATCTTCCGTAACTATTGGAGTAGGACTCGCCAGCGGGTGTTTCCATGAAAATTAAGACAAATTTGGTTTTTCAGAACTGAAAATTTTTCAGCAAAATCTGTACTGGGAGTAATATTGGTGTCCTGATTCCGAATCCGTTAGAGTTTTAGGTCTATAATGTTCCCTACTATGGTTTTTCGCAAAGCTGGGTAAGTCCATCGCTCCTTACGAGCAGTTCATTTCACTCAGATCAACTTCAGGCAAGATTCAGACTCATCGCTTGTACATCTACCGATCCAGAAATTCACAGAGTTCTACTCCATTATATATACATGTTTACTTAAAATTGAATGAAGAAATCAAAGAATAATAATTTTTCTGATTTTACCAGTGGCGTAAAAAATAGGGGAGGAAAGGGACCAATATACCCTTTTGTACGTCACTGGTGGTAACCAAAAATGTAATTTTTCCTTTAAAATAAAGCTCTTATTGAATTAAAATATTTCTTCAAAAACTGTGGAAGTTATGAATAAAAAATAGATTTAATTTTTCATATTCAACACCCTGTATCTGTGCAACCCACCGCTACTCAAGAGTCTGACGATTGATTTCGTGATGAGTATCACATGATCTACCAACGATAAAAAATTCAGCTTGCATACTATGGCGTATTCCAAAGTGACAGTACTTCCCGGGCTATAAGTTTTTGCCACTTTTTATATACCACTAAGACGTGTTACTCGTAGTTCATTTCGTTCTCGCTAGATTCACTATTCACTAGATTCACAGATATCACTAGATTTCTAATGACGATTTTTAACCAAAAATAGAAAAATATAACATTTTCACTCAATTGTGGATGACCCCATAGATTTTTGGTATGGTGCAAAAACTTTAAAGAAGAAAATCGACCTACCGAGGATTGTTTTGATTTATCTTCATATTCAGAAATAATGAATTTATTATTAAGTATATTACTTCCATTCAAATGTGATAATTTGTAATTGTAAGTATAAGTTAATTATCCAGACGTCTCTAACGGTTGTTATCAGAATTCAGAATATCCAAATATTTTTTGAAATTCAATTTTGAAAATGTATCAACCACAACTATACAAAACTCATTGAAATCCCCTTTTTCTAATGAAATGAGGGTTTTGTGATGCCCAGTGTTTTGTAAGGTTATGGTTGATACATTTTCAATTTGCATTCATGAGAAAAACTGAATTCCAAAAAATATTTGGATATACCGACAAAAACGGTGAGTGGTTTCCTAGATAATTTACCTCTGAATTTATACTATAATAATTATTGGTATCAGTTGAATGGGGCTCCTGGACATTGTACAAGTAAGTGAGTAGAGAACTCACTAATTTGTTGAGATCTCATTAACCTAGATTTTTATCTCTGGGAAAAAATGAAAGGAAAGGTTTATAGAACATCTGTGTATACAAGACAGGAACTGAAAAACAGGGTGAGATGTGCTTTTGGAGAAATCAACCCTTCGGAAATCCACAGAGCCACGACTGATCATATGATAACGTCGATCCATATCAATGTTTAGAAGTGGAAGGTCAAGCATCTGAGCTACTGAGTTTTTGTTTTTCAGTATCAAATGTGTTATAATTGGGAAGTTAATTTGCTACTATTATCTCTTGTCTCGAATGAATTTAATCAATTTAATTTTTAATTCTTCAAATTCTGAACATAATCATATTTGTCCACACCCAGTATGAAGGAACGTTCATATATTTCATTAAACCTTCCTCAAAAAAGATGAAGCTCTTAGTTGTTATTCGATAGATTTTTCACCAAATTTTATAGTTGAAATTTTTAACTTGCTCGGAACCCAAAAATTATATAATTATTTAAATTATAAACGGTAACACTAGTTAAAGGACAGTCAATAAAACTTATTCATAGTGGTTGGTAGAATTCGAAAATGGGATAATACACAGGGTATCCCATTTGAAAAAACTTAGTTTCAGTCATTTTCACGAGTCTCCGAAAGGAACTTAATTCTGAGCCTCCCTGTATGCTGAAACTGAAATCCAGTTCATGGACAGAATGCTTGATGGTCTTATGCAGCTATAACCCAAATTGCAATTTTTTTAAATTTACCTTTATTTGTGGAAAAATAACAGCATAAACTCTGTGAAACTCTTGCTGTCCCATAATAGCATTGAACTCATCCTCACTCTTAGATTTGTGCTCATGATCACTCTGCTTTGTGGTATTAACAAAGAAACCACTCAATAAAATGATCAAATTATTTTATTATTTATATTATGTAGTTTGAACTATCAATATTCGAGGAAGATTCCCTATTATATCTATCATTGGTAGAAAGTAAAAACTTTATAAATTGGATCTAGTAAATTATAATTCAAAGTAATGCTAAATAACATTGATTTGCATAACAAAGGCTTTGTGGTGTTAAATTATATTGTTAGAGGAGCCATGTGTATTGCATAAGAAGTTATTTTAAAGATAATAATAATAAAGCAACAGGATATTTGATTAGTCTGAAGGTTATTGTGTTTCATATTTCAGTATGAAGGTAGTAAGAAACTCATTTATTGTGATATTCGCCATTTTGAAGAGGAGTATGCACAAATCAGTACCATCCTACAAGATATATGCAAAAATCTTCAGAACTGTGAATAAAACAACGAAAGCAGCAAAACCAGCACCCACACCTCAAATAAAGTCTCCGGCTTAAATAATTAAAATAAATAATAGTTATTTATGCAACAAGTGCAAAAAGTAAGTGTTTATTGCACTCAACGTGAAATTGACAACACGTCGAGTGCAATAAACAGTTTTTGCACGAATAAAGTCTCCGGCTTAAATAATTAAAATAAATAATAGTTATTTATGCAACAAGTGCAAAAAGTAAGTGTTTATTGCACTCAACGTGAAATTGACAACACGTCGAGTGCAATAAACAGTTTTTGCACGAGTTGTATGCAACATTTTTTCTACGTTCATGCAAAAAGCAAAAAATGATTTATTAAGGTCCGGCACTAGTTGTAGGAAAATGAAAAGCACAACTTAAACAATCAATTATCACTATCGATTTGCATTGAAACAGATCACTATCATCTATTATGCCATTAATAATACTCATTTTAAAACTTTCAATTCTGTAGGTAATTGTCAGAATTAATTTTTGACTGACAATTCTATAAACACAGTTGCATTATAAAAATCAAAATCATAGTAGTCGTGAGCGCGGATATTATCACGAGGTGTGGTCATAGTACAGAGTTTGCTTTACGCAGTCAGAACGGTTTAGAAGGTGTGGTCATAGTACAGAGTTTGCTCTACGCAGTCAGGACGGTTTAGAATAAAGCGCGGATCAGTTTCTATTATGGAGTTATTCTCGGGAAGGCATTGTTAGGCTGCTAACATTAATACAAAATAATATAAAATATGTAAGTATTTAAAACGTATTGCCAATCTCACAGAAATATCTGCTTAATATGTAGTGGGTTTGAATGTTTATGTTTGTCATGATGACAGCACGTTGCAGTAGAATAACAGATGAGTGCAATAAAAACTTTATTGCACTAGTGCAATAAAGAATTTCTTTTTCTACTAAATATAATTCAATAAAGTTTTGCTTTTTGCATGAATGTAGAAAAAAAAATACTTATTCAAATGTTAACGAAACAAGTAATGAAGTTATATGACAGCAACAGACCTCTTTCTCAGAAACTATATAACTGTAAAAAACCTGCTTTTAGTTCAAGAACTTATTATACCAATCTTAGTCAAACTCGTCAACAAAATGTTCACAACTGTAATCTTCCCTAATGTTTTGAAATTTGGTATCCTATTCTTAAGGCAGGATCAAAAAATATAGTAGAAAACTATCGTCCCATAACTGTAGTATGTGCATTGTCGAAACTCTTAGAAATTATCATTAAAAAAAGGGTCAATTGTTTTCTTACTGAATATGTTGGGCTAGATACCACCTTATAACTAATCTAGATAACAAAAAATATGTCATAACGATATTTGTCGACTAACAAAAGGCATTTGATGTAGTTGACCACGAAATGTTAAATAAGCTCAACTTACTGGGAATAAGAGGTAAGTGCGCAGATCTTCTAGAAACATATTTACGAGACCGAAAACAGTATGTGTCACTAGACAATGTCAACAGTACACTAAAAAAAATGTTACCTGTGGAGTCCCACAAGGGTCAGTCTTGGGGCCTATGTTGTATTCTTTACATACACTAAACCTTAAAAAAGCCAAATTGAAAGCTCGCTACTATATATTTGCAGACGACACCGTTGTTGTCTATGAAGGATATAACCTAACTGAATTGCAACAGTTGGTGAATAATGATTTAAAACTGTATGCCGAGTGGCTCCTAAGTAATAAACTTAAAATAAATATTAATAAAACTATTTTTATGTTGTTTAAAAACAAAAATATGGAAACCCGTGATTTGTCCATAAAAATTGGTTCCCAAAAAATAAATACAGTCGAATACACCAAATATCTAGGGCTGGTTATAGATAATAAGCTGAATTGGCAGGAACACTCAAATCATATTTCAAAAAAGGTAGTCCCTATGATTGGTGCATTGTATAGATGTAGTAGCTATCTGAATGCTCAAAATAGGTTTATGATTTACAGTGCATAAGTACTTTCTGTCAGTTTTTTGCTATCTTATAACAACCTGGGGTATATGTCGACCAACACAATTTAAAAAAATACAGACTCTTCAAAATAAGGTAGTGAAATCTTTATTACTACAGAACACATACAGAGAAAATATATACAGAAACAGGAATGATGCCCTTGGAACAAATATTACAAATAGAACAATGCAAATACACTTACAAAATACAAAAAATTCAATAAAAATGTAACACTAAATTCAACTTATTTAGCGAAACTCACACATATGAGACTAGAAATCAAAATAACTTTTACCTATCAAATGTAAGAACAAACTTGGCGGTCAATATTCCTATATACAAATGTCTAGAAACTTTCAACACATTGCCAAATCCTGTAAAACATATAGATAGCTATTCTTCATTTGAAATTAACTTGATACAGCACATAAATCAACACACTACTGTACTATGATATATCTAAGATTAAAATTGTTGTTTGTGTATAAATTATATTTTTCTACGTTCATTCAAAAAACAAAACTTTATTGAACTATATTTGGTGGAAAAACTGTCTCTTTATTGCACTGAGTGAAATAAAGACTTTATTGCACTCATCTGTCATTCTACTATAGCGTTCTGTCATCATTACAGACATAAACTTTCAAATCGACGGCAAATTTAGCCCATTTTCTGTGAGATTCTATTACGTTTTAAATAGTTGCATGTTTCATCATATTCATTATATAATGGACTATGAAATTACTAGAAAATGCAATTTGTTAAAAATAAAATTATTTCCTTCGAATATCATCTGAATTACACAAAATGTTTTTGAATTACTTTTAGCAGATAGATTTAAACAAACAATGTCTTCCTTACAGTTTAGTGCCACCTAAATGAAACATTTTCTGGTTTTTGCATGAACGTAGAAAAAATATTGTATGAAACTCGTTCAAAAAGAGTTTATTGCACTCGACGTGTTGTCCAACTTGGCTTGATGGCCTCGTTGGACAATTTCACGTCGATTGCAATAAACACCTACTTTTTGCACTTGTTGCATAAATAACTATAATGTAGGTATAGTGATCTACAGAAATTGTTATTAAATTATATTTCACTTATAATGTTCCGTCACCAGCATGTTGCTGATTGGGAACAAAATGCTAGATTTATTTATTATATGTATACTAAATTGGTTTGATAAAAAAAAAAAGTTAAAACACATGTTACATTCAAATTGAAAAACTATAAACTTAAAGACAAACCAAATTATTACAAAATTCTGAATTCTAAATTCTAAAATGAGAAGCATTCATAAACATTTTCAGGAACTGTGTATAAAATTATCACAGCTAGAAACATTTCCAAACATTGTAATCGTAACAAAAACTGTTCAAATTACCGACTCGCAGATCTACTCAATTAAAGATTAAGAGATCATTTACAGCGAAGGAAACTTCAATAAAATTGATGGAGTAATTATATACTTGCCAAATTACTCCATATATAATAAAAAAGTATCACACTTGGCAAAATAACAGCTTTAGAAGTGCATTCTTAGGTAGGCATTGAGTAGAACTTACATCCTAACAGCCATAACAGACTCCACCGTACAGTTGTGTGCATAAAAAAGTCGTACAGCAGAAAAAGTCGTACATCAGTTATTGGCTATTGTTAGTCAGGCTTGTCAATATTAATTAAATTTCTTATCGACTTTGTCAAGTAGTGCTAACATTAAAACTATTTTTGTCAGTAACGCGCCTTTACTATTTTTCTAGTGCAATTATAGTGCTATGCCTCAGCTAGACACCATACAAATATTGTACGACTTTTTTATGCACACATTTGTACGTGAGAGTCTAACTAAATATTCTCATGATCTGTGTTTACATTTTTATTACAGTACCTTCAATTACAATTCTACCTATATACATATGGACTGCAGTCATTTAAATAGCGAACGTAAAAGCAGCCAAACCGAAAAAACCTACTATTTGTGACAACTGTCAATTGTTCAAAAGTAGTTCAAAACTTGAATATCTGCAGGCTGTATGCCTCAGGAAACACCTTCCCATTCGTTTGGAAGAACGAGTCCGGGTAAAGAGATGTTCGGCATGTTTCCAAAGTGACGGCAAATGGATGTGAAGCGTGAGCTTGACGAGTCAGTCTCGATGGGACTGCTAACGTTGGAACGATTGAAGATATTTCAGGAGAGCATCGTCCATCTATCGAGTATCTATGAAAACTATATTTATCTCGGTGGAAACTTTCATTACAGCCTCACACAATAGCTGATAGCGCTTTTCCTTGTAATATGGGTACTAAATATTTCCTGAGACCAGTATTTCATTGGTCACTTTGACTTCAATTGAATAACATTCGAAACATATAACATCATCAAATTATTTAATGTCGAGTTTTACGTGTCCTTCAATGTCCCGACACCTATTTGAAAGCGGGCCACCTATCTAAAACTGTTATTTATTATCCGATTCAGAAGTTTTCTTTTTTACTAAACAGAGCATCAATAGTTCTCGTTGAGTGCCATAAATTCGAAATAAAAATAAAAATGTCAAGGCCAACTTCGAACTTTTTTCAAGGTCAAAAATCAAAAAAACATACTATCGATTTTTTTTTAATAGAATTTGACCACGTCACTGGTTTCATGACATTTTCAAGTGGTTTATATAAAAAAATACGCAGGTATGCGTCCTTCACTAAAAAAGTTATATGGGAATAAAATTTTAAAATACTAATTCAATTTCAGAACTTTTAGCGAAATTCTGACTACACCACTAGATTCAGAATATTTCGAAATGTATGTGGTATCTATTAAAAAAAACAACTATATCCGATAATAAATAACAGAAAAATATTATATAAAACACGTGAGTGAAGAGTGTCTTTACCAGTATTTTAGGTTATATTTATTTTAGGATCATTCTCATTTTTGGTATCGATAACTCGTATTGGATCTTATAAAACCATTTTATTCTTAATTTTTTCTGATTCCTTCTGGAGTCTTGTGCGATATAAACATAAAAAATAATATTTTCCTCTTTCATAGTCGATACAAGTAGATTATTATCGTTGAATTTGAGCACTTCAATTTCAGTGAGTACTCTAAAAACACTATTTGATTTAATCTAAATGAGGGTTTGGCGTTCTTTAATCAGGAAACTACTTAGCAAATTAATATTTCATCTAGTAGTCCGGTGTGAGGGAGGGTTTTCGTAGCCGATGATTTTGACCCGCTGAATCCGAATTTCGAGGGTGATGAGCCGTCAAACCATCCGGAAAATTTTTATGGACGATTTTCCGAGGGAAATTGAAAAATCCAATTTTTTCAATAACAAATAATGTCATAATATTTTGCATAAAATGCTCTACAAAAAAGGTATCCACAAGTTTTTCTTGATAATGCACCGTTTTCCAGTACAACGTGCTCGGAATTCGAAAAAATGCGATCTTCTCAATTTTCAGTGCTCTCTCATTCAGTCACATAATGATATTTTCAAGATCACCTTGTCCCAAATTATTCATATATGTCTCGACTATGAATAACAAAAGAGATATTCTTGAAAAAATCATTCGTGTGAAAAAATCATTATGTGACTGAATGAAAGAGCGCTGAAAATTGAGAAAATCGCATTTTTTCGAATTTCAAGCGCGTTTTTCTGGAAAACGGTGCATTTTCGAGAAAAAATTGTGGATACCTTTGTTGTAGAGAATTTTATGCAGAATATTATGCCATCATTTGTTTTTGGAAAAAATATATTACATTCCGTGAAGATGTGCATAACATTAATATTAGGTTCAAGGGAATTATAACGCCCCCCATTCACAGAACAACAATTTCCAGACGGTCAGTTTTCTATCAGATATCACGTATTTATAACTCAATACCCCAACACTTGAATTCTTTTAGAGAAGTTGGTTTCAAAAAACAAATGAAAAAATACCTCCTGAACGATCAGATTAGGATCTCATGATGATGAGCTACGACTTGGTCACTCACATATATGTACATCGTATTATTATATTATTGCACATAACTACATGTCATAAAATATGACTTTGCCCATATTTATGAAATTAGAATTTTCATTTGTTTTTATTTTTTTTTTTTTAATCTTTCATTTATATTTTTTTTTCTGCTTAAGAATAATAACAGAGGTGTATTGTGTTCATACATGATGCATGACCACCTGATCTTCGGCATTTTCTCATTAATATCTTTATGTAATTATTTTTGTGACATTTATATTGCGGGAAATGAATACCTATTTTTATTATTATTATTATACTACATATTGGGTGATTTTAGTGCGGGAGTGTATGATCCTGGGAAATACTGATACTGTTGAGCAAAATGTATTTTACAAAGTTTACATGTACAAGGTTACACTTATGTGTTCGTGAGATTCTCCCATGAAAATGTTTTAGTATATGATATTGCCTAGTTACCGTTTTACATAAATGTGCATTGCGCAATATCTTCTGTTGAACCGATACATATCCAAATATTATTCTCTGAATCAACATTCAGAAATGAATAAAAAGAATATTTCGATGAATTTGAAATGCCTTTCTCTTTTCACATTCCCACAAAATGGAAAATATGCGGAAAACATCCGAAAGAAAACAACTATTGCCCCTTACAGATATTGAGTTACATCTGACATATATTTGTGCAATGTTCCTCAAGAAAGACACTATTAGAAGTGCTAATTATTATCAATCATTGCATATTATCCCCATCTAGTTGGGAATGACATGACATGATTCGAGTTTCCTACCTCTCATCAGTGCTAGGATACGTCAGATAACATTAAAGTGATCCTGTCCCACCCAACAAATGGTAACACCAACGGGCGTAGGCCTTTTCGACACCAAATACCTGCCTCAGATTGCTACATTTTTAGGTTAAAGAAAATTATAGTTCCAGATTGAATAATTATTCAAGTTTATGTACCTACATCTATCCTTACATAATATAAAGTTCATGTTCATATAGACATTTAAGTGCGTGGAAATTGAAAAGGTACATTTTAATTGGGTGTAGGAAACAAGAGGCAAATCATGAATTATTGTCATTAGAATATCGATAGGAATAGGAATACCTGATTACAGTTGTTGAGGAATGGTGTCGAAAAGGTCCTTAGGATTAGAGAGACCTTTCTACAGAGTTTGTTACTTGACAAGTTTTGTATCGAAAAGGCTCCCGCAGACACCAACGGTATCGGCCGGTTTGCGCTCGGTCGATTTGCGCTCTTACCTGAAATCGACCGCTTTGCGCTCTACAATTTTTATAATAGAAATATATACCGCATATATTTTCTTCAGTGGACCGGTTTGCGCTTCCTTGCAATATAATTTTAAATCCATACAATTACCGAATAGCTTTTTGCAAAATACATGTATTAAATTTTCACGCACTCAAATGTATACGTAAGGTTAGTTTGTTCTGGTTAGATCAGACTAAATAATTACTCCTGGCAAAATGAATATTTACTAAATTTCCACGCACTCAAATGTCTATGTACGGTTAGTTCGTTTTGGTTAGATCAGACTTAATCATGACTCCTCGCAAAATGTGTGAATTTTTCTTTTCTCGCTCATTTATTTCAGAGAGCGCAAATCGGTCGATCGAAGAATATAAAAAACGCAGAGCGCAAAGCGGTAGATTTCAGAAAAGAGCGCAAATAGAACAATAATAAAATGTGAAGAATGAAATCTAAGAAATGTTTGAACTAGAACACTTTTGTGATAACAAAACTTCAGAATCACGATTATAACGATAATGACCAGTAATTAACATTTACATAATGAATGAAAATGATAAATTACTCCAAGTATGAATTTCTCCAATTAAATCACGCTTCGTAAATAAAAAGGTTGCATATATTTTTTTTAAATTACCACACCATAGAGGAGGAATATAATATACCTTCTTCACAACTCTTCTTTGTAGTTATGTTCTCCTCTGAGAAGCCAACAAAAAGAAATGGGACTTATTGTCTATTTCTCCTTCATCACACATTTTAACATTATTCCTAGATTTCCAGTTGGATAACCACGTTATCTTCATTAGTAGATTATCAACTATACATACATAAGTGAAAAACTGTGAGTTGTTACCCCAATAAGTGTTCAATTACGTTCTAATATACTAGTAGATAAAACCTCTTTAATTGGATCTTATCATAAGGGTAAATAAATTGTAATTTAATCAAAGATCAGAGTGAAATAGTAGAATCGACGAATGTCTCTCCAAATATTTTCACCATGTAGAAAATATGACGCAAACATTTAACAGAAAACAAGTACTTCCCTGGCTAATACCAAGACGGATATTGAATTACATCTGACATATTATTGTGCAACCTACCCTGTCACTGACGAGCGGCAAGAACCGCGAAACGCGTCTGCTGGTGGTCTTCCCCAGCCAATGGAAGGATAATCTACAATTCGGTCTTCTTGAAAGAACGTTTCATAAATATCTGTCAGATGTAATTCAATGTCCGTCGTGCTTTTAGCCAGGGAAGTAGTTGTTTTCTGTCAGATGTTTGCCTCATATTTTCCACAGGAAATATTTGGAGAGAAGGGTTCTTCGACATTCGTCGATTTTACTATTTCATTTATTTGATACTCTCCGACAAAAATTCTTGAACTCAAAGATCAGGGTGCTTTACAAACAATCTAATTTCCTATGATTGTACAGGGGTTTTACTAACTTTTTCTATAACTTGACAAATAAACGAAAAATAAGTAAACACACTTATAATGGTTGCTTTATAGTAAAACCCTAATAGCTTGAAACAATTTTTCGACAAAGATCAAACACATTCTTATCCCAAGTAGGGATAATATTGCATTTTCATCCAATTCTGAGCTATATTCAGAATTTCAAGCCTCTATTTTTCATCAGGACATTAGTTTAAAATCGATTGCAAAATGTGTACTTAGGAGACAAACAAATGAACATACAAACAAGCAGAAGATAAGAAAGCGAGAAAATAAAAACGTAAAATTAATAGAACCGTACCTACTTAATTCAACCCCGATTTTTCTGTTATATTGCCATAAATAAGAGAAAAGAGAAGACATGTATTTTTCGGTATTTAAACTCATCCAACATATGCAATTTTTGGATTAGCTAAAAATTCCCAAAACATTTTTTACAGTTCGTTATTTCTTGAAGATTCTCAGTTCCTATTACAGAAATTAATTCGAAATATGTCTGAACTGGGAATGACAACTTCAAAATTACTTTGGCTTGAAAAATTCCACAAACTAATGCAACAACAGTACTTCCAAAACAATAATGTCGGGGTTTGCAAAATATAAAAAAAAATTTGGATTCTTAGCATAATCATTGTAATTCCAATTTTTTGCTACTTCTTTCACTTTGACTATATTTTTTATAACAAGCAACATAAAAACAAAAGTCATATTGTAACAGTTGGTAGGTAGGTAATTAGCCTTGTAGTTATCTTTATTCCGCTCACGTTATTATACAAGTTCTATTGGAAATAAACTATTTGAAATAACAACCTCACAACGATCACTAGACCCTCTTACTTCTCTACCTGTATCTTTCCTGGAATTACAAAACCACCCTTCTAGAGAAAATCACTGGTGGTCTGAGTGGGTGGATATTCCATACGTATGGTAGTGTAAATGCCGCCAATGATAGCGTTTTATGGAGATCTGCTCTGAACACATCATACATTGATGATGATTGAATGAATTATTATTATGAAATTTTCCTCATATTAACGAACCAACACTGACTCTCCTCATATCTATATAACGTATAACCCAAATTATCACTGTGAATGTACTAAAGAACAAACGTTCTTCTGAAGGGCCCCTGGTGCTCCCTATTGGGACAACTACTTTTCCTAATATTTTTCAATAACCAGCTTCAAATTCTGTAAGTTATTTGACACTTCTGAAGCACTGATTTATTTGCATACTAAACTTAATTTTTCGATCAGAGGAGACTTCCAGAAGTATTAAAGACCTTTTCTAGTTCACTCACTTATATGGGCCACGTTTTTATGGCAAAAAGATTTTGTTTATTTGAGTGTCCTCAGTGGAATTGTATACAAAATACTTGTCATACTTCCTCTTCAACTATTCTTAAACTTGACTAATATACAAAAAACTTGTCTTGAGTAGTTATGAATATATGCATGAATATATAGTTGTATAACTTTGGAAGTTTTGTACAATTTTCTCACAATATGAATCTAGTGTCCGATAGTTCCTAAATATCATCTGTCGCATCATCAGATCATGATACACTGTTATCTAAAGGTTTATCTTGTAGTTGTAACTAATATAAATGTACGTATTGGAAATTTTGTTGCGAAATAATTGGCTTGATGATATCAGAATAATCGAATTCAAATGTCAAGATTTTTCTATAATTCTTAGAAAGATTTGAGAATTATCAAATATCAGTAAATCACGTCAGTCATGTGCCTATGCTAACGAACTCTTAGACGAATATTTCTAGGTATTTCATAACACATAGCCAGTTGAACTGACGGAATTTCACCGATCGTTCTCAAGAAATGTATTCCATAACTAATTCCATATTCCATATCAGTTCTTTGCAAGTCATTGCAAGTGCTAGGAATCGCACGTTTAAAGGTAAGACCTCGTTAATCCTTGGCTGGCACAAGTTTCGACTTTTGAGGGCTGCAGTTCGCAAGTGGACGACAGCTGGTTAACGAAAAAACAATTTTAACAACAATTTTTTTAACGATTCTACATATAGCAACTGCAAATCCTACCTATAGCAACTATTACAAACATATCGCACTATTGACTGTTAACTCGATGGTCAGAGAAAAACCATCAACATCAAGCTTATGAATATCTACAACGCTTAGGAACTGTGAATGATCGATAATATGGTTTTTGTCATCATTGATTAACTGGTGACTGCTTGCTCATGTCTCACATAGCAGTTTTCTATTAAAAAACATAATAAAACCCACTAGATATCTCCAAGGCGTTTGATCTCGTTTGGCACCAAGGTCAAGCTTTCATTCTATGGTTGCGTTGCTTCCTGTCTACACAGTAAAAAGAAATTTGTTATACCAACAATCAATTTTTGGTCAAATTTTTCTTGTTGTTTTGAATGATTTTTTGCAAAAATAACAAGATAAAGATCAAAGTTTTTATTTGAACAGCAACACATATATTGTTGTTTCAACAGCATGCTCTATGTTGAATGTACAAAGCAAAGCTCTGTATGATCTCTATACCCGGAGTGCTTCTTCTACCTCTCGCAAGGCGGCGCGGTCTAGAACCCGTTCCATCACGTAGGACCAGAGTAGATTAGATTATATATTAGGGACTTTCGTGCTACAAGCCTCTACGCCGCGACCTTTTCAGATCTATTGTGTTTGTCCTCGAGATCATTTAGAGTTCTTTGTCTAGCCCAGTCTTCTTTACGAGACTCCACAGGCTAGTTTTTAGAATTCCCATGAATCTGGGAGCTCTTGGTTTTTCTTCTCCCAGCGTTAGAAACCTTTGCCTTGACAAGCCCTCGGAGTGGCATAGTATGTGTTCTGATGTTTCCTCTTCTTCCTGACAGAAGCTGCATAGCATTTTTTCTGCCAGGCCTATTGTACTCATATGTTTGTTGAGCCTACAGTGCCCTGTGAGAAGTCCTACTACTATTCTAGTAGTGTTCCTCTTCTGGCTTAGTAGATAGTCTGTGAATGTTGGCTACGGTTGTTTGATAAACTCTTTGGCCTGTCTCATCCCTGGTGCATTGTTCCACCATTCTTGAGACTTCTGTTGAATCCATGATTTGGTATTTGTTTTTAGTACAGCTTTTGCTATACCGCAATACGGTTCTGGGCCATTCAGGGCCTTACTTGCTCGTTCTCGGGCTAGTGTCTCTTCATTGCTTCTATAACCTGTGTGTGCTGGTACCCAGGCTAGTGTCAGTCTGTTCTGACTGCCCAGCTCTTTTAGGGCTTCTATGCAGTCCCAAGCAAGTTTTGAGGTAACTTGCATTGAGTTGACTGCTTGTATCGCAGCTTGGCTATCTGAGTATATGGCAATGTTTTTTCTTGAAAAATCGTGCCTTATTAGCTCTTGTGCACAATGGTGTATTGCAACGATTTCCGCTTGAAATATCGTCGCATGTTTGCCCAAGCTCAGTGAGATTTTCATCTTCGGCTTAGTTCCGTAAATGCCGGCTCCTGCACCAGAGTAAGTAAATAGCCAGTCTGAGTGATGTAAATTGTAATGATCCGGAATAGGAACGAATGGCAACAGAGCCGTCTTCACTTCTCAGTGATCTACCATCTCCTTGTTTCTGTTAGAAATGAGTGTGGACTTATTTGAGGATATCGATTCCATAATTTTAACTAAAAATTGTGAAATTCCAACAAAAAAATTTGTTAGAAGAAAAAAAACGTGTCAATAAAATGATGAAGTTATATTGATACAAACAAGTTTTTTGTGGAATCCGCATAACAATTTTATCAATTCGACAATTTTAATAAGTTATTGAAACTAAAATTTTTGTCAAATTGATATACTACTGCATTGATCAAATACTATATTCAATTACATTAAACAGTTATTTCATCATCTTTAATAGTTATTTACCTAACAAGTGCGGAAAGTAGTACTTTTTCGCACGCGACGGCAGTTGCACGAACGACGCGGAGCGGAGTTCGGGCAAGCCGTTAAGGGCGGAAAAGACATTTTCCGTAAGAGTTAGGTACAATATTTTTCCTACGAGTGTTTTTGTCCATCTTATTTATGAAAAAACAAGGTTTTTAATAAACAAGTTTTTATAATAATGCTACAAAATGACTAATAAGACAGAATAGTTACATAGATCATTTAGTTAGTCGAAAATATCCTCATTTTCAACAATACAAAAATCGTGCGGAAAAGTAAAAATCGTACGGAAAAGTAAAAATCGTGCGGGAAAGTAACTTTTCCGCACGATTTTAAATCGTACGGAAAAGTACAACTTTCAAAACGAAAAATCGTGCGGAAAAGTAACTTTTCCGCACGCTCGTAGGAAAAATATATCTTGTCATCCAAATACTTCAACTAAATGTATAACTAAAATTTTTGTAACCAGATATACATTATATGGCTATTCAAATAAACATAACATAAAAAAATGTATCACAAATTCTTGGCGAGTTCATCAAAAACCAAATAAAAAACCCATGGTAATGTCGTTCGTCGATTAATTCGTTGATAAGTCAAGTCTAATGAATAAACCTTTAGCAAATGCTTTTCCTTAGATTTCTTGAAACAGACCTATCCTTTTTATTAACTAATGAGAGAGACAAATCTATAGTAAAAGCTTTTGCTAGTTTTTATTCATAACACCCAATGTTGGCGCTTTTTCAAATAAGGTTGTCGAGCAGTAGAGTTTATTTAGTTAGATATTGACAATATTTTACTATATAGCATGGTTTAATAATTAATATAAATTTCTCCAAAGCAGAAGAAGAAACATTAGCTGATGTACGTATATGTATTATAAAATTTAAAATAATGTCAATTAAATACATATCACTCCATAATTCGTTAATTGATATCAGTATGTTTTATGATGTAATTTTACGAAATGTTAATCTTGTCATTTTATTATTCAATATTTTTTATATTTCTGATATCAGTGGGAAGTAATATGGACAATTTTGAACCAAAAAAGATAACTGAGTGATTGTGGTTCTAATTAGGGAATTATAAATGATTTATTACTTCACTGCTGTGATCATACTTATATTTTTAGAGAAATGTACAATTCTTTATTCAAATAAGACACTAATAGCCATTTGTTTAACTCTTTTAAATCTAAGACTTATATTTCCTCATGAAGCAGTTTAGTTCTCTACCTCTTTTTAATCAAACAAAATATTCAGTGTTTTTTTTTGTGTAAATTATGAGCACTGAAGGGAAGTTCGGAATGTTCCACCCCATACTGTAGTACAGTAAGGTACAATAAACTGGAGCAAGACCAAGGCATCCTCACCATTACTTTATTCATTTTGGTATTCAAAATAATGAATGCTCAATCGATGGAATTTGTGTGTTTCAGAATTGTGGATTGGAAGAAGAGGTCAAATTGTGAGGTAACCCAGATCACCATCAGTTTGAAACCCTTAGATTACTCTTTGTATGGGGATATTTAAATAGTAATGTGTACGTTAATAGGCTGGAGAATTAGAAGATTCAAAAGCAAGATTTCATCGCGAATATTATTATACAGGGTGGCCCACGAGGTTTTGGCAAGGGAATATCTCGGAACTCGATAGTACTAGAGAATTGAAATAGTGGGGTTGTAAATTAAAGCAATTAGTGCAGCTTTTTCTGATATTATGTTACCCAATGAGCTTTTTATTCTCGGTCACGTAACAACCTGTATATTTTGGCATTTCTGTGTTCCTCACGATAAAAAGATTCTAACAAACTTCACACTTGTGGTCTAAGAACTACAGGTACTCCAATATTATTTGCCCCACGACGTTTTTTAATAAAATATGTATGATTATTATAATTTTGTCTTGTTTTAATCATTGAGAACAAAAGTATATTACCCCTTCACCACACAAGTAATTTAATTCCTAGATGCGCATTTCGATAACAAAGTTACCTTCATCAGTAGGATTAGTAATCATCAGTAGGATTAGTAATCATCAGTAGGATTAGTAATCCTACTGATGAAGGTAACTTTGTTATCGAAATGCGCATCTAGGAATTAAATTACTTGTGTGGTGAAGGGGTAAAATACTTTTTTTAATTTAATTTTGTTATCGAAATGCGCATCTAGGAATTAAATTACTTGTGTGGTGAAGGGGTAAAATACTTTTTGTTCTCATTGAGTGACACCACAGGCGTCCAGTATCCCATTTTCGGTTGTTTTAATCATCACAAAAAATATAGGACTACACAAATAAACAGCCTAAACCCAAATAATTTGGCAATTGCTCGTTTCAGACTTCGTGGGAAAAAGGATATTGAAGTACCTGTAGTTCTCAAACTAAATAAAATAACTGAATAAAACTCACATTTCTAAGTCTTAAGATATCACATCTGACAACTAACTTCTTCACTTCGAGCTTATACCGGAGGGTAAGGAGGATGGAGAAGAAGGACAGCGGATGTGCACGACAGCCCCTGTCGTTTTCGACACGGGGGCTGCGCACTTCGCCCAAGAAAGAACCTAGGGTCCTCATAAGAGGGCGCTGGTTCGAACCCCGCAGATGTTGTGCGGGTGGTCGGCCGTACGTGATACCAGAGTTGTAAATGAAGTGTCCACGTCTCCTGCATCACTATACGCGGTTAGTGGTTCCATTCCATGTAGACACTGAGAGAGTTTGATCAGTGCGAATTAGTTGGATGTCGTTTCGGAAAAGTCTATGAGCAAAAAACCGGATCTTGATACTGATCGTTTAAGTGAAACTTATATATCTTAAGCAGCCGGTTCTTCACGGTGCTCACGAAATTGGTCGAGCGCTTGATCAACAACCCCTCCATGTTTGCGGGGTTCATTATCATGGGTCCTAAGCCTAGTTAGGTCTCTGATCAGCGTACTTCTGGGGAGAAAGTACTTATAGAATTTATAAGTATATGTCGGGATGGAGTCGACGCCCGCAAGTGCTCGCAGCACATCCACACGAGTGTAACTATTCTTATTATAAGGATAATACGGAGTACTTTGTTCTGCATTCCATCGAGTCTCTTCCACTGTTTGTCGAACAACTTGCAGATCACTGGGCAGGCGTATAACAACGCTAGGCGCACCATCTGCTTGTACATCATCATCTTATTCTTCAGCAAGAGATGTGATATACGGTAAATGAACTGATATATTCGTTTACCGCCGCTGCCTCTCTCTGAATGGCAAGCGTCGGATGCGCATTCATCGTCAGTCGCCTGTCCAAAAGTACCTCCAGGTATTTCACCGGGCTTTTTGCCTTTATGGCTGCGCCCGAGTAAATTTATAATTTCTAATTGATGATCTCGGTCTTGGTCGGATTCACCACAATATAATTCTTCTCTGAATACGAAAAGATTTTCCCATCCAGTCTTACCCGGATCTGGTATAGGCAGCAACATCGCTAGAAAACGATTGGCAATATATTGCGGTATCATTCCCATACATTGCCGTTTTCGTCCTCTCATGTTTGGGGACATCATGCTTGTGTAAGGAGTACAAGTGCGGCTCGAGTCCTGTGGGATACCTGCCTCGATTGGGTGCGCTTTACTCTCACCTCAAAAGTCCTGCCGACACAGACGGTATCGAAGGCTTTCTGCGTATCCAGCAGCATCATGACTGTGACAAGGCCTTTATGGAAACTCTCATTCACATCGTGAGCAATCCGGACCAACTGCGAGGTCGTATTGTGACCTGGGCGGAATCCGAATTGCTCATCGGGGATCATTTTGAGTTTTTCCTCAAGGCGCATCATCCGTCCCAAGAGAATTTTGTCGATAATCTTTGCTATGACGCTGAGCAGGGAAATCGGTCTATAGCTCTTCAGCTTATGTTTTAGGATTGAGACCACCAAAGCATTCTTCAGGCAATCGAAGTAGCACTGCAACTTAATGATCGTATTTGTAGTTCTCAAACTAATCTTTTTAGACCACAAGTGTGATAGTTCGTTGGAATTGTGTTTTATCGGGGGGAACGTAAAATTGCCAAAATATTGAGGTTGTCCCATTTATGATGTCACGAGAGCGAGAACTAAAGTTGATTGGGTAACATAATATCTGAAAAAGCTGCCCTAATTGCTTTAATTTACAGGCCAAAAATTTTAATTCTCTACTACTCTGGAGTTCCCTGGCCAAAACCTCGTGGGCCACCCTGTATAAGAGGCATCGGGAACAGAGATTCACTACTTGACTTGATTTTCTAACTACTTGACTTGAAATAAAGACAAGCTCAAGTCAAGTATTGGTTTTTGAAATTAAAGTCGAGTCAAGTAGTTACAACATCAAGTACTTGTAAATCACGCTACCTACTTGATTTTTCTTGAAAAACTAGTACCTTTTCTGTATTAATATGAATAACTGCCAAAACGCAATAACAATAAAAATATATGGATGCAAAATAAACAAAAATGGAAATGGTTAGTGAAATATAGTACAATAATATTCACTTTATTATGTCCCACTCTTAAATGGCAGAGTAGGTTATATTTTTGAAATTGAATTTGTGGCATGTTCCACAATTTTTACTAAATTGCTTGAATCCTATAGATTTTTGTAGACATTCAAAATTTAAAAAAAAAACAGCCACAAATAATAAATTATCAAAGAAAATAAGATGTGTACGTTTTTTTATCCACCGTGAAGATTCTTCAATTCTGTCAGAAACTAGGTACTACACAGTTATAGCTAAAATTTAAATATTGTTTTACCTTCTCAAGCCAACTCGAAACTGAAATTGTGCTACGCCTATTCGAACCTGTAGAGGTATTTGCAATTTATTTTTTTAGACTCTAGTGTGTTTAGCTTGCAAATGTCGCAGTAGTGGAGATTTTCTGCAGTTCTTCAATTTCAAAACCGCCATACAGAGGGTACATTTGCTTTGTTCGTCAGTATTTTTTTACTCTTAGGATCTTGCTCGATTATGAAATAATCCGTAATTTTTTGTATCAGATACACTTTTATTAACTTCAACTCGTTTGCCTTTTGATGGCGCCGACCCTGCCCTTTCTACTTCTGTTTCGATGTTATCAAATTCTGACAGTTTTTCATCTACGATATTCTCTGAGCCGCTGCTTTGGAAAGGTTCCGATTCCATTACGGACAAATCACTTAAATCGGACATAAATAATTATTCTCTAGCCGCCACTGTTTATCCTTGATCAACGCTGCTCTACTATTTAACAGCACGTCGTCATAGCTTCGGTGTGCATGTCACGGATCGCTATCAAGTAGTATCAAGTAGTTTGATTTTACTTGATATCGAGTCAAGTAGTTCACACCGTAAATCGAGTCAAGTCAAATATCAAATTTTCAAAAGCTTGAGTTTTGAAGTCAAGTCAAGTATTTAAGAAAAAAATCAAGCTAATTGGTTCGATGAAAACCTGATCGGGAACCTAAAGTTCACGTACAAGTAGATTTCGAACCACTTTAGCTCCGTGACAAGTGGTGGAATCGAACCCAGACCACTTTGCTTCATAAACATCGTTGACTGTTTGAAGTTACTGACAATGTTCAAAGAGAAATCATTGTTGAAAGTATCACCGCCACTATTTCTTTATATATTTGATTAGTACTCCAAATTACCTTAGAGTATGTAAAAAAAGTTTTCCGCCAAATTTCGTGATAAAAAAATGGGGTTGCTATTAAAAAGAATATCGATGACTTCTATCCTCTCACTCAGATCGATAAGCAAATATACTTACATAACATTTGAAGAATTCGAACGTTTTTCTCTAAAATCCTTCCATCAGTATTTAACATATTTATTCTCGAAACACTATATATATAGAGTTTTTTAAATGTCATGCGATAATAATGAAGGGGTAATTTTTTGGATTATTTAAGGACTTAAAGAATCGAATTTACTGATTATCTCAAGACACTAGGTGACATTTTTCAAATAGGAAATCGGGTTTTTATTAATAGCTCAAACTCTCGCTGACTTTGAAAAAACTTGGGATGTTTGCTAGCTTTACTAGTAGCTAGCATGAACATTGCAATGTTATCTGTATTTTGTTATTGTTGATATAGTTTTTTGTTGGTTTCATCGATTGCTATGATCATTAGCCTCTATGAATTCTCGGTAGGCTGTGTTACTAACTCCATACGCCACTTTAAGAGCAAAACCGCATCATTTCCATCCTTGCTGAGTTAAATTGTTTCTGAAGAGAAATGCACATTTTCACTTTCAGATTTTTTCTTTTCAGTTAGGGACTTTCCACAATTTCTATCAGATATAGTTGAATGTCCAGCGTGGCTTCAGCCAGAAACAGTGCAGAGTGCATGTTCTAATAATAATAATAATAATACTCCCTAATAAACACTCGTAGAGTGTACCCAAAGGCACAGCCTGTGCGGTTAGAGGACGGCTATTATTATTATTTGCGGTGGCGCACCGGGGCTACTTACTGATTTTTGGTGGCGTATTCACTTTTGAGCTGCAGGAAAACCCGGAAAACCTACAGCACCACCTCGGATGGCCGGCGTCGGCGTGCTCCTCAAGCTAGCACTAGTCGAGATTGGCATCTAGATAACACACAATACACTTGCTTTCAACAAGGACTGTGGTCGTCTATCGATTCGAATAAGGAGTTTAATCAAATGCCATATTTTTCTCATTTCAAATCAATGGCCACAAGACTTTTTGAAAATACTGCTTCCAGTTCATAGTTTTCATAGTTCTACGTATCTATAGTTACAATAATTACGGTTACTATACAAACGTTAGTTTTACGGCTAAAACGACTCTAATTAGGCAAAATGAACTGTTTTGGAACACAGATTTGATCCTGATATGTATTCTCGAAATTATCTGATCGAATATCTATTCAAAATAGAAAATTTGAAAAATACAGTCATCATGTCTTTCACTTATTCTATACCAGCGTGGTCATCACAGTTTTCGTGACAGCAAATTCACAAAATCAGAGCAATTAGACCAAACACTCCAAACCAAGGATGAACGTTCGAAAACTAATACGTAACTTATATTACAGACAGCATTATTATATTAAAAAATTATTCCATATGGAAGTCATATAGAAATTGTATAAAAGGCATAAAAGTTCGACTCCAACAAACTGTGTGGAGAATATTCGAATAGCTGGATTTGAGTATGAAATGTTTATTTAATCAATTAGAAATTTCAGTAAGTGGTTCTCTTTGACTTTTTTAGTACTAAATTTTTTCTGATGATTCCAATTCAAAATATTAATATTGTTTCCGCATGGAAAGTGACTCAAAATATAATTATAAATGAAATGGCTTGCCCGTAATGTATATTTTTTTATGAATAGAATCAATATAAGAAATTAAGAGGAAACGAAGAGGAAGCATTTTAACAGGCATCGCAAGGGAGTGGTTTACAACAATTCATTCATAATAATTACAACAAGATTTTGATTGGATCCACTAAACGTATATAAATGAATTAGCCACTTTATTTGAATGAATAATCAACCACATCACATTGTAAATATTTACATTGGCAATTCATAAAAAGGCATTTTCGCAGAAATAACTTTCAGTCAAGTCCCGAGTTCAGTATACGGTTCGCCAAAAGTTGTAATAGATCCTATTCGTTGAAAGTGTTCCCCTACTTTCGTTGTTCTACCCAACGCTGATCGTTGCCGCTTGTAAAGAGAAGAGTGCGAAGCGATATTCATTTTAAGTCTAGCTTTTGCTGATCGAAGACTGTGTAACGAAGTGATTGTGATTTTTACCAAAAATGTCTAAGAAAAACGGGAAATCAGCCCTTCTACAAGGGGCTTGCAAGGTAATTTACTTTTAAATTTCGAAACGTGCGCCAAAATTCGTAGTTTGAAATAATAATGACTGCCAACTAGGCAAATTAATTTGCCAGTAGATGTTGGCGTACCTGTGAAAGTTTTGTAGATAATTTTTGAATATTAATGGTCAACAAATATTCAAATGTGATTACTTAGTTTAGTATGAGCGACAAAAATAACGCAGTTGGACTCCATTCCCAGTTTTTTTTTTTATTTAAACTCCCATTGTAATAATATTTGGTATTCAACTCATTATTCACAGAGGTTGCAAGTTAATGAACCTTATGCATATACTTATGTATACCAGAAAGATCAAAATTATTCATAAAAGCCACTTTTCCACCATTAGTGCTTTTAGAGAATTTATTGGGGTTACCAACTGTATTCGTGACGTAATGGAAATTTACCAGCAAGCTTGATGCACGATAACTTTTATCGATGCTAGAACGCCTTTCAATTATTATTTCCGTGACAAATTGCTTGGGGGTCTTCTTTCATTGACTCTTTTATATTAGTCCATATTAACCATGACACTGAATAGATTGATTCGAAGCTAATTTTAGATACCTAACTTGTTTTGAAAGATTCTCAGCGTGGGTATTTCAAAAAAGTGAAGGCACATGTGATATTTTAGTCGTTCCTAATATAGGATCTAGCACGTGTTTGTAAATAACCCTGTCAAAACAGAAAAAAATTGAATATAAGTTTCGTGAATATACTGAATGAGATAACAAGTCATTGAAGCCAAAATTTGGTGATTAAGTTAAAAAAATTCATCACACGGCGTAAAAGTGATCTGCCAAAGCTTATCAGTTGATAAGATTTGTATATTCATATATTTATTGCCGAAACAGTCAAGTACTGTTGCGTCATAAAGTAAATATTGTTTCCTTCTGTTGGAATGCGAATATAGATTTTTCGAGGCAAAGGCCTATTCATCAGTCTTTCAAAAAAAAACTATGTTGATTTCAATTAGTTATGCCTACTAGTTAGTTTTTAACTATGTCCTAATTCAATGAATGAAGTGGTTCAGTCTAGACTGATAAAGAAAGTGGTTCTATCAGAATTATGGCTGCAATTTTATCAACAATAGATCAATTATCATTGTATTTTCACAAAGATGGTTACTTATTCATAGCTGAGAAAGTTCACGATTTACAGGAAACTACAACCACATCCTATTTTACTAATTCATATCATTGTTGCTTTTGCAACTTTCCCACCAATTCCTGGAGTTGAATAATTCATTTATAAAACAGTAATTTCAATAGACGTAACCTGTCAAGGAAATAGAGTCTATTTGCCGGTGGTTTGAAATCTATTACAGATGAACACTTCACAATGTGCATACTTTACCTGGTTTTACCAAAATGTCCCAATATTTCACAACGCAAAAATGTACGTATCGTCATACATGGTTCAATAATTTAAGGAACGTCTTTTTAGAATCGATACGTTAGCGTCTGACAAATTTTGAAATTTAAATTGCAAATGAAGCAAAAAATAGCACACAATAGATAGGAGCCTTGAAAGCCTTGAAACTATATTTAAATAATGATAGACTTCGGTGTGGAGTTTTTGGAGAAACTTAAGGAACAGCGAGGTCCACCAAAATATAGCTGGTATGAGTTGATTAAAATTAATTCGACATTCCACTTTCGTTGTATTATGAATAGAAACGACAATTTTCACGTACGTAGGTACTTTGTTATAGAAAAAATATTGTTTTACTTAATTATGGGTATACGATGGCTTATCATATCATAAATATCTATTAAAAGAAGTCGGCTTTAAATATAGTTTGGTTAATAATAAATATGTATTCGTTTTTTATCGCTAACAATATACTTGTATACATATAGAAGGAAAAATAAATTGGCATATACCGTGTGAACAATAAAAATATTTATAATATTAATAATATAACTCAACATTTATAACTCAACATTTTTGAACCTACTTACTGATAATTTTTCACAACCTCCATAAACATTCCTGAAGATTACTGGCTTTCTTCAAATAATAATTCTGGCTATGATGTAAAATTCCATATACAGCAGTTATTATTATTTCTGACTATGAATGTTTGCATAAAAATATTAAACACGCCAAATCTATAATTTTAAACAACCTTGAATCACGTTTGAGTTTTTAGAAAGCATGTGACTTGTGCTAGACAGGGCAGTACTAGCATTAGGAAACCATAACGATTCAAAAGTTATCTCCAATGAATGAGTCAATACAGCAGTGTATATATTAATAAAATAAAATGCAAAAAATACATTTTATGTAATTACTTATATAGAAAAATGTGTAGAAATATACACAATTATCTTTCATAAACTGTTATAGTAGAGGTCCCATATTATATCATAAAACCACAGAACTCCGTCTGTTACAAATATTTTCTGATAGTTTCAATGGTTGACGAGTTATAGGCGAAAACATGCTTTTTTGACAGAAGGGGTGGTTTTTTTGATGTATGGGACCTATAACAGTTTATGAAGGAACATTTCCATGCCGAATTATTGGGAAGTAATGTATATATGTATTGCTTTAGCGACTGTATTAAAATTCGTAACACATTTTAGAAATATTATCAATTCATTCGTCATAGTCAACTTATAGTAATCAATCATTCAACTCAAACAATTTAACGACCAGTAGAGTCGATACTATCGATCATTACCTATGGATTATTTATCTTACAGATTTCTCCGAATTTGAATAACCAAAGTAATACTGGGTAAATGTGTTAAGTAGAGGGCACATGTAAACTCGGCCGCTTAAGGATTTATTATCTTCTCGAGTAAAAGACGCCCCAAAATACGTTATGAGATCTCGGCCGATCGCAAAACTGAAAAAAGGGGGAGTAATTATTTACTCTGATATAACAAGAACGGACTAACGTGGACGTTTTCGTGCGTGAAACTTGAATAAATACATTTTGCAAAAAGTAATTATTTAGTATAATTGAACCACAACGAACTAACCTTACGTATAAATTTGAGTGCGTGAAAATTGCAAACTGCAATATGTTAAAATAATATCGCATTTACTAACACATCAGTCTATTTCTTTGCACAATCTTATTATTATAGGCGGCCGAGTTTACATACCTGTAACTAGGTAAAAAATTTTGGACGGCCGAGATTACATACTCATTAGTGAGCATTACTTGATAATTGGCCGAGTTTACAATCGCTCATCAATGACTAGGTACCTACCTGATAAAGTGATAAAGGACCTCGCACCGATCTTAAGGCCGATTGATAAATTCTTCCAGTATTAACAAAATTAATACTTCTGAACCAAAGAAAATATGACTTTCTGAACGTTTGTGAACTGTCTTGCAGTTTACAGGCACAAGGGTCAAAAATATATGCTTGTAAATTGCACATACCTTAAAAACCCTGCATGAGCGATTTACAAGCATATCATTTTGACCCTTGTGCCTGTAGACTGAAAGAGAGTTCAAATACGTTCAAAAAGTCATATTTTCTTCGGTTCAGAAGTATTAACTTTGTTAATACTGCAGAAATGTGTCATGCGGGGTCAAAAACCCCGGTTGGGTACCCATGTAACTGAATCGGCCTTTACGGGTGTTTGGACCACGGTGAAATTGGCTGAAACTGTAAAAAAGTATGTTATTCCATATTATCCTGATCAAAAGACCTCGTGGACCGAACTCGATCCTATGAGTAGTTTTCGAGATATATCCACTCAAAGTTATGATTTTGTACCTACGAGTGAAGTACACAAAGTGTTTCAAAATCCAATAGGTACAAATATTTCAAGTGTGTATTCCTGGGGTCAAAAAATGATTCTTTTTGCCATAAAAATGTGCCCTAAAATGCACCCCAGCTATAAATAAAAAACAAAATTTACTCTAAACCGAAAATCACAAACAAAATGCAAACGTCAAAAAAGGAGTCATTGCCCTCCAAGTATTTTAGTTTGTTACTTCAATAATCACCTTTCCTAACCAGCGGTTTTCTCAAAAACGTTTGAATTTGAAAAAATGCATGAGACCAAAATTGATGTTTTTGTCATGGCCAACTTAATGGCAAAGTTTAAATTTAATTTTCTTCGCTGGAAATAGAAAATGTTGGCAACCCTCATTGATCCCTTGAATTAGTCAGCTTATTTTTTTTTAGCAAAGCACGACCAGAGCGTACAAAATATTTGTTTTGAGTTTTGGGTACAACGCAGAAATAATTTTTTTATCGTGTACCCGCAGTTGAGGATGAATCAGTCGTCCTGTGTAAGCCGTACCTTCAAAATTATTTTGGTTGATTAATAATTCAAACTCCTTGAATACCGACTAACAGGGTGTTGACTGAATTCTAGACATTAACTTTTTCATCACGTAGTATATTATTTTAATTTTCATTTAGCAAACGAAAATGTATATGGATAGAGTTAGTCAATTGTATGGACACGCTCATTTTTCTCAGTTAATATAAGGGTTATCAAAAAAATATTCATGTATAAGTTGTGACTCAGATAAGCTCAGCGACTTACAAGTTTATTTTAAGGAATCCAACAATACCAAGTATGATGCTGTTATCTCCAAAGACTACGGCCATATCGCTTATTATTTTATCCGTAAGCCCGATGAGTTGGAAAGAGAAACTTTTCCTGGCGGGTCGATAAATTCTCTCTCGCACTCATGAACAGAATAATAGGCGATATCTGCATAGAATTTGGAGATAACAGCATCAAACTGGGTATTGTTGGGTTCCTTATGATCATCGTTAACTGATTATGCAATGATATACAGGGTGTCGTATTTAAATGAATATACATTTAACATTTTTTTGATAACCCTCACACTAACTGAGAAAATTGGGCGAGTCCATACATTTAACTTCAGCCTATTTCACCGGGACCTAGAACACTGGAGCGAGTTTCTTTCCAAGTAAATTTCATAACTCCATTGATTTTCTAATTCACCTGAAGAGAAAGATTGATTGCTATTTTATGTTTCTACCGTAATGTATCTTAATTGGTGTGCTTTTATCGGTAACCAAATTAATGCGGATTTGATAAACAGATTTTGTTCTCAGAATGATAGATCTGTCACCAACCTATCAACAGCAAATTATTTTAAAATCAATTATCTATTAATATATGTACAATCGCAGGAAAACGCGATTAGTTTTCTGATAATTCGTTTTATTCTCAAAATAATCGATCTGCCAACAAGTTCTTGACGCCGGGACGTGTAAATGAAAGGCAAACTGAGTTGAAAATGCGTGAATTTGTTTTTTCGCTCGCAATTGACACACAAACCTAACCTGAGCAAGCTAACCTAGCTTGCGAGTCGAAAACGCGTGAAATATACATAGTAATAAAGTTCTGATACATTTTATTTGTAGGCAGATCTATCATTTTGAGAACAGTTATTATTTGGATACAAAATGTTACATATTTGGATACATAATATGTTTGGAGATTTCATTTTGTGGTCCCATAAAATCGTAGCCCCTTTCGCGAGTCCGTCCCTGAATTAAACTAGCAGAATCGGTTCTTTGACACAGCAACGGTTCAGCTGGTATCGTTCGCCAGTGGAAAAGTACCGAGAACATGATGAGAATTCATTATGTCACGTCATCGTTACCTACTGATATCGCAAAACTAAATAGGTTTGCGACTGTAACACCGATTGTTTTATTGATACTTTCTTCGTTAGTGCGGTTTATAAATATAGAATAATTTATAAGTTTACTCGATCAGCATTAACAATCAGAATCTTTAGGGAATTTTGTTTTTTGACCTGGTGAGCACGTGCCTACGTCAAACAAGACAGATTGAGTTATGAAATGCGCAAATGATACACATTTGCCAAAGGAAAAAAAGAAACGCCCATCCAAATTTTAGAGGCCAAGATGGAAAATGTCCTGAGTAATAAAAATAATATTGATTTACCAAGCCGCCTCGAAACCAAATTTTGTTGAAAAGTTAAACTTGAAACCCGAAATACCTACAAATTTTACATATAGGTCTGCCCAAACCAACGCGGTAACGGGATAAACTCGGGTACCAATTCTACAGTGTGATATACAAAGTGTTTCAAAAATCAATACAAATATTTTCACTTGAAAGAAATCAAATTTAAACATCACCCTTTTTGACGTTCGAATTGTGAAACAGCACTTTTGATTCTCTTGTAAATTTGACGTTTCGTAAACGGTTTTCATCTTTTTGTGTTTTTCGGTTTAGTGTAAATTTTGTGTTTTGCTTGTAGCTTTTAAGGGTGAATTTTAGGACACATGTTTATGGGAAAAAAGTCTTATTTCAACCCAAGGAATACCTACCTCCTTAAAATATTTGTATTGAAACACCCTATCGGTGCGATTATTCATATTCCCTGCATTTTTTAAATACGAATAATCGCACCGGAATATATGTTTATAATATATCCTACTGTAGAATTACGTCCAGTAACTTTTTCAACTTTCAAGACTGGAATGAGAAATTACTCCACATTATCGAACAACTGATTTACTCAAAAACTACCCAAACGATTGAGATGAAGTGTTGCAACTTCATTTTTATATTTTTTGAAAAGATCACTAGTAGTATTGTAGCTTCTAAATATGTTTGCAGTTTCAATGTGGCTTGCAAAAATAATCAAATTATTTTCCTTGTTTTACAAATTGGAGAATGCTCTGAAATTTCATATATTGGCGAATGCGTGCGTTTCTGATATATCTTTATCAAGAAAAGACCATTTCAACGGTTTCCGGTGAATTAAATAATTGGGTTTTACATTTTTAACCGCACAAGTCAGGTCAGATACCACCCGTATAAAAAACCGCAGTCGCAACACAAAAATAGTGTGTAGCTCTTCAAAATAAACAGAAAAACAAAAAACTGATAAAGGTTTCCCCAAGAAAGAGTTGTCAAAATAAAACAGTTTTTGCTCATTAGAAAATAAATCGCTGATGAAGAAATACAAAGAGCATTTGCTCCAATCGCCTAAGATACGAGAAAACAACAAAAGGTTTATTTCATAATACAAGTAAAAAATTCGATGCGAGTGGGAAGTTTCGAGCGCGAGCTGAAAGCGAGCATCGCGAATTTTCATTCTAACCGAGTAACAGACTGTGCTTTCTCCACAACCACAAATTTCACGTATAATCAAATGGAAAGCCAACGAAAAATTATTTTGACATTTCAATTCACATCTTGTCACTATATGATGGCAGTTAAGGCTACAACAATTATTGCTACAACAATGTGAGAATATTATTCTCAACCAAGTTATAGAATGAAATACACGCAAAATGCATAAGACAGCAAGTATTGTAGAATATTTTTTCAATCTCAAGAGCGAAAATGTTACCATTCTCTTATCAAATATGATTTCAGAATTGGCAAATTTTGTAACGGTTGTGGAGAAATTATTATACCATAAATCAGAAAAGGTATTTTCTCCTACGTTCTATTCAAACCAACGAATACTTGAAAATTAGCATAAATCGATAGTAATGCTTCCCTTACTTGTGGTAAAGTCGTAAAAATCAATATAGAACATTCACGTAACTTTATAGTTCTCCCGTTATCTACAACGACAAAATATGTATTTATCTTGGGTGAGTTGAATAATCACAAAATATATAAGTAGTATATTTGCTATAATTTGAAATAGTGCAGCAGTTTTAAAACCATTTGATAAAAATGGGAATGAAAGTGAGACGAAAAATTAAAGACCAATTGCTTTGATATCAAGTATAGCAAAAAAGTTTGAATAAATTCATAAGTCCCGAATTGTAAAATATTTTAATCAGTTAAATTTACTGTCCTTCAAACAGTTAGGAATATTGATAATTGCAAATAGAAAATTGTCGTCAATTTGTACTTGTCTAATACTTAATTCATGAATTTCACTGCAATTTTTGGTCTGTTACAATATATGTTCGTTGTATAATTGAATTCAAGTCATAGAATTTGATTTTGGGGACTATGCTATTTACTGATTCAAAGAAAAGATAAAAAGTGTTTGCACGAAAGAAAATTAATAATTAACGCAGCCTTCATTCGTAAAATGTACATTGTTTGTCATTACCCAGCCAATACTAGTCAATTTTATTGTTGACCTTTATTGGACCATGTAAATTCGCACTTACACTAATATTTAAGTAACTTAAATCGAGTTGTTTTTTACTTTTTTATGATATACACTGAAGTCTTCATGCGATTTAGTAAACCACTTAAATCAGTAATTTCATGCCAAGAAAGACCAAATAAAATAAATGTACAAGTTCTATCCACATATAGCTGAACATGTGAAATTTTTATTTATTGTTCATGTTGAGTGGCTTATCACTAGATAAATTACGGAGTATAGTCCGTTGTACGACGGATGTGCATTATGGGCGTGCATATTTTCACGGTTTCAGCTATGTGAGTACAACTGCAAGTCATATGACTTCCTCGGTACGACTGTAGCTATCTCACAAGTTCAAAGTTAAATCCAGTTTGCAATTGAACCTTTTTTAACAATGATTTCAATATAGATATGAATTGATTTTCAAAAATGTTGCATAATAGATTCCAAGCATTAACGATGATGTAATGCAGTTTATAGTTTACATTACTCATTATCATCAGGAGACATACGGCAGACAAGTTATTTTATTCATATAAAATAATTTCCATCTTATCGGCTTTTGTTAATTATTTTATAAACAAAGTTGAAAATTGACTCATTCTTAATCTTCACTTTGAGTTTGTTATTCTTCAGAAACTCTATTAGTTTTTATTGGATACTTCAATCTCATCAATAGCCTCGTTCGAAGAGAAAATAGACTGAAATTTTCTGAGTAATTTTAATTTTTTTCAATTTGTTAGAGATAAAAGTATCTTTTTGTTACGGTACTTCTACTACTTCTTCCTCAATCGGACCATCCTCTCTAGACAACTGCACCTCTTTCTCGCATTATTGGCATTCACAAAGACTGGAACTTTTCTGTTCAACACAATATGCAATTTGCGATAGCCAACAGAGCATTATCGATTCTCTGAACCTGTTTAACAACAATCCAAAACTTTCCACATGCATTCTATTGAATAATGGACGCTATAGCGAACGGTTTGTATATGTTACTTCGTGGCCTCACAGGTAGGAATGAAAACTCTTTTCCGGAAATATACCATATCGGTTTCAGTAGCGTCCTTGGGTAATTTACTTTTAATAAAGGATAATGTGCAACGATTCCGGTTAGGAACTAAAACTTCATGGAGGTTACCTTCTTGATCTAAGTATATTTATATTAGTGTAGCACCAGTTTAATTGTATTAATTATTCATTTGTTTTGGCTACTTTCTTAAACCAATTATCATCTTATTCAAAATTGGTACAAAATATTTGGTGTATAAGTATATTACTTTGATAAATCATTTTAACTTTCATTCGGATGATCTTTATTAACAAAGATATCATTCCTTCGTTGCCAAAAGTGACCGTGTATTACCATCAACTCGAAAGATTTTCAATGAAACTTGTTTTCCTATTCACTATTGAATTATTTTTCGACCATACCCACTTATTATTACACCTAATATCCAGAAGACTATAATTTATTTATTTATTGATAATACACCTTCCATACAAAGCAGGTTTTGGATTGAATATAAATATGAGTATATAAATGAATCGCGGCGTTCAGAAAAATTAAATTCTAGAGAAAAAAAACTATCCTCGAGCAAGGACCTTTAAGGAATTTCAAAATGAATAAAAAATAACGAATTCGAGAACTTTACATTTGTATAGATTGAAGAACATCAGTATGATACTAAATTTTGTTTGAGTGTTTTCAAAAAAATATTTTTTGGCTTTGATTTTTTATATCATCGGAAAGTTTGTTGTAAGTTTCTATGGAACTAGATACATGATTGCTTTTGCCTTTATTTGAATGAACGTTTTTGCATTTTTGATATTATAGTCATGTAGTTTTTATTTTTAATTACCATCACCTTCTCGTGAAATATGTGTCAGTTAGTATACAAATTTTGCTCTTTCACATTTCATTAGTTTATCTGATATAAAACTTTTAGTAGGTATCTTTGTATAATTCCAAAGTAAATATCGTGCTTCCCAAGGTTTTTTAAACATTATTATCATTGCTTTATTCATCACACGGTAAATTTGTGTCTTTGGTTTTTACTTCAAGATTACCATATTTTTATTGGATACCTAATATTCAAAAGAATATGGGCATTATGAATGCGATTTTGAATCTGAAAATTTTTAAAATCGATTCTCCTTATTTATCCCATTCAAGAAATAATAAATTTCCTAATTTTATTCACATGGCATTCAAAATTCAAATTCTGATCATTCATCAGGCATAAATATTTGTGTTCTTCAACTTCATTTTACATTTTATTCTTTATTTTTACATTCAATTTCATTTGGTCTATATTCTTTAGTTTGAAAATTATGCAAACAGTTTTTTCTTGATTGAATAACTTTTTTGATAATGCCTTTTAAATTTGTTTATATTTTGCCAAATAATAGAGTGCAGTATCATCTGCAAAGACATAGATCAAATAGAAAACCAGCCAGTACTGAACTTTGGGGAATTCCAATCGTGGATTATTTTTCAATACTTTTATTTCCTTGAATAACAGCATATTGAATACAATTTCCAAAAAGTTTATATAAGTGACCTTTCACGCCTTAATTATTAATAATTTCTAGTAATATTGTATGATTTCCTGTATCAAATGCTTTTATCATTTTTAAAAATATAGAAACGCCATATTTATTTTCATCTAAAGTTTCTGATATATCTTTAATGAAAATATACATAAAAAAACCTTTATTGAAAGAGTGTTTAAAATAATTTATAGTTCAAGGTTTATACATTGCACCCTCCGTGCTTCATTTATATCGCTCTAATTTTTTCATATAATATTGGGGTCAATTCTAAATTACTTTTGTCGAGAAGGAAATATCAATTTTGCTAACCAATAAATTACAGACCAAAGTACAATAAGTTTTGTCAGTTCGTTTATTTATAAACTGAATTATCCAATTACATAAAACAATAGAATGTGACCTTCGAAATTCATCATTGATAAATGCGCACATAAAAGTGTCATATTCCGAATCTCATATAGTAGTACAATATTCAAGAATAATTTTTATATTTCATAATAAGCTTTCTCATCAGAAATGTGAGAAAATTTGTTTACTCGATATTATAGGCATTCACAAACAGTATCAGATATATATACAACCAAGATGTTCAAAGAGATCATGTAAAGTAGAAATAGTTTAGCTTGAATGCCTTAATAGAAATAATAGGAAACAAATAAATTTTTGCAGGAACCAAATAAGAATGTTTAAAAAATAGGCATCTCACATATTGAATTTTGAGAAAGATTTGAAAATATACCGTTAAATGATTGTTTCAACTCTCGAATGTTTTTTACTGATCCTGCTGGCTGAATTTGGTCGAATTCGTTTAAATAACGAATACTGAATTAAAATTTGAAATAAGAAAATGGCTTGAAAATCTTAAAGTACATGCCGTAGAACGGGCAGAGTTATATTTAATATGTGTTAATTTCATTTTAGTTCGAAAATATAAAATCTGTTGTGGAATCATGTTACCACTTGAAATAAGTGCTAATTTATATTATTATTTATATATATATATATATATATATATAAAAAAGTTTATAACTCGAAATTAGGGAAACTAATATCGCATGTGCGTTCTACATGTCCAAGTTCGTATGAAAGATCATGAACACATTGTAAATAACTTTTCGGAATAAATTTTTCTTGTTCTCATCAGGAAAAAAGATTATCCACATTAATGACTATATGATTTTTTTCAGTGAAAAAGAAATATATTATTTTTATGTTTCGTACTTTAACTGTTAAACGTGTTCGTATATGTTTCTAATCAAATGTTAATTAGCGTTTTATAGGCTTTAACGAATGTTTTTTTTTTGTTTCAGCCCATTATAGCCCAAATTGACCAGAAAAGGGGCGGTGTAAACACAGTAATTATGACTAAGTAAGTACACAAAGCTCCAGATTTCCAAAAATACCTACATTCATTCATCGAACATCACAATGCTTCTTTTTGAAGGTATAAAAAATATTTAATATATTATTCACAACATGATTTTAAAATTTAGTATATATATTTTCTAGTATTTTGGTGATTGGATATTTAAGTAAAATTTATTATTTACAATGTCATTACTATTGATATTTTTTTTAAAAACCATGTATATTTGCGGGCATAACGTTAGGGTGCTTTTCCTCTATTTTATATTCTTTCACCATGTATCAATCAACAAATTGAAAGATTAACACACAAATGTTTTTGCTGCCCACATATAGAAAGCACTATTTGTAGCATGATGAATACAATGCCAATTTATCAGTTCTTATCTTCATTCAAATATTGATTTTCATCTAATATGTTTTACGACATTAATTGGCGTTGGTAAAGTTACTGATATTGTTGTGCAATATATGCCAAATTCTAAATTTCCTAAACGTGATATTTATATCATATAAATTCAAAATTAAATTTGGTACAAACCTTCAAATAGAAAGTTTCGTCCATAATCAGCCGCTTCATACATAATGCTTGTCAGCTATCACAAAAATCATATCGCATGCAATGCGTGATTTGAGAATCATTTTTCAGTTGATTTGGTAGTTTCGTTCATTTTTATTAGACTAGACGATAAAATCAATTTTCAAAGGACAGGTTGTGAATTGCTTCCTTTTCCTCTGTGAGAAGGGCTCACTCTCAAATATTTGTGTGCGGAAATACCGATGAGAATAATCATTTGGTTGTATACAGAGTGTTGCTGGAGACATCGTTGATTTATAGATGGTGGAATCCTTTTCTTTTTTGCCGGTTTTTACTAATCACATCTACACAATTCCGTATTGGTCGTTTTTCAACGTGGTTCAGCAGATCAGATTTAAGTATAGAACATTTTAGGGATGTGGTGCATTTATACATGGTTTGTAACAGTGTTGTGTTGATTATATTTTGATAGTTTTGTAAGATTATTGGCTACTTATTACCGGAGCTGCTAGAAGTATGCCGATACCGCACGAGATGTGGTTGAGTGTGCTGAGGAAGCTGCGGATATCTTGGACTGTCCACGGTACAATTACTATATTTTATTAAATTACCAAAAGTACCTCTTTTTGTTCAGAATAGAGATTGATAGACTTTGAAATTCAAGTTATGTTCCTTTCTTCAGTTGCCGAACGTAATTATTTTTTATTATTTACTTCAAACTTCACCCATGAACCCATCCATGCCTCATCCATATGCGGGATTTTTATAGACATTCAACTGTGAAACATAATAATCACAAGATTTGAATCAACAATGAAAATACAAAATATACTGAACCAGTTCATTCTCTTTTTTTCAGCAATAAATGAAGATCAGACTTGTTTCTTATTAGTAGTGTGTGTGCTTTTTATCATACAAATTTTATAACGATAATAAATGCTTTCTTTGAAAGCTGCATCAATAAGCTATATCCTAAAAAAAGGAGTTTTTGTGTCAACTGGAAAGTTACCTAATCATTTAAACTCATCAGAATTAAAAAACATGCAAACATGCTTTCACTCTCATACTTGGTATTTAGGAAGTGCCAAAATGTTTTCAAGGGCAGATCATTAGATCTTCGCCAATATTTCAATTCACCTCAATGGGGTACAATTAAAATGAAAGATGAAATGAGTTAAATATTTTTCGAATCAACTGTTTATAAATAGTCTCCTGCCTATAAATAACTACGTTCCGACATTTTTGTGTCCATGGTAAGATTGCGCACACCTCTTCATGCCCGTTGAGTATCTATAAATATCCCGTTGCAATGCCTCAAATTCCGAACATTCCATTCACAATGTTCATCCATTGAATCCGAGTTAATTCAAGAAAAATACTTTCATTTCTTTCACTAACACATTCTAACATTTCCATCACTTACTAAAAGTAACCCAAGTACGGTGGAGTATCTAATTCAACTCATTTCCAGTTTTAAGTGTGACCAAAATGAAGTTCCTACTCAGTCAGCGAATGGGTCTACTGTACCACTGGTGGATACCAGGAAACTTGATCCAGAAGTTCCAGATTATGACCCCTTTCAACATAGAAAAGTGGATCACCCCACTTCGTAAGTATTTTAAATACTTAGTGATTATTGTGAAAAATGTTTCAATATATGGTCGTCCAAAAAATATAGATCATAATGATTGTTTTTACTAGTACTGTCAATGAACAAGAAATTCACTTTAGAGTTTATTATCGACTAGTATAATTTGGAAAAAAAATTTTGAAATGATCTATTGTACCTTTTCAGATGTGGAATAATAATAAATTTTATAGGATTATTATTATTTTTAAATTTTCCGTTAAAATAGCCGCGATACTTTTTGTTATTGTACTTTTTCCTCACTTGCATCCAGAAACTATTGAAAGTAATAAATTGCTCTTCTCTTTGGAAAGTTAGATTCCAAAAAAAATCACAAATTAGGTAAGGTATTTATAACAAGGATAATCGCCCAATCTTAGTATTTTGCTAAATATATACTATAGACAGCCACACAAAACGGTCAACATAATAGTTGTTCACAGTGAGTAAGGTGATACATTTTAGCACAAGTGCGTAAAAAAATCAACAGTGCGCAAAAATCAGCTGTGCGTAATAGCTATTTGTATTAAGAGCGCAAAGTAATACTTTGCTGCTTGAGAAAAAAGTTTAACGCGCAACACGAAGCGAAGTGTGACAATTTTTTGAAAGCGGCAACGTTTTTGCACTCGAATTACACAAAAGATTTTTTCTACAACCGCAGATTTTTCAAAAATATTTGATAACAGTTCAGATTTTAAAACGTGCGAGAATAACAATTAGATTTCTACCACATTAGTAGTACAAAATTGTTGAAAAATAAAAGAAGAATAACCACCAACTTTTGAACTGTTTTTCGTAACTAAAGTTGGTGATTCTGTATTTTATTTACCGGGATAATTTGGGCATCAATGTAATTTATAGCTAATGAGATTTATTTACTAAATATACATTTCTATCATCTTTGGTATAATGAAAAGTTTAGAAAAAATGAGAGTTTATAATTATAATAAGTATTTTTTCGTATTGTATCGCTCTATTTATCATAATATACATAGTTAGGTATATAATGTAGAATCCAAAATTCAATTACTTACTTATAAAACGTTTTTCTATTACGGTCTCCATGGTAACTCAGTGAGCGTTTTGGTTACTTTGTCGCTCGAAGAGTGATAAAGTAAATACGCTCGCTCCTCGGCAAAGGGCAACTTTTCGCTCGGTTGTAGAAAAAGTAATTTTTTGACACGCTGTTTATATATTTACTCATTTTCGAAAAAGACAGTATTTGATATTTTGCCAGGCACATTCTTTTTACTGATGAAACTTCAGTGGAGTATTAGTGATTTCTTAGAATTCAGGTGGTGGCCAAGTCAAAATCCCCATTTCGTGATTGAATGAAAAGATCAGTTTTCTTCAGTAATCTCAATAGAAAATTAGTGTTTTTTTTTTTGGAGTAAAACTTAACCAAGAGAAATGTCTCAATTTTCTGAAGGCTGCATATACCTCCACCTGGAATATTCTTCTTCTCTTTCAGACCACACTGACACTCCGGTATTAGACATGATGATAAATTATTGTTTTTGTAGGGCTTACTCTAATATGATTTTCAATATATTCGAACTAAGAATCGTACGGGAATATCTTTGTATGGATGTTTAATTAGTAAATCAAACTTTCAATCAATACCAATAATTCTTGTTAAACATATCTCATTTACGACTTCCCAAAAACTGAAAAAAAAAGTATATGTGGGATATTTAGACCTAAAATCGAAAATATTTAAAATTTGTTTCTAAGTGTTACATTTATTCATAATCTGACAACAATATTTCACTTCAAATAATTTTTTCAAATCATCAATATTTTTTAATATTTCTCATATTCACAATCGGAGTTCAGATAGATGTAGAGATGTTTATCAAGAATTACATTTTCTGAAAAATCAGTAGGTACCTATAGTAAAAGTCTCCCGTGTACTTTAAATGGTGGGCACTGTATAATGTAGATGAAATTGAAGAAATGTAATTATTTCTGAAATATCCAGTATAATTGAAAATAAGACGTTAAAGGCGCAGTCTCACGATTCAAGATTAATTGACCGGTTATAGTTGATGAACAAAAGTGGAGTACGACTTGAATCACTTTTCGTTCACACATTTCAACAGATCTGATTCAATTCGAACATTTTCGAACAATTCCAACATGAACCTTTTAAAAATATTGCGAATCAATTTTATCTAAAAAGGGATTTATTTTTGAAAAGTACGTAATTGGACTGAGAGGATAAATTCATGAAATTTGGTGTCTTACTGGACTTTTTTAGCGAAAAAAAAATCATTCTATTTGGCTTAAAAATGTATATTTCATAAGAGTGCTTCTTTTTAAATGGGTCACTCTGTATTTGAATACATTCGAATCTAAATTATTAAGGTTTTGTGCCTGCTCGAAATGAAAAACGTCCAATTACCCTATTTTCGGAACCTCGAACTAATTGATTGTTTTTTTTTTCAGAGACATGGATACGCTCATCCATCTTCTGAAAGGGAGTCTCGGAAGTGGTATTCTTGCTATGCCACTGGCTTTTTCTCATGCCGGGCTATTCTTTGGTCTGTTCTGTACTTTTGCGATAGGTGTAATCTGCACGTACTGTGTTCACATTCTCGTAAAAAGTTCTCACGAGTTATGTAAAAGATTAAAAGTACCATCCTTAGGTTTCGCCGAGATCGCAGAAGCAGCATTTCTTGCCGGCCCAAAAGCATTCCACCCATGGGCCAGATTCGCTAAAGCCATGATAAACCTTTTTCTTGTTATAGATCTGCTAGGTTGTTGCTGTGTTTATATAGTATTCGTTTCCAAAAATCTCAAACAAGTAGCTGATTTTTATGCTCCTGCAGAATACCATTTAGACCTTAGAATATACATGGCCGCATTATTGCCTCTGTTAATAGCCACTAATCTGATCCGAAACTTGAAATATCTCTCGCCACTATCCATGATTGCCAATTTATTAGTAGCTGTAGGTTTGGGTGTCACGTATTACTACATTTTCACCGATTTGCCTCCAATCGATACCAGAGCTCCCGTAGCAAGTTTCTCCACATTACCTGCATTTTTCGGCACTGCCATTTTTGCTTTGGAAGGTATTGGTGTAGTTATGCCTTTGGAAAATAACATGAAGTCTCCCAAGCACTTTATTGGCTGTCCTGGAGTTTTGAATACAGGAATGTTTTTTGTAGTGATGCTCTATGCTATAACTGGATTCTTTGGATATCTCAAATATGGAGATTTAACAAAAGTTGGCAGCATCACACTCAATCTTCCTGAAGTGCCGTAAGTGAAAATTCAAATATTTTATAATTAATCTATTACCGATGGGTGGTATCGTGTTGACTCAATTTGAAGCTAGTTTTTCCATGACAAATTTTTTGAATTCAACAATGTATGATATATGTAACTGGAAAAACATTTGTCTCGTTTGCGTAGTTATACTTGGTAACTACTGTCCATTTTATTCTCAACTCATTTTTTGTTGACATTGTAGCTTTATCTAGCTTGATCATTCTCAAATTTGATACGAAATTGCCACTTTGTTTTCGAATTTGATAATCCATCAGTAAAGTAACTATTTCATTAGGTAGAATCGTAAAAAGGGGCACCAATTGAAAAAAAATTATTACATAGATACCATTTTATTTTTTCCTATTCGATCAAACTTTGAGTTAATCATAACCTATGCTACCAAAGCGAACAAAATTAGTACAAGATCTATGTGACACGATCAACACGATACAATACATCGTTAAGAAATTCTTCTTTTAAATAAACACATGGTTATTGACTAGCTTGAAAAGATGTTTTTAAAATACTTATTACGAGTGTGTTTTGAGCTGATCAAAATCCTGCTGTAAAACTTCAACACTAAGGTATACACGATTAAATTTCCGTAGATTTTATCATCTCCGCGACATGTTTCCATACACGGTATCTTTCTCAAGCGAATAGTAGTAGGGTAGAGTGGGGGAATGGCGGTAAGCTGAGCCAAATTACATACAAAAAATATTATCTTTCTGTTACATGTAAATATCATTTATATGCTAGACTGTGTGATACTTCTTGATTCAAAATAATGAATTGTCAAAAAGTATCTAAAACCTGACAATGTCATGCCTTTTACCGATATTTCCCCACTCTGCGGGTAATGACGGTCAGCCAATTTTCAATGCTTTTTGTATTAGGATCGCACTTCTTGAGAAAATAATAAAACATTAAAATTGATCAGAAAGCAATTCGTTGAACCTGCTGGGGGCTAACACCATAAAAAATATCTGATAGGTATTTTATAAGGTAAGCTAGAATAGCTTCTTCCTCCAATGATAACGTACATTGTCTTCCCATACGTGGAATGGTTGTCTTATTTTTCATTTTCTTTCCTGTAGTGCGCTGAATGGAATATGGAATTTTTGGCTTGATGATCCTCTTCAATAATTCGCAAGGCATTTTGAAGTTGCTCGGAGGTCTATTTAGCTTTGTTTCCTTTTTCGATATAATTGGCACATTGATTAAAAAACAAACAAAAACTAAAATGTATTCCACATAGTCATAAGAACGCATGTGGGGTAATACGGGTCACGGCCGGTATTTCCGAAAGCAATTTGGCAACATAAACCTAACCCAAAATTGTTCCTCAACATTTGAGAAAGCAGGATCTAAACAACAAGTTATCCCTAAGGCTACGTGCAAAAAAAAATAATGCATTTGAACACTTACTTTGGTTTAAATTCGTCAAAATATTATAATATAACCTGGCCATAACTTGATCTCGACACCACATCTAGCGCACTGCAGACTGGAAATCGAAACTCGGTGGATTTAACTCGAGTCGATCGAACGAGGTGCCTACGTTTATTGAGGAACAAGTTGAGTGACCGGAATTGCCCATCTGACCGGTATTTCCCCACTTTCCCCTACATCACATCAAAGATAATAAAATCTGTAGTAATTTAATCGTGTTTACCTTAGGGTCATATGCTATGGATTTCTATTGAAGTTACCGATACGCCAATCCAAACTTTTACAGAAGTTCACTTTAATTTATCAGGTCGTAATCCAAATTAATTTCACCAAGACCGAAATTTTAAAGCCGGGACCAGACTATGCAACAAAATATGTTGAATAACAAAGTTTTTCAACAGATTTGTTTTACAAACAAAATAATGTACACCATTCTTTCATCTGGTGGTATGTGAAATGGTGTCAAACGTTGAGTAAGCAAAAGCAAGAACACGAAATTTCAAACATATTTTTAAAGGAATAGCATTGCCGTTTCACGTCACAATCAACCCGATTAGAAAACGCCCATTGGCTGCATGGGAGAGTACGTCACAAAGAGCTCCAATATTAGTAGCTTTGAAATTTGCTGATTTTTAGAAACGAATGGGAACGGCTGTAATTGACATTTGACTACAAAAATATTTTCTGGGTTCATTCATACAGAATTAGTCAAATGTATGGACTCGCCCATTTTTCTCAGTTAGAACTAACGAAAAAATGTTCGAATGAAAGTTGAAGGGTATTTTATAAATTTAAATATTTTTTGATGTACCATGGTGAAGGAGTAACGTCATCGGCAATTTCTTTAAATAGAACCAAATGTCATTTTAAGAATCGTTAAAAAGCTTGTTTTTTCCCGCTTCGGTAATATTAATATTACTTCAACTCTCTCGATAGATACAGTATGTTTCGTAATTTTGGTCCACCTCTGTAATTCACTAACCTATTAGTTGATTTGTTCAAAAATTTACTCACTTGGGGAATGTAGCCAGACGGATACTCTAGCGATACAGCAATTTGAATCAGACAGTGGCGTGCGTGAGTTTTTATAAAAAAAATGTGAGTTTTTATTTAAAAAAATGCTATATCAACAGCTATGAAGACAACGTGCTACAAGCGAGTAGCCAGCACGAAGTCCAGATCTTACACTACTTGACATTTTTCAATACGTGTCAAAATTATGGTCTATGTTGACAGACCTAATGGACATTTAATACAGTAATTTTGTATAAAAATGTTTTTTTCTTTTTATATTCAATATTTCTTCAACTATGAATTGATCCTTGAAATTATCTCAAACATCCTAAGTGAAATATCTTAATGAAGCAACTCTGTTAATGTAGCATATGAAAACTTACGTACGCCACTGTCTGATTCAAACTGCAATATCGCTAGAATATCTGTCAGGCTACTTTCCCCAATTGAGTAAATTTTTTAAAAAACCAAGCGATAGGTAAGTGAATTACAGAGGTGGACAAAAAATTACGAAACAAACTGTACCTATCTATCGAGAGTTGAAATAATATTAGTATTACTGACACGAGAAAAAAAAACAAGCTTGCTAACCATGCTATACATTGCATGGATCCATTTAAAAAAATTGCCAACGACGTCACTCCTCAACCAATGGCATATCAAAAAAATAAAGGAATTCATCAAAAGGTGCAGAGTGAAATACCCTTCAACTTTCATCCGAACTTTTTTTCGATGGTTCTAATATTAACTGAGATAAATTTTTGTTACATAGTCTGGACCCGGATTCACACATCAAGAGATCATACTGTACATACAAATATATATTAGCACTACATATGAATTTGAATTGAATCGTCCAAAAACTTTATACTTTTCTTCTTTTTCAGACTTGCCCAATCAGTTAAGATAATGATTGCGGTGGCAATCTTCTTCACCTATGCCCTGCAGTTCTACGTGCCCATGGAAATCATCTGGAAGGCGGTAAAAAATAACTTTGAAAGAAAAACATTGGCAGAATACAGTATCCGAGTTTCATTAGTGATTGTCACTGTTATATTAGCAATTCTCATACCCAATCTTGGAGGATTTATCTCCTTAGTCGGAGCCGTATGTCTGTCCATGTTGGGTCTTATTTTCCCAGCTATCATTGATTTAGTCACATTTTATGAAGACCCAGGTTTGGGCAGGTTTCAATGGCGGCTATGGAAAAATATGTTCCTTATATGTTTCGGTTTGTTAGGTTTTGTAACCGGGACATATGTCAGTATACAAGAAATCATAGAGGGTTGAGAGAGTAAATATAGATTTCCCAGTGTTTCTATCGTCTGCTTTGCAGGGAGTCTTGGTAGAAACAACCACTGCCACAGGGTTTTCCACACCGGCTGGAACCCGGTTATTCTTTTTTCGACTTGTTCAACGTTCAGCAATAATGGATCAGCTGAAAGTACGTTTTTAGCATCTTAGTACACATTCGTTAATTTCTCGTTGATCAAGAACTGCTTGAGAACATCTGTCAGAGAGAATAAATCAAAGTGAGTCATCGATGATCAGATTAAAGAATAACTGACCGGATAAAACTAATATGAATATAATTTCGAAGACCAGCCCGTTAGTACTAGAATGATGTCTTGAAGATCAATATAAGACGAAACCTAAATGGTTCGACTCTTTTTGGAAACTAGTCTTTTCCCGATTCGTGACTGAAAAAAATAAGTCGAATTACAAAATACCTCTTCCTACTGAATACTAATTGGAAATGTAACTTATAAATTCAGTGGAAGATATATTAAATATGTTATCTATCAATCTGTTACCAAGACATGCATGGTTAACAAATCAAGAAACAAATAATAAAATTAACAACCTCATTGACATAAACTGGTAAAAACACTTGCCTATAATCGTAAATTGTAGATAGTTACTCATAGGTTGTTTGGTTCATAACTCATAAATCAGGTCAAGAACTAGAACAGAAATCAGCTAGGTAATTATGCTTCAAATCAAGTACTTACTTTGCCACTTTCTTACATCCTCTCCGTACTTTCAAATCCCATAAAAACCTGAAAATGTACGATAAGTCATACTATCTACAATTTGCGAACAAGAGTTTAGTCAAAATAATTATATCCAATTTTCCAATCGCATGTTCAACTGATCCATTTCAACACTGAATAGTGCCGATATTTATGTAAACGCCATCTAGCTATACTTTTAGTTATGTTGTTGATGTAAGCATGACTCCCTGTTCTTACAATATCACAAATCAACAGGTTTCTGACAAGAAATGTCTTCCTTGGAAAAAATATATTTACAGTCAAATTAACCAATTTTCTGACATAGTGAAGTGCCTGATTTGTGATACGCTAAAACCAAAAATAGAACATCTATCAAAATATTGAATTTATGACGGTAAAGAAACGCTGCGCTAAGTTATTAGAGAGTAGACTGCAGTTTCAACTGTGATTTTCAGACGATAACATTGTCTAAAATTATTCATCATTCTTTATTTCGTATAGTGAGAAACTCATCAACCATTAAACTATTTTTATTTATGTGATTGTGATTTTTTAAGAATTATTTATTTCTAAGCTCATTATAGTGTTTCATTGTCAGTGTTCATTTCTTGTTAACAGTTTTTCATAGCCACTATTGCCCACTTTATTGAGTTCATATATCTGTAAATTATTTTATATGAATCGTAAAAATCACAGAAAAGTATATTTTTCAAAAGAGCTTATTGAAATTGGAAGTTACGAAGTTGGTTGATTTTGTGATTATTATGATTTATTTCAAAGACAGCAAATTTGTTCTCGAGAAGACGACTACTTAGAATATTGTTCCTGAATCATTAATCGTGAAAATTTCGTCAAACTTTCTCTAATAACAAATTTTGCTGCTGTACTTCCCATACGGTTAATCCATTCTGTTCATAGCTCATTCAAACAATTATTCAAATATCTTGAAACAGATTGGATTAAGTGACTGATTTCGTTGCAAAGGAGCAAACGATTGTTTTCCTTACTCTCTCCAATTTCTCATTAATTTTCAACTAAGTATATTACTATAGTCATTACTAATGAGCGAAACCTCGTTTACTCCACTTGCGACAATTATATTTATTTTTCTAAAAAGTGCTATTCATTAATTGAAATACCGAATCCTTAAAATCACTTATTTCGACAGGTATCTTTATCGTTACTGTTTCGTCAGATAAATATTCAAGTGAATTAAATGAATCGGTATTATTTTGATTTTAAAATGTACCCTTTATATTCCAGTAGAAGTTTTGAACGCTAACAAAAGAGAACACAGTAAGAAAATCAGTATTTATAGTTCCAAAGGAACTGTGTGACTTGGTGCCTTAATACCTGAATCTGGATTTTTTTCTCCAGATGATGGAACAGAAGTTGAAAACAGGGTTTGGTTATGAAAGACGAAAATACTTTTTGGATACGTTCTCAAACACACAGAACAAAATATTTCGGTTCGATATGTTTCTGTAAACATATTATTCAAAATTCAGGTGGTTTAATTTTTGGAAAATTTCCTTTTCTTTTCGGTAATTTACTCAATGGGTTATCTTTTTTTTAATCTTTGACGAAAATACTTTTTGGATACATTCTCAAACACACAGAACAAAATATTTCAGTTCGATATGTTTCTGTAAACATATTATTCAAAATTCAGGTGGTTTAATTTTTGGAAAATTTCCTTTTCTTTTTGGTAATTTACTCAATGGGTTAAATTTTTTTTTTAAACTTTGACGAAAATACTTTTTGGATACGTTCTCAAACACACAGAACAAAATATTTCAGTTCGATATGTTTCTGTAAACGTATCATTCCAAATTCAGTTTGTTTAATTTTTTTTTTTTTCAATTCTTCTATTCTTTCCATATTTCATTATCTGTGTGCCTGTGTGTTTCCCAACATCGAATGGTTTTGTAGAAATATAATATATTGAGACAAATTTGACCTAAAACATATTGATAATTAAAAAAATCAAATACTAAACACCACTTTTTCCTTATTATTTTTATTCGAAAACCTGACTATGTTAATTTTGTCTCGAGATATTAAGAGAGTAAAGAGTGATATGGAATTCATGTGCCAAGCGTTTCGGATAAATAGTTATTTTTACAATTCCTAGTATTATTTAGTCTTCGTGCATGAATTTGATACCTAATTGGAATTGAGTCATTAGTTCCCAAAAATTTTTGTTATATTAATATCGAATAAAAGAATTCAAAAATGAATAAAAATCGTTTTTTTCCTTTCCATCTTTCATTTCATTCCTGATTCTCAGAATGCCAATCGTTCAATATTTTCTCAATTTTTTTTTTAAATGAAACAACAGTTCAAGATCTACTGTGAAAATATTATAATTATTCAAGAACGCGGTCCTAGATACAACCAATCCAAAATAACCCCATCTATCAAACGTCCTACAAAGTACGAAATCAGAAAACAACTACTTTCCCTGTTAATACCGCAACGGCCATTGAGTTATATGTGATAAATACTTGTGGAATGTTCCTGAAGGACACTATTGCTTCTTTTGTAACAGAATTGAAGAAATTTATTTGATTTAAACGGAATCACCTACAGACCGGTTTCTAGGTGCTCCTTCATCAATGCGAGAGTAGGAAAACAATCACCTACATCACTTTACCTATGACCACCGAATCTCATTTGTTTGATTCCCGTGCAACGGTTCTATAATTAAACAGGCTTATATCTACCATAACTTCAATGAGATCGTAGAAAAAATGCGGTATGTAGCGCGTTTATTAAATCCTCGTTTATTGAACACTGTTTATTGAAAGGACGTTTATAAAACTTTTTACATAATATACTATTACAACTTTTGATAACTTTGCTATGAAGAATAGCTTCTACAGAAAGGTCCTTATCGGTTTTGAAGTGATCAAAACACGTTGAGCGGCGCTAACATCCACGAAATTCATTCAGTATAACAAATACAAAGAACAGAATATTTTTATGGTTTATCAGTTTCACCAACTTTAGTTATTAGCTCTCTGAGCTGTCATTTTGTGGAAGAGTTCAAAGCATGTTCAAAAACATCATGTTCGTTCTCTTATTCTAAGACATTATTTCATTTTCTGACCCCTCAACAAAAAGCTGTTACAATAAGTAACGCACTCGTTTTTCATATGAGTCATAAGATGCCATCTAAAACGAATAAAACACTGTCATATTCGAATTCTTTCAATATTTTTCATTACAAAGCACAATACATCATACTTATTAGGTAAAATTTCCAGCAACATAATAAAACTAGACGTAATGATGAAAAATTTACATCAGAATACACCCTACATTATTCAAACTTTACCTAGACCATGTGAAAGAAAAATAATAACTTTTGATACAGTTCAAATGTGACAGACGAACCCAGCTAAATTCATACAGACACTATATTTGTATTGCCGTTCTGTAGAATGAGGAGATGAACACCAGAAGACGTCATCATTATTCTTTGGCGGTTTGTTCCCAACACTATTATTGACTTACAGGATAACAGTGAAATATGTCATTATAGACGAAATGTGACACCACAATGTGGTATATATGGAGGATAAATGTAGGAATTAACATGAAAAACTGGCATGTTACAAACAGGACAAAACCGTTGAACGTCTATCAACGTCGTGTCGTGTGTGAGCATCTGAAAGAAGACGTCTGTACAAGTTTTGACGCTCAACGTGTTAAACACAGGTAGCCGAGTGGTTAGGATCACCGCTTTTCAATAATTCTGGCTGTCGCCACGAGATAGTACTAGAAATAGCACTTTACAAGGTAAGACCTCGTTAATCCTTGGCACGCACAAGTTTCGACTTTTGAGGACTACCGTTCGTAAGGGTACGACAGCTGGTTAACGGACTAAACAATTTTATATTTTTCAACATGACTGGAACGTGTAGCAGGTCTTGCCCTTTTCCAACTCCACGTCCGAGATATTTGAATAAATACAGAAAATTAGATTATTTTGCAGACTCAAAACTGGTTCTCTAGTTATGATATTACGCACCCCTGGAAATGTTTTATGCCCTCCCATCGAAAAACTTGACTAGATCCACCCTTGAACTTGATTGAAACACTTCAACTCGCCAATTATATTTCTATTGTACAAGATCGTATGGAGGGATGTTCACAGATAAATCTGTGAAATCGAATACATTCGTCAATATATTCGACCCTTATCAGATAAATTTTATAAATTCTTTCCGCCCAAAAGCCATCCGACGAGAAATATAGTATTAATGAGAGTTCATGAAAACGAAAACACAGATGCACCTGGCTCTCGATATTTACCGTGAACGTCGAGAAAATATAGGTTATGGTGGAGCAAGAATCGATTGTAGCACCACCAAACTTGGCATGCTAGTAGTTGGAACCATGAGAAACACGAAAAAAATGGTTTACCAAGGTTCCAGTGGTGGTACATATTTTTCATTCGTTTAAAAATTAATAAATACATTTTTGCTGTAATCTTGGAAAGTATATGATTTATCGAAAAAATAACTCAACAGTGTGAAAGACAATTCAATTCTTCACAAAAATGATTCCTAGTAATTTTTTACGAAATGCAGTCGTTTTCTCAGAAAACGTGATTGAACGCCGAATTCAAATTTTAGGTACACCCTTACCCGTCGCTGAAAGTTCTGGCGGAGCCGAATATTTGATTGGTCATATAACTCTGCTAAAAATGATCGGAGAAGGAAAAGGAAAAGTTCTTATCGTTTCTGAAGGTTCCTACCTTCTCGTGCAAATATAATATGCGAGTATTTGAGTACCTAAAATGTGTTTTGTCGGACTTCACGGATATGTTTGTGGGTGATCAAAAAATCATGAATAATTTTGAAAATATGGAATTATTATCCTAAAGCAGCAACCCACACCCTCTTTGGACTATATGCAACAATTTTAAAGTAGTGTGACAGGTCCCACTTATACATGCCAAAAAAAAACTTTGTTTTACTCCTGCCTCATTTTCAACTTACCGATAAAATAGACATTCTCTTCACTAAATGTTGAAAATAATCGCTCATTCATATCCTGCATATATTTAATAAAGCGATTGTGAAGTGCAAACCTCAAGCTTGAAATCACATACTTCATTTTTTATGTAGGATGTGTATGAGCGATTATTTTCAACATTTACCGAAGAAATTGCCGGGATTATGGGTGAGTTGAAAACTGAGGCAGGAGTAAAACCCTGTTTTTTCTTTGGCATGTATAAGTGAGACTTGTCTCATTAGCCTTAAATCGTTGCATATGGTCCAAAGAGGGTACTGATTCCTGCTCCAAAATTATTATTTCATATCAACTAAAATATCCATGACTTTCGGATCATCCGTAATATGAATATCGTAGAAGGGTTACGTGAAGTGGGACAAAACACATTTTAGGTACTCAGATACTCACATGTTATATTTGCATGAAGAAGTAGAAGTCTTCAGGAAGGATATGCACTTTTTCTTTTCCTTCTACTATAATTTTTATCAAAGTTATGATAAATCTAATTTTCGCCCTGCCTGAACTTGCAGTGGCGGGTTAGGGCGGGCATGAAATGTGACGTAGGCGTTAAACCACGTTTTTTAAGAAAACGAGCGTATTTCATAAGGTATAACTGAAAATCATTCTTGTGGAGAATTGAATTATCTCTAAACATATCGAAATCGTATTTTGATAAATCTTATATTTTTTGAAATTTCAACAATTTTTTTTTAATGAAAATTCTTCAGGTTCCACCCCTGATTTTTTGGTTAACAATTTTTTTTCTAATAATACATGATGTCGAGATGTTATATGCCAAGTTTCAGAGTGCTACAATTAATTGTCCTTATCGGTGCGGTCTTGTCAAATGTATACAAGGCTTTTCATATTGTTTCGATGGCTACTCTGAATGTACCTACCTCAATAATAATAATAATAATAATAGCCCGTTCAGCAGAATCTTACAATGAAGCTGCAGAGACTGAGCTACTCCTGCAGCTACACAGGGCTTCAACACCTTGGTATATCGTTGTCGCATACTGGGAATAGAGAGAAGTCACAGACAGTGGATGCAGAGTGTGTCGTGGGGCTCCCGAGACCATAATCCATTTGCTCTCAGTGTGCCCAGCTTATGCGGCCTCAGCCTATATCCACAGACATAACGTGGCGCTACGAGTGTTATACGATACTTGTAAGCTATAGAAGAGGCATACCTGTGTTGGCTCATACTCCGGGTGATATTCATATATCGAGATTTACTCTTTGAACTCCGCAGGCTCTACCCAAACATTCTGTTGAAATGGTGGAATAATCAGAAAGATTTACCGGCAAATATCTTAGCCGGACGAATGCACAAGGCGTCCTCCTTAAATCACTTCGTTTATTCAGGGAACATGACTCTTGGACACGATAATCACTCAGCCTACGGACGTGGTTATACTGGCTATTTTCATTGAATAAGTGAGATAATATGGTTGAATTGATGGAGAAGAGAGAAACATAACTCGAGAATATAATTTTACTGTAGACGGACTTCCACAACTGCAATGCTGTGAGAGTAGTAAGCTCGCCTGCTCTGTGCCTAGAAACTAAAGGATTATATACAGGGTGTTTCCGAAATTGAAGCAATTAAGAAAATGGGTTGTTATTTGGATACTGTAACCATAAATGGCAAGAATTTTCGTTTTTTGAAATTTTCGAAATTTTCATTACAATTGTATGAAATCGCTTTCAGTTGCCTTTTTTTGGGAGACACTAGTTTGATTCTCCAGGCCACAGCGTGTCTGCTCGCTGGCAGTGTTTCAGCGCGGTTGGCGCAGTGATTACCAAAAAAATTTTTGAAAACTTTAAAATTCAATATCTCCCAATTTTTTTTTTTACAAAAATGTATTCTTTCATTTAGTTTTGTTTTGTTATTTTTTACTCCCCATTTCATTTATTGCTTCAATTTCGGAAACACCCTGTGTTAAGTTTTCATTGTTATACCTAATATATTTAGTTTTTAGTTTTTCTCTTTTTGAAATAAGTACTTTTTTGATAATTATTACTCTTACAATTTACCCTTTAAAAATTGGAATACCCCGCCTATGGGTCGATGTTGCTGGTATACATTTCCAATTGAGAATTTATGTTTTTTACCTTTTGTCGCGAAAAAGAGAGTTGAAGATTTTGATGTGGGACACAAGAATAGTTCAGTTCAATATTATTTTCGGAACAATTAGTGCTCTACTACTCCGCTCCATACTTTTGCTTGGTGTTAGTGCAAATTACGCAACTTTGGATTACTCATTACATAGTGCTTGCATGCTCTGTAGCTTATAGTGCAAACCTTACGCCGGTTTGGATTATTACATTCCAGTAGGTATGATATCCTGTCATTGAGGGCGCCCTCTCATCAATGGAAGACAACATACCGGAATAAAGGATATAAGAAGACTCTGGTAAGTCCTATTACATCATTTATTCACTCTCTCGCGCGCTCTTCATTCACCTAAATTCACAGTCCACTAGTTCTCCACATTTATTGCTATCATCAATACAAAACACCCTGTATATCGCATCTTCGGGATCGAGGCTGATCCGGCTAACGAAGTGGCAGATATGCCACGTATCGGTCTGGTTAATTTTGTATTGTTTGCGTTTTGGAAAAGAAAATCTGCAAATAGCTGATTTCTTGAACTGCAAAGTCTCGTAAGTCAACTTCCAGTCCTTAATTCAAAAACAAGACTTTGCAGTTCTATGAATTCGCTATTTGCAAACTTTCCCTCACAAAAATATACGAGCAGTACAAAATCGACTTATGACGGGTATGGTCCGTATATATCCCTGGTTACTCTGGTTGGTAGTTTATACCAAATTCCTAAAAATTCGATGACTAAATTTCCTGAAACTTCGGTGATTTATCTGTCATTAGAGCAACCGTACTTTTTCCTCGGTAACTCGGGACCTCTTGTCATTTGTCAATTGATATAATTTCATTGATTGCCAGATTTAAAACTTTGGATCAAAAATATAATATTTATCTTAAAAAATGTCTTTGGGTTTGAGAGCATTACTTTTAATTGGTTTTTGAAAAAAACATACTTTCAACAAATTTATTTCAAATTGTTGACCAAAGTCAAGTGACAAGGGGTCTGTATATGTGCAGCTGGTTGCTTGAAAACTCAGCAACCGCTACTTACCGATCTGAAATGTTCGGCGATATACGGACCATACCCGAGGTATTGCACTTGAACCATCGCAATGCAGGGCGTCAGAACCCGCAAGGTGGTTAACAACACCTAGCCCCTGAAGCTACAACAAGTTGCAAAGGCGGATGTGGAGATTCAAAATATTCTTTTAAAAGAGACAAAATCAACCCTGCATTATATGACGCCGCTCAGACTCTGTTCCAAACGGAGATGAGGGATACCACCCCTCTAATTGTGAGGCATGAGCGACGCATACATAAGATGGAAGCTAAAATGAAGTCGGCGGGACACTCGTCTGGAATCTAGTGTATGGTGTAGTTGGAGGCCAATAGACCGTTGATCTAGTGGAGACTTTCTGGAAGGATATCTAATTTTCCGGAACCACTCAGCGTAGATACTCCAGCCCTATCTATCACACTATAAAACTTTCTGCCGGAGGCTTCGTCAGCCTGAGCGCAATGGTTTGCACAACCCGAAAGAGTTCGATAGGTCCTTAAAGAAGACTCGAAAAACTCTGTTGCTATAGGCCCTGATGGGTTCAATTACTATAGGCGAAAAAACATTTCCTCGTGGCTAGATGGATAACAACATATTCCAGATAGGTTTGTTTAGAGGTGAACCGTGCTCATCCCCAAAAGCAGGGATTTGTCAGATCCTAAGATTTAAAGACCAATTACATGCTTGAAAGGGTGTTAGACAATGCTTACTCTTCACAGTTGATCCGATGTGTGGACTCCATATACAGTGAACCGATCAAACAGTGAGTTGCACTGAAATGTGATGCTGCTTTGAAAGGCTCGTTTTACAATAAGATCTGGTGAAGTCAGAGTCAAACAGAGTAAGTAACCTTCAAAAGGGTCGTAATTCAGGAAAACTCCTCCAGCCCCTTTTTTGCATCTTACTATTACCATTGTTTGTTATATACTCGTGGATACAGCTGCGGACCCCCGGGGCATGATGCCACACATTTATAGCACATGGATGGCCTAAAACTATATTCCTCGGAGCTACATCAGTCCTTGAGGGTGGTGGAAGGGTTCACGCATGCTATCGGAATGTAATTCAAGATTGACAAATGTGCCACTGGCTTAATCTTGACAAAGACAATGCGCAAGGAATACGGAAAGAATGTAAGGTTCATAGACGGAAGCATCCTACATCATCTTGATGCCGGAAAGACGTATACTCATCTGGGGATTGAGCAGCGTCAACACAGTTGAAAACTCTCTCCACGGCGAGTATCATCAGCTTTGAGTCCGGGAAATCTTCACCCATCACGCGGTAGACCAGATTTTTGAGGACACCATCCTGGGAAGCCATTGTGTATCCCTTGGTCTCCGACTTCAGCCCACTTGACCTGATCAAAGCGGAGGTCAAATTTTTGGATAAGTCAAGGTCTTCGATGTTCTTGAAGAAGATCCTATTCATTGGCTTATATCCTTATGTAGCTATAGGAGTACTTCAGTCTCCGCCGCTGAACCGGCTCCAACTCGGTGACAAAGTTTGGATTAACCCGTTCAAAGTCGAAAACGAGACAAAGTTCATCGACTGCACGGGATGCTGACTTAAACAGATGTCGTCATCAGAACTATTGGGAAAGAACAAACCTCCTACTACTAAGAAGAGCTACGACAACTCGACGTAAAACCTCGCAAAATGATGTTCAAATGAGCTTGCATCCCAACTTGTCCATTCCACTGTCATACATTTCCAGGCAACAGAGGGAGTCCATGGAATTTTTAGTTTTAGTCTCCATAACATAATGGAGCATGTCATCAGGATCAGATCACCTCTGCATGGTCCGTGACCAGGAAAAATCAGGGATCCGGACACTCGTCTTCCAAGCAGCAGCCCGTGCCCGTGACGATGAACTTAGTCTGGTATTCGACGGTGAACAAGGTGAATTTGAAATCGTTCCACAAAAATCTCATATTAAAGCTGCGGAGAATGATGTATTTCTGCATCAGCTACACATGCTAAGATAAGCCAATCCAAAAATATTGAAAAACTTGGCTTACCCAAGAATCTCCAGGATGGGTATAGAGATCCAAGACAAAAGATGCAGAACGCGTCGTGGGGTTACTGAGGCCATGAAACATTCTTAGCCTATATCCACACTAGCATAACGTGGCGCTACAATTTTTATACTATCATCTGCTACGACAACACTACTAGACAAGAAAACTGTGTTGCCTTTTTCTCCGGGGGATATTGAGTGCCGGTTTAACCAGGGGTCTCTTGGGTGATATAGCACCAGTCTGGCAAAATCTTTAGGGCGGTACGACTTGATGTCTGGCTGGTCGGCTCTGCTTTGAATGACAAGTTGATGCCGCCGCGTCCAGCGTCCGCAGGTCGCATTGCAAGGGAAAAAATATTTGGAGGCGTGCTTACATGAAGAAAAAGAAATAGACGGGTTAGGCGGTTCCAAAATAAACTAATAAATGGTGAGATGTGAGATAGGTATATGTTTCATTCACGACTAATACATAATGTAAGTATTATACTTGGGGTTTTTGCGGTATAATGCCATATGTTATTCCCTTAGGGAATAATGGCGAGGGATTAAGAGTCTTTATTCCCTCTTCTACTCCTATCACAAAATGTTTTGAATTAATTATTACCATGGAAACAATATAACCAAACTCAGAAGTGTCATTGTCAAACGCGTACTGTTTGTGTATTTTCATTGAGATGTATGAAAATGAAGAATAGTTTATAACTATAGCTGCAGCAACAACATCTACCGTAATACCGCAAACCTTGAAACCCATTTATAATAAAACGTGCACAACCTTCAACGAAAGGCATCTTCGAAATAAGGTCAAACTCATTTTCCGTAAATGTTCTGATGTTCTCTATTTCGCCGAATGAAGTGCAAAATACAAACCATATTCATTATGGCCATTCTATTCAATGATTGAATACATGTTGAAACCGCTGCTTTTTTGTACTCGCGTGTTTGTCAAATGAGGCGCTCATACAATAAAGTCCTACTTTACGAACTTGTATCATAAATAACTAATCTTATTTAATTTGTATTTTCGTCAAACGGCTGCACCCTTACGAGTAACCTTCAGAAGTCATAGACGGGTGACGCCTTATAAGATTATTATACCTAAGAGATACCTACTATTTATATAATGGATTTAGTGATATACATAATAGTTAGAGCGAATGATGGCGCCGATGAGTCGATATGTCGCAGTTCTGTGTTATTTTTGGTGTATGAGGTGTGACGAATTTTCGGTAAAAATTATGATTTTTGGCTATGTTAGTGAGAAATTTTATATTAACCCTTAGCTGGTGACGCGGAGTCTGTCAGACTCCGCGCGCCATTTACTTACACTTTTCCTCCACTATGAATTCGAGCAAGTTCATGTGCGATGCAGTAGCTTCATAACTTTTAGTGTAATTCAAGCTGTGAAAGAGGTATCACAATTGCTCTTTCGCAAACTCGGCAACGTTACTAGTGGAGTCTCTGAGACTCCGTGTCACCAGTTGTGTTACAAATAAAAAACTGCATCATGTCAAAATTTCGCGAAGAAGTTAACCTTTTAGATCCCGATTTTGAAGAAAAGTGTTTACAATGGTATCTATCATATCCAGAATTCTCAAAATAGAGGAAAATCCTGGGGAAACTAAAGAAACTAAATTGGAAATCCGCAAATACTGCTACATATGTCCATCTCAGAAGAAAAGAAAAACATATGTTATATTTGTTTTGAATGTAAAAGACCTATATGCCTCCAATGTTCACGAAAATGCTGTTTGCAGTGCTGTGAAAATAAAAATGACTAGCGTTTATTTTGGCTAACAACTACCGGGTGGTGAATTGTTTAGTTGTTAATTTTTCAGAGAGACATTTATGTTGTGTTATGGAATAATCTCTTTACTTACGCCAGACACGATTTTTAATTCGATTTTTGTCTTAGTTGGTTTATTATCGTTTAAAATTACATTACTCTTTTTTTCATTTAAGATATAGCAATATCTCTGGTATTTCCTAAAAATTGTTATATTGCAAACACTTTTGTTCTTTATTTTGCAATAAAATTATAAAGAAAAGGTTACCTATTAGTTTTTTTCAGATATTGATTTAATTTTTATTTTACTAATATTGTGAAGCTTCATCTTATATATAAGAGTCTATCAGACTCCATGTCACCAACTATGCGACTCAAATGACATGTCACCAGCTAAGGGTTAACATAACGGCAACAAATTTCTGGTGTATATAACGGCAGATCAATAGCAGAACCTTCAACTCCAAAGCTAGTTAAAAGAAGCTTCGTATGAGTGTCGAAAGGGTCAAGAAATCTTATGAAAAGTAAATTCCAAAAACTTGCACTAATCAGTAATATTTATGAATGTCTGTTAAGTTTGAATTCACACTCTGCGCAAAGGGAAGTCATCTATAATTATTTGGTTACAGATAAAAAGTATATCTATCATCAGGTCTTTCTTTCCATTAGCGGTAGAGTGTATCTAATTTAACTGTTTTATCGTCTCAATTATCGATTTTTGGACAAAAAATGAAATATTTATCTAGTATTCATAGTTTCCGAATCAGATAACTTGACATGGCGGAAGAAGTCTTAGGCCAATTCAGATACATGGGTGCTCCCGCACGGTTTATGAAGCACATGCAATTTACAAGCATATGAATTTTTGACCCGTGTGCCTGAAAACTACAAGACCTTTCACATACGTGCCATTCACTTACGTTTCGTGGGTGCTCACCCCGCGTTTTTCAAACACGACAACAGGCACAAAAGTGTGAACGTCGATGGGTATGCATTTCTTATGCAGAGTCAAAAATGCAGGGTGGGCATCCATGTATCGGAATCGGCCTTAAGAGCACTTTCTACCACGTGACTTTTCGCGGATCTGTCTAATTTTACCTATCACACACCCCCCTAGCGCTTTTTCGATCCCCCCAATCTAATATCATTGCGAGGTAATCCAAGCACACCAAAAGTCTTGCATCTTTTTTCAATGTGTCACAGACATCAACTACGTAGGAGTGATACCAATATATGGCGAGAAATACCGAAGTTATCACGTCGATTCCCGAATCGCAAATGAACTGTTGTCAACACTGTAAAGAATAAAGAATTGTCTCTTGTCTCACTTCTCGCTGTTCTCAGCTCTCAGCTGTTGGCGGTGGTTGACAAAATACCTAACCTATTTTTTGTTCATTCATGAATAAATGACAGCACACATTTGAGAGGAAAATGCAACATTATACGATCATTACTTAGTCGAAATATTGGTACCTGGATAGTGAACATATCAAATTATAATTATACCAATCCAAATTGAAGGAAATCTTTAGAAACTTATATCAAAAAATCTTGGTGAATTTCAAACATTTGTTGAATATTTTATTTTCGAAATCCTAAGTGTAGTTATTGAGAAATTACGGAGTGTGTACCTACCTGTTTTTTTGTTTTGTTTCCATTTCTGGGCGATCATCAAACGTATTGTGATCATGACAAATACTTTTTTTTTATGAAATTCGATTCTATAGGTACGAGTTTTTTTCAAATGTGTTTGCATCTATTACGAATTCTATCTGGGGAACGTAGTGACATAGAAATGCTATGAAATTATTGCGGATTACGCAGGTTCTACAGATGTCATGTTTGCTTTTATTTTGATTGTCCTTTTAGGGCCTATTTAGTCAACTTTGTCTTCGTCTCAGTTTTTGTTCTAATCCTAATCTTTAAACCAAGTTGTTTCTACACATTCACATAAGAGCATTTATACAATGCTTTTATCATACAACATTCACTCAAGTTTACAAATTCGTACAATTGGGGGCAGTTTAAATCTATTAGGATTTCTGTAAGAGGTGAAAGCATTAACCTTTATAAAGAAAAGGAATGACTATGACGTAGAGGTATAGTATGTTTGCTAGTATACAGTGTCCTTCAAAAAATTCACATCATATGAGAAAAACTTTTATTAATAATTTATATTGAAAATGACCTACTCAAATGTGGTCACGTGACTTTCGCTAACCGTCCAAAGTAATATTTTTTCACTTATTATTACACGAGAGCTTATTTTTGTCGAAGTAAATTTGACATGTACTCATTAATGAGAATTTTGTTGCCTGACAATTCAACGAAAAAAACTGCCCCTGAAAAAATGACGAGTCCGCAAGACGAGTAATTTTTTCTGGCAGTTTTTTGAGTTGAATTGTCTAATGGCAACAAAATTCTAATTATAAATGTCAAGTTTACTTCGACAAGAAAAAGCTAGAGTGTAATTCGGCAAGACAATTTAATGAATATGTGACATAACGTTATCAAAAATTTGTTTACAATGCTGGTTGTAATGCTATCAAAAGTTAGGTTCCGTTGTGTCGCTGGAAAAGTTAGAGCAAACTTTTTTCGCTGTAATAATGACAAAACACCGCGACATATATATGGCATTTTTAGTGCATGAATTAAATTGTCGAAGTAATCGCTGAAAATATGCTTATTTATTCGAATTTCAAGAAAATTTAAAGAAAAAAGTTGTTTCTTATTTGATTTTCAAAATAAATTATTAATAAAAGTAATATCATGCGAACTTTTTGAAGGGCACTGTAGATGCAGTGCCTCAATTTAGAATGCTGAAAATAATATCATTGTTTTTATTTATGTTCAATTTAAATACTTTGATAAGGAGATTTTACTCAATTCTACATAGCTTTTCAGAACACTAATAATTGTCTACCTTTTTATTTCACAAGAAAATTGACTAATAAATACTTATTATTTTGATTGTCAATTTGAAACTTGAAGGAAAACAAATTTGAAAGGGAAAGGAAAGGAACTTAGCCAATTTACGGCTACGCCGCACTGCACAAAGAGATAGTTTTTTCCGATTGTGCTTTTCCGAAGCTTCCTTGTACTTTCCCATTTTGTCCAAAGCGTTCAACAAAACAAAGTAACAATCAACAATTCATAAACAGAAACGCACAACCAAATAATTATAGAGCACCACGAACTCAAACAATAACCACCAGAAAAATAATATAAGTGCCAATCCCAAGCCCAAGCTAAATGATAAATAAATACCTAATAACCTAACTACCTAACCTGACGTCTCACTTGACACTCCGCCCATCCGCTCGGCTTCAAGGTCGTTCAATGTTGCCATACCTTCAATGTAAAATGCTCGAAACAAACAGTTTCCGATTTGGTCAATGCGGTGGCAGCACCGACCAAAGGCCTATTTTGAATTTTCGTTTATGAAAGAATACGACCTTATTATCAAACCATGGGATTTGATTTTGATTCTAAAAATAATAAAATAAATTGATACAGGGTGGAAAAGAAAGGAAAAATCATTTGTCTGATAAAATCCTTAGTTGCTATTATTATTATTTTTTTTAGCGTTTAAATTGAATCTTGAAGGATATTCCACCCTTCAGTATTTTTTTTGTGAAATTATCGTGAAAACCAGAAATCAATCGGAAGTCCGTGGACTGAGTATTTTTTAATCCCGATTTGATATGTTTGGCCACGTGGTATAGAGCCCTCTTAAAGTTCCATTACTTGGCATATTTTCTCAGGGCCCCAATGCTGAATGCATGATCAATAATACCGAATATAAAATTCATTTATAATATTTTTCAATCGAAAACAAAAAGTGTTATGCAAAAAATGATAATGCCTGCATAGATGAAAATGTCTAAAAAAGTTATTTCATCTTTCGACATCTTCAAATTTATGCAATTTGTCATTTGATCACCACTAAACTGTTTCGCGCCTAATTTCTAATCGCCATATAGCGACTCAAAAACTCAAACAATAAACCAAGAAGAAGAAATACAGATGTATATTAAGGTTATGTGATGGTAAATTGATTATGATTGCAAATAATGCAAATACTATTCAAAATTTACAAAGAATACAAAGGGTAATTTGATAATATTTGGTATAAAGAGATGATAATTGTAATATGGATTTAGTATCTTCTTTCAATTCTTTAGTGGTTAACGGCACACCTTCACAAGTAACCAATTTTGCTGCAATAATTCGTGAAAATCATACAGAATTTCTGCTCACTTCCTTCCCGAATTGCATTAACTTGATAATCACACAGTTGGGGAAAATAGGAAACCTATATCAAGTAAAAGTGGATCAGCCAGAAAACGGCTTGAGCATCACCGAACCCACATATAGTATTTCAACAGTACTCGGAGCTGAGAATATCATCGTTGAAGTAGCTGCTAGATACCTTACTGAAAAGCTGGGTATAAAAAAACAGTTACTGCTCTGTTTAAGTTTGAAAGACTACACTAGAGATTCGATTGATGAAATTGTTCAAGCCATTCAAAAATTTCGTGTGTGTTAACTTTGACCAAGATGGCTCTGATGAAAAGAACTAAACAAGCCGAAAGTTATTTTGGGCAGGTTATAATTGGACCACCAGGTTCTGGAAAGACAACTTATTGTGGAAAAGTATTCAATTTTTACAAAAACAAACTCAATCGAAAAGTACAAGTTATAAATTTGGACCCTGCCAATGAAAATATGAAGTATAGTGCAAAAATAGACATCATGGAGCTTATAACAGTTGAAGATGTCATGAAAGACTTGAATTTAGGACCCAATGGTGCATTGATGTACTGCATGGAATATCTAGAAGAAAATTTCGATTGGCTTCTCAGTCAGTTGGTTAAGATAAGAAACAGTTACTTAATATTTGATATGCCGGGACAGGTTGAACTATACACTCACCATAACTCAATAAAGAATATTTTTGGAAAACTTGAAAAGTTGAATTACCATCTCTGTGCAGTTCATCTAGTTGATTCACATTATTGTTCTGATCCTCCTAAATTCATTTCCACTTTGTTGCTTTCACTTTCCACAATGATGCAGGTTGGATTACCACATGTGAATGTATTGAGCAAGGTGAGTTACATTTGAAAGTATAATAGTCAGTCTACCCTTGCAAGAATTCCTATAAGGTTTTTTGGTACTACTATTCTACAAAGTCAGTGGATTTATTTTTACTTAACTTATATTTATCAACTTAGTTAATGAAGAACTTGAATTTTCTGCATACGGAGCTACAATAGGCCAATTATTTTAGCATTCAATACTAAAAGCCGCCAACATTTTAGAAAATGAATCATAAGCAATTCTGTTTTTGTGTAGATAAATGCAAGTCTCAAAATGGTGAAAACAAAGAAAATATCATCCTTTATCAGTGAATAATTTTTTTATTCATACTTCTGTTAAAAACTCGGTCGCGACCTTAAAGAAACATTTCTTTGTCAAAAGTCTTTCCTTATACAGGGTGTAATCTAACCTCTTGCACTCCCGTGAAGGACGGGTGTATAATGTCATTTTATAACGACTGGCAGGTGTGAATAATTCAAAAAAAAGTGTGAAAAGTTTCAAATGTGTTGGGAAATTCATCGAAATTTTGAAAACCGCTTTCCGCCGACCGTCAGCCGACCGGAGCAGAGCCGCAATAATACTGGAACTGCCGGATGGAAGAGAAACTCGAACAGCGGTTTCCAAGATTTTCCAAATTTTGCAACAAAATTTAAAATTTTCACAATTTTTTTTCGAATTTCTCACACCTGCCATTTGTTATAAAATGGCACTATACATCCGTCCTTCATGGGAGTGCGCAAGAGGTTAGATTACACCCTGTATGTGGGAAGATCAGAAAATAAAAATTTCATGTTATTCATGTATCAATGACCAGAGTTGCAAAAAATCACGATTAAAAATCCAAAAACCTGATTTTTTTTATTAAATCGTGATTTTTTTATTTATACTGATTTTTTTATTTATTCTGATTTTTTCGTTAAATGTGGAAATAATGAACTTTAAAATATTTGCCCATCTCCTCGGCGACATACAAAAAAAACTTGTGTTGACTGAAAATTTTCGGCAGCCTGCCGCGGCTTTCCTGTTGAAACAAGAAAATATGTTTTTACAGTTACATAATGTACCTATATGTGTTTTGAATAAACTTTCTTCTTTTTTTTAATTTTCTGATAAGTTATCTGCTTCGGAGACTTGTTTTTACTGCAATTTGAAATTTGACTTGAATCTCGATTAAAAATGAAAAGATCAGTTGATTTAAATCGTCGCAATGCTGAGAAGGACGAAAAACTGTCTATTTTAGTCGAGTCTGCAAATTGATAGCTGAGGCCACAACGGACGAAAAGCGTTTGCGGATGAAAAGTGTTTGCGGATGAAAAATACTTCAAAAATAGTCGATTTTTCATCCGCAAATTAGTACGTAAAATTTAAATTTTTGGATAGGTCGACGAAAATAGTTATTTATGTATCAAGGACGAAAAACTGTCTATTTCAGTCGAGCCTGCAAGCATGCGAGACAATAGACAGTTCTTTGCCGAGGTGCATATCACATAATTTCGCCGACCTCTACAAATTACGTTCTAATTTCCGAATTAAAAAAATTGACTATTTGAAAGCAAGTATTTATCGTCCACAGACACTTCGTCCGCAAATGCTTTTCGTCCGCAAATGCTTTTCGTCTGCAAATGTCCATAAGGACAGTAAATATTTCTTAACTATTTAAAACATCACAGGAACTGCTTTACACCTTTACAGACATAAAAGTTGAGCTTAAAACTCATTATCACCCCTTTTAATGTGCATATTAATGAAGAGGATATTATTATATTATTTATATGTTTCCTTGCTGATTCGTTTGTTTTTCTTGTATCTCCCTAAATTCTAGGAAACATTTCTCAATAATGCCCTATTTTTCTAGGCTGACTTGTTGAAGAAGAACTCTTCCAAATTAGACTTTGGGGTGGATTTTTACACTGATGTATTGGATTTGGAATATCTATTGGAACTACTAGACGATGGACCAGTCACCAAAAAATTCAAGAAATTAAATGCTGCCATGGTAGGACTTGTACAAGATTATAGTCTAGTGGCTTTCGTTCCTCTGGATGTCAAATCTGATAAAAGTCTGTTGGAGCTGAAAAATGCAATTGATAAGGTGAGTAGGAAGTTGTACAATTACCAACAATTTTAAAAGTAAACCTAAATGTTTATGAGTCTTAATTCAATATAAAATCCAAAGCACTCTCTTAAATATTATCCAACTCTTGATTGTAATTTGATGAGTAATTCAATCACCATATGATCATCTTCGTGTGAAAAATATCAGTATGGGAATATTTTTTAAGTAAAAATATTTCTCCGAATTACTTATTTATAGTTTAACTGAATTAATCCCCAAAGCTTACATTCCTTTAAACTATTATTATTATATATTATTAAACTGTGCTGGTTGAATCTTCCCTCCAGAAGATGATCACTTGATGACTGAAACACGTTCAAGGTGTTGAAAATAGCGATTCCAGTATATTTAAATAATTTTTTTGTTTTTTTTTTTAGGCAAATGGATATATTTATGGCAGCGGAGAAGAAAGAAGTATTCAGGCATTACTTTCATGCGCTGTTGGAGCTAGAACAGAATCAGAAAGATTTGATTCTGATTATATGTAATTGTAAGATATTTATAGTGCTATTCCAATAAAGTTACTGTTAAGTCATTATTTGGAATAATGAATGTAAAACCTGAATCCTGTTCCAACCTCCCATTCATTTCTTGAAAGCAAATATAAATTAGCACCATGATCAAGAATGGTCTAATTATCACAGTTTCTCCACTATGCTATTTTATATTTGTACTTTTGAGAATGTTAGTATGAATACACAAAGGACAGAACATATTCATAAGTCTTCAATACAAATGTAAAAAAGTTTTATTTGTACATTTTTTTATATAAGACTAAAACTGCAAATAATGCTGTTATCAAAGTATGATCTCAGCTTAATGATATTTAATCACAAGCAGCTGTGTTGATGATTCAGAAAGCTTTCATCCAACCCAGCGAGTGTATTCGACCACACTAATATTAATAATAAGAATGTTTGTCTGTTTGGTCCAAATTTTGCATTAAATTTTAAACTAACTTCAAACATAGCTCAGAACTGGAGGACAATGCAATATTATTGCATATGTTGATAATATAATATATGTTAATAGCCGAAAAGTCCTGACCTCAGATCAATAAATAACCCATTGATCAGAGGTCGGTCGTGACTAATAAAACTGCAGAGAATAAAATGTCTTTGTTCTTGAGACAACAGAAGCCCAGAGAAATTATAATCAAAATGAAACATTGTCAATTACTTTCAAACAAATAATAGAAATAGTTTTTTGGTACAAATCAAGAAACTGCTTTAAACATAGCAATACAATACCATAACAGGTTAATAGTATGATAATAATAAAATAAATTATATTTTAAAAAACTAAAGAAACACGATTGTATAATATGAACTCAAAAGTGGAAAATAAATTGTAGTTTGAAAAACTAATCAAACACATTTTTAGAGTAAGAAGGACTAAAAAGTCCACTTGGGTGCTTTTTACCTACATTTTTATAATTACGAATAGCTATATATCAAGCACTCTAGGGTTTTTCAACATTCAAGTTAAGGTGGGTTTAGAAAACTTGATATATCCATAATAGAAAAACAAATAAATTCTTAAATGCTAACATTTTGTTTAATCTACATGAAATAGAAAATTTGGTTTTTTGAGACGAAGAAAAGATATTGCTGAAGGTAAAACCGACCATGGATAACTTCTAACTTCATTGGTATAGTTACTACTGACATAATTATACACAACATCATAAGCGATCAACTGCATACATAAAAATATATTTTATATTCTGATTCATAATGGAGGACAAATAATTAAAATTGGTTAATTCATCATGAAACATGTTTTATTCATATTTGGAATAAAATATAAGATCCTTCTTACATAATTTATTAAATTCAAATCACTTGAACTACATTCATTTTGAAAATTGGAATTAAAAAAAATTCAAAGTATCTCTTCATTTTGATGGAGGTTTGGCCTTCTGCTTTTCCAATTGAACTCTGAAAAAAATATAAAGTCCATTGATACGTATCAAGATTTTGATAATAGAGTATTGTTTAATGTGGGAAAGCATCCAACAAAAAAACAATAAATGTCTTTCACGACCATTGAATTATTTTTGTTAGACCCTCATGCAATGATCCTACAAGAATAGCTTTGCCAGTGCTTAATGTGTTAGCATTGAATCCATCTAATTCAATATGGGGTCCAAATGAATCAGAAAATTTCCTATGATGACCATTGTGGACATTACGTCATCATCTATAGGACCTAGAAGGACTCAGTTCATCTCTAAATTCAGTATGAAATAAATACACAGGGAAGTATTTGGAGCTGATCAAAAAATAATCATGCTTGCTACAACAGCAATGACATTTTTTCAATAGAGCCTTTTTGTTGATCAGGCAGGTTTCAGCTACTTTCAGTCAATATCAGAGGGGTTGGAATCAAAATCTGAAGTAGGAAAATAAGTACAATTCCCAAAACTTCGATGTTAAACACAATGAAACCATAATTATTCAGAATTGGTAACACTCTCATTAGGTTCGAATATATTTTAAGACAGGGGCGTTGTTTATTGGGAAAATAATTATTTCAACCAACTGATCATTTGATAAAAAAAATGTAAAAATTTTCACCCCCTACCTCAACTGTTTATTGAAATCATCTTCTACGTTGTCGTCTTCCCAGTTGTCTTCCCAAACACTGATATCTTGGTCATCTTTTTCCTTTCCGGTCCAATCTGAAAAATAAATTTGCAAAATCATGTCAACATAACCTGAATACACCACCTTCCACAGGAAATTCTTCAAATTCATCATCTTCTTCGAGAACACCAAGATCCAATTTTGGTTTTTCAGACATTATATTTATATTCAAGGAAATTGTTACAGTTAAAATTAGTTTATCAATTTACTATTCAGATATATTCACAATTCACATTCAACCAAATCATCTATCAACTAAAGTCAAAAACTAAAAGAGTAAAAGCACAGATCACAGAAGCAGAAGAATTAGAATCAGAATCAGAAGACCGAAGCACAACCGAAGCACAGAACTCATAATTATATATCTAATTATGAGTTCTGTGAACCGAAGTCACAGCCCATCACAGCTACAGATCACAGAAACAAAAAACAAGTGTTCTGTGAAAACTGCGTGTGGTGACAAAAACAGGCGACAGCTGAAAGACTGGACCACAGAACACCTTACCTTCCTAGAAGTGTCACTACAAACGGCCATTTGATCATTCGGGAAGATTTTCGTGACCTTAATTTAAAAAGACTCGTTCAACGTCATTTCTTGGCTGTAAATCCTAACTGTTTAACCGTTTAACAGAAGTTACTTACTTACCATATTCACGCATAGAAACCCCCTTCGAATTAAAAATGTGGCGACACAATTTGAATTTACCGCGCAGGAATAACATTGGGTTCATTCAGCCGTGCTCAACCGTTGAGAATAATCACTAATAAAATTGTCGAGTTCGTTGTTCTTCAGTGAGAGTTTTCATTGGTGCTGCGGACTGTTCAGCTGAAACAAGTTGACTTATCACTAAACTGTTGAGCATGGCTGAACGAACCCAATGAGGTCAAATTTTAGGGAAAGTCTCTTAAATTTTACCGCGGTGCACCGTAGATTCAACATGTTATCATGGCCAAAATTATCAACTAGGCTGTATGGTTGTATTGAGTTATAAATAAGCTCCTCTTGGTCCAAACTTTTATACAAAATTCGGATTTTTTTATATATAATTACCTACAACTTGTAAATAAAAAGTTTTAAATCACAAAGAAGTTTCTAATCAGCTGCAATAACTTAAACAGACAATAAAAAAAAACTTCCGATTACTATTATTTTTTACATAAAAATTCGCTGAAAAATTATTCACGATATATTATTTAAACATTATATTTGAGAAGGGTATCAATCATCACAAAGATACTTACCTATCTATTCAAAAATTGTTAGTCTTAGCTATTTTATGACTACTTGAGAATCAAACTATAACTCGTGAAAAAATGGCCATAAACAGGATATTTTAGAAATCTCAATAAAAAAAAAAATGGCGCAAATATGCCCAAGTTTTTTCTTCTGATATCCATATACCAATAAATTCTCATTTCCATAATGGAAATAATATTGCCTGACAGGCTTCGACAATCCATTAAAATATTTGTTCAATTTCAAATTAATTGTTGTTCGTTTTGTAATTACAAGTGGAAAATTTGCGATTTTTTAAATCAGTTTATGTAGTGTAAATATGAATGAATTATATAGATAACGGAAGTACTGACCTTGGTAACAAAACTGAATAGCAATTGAAGTTAACGTGGAAATTCAACTTTAAAAAAAAACGACGCTTGTGACAACAACTGCCAGGGATTACCGCTCGCTCCTGGTGACCGAGAGGTCCCGGGTTCGGTTCACAGCCGGGCCGAGTTTTTTAAATCTTTCTGAATGATTGGATCTCGTTGCCGGCTGGGAATAATCCTCTACGATTAACTGCTGCGTTAAAAATCAACAGTGCTGCTCCTAAAGTGGCGTATTGAGTTAGTAACAAAGCCTACTACTAGCTAACACATGTGGCTAATGACCATGGCAGTCGATGCCAAAACACTAAAGAAAAAAAAATTGCGTGAATATTTGTGTTGATAAATAATCAAGAATGGATAGTGATAGCGATATGGATATCAGTAACACTGGCCTATTATTCTAGTAAAGCAATGTAATATGCACCTCAGCGAAAAACTATATCTTTATATTTCTAGATTTTTCCTTCTACCATTCACATATTGTTTGTGTAACTCTCTTTGTACATAATAATATAGTTTAACACTTTGTTAATAAGAATATTTTTCTTGGACAATAATATTTTTGATTTATTGATTTTGGAAACATTAATCAAACACAATGAAATATATATTGAAAATATTTATTTTTGAAATATGCAGTTTCGTGTTCCAAAGCCTCGTGATTATTCACAGATCGTTTACTTATGAAAATGAAGTGGAAATGAATAAATCAGTTTTTTTTTTTTCAAAAATAGAATTAAATAACCAGAAATGACATCACAATAATAAAAAATATGTTAAATCATTTTGTGCTAATAAAAATACGAGGCCTTGGACATTTTTTGAAGATAGTGTTATTGCAAATATTGTAATAACAGACAATCTACTCTCACTCGTGTTTCTACCCTCTTCACATGACATAATAATAATACACTTCAAAATGAAATGAGTATTCTTCAATTCGGGAGTTGAAAAGTATATATAAGCAATGGTCTGTTGAATCAAATAAAATGTAACAGATTTTTTATATATCTAATCGAAATTTCAGCATATATTCTGTATTTCAAGAAGAAATATATTATAAAGGATATATGAATGGATTAAGAAAAATAATATCACGGCAAATGTATATAAAGGGTGAGCCAGAATAAGACCGACAAACTCCGATTAGATTCCTCACCTCATTTTGAGGTGAAAAGTTCCTATCAAGGTTTAATTGCATTCCCTCTGAGATACAGGGTGTCAAAAGTACAAAAAAAATATTAGATTTTATTTTTTCTCCAAACCTCCTGAAGGAAAATATATCAAACTTGGTACACTAATCCAGGTTTATCAACGTGATAATTTGAAGTTATAATTTTTTATTTTTGTAAACCAGTGGCGTAGTTACGTTGATATGTGGTCATATTTTCCTTCATATTTTCTTTGGACAAGTGAATGGACATGTGAGTGTTTGATATCAGTTGGGCTCATCGATACTCAACCTAAAAGTGATCATTCCATGTACCTAAACGTGGAGGTTTCTGAGATAATTGAAAAAAACTGAAGATATATCCTGAGTCCCAACATAATTTTCTCTGTATAATTATATAATAACATAGCATTAATTTCTCACAATATATTGGAATATTTGTATACCCCCTAAACATTTTTTGATGCTGGAAGAATCGGAAACATAGTACGGGTGAGTCAAAATGAGACCTAGCTCAGTGATACCATGATATCGATTTGATTAAAAAAAATGAGTTTTCGGTCTCATTCTAACTCACCCGTACTATGTTTCCGATTCTTCCGACATTGAAAAAGGTTCAGGTGGTTGAAAATAAGAAATTACGCTGCTACTAGTTTTTCTCGATTCTCAAAAACCTCCACTTTTAGGCACATTGACTGTTATGACTTTTAGATCGAGTATCGATGAGCCTAACTGATGTCAAATGATCATTTTTCTATTCACTTGTCCAAAGAAAATATGAAGGAAAATACGACCACATACCATCGTAACTACGCGACTGGTTTACGAAAATTAAAAACTATAACTTTAAATTATCACGTTGATAAACCTTGATTAGTGTACCAAGTTTGATATATTTTCCTTCAGGTTTGGAGAAAAAAAATTAAATCTATTTTTTTAGGACATACCTTGATAGGAACTTTTCACCTAGAAATGAGGTGAGGAATCTATAGTCGGAGTTTGCTGGTCTTATTCTGACTCACCCTGTATAGTAGGGATCAACCGATATGGAAATTTTAGCCGATACCGATAATCGGCCGATACCGATAATTGGCCAATACCGATATTTCAAATACCGATATGCCGATATATTGGCCAATCGGCCGTTCGTTTCTTTCCATCGTGGTTCGTACTGTCTTGCTTGGAAATTTCTCCGTATTGCTGAATGCAAGTGTTGCGCTATCGTCGTCGCACGTTTCTGCATGTCCTGACTTGCATTTATCTTTTGTCTGTTATTTTAGTTGTGTTAGAAGTATAGAATAGAAGCCAAATTGTTCAACTGTTTTTGAAATATATTATAGTGTTTGTTTGATGTAAATTAAGCAGTGGAATTATTATTGTATTGAAGAGGGGAACATTCTCAGCCGCAGATGATTCTACAACAGATTTCATGAATATCCTATTCATAATTTCGAACAAAAATCTAAATATTATTGTATATTGTGTCAAAATGCCGAAAACAAGCCCATTATAGCATTATTTCGAAAAATTATTGAAAAACAATAGGAAAAACAAATGTGCAATTTGCAAGATCTGCCAAAAAATCTGTTTCATTGGGTGGCAAAGGAAAAACGTCCAACACAAGGTAGTATAATTGTGCATTTTGAGATGCGATTGATACACCAGTTGTACTCATACTTGTTTAATAGACTGTACCGCGCATCGATAGGTGTGGCGATTTCACATTCAGAGCTAGATTTGCCAAGCTATAGGTATGTAGCAAAAACTTGTATACATAAAATAAACGTATGTGTTTTTTTTTCCATATATTGTTCAAATTTTTTTACAATAAAAAATGTATCGGTCTATCGGCTTTTGATATCGGCCGATTCGATAATCGGTCAATGAGGCCGATATAACCAATAGGCCGATATAAATATCGGTATCGGTCGATCCCTACTGTATAGTGGCAAGCAGACTGGCATACAAATGGGAAACATTTTAATTTGCAATCTCTAAGATAATAATTGTATCCTGATAAAATCTGCTCAAAATGTATCATTCAAACTATGATTACTCCTCCCTATATGAATGAAAGTAATAGAAAACAAAACAAAATTAAAGTACCATTATATTTCAGAATTCACAGAAATGTTATTTGAAGAAACTTCAATGTATTGGTGGAATCAAATATAGACATCAAAATGATCTTTGGTTCGTATTTCCAAATATTTTTTGAGCCCTGTATATCCTGCAATGAGAAAAGGTAATTTTCAAAATCAACATATAGTTAATTTTTCACAACTTGCAACTTCTTCAAGGACTTTGATGAAGTAAACCACGAAATATCACCAAATAAAATCGGAAATTTTGGTAGCATTTGGAATGATATCGATATCGGTACTTGGGACTACTTGAATGAAGTGTTTTAAACAAATTTAAAATTACTTTTAGTTAGTTCCATTATCATATTTTTTTATCCTCACAAGTAAACTTTGTAATGTTCAGTTTGTATTTATTTCATATTTCAACTACTTTCTCAAATAACGTTTTTATGTGCATTAGAAAGCAAGGGTATTTTTACTGCTGCATAAAGAAAATTAAATGATTAGTCATTGATTGGATGGGGTATTGTATAAGAGGTCAGAGGCTTTCATGAAGAATAATATTTTCTGAGAAATTTCAAATAATTTGTTTCCATTTTTATGAAAAAAATCTGTCAGGCACTATTCAAATTCAGTTTTCTCAACATGATTAAAACATACATAGAAAATTTCAATAAAATAATTTTCCTCATGTGCTAATAATATTGTCACAGGAAAAAAATAGTTCTATTAAGGAAGTTTTTGGTGAATAGAGGTTTTGGCAGTTTATCGAAACTGAAAACCCTTCAAAATTCAAATGGTGAATCTGTAATCAGATCTGGTAAAATATATCTCAATCTTATACTTACGACCAGATATATGTGCAATATTTTTCCTATTCTAATCTCACTCGTTAGTTTTTCCTATTACTATCTAGTCCCAAAATTTTGATTTGCATTTTTAAAGCACCTTCGGGAATAATTCAGCAAATAAAAATAATAACAAACTTTCTGCCACTAACATTTATACTTTTGTTAAACTTCGAGATTGTAGAGTTGAACTTTTCGTTGACGAATGTCTAGAATTAGATCGTGACCTTTGAGAACTCGGAGCAGATATTGGCCTCTTTGCCTTTTCTATCCTTCGATGTCTATCCAATGCTATCACTGACATTTGTTCTGCTATAGAGAGGGAAAAGAAGATATCATGAAAGGCATAACAAGCAGCAGACACCTGAAATCAAAGAAGAGATTCATTCAAGAACAAGTCAACATTTAACACCCTGTATGACAGATAATTTTGAAAGAGAAGAATCTGTATATTACTTTCAAAAATATAAAAAAATACAAAAAGTGGTGCGGCCGATAAAGTTTAACTAAAAACCAAGTAATATACTATACCCTATACCTCAATAAGAATTATTGGCCAATTTGTACTATTCTAATAAACTCCTACTCTGGAAGAATGTGATGGCAATTCTGGTTTGTTACCAGCAGATATTTCTATGTCTAAAATTTACTTTTGAAGGAACCCATTATGGTTAATAGGCACATCTGCCAGAAATTACACTATCCATATATTCGTTGTTTTTCAAAAGTAGTAATAGATTTTAGTTTTCCTCAACATTTCATATTTAAATCTAAGAGAATAAATTGAACAAATGATTATTTTATATTGTTGCAAGTCATCAGGAAAAAAATTAGTATGAGCTTAATTTCAAATTTTCAATCTTTAGTATGTTGTTTAGTCCAGCGGCCGCAGTACTATTTGGATTTTTTTTTTATATTGATAACTGTGCAAATAATCGACAGATAATAAAAATTCTGGTATCATTTGATTCGTCCTCTGCTTCAAAACTATCTGTTATAAGGGTGCGCCATAGAGATGACATTTGAAAAAATAAGATGACCGAAAAAAGTTATTTTGCCACACTCAAACTCCGGCTGGTGGCAAAGTACTGTAATAAAATGCTAAAAATGGCATCAGAAAAGAATATTCATCACTAAAAAAAAAATTATAAATGAAAAACATCAGAATATTATACAAAAATTAGCACGTCATATTCAGAATTTATTCTAGATTTTAAAAATGGGAAATATACAAGATGTTCCATTTGAAAAGCTAAAATCGAAAGTAGTGGTAATCCATCTCTCAGTCATCTGCTATAGTTGAGAAAATCTTTCATTTGCCAAAACATGAAAAACATTTGGAAATACATGAAAAACATTTAGAAATACATAAGAAAACGTACCTGATTAATTAATCTCCTGTGTAATTCTACATCTGCTTCTTCAATATTCTCAGCATTGTGTAACTCTAAGGCACATAATAGGGCATCTTTAATAGTTTCTATCAATGATTGTACTCTTTCTGTTTTTAAAAGTCTTCTCGTGAGGTATCCTTTCACATGGGCCCCTATAACACTTGCAGCCCAATGCTGGAAACACAAATCATTAATTTTTTCACCCAACATACAAACAGGTACAGCTTGTATACATATAATGTAAAAAAATGAGTGCATGAAAAAGTTCGTTGATTACTTATAGAAGAAAGTATATTCAATAACAGATTGACTGGGAAAATTGAATAGTGCTAAGTTTATTCATTCAGAAACTACAAGTTTAAGAAAGATATACTCCTTTAGATGACTAACTGAACTGATTTATTCATTGAATCAACTATAGAAAAAACGTGAGTTTGAATTGAAAAAGCATCCTTTGAATAAATGTTCAAATCGCTTCACTCCATTTATTCTCCAGTAAATGTTCAAATAAAATTGCTTATACATTTATTTCATTTATACGTATAAATGTTCACACATTATCATGATAATGTGTGAACATGTGATGTATTTTACCATTGTATTCATCTTTATATTGTATAATATACAATATTTTTTACTTTGTCAATAAAAACCAGATTTTTTTTGAAAGTAAAGTATATATTGATTTGATTTGTGCTCATTGGAATATAAAAAGGTTCTTTGCAGAAACACAATATCAACTGCTTCAAATGCTTGCAAATCTAAATTTATCAAATCTACGATGGCGAATAATTTTAAATGATCATATTTGATTTCCATGTATAATTATTATAATTAGTGTCGGAGACTTTTTACACGAAACGAAAATAAAAAATAAATCACCTGTTTTATATCATAGAGTTGAACCTCATCAAGTTGTGGAAAGAGTTCTCTGTTGAAATTTTCTTTATTTCTTGATAATCTAGGTGATTTTTCATTAGAATATTTTTCAGTATAATGAAGCTTATCTTTTTCATATTCAATATCAATACATCTAATAGGAGAGCTTGGCAATAGGGTACCAGAGGAAGACACACTGTAGCAAAGTGATTGGCTAGGTGAAACCGAAGCTGCACTACTATAAGACCTTACACCATTTTTGAGTATGTCATCAGAATGGGGTATTGACTCATGCATGCTTTCTCCTTGATAATTAGAACTGGTTGATTTGTTTCGTTGAAATGTATCACTGTTTTCTTGCAAGTCTATAACTCTCTTTAATTTTTCATCTAAATACTGTTTCTTAACTTTATTGAAGGTTTCAGACTTATTTGGTGGGTCTGTCCTTTGCTTTTCTATCAATTCAATGATTTGTTTAGAGTAGTTTTCAGGGATTTTATGGAGTGCCTGCATCAATTGGGAGTCAGGGTTTGAAAGATTAAAAGTATTTTCGAGAGTTTCATTTTCTTCGTGACTGCCATTAACTGTTATTTGTTGAACTGATATGTCAGTTTGTATAACCTCTATTCTGGGGGATAGATTTTCTTCAACCATGTTAGTACCTTCCATTTTGTTGGGATCAACATTATAAACTGTATTCATACTACTGAATTCACTGTTTTCAAAGGGCACGTAATTATTTTCTAAGGAAGACCAATTTTTGGAAGAAAACATTCTATCTGGTGGATCCCTCTGACTTTCTTCTTGTTTGCTACATTTCTCCAAATGTGCTAAAAGTATTGGACTTGGTGCCTCTAATGTATATGAATTACTTCTTATCAGTCTGTGTCTAGGAGATTTTATGGGAGATATGTTTTCATGTACATTGTTTGTACATGGTACATTAGAAAATGTTTCAGTGGAGAGATCTCCCAAATTTAATACAGGACAGCATTGGTTATCTTGTTCAATAGTGTAATTTTCATTGCTTGTGGGTTGTGATGACGGTCTAAATTCAAATGAATCACTGAGATAATCATCTAGCTCAATTATTTTGGAACTAGTATTTGATGCTTGGCCTTGATTCAATTCTGCATGATTTGTTTCCATCTCACTTTTAATTATTTTAATGCCATCACTGCTATATTCAGAAACATCTACAATGTCTTTACTTAGGTTTATTTTTTTCTGTGAAGTGTGAGACCTTCTTGAAGAACTAATACCCAAAGCCTCAATATGACTATTGTCTCCAAAAGTATTAGCAGATTGTGGCCTTTCTGAAAGAGGTTGAAGATTCAAAAGTTCCTCCAAGTTTTTTTTCAACTCTCGGCAATTTTGTAATCGCTTTTCCAACTTTATGGCCTGCTGTTTAAATCTTTGAAGTTGTATACGCTGCTTCTCAGTAATCTAAAAAATAATTAATATTCGAAGAGTTCTATTGACTTCCATCTGGTCACTGATATAGGTATATATGTATATATGAACTTACCATAGGTGGTAATAAATGTATCCCCTTAACTTTTATAGAAGACTCAAAAACATGTGATGGAATTTCAGACATCATTTCAAAACACTAGCAGCTCAGACATAAAATAATATAATGCGTAATTTTAAATAAATAAATATCACCAAGAACTAAGTCGTACAAAACGAACGTACCTATTTAAGAAATAAACAAATTATATCAAGATTTGATTGATTTGAATACAAACATACAGTTGTCATGTCTATATTTTTAAATTTTTTTATTTTGATTTTGAATGCTACACAAAACACAGAACACATAGCATGGAACGACAAACACAGAGAACAGATTACAGAACGTATAACTCTTGTCTATGTTACAGAAATCCGGTAAAGGTAAGCTTATCGGGCTTCTACGCAAATAAAAAAAAAAGTAATGTTACTTACGTAGTTTTGATTCCTGAACACGAATCTGAAAATATTTTGCGGTGCTCTCTATTACTTTCCGAGTCCTACGAGGCCATCAAGAAAATGGGATACACCATTTTCTTCAGGTTCGGGAAAATCCCCGTTCACGGCCTCCGCAAGGACTCGAGCAAGAAGAACAAGGAAGAAGAGGCGGGCAAGACACCAGCCCCTGGGGCTGTAGAAGATACAGTGGCCAGCGAAGTCGAATCGACTGGGAGCATGGACCAGGACGTCACGGTGACTCCCAGCGAAGAAGAGCAAATGCTGCTGGACGATGAGGAGGCAACCCTCCAACTCAACCGTAGCAATGGCTACCCAAGTCAAAGTTGCCCAGGTGAACACCCATCACGCTAAGGGGGCATCAGCCGCCTTATCGAGGGTGTTCGCCAGGACAAACTTGGGAGTTGTGTTGATCCAAGAACCTTGGGTCAACAGAGGACAGATCAAAGGACTGCCGAACAAAGAAGGTAAGGTGATCTGGGATGTCAGGTGTGACAACCCCAGAGCTTGCATCCTGATCAGAAATAATATTAATTATATCTGTCTTTCAGAATTCCCGACGAGGGACCTAGTACAGGTTCGGGCCAAGATCCGCACAGGACACTCACTCCTCGACGTAGTAATAGCCTCAGGATACTTTGCTGGAGATGGGCAAGCACCACCAGAAGAAGTACAGAGGCTAACCGACTACTGCAGCAGGAGCAATCTACCCCTCCTGCTGGGCTGCGACGCCAATGCGCACAACACCATCTGGGGCAGCACGGACACCAATCAAAGAGGTGAGCAATTGCTAGAATTTATACTCGCGGCTAACCTAAATATACTTAATGTGGGATGTGTCCCCACCTTTGTAACTAATAGGGTTAGGCAAGAAGTATTAGATATAACACTCGGCAGCCCGGGCATTAGTAGAATGGTAAGGAACTGGAGGGTCTCAGACGAACCCTCTCTTTCGGACCATAGAATCATTATGTTCAACATGGAAGGGCTGGTGACACAAACAACCTTCACCAGAAATCCTAGAAACACAGAATGGGAAAAATACACCACCAATCTAAAATGCAACCTAGAACAGATCATGTTCAACGGCAACAGTCACGTCGAATTTGAGCAGACCCTAGGAGCGGTTAACGGGGCAATTATGGATGCATACGAATCCAGCTGCCCCATAAAAGAAAAGAAATCACACAGTGGGACCATTTGGTGGAATGAACACCTGTCAAATTTGAGATCCGAAGTCCGCCGGCTATTTAACAAAGCCAAGCGGGACGGAGATTGGCAGGGATACACCGAAAGGCTGACAAAATATAATAAAGAAATAAGGCAAGCCAAGAGGAACAGCTTCAAGAGCTTCTGTGAGACAATCACATCAAGCCCCGCAGCAGCCAGATTGCACAAAACTATGGCGAGAGGCAGAGAGCAAGGACCAATGTCCCTCAGAAGAACAGATGGTAGCTACACAGAGGATGAAGAGCAACGAGCTCTCCTCTTACTGGAGACGCACTTTCCAGGTAGCTTACCATTTGAACCCGAAAGATCACTGGAAGAACCAGGTAGAGCCAGACGAGAAGACTGGGAGGTAGCAAAAACCATATGCACTCCCCAAAGAGTGAAATGGGCAATTGACTCCTTCCAACCATTCAAGTCACCCGGAATTGATGGTATATTTCCGGCCCTTTTACAAAAAGGGCAAACGGAACTAATGCCATTCATTATCAAAGCAGCAAGATTCAGTCTGGCGCTCGGGTACATACCGAGCGACTGGAGGAGAGCACGGGTAACCTTCATTCCCAAAGTAGGAAAGAAGGACCCAACCCTCCCGAAGTCATTCAGACCAATCTGTCTCATATCCTTCTTACTGAAGACAGTGGAGAAGACGGTAGATAACTACATCAGAACTGAGATACTGGAGAGGGTAACATTGCACCCCGGGCAGCATGCATACAGGGCGGGCAGATCAACGGAAACCGCTCTGTACGTGCTTACCGAAAGCATCCAGAGATCTCTCGAGCATAAAGAAATGGCCATATGCGCCTTCTTAGACATAGAGGGGGCATTCGACAACACCTCTCACGAAGCAATAAATAGGGCCCTAACGAACAAGGGAGTAGACAGAACCACATCCAGATGGATGTGCCAAATGCTAGCTACAAGAACTGCTGAAACGAAAGTGGGCGATACCAGCTTTCGGATCAGCACAAGCAGGGGATGCCCACAAGGAGGGGTACTATCACCTCTGATGTGGAGTCTCGTAGTAGACGAACTACTCGGAACACTTACCAGGAACGGAGTCACTTGCCTGGGATATGCTGACGACATAGTCATTATGGCCAAAGGCAAATTCGAAGGAACCCTCTGCGATCTCATAGAAAGGGAGCTAGAGACTACCAGAAGATGGTGCCTCTCTGTGGGATTGAGAATTAACTCATCAAAAACCACAATGGTAATATTCACTAGAAGAACAAAGATTCAGCACCTAAGGACTGTTCGCCTCGACGGATCAGATTTAGGATGGCAGCAAGAGGTGAAGTATCTAGGACTAACCCTAGACTCAAAACTGCTCTGGAACAGACACGTAGAAAAGATCGCTAACAAGGCAAAATCATCACTGATGGTGTGCAGGAACATTGCAGGAAAAACGTGGGGCTGTAACCCATCAATACTGCTATGGATGTACACCATGATAGTGAGACCTATGATCACCTACGGAGCAGTAGTGTGGCACGGTAGAACCGAACTCGCCACAACAAAGAAAATCCTGGAGAAAGTACAAAGACTAGCATGTCTTTGCATAACAGGAGCAATGAGGTCAACTCCAACAGCAGCAATGGAGGTCATTCTGGACTCCTCTCCATCTCACGGTGAGGAGAACTGCTTGGGGAGCAAACCTGAGGTTGGCCAAAGTCGGACTTAAAGGGACAGCACACAGTGTAAGGGGCTCAACCCCCACCGGAAGTGCACACCTTGCCGATCTCCCAACTGACGAAATTACCAGGAAATTTAGTTTCGAGAATTTTTTTCGAACGGAACCAAATACCAAGAAACAATGGAGCACAGAATCCATTCGAGCACTGGGTAAGAATACCATTACATAGTACACGGACGGGTCTAAAACTCCCGACGGAACTGGAGCAGGAGTATTTGGACCTCGTACCAAGTACTCCGAACCCATGGGACACTTCCCCAGCATTTTTCAAGCGGAAATTCACGCCATAGAAAGATGCATTCAGTTCAACCTCGATAGGAACTACCGGAACAAGGAAATTGCAATCCTCTCCGATAGTCAAGCAGCCATCAAAGCGTTGGGCTCATATAACATCAACTCGAAGATGGTCTGGGAATGCCTAGAAAAACTCAATGATCTAGGCAGGAACAACAAGGTGATCCTCCTCTGGGTGCCTGGGCACGTCGGAGTAGAGGGAAATGAACAAGCAGACACCCTGGCACGAAAAGGAGCATCAACGCCACTGACCGGGCCAGAACCATTCTGCGGACTTGGAAAATCTTACTTCCAAGAAGAACTCAATAAAACTGAAGAAGCAATGAGAGCAACATACTGGCAAAGACTTCCAGGGCTAAGGCAGGCCAAAGATCTCCTCGGCAATTTCAACAGAGCAAGATCGAAAACACTGATTAACCTCAGCAAAACTAGTCTAAAGACAATCACAGGATTTCTAACGGGGCATTGCAGACTCAAAGAACACCTAAGGAAGCTAGGCTTAGAGAAGGACAACACCTGCAAATTCTGTGGGGAACATCCTGAAACACCTCACTACATATTGATGGAGTGTTATACTGTACACCACAAAAGATTAAATATACTGGGATCACACCACCTGACTGTGGAAGAAATACCACAAATGGACCCCCTCAAAATCCTAAAATTCCTGAAGGAACTGAGGCTTGAGGGGATGCTGTAAACGAGAACACCTTGAGATAGCAGAAGAAGATGGGGCACAATAGATCTAACTAGGTCGCAGCGCATCAGTCACCATCCATACCAACCAATACCAATACCAATACTTTCCGAGGTATGACTCTCCAAACATTGAAAATTGACCGTTTTCAAACACGAATTTTTCAGTAAAAAATCACGAATTTGGATATTTTTATCATTTTCATATGGTGGGTTGGTAACTCCAAATTTGTTGGTTATGTATTGTCCTAAGGAAGGGTGGATTTTTTGTGAAAAAATGATGTTTTTAGTGCTTGTAATTGTGAAATGTGGGTTGATTAGTGTGTAAAGAAATGGCCTATCAAAAGAAGGAAAAACTTTTGAGTGATTTTTGACTGAAAAATTCGTGTTTGTAAACAGTCAATTTTCAATGTTTGGAGAGTCATATCTCGGAAAGAAGTAGAAAGCGCCGCAAAATATTTTCAGATTCGTGTTCAGGAGACAAAACTACGTAAGTAACATCACTTTTTTTTTATATGCGTAGAAGCCCGATAAGCTTACCTTTACCCAGAAACAGTTTAGGATACGAAACTGAAGAAGGCGCGTATACACCAAAGTTGATTTTTTGTAGAAAACTAAAAGTTGCTCTTCTCAAATTCAGAGCAATAAGAAGAAAACTTGTTGCCAAAGAATCAGCGTGAAAGGTATTTGAGCAGTAGTGTCAAGAATTCCTGTGTCATCGTAGCCAGGTACTGTCCAAGAGGTCCACGAAAATATTGGGCAAGACAAGACCCTCGTTGAAGGATATGGACAGGTACAGTAAGTAGGTGAGTTCGGATTGGTTATAAGGAGTTGGAGCGGAGTGAGAGTGGAGCTAAAGTGGATAAAGACAGGTGGCAAATTTTGAAGCACCGCGGTTTTCTGTGTCCGAAGTTCCCGAACAACTTTTTTGATAATAAAGAGAACCTGTATATCAAAGTGTATATCTACTAACACAATTGATCACCTATTTTCAAATAATGATTTATCGGTGCTTCGACTTGACCTTGCTCGAACTGCATAACATTTTTAGGTTAAAACCAGAGACCCAGAGAGAAAAAGAGCTGCTCTAGCTTGTGCCCTCATAGGTCGAGGTGGTACTTTTGGAGTCACTTCCATCCACTCCCGTCACAAAACCCGAACGCTGAAATTCGCACTCCTTGGACGCTTTTCATTATACCCGAACGCATATGGTGCTTACCGAGTGAATAGAGTGAAAAGACTCTCAAAAGAGTGAGCAAGCCGAACTCAGCTAGTATAGTCATAGAGTATGGCAGTGTTGTCTATAATCCTTGAGAGCAGTATCCATTCCTATTCACAAAAATGAAAAATTCGTTAGGTTATACGTTGGTTACGGACACGTAAACAAACGGGGCCATGTTTTCGGTCATTTACCGAGCGTCAACCGTCACATTAAACCGTGGTGAAAATTTCGGGTTGGCAATTGTGAACACGCAACCCAAATGTAAACAAACCGTCCATGGTCCATAACGTTTCACCACCCGTCACCCCCTCGCCAGTAGAATGTATAGAAAAAGAAAAAGATAGTACATATTCATTGTTCACTTCAAAACAGCTATTTGTGTAGGTATTGGCAGGGCGTCTCTATGTCTTTTATTACTCTGAGGTGGTCTGTGATTGAGGTGTTCTGTGCTTGGGACTTTGAACTTTGACTTTCTTCATCTTCTTTCCTTGACCTTTGACGTGACATTCTTCCACAGAACTATTTCCCAGAGATATAGGGGATGTAGTTCTGACTTCTGACAGTTCTGTGCATTCTTGATTCTTTTTATCTTTTTGACAAAAATGAACAAACTGCATGGAAATTGGAAATGGTTTTTTGTTTTTGACTTGTCATTGTAGAGTGGTAGAGTTGAGATTGTAATTTGTATTCAGTGAATAATAGACAAAGATCACATTTCATGATGTACATTTGAGAATATTCACGAATTGAAATACTATTTTCACTAGTAGAACACTCTGCTGGCGGAGTTTGAACCTGAACGAAAAAAATGGGTTCTGAACACTCTAGTCAATCTGGAAGCCAAGGGGCACAAAGACAGGGTAGCCTCAACGAAGGTCACAAAACCATTAGTTTTAGACGTCAACATACCATAGCAAACCCAGGAGGAGCAAGTGATCTCCCTGAAAGTAGTGAAAATGGCAGGCCAGGTTCGATATCACCTGGTCCTAGTGTATGCAGTGATGTAGACCTGCCATATATAAGTTATACGGTGAACCGTCCAATTGGAGGTAAAATTAAAGTAAAAAAATTCGATACCCATCAATGCCATATTATTAAGGATATTGATAATAATTTATTCATAATGTAGACTAATTCAACAACTCCCAGTCAAATCCTCTTGGTAATTATTCAGAAGTAGCACAAGGGCCTATACTGGGTGTACTATTATTCACAATGTTTGGGAATGATAAATCTGACCACATCGAGCATGCTAATGTCTTGTTATTATGCAGATGATCTGAAAATGTACCTGACGATCAGCTATGAAGAAGATATGAATAAGCTCAAAGTTGATTTTGCTTCTGTCACTACAGACAGCAAAGGGAACTATAACCCACTCCCAGATTACTCCATCGATGGAGTTGCAATTAAGGAAGTTAGGAAAATGAATGATCTCGAAAAAATTTCAATTTACTGAACATATAAAAAACTATTATGCCAGTGCAATAGAACTCTTAGTTTCATATTACGAACAGGGCAGGAGTTCACCTGGAAAACTTTTTATTTATTTATTTATTTATTTATTTATTTACGGGCAAGCCCATTTAAAGTATAAATTACAATTCAAAATTATAATTAAAATAACATCATAAGGCGCTGACATACAAATTACAACTAAGAATAAGTTCGAAGGGGTTAATTCAAAGTTCAAAAGGGGTTAATTTGTAATTTAAAACAACAAAAGACAATAGGCGTCAATAAAACATATACTATACATTGCAACATTAAAGCTCAGTATTCCGTAATTGAGTTTTGAAATGATTCAAGGAGGTGTTGAATAACTCAAGATCATCGTTACTATTGGCTAATCGTAAAATTCTTGGAATGCAGCTGTTGAATGTGTGGTTGAGACGATAAAATGGTACATAAAATGTTTGTTGCTGTCGAGTTGGACGGCTTTGAACATGGAGATTGATTTTTTCTAGGAGTTCAGCACAACTGCAATTGCCATTAATAATATTGAAAAGTAGTGTCAGGTCTCTCTGTTTCCTCCTAGTTTCCAAGGACATGTTCAGTGATTGCTGTAACAACTCATACTCGCAACGAACACCCGATTCTATTACATTATACAACACATACCTTCATTCTGAAACAAATGAACAAGTTCAAAAAAAATTCTGATGTTAATGCATTTTGAAAAATATGGTGTGTATCCATTTAATGTTTCATATGAAAAGAAAAGGACGACTTTAACATGACTTGTTTGAAGCAGACAGGGAAAATTCACAAATTATATACAGGGTGTATCTTAAATGATGTCATTAAATTCAGGAGGTGATTCCTTGTCACATTTCAAGAATATAAGTTCATATAATCCTATTTCCTAACTTGCTTATAAATTTTATGAAAAGAAGACCCTTGTTACTACTAACAAACACACGAAGTTTAATAAAAATCGGCGTAAAGAATTTTGAGTAATTCATGAAAAACCGATTTTTTATTAAACTTTTGACACCCTGTTACTCGGAAACGAAGCAAATCAGGACACACGTTTATATGAACTTTTTTTCATAAAACGTGACAAGGAATCACCACCTGAAATCACTGACATCATTTAAGATACACCCTGTATATTTTCAATATTTTAGGAGGTGAAATTTCTACACCTGTCCTTATTTAGAAAAAAATAATATTAACGTACCTACCTGATATAAGACTGTGGCATAGGTAAACAACTTTTGAATTCGTCAATATGGGAGGTTGATGCAAAACAGTGATAATGGCATAGATCTCTTCAATATGAAGAAAACTCAAGTACTAGCAATCCTAAGAGACTGAAAGTAATTTATTTACATACACTTCTATTGAAATTTTTACATGAAATATGATTTGTCATCATTCGAGAACTATGATTTATTTTCTAGTGTTGTTTAATACAATTGAATTTGTTATCTGTCTAGTTCTATAATGTTAATTTTATTTATATTATTTACACTATTAACTGATCCAAACTGTATGCATGCCAGATTTATCTGTTTGTATGCAGTACAAATATATAAATTACAAATATAACTTTTGTGTATAGTTAGGTCACAAGTATTGATAAATAGGCATAATATCATATATATAATGAAATATAAAAGAATCTGAGCTATGATTATTTCAGATTCACCTAAGTTGACAAACAAACAACTTCTGAAAAGCAAGTCAAGGGAAAGAAAAACACAACAGCCTAAGCAACTTAAACAGAAAAACAGTGCACACAATATTGTGGTTGTTAGAGGAGCTACATTCAATAATCCAGGTACAGAAAAGGACCCTGAAATTCTACGTCTTCAGACCATACCTATGTTTCTACCTATCATGAGAGCTACATTAAGCTTGCCAGCTGCAAGGGATCCTGAAGTACTTGAGAGACTTGATCCATCCCCATTTCGAAATTTGTGCCTAAGATATCAACATCATCTGACTGCTGCTGCAAATCTTGTAGCTACGGAACAAAATCAGATTACGCTCAGAGTTAGGGAGGTTAGCATAGACATGAACTATACTGAGTCTGCTTAATTTTTGCATTTTTGAATGTTGCAATAATGGAACATAAGTTTACCAAAGTTTCTGCTATAAATAGTAAATATGTGTATCCAAAAATTCTGCCATGAACAATTTTTTCCTTTGTATAGAACAACTCATTTTTATCTGTTTTTCAGGTAGATTTGGAGATTGCAAAAATGGTAGCGGCAACCACAGAGAAACAGCGGCGATTTGCGAAATATGCAGAAAAATTATCAAAAGTTACAGAGCTTAATCATCATCTCAATCGTTGTCATATGTTACTCAATCAAACACTCGAATCAATGGAGACCTTGAACAACTTTTTGGATATTAATGATAGGTTGGAACCTTTTGTTTGGACAACAGGATGAGATTTGCTGAAAGAGGATATCATTGGATATCCTAACGATGAACAGGACTGATGAAATTGTGTTTGATATTTCATCCATAGAGATGACAGTGATTTCACATTTCTGATTGTTGATTTCAAACGATGAACTGATGCAGATTTAAGGCCATAACAAATAATTGCTTCCTGCCAGCTATTAAATGAATATATTTCTGATACATTTCAGAATAAATGAAGTTCATTGAGGTGAACTGAATTTAATTCAACTATGTAGTAATTTATGTATCTCCTGAGAAATGGAGTAGACAATTGAATATGCCTTTTGCTTTCTGGACGTAAATTGAATAATCAATAAATGTTAGGTACCATTTTTCATATTTTTCAGCCCTCAATTATCTATTGATTTATCTACAAGTTATAATAAATTCAGGGTGAATTAAGACATCTACTGAAAATAAAATAGTGTACTATGTGAAAACTCACCCATTTCAGGAAAATCCTATGTTCCAACTGTCTGCCTAAGTACAATCTGTAAATGTTCAATTTCTGTGATTCCATGCAAATTAACAATTTTTAGTTATTACTGTGTTTACCTTTAAATTTATTTTGTCATATTTTCGTTAATCATTTGGTCAAGCAAACATATTATTCAGTGGCGGATCTAGGGGGAGCGTCATGACCCCCCCCAGGAACAGTCCACAGAAATTTTTAATGAAGTCATCATGAAACAGGGAAAAAATTACCAGAAAATATGCCCAGAGATCTCATTTTTGATCATTTTCCTTGGTTAGTTCTCTCTGATAATCGATAAAGACAAGGGACTATATTGTAAACATTGTGTGCTTTTTGACAATCTCTTAGTGAAGAGAGGTGATATGGGAGTTCATTCCAGACTTCAATACCTCACGGAAGCTGTCCAGGCAGGGAAAAACTTTTTGAAGGTATACTAAAATCCTTCATTGAAATAATCAACCAAAATGATTCGCATCGCCTCAGATAAATAGAAGAAAATAGAAAATGCTTGATCGCAATTATACAAACTATAATCTTCTGTGGGACAGGGATTGCAGAGATCACAAAAAAATTACAAGTCTGCTAGAACCGGCTAAATATAGTTCAGGAGAAAATATTGGAAACTTTCTAGAGTTCTTGCGGTTCAGAGTGGATGCTGGTGAAGTTACATTACGTAACCACCTAGAAAGTGCTAGTGGAAATGCTACATTTACAAGCAAAACCATCCAAAATGTGCTCATAGATTGCTGTAATAAAAATGATAAGAGTCAAAAAAAATTTGTGTCATATTTTATAAGACTACCGACGTGTCCAAATTTCTCAATAGAGTATATCAGTGCTATATATTCACAGAGGTACTATAAGAGATTTTCTGTTATTTGTAGATGCATATGATAACATTTGAACTGAAGACATGGAACAACGAGGAGGATAGCTTCGCCTAACGGTAGTGGCTTTAGCTCATATTGTTGATATCAAAAAAATTTTAATTTGGATTTAGACTTTTGTGTCGGTTTCGGAAAGGATAATTGTTCAGTTATGGGATCTGAAGGTAATGGCGCGGTTCAGGAACTAAAAAAAGTGGCCAAGCATGCTCAACGCTGCCGTGTATCAATCACATTTTGAATAACTCATTATGCAGCTCCTCAAAAGTATCACCATGTAGTTATGCTTTTGAAAAGATGAGGAAAGTAGTTGACTTCGCTAATGCTTCTGCGAAAAGAAACAAAGTTTTCAAAGACTATTTATGTGCTACTGTTCAAGGTATTTGTGAAACTCGTTGGGTTGAGAGGCGTGGTAGGTTCTTTCAGTTTCATGAAGAGGCTATACTTTAAATCATTGGTGCCCTGGAGAAAATTTCTACATGGATGAGAAAACGGCAACTGATGCGTTTAATCTTGCACATACTCTCAAAAGTGCAGAATTTCTCCTTTCAGTTGCATCTGCATGTTTGAGTGACGTTTTAGGAGTTAATTACGGTATCACTCAGCCGTATTTTACAAAACTACTCCTACCCTGGATCAAAAGGGGTATTGATGCAGTAAAAAAATACCATGGCCATGCTTGAACATAGCGAGAAAACGACTCTGTATTCTCTGACCTTTATAATGAGGTGCAAGATATAGCTGAATGTTGAACTGAAAATACCGCGATTAGATAGTTGTGGGGGAGAAACCGCTGGAAAATTTTGGTGACCATGCTTTGGGTATTAGTCGGGAATTAGAGGCATTACTTGAAAATTGTTGGGTATTACAGGTATTAGATGAAAATTATTGGGTATTAGTCGGGAAAAGGAGGTATTACTCGAGTATTAAATGGGTATTACAGGATCATTAGGTTACAGAACATTACTGTAAATGAAAGGCAAAAAAGAGGTCTCCGGAAATTGGAGAGCAGTGGAGGAAAAATAATTGTTCAATGAAAAATGTCTTCCAAAGTTATCTTGACAAAAAACCTAACATTAAGACACGATTCAATGACTTGGGTATTAGAGGAATTGGTAATTGGGATTTTTGGGAATTATAATGTACACAATTTCCTCAACGGCTTCACCCTTCGTTATTTGTCAAACCAATCGTGGAAATCACCCATCTAATTCTCGTGAAGGATACTTACCACAGATCTATATACATTCAACTCTTAGACCATGTTCTGGCAGACCTTAAAGATAGACTATCAGCGGCAAATTTATATCAAGAACTTGTTGGGCATGCTACTACAATTGCAAGTATGACACATGAGTTCTTATTGTGGAAGTTAGATAAAGTCAGGTCAGGGAAAATCCCATGACCCTTCCTAGGATTTCAGTCTAAATCTGTCCCTGCTTTTATTTTGTTACTGCTATTGATAGTCTGGCTAAAACTTAATTTCAAATCACTAGCTTCAGTTTCACGTTCGACTGAGGACCAACACTGATTCTGACTGTCCATGTGAGTTCGTCCAGGGGCGGCGCTTTCGTTAACATACTAAAAGTATTTTTGTCTGTCCGAATTTCACTTAATTTTCGACTTTTTTGGTGGGGAGAGCACACTGTATCATAGTAGTCGTAATTCACCCTGTTTTCTCTTGTACAAGGGTTATCAAATGTAATCATTTTGATTTTGGGTATTTTGTTTCTCAATTTTTTTCGGAGCAAGCACTTATTCTGCTTTGCATTAACTCTTTTTCAGATAAGTAGAGCTAATAGCTTTTGGTATATGTATATTGTATTGTCCAAAAACTTTGAATACCATTCTTGAAAATAAAACAATTATTTAAAATTGTGACGGATATGAAACAAAAAGAAAACATGTCGACCATTTCAGCTGTTTCTCTTCAACTTTCCATTCCAACTCACTTATACAGCAATACACTATAGCCCGAGAAGGAGCAAGTAAGGCCCTGAATGGCCCAGAAACGTTTTGCGGGATAGCAAAAAAGCTGTACTAAAAACAAATACCAAATCATGGATTCAACAGAAGTCTCAAGAATGGAATGAGACAGGCCAAAGAGTTTATCAAACAACCGCAGCCAACATTCACAGAATATCTTCAAGCCATAGAGGAGGATTATTACTAGAATACTAGTAGGACTTCTCACAGGACACTGTGAGACAACAAACATATGAGTACAATCGGTCTGGCGGATGAAATGCTATTCAGGTTCTGTTAGGAAGAAGAGAAAACATACAGTACACTATGCCACTACGAGGACTTGTCAATGATAGGTTTCTAACACTGGTAGAAGAAAAACCAAGAGCTCCCCGATTCATGGAAGTTTTAAAAACTAGGCTTTGAAGTCTCGTAACGAAGACAGGGCTAGATAAAGAACTCTAGGGCACACACAATAGATCTGAAAAGGTGGTGGTGTAGAGGCTCGTAGCACGAAAGCCCCTAATTTAATTTGTACACCAATCAATAGAGCATAAAATGTGAATGAGTTGTGAATTTGAAAAATATATCTTAAAATTTTCCGCTTTTTCAAGTTTTTCTCCGTAACTAATAAACTTAGCTTTAGATGGAATTACTTGCTGCGCACTTGTCCGACAACGTATTATAGTCCGTAATATATCAAGTGATATAAGACACTCAACATGAGCGTACCGCGTAAATTAAAATAATGAAAATACATAATGAAACTGGTTTCACTGTACAAAATGTCATTTTATTCGTATTTCAATTCTCTACAACTTTTCTCACTGGAGCAACCAGATTGCTCTATTAGTTTTTATTTTATGAGCAAAACACTAAAATAAAACGTCCAAAACATATACATTTCATGTGATAGACAAGTCTGCTTCCTCCTAGTATTTTGTGGGGTTCCCACGGAGTTTCTAGACTTAAAATCCGTGGGTACTCGTCCAGTTAACATGGTAGCGGCTGCTTGCAGTCACGAACGGTTAGGTTATCCATAAAACGTGACTGGAGGGATCCAGTCGACATGGGTATGCAGTACAGAGTGAAAACGACAGCAGACGGCGAACCATCAAACGGAGTCGGAGAAATCTAACTAACATGGGTACCTGGGGGCAGTGCATTCGCTGGGTGGAAGAAAATAACCTAGAAATCGGCGTTCGAATCTTGTGCTTATCGAACAATAATCTTTGGATTAGAAAGAATAATAGTGTGTGCCGTTTAAAAGGATTTGAATTTAATGCTCGTAGTAGTACGCACCCCAGAAGCCGTCAACACAACACTCTCGGCTCCCTTTTCCAGTGTGTAGAGAAAATCGAGATCTAGAAAACTATGAGAAACGTTTGATATCACAGTGTGACCTATTTTTGTGTTATGAAATGTGGACATGTATAACACCTGTTAGTGACTTTCTATGTGAAGTCGCATTTTTTCGCAGTCATAGACTTTTGGCAATGATGAAATTGACGGAGTGAATGAATATACACGGTGGCATCAGGCGCCATATTGAAAAATATGTTCAGATGTCAATTTTGACATCTCCAATTTATATTTTCAAGCCATCCATCTAAACCCCTTCCCCCTTCTTAGTGTATATAACAAATATAATCGGTTGAACTCGTTTCAACTTCTAATAGTGCTAATAAGTTGATGTTGCTAACGTACGAACATACAATATCTTCAATAATATGTCAATAATAGAAGCACAAAACACGTATGTGTTGAGACGTGTGAATGGGCTGAAGATTGAATTCGGTTGAAATGACAGCTGAATCTGACACTCGATGGTCATCTAATAATCATGGTGACAGGACACAGAATGTGTCATTGAGTTCTGTCTTTAAATATAAATATTATGAATTATGACAGATTTTTCTTTTCTATTGCCTCATATTGGATTACAGGAAATTACAAGCATATTTCCATTACATGAAAGCTACATGGAATTTCGTGTAATTACATGCAGATGGGCAACACTGCATCTTAGACTGCATCAAAAAATATTATATTGAAAACATGAAAATTGTGACATATTCATTATATTGTCTGTTCTTTTGTTGTTGGGATTTACTTTTATTGGACATATATTTCTCACCAAATACTGCTCGTTGTGCTTAAAAAAATTATCTATTCACGATTCATTTGGAAGCATTTGTGATTACCCAACTGAATTGATAGGAAATTTGGCATTGTCATGATAACCTTCAATAATACCAATATTGACTATACCCATAAGTATCAAGTTGACAACAATAAAAAATATGACACATTCATTGCCCTGTTCTTTTGTTGATAGAATTTAATTTTATTGAAGACATATTCTCACTAAATGTCACTCATGCTTCAAAATTTATCGATTCATTTTGAAGCACTTGAGGTATTACCCCTTATTTTTAAAAAATTTCGCATTGTTATGATAACCTCTACAATACCAACATTGACTATACCATAAATATCATGTTGACAACTATAAAAATGTGACACGTTCATTGGCCGTTCTTTTGTCGTTAGGGTTTACTTTTATTGGAGACATTCTCACTGAATACCGCTCTTGCTTCAAAAAATTATCAAATAGTTTTGAGGCACCCAAATTTTTCAAAAACCTCCTAATGGAAATAAACATTCTGATACTCTTTTCCATAATTCCGCATTATCATGACAACGTACAATATACCAACATCGATAAGTATTATGATAACATTTACTTTTCACTTCACTTTATTAACAGTTGACAAAACAGTTCACATGTAGGTTGTGTGCTGCCGCTGTCTCTCTTCTACTCGGACGCATCGGCCGATGGAGTGGAAGAGAGATAGATGCGTCACAAGCCGAACGCTTAGGCCGATTGTGCATTGTGCCTCTATAGCTCAGGAGGAACGTGACAATGGGTCATATTTTTCCGTGCGTGCAGCCTGCGTTCATCGATTTATAAGATGTTATCACGTCAAAAAATAATCCGTTTATTTTAGTATGATCACCTAAGGGCACAGCTAGAAACAAGAATGAAACAAATGATTAATAGGGTTCTTTTACTGAGTTGAATTACTTTATTAAAAGCAACACAAAATGGGTGTTGATATTTTATTTACAAACAATAATTTTTGTATATGATACTTAAAAATTATAATAAATTATGACTTGTAATATATTCAACGACATCAGCAAATCCACAAATCCATATTTATTTAACGATGCTTATTGTCGTTAACAGCAAATAAATATGATTCCACGTGAAAACAAAATCGACTACAACAATTATGAAGGCACATAACAAATTTAACTCTTCTATAAATATATCTTATTACTTAGTACGGAATGATTTCAAAGAATTGCTATTTACACATGATACAAAAGTCTATTTTTGCTGAAAATATATTGACTGGGAACTACAATCTCAGATATATACTTTCAGTTTCAACCATTAAGCTTTCATGGCTTAACTAGTTTCCAGCCAGAATAATGAACCTCTTCTAGCAATATATATGTGTAACACATCAGTCATCCTAAATTTATATCAGGGTATAAATGTAGACTGGTTGCAACTAAATGTGTTGAATAACTATTTATAACAGATTCGATTTTGTACTAGTTAGGTAAAACACAAGCTAGAGTGAGGTTAGATTTGTTAAATTTATTTACACAATAGTAAAATTATACGAAGAGTGACTGCAATTTTTTTCTCCACTATATGTTGGTGATGTGAAAAACAGGCCCTATTCTTAGGAAGACTCTTCTCAATATGGACCTTAACTCTGCCTTCAAGTCAAAACACACAATTTCACAAAGAAGCGGGTAGTATCTTGAGACATGTGCTGCAAACTGGAAATAACAAATCATTCATTAAGTGCTCCAACAAATAATTATCATCAGAATGAACTAACCGATACCAACAATTATTTTTATTCGTCTATTTTATTTATTTATACACGGGTAAGCTCCTTAGTGCCAGCTTTATAGGTTTCAGTTAAACTCCGGTGGACTTACCAATGGTGTGAATGACATTCATTAAATGATGTTTGAAATTTAACATTCTGGACCATTGGTAAGTCCAACATAAGTTGTAAAGACAACAAACATGGTATATAGCACATGTTCATTTTCTTTTTTAGTTTAGTTTTGTTAAAATCTATTATTTTGGTTTTATCTTTGTTCAAACATAACACATTCGCATTGAAATATTGTTCACATTTTTCTTGCGTTTCTTTTGTTATTTCTTCTAGTAAACCAGGATTACTTGATGTAACTAGAAATGTGGAATCATCGGCATGAAGAAATGTATCTGCAATGTCAACATATGGCAAATCATTTATATACAACATAAATAGAAGAGGACCTAACACGTATCCTTGGGGAACTCCATGATAAATTTGTTGAATGTTAAATGTTACGTTGTTATGAATAATATATTCTCTTCTACCAGCTAGGAAAGATTTCAACAATTTCAATGCTAAACCTCTTATTCCGTATTTTTCTAGCTTATTCAGAAGCATGTCGTGGCATAGTTCGATCATAATTATATGAAACGCCTTGTCCGAGATGATTTAACTGTGTAGTTTCCCCGTTTCCTGCCAAATGTACCACAATATTTAAAGCTCGCATGTACCCCGCTCTCCTCTAAACCCGCCCGTTGCTATGCGTTCGGCCATATTTACGTGTCATTATTTTTAAAGCCATGTCATTGCAACTGGAAACGATCATGGGTGGGGTTTAAGGGCGGGTATGATCATCTCGGACAAGGCGTATCATATAATTATGATCCAACTTCATTTAGGTAAGTTCGTTTGATCTTATAATTATATTCACGCCTTATCCTCAATGATTTAATTGTGTAGATTAAAGTCAGTTGCGATGATTCAGACAGAAGAAATTTATTTTGTCATATAACAACTTCGACTAAATTGCGACCGAAAAATTAATTCATTATCATCCTTTATTTTGTTTACTACAGAATCAAGCGAAATAACAACTTGATTTTTATTTTAACTGCCACCCAGCTATTGATGACATTTTATCTGAAGAGGTTCCACTTTTATTAGCAGCCGAAATCGCCGCATGCCGTGTACTGTATGTTTGAAACCTGCTCAGACCAATATACCACTTTCAGCTGAGGTTTCCTTGATTGCAGGTCAAATCGACTTAGGCACTGATTCCTGGTGAGTCTTCTTAAGGGTAACAATTAGTCTGTCGACAATGACGCCTTCCTCAAAAATTTAAAATATTGAGAACGGGCCACTGATGCCCGTTATTCCCATTTTTTTTTATTGAATTTTTTATGATCAAACCATTATATTTTCCTTTCATATCGGAATTAATATAAGATAATTCTTTTGAGTACCGTAAACCGTAATTAACGTAAGAGTTATCATTTCTCTAGCGACCAACTCCTCTTTCAGATCTTCCTTGGGATAAAATTGTCCTAAATGCCCTATGACAACAAGAGCAGGGTCCCAAATCTTTTAGTATTTGGGTGCCAGGAATCAAATTTCTTGTGTATCTCTTAAGGACCCTTCACCTGGAAATTGTCTCCATTGTCTGGGGGGAAAATTGTCTGTCCACCATGGAACGATCAAGATACATCTTGCACGAACTCTGATAATTTTCTGGAGTATCACAATACAGCTGAAAAGGGTGAAGGATGAAGAATAATGAATATTCATCCACTTCAGTTGCCTCTAGTTCCAGATGCCAACAGACATTGTGGAGCATTAAGTATCAATCATGCTTGCGGAATGTGATAAACCCGCCCTTAACAGACATTTTTAAATTCTATCTTGGCTAAAATATTGATTGAATATTGAACATTTCCATGCGATAATTTTTTACGATTTTCACGTGGATTATCTCAACAGCATTGTGCCAATCAACTAACTGTGACTTCTGCTGATGAAGTGTAATCCATTGTTTAGTTGCTGGCGAGCGAATTTAACGATCTTCCATAATCGGTTGTGTGCAAGAAAACATTGATTTTGTGTCTGAACTGCAGGATCATCAAGTGACGTATCGTGAGATCAACGGATCTCTGGTTGTTAATATGAAAGCATAACTTTGTATTTACTCTAGTTTCCAAATTCCATAACCAAGAGATCTAACATATACCGAGATACCTATCTCGGTTCTAGTGTATTTAAAATTTCAACCCTACCAATAAAATTCAAATAAATAATAGTAACAAATAATAGTACAGAGCCAACTGAAAAAATGTAACTCACCCTATTGTCAGACATTTTCAACAACCTCGTCATCACTAGTAATAACAAAGAAGTCCACGCTTCCCTATGTCCCTCACTCTGGAGCTGTAAAAAGTATTCCAAGGCTTCTTGGCATACGGTAATAAGCTTGGATTCAATCAGCGGCCAGTGTTGTCGCCTACTTTCATCACAGTACATTTTGAACAATATCCTCAACAAACAAGCAAGGCTCTGCGTTTCTTGTTTCATTAAATTCGGCTTTGCCGTTCCCTTGTAGCCGGCTTTCCAGAGAAGGTTTCTTTGTTCGTGGTTGAGATTGAAGGCTTTCGCAAACCTATCAATTGAAGATGAAAACATTAAGATCACAAACGTCAAAAGTACTATATAACAACTGATTAAAGTTTTATATGGGTGCTTCCATCTTAAATAGGTCACACTGTATATGATTGTATGCAAGAAAATTTGATGAACAAACGTCTCATCTCGTGGAACCGTACCAATAATTTTTATAATTTGATTGGAGTGGTGAAAATACGGTTGAAGACGGTTGGTTCGGTTTGAGTGCGCGTCACCTTAAAAAAAACATTCAAAACAGTTCATTCTAGATCCAAACTATTAATGCTTTTTGAACAATAGATTCACAAAACTACGTCGAAATAAATGACTCAGTAAACATGGGATGAACTAAAATGACAGAATATCTGTCCAGTTGTTAATTCGCATGGAACCATAAACACTGTAGATTGAGAGTTTGTATTCAGGAGAAGAGACCAAATATAGTTAGTTTATTCAGTGACGCGTTTTCGAAGGTTGATGAACAAAAAAATTTTATAAATAATGTCGGATTTTTCTGAAACTGTACAGGTGTTTTTTCACATGACCAGTACCCCACTTTATTCATATTTATTTTATTCAAAATCCATATGTTATTCATTATTCCTCCTTGTCGACTAATGCAAATTTGACTTTGTATTAGGTAGTCAATCAAGATCTTATTCAATAGGCTATCAATAATAATAGACAGCAATGTTATTTTTTATTTGAAATAAAAAGAAAAATAATGAAAACAAAAAGAGTTCCATTTTTGTGGAGACAAATTATCAAAAATAAAAGAATTGATAAAATGGTTGCTTTTAGACAGGAGGATTGTGACAGATTGACAGATTTTGATATACCATTTTATTCAGTTTGCCTTTTAGAGGACAATACTGCACGAATATCCTCATGATAATAATGTATGAATGAATCAAGAACTCATCCTGGGTTTTTCATATTAAAAAATTAGTATTAATTTTTTCGAAAATTATGGGTTTCGGTTCGATTATGATTAGGATGCCATGTTTTGTGACAAAATAACCATTGGCATACCGTTAGTGTGGGTCCGAACTCCGAAGAGCTGGTATGGTCACAAGAACATGTATTTGAATAAAATACTTTTACGCGTTTTTAAACAGGCTGCCACTGATGAGTATACAAGTTCTTGTTTTGAAACTGCTTAATAAAAGATGGTATACTGTTTGCTTATGCCCGAGTACTGTTTATATTAAAATCACAGCATTCCATAACTGTACAAAATGGATCAGTAGCTATCCTACGAATACCTCTAAATTGGTTAGAGCAAATCATCACTACTCCAAACTATTCGAAGTAACCTTAGGTGTTCCTCAGGGGTCACACCTTGACCCCTTATTATTCAACTTATTTATAAACGGCATTATTCATTGCTTCCGATATGGCAAAGCACTACTATTTGCAGATGATTTAAAACTAAACTAAAGCCCTGAAAATGTTAGGGTTTATCAAATGGCTAACCCATGACTTCACTGACCCAACTACTATCAAAGTCCTTTATTGCTCACTGGTCCGCCCACACCTTGAGTATTGTTCTTCTGTCTGGTCTCCACATTATATAAGATATATCAGGAACATCGAAAATGTCCAACATAACTTTGTCAAATATATAGCATATAAATTCGGAGTTCTTTGCGAGTATGAAGGTACCATTTTATTGTTTAAACCACACATTCAACAGCTGCATTCCAAGAACTTTACGATTAGCCAATAGTAACAATGATCTTGAGATGTTTAACACCTCCTACAGAGTTTTAATGTTATAATGTTTCAGTTTATAGCATACGTTTTATTAATGCTTATCAATTCTTGCCGTTTTTAAATTTTAAATTAACCCCTTTAAACTTTAAATTAAATTAACCACTTCAAACTCATTTTTAGTTGTAATTTGTACTTCAGCACCTTACATTTCATTTAATTTTAATTATAATTTAAAACTGTAATATATACTTTAAATTTCCGTAAATGAATAAATAAATAAAACGTTTGCAGTTTAAACAGTACTTGGGCATACGCAAACAGTATGCCATTTTTTTCAAGCAGTTTCAAAACAAGAACTTGTATACTTAGCAGCCTGTTCAAAAACGCAGAAAATTTTCTTATCCAAATACAAGTTCTTGTGACCATACCACATACCAGCCCTTCAGACTCACCCTGTCGGTAAGCCAATGGTTTTCCGAGTATTATTTTCGTTATTTCATTACAGAACACCTGGCAGCCTGATGACTATTTGATTCATGCATTATTATCATGAGGATATACAGAGAATATTCCGCATAAGGCATCCTGAGTAAAATCATATATAATTCCTTTATTTAGTTATATAAACTGATACAAATAATCATTTATATACCCATTAAAATTTTGTCATATAAATAAAACTAATAATAGACATGTCACTCATATAACTACACATTAAAATCAGGTGAAGAGAAGGGAGAAACATAAGTATACCTGTGCAGGATATTGAAATAAAATTAAGAAGAAAAATTATTTTTCAAACTCCAGCATTGGGAGCTAAAAAAAATTTTTAAATTCAGGCCTTTGAAAAATACGGATGTTTGTGTATGACGCTTTGCCACCAGTGGAATGTGGAAATCATTTCGTGATCTTGTATTGTAGGTATGCACATCAGAATTGTAATTAACGATGTTTCTTAAATAACTTGGAGCAGTACCTGATTTTATTTTGAATATGAATATTAGTGTATTATACTCAAAGAAGTCATCTATTGACAACCACTGTATTTCCAACATATGCCCAATGGATGTTCTCTTTGAGCATGAGAGTATGATTCTCATAGCTCGATTTTGAAGTTTCCAAATCTGGACATTTAATTTTGATTGAGTAGGTAAAGTTTTGTCGAACAGTAGGTAAAATGAGGTAATATTAGGGTGTTGAGAAAAAAATGCTTGAAAGTTCATGTTTGAATGCAGGTTATTTCGGCTAATTAGATTTTTTTTGCATGTCTAACTTACCTATGTGACTGAAGAAGACACTCCGTCAACTGGAGTAGATGGGGAGAACTCAGCAATCTATACATTCCTTGTTCTTCCCTCTGGCATTCCGTCAGAGATCCACTACCTGTCATATCAGCGGCGGCCAAGGCCAGAGTCTCAGCATCCTCTTTTCTAGAAGTAGCAGGATAAAACACAATATTATCTATTGTCTGTATAAGCTCTAACTGTACAGCGCTCTTTATCGCGAGACTATTGAAAACATCAACGTTACTCAAATTCTGGTCTTGATAGCTCGGTCGCTTCAATATACCTTTATTAACACCTACGTCTCCATTCTGCTCTATAACCGCCGTGGTTTTCATCGAATCTGGTTTCCATGACAGCAAAGGCAACGGTATAGTCGAGTTGAATATGTCCAGCATACACTGGCAAGTTTTCTCCCAGGTTTCCTCACTAAACTTCTGTCCGTTGGAGTTGACCAGGTTTTCCAAGCAGTTTGTTCCAGATCTTGCCAATTGTTCGTTGTCTTGTTGCACACACCAATGCAACTGCAAATATAATTCTTCCAATAGAAGTGGCCCCAAGACGTCGAAATACTGCGTGAAAACATCAACGATTGCGTAAAGGGCGTGGTTGCAAGTTGTCGTCATCCACTCTGCCTTTTCAGGTTGTTTCTCAGGCAGCTTCATGTTATCGAATATTCTGAACAGTACTTTGAACAGGTCTTTCCACCAGTGCGGGCTGAAAGTATCACCGTAGGTCTTGATTATTTCGAAAAGAACCGTAAGAGCTCTGGTCCTCACGTCTAGCTTACACCTGTTGACTACACAGGACAAAGAGAATAAAAGCGGGAACCAGCCCCTCACCCACACCCTGTCATCTTCGGTAACTGTGATATCGTTCTCCATGCCGCCATGTTCGGCAAAAAGGTGCTGCGCTCCACTGACACTAAAAGCGCAAGCTCTCACCAATCTTATAGCTTCCATGCTTGTATCTGGAAACCTGGCATTACAAGCAAACTCAGACAGGCACTTCACAGCATCTTGGAATGAATCGATCATGGTTGAGAACTGTTTCTCGTAGAGTTCGATTATTATTTTGCCAGTCGTTTGGAAGGCAAGCTCGACAATCGCCTCCTCTTGATCTCCAGCGGCCAGGTGGAAAACCGAGAAGATATTTTTCCAGCCGGATCTGATGTTTTTGGCCTGAGAGTTCACCATCTGGGCGACACATCGCACGACCATGTCCCTTATTGTAGGGGATATGTTGTTTTTCATGATATATTCGAATGGACGGAGGAAGTCTTTTTGGAACCGGAAGTTGGAGAATTCTCCCTTTTCTATGAATTTCATAGAAAGTTGTCGTAGGCTGTCGACGGCAAAGAAGCAAATTTCTTCGTTTGGGTTACAACCCACAGTGTTGAAGTGCTCACCAAGCACCTGCCAAATCCTCGACCACTGCAGACGAATCCTGCCCATGTTGTAATAGGAAATTTCAACAATTTTTTGCAAGGAAAACATCCTAGGATGGCCTGGATGCGCGAGTTCTTCCAATGAAACCTTACACAAGGCCTTCACAAAATCGACTATGGCATCACCGTCTAGTCTAGTAGACCCGGTGAATATCCTATCGACGGCCACTACCACACTCTGAGAGCTAGTCTGTCCAATACGTTCCTTCGAACCGGGATCGGGAGGTTTATGGCCAGGTCCAGACAAAAATTCTGGCCTCACACCAGTACCAATTAATTGCGCCAGTTCCAACTGAGATATGCATTTTAAAATATCCAACCAACTCGAACCAAGGTAGTTTCCGTCCGTATGTGCTACCATGATCAGAGTTTTGATTGTGTCGATGTTTTTAGCCTTCATATCCACTATAGGAGAGTTTGCGGTGAGTAGAGTGAACCTTGCCAAGGCTTGAACGTAAGCGTCTCTTTCCATGGGCATGTGGAAAATACACACTATTCTAATAGCGCAACGGATTCCGTCTAGGCACAATGTCGCCACTTCTGGGTCATCGCAGTCTTGCAGGCCGACGCTGAATGCTGCCAAAAACGAAGTCCATGCCATCTTGAACATCGGCCTGACATGCTCCAAGTGTTTCGCCAACGTAAAAGGTGCTTGGACATGTGATACAGACTCCATAAGGTTTTTAGCAGCTGTCGAAATTGCTTCCATTTCCATATTAAACAGGATTTTTCGGCGCTTTTCGCTATTGAATTGTTGTTTTCCCGGCTTGTTCACTGTATTTTTCATCTTGATTTCGTGACCAGCTATTTCATCGTAAATTTGAGAGAGGTATTCTTCTGGAACATCCTTGCTGTCAGTATTTCCTCTATTCAGTTTGATGTATTGTTCTTTGGTCATTTTATTTTTTACCTGAGGTGAATGTAAGTCAGTGGTAAGCATGATAATCGAAAACCCTAGCACATATGCTGTGTCAGCACTTGCGAATAGACCGTTATTTGGGTTGCATTCACAATATCTACTTGCAAATTTCTCCATCAGCCTGGAAAAAATAAAACAGATAATGATGAATCCACAACAATTCCAAGTAAGCTTACCTGTCAATTTTCTGGGCTTCTCCAGGTAACCTGAATCCATCTAAGAAATGCCTCAGAGCTGCTACAAAATCCATGCTGGTGAAGTTCATCTGATCCACATAAGTGTACATGGCTTGCTTGCACAAGTCGTCATTATCACCTAAAAATTCACCGATAAATGTTTTGTCCAATCGGTCATCATAGTGTAGAAATTTGGCAACGTCTTCGTGGCTTGGTCCCAATAATCCTTGTTCTTGAAGATAAGTAATTCCTTTGCGTGGTTTTCGATTGAACATGTCAATACCTGTCTCCCATACCTAAGGGATTGCAAAAAGTTGTTTGATTATTGGGCAAGTTCTTGAATTCTACATATTTAAAGCAAGAGATGGGGAGTTTCACAGTGGTTGATAATAATAATAAAAAAAATTATCCTGAATGAAATAGCTTATTGAATGATAAGTACTATGGTCATATTAGATATTAAAAAATTCAGATATGATGTTTGCAATTTAGCTTTGGGATGAAGCAGAGGTTTTTATCAAGAATGATTTTTTTTTGAGAGATCAATAATAAAAGTTTTTCATATGCTGCGAACTTTATGCTGGACAATTTATATATTAAACAAAGAATTATCTTAATCAAGATGAACTTGGCTGATTTTTTTCGCGAAAACATGAATGTATGTTTTTTTACGAAAAATTGCATGGCAAGAGCGCATATTTCAGTTCTAATGATATATTTTGAAATAATATTTCTCAAAATTGATTACCTTGACTTACCTCTTTTTGTTGCTTTTGTACTTCAAGCTGTTCCGGCGAATCCAAAACTTCTTTATTTCCACCACTCTCGCTAGACTGCAAACTGTTGCAAGACCCTCCATGAGACTTAAGAGAAGTATTGTCTATTTCTTTGGGTTCCTGCTCTCCAACGGTCGATTGCAAATTGGGATTCACATAAAGATCCTTACTCCATTCAACCATACATTTCAAAATAGATACCAGACATTCCAAACCTCTCAGTTTCATAGCTCGCTCTTGATTCGGAGATGCTCCTAGTTCTATGGAGTGCCTTCCCTGTGCGACTTTGAATAAATCATTGACTAGGCGCTCGAACAGGTTAGCAGCGGATAAATCACAGTCATAATTCACATATATATCTACAACGCTCTGGGCATCACCACAGATACGAGTCAAAGCTTGTATCACCATCCATTTATGTTCAAAGGAAGAATTGGTCGTTTCCAAAATATTGAGGAATATTTCTTTGAAGAACACCTCAATTTGCATTTTCAGGTATAGTTTGAAATTGGACAGTAGAGCTAAAAATATTGCTAAGGATAGTTCAAAAACTTTGGGAATAGAGCTGACCCCATTTTTGGATAAGGCTACACACAAATATTGTTTGATAGCAGTGATAAACATTTCGTTCGATCTGAAGACTGGTCCAGCATTTTGCAATATAGATAAAAGCAGTTGTAACGAAAGAATTTTTGACCTGAGCTCGTGAGATTTTGGATCAGGTGTACCATCAGGTAAGGGTTTCATGGAGAGTTTGCACAAAGCACGGAATACAAGAAAAGCATCTTTTTGAAGTATGTGCGTGAACTTTGCTGTAACAACCGAGTCGTTTTCACTCTGGATATCCATGCTTTCTTGAGAGGGTATTCTGCAAAATTTAGTATTGAGTATGTGATTTCAAAGTAAATTAATAATAATACCTTGTAAGGGAGGACGTCATACTACGAGTCTCAATTTCAGGAGAATTGACACTCAATACCTCAACCTGCCTACTGAATATTTCAGCCACCGCACTGTCTATAATATTATCCATAACTTCAAAGACTACTTGTTCTCCCGTTATTTCTTCAGCACCGTTTTTCGTCTCATTTTCTGAACTGTCTAACTTCAGTGATTTTTCTGACTTCGAATCACTGCCATTTAATAGTTTTGAATCATCATTAGACTGACTAGATTGCAGTTCAGCTTGTACTTCTGCTTCCAATGCTTGATTCTCCATTCTTGTGAAAATAACGTTTAGCATCTGGGTCAAGGTGGCTCTCGCTGTTGTTTGATTGATAAGATTTTTGCTAGCAAGAAATATATTATAGCAAGTGCGAACTGCCATAAGGACGGTACCTTCATGAACTTCAACATACTGACTAGTTACAACGGTTAGTAGAGCTTTGATTATCTGTAATTGGACACCTGGAAAAATTTAGAAATTTCCATGAAACTAATTTCATTTTACTATACTTAATTATTTTAACGTCTCCATGTTTAGTGGGGAAGGCAGTTAAATATTCAGTTTTGAAATATAATTTTAATAGCAATATTGCCAAGCTTTCGTTTTGTTTCACAGCTTGTTCAGGGCGAACTGAATACAATATAATACAATAACATATGGGGCGGGTATTGGCGCAGTGGTAGCGCCGGGGGGTGGGGGGCTTCGTGATCGAGCCGGGGGGGGGGGGGGGGGGGGCTTCGTGATCGAGCCGGGACTTCGTGATCGAGCCGGGACTTCGTGATCGAAAGGTCACTGGCTCGATCCTCAGGCAGATTTTTTCAGGTTCAGATGTAAATTTTAGTGATTGAATCTTGTTGCTAGGATAATCCTCCATGATTCACTGTTGCGTTAATAATCAACAGTGCTGCTCCTAAGGTGGATGAATTTTTTTCATAATGACGGAGACGATGACATACTTCCAGCCTAGGTAACTTTTCAAGTATGAGTTATATTTTGACCAAAATTGTATATACGGATTATTGATTAATTTAGGCTTACTATAATTTAGATTACTTTTTTGGATTGAAATTTAAAAGATAAGTGCATACAAATCGCTGTAAGTGATGCCTATTTCTCTTTTGTATTAATATTCAATGTTATTGTATATTTTACAGTTTGCCTTGAAGAAGCTTTGAAACAAAGCGAAAGCTTGGCAATATTGCTATTAAAATTATATTCTAAAACTGAATATTTGACTGCCTTCCCCACTAAACACGAAGAAGATATGTTAATACTACAGTCCCTAATTCAACTAATGATTATTTTAATGTACATTTAATGCATCACTCACTTCATAACAAATTTTTTTAAAGAAGAGAATGAATGACCCTTGATACCCTTGATATTAATCGACCTTGCATATAAAAAATCTTCAAATCTTCAAAAGCTCAATTTGTTGAAAATTTGTTCTTGACATCAACTAACTGCATACTCACAAACAGCTTTTATGTTTTTACTTGTGAGAGCTAGAGTAGACATATATAATTATAACATTAAGACAGATAGTTATTCTCTCAGAGTCTAACTGAAGTCTGAGACTTTCCAAACAACCCTTATACAGGGCTCCTTCTTTCCAGGAACAGTAATTATTTTTGGAACTCATTGTCTAGAAAAGTGTTCCTCAAGGTTTACAGATTCCAGATATACAATTTCTGAATATATTCCTGTGGTTTTTACGATGTTATCTGAACATTAAAAGATGTATTTTTTTATGACAATCAGAAGATATAAGACTGGTTTATTATATATTATAGAAAAAGGTTAAGATATAACCTTTTTCTATAATATATGATACTCCTACCAGAGATGCAGAGACTCGACTTTCTATATCATCAGATGGTTTTGCAAAGTCATGATAATGGTGAAGAGTCCTTTGGTTGGTGAGAAGCAAGATGGAGAGGTAAATTGTATGGCTAATCAAGGATTAAAAATAAGAAAGCAGATGAGAATGGACAGTGATGATACGATATAACTTTATTGGGCTTTACGTTTATTATGTCTGTTGAAAGACAACAAATACAAGTAAACTAAGTACTTTAGTGAAAAATTGTCCTTTTCTCATGACGATGACTCACTCGACCGTTATGTGAGCAGAGCAGAGCGAGAGCCGATTCAGGGCCGGCCTCAAAATTGTCACAAAACATTCACACAGTACACACAGTATTGAAATTCACCTAAACTGCCTAAAAACCTCCATTTATTAGTTCAAAATTAAACAGTTCACCTCGAATTACAATTTTTTAATTTGAATTTTTTTTCCATTCTTTTGCCATATTTTGCTAGTTTGTATTCACTAATTTAAGTTTAAGTGTTCTAGGGACGTATTTGGTTTCGTGTATAGATAATGCATCAGTGCCAACTACTGTTTTTATCTTAATTTTTATGTGAGTATAAGACAGCTTCAAGTATATACAGTGTGACCCATTTAAGATGGAAGCACCCTTATAAAACTTACATTTTGCAACCGATTGGAATTATTGTTTTCGTTAGGTAGACATTCAAAAAGTCTACTAGGGCACCAAATTTCATGATTAAATCTCCATTTCCAGGACCAACTAATCTTATTTTTCAAGGTTGTTAGAAAAAATCTGACTACACCATTGGATTCGCACAATTTTCAAACGGTTCATATGTAAATTACGTTGAAATGCGTCAATCAATAAAAAAGTTATGAGGAAATGAAATTTGAAAAATATGCCGTTTTTTCAACCCACCAATTCAATTTCAGAACTTTTATCAAAATTCGGAAAACACCACTGTATTAAGGAGGTTTCGATATATCACTAGTTGAAATTTTATCGAAATCTATAAATAAATAAAAAAATTGTAAGAAAATACAATTAGAAAAATATATTAATGGATTTTCAGGAAAATGTCATTTTATCTCATAATTTTTATTTATCAACAGATTTCAATGAAATTATAGTCAGTGATATTTCGAGACACCCTCAATACAGTGGTGTAGTCAAAGTTTTGATTAAAGTTCTGAAATTGAATTAGTTGGTTAATTAAACGGCATATTTTTCAAATTTCATTCCCTTATAACTTTTTTATTCATTGACGCATTTCAACGTAATTTGCATATGAAAATGTCGCGAATCCAGTGGTGTAGTCAGATTTTTTCTGAATAAATCGCTAGTGATTTTTCTAGATTTTTTTACCTTTAAAAATAAAATTAGTTGCCTCTGGAAATGGAGATTTATTCATGAAATTTGGTGTCCTAGTAGACTTCTTGAATGTCTACCTAACGAAACAAAAATGATTCCAATCGGTTGAAAAATGTAAGTTTTATAAGGGTGCTTCCATCTTAAATGGGTCACACTGTATAAACGTGGAACAAAGGTAACTTATATGTTTAATTTCACTTTAAATGTGTTAATGATATCAATGTATTTTTTCGACAACCACATAACAAAGTAGTCTTTTGCGGGTCCAAATTTCTACGCAAAGTTTATGTTTTCTGAAGACTGTCATTAATTAATAGTAATAATAAACAACTTTATTCCAATAACAATTTTTTACCTAATAAATCAGTAGTTGTAGGAATTCATATTCAATGGAAAAAGCGGAGTTCAGTTCATTTCTACCAAGGTAGAAATGTCCTGGTCTTCCATTCAACAGCATTTCTGATCTAGAGCGACAAAATTGAGGAAACGCGTGCTTATTCAGATATTTCTGATTTGCCGGCATGAATATTATGAATAACGTCTAACTTACCATTGTAAAGGTGTCCATTAGACTAGAGACTCTGCCCTTTACGCCGGCGACAGTGGTTCAAATCTTGAACTAACAATTTTTTTTGATGTGTTTTAGAAATATTTATTGTATTGCCAGCAATTTGGATACTGACTAACAATAAGGTATCGAGTGTTTTTTTGTATCTGGGTAGTGAAAAAAACTTACAGTCGAACTCCACCAAATATGATCTTTATTGTAAATGTGGGTGAAGTCAGAGGACTCACATCAGCACATTATAGGATGTATTCGGAGGACTTACATCAGTGGGGACATGTTTCATCATCAGCAAAAATAGGGTTTTTTCTGTATCTAAAGTGTAATTGCCGCTCTCCACAGATTACTCTCTTTATCGAGCGGCAATCCATCACTTTGTGCTCTAAATATACAAATAACTATTTATCAATGAAACTATTGAGAAAAGGGGACATTCCTATATAGTAAATAAATAATCTCCAAGAATAGTAAGTACCTACTCAGCTTGAAAATAATGCAGCTAGTGCTCACCTTCATCAGTCTGAGGTCCAGTAAAACAAGAACAAATTGTCTCAACAATTCGGTCAATAAGAAGCTTTCCTGGTGTAGTAGAGTCTGGTACATTTGCTGTTAAATGACCATAAGCAATCAATTTCTGCAAACAATCTAGAGCGGTGACAACTATACGAGAAGATTTGCTTTGACAAGCCAGTTCAAAAGGTAAAAAATATTTTTCGGTTGTGAGAATATTAGCATCACCGCTTTTTGGAAGAGGTAAGGCATCAGAGACTTGGTTTTCACCGTTTTTTTCTTCGATGGCTTCATTCTTGATTTGTTCTGTAAAGTAATGAGTTATAATAGTAATTATAGAAATTAGAGTTGTAGTTGTCTTTATCCAATTCAACATGAATTTCCACAAAATAAATAAATGATCAATCAAACAAACTTATTTAATTTCAAGTACACTGCATCAAATTCTCTGATTGTTGAATCAACTAATCAACATTACTAGTGGCGAATAAATATCATAATCATTATTCAAAAAAGAAATCATTTTCCAAAATACTTTTTATAACTCAAGTGATTGTAGCTTCGGAAATATTTTGGACTAAAACTGGGAAGACCTTGACATGATTTTTTGGGTTTATGACCTTCCACAATCTGAAAATGAATTTTTTTTTTATTTTTTTTCAAGAAATCTGTACAAGATCTTCCTATTTTTTAGTCAAAAAATTTTCTACAACTCACCATGGATGATAATTCTCATTTCAAAGAAAACAACTAGTGTATTTACATTGCCTTATTTGTATTATCTTGATATCTTAGAATAAAAAATTTAGGATAAAACAAATGAAAAAAAAAAATTACAGCTCACAGATCAATACGTAGCCAGTCAGAGAAATAATGATAATAATATATTTATTCTCCTTTGGAAAATTTACATTTTGAAGGAGCGTCAGAGAAGACAGCTAATACTACAGTTCTGTGTTACAGTACTTCTGACATTTCATCCTACTCAACAGAAATCCAAAGAGTAACACATATGAAAGTAGAACTTGGTACATACAGAGTGCCTACCCATTTAGCAAAATCTCGCATAATTTTTTCAATATGGAAAAATTTGAAAACAAAATTTGCCAATTTCATCATTTTATGATAAAGACGATTTGTTCTTCATTATTTATTCACATACCTAACTTGACCTATGTAAATAATCGAAAGGACCAATAAAGATCATTATAATAATTACTTAATAACCAATTATGAATTTGAAATCTTCTAATACCCCACTTAAATGCAAAATGATACAATATAATACAATACAATACAATAGTTTATTCATCCTGTAAGATCACATGTGATATAGGACAAGTCAATAAAAGCAGTAAAAAGTTCTTACACTTACAAATATTATCAGTCATAAAAAAAAACATACAAACATACAAATAAAACTCTGTATGATAATCTCTTAATTGTTGTATAACTAAATTAAAGCTAAATTGCTAATGAATTCTTGTGTTGTATAAGGACACAGATCGACGAGAATATTTTTCAGTTTTCGTTTAAAAATATGTGTTGGCAAACTCTTCAACTTCTGTGGAAGTAAATTGAACAAGTACAAACCAAAAGTATTTGGTGATTTTTTGGATAGTTCCAGGTGCCTGAAGGTTACCTGAAAGTTCTCTTTTTTTCTAGTATTGTGAGTATGCTTGTCACAGTTCCTTTTGAAGGTATTTTATATGTATTTAGATACAATTCCAGTATTTAAAAATTTTCAATTTCAAAAAATTATGAATATATTCATTGAAAATTGGAATTTAGGATTACGATTAAGTATTTGAACTTTATTTTTTTTTCATAAAAATAAATAGCTAAGTATAACAATCATTTGATTGTTCATATTCAGCTACAGCTTAAAAATGTATGAAAACTGTTTTAAGCCAAATGGAAATATTCATTCTTTATAAGTATTGAACGCCCGATGAACTGATTTCTCCATCAGTCTAATTTTTAAAGAAATAATAAACAATTTCAAAAAATAGAAAGTACCCAAAACACCAAAACTATCATTCTCAAGAGCTATATGCTTACTATGCTTACTACTCTTGAGAATGCTAACTTTGTTAGCGAAACTAGCGTCGAGTGAACGTGACGTAGTTTTGGTGTTTTGGTCAGATTCTATTTCTTGAATTGTATTCACACCAAAGGATCCAAACATCCATTTTCGAATAATCGATTTATTACAGTAAGTTCATCTAAGGGCACAGCTATTTCAGGGTTAACAATACTAAATTGGTACAATTAGATTTTAGTTCACACATTAAAACAAAACCATTATAAAATGGTACACACACAAGTATAAAGATACATACAAACAAAAGTTAAATATTTAGGTGTGGTTATAGACTCACACCTCAAATGGAATGCCCATATAAGCTATGTCTGTAGTAAGTAATGTATTCTGTAAAAATTAAAATTCATTAAAATTCATTGTGTCACTCCGCCACATGAAAGTTCTGCACCACTCCCTCGTAGAAAGTCACATTCGTTATGGGATAGCTTGCTGAAGAGGAGCACTCAATACTCATATTCGTTGTCTTGAGATAATACAAAAAAGATTCTTGAAAGTGATTTTATCCAAACCACCATGCTTCTCAACTGAAAGTTCATTTCTGGGAGCCAGTGTCCTTGATATCCGTCAACTGTTTTATTATAATATCATAATCACTTACCATCGGAATAAACATTTTCTACTATCCACCCATATTTATAACACACGACAAAAAAATCAACACATTATTCATCAAGTTCGAAAATTAATATGCAGGCGCTCAAACAGTTATCAAGCTCCCAAACTATATAATACTATTCCAGATGAACTGCATGATATAAATGCACTCAATTTGTTCAAAAAAACCCTTATTGATGGGTATCTTTTAATGATTTATTAGAGGCTTAGACCCTATCACAAATTTTGCTTTCTTGGGTTTATTTCTATTCATTTGTTTCAATAGAACAAACAGAATGGATATATTATTGTATTAAAATAAATATTGTATCTGTCACAGAACAATGCCTTTGCTGGCTAGTTTCTAATTTAATTTGTTTGAACTGAGGCATTTAATCACCTTTCATTTTTACCAACTGATTTATAGAAACCTAATTTTGAATTTAAATTTTTATTATTGTTTTTAATAGGTATAAGTATGTTCAAGTCTCAGGGTAACAACTGTATGTCTTAATTTCCTGATAGTATAGGCTTTTTTCATAATACATTGACTTCTGATTTGGCATTATCAATTGATCAAGGCGAGGATCAAGGTATCTAACTAGCTCTTATATTTATGTTTATTACGCTGTCATCTCTAATTCCACAAAATATGGTTTGCAAGTGGTATTAAAATCCAGTTTTGAAATGCATTTTATAATTTTCTTCTGTATCGTGAATTGTTTTTGTGAGTTGGAGGAGGAAGATCCCAAAAATATTATGCCATAAGATAAAATAGATTGTATATGGAGAAAGTAATATATTCTTAAAATATTGATTGATACTTGTTCCTTTAGATAGCGTATTACCTCACAAATTGGGTTCAGTTTGATATTTAATAAGTTTATAAGAGCTATAGCTATATATAAGCTAAGACTTGCATTCAATTTTATGCTTTAGGATTTGAAGTTCTCCGATAATAATATTGTTTTATTTTGTTGCTTTACATATAAATATTCTTTCTCAAAATTTGTTTTGATATTATAAAGTTCTGCTCTTGATGTATTCAGCTTGAGTTCATTATGTTCATACTACTAGCTCATTATGTTTGAGACAGCCAAACATTTGGTGAACTGATATACAAAGCAGTGGGTAGATCATTCACTTATAGCAAAAAACCAAGATTGGTATGAGTACTGACTCTCATGGTACACCTTGTTCAGTATTATCTTTATTTCAAAAATACAGTTCTTCTTTCTTTGCTGATTTTTTTTCGATTGTTAACAATTGTCCCTAGAGTATGACCTGGAAGTGACTTTGCATTCCATTATTTCAAATAATTTGATGTTAAAATTATTATGCAATTGATTTTTTATATTTTCAATAAGTATATTAATGGAAAAACCTTGATTGCCCCAAAATTTTACAAAGCTACTGTATATTAAAAATAATGGTTTCATATGGACTTTTGCAAAAAATATATTTCACTTAATGGATAGTAAAATAGTTTTCACCTTATCATTCTTTTTCTTTATTGAAGTGCTAATGATTAACCATTTTGTCAAGGACTAGGACTAGATATTGTCCAGTGATCAGAGTGAAAGGATAAATTTGAATTTTTAATTAGCATTATTAGTTACATAATACAAATAGGTTTCTTTTAAAAGTGATATTTTATCAATATGTTTTCTTACCAAGAGCTGCTTCACAGGCTCTTTTCAACTGAGAATGATAAGATCTCTTGATCTCCTTGTCATTGAGAATTTTCTCCAGAGCCCTCAAAATAAACATTTCCTTGGTTTTCGAATTGGATTGCATTTTACAACTGAAATGTCTCAAGCTAATACTGGAAACCCCTCAAATGATCCAAGGGGATCATCGTTGTCTGTGACGTGTAGAGAAATCAAATATTGAACGTGAACATGCCAACATTTGAACACTAATTAAAGAATGTTTACGGAAAGCATTTTCACAAGAGCTATACGGTTAATGTTGATGGATTTTTTACTATTGCGCACAACGCACAATTAAACGTTTCAAGTAATTATATAAATAAATTGTTGTAAACTTTACCACCATTACAATTCTGTCAACAATGTCAACAATATTCTTCTTCTTCTTCTTATTTCAGTGATCAGTTGATCATTCGTGAAATGCCTTCCCGCTAGGTGGCGCTAAAAATTTAGGCGCGAAACAATTAAATGGTGATCAACCATATATTTAGGTATTAAAACATATATGTGATGAACTGCTGAATTCCATAAGAGACCATAGTGTTTCATTTCAGTCTCATTCAAATTTGAATGAAGTACTCGAGGTGTCGAAAGTTGAAATGAGTTTATGAGTTTTTATCTACGGCGACATATTGCTATGTCTTGCAAAGGGCGAGTTTTTAAATTCATCGATGGATAATGCGCATTCGTGCTGTCATTGTCATTTTCCATTAGTTAAATAAGGATGCAATGCTTATCGATGGATCCATCGATGAATTTAAAAACTTGCCTATAACTCTTTGTTTTTCAATAGAAAATAAAGAAACTTTGTCCTTATGACTAATGAAAGTACATTCAGCATTGCGGCACTGAACAAATACGCTTAGTAATGGAATTCTTGATTTTGCCGCCATTTCAAGTTGACTTATTCTGAAACTATGCATGAACACTAAAGAATATAAATGAATTAAATTTTTGGAGAATAATGGTATCCTTCAGTGTTCATAGTTTCAGAATAAGTCAACTTCAAATGGTGGCAGAAGTCAGAAGTCAAAAGTTCCATTACTAGGCATATGTGCTCACTGCCGCAATAATGAATGTACTATCAATAGTACCGAACACAAATTTTCTTTGTATTATTTTACATTAATAAACAAAGAGTTATACGAGACATGGCAATGTCGTGGTAGATAAAAATGTCTGATAAACTCATTTCAACTTTCGGCATCCCGAGTACTTCATTCAAATTTGAATGACACTGAAATTAAACACTATGGGCTCTTATGGAATTTAAGTAGCTGATCACCATTATATTGTTTAGTGCCTAAATTTTCAGCGTCAACTTATCGGGAACGTATTTCGCGAATTCGCAGTCTGATGCGCAAAGGTTGCGACATCTATAATTATTTAGTTGAACCGATAAAAATTAGATATGGTCTTTCTTGCCATAAGCGCTAGTGTATCCTCATAGCAAATATAAACATAGAGATGCCTTTCTATCCTTGTTTTTTAAGCCAACATCACCTTGTTTATATTTACATCTGTCCTCCAACTAACGCATCTAGTTCCATTGTCCTCTGAACTGAATGTTTTACATCCCCTCAGTCCCCTTGACCATATTTCATTGTTGAGACAGATGGACATCGTGGTTGTCCACGAATCTGTTATGTTTGAGTATAGAGGGCATCTCTATGTTCATTATTGCTCTGAGAGTGAATATATTTTATTGGAAAATAAATTGAGTTCAGTGATATTATTTGGTGTTCATAGTTTTAGAATGAGTCAACTTGAAATGGCAGCAGAAGTCAGAAGTTCCATTAATAAGCATATTTGCTCAGTGACGTAATGCTGAATGTCCTATCAATACTTGCAAAGACAAAGTTTCTTTACATCATTTTTCATTAAAAAACAGTTTTGTCAGACATGGCAAATGTCGTCGTAGATAAAAATGTCTGATACTCCATTTCAACTTTCGACATCTCGAGTACTTTAATCAAATTTGAATGAGACTGAAATTAAACAATATGGTCTCTTATGGAGTTCAGCAGCTGATCACCATTATATTGGGTTCGTTCAGCCGTGCTCAATGTTTCAGCTGAACAGTCCGCTGCATCAATGAAAACTCTCACTGAAGAACAGAAGAACAACGAACTCGACAATTTTAGTGATTATTCTCAACGGTTGAGCACGGTTGAACGAACCCATTGTTTCGCATCAACAATTTTAGCCACCTAGCGGGAACGCATTTCGTGAACTCAACGAGTTTGCCACGAGTTTGAGTAATAAAAGACATAGAGAGGCCTTCTTCATCCTTGTCTTGAAGGCAATTAACATAACTTTGTTTGTTCACAAGCAAGGGCCTTTACCATTTTATGTCAGTATTCAATCAGGTATTTTTTAGTGTATGCCTGCTCAATTCATTCGGATGAAATTGTCATTCTTCGTTTGTATTATATCTATGGTAATTCTTACTCCAAATGTAAACAAACTGTCCATAACGTTTCACCACCCTTCGCCCCACCGCTGCAAAATTGTAGAGAATAGGATAGTAGATTATACCTTCAGTTTAATAAACTCCGGATTGACTTACTAGTACTAGTAGTAAACCATAGAAATTATTATATATATATACAATATATAATATATATATATATATATATACTATTATATATATTATAATTTCTTGGAACCTATAAAGACTAGTTCATGCAAATGCGAAATTCGCAAATAAAATATCTCTTGTTCATTTCAATTCCATTAAATGAAATGGAAAAAAAATATATTTTTTTGCGAATTTCGTATTTGCATGACACCGGCTCTAAGGGCCGGTTGACCTTTGTATTGAAAACACGTACCTTCATAAGAGCTAGATATCAGGAAGGTTCCCCAATTTGCGGTTTTTGGTAAACAATACCAAATCCGCCTTTTCTGGGTTAGAACACTATTGTGCCACTCTGCTTAGATGGATTCTCCAAGCAGATTCACCAATTGGATTTGAGCTATGATGATTACCTGCGTATGCTTGTGCGTATATCCCTGAATGATTCAGTTTCGCAAGAAGTTCATCGACTACCAAGCACAATAGTTGGGACAATAGCACCCCTCCCTGAGGACATCCTCTTGATACTGTGGCAACCACAAAACTACCACTAAGCTCTGCTTTCACCATTAGTTGGGTAAGCATGGCACCTATCCACCTGGTAAGGGTTGGATTAACTCCATGCCTCGCCGCGTTTTGACATATGGATTCAAATGACTGTTGTCAAACGTTCCGTCTATGTCGATGAATACCCCCATAGCGAATTATCCTCTACCCATCACTTCCTCTATCCTGTGGATGAGGTGAACAGCTGTAGCATAGGGCACTTTAACAGCAGTGGTATGACGGTATCGCCATCCTCCCCTGGTGATTTGAATAGTGCGAAGGACCTTCGAGGCCGTTGAGTAGTCCATCTAAGATCTGTTCGTTGGACTGGTCCTTGAGGGTGCGTTGTTATAGAGTTCTGAATCCAGAAAAGGCGTGGAGATTAGGTGCCTCAGTGTCTCCTCCCCTGATGTGATTACCCTACCACCCGGCAGAGACAAGTCGCCCAACCCCCTTCCCGGATTTTTGAAAAGAAATTTGCTTAGCATTGCTGCTGAGGCTATTGTGTCTCTTTGAGATTGATTGCTTTCTTGTACGCTCTTTGAGCAGATTTATATTCTTCCCAGTGTACAGGTACTTTGGTGCGCTTTGCTTTATACAGCAGCTTTCGTGTTTTTCTCCGGTGGTCTTCGATTTCCGAGTTCCACCAGGGTGTTCAAGCTTTGCTTGTTGTTTTCTTGACAGGACAGCTATTCTCATACGAAGGCATGCTCGCGTTGTTGGGGTAGTTTACTGTCGTTTCTATCTACGCCTCATTCTCATATGTTGATGGAATTCCGATGAGCCTTCCTTTTAGTTCCTCACGAAAGAGATCCCATTTGGTGGCTCGTGGAGTTCTATACACTTTTATTTCTGGTGGGTTTGTATTGACTAGCTTGAACAGAATTAATCTGTGATCCGACAGGGATTCACCTTCCATGCATGAGTGGACTTCGGTCAGCAATTCACGAGTACATAGTGTGAGATCTATGACGGATCGAGGAGGGCTCTACCCTTAGGATTAGTGTCAATGTTGCCCCATAGAATGTGGTGGGCATTCGAGTCACAGCCCATGAGTAGGTCTATCCCGGTTTCCTCACAGTATTGCACTAGCAATTCAAACTCTCAAGATGGCGCGTTCATCACGTACGGGAAGTACGCAGAGCAGACCACCAGTTCCCGAGTTCGGTCTTCAGTTGACATTTTCGTCTTTACTGCTACCAGGTCTCCTACAGAATTGGGAAGACATGTATTTTTTGTATAAACATGCACGGGGGGGGGGTTGGTGGGGGCTCAGCGATGAGCCGTTTCTCCGCCCATCCGCAAACACCTTATCTTTCTCTGATATGTCCAAGGCTCCTGAATAAGTAGGACATTTGTGTCCCACTCGAGGATTCTCCGATTCCGATTCAGGGCTTTCCCGCGGTAAAGTATTATCTGGATAAATTGTACCGACATAATTTCTTACCTTACTACGGCTTCGCTGACGTTTGCCGCTCTCTGCCTCTCTTTTGACTGTGGCTCATTCGGACTGAGATCCCCATGTGGGTTCCTCACTCATGGGGGATTCTCACTCATGGGGGATTAGTCGGAGGCAACTGTTGAGGTTTCCGCGCTCCCTTGTGAGGTTCCACTGCTAATTGATGAATTTGGTGTCCCGTCGGTTTTCTTGGTTCCCTTTTCAGGGATTGTTGCCGCCGCCGCACCTCAGACCCCTTTAACGGTTTTTCTGGTCAGCGTTCCCTTGGCTCTCCCGAAATGGGCACCAGAAGTTTCTGCTTTTGTTCCTGCTTTTGTTACCCTTGAAACCTTCTGTTGGGCTATAGGGCCCCCACGGATGGTTACAATTGCCTGTGAGGCGCTGTAGCAGGGCTGTAAATCCATCGGGCTCAATAGCTTTATGGTGAGCCACTCTTTTGCCCAATCATCACAGTATCTACAGGATATCTTTTTTGGATAACCTGTATATCTTCTGGATATAGATAGATATATCCTTTAGACATACAATAGATATCCATATGTCCGCCTATATCCAGGATATAGGAGATATCTTATGGATGTCAGTGAAGATATCTACTGGATATCCCAAGTATATCAATATCTAATATTCAAATTTGGTATATCCATTAGAACTACAGTGAGTCCAAGAAAAGGTTATCCACCACGGGGATATCTGAAACGGGCCATTTACCTGGAGGTATGAAGTTTCCAAAAATAATTTTAGTCTTTATATTATTCTGGAAAACAGAATTTTCGAATTTCTTATTTTATTTGTTCTGACGTTAAAAAAACTGAAAACTGTAACGAAGCGTTTTGTTTTGCCCTGGTAGCCATTCCACACCACACCGTATACAACCTCTTTCCGCATACCCGTCCCGTACTCGCCCTATATACCGAAGACGACATAGTTTTGAAGACACCGCTCAGGGGCATAACCCTGAGGCAGCCAGGAAACATTTCCTTACTTTATTTGGGATGGTAACATTTGTCCCTTTCTTTACCCCTACGTATCGTTTTTGCTGGTCGTCAGTTTTTGCGTCAAATAAATCTACTTTTATATAGGTTTCCAACTCCACTTTTTAGGAGTCATGTTTTTGGAGAGTTAAAAAGTCAGGACAGACTTTTTGCCGTTTTTCATTCATATTGCTACGCGACACTACGAAGGCCACAGGTGCCCTATAAATACCGGCTTCACGATTCCTGATGGATTTTTCTTTTTATTCAGTCAGTTAGATTAGTATTGATTATCCCGTCTTTAGAGTGAGTTCCGAGTATGAGTATTGTTAAAAAGTTCAAGTTGTTACCGTTTTGAGATACCAAGCCGTTTTGGATCTAGCCTTGAGCTACTGTCTCTTAGAGTGAGTACTTCCGAAAAAGTTTTGAAGTAAACCTAGTGAGAAGAGAGGATTATCAGTGTGTGAGCAGCGACCGACATCCCGAAACAACCATTCGAGAACCACTAGCAGCCGGCCGTAGGAGTACCGTCCTGAACACCTCGCCTGTTAGGCACAACACGTAAGCTGAGAAATTTTAGTACATTAGAGTCGAGCTTGGACATCGTGGCCCCAAAATTTGGGTTATTTATAGCTTGTCACCAAGAGAGTATTTTTTTTTTGTGGTTGCTTTTTTTTATTTCTCTTTTATCTGATCATCACTAAAGTATTGATAATCTAAACGTCCGTTTCACTCGGGGAGTAATAGAATTATTTCGAGATTCACTAGCATATTTATTTGATATATTAAGAGTGGCCTCTATCTACCTTCCGCGTATCTGGTTCTACGGCTAGGACACCCTTTCGGCTGTCGAACCAGTTGTAAGTATAACCTGTTCGACTTCCTGGACGACTTTTCGGTTGTCGAACGAAGGTTTTCCGTAAGAAAAGTTAATTTCCGAAGTTCCACAGGGTTCCGTTCCCAACCCCTCAACCTGAAAATTCTTGTACCTCGACCGGATTTTCTGTAAAGGAACCGCCGTCGCGTAACTAACCGAGCTGGGAAAGTCCTGGTTCGACGGTTTGGACAACCTTTCGGCTGTCGACCCAGTTTCCTTAACTGTTAGCTCTCAACTTCATTCCACTTCCTGGACTACTTTTCGGTTGTCGAACGAAGGTTTCCCGTAAGAAAATTTAATTTCCGAAGTTCCACAGGACTCCGTTCCCAACCCCTCAACCTGAAAATTCTTGTACCTCGTCCGGATTTTCTGTAAAGGAACCGCCGTCGCGTAATTAACCGAGCTGGGAAAGTCCTGGTTCGACGGCTTGGATAACCTTTCGGCTGTCGACCCAGTTTCCTTAATTATCAGCTCACAACTTCGTTCCACTTCCTGGACGACTTTTCGGTTGTCGAACGAAGGTATTCCGTAGACAAATTGGTTTCTAGGGGTACCACAAAGATCCGTTCGCTACCCCTCCACCTGAAAATTGTCGTATCGCGTCCGGATTTTATATAGAGGAATCGCCTACGTATAACAAACCGAGCTAGGAAAATCCTGGTTCGACGGCTTGGACTACCTTTTCGGCTGTCGACTCAGTTTCCTCGTGTACGAGCTCACCGCTTCGTTCCACATCCTGGACGACTTTTCGGTTGTCGAACGAAGGTTGATCGCGAGGGAGAAAGGAGATTCCTCACTGTCGGTTGCAAACAATATCGCGAACCACTAGTACCCCGAGGTCTGTGAGACCGACTTTCCGGGACTAGCCGTCACCGAACCTCATCAGTAAGGGGGAATACCGTAAGAAGGATTATCAATACGTTCAGTTCATTTTATGTCGATTATTTATCATTGTTTAATTCAGTCTTTCTCTAACTTGGTGAAAGGTTTTGAACTAACCCCGTGGAGCCTGACATTCCCGTTGCCCGTTTTGTCGATACCCGAGAAGCCTTCCGAAGCTGCCTGCGACGCAGAGTTGAATTCACTGTCCAGATTCTTAGAGTATAAGTATACCAGTTACTAGTCCCTGTGTTTCTTGAACTTATAATTAATAAAATTGGTTTGGTGTGTCTACATTGGTTGTGTTCTTTCTTCCGTGTAATATAGAGCTATCACTAAAGCAGCCGGTATTCCTGCTGAACAAGTAATTGCAATTAAAGCCTGCAGTCTCTTGAGGAATCAATATAGAGTCATAAAAACGGACCCCTGGGATACCGTATCTCCATCTGTAGCTGCCCTGGGCCTCCCACCTTGCTCTAGACTGGGAGAGTGGAGCATATCACTATAAAATAACTGGCGCCCGAGGCATTGTTGGGTTTTGATAGATTCCCGGTGTTAGGGAATTGTCAAAATACAACAACCGAAAGCGTCATAGTAACGTCCGCCGGCCGTAACACCGAAAGTACGTTACAAAACGTTGAAGTTCCACTATAGTCATAGTCCTTCTGTTACGCAACTGTTTTTTCCATTTAAGGCATGTATTACCTTTTCAGATATCTTCATAGTGGACAATATCTTGGACTCACTGTATAATAGATATTCACTATAAATATAAAAAACCTCTTGCAGATCCTGCTATCGATTATTAATTTTTATTGAAGTGAACCCCTAAAATCGGAAGTGGGACAATTGAAATTTTCAAATGGAACACCTTGTATTTTATTCCACATTTCCACACTAGCTTTTCGTTTGCGTTAAGACATTTTCCTGTTATGAGAGAAAATGTCTTATAACTTCAACACCATATATCTTCAATCTTCATCGGTCTTCAATCAAAGCAACCGAACCTATCCATCAGCAGTTCAGCATGAAACAAACTACAAAGTAATATCCATTTCACATTGTGACACCACAGTGTATAATGATCCATCTTGGTGTAATGTAATCAATCATAAATAGGTAGGTATCTATCAATAAAACAATCGGAACGAGAAACTATTATTAATACTGAACCAACAAATATACCTTGTCCAAATCTACCAAAACAGCAAAAACATAAAAAAACACACTTCTTTGCTTAACTTTCACTTTTATGTGTTGATAGTCAACACAACAAAATGGCGTTTGGCTTGTCTTTCACAACTCACAACTCACAACTACCCGAACTCGTCCACGTCAATTCGTGTTCCGTTGACTTCGACAACTCTCGGGCAATAGAGCTTTGCTTTGATAGAGCTGCGTAGGCACCTATCTCTGATTCACGTACGGTCTGTTATCTCTCTCTTTCATACGTAGAACCGAAGTTAAAGTTTTCAGTCCACAACGCTTAGCTAATAATATGAGAGCTGGCTGGCATTTTACGGCAGGTATTCCAGGCAAGAATTTCAACAAAACCTCTTTAATCACAGGCAGGTATGAAAGTGCAAGCCTGGCGGGAGGGTAGCGATTGCCTTGCCACACGTAAATTTTCAAAGTAGAAATTTTTTTAGAAAAATGTTTTTTAGGTATTTTGAAACTTTTGTATGTTTTAATTTTATTATTAAATAGTTTACAAATAATAGCAATGGTGAAAAGGTGGATTTGGTATTATTTAACAAAAAAAAACACCTCTCAGAGAAAGGTGTCTTCGATACTAGAGGTCAACGAAATGTCTCGAAGTCATAATAGACGCCAAGCTGACCAGGAATGAGCAAATCGCTCATCGCAATATAAGGTTTTGTTCCCTTTTTAAGGGGTTTTTCACCTAAACCTCATATAAACAATGCGGAGGGCTAACTCTTATTGCGGAGGCAAAGGTCGTGGTACGTTTGTTGGTGAATTAACCCAAAGATATTCTTAGAAATCCAATTTATGGCAGTGAGAATAAAATAGCTAATTGAAAGTTGTTATTTGGACGCCATCTACAGGAATTCTGATATAGTATTTCATTCTCAAAGCCAGTCTCTGTAGAAAGTCTTTATCACACTGAAAGAGAAAACACTCCAGACATACAAGTAAAACAATTATAAAAAAAAATAGTATTTAATCAAATAAATGTTAAGCCAAATTCAGGGCTTGACGATCTTGAGACAATCAATAAAAGATGATGAGAGTAATCAGGTTGAAGGGAAGAAATTTGGTTCTTTTGACTATTGTATGTTATTCAAATGGTCACACCAACTTACTTGGAATATTGGGTTAAATGCATTTAAACCTTACATATTTCCTTGACCAATCATCAGTTATAAGAAAGAATCAACCAAACTCTTCTCCTGTTAATGTTTCAAGCTGGGCTCCTTGATTCAAATAGTAACAGCAGCTCTGGAACACTCCTGAATTCCCCACCTGGTTCTGGACACCTGATCGAGTGTGTAATTCAGCCAGTCAGCTATCATAGGTAGCTATAGTTATTATTCCATATTGTGGTAATTTGCAAATCGGCCACTAACATCGCCGCTCATTCAATGGCGAGAAATAAGCTTTTAACTAAGCTTTTTGAAATTAAATTTGGTCTTGAAATTTAATTAAATCTTGAAATTTAATTAAATCTTGAAATTTAATATCGTCTTGAAATTTAATTTGGTCGAACTACACACATAAAAAAAAAGGAGAAATTGTTGTAAAACATGTCTATTGACGCCATTTGAAAAATCATGAAAATTCATTGGAAATAAAATTATTTTAAAAGCATTAAAAACGACAAAAATATTTATTCCAATGAATTCCACTTTGAATTTTAAATAGATAGTTACCTCTTTATAAATGTTCTTAATATACACTGTTTGGATGATTTTCAAAATAAAAATTTAAATCATCAGCGAGTTCTTCAAGTGAGACCAAACGCAGAAATGGACGAAATGGAGGAAATGGAAGATAACGGAAATTCAAAATTTAATCCCCTCCTCAATTTCTACAAACAGTGTTACCAATTGTCACACTATCAAAGAACAGCTTACTAAATGTTGGCTCATGTTAAGATCACAGAACTCATAGATAGAATGAAACCAACATCTTGCCTACGCATGAAAGCTTCAATTTACTATCGCTCTCTGCATGATCATTACAAATAACATCCATGGTTTGGACGGAACACGGAACTCACTTTGTCGGAACTGGCTAATTGATATAATTTTGAATCTAAATAAAAACGAGAAGAAGAAGAACTAACTATCTTTAAAATGTTGAGAAGAATAAGACTTCAATTCAAATAATTCAAACGTGACTTTGACAGTTGAGTTGTTTTCAAATACACTAACATTTTTTACTGACTTTATTAAATAATTTATCATTCAGACTTGGTGGAGCATTCAGCAGCGTTCTTCGAGCTGTAAAATAAGGATTAAATAACAGAAACATTGTAAGTCATATTCTGAAACTTATAAACTCAGTTGGTGCCTCGTTCACACTGCCATGATTCACGGTCAAAATGATGAAATTGAACGTTTGTAGAAATACAACCGTTATAGCAACAACAAGGCTACATGCTCATACTGGGCATGCAGAAGAGCATTCGTAAGAACGTGTGGTCCTAAGACCCTACATTGGATAAATACGGCGATTATTCGCCCGACCATAACGTATGGAGCCATTATATGGTGGCCAGGTAAGCTGAAGAGTAGGACCAGAAATGAACTAGACAAACTTCAAAAGCTGGCCTGCTTGGGAATGACAGGCGCTATGAGAATGGCACCAACGCATCTAAGCACCAACTATAGTCCTTGTTTTATCACGTCTGCACCGGTACTTTGAACATGAAGCCATGCGTACCGCCTATAGGCTCGAAGGCGCAAGCCAATGGGTTGAAGGAGAAACAAACCACGGACAGTTCTGAACTTCTGGAGAGGCCTGAACATTGTTATGGAAGAATGTGATATGGCATCGAACGTACCCCCTGCCGATAGCATAGTCGGGTACACAGACGGCTCGAGGTCAGGTGGTATATGTTCGGAGTAGGGGTATAGAATTTTTATTTCTCCAGGCGAATACGCCTTAGTGTTTCAGGCTGAAGTATATGTTATACTCACCTGCGTTCAAGAAAATATCGACAAAAGATGTCGAAGTCCAATTGCAATTTGCTTGGACAGTAAAGCAGCAATACTGGCACTGGTATCACATAGAATCACATCCAGGCTGGTGTCCTAGTGTAGAAATACCTTGGAAAACCTGGCAAAACCAAGAAAAGTCAGTCTCATTTAGGTTCCTGGACACTCAGGTGTCCACATAAACTACGAGACAGACAGGATAGCCAAGGAGGAATCAGGGCAACAACCAATTGGGCCAGCTTAGCTGTTGCTGCAATGGAAGAACTGTTACAAACATAACAGGACTCGTGTGACAATCGAAGCTCATATATCCGGACCTTCGCAAAAACTCGAAATTTCGAGACGAGATCTCACGCTAACGACAGGGCACAATCAGCTGAATAGGCACATGGCCATCATTGGGATCATAGATAGTCCGCTCTCTAGTTGGTGCCTGGAGGAAGTCGAGACTTCGTCACATCTCCTCACAGAATGCCTAGCACTGGTGCATCAGAGGAAGGCAGCTTTTGGGGACAGTATACTGAACCCAGAGGACATCAAAACGATTCAACCAAGAAAACTGCTGAATTTTGCCAGTGAAGCTGACATGCCCAGCTGAACCCAGACATGTAGGTGCAAAAAGGGTCCATTGCTTCAAAACCCGCCCACCAGTGCCAGGAAGTAAGTAAGTAAGAAGTTATTTATTTCTATGCTGTAATGCAACAACTCGTGTGAGGTATTATTTTTCATCCGAATGAAGGAATTCATGAACTAAAACTTAAAAATGATGACTTTATCAAATCGATGGAATCGAATTGAAAAACAACAGAATTCACAGTTTTGACGCCCATCACGTTATTGTTAACAATGCTTTACGAATTACTTTGGTTTGAGAATTATCACAATAAAAGGTCATCTCATATCTGAAGTCGAACGAGGAATGGAAAAATAGATATTTTTTTCAAGTGACGAACGAAGAATGTTTATTGTGTAACTAAGTGAACCCGACTAGTATTTGAGGAAACTGTACTGCAATTATCGAGGAGGTCAGAGTAATCAATTGCCCTTTGGAGATTACTCTTTTTTATTACAAATAACATAACATGGTTGAGTGAAAGACATGGTTGAGTGGAAGAGCAATTAGTGATTTAATCGTGGAATTGAACTCTGCCATTCGAGTGTCATATCGTCATAATGTTATATTATGTATTATGCTCTGTATGTCTACTTAATAAAATCATTTAATATTATTATAATTAATTTACAAGCTTCCGTGATATACTTTCAATTTGATAAAATATGACAACGTATTCAAGTTTAAATCTCACATATCCGTAAAAAGGAGCGATATTCACACCTTTATTTATGAATTTCCTAGTGCTCCTTTCTCACCATGATTCATTAGATGACGAATAAATATTCGTGTTGCGAAGAGGGAATTTTTAGTCGAAAATAATTCTGACATATTTTATCTTATTGATTCTGCTCTTGATTTTGCTATTTCCGCCAACCGGCTGCACCTCTACAAGCAACCTTTGGAGGTCGAGAGACTTGTGCGAACGAAAGAAAACGTAACCCTTACTTGTTAACGTATGCTGCAATGCACGGGACCAGTGATAATGCTGGGATTTGACCGACACCCCTATGGATGAGAAGCGAACGCTCAACGATCATTACCACCATGGTTCATGATAGAGCTTTCATTTCAGTCATAGAAAAATGTGATATTTTTTCTGTTTTTACGCCAGTTATAAGTGCACGGGTACGAATTTTACGAAGGGTGCCTAATTGAGAATAATTTTTCATATTGAAACGAAAATGCACTCAACTCATAGATGAATGTAGACTATCACGGATGGCGTCAATGTTTTGTTTTTTTAGAGTTTTGCCGTGATCTTCTTTGGTTAAAATCTTCAAACGTTTCGACTGCAACTGCGGCAGTCATCTTCAGCGGCATGGTCGAAGTACTCTCGTTTTATGATCTGTTTTGGCGCGTACTTTCTGCGATCGAAGGTGGATTCGAGCGAATTCCCCTCTTGATTTGAGTGACATAGCTTTGTTTTGGTGCCTTTCCGTGCCGCTTGTCAGATCTTTGCTAGGCATGTTCTCTTTTCCTTTCTGTTGGAGTTTTCTATGTGATTGTTCATTTCCATTTAGATTATAGATTATATATTAGGAACTTTCGTGCTAGAAGCCTCTACACTGCGACCTTTTCAGATCTATTGTGTTTGTCCTCGAGATCATTTAGAGTTCTTTGTCTAGCCCTGTCTTCTTTACGAGTCTCCACAGGCTAGTTTTTAGAACTCCCATGAATCTGGGAGCTCTTGGTTTTTCTTCTCCCAGCGTTAGAAACCTTTGCCTTGACAAGCCCTCGCAGTGGCATAGTATGTGTACTGATGTTTCCTCTTCTTCCTGACAGAACCTGCATAGCATTTCTTCTGCCAGGCCTATATTGTACTCATATGTTTGTTTTGGCGCCTTTCCGTGCCGTGCTGTTTGTCAGATCTTTGCTAGGCATGTTCTCTTTTCCTTTCTGTTGGAGTTTTCTATGTGATTGTTCATTTCCATGGTTCCTAAATACATTCTGGTTGGATATAATGATTCGACGTTGCTAGCAACTCGTGTACTAATGCTTCTTTTTGTTTGTCATATATAAACCTTACTACAGTCACATGGAATTCTGTTACTTGTAATCATCATTCAGAACCGAAACATACCGTGATCAAAAGAGCGTTGAGAATATGTGAACCAAGGCACATTGACGACGATATAAAACACCGAGGAGTACTTCTTGTTGTTGACTTTTGGATGTTATCGTTCATCTGATGTTGTCTGGCGTATCCTTGCATTGACAAGTGGGAAACAAACTATGAAACATGTCATTTCTGCAGGTGGCCATTCCCAACCAATGGGGGATAATATTCAATGCTTGATGGCAATTAGCACTTGCAATTGCGTTCTCCTGGAGAAACATTGCATGAAAGTATGTTAGATCTAATTCAATGTTCGTAGGAGGAAGTAGTTGTCTTACTGTTTAGTTTTGGGTGTTATCGTTCATTGGTTGGGCCAGTATTTGTTTTCTGAGAGATATTTGCCTCCTATCTTCCACTTTTCATTTAGTTGAAACTCTCCGATAAAAAAAGTTCTTGTTTTTTTACTATTGATAACATTGTAAAATATTCTTGTCGCTTTTTTCCTCACTAAAAAAAAAACAGTTGCTATCACGGATAACATGCCAAATAAAGAAAGACTAATGGGTATATTTATCTTGCGCATCCGTTGGTTTTTTATTATTGGCCAAGACCGCAAAAATAGTTGAATTTTAAACTCGAACATTATTACTTATTCTCTCGCGATACTGATAAACACTCCAGAATTCAGAAAAGTTGTGAATAAACAACCATTAAAACAAACTTGAACATTTACAACGGCTTGGAAGTGCTATTCTAAAAGGTATCTTTTTTTCATATAATTTACAAAAAAATATTTTCCAGAATGGCAGTTCCAAGCCGTTGTAAACATTCACTCTTTCTCGATACTGATAAAATCTGTAGAATACAGAACGGTTCTGAAATCTGTATTACACAAGTATTACAGGTGACATCATAATTTTCAGTTTCAACAAATTAAAGCCTACAGAACTTTTTGTAGAACTGCTTCAATATCTTCAAAAAAACAAATTTCTAACTGAAGAACAAATCCGTAGATCTATTGATGACAGTTCAGATTATTTTAATGGAAATGAATAGAAAATAGCTATTTATTATTATACAAGTGAAGTAGGACTTTTTTGTATGAGCGTAAAGTTTGTTGAATAAGGCGCAGCCGAGTTCAACTGTTGATGATTTTACACACAGGTGATTTTTGTCACCTTCGATGTCGTGTTTTTAATAGTTGACAGTTACTCTCGTCGAATTGATAGGAAACAGTTTCTCTTTAAAACTACCCAAATTTACCCGATAAAATAATTCAGTAAATTTGTATTCGACAGGACCCCTGGCTGGCAAGTTTTGGGGTAGTTCTGATTTCTTTATTTCAAACGTTTTTTGGAGCGCTGAATCCGAATCTGAAGTTTGCTAACAAAATTTCTTGACGGAACATTAAAAAAAAATTATAAAAAATCTATTTCTTTGTAGTTTTTCGCTTATAGCTCGAAAATTATCAGTTTTTCGTAAAAAACTTTTCCATTCAGAATGGAAGTATATAACACTTTCTACAAATTCCACTCTTCAGGTTTTTGTTTCCAACGAACAGTTCGGACTCAAACGCCAAATGAAAATTGGCGTATTTCTGCAAACACCCACTTTTTCACTCTTATTGACTATTTAATGACATTTTTAGTGAATTACTCAAGGAATTATATTTTAAGGAAACTAAAAAGTACTCTTGTTCGTCAATGGAGCAGTTTCAATCAAAGGACTCATCTTAGATTATGTCGATAACTGCTAGTGACAGTGCGATAAGAAAGGAGTGTTTGAGAGTCTCAAACAACGCAAAACGGTTCTGGGCCATTCAGGGCATTACTTACTCTTCGGACTAGCGTATCGGTATTATTCCATTCCATTCCATCATATGATCGCCATCAGATGTTAGAATATGTTCGGATATTTTCGAACCCGTTATTTTTCGATTTCTGATGTAACTTTTATGTTCTTCCTGGCGCACAATCAATGGTCTTGATGTTTCACCTATATAACTCTTACCACACGAACAAGGTATGTTGTAAACACAATTTTTTGAACATTCACCAGCGTTTTTGGGTTTTGTATGTATGAGTATTGATCTCAATGTATTGGTTGTTTTAAATGTTGTTCTTACATCATACCTATGGCCAATCCGTTTGATCTTTTCATACCGTCCAGGGACATAAGGTATAATATTGTTTGTTGGATATGTATGGAGATGTCGCATGTCTGTGTGTTGTGTTGTTCGATTGTAAAGTGTAGTACTATTTTCAATTTCATTAATGGTTTTTTCCACGAATTCATTTGGATAAGCATTTTCCCTGAGAACGGACTTTATAAAATTCAATTCTTCTTTCAGATTTTGTGTTGAATTGCAAACCACTTGTGCCCTGTTGTAAAGACATTTGACAATTCCCCTTTTTACACTGGTGTGGTGATTTGAGTTATAATGGAGATATCTATTGGTATGTGTTTTCTTTCTATAAACAGTTGTGTTAACTCGTGATGTTGATTTTTTTATTAAAACATCTAAGAAAGGAAGTTCATCGTCTTTTTCTGTTTCTAATGTGAATGTTATCGTTGGCTCTTGTTTATTAATGTAATCTAAGAACACTTTCAAGTCATCTCTACTCTGATTCCAAACAGCAAACACATCATCAACATACCTCCACCATACTCTGGGTCCATTCTGGTACGTTTCAACGAAAAATTCTTCAAAATATTCCATGAATATATTACTCAAAATGGGTGATAATGCAGAACCCATTGCCATACCAAATTCTTGTTGATAAAATTCATCTTTAAATTGGAAATACGTTTTTTCAGTACAGAGTTTTATGAGTTCAATAATAGAATCGACATTCAATTTTGTTCTATTATTCAATGATATGTCTCTTTCTAATTTAGATTTGACAATTTCTAGAGTTTTTTTAATTGGAACATTTGTGAACAAGCTTTCAACATCAAAACTAACCAGAATATCTGTATCATTAATTTGTAATTCATTTAGTTTTTCTAAGAAATGTGGAGTGTTTTTTATAAAACTATTTCCATTACCAGATATCGGTTTTAAAATATTGAGTAGGTATCTTGCAAGTTTTTGGCATGGAGACCCAATGGAACTAACAATGGGTCTCAAATGTTGTCATGTCATGGCCATCTCTTTACTGATAGCCCAACTGATACTATTTGGTCTCGATATTTCCGTAGCAAGCCGCCATAAGCCGCCATTATCAAGTTGTTCACCTGTTTGGATGGAAAGTGTGATTCTGTTAGCATCCTTAGACTTTCCTCGAATGTTGTAGTATAGGCATTGTCATAATTTTTCAAGAAACCTATACTTGGTTTACAGTACCATCTTTGGCTAAAACCTTATGGATTCTTGAGCACGTGATTGTTTTCTGGCCTAACTGATTTCTTTGTTGTACTGCGTGACTTTAGCCTTGTATGTGGTCCAATATTGGTTAAATTTTACTCTGTTGAGAAGCTTCCGCACCCTACCTCCGAGGGTTTCTAGATGCTCATTCCACCAGACCGTTTTCTTATTTTGAGCCTTTTTTCCTCAAGACAGCTTTCCTCGTAGGCTTGGACTACTGCCTTGTCCACTTCGTCTACTGCCCTCTCAAGTCTCTCCCTGTCTCGTATTTCAGCCACGGGCCTCTCGAGAGACTCACTGAGTGACGTTGAGTATCTTTTCCAGTTTCTGTATTTGACTGAAGTACGCGCTGTGGTAACTAGATCGTATAATATATATATATATATATATATATATATATATATATATATATATATATATAATTATTTGAAATATTTTTTGAAGATTTTTGTTTGAATTTCAAGTTTTGTACGATTTCGGACCTTATTGTACCTTTATTGTATGATCTAAATAAGGTATGCGTAGAGAACTGGGGGGAATTCACTTATTAACTTCAATAATAATTTGGAGTTTTGTAGTGGAAAAGAGGGATTTTCCCCAGTCAGCTGAAATATGCCAATTTACAAATAGTCCTTGAGACCAAATGGTTCGCCGTAGAAAAAAACTTGTACAGTAATATTTGTAGAAAATTGTATGCTCTTTCATTCCTAAGAGAAAGGTTACGAAAAATTTTTAGTTTTTCAATGTTCCGTCATGAAAATGGTTTAGCAAACCTCAGATTCCGATTCAGCACCCCAAAAATCATAGAGAATGGAAGTAATCAAAACTACCCCAAAACTTTCTTGGTAGAAATACAATTTGATTAAATTAAAATACAAACCACTTGTGTGACAAAACTTCAGATTTCTTTCCTCGGTATTCGACGCTTTTGTTCTTAATGAGCGGGACCAATTTTGAAAACTTTCTTATATCAATATTTTTCTTAATATTCAATGTACTTTTCAGCATTGAGTAGACACTCCATAACGTAGGAGGTTTTATAATTTTTGATTTTTCCTCAAAATAGTATATAAGCACATTTTTAGAAACCTTTTTTACATGTTTCTTGTTGCACCATTCTAGAAATTGTCATATGTCTTCTCATATACCAACTTGGATTTGGCCGGTTACATATTAGATATTATTGCATTTGCTTTCTCAGATATATCTGATGAGGTGTCACTACCACTATCATAATCAACATCCATCTTCTTGAAAATAACTTGAAATTGAAGCAACTACGAGCAAATACAGTCAAACAGTCAAACACGAGACGTGGCGGAAAAAAACCGTTTCTATAGTAACGACACAGAATAAAGACCACTGGATGCTGTGAAATTGTTTCGGAAGTATTGATAACATTAAGGATAACATGTTTGGAAAAGATATGTTTTATTCAGTTATTTTGGACTTATTCTTTTCAGACAAGAAACATTTTTGAATACCATTTTACTGAAAACATTGAATAATAATTTCAAGACAATAGACATTTAAAGCCAGTTGTGCATGTTTATACGTATACGCATACCTATCGCATCAAAATACGTTAATGGAGAATAAGCCCTTAAAGCCATTCGTCAACCCAAACGTATACGGAACTTTCGAATGTCATATAAATGTCATGTAATATCATATATCACGTAAATATTTTTGACAGATCCGTCTCCGGATGCGTATACCGAAACGGTCCATATCGATACGGATACGGATAAGGATACGGTTGGAATTTCTACTTGGCTTTAAGTGTCTAATAACAGTCGTTTAAAAGCGATAACTTATCTGGACAAAAAACCACATCAAGATGTATTGGAAGTATTTATTTTTAGGTAATATATTTCAGACGATGTAAATTGACATTCACACAGTTGTACAAAAAATGTTGTTTGTATTTCGAGTATAAAATTTGTATTTTCATGGCACATTCGAGAGAATTTTTGGCCTTGACCTATTTTTTCACATTATAGTTGGCCTTGAAAATATACCCATGGTGAGCATGGTAAGTGGGACTCACTGTAAACGCTGAATAAATTATTATGATTAGTAGGTACAGTGAAATCAGCCTTATTACTGGACTTATAATCCGTTGTCTGAGAAGTGCGTGTCTCAAGCTAGGTTGGTTTTACTGTACTATCATATACTCTGATATCTCTTCTGGGAAGATGGCATTTTAAACTCTGAAGGGTACCATAGTTCCAGTTGTAGGCCAGTAGAAATAGACAATCAATTCATAATAATTCCAAAAGTTTTCAAACGTTGTTCAAGTGAATGGTACATCGAAAAAGCAATAAATCTCGGTTTTCAACTTCTTCCGAAGTACGCAACATTGTCAAAATGGCAATTAACTGGAATTTTGCTGTACTAGTTGAGAAAATTCCATTAGTTCTGCAATCTTGTGGTAGTATTGAATATATTATTTCATATCACGAATTAAGTTTGTAACCAATTCAAGTGTACGGAACATATTTTTTATCGAAAAATAATGTTTTTCTTTGATATTGTTAAGTATTTAATTATTTACTTGTCGATTTCGATTAAAACACCACCACTTCTAACGAATATTTATTACCGAACCGAACTCTACAAACGTATGAACAATAATGACTACCCTAAAAAAGATGATTCCCATCAATCTATCACCCGATGATTACCCAATAGTATTTGTCATACAGCCGATGAATCTTCCACAGAAATCAGAGGCGTAACAGTCGGCCATCCTTGAAATGAGCGCGTCCTCGTCGGTCAGTTCTCAGGGCTCTGCTCATGCATCATCTTTCTGTAAACAAAACAAGTCTTGGGCGAGTGTTCAATTACACATACCAACAGTTTCCCCAAATGTCCCCAATAACACAATCTAGAACAACCAATAACAGATTCCCCTTCCGGTGTATGGTGAGCCGACCCATAAAAGAATTCGACTCCGCAGGCCATTATTAGGCCGTCCTGCAACGGCTTTTTATCTCCAGAGCAAACCCCCAAATATTTCTCTCTCTTTCTTCATCTCTCTTTGATATACTATGAGCTGAAACAAGAATTCTGCTCCGCAGGCCATTGTTCGACCGTCCTGCAACTGCTTTCGATATACTATGAGCTGAACCAAAAACAAGGATTCTGCTCCGCAGGCCATTGTTCGGCCGTCCTGCAACGGCTTTCTCACCCAGTACACCTAACTTTCTAGTAAATCAATCAAATCTTCAGTTTCTCTTACAGGGTCGTCAGAATCATATTCACTCGATAAGTCCTCCTTCAATTTAAATGTGCCTTTGAATGGGCGCAGTGAATCGGATGCCACTATTGTACTGAACTTTCTGTAACCCTTCATACATTTTATGCTAATTATTTTATAGCGATCGCCATGAAACATTTTAGAAATCACATAGGGTCCTGAAAAAGATCTGTTCAGTTTATTACTAACCCCTTTCTGCCTAACCGAGCCGCCGTTACGCCACAAAACTAAATCATCCTTTTTCTATTATCTAGGTAACTTCCTCTTTCATTTCCTTAGACACCTTCTTTAAATTTTCATTGGCCCGGCTCCTTTTGTTCGCAACTGACTCTCGATTGGTACTAGTTTCAGGTTCGAGATCTCCCAAAAGCCTCCAAATCCTCGAAGAATGTTGATTTTTGGTTTGGTTGGTAACATCATTCTCTCAACAACTTTGTTGGCGATAATATTAACTTGGCTTCCAGTGTCCACATAGGCAAAAACTCTGGTACCATTTATTTCACACCATTGCTGTTGACAGCATCAATAAGCTTAACTTCCTTGTTATGGCTTGATCTATCTTTGTCTGCTACCTGATTTAGGTGGCATTTTTCCTTTTTGTGACCAGGACGTTTACATAGATAACAGTGTGCCCTACTTTACCGCAGCGAAAGCACTCAGCTGTATTTTTCCGGTATTCGTTCCGAGTTCCATGTGGTTCAAACCTGGACTTCTTAACGGGAGGGGCGGTGGTAATTGTCCATTGGAGCAATGAAACCTGAGTATAGTTCGTCAGGTGTCGAGCACTGAAAAGCCCTAGCGTTTGCTTGGAGTTCAAGTGGCAATCCTTTGATCAAGCAGGAGATAATAGCTTCGTTGTCCAGCCTACACTGATGAGCCAGAGAGAGTTTGGAATGATAGAAATGTGTCATGTTTCGTATTAGGGCAGTCTTCCATTCTTCCCATGATCTGTCGTAATTATCCTGCCGGTTGAACCAGTCTTGAGCAGTCCCTTTCAATTTCACTTGCATGTAACATGACTTCTCATATTCGGACCACTGGTGGATTTTTCCAAGCTGTTCAATCTTTTGAATCCACGATGAGACAGTTAGATTCTTATTGTCTGGGTCAAATAACGGGATAATATCTCCCTTAACAAGTACAGGTCTACTAGGAGCATTAGATGACTCACCCATAATTATATCTTCCTCATCGACCGGTAGTTCTGTTGTCGATCTAACGTTTTCTTCAGGGCCTCGTTCACCTTCCTTTCTATGTGTTTACTCAGTAGGTCCTGGTAAAGCGTATTTTAATCATCGCTCATTTTCACTAAATGCACTGTTCGATCCCACTTTTGATGTTAAGTATTTAATTATTCACTTGTCGATTTCGATTAAAACACCACCACTTCTAACGAATATTTATTACCGAACCGAACTCTACAAACGTATGAACAATAATGACTACCCTAAAAAAGATGATTCCCATCAATAGTATTTGTCATACAGCCGATGAATCTTCCACAGAAATCAGAGGCGTAACAATATACCATAAAAGAAAATTCCAAATGTTCTGCAAACTTAACAGATACATCGGAAAAATATTCCGAAGAGTTATGCAGATTTGCAATCTTTTACGTTGACCAAAACATGTTTTTTAATTCGTAGCAATTTTTTTATCAAAGTGGCCTCGAAATAACTACAGAAGTTTTGAAACTTTGTTGCAAATTTTGGAAACATGTTTTCTATTGCATTCACAAATTTTCAACCTGGTACACGATCCGGAACTTCATGCAATTTGCAAAAATTTGATTTGTTAATGAATTAGATTTTGGAGAGTTTCAGGGAGCTCCAGCTATCTTTCCCGAACCAGTCTGAGAACCAAACAGTACAGTCCTTGATGGAGTAATATTACAACCTGAAAAGTTAAGAGGCGACAACCAGTATCACTGTGATCTGTGCAGCAGATTAACAGACACCGGGAGGACCATCAGGATAGTGGAAGCACCAACTAGATTGACACTCACTCTAAAACAATTTCGTTATGGGCATGGCCCAGAATCACACCAGCGCACCAAGCTCCTTCAGTCCGTGACTTTTGATGAACACCTCACACTAGATAACTACCACTAGAGCTGTATGCGGATACAAGGGCGTCGCCAGCTTATGACTAAGGGGGGGGGGGCAATGGGGCAATACTATGATGGATAAAAAATATGAACGCCTGGTACAGTCGCGAGCATGAAGCGTTACACTTTGGAAGTCGTTTTGTTATGCCATGCGAAATTTATTAATAGGTAAGGAAGTCAATTTCTCGCACGGCCTTAGGACTTTGGTCACTTTGCGGCTAGCTACATTTGATCTCTAGGGGGGGGGGGCAACTGCCCCTCCCTGCCCTTCCTTGGCGATGCCCTTGTGCGGATATATTCCAGTGCGGTTCAAGTCTGGATTCCGGCCACTATTACACGCTTGATAGAGATAAAACGAACTGGTTCAAATTCAACGACACGTATGTTTCTAAAGCCACCCCGGATAACCTGGGGTGCGATTCTTTGTACTATAGAATTCTTTTGTCGATAGAAAAAGTGAGATGACATTATGGTTGAATTCATGGGAGAGAAAGAGACAAAACTGTCGACAATAGAATTCTATGGTACTCAGAATCCCACCCCTGCTGAGTCGCTTGACATCTCCTGAAAAGCCGTATACAGGCTGATTCACGGTGGATGGCACATTAGACGTTTCTGGTGAACCAGACAACGGATCACTTTGAAAATTCAATGGAGGGCATATTCGGACATTCTCTAGCCAACTAAAATATTTTCGACAATGCGGTGTTGCCGCCTCTATTAGAAAGCAGGAGCAACTTTGATTTTTCAAATGGAACACTCTGTATATAATATTATTTTTGGAATCTCCAACAATTGCCCGACAACTTTTCTTGATATTTCCCTATACCTATCTGTTACCGTTTTCGATATAAAAATTAATTTCAATTTTTTTCTTCGAAAATCATGACTTCTAAAAATGCCGATATCTTTTAGTTAAGAAGTACTATGATATCGAAATTTGGTTTGGAGTTAGGTGATACTTGGACACTTCCCACACGTTAGCCTAATCTCCGTTACTTCAATACAGGGTGGTAAAAAAATACAGTTTTTTCGTTTGCTTGAAAAAGTTGCTGAAATTTGATTATTTTAAATGGAACACCCTGTATATTATTGAAAATTCGGAAAGCTGCTGAAATTTGCTTTCTTTCTATGTATATCATACCTATACCTAACTAGTCAAGTTTCGGACTTATGAGCATTTATTTGTGAAAATGTCCCTTCAGAATGGTATTTCCATTCGGTATTTGGTAAGCAGGCCATGATTACTATTTGACAGTAGCGTTGTGACATTCTCCTAATAATATCGACATTTTCTTCACTTCAGAAGTTGCAAATACCTTCAAAACGATGGAACAAAACTATTCAAACGAAGTTCTTATGAATTTGTTTATTATTTTTGGACAGTGTGATAAAATTATCAGCAGAACATGTAGAAAGTTCAATGAAATGTATCCGAATCTACCGCCAATGAACCTCAAAAAATTTATACGAATTCAGAACAATTTCAATATGTTTGGATAAACTTTAAAAAAGCACCAAGAAACTTGAAATTGGAAATATTGATATGAATAATTATAAAAAAGTAAATAATAAAAGAATGTTCGAATCGCTGGCCGTTCACTTCCAAGCACTTTAAAATGCGGGTGTTGACTGCTTTCGTGGTGGCAGATCTGATTTCATTGGGATCCAAATCTTCAAATGTTTGGGCAATCCTTTCTAACAATTCATCTCTCGAACGCACGGGTATTTTGTAAACTTTTTCTTTAAACATTCCCCACAAATAAAAATCTAATGGATTAAGATCGGGTGATCTCGCTGGCCAATTCCATGGTCCCAAGCGCCTCATCCACCGATCGTCAAAAAGTCTTTCCAGTTCTGCGCTCACTTCTCTTGTGCAATGTGCAGGAGCTCCGTCTAGTTGGTACCAACAGTTTCGATAATCTTCGAGTGGCAGATTATCCACGAAACTCTCTACAGTATTCTCCAAAATATTCAGGTAGCTTCTGGATGTTAATGACTCCTCGTATATCACGTACCTCAATTTGCAGAAGACATTAAAACTAAATTTTTCTTGAAATCCGGCTTCTTTTGTGACGTGAGGATTTTCACTGGACCAATAATGACGATTTTTTCTATTGAAAATCCCTTCTCTCGAAAATTTCGATTCATCAGTCCAAATAATTTTATTTAAAAAAAGTGGATCTTCTTGAATGCGTGTCAACAACATTTCACAAAATTCTACTCTCTGTTGAGGGTCTTGAGGCTTCATTGCTTGAATTTTGGTGAATTTATAATCATGCATTTTATGTCTTCGCAAGATTCTTTGAACCGATGAATATTTTATACCCAAATCTTCTTCAGCACTTCTTATCGATGACTCGGAAAATGCGTGAAAATATGCTAAGACATTAATCTGGTTGTCTTCAGAAGTTACGGGTCGAGGCAAGTTTCTTGGTGCTTTTAAAGTTGATCCAAATGCATTGAAATTGTTCTGAATTCGTATAAATTTTTTGAGGTTCATTGGCGGTAGATTCGGATACATTTCATTGAACTTTCTACATGTTCTGCTGATAATTTTATCACACTGTCCAAAAATAATAAACAAATTCATAAGAACTTCGTTTGAATAGTTTTGTTCCATCGTTTTGAAGGTATTTGCAACTTCTGAAGTGAAGAAAATGTCGATATTATTAGGAGAATGTCACAACGCTACTGTCAAATAGTAATCATGGCCTGCTTACCAAATACCGAATGGAAATACCATTCTGAAGGGACATTTTCACAAATAAATGCTCATAAGTCCGAAACTTGACTAGTTAGGTATAGGTATGATATACATAGAAAGAAAGCAAATTTCAGCAGCTTTCCGAATTTCCAATAATATACAGGGTGTTCCATTTAAAATAATCAAATTTCAGTAACTTTTTCAAGCAAACGAAAAAACTGTATTTTTTTACCACCCTGTATTGAAGTAACGGAGATTAGGCTAACGTGTGGGAAGTGTCCAAGTATCACCTAACTCCAAACCAAATTTCGATATCATAGTACTTCTTAACTAAAAGATATCGGCATTTTTAGAAGTCATGATTTTCGAAGAAAAAATTTGAAATTAATTTTTATTTCGAAAACGGTAACAGATAGGTATAGGGAAATATCAAGAAAAGTTGTCAGGCAATTGTTGGAGATTCCAAAAATAATATTATATACAGAGTGTTCCATTTGAAAAATCAAAGTTGCTACTGCTTTCTAATAGAAGCGGCAACACCGCATTGTCGAAAAATTTTCAAAGTGATCCGTTGTCTGGTTCACCAGAAACGTCTAATGTGCCATCCACCGTGAATCAGCCTGTATACTGTTTTATTGTCGAGAAGACCTTTCAGATCTGGAGAATCTGCCGACTACTGTGCTTTCGCATAAGTTACAGATACTTTTAAGTAAAGATAATTCAGAATCCGAGCAGGCTGAAAGGTATCGGTCTGTGAATTAATTTTAATTGTATTGTATTTTTAATTTCAAAGTTCCGGATCGTGTACAAGGTTGCAAATTTGTGAATGCATCAGAATAGATGTTTTCTAAATTTTCGGCAAAGTTTCAAAACTTTTGCAATTAATTCGAGACCAACTAGATCAAAAAATGACGAATTAGGAAAATATATGTTCCAGTCAACGTAACAGGTTACAATCTAGACAACTGTTCGGAATATTTTTCCGATGTATCTATCCAGTTTTGGAATTTTCTCTTATGGTATAACAAAGAGAAACATTATAGGGCGATAAAAAAAATTCCGTTCATTTGAATTGGTTGCAAACTTGACTCGTAATAAGAAATAATATATTCAATATTACTCCAAATTTGAAAACTTGGATTTATTGCTAAATTTTTGATTTTTCATGTCTATATCTATGTCTACTGGCCTATTGACCATGACGAGAAAGTAGCGTGTATATCATTTCCGCTTGACTTCTGTTTCACCCCCTACATACCTTACCCCAATTACTCCTGCAGGTTTACACCGATTGCCGACTGGTACAGCGATCGATCCGACGCCCGGTGACGTCACAGAGTCGAAGTGGGGATATAACGGTGACGTCACATTGGTCTGAACGTGGGTGAATACCGGCCAGATAGACACGCACTGGAGGCACTCTTTTGAAAACCATAGTTTAATCAGTTATTTCATAAGAAGAGATAATTTGTTGTATATGTTTTCGGATAAAAGTAATCAACCATGTTTCCCAGTGCTTCAAGTCGCTTGGTTTTTATTTTCATAGGATGTTTTTCACTGCCATGTGAGTATAATTTATATCTTATTGAATGTTGATTGTTGAACTTATTTATTGTTATTTTATAATGTAAGTATTGAACGAATTGGATTAGCGATTATATAATACCTACTGTGTATTCCGCAGAAAGTGGGGAAAATCAATATAACCTTAAATGAAAACTGGGTTGAATATTATTCAGCTTTATTATGGTTTCTCAAATGAATCGATTTCGTATGTTCGAACGAATTTGTACATTGTCAAAAGAAAATATTCTAATTCTTCACTCTATTGCTTGTGTACACTGAAAATAAGTAGGAATCGGTGCCTACATCTTTCTTAAAATCTTGATAAAACATAAGAAAACCTTAAAAGTATTTAATACTTGATATGAAACGAGAAGAATTTTATGAAAACTTAATGTTTTTATGGAGAATTCTGAACGACTTAATTTCATTGGTAAAAAATGTATTACCAGAAATAATTCAAAAATGAAGTTATCTACTATTTATTTGATATGTCTCTTTTTCGGTTTCATTGCTACTCAAATAAGACAGCCAATGTACTGAATACCTTTTGTCGATTCATTTTTTAAATTATTCCGCTATTCAATACACACACACACAAAATCAATACCTGTCCTTTGTACTTTTATTGAACAATTTTCAAATTTGATGATTTTCCTTGGTGAAATGAAATAAAAATCATCAGTGTGAAAATGGAAGGTACAAATTTGATGACTGATGATTTCACAAATTTGATGACTAATTATTTCGTCGTTACCTAAATAGTAGGCGATGATGATGGTGTATTTGTTTTTTTAATCAAATTATTTCCGTAACCGATAGCATTTGATAACCCAAATTTTGTTTTTCATTTTCATTCTGGTCTGTATACATTGAGCTGGAAAATCAGATAATAAAAAATGAAGTTTTTTTCTGGACAAGAATACTTACATTTGTTGTGTTGAGTTTTCTGAAAGAACTCAAAAATACATTTTAAATAACAATGTTGTTGTTTATCAATAAAAATGTTTTCATGTGGTCGACCGCCCCCAATAATAACAGGTGATCTCAGGTATATGACTCTCAATGGGAGTGATGTTCTGATGGGGTTGTTTTTCCAATGAATCAATGGTAGAATTTGTAGCAAACAATATATTGATAAAAAATGCATTTTTCCTGGGCGTTCGTCGCTAGTGTTTCATCTTGGTTGGTTTAGGGGAGGAAATGAATGAATTCTTTTTCCCCCAGCTTAGACAAAAGACAAAAACGAGCGGGTACCCTCTAGGATACTTCTTGAGTATGTTTCTAGCTTCAAAATATTTTGACCTAGTCTCAGAACCATGATTTTTGTACCATCGATGGTATATTGCCTGCATGAAGGCAACTATTCGTGATCAGTTTCTTCTAAATCAGGGAGTTGATGGTCTTCTTGACGTGTTTGGAACATATGTGTGTAATTTTGAATAAATTGAATTGAATTGAATTCTGATCTCAGAAATAGTGTCGGCGCAATGTGTTAGAGCTACAGAAGAGAAACACGCTTTTCCCATTGAAATGTTGAGAAGCCCCCAATTTGTATGTTCAAACAGATTTGAACAGGATATATATATATATATATATTGTGTGACAAATTTTATTTGCCGTGCCTAGCCAATTATTCATTTCATTTATATAACATTTTCAGCAATTCGGGCATTGTCTGTTCCGGTTTTGTATAGTAAATGCAATTTTATTAACGATTTCGTGCAATTACTCATTGTGTTTGCTCAACAGATCTCATTGTAGAGTCATAATCCAAGGTCGTACCCAATGAAAACTTCATCGATTAGCGATTGATCATTCAAAGGCGCCAATCAACGAACTTTTGATTTCCTCAGGTGTGATCATATTCAAATATTTCGAAACAGACAGAAAAAATTATATGGTATTTGACAAGCAGCTGTTGGCAGATTGAAATATTCTGTTATTGTGTATTATGATTTTCCATTTAAACTTGTACCCAGGAAATAAAAAAATTACCCGAGAAAAATAATTTATTGGAAGCGTGATTTAAATCAAAAGATTCAAATTTCTAATTCAGTATTGATTCAAAATTTTTTCTCGCTAAAACATTATATTCAACGTTTTGAAGGTCTCTCGATTATCTTATAACTAAATAATATTTTCTCAATTTTCATAATCTTCAGTTCAGCTTCATTATCATAATGGAAACATTAGAAATATGGAGGCACCACTCAGCCGAATTAGATTGTCAATCTATTGGGCGTGAATTGCACTGATCCAAGAACACTTTTAATATCCGATTTCGCGTGTTCTTGGCTTATATTCTATTTTCGGACGAACGTTTCAATTTTATTGTCGTTTCACATGAGAAACAGGATATTATAGATTGATCCGTTTGTAGATTTCTTGAAGAACTGATTCAGAAATCCTATTTCAAGCAAACAAAGTTGATCAAACATACAAAAGAAATTCATTATAAAAATCGAATAAATAAAGTGGGAAATAAAATTTGAGAAAACTGGGCCATATAGCCTGGGAGGTAAATCATACCTTTCAAAACCATGTCAATATAAATCCCGAAACCTTCAATAACGTCTATTGCACAATTGCACAAAAACATCATCCATCACACTTAGGTTAAACCCAACAGATTATTTGAAACATGTAAATATGACCAACAACTTTCATATTGAAATTTCAAATTTAGGGGAGCTCAAAGAAACCTTGCAAGAGAGAAAAAAAAAACAAAAATTGATGACATTTCTTTGAAAATTGTGGAAAACCTTGGCTCTTGCTTCCTTTTAGGTGCATTGAGTATCATATTAGCATTTATGCATATGACATAACAATATTGTCAATTGACAGTACTGACAGCTTTCATGACACGGTCGCAAGCACTAGCTGCGTTCCATTTAACGTAAGGAGCTCTCCAGAGCTACCCAGAGCGTATGACAATGCGCTCCATTTAGTGGTGCTACAAGCACCGGAGCTGCACCGGTTGACATTCCCCTTGCCCCTCGAGCACCTACTGTTTTATAGGTGTATGAAGCCCAAGTAGACAAAAGTCAAAACATAATTTATGAACACTGTGAATTGAAATACACAGAATGGCATAAACCTGGTCATACAATGCGTTTCATTTGAGAGTGTTGCTCCGATCTCAGGGGCTTGTAGCTCTGGGGCTAAACACTAAATAGAAAATGCCTATTAATGTAATTTTTCATTCGAATTCTCTCTTAGAGTAATAAAAGATATAGAGATACCCTGCCTATACCTACACAAATACCTGTTTTGAAGTGAACATGAATTATCATTTTCTATACGAGTGATGGAATGTTAGGGACAGTTTGTTTACATTTAGAGTGAGAAGGACCATAATACAAAGGAAGAATGACAACTCGATCCGAATGAAATGAGCGGGCATACACGAAACTACCCGAATCAATACGGACTTGTATGTATTAGACCCTCACTTGTGAACAAACAAAGTTATGTTGACTTCAAGACAAGGATGGAGAAGGCATCTCTATGGTCCTTCATTACTCCGACAATTCTCCCAACACAATAGTCGGATTACACCGATTATTGATTATTTTTATTTCAAATTATAAAATTACTAGTCTCAATACTACACTGAGGCCATGCGCGGTTTGAGGATTTTAGTTTTGCAAGTATTCTGAGGTTTTGCATTTGGGGGCTTGTGTACAGTTCAAACTGTTTGTGTTTACAGTTCTTTTGCCCCAGGGCGCCTGGGGCAAACACTTAGTCGGGGCCCCTCTACATTTAATGGGGTCTCCTACTTACAGTACGGTGTGGGAAAAATAACCAATTCGACCCCCTCCCTATATTTATTGGAATACACTTTTTTAATTAGATTAAGGAACATCAAATAAAAGCTAGTACTTGTATCTTAATAAACTCATATTCATTTATAATAAAGAGTACTTAGTATAGATATACCGCGAATGTAACTATTTCACAGTTTAGCCCTTCTAGCTTTGACTCTAGAAAATTCTTTAACAATTTCTACAAAAGTATTTCCGACTAGTTTATCCCATACAGCACATAACGTCCATTGCATGTTCATTGGACGTATAAAATGAATATTATGGACGTACATTTTACTTCCGGGTATGTACAGAAAATGTTCGAACCTCACTGGATTTAACATCCTATGGATGTTCATTCAGGATGTCCATTGGACGTACATAAAGAACGTCCATCGGACGTACAGCATGGATTTTAAATACGTTCAAAATAAGCACATATGTACGTCTAATTTATGTCCAGTGGATGTACAGCATGAATTGTCTAGTTTCTTCCATAAATGTTCGGTGAAAGTTCACCAAATAATAGCTGTCGTAGTTGGCCAGTACTAAAGCTCATTCACCCACTTGTTATTGAATTTTCATTTCAAATACTCCCATAACAAGGTATGTTCATCAAAATCGACAAAAAAAATTCACGTCTTTAAGGTGTATACAATGTATAATGATTGATAATAACTAATTATGGGATAACCGATAGAAAGTCAAGATTTCCAACAAATATTGTTATCAAGCGGGTACAAAACTGATTTATTTTTTTTCAATTGGTGCCCTTTTTTACCCATTTAAAGCACGCCTCAGAGTGTGCAAATCTAACTTTCAAAAACGCGCGTTTTTTAAAGTTACCATGGGTACGTAAACAATTCGAGAACAGTGAAGATAGAATGACAATGTTATGATTCTCATCTGACAGGAGTACCTTGTAACGTCAAATGAAATATTACTAACAAATGAAAAACTTTTATTCATACATTAATGAAAGGTATATTGATGTGACATCACGAATTCAAACATTTTATATTATAAGTTCTTATTTCCGTTATTTGTAACAATGAAACCTGTATATATGATTTCAAAGTATTGGTGCACTTTGAAAAAAATATCGTAAAGTATTCGTGGATAACTGATCTTTCCAACACTTGCTCTATCGCGCGTGTTTGAAAGACCTTTTTATACACTTATACTTTAATAAACTAATTTTTAAAATATATCAAAAATGAATAAAAATACAACACTTTCAACAAAAATAAAATGAACATCTGAGCAAAATAAATTATTCGAAATATTTTCTACAAAAACTGAGAGTTTTTCAATGTCCCTTTCCCTTATTCGCCTTCCCAACCATTTGAATATGGAATCTTCAGTCTCTTTTCGAGTAGTTGACACCTTGGATTGTTCTTCAGCTTCTGTAAAATTCAGTTTTAATCAAAATTCTTCATTGAGTCGGAAGTGTGCTGCAGAAATCAATACTATACTATACCTACTATACTTGTTTTGAGCATCACATTGTTCAATTTCACATGTGTATGTTAAAAATGATTCCATACTGATCTAATATATGTTCCATTCCACCTTCACACACCTCAAATAACACACAGTATACAAAAGTATACAAAAAAATATAATAATGGCGGACGAACACTGAAATAAACAACAGCTAACTACGTCACGATGACTGTCCCCTTCATTCTAGTACGGAAAGTGGTGGCAGCCAATGAATTGCTTTGTTATGGCGTACTCGATCGAACCTATCCGAATGTAACGTACAGACCAAGTCCAGTATTTCACATTCGGTGTACGTCCGTGAACGTACAATTATGGACATTTTCAAATCATCCAGTTTTCTACATTCAATGGCGGGCGTGCAAAAACGTTACGTATTGGATGTACACATCAACTCCATTATTCTACATTCGGTGTACATCCGTAAACGTAAAATTATAGAAGTTTCCAATTGATCCAATTTTGTTCATCCAATGGACGTACAAAATAGTAACATATTGAACGTACATATCAAGTCCAGTATTCAACACTCGAATTACATACATTTGATAGATGTAACAAGTTGATCCAGAACGGTTCGTCCAATGGACGTACACATATGTATAATGAGTCACATCTTATTGAAAACACATCCAGGATAGAACATCCATTGGACATCCATATCGAGTCCCTGGACGTTTGGATCAATCTTAGACCTAAATTGGAAGTCCATTGGATGTCGTGTGCTATATGCATTTGGTACAAAGTAAGCAAAGTTTCAGCTAAGAGCTTAATTCCAGGTCTAAGTTAATAAGAACAAAATTGGAGAAGAACATAGGTGTCTTTAGGATGTGGTGACTTAAGTTCACAAAAAAATTTCTGATGTACTCTCTGGCCTCTGGCCTTTTCTAGCGATATTTATCATCAAACAAGAACGTGTTATATATTCTGATAAACGAATAATGAATACTTTTTCAGGTGGAGCGCAAATTCAAAACCAAAATCTTCTCTATGGAAAACTTGACGTTGAAATGAATAATGAAGATCTTCTTCAGTGTTACGACTGTAATTCTGAGTATGATCCAAGATGTGGAGACCCCTTCAATCCATATACTATAGGAATTATCAATTGTACGGACAGAAAAACACCAGAACATTTGTTGAACCCAGAAAATATGTATGCTGTTGTGAAACCGACACTCTGTCGTAAAATTGTTCAGAAAGGTAAGATATATTTTTATATACTTGAGCATTTTATTCAAATCTATCATTGAAAAAATAACATCACAAAAAAGCAATAAAATACTGATACCTATCGCGAGAATTAATTAATTCCTAACCTTATTGCAAAGGATATATTTTTCTGATATGAATATTCCACAGTTGTTCATTATTATGCCTCAATTTGTCGAAGAAAATCAGTATTTTTATTCACTTGACATGTACATAATCAATTAATGATGTAATGGTGATAAAATATACAATAAAAACAAACACACAAACACCAGCTGGTTGCTTCATAGTTTGGGGAGTGGTTATTAGGGTGATGATGAGCCCAGCGCACCCTCCGAATGTATCTGGAAAATTTTATTCATATTCATATTGAAATTCATATCAAATGATGCAAAAAAATTGTGGTGGATGAAACGTGTAACGATATTCCTGACATGTTGGCCACCTTTCGAAAGTGGTCCCCATGAACTGATATCCGTTTAATTTGTTAGGAATTCTTCGAAATTGTCATTTTCTGAATTCAGCCAAAAGCAATTGTAACCTTAGACGTGCAAAATCCTAAAGGAGTAATATTTACTTTCCGTATATTTTTTATGACCAAGTTTTTTGACCACTAGATCACCAATTATGAATAATTAGTTAAATTTTCATTAATAGGATTTCTTTTATAATAGAAGCTATTTTAATGGAACAGAGTGTTGTCGCAACAGCCTAGCATAGTCAATAATGAAATAACAATAAAATAATTTATGGGAACATTGTCTTGTCACAAAATTTTAGATTTTCGACTTACTTTACTTTCTCTAGTTGTTCTCGCCTCCCGTCATCCGGATTATCTGTCTGTTCCCTTCCCCTCACGGTCTGGACCAGGAGTAGGCGCAAAATTTACTTTTTCTATAACTGTCAAAAAAGCCCACTTTGTTTTTGTGTGGTTTGTGTGCGTAAAGTATTACAATATTTCACTAACATACGATTTCATCATTAAACGGAGAAGAGTCAAAAAGTGTACTTTTTTTAACGGCTGTTGCTAGGCAACCGACAGTTTCATGCAACAACAGTGACAGATCCGAATAATAACAAAATCCTGTCATAAAGCCAGTTCTCATTTTCTTTGGCAATTTATAACCTATAAATATCTCATATACAAATGTTTCACCAATAACATTCTTAGCATTCTTACTATTAAATAAGTATTATCAAAATTCCAAACTATCGCGGCGAATATATTAAAAATAACAGCATATACCTCTAAGGAACTATTGGACCTAATCTACACTAGGGAATCCAAGGTAGCTATGGCTGTTTGGCCGTCAGGAACTAGTTGACAACAATAATTAATGAAATTTGTGAAATTGGGCATCTATCTAGATAACGATTCTTGATAACTATAAATTTAATTTAAGTAGAAATGAAAAGTGATGAAGATTGCCTTTTTCTTTCTTTTTCTCTCTTTCTTTCTTGCCTTCCAGTGGGTCTCAACTGCAGAGCTCTGTCGAGTTATACCTTCATAATCCCTCGTCGGAAACTCCAATCTCGGGGTCCGGTGTCGACCGGAAGAGTTCTTTTTCTCTAATTTCACAGCTAAGGCTGTTGATACGACTTCAAATTACTCCTAAATCAATTAGCAAAATGAGCAGACACATCAGGAGTGGAGGCAGTTTGGAAAATGAAAAAACTCTGGAACAGAAGAAGGTATACTTCGACTTCTGACAGCTGGCAGCATATTTATGACCATTCATCAAAAGTTGTCGAGAAATTTGGACAAGCCAGAAAAGACGAGAGCCTTTCTTTTTCGAGCACGATACCAAGCACGGTTGAGAAAAAATTATTATGTCAGTCCTAGTACACACAAACTTTTTATTTTTATTATCTTCTTTGAGTGTTTAATAGGAAATATCTTAAGAAATATACTACGATTTACGGCTTCTGGAATGTTGAAATGAGAATTTTGAATTTCGTTTATATATTTTTCGAACTTGTGAAACATTTCTAACTGTTATAGTAGTGTAGGCCAGCACGGCAGTCATCTTTGGTGGTGTGGATGGAGTCCTTTTCTTGAACTGAAGCTCTTGTTCTTGGCAGGCAATTTATGTTGCTATTTTAGCGCACACTTTCTTCGAGGGTGGCCTTTGTATTAGCGCCTTCAGTGCTGTGTGCCAAATCCTTGGTGGGTATTTTCTCTGTTCTCTCTGCTTTATGTGGAAGTTGACTTAGTAATTGTGTCTTTCTATGACTTCTGTAAACATTCTGAGGTGGGATTTTGTGTACCATAGAATTCTATTAACGACAGTTTTGTCTCTTTCTCTCCCATGAATTCAACCATAATGTCATCTCACTTTTTCTATCGACAATAGATTCTATGGTACACAGAATCCCACCCCTGGTTGGGCGATGTATCGACATTGTTAACATCTCGATGTTTTCAAATAGTACCTTGTGTCTCAATCGACATATTCGCTGGTGCTCCACTAGACAGGTACCAATGTTCCTTCTTGTTTGTCCTATATAAACCTAACATAATTAATTTGCTGATCTTCAATATTCCGATATTTTGTTGTTGGTTTGAAGACGGTGCTTATTTTCTCCTCCTTAAGAGTGACACCTATGTATAGCAGATAGACAGTGCCTTGGAGTTGCCTTTAAATGGTGTTATTGAGAAAATTCTGAGGAAAGAGAAAACAAGCACCGCCTTCAAACCAACAAAGGAATTATGGAAATACTTGAGATCAGCAAACGACAGCAGGGATCTACTCAAATCAGCAAAAGTTTATAGAATTCCATGCGTTGTCCAACGAAGAACACAAGATCCTATTTGAAAACACCAAACGTGGAATCATTATTCAACCAGAATATGTTTAGATGCCATAGCAATAGACAAACACCAAAACTCCTACAGGAAGGTAGAGAGAACATACCTACCAAAGATCTCTGTCACACAGCATTAGAAAGCGCCAAAACACTATAAGTACTATACACTATAAACACTAAATTTCGCAGAAAGTGTGCGCCAAAACAGCAATATAAATGGTGTGTCAGGAGCAGTTGCAGTCGAAACGTTTGGAGATGATAACCAAAGAACACAATGCCAAAACCCGAATACCATCCAGAACAGTACCAACTGTTATTACTCTGTCAATAATATCAGAAAGGGTAGAAAATAATTCCAGTTCCATCACAGACATAACCACTTCAAAAATGAAACTCTGATAGAGAAGAAGTATTGTATACAGTGTGTCCCGCTTTTCATGAATACACCCTAATATCTCAGTTATTAATAATGCGATTTTCTTGAAATTTTGGTGGTGATTATATGCTAGGTAAATGAAGTATTTTGGCATAGTGAACATTTTCATCGACCATAGGCGTGCGGTGTGGGGGGGGTAAAAAAAAGCTGTTTTTTGGGAAAAGGATATTAGGGCTCATTCTAGATAACTTTTTTTATCAGAATTAGAATCAGCATCCCCAAAAACCCCCCAATCCATATTTTCGAAATCTCAAGAGCTGATTTGAGGAGAAAAAAAAAATAAATTCACTTTTTTCGTCAATGCACCCGAATATCTGTTATTAGCGATTTTCTTGAGATTTTGGTGGTGATTTTATGTTTTATGAAAAATTAAGTATTTGGCATAGTGATCATATTCATTCACCATTGGCGTGCGAAGTTGGGGAGAGAAAAAAGACATTTTTTGAGAAATGAATATTAATGCTTATTTAAGACAACTTTTCTTATCAGATTCGGAATCCGCATCCCCAAAAACCCTTTAATTCATATTTTCAACATCTCAAGAGCTGATTTGAATAAAAAATTATTCAACTCTTTTTTCAATAAGTCCTTGTAAGCAAAATTCAAACCGTCTTTCAAAATAACCATTTTGTATGTGGAAATTTTGGTTTAAATGCCCTAATCCTGTTGCGTTTCAAACATCTTTATACTTTGTTTTTCGTTGAATTCATTGTCCTCGCAACTGCCCTTACATTACCAATTGGGTTGTTTCGAAATTCGAAATGTTCGTCGTCCGGATAGTGTCTTTGATTTAAATTGTACCTCCCTGGTCTTGTCTTGAAAACCGCTCTAGTCTTTGCGAACAATCTGTTGATTTTGGCGTGAGAAATTGGTTCTCGATCATGATGCCTTCCATTGAATATTCCAGCAACCTGACGCGTAGATCTTTCATTATTACCAAATAATCGGATAATCTCCACTTCTTCTCCAAAGATATAAGGGGCTCATTTTAGACAATTTTTTTTATCAGATTTGGAATCAGCGACCGCAAAAACCCCTCAATTCATATTTTCGAAATCTCGAGAGCTGATTTGATTAGAAAACAAAATTAAATTCACTTTTTTTCAATAGATTGTTTATTTCTAACTTTTTATTTCAAATGCCCTAATCCTATATTAAATTTCTAACACCTTCGTTTCCTTATATTCAGTATCGTTTGCAACTGCCCTTATACTACAATTTAGGTATTTCCGAAGATACGCGCACTTTGTTACCGTTGGCTTGCCGATTTGAGTTTTCATGCAAATTAATGAAAGAGTGCTTTGAAACAAAAGTTTTTGTTTGACATCGGTAATCAGTACGAAATGTCAATAAGTCAAGCAGTGTTACTCAACTGTTAATAAGATGGCACACAACCGAAGAGTAGTTCTTACAATTGGAGAAAAAGTAGAGATTATCCGCTTATTTGGTAATAATGAAAGATCTACGCGTTAAGTTGCTGGAATATTCAATGGAAGGCATCATGATCGAGAACCAATTTCTCACGAAAATCAACAGATTGTTCGCAAGGACTGGAGCGGTTTTCAAAATAAGACCAGGGATTAGGGCATTTAAACCAAAATTTCTACAAACTCTGTTAAATGGTGATTTTGAACGACGGTTTGAATTTTGCTTATGGTTGCAGGGTAACTATCTTAACGACAGACTTTTTCTGAAGAACATGATGTTTACTGACGAGGCAACGTTTACAACAAACGGTGTGGTGTCTAGTCAAAATTGTAGGTTTTGGGCAGCTGAAAATCCGAATTGGGTAATTCATTGTAAAAACCAATACAGTGAAAAAATTAACGTGTGGTGTCGCATATTCAACGAACGGATTGTTGGCCCTTATTTCCTGGATAACCTGACCGGACCAAATTTTCTAAATTTTTTACAAAATGGTCTCTATGATTTTCTCATGGAATTGCCATTAGCACAAAGACAAAACTTAATCTTTCAATTAGATGGGGCCCCCGCACACAATTTTGGGATAGTTCGGAACTTTTTAAATGCAATTTTCCCTATGAAGTGGATAGGTAGAAATTCTCCTTTGGAACCATGGCCCCCTAGATCACCAGATATTACCCCTTGTGACTTTTTTCTGTGGGGGCATTTGAAGAATAAAGTGTATGCTACTCGGCCGCGTAATAGAGAGGAACTTTGCTTTGCAATTAGGCAAGCGTATCAGGAAATAACTCCCCAAACTTTAAGAAAAGTGAATGTACGTTTGAGAAGAATTGTTGAAAAGTGTATTGTTTCAGAAGGTAGTTATGTTGAAAACACAAGAATCTAAAATAAAGTAATTCGTAATTTTAAGACTTAAACTTTTTTTTTTGTTCAAATCAGCTCTTGAGATGTTGAAAATATGAATTAAAGGGTTTTTGGGGATGCTGATTCCGAATCTGATAAGAAAAGTTGTCTTAAATAAGCATTAATATTCATTTCTCAAAAAATGCCTTTTTTCTCTCCCCAACTTCGCACGCCAATGGTGAATGAATATGATCACTATGCCAAATACTTAATTTTTCTACATAAAATCACCACCAAAATCCCAAAAAAATCGCTAATAACAGATATTCGGGTGCATTGACGAAAAAAGTGAATTTATTTTTTTTTTCTCCTCAAATCAGCTCTTGAGATTTCGAAAATATGGATTGGGGGGTTTTTGGGGATGCTGATTCTAATTCTGATAAAAAAAGTTATCTAGAATGAGCCCTAATATCCTTTTTCCAAAAAACAGCTTTTATTTACCCCCCCACACCGCACGCCTATGGTCGATGAAAATGTTCACTATGCCAAAATACTTCATTTACCTAACATATAATCACCACCAAAATTTCAAGAAAATCGCATTATTAATAACTGAGATATTAGGGTGTATTCATGAAAAGCGGGACACACTGTATAGTTGCTGAAGCAACTAAGGAAATACTTTAACCTTCATGGTCAATGTATTTGTATAATAATATGTACATATCGTTTTGGTTCAGGAATTTGAAATAAATCAGCAAATTACTGGTGGGGTGGACAAACTATCTTTCGAGGTTCATGTTGGGACTTAAAACTTACACCTTGTATTATTTCCTTGGTTTCATATGTTAATGATTGATTGAAAAAGTCAATAAAAAGCTGTCACAAATACTTCCCCATTTATTCAATATTCCGGCTATATTGGGCCCAATTTCTTAATTCTACATTATTGGCATCCCTGGTGGGGACCCGACGAAAATGCAGAGCTGGAAATTAGAGAGGGAAGCGATAAAAAATTCACTACAAAAAATCTTCAAAGAAGTCGATGTGGTGGAGAAGGACGATGAGGAGAATATACAAAGATTCCTGCAACAAATTGAAGATAAAGCGAAACGAGTATTTCTTCTCGACAACAATATCAAAGAAGCAATATTTACAGAAGAAACAGCACAATCCATAGAAAATATCAATAAAGAGTTAGATGATGAAGAAAATATACGCTCTAAGGCGCTTCATAAGCAGACGGGGGAGGCCTACAGTTATTTACTCAGATAACGGTTCTAATTTTCATGGTAGTGACAATTACTTTGCTAGATTGGATTGGGAGAAAATTGAAAATTTTTCTGGAATAAAAAGAATAAAATGGATATTTAATCCACCTTCCGCTGCGTGGTGGGAGAGGTTAATAAGGGTTATAAAAGAACTGTTACGTCGAAATTTAGGAAAAGCATCACTATATTTGGAGTTGTACACAATATTATGTGACATTGAATCAATAATAAATGAACGACCACTCACTTATGTTTCCGATGTTGATGAATGGGAGGTTCTGAGTCCTTCAAGATTTACAAAGCCGCTTCATAATGTTTCTGATGAAATTGCTGATATAGATGTTGTAGATTGTCAATTTTTAAGAGGTAGATTTTGTTATTTGCAAAATTTGAGAAAAATGTTGAGGAACAGATTCAAATCGGAATATCTTGCAGAACTGGTTAACACAGGTAAAAGGCGAATTCTGGAAAGGGATTTTCTGAAGGTTGGTGATGTAGTGTTGATCGGATCTGACAACACCAAAAGAGTTACTTGGCCAATGGGCAGGATTGTAGAAATTCATAGCGGAAGAGATGGTATAAATCGGGTAGCAAAAGTCAGAACAAAAACTGGGGAGCTGGTTCGACCATTTCAACGTCTCTATCCCTGCCCTATAACATAAGTGAGGACAGTCTTAATCACAAACATGACGTCACAAAACCAACAGTTTTTGAAGAAAATGTAGATCAACAGAAGAAAGATGGTAATCAAATAAGAAGATCAAGATATTGTTGCGTCTTCGGGTTCAAAAATAAGTGTAAACTGGTATGAACTCGCCTTTATTATTCCAACTTCACTTGACAACACTGTGATACAAGTCACTGTCAAAATACTTATATCCAAGGTAACTCAGAGTAACTTCCTAACTAACTTCCTTCATCTAACAAATGCATCGCTTTTATATACAAATAAAGTTCTAGAAAACTTAAGAAATCAATAGAACACAAATAGAATGTTCGACGATTGATCCAGAACAAAAGTTAGTGCTTCTAGATTTTTCCATCTAATTCATCGAAGGATCTCGAACAATTCGAGAAGTCTTTATCAAATTTCAGGTCTGTAACACTGCCTCCTCCTTTAGGTTATTCCGTCCCGGATAACACCATCACCATTTTGGCTGTTCCTCTGGAACCAATTTGGGGGATCGTGGCCTCGGTATTCTGCTAACCTCTCGATGTGAACAACTTTGGGTTTACTCCTTGGGTTGAGCTGGATGCGGTATACCAAGTCGTTGATCTTCTTTATGATGACATAGGGTCCTGTCCAATTTCTCTGTAGCTTGGGGCATTTTCCTTTCTTTCTCTGAGGTTGGTATAGCCAAACGGCATCACCTGGCTCAAACATAGTCCCTGGACTCTTCCTGTCGAACCTCTTTTTCATTTTATCACTGGAGATTTGAAGACGACGTCTGCAGAATTCATAAACTTGGTCCAGTCTTTCTCTCAACTCTTGGACATATTCTGGTAGGACTTTGTCCTCTGTACTTCTAGGTGGCATTCCAAACAACAGATCGCATGGTAGTTTCATTTCTCGCCCAGTGATCAACGTTGAAGGAGTATATCCGGTGGACGCATGCTGGGAACTTCGATAGGATAGGAGAAATAGTGGTACCAACTCATCCCAATCCTTTTGATTTTTGGAGATGAACATCGACAGGTACTGACTGATGGTTTTATTATGTTGTTCAACCATACCATCTGATTGTGGATGTAGGGCTGTGGTACGAGTCTTCTTCACACCTAGAATGTTCATCATTTCCTGCCATAATTCAGATTCGAAGTTTCGTCCTTGATCAGAATGTAATTCTAGTGGGACTCCATGTCTGGCTATTACATTTTCTATGAAGGCCTTTGCAACGGTCTCTGCCTCCTGGTTTGGAATGGGCACAACTTCAGGCCACTTGGAGAAATAGTCCATGGCTACCATCAAGTATTTATTTCCTTGATCGGTAACAGGAAACGGCCCAAGAATGTCAACTGCTACTCTTTCGAATGGTTCACCAGAAAGATACTGAGCCATTTTCCCTCGACTTCTAGTTTTGGGTCCCTTCTTTGAAGAGCATAGGTCACATCTTCTGCACCATTCTTCAACATCACGACGACAATTCACCCAATAGAATCGTTCTCGAATTCTAGCAAGGGTCCTCTTGATTCCGAAGTGTCCACCTGCACGACTACTATGAAGTTGCTCGAGCACATCTTTAGTAAGTGCCTTCGGTAGGACCAGTTGTTACGCCACAGTTGCTCCATCTGGGCTCTCCCATTTGCGATGCAATAGGCCATCACGAAGACATAGGGAATCCCATTGAGCCCAGTATCCCTTGGCAACTGCACCAAACTTGGATACTTCCTGCCACTCAGCTCTAACTCCATTTTTTAGCCAGCTTAGAACTAACTTTAAATTGTTGTCTTTCTTCTGATTCTTCCTCATATCTTCTGTGGTCCATAAATCAGATTCTTCAGACTCGACTCTTACGGTGGTAACTTGCAGAATTTCCTTGCAATGTTCATCATTGTAAAAATTGACTTCTTTGTTTTCGAGTTTCTGGCAATATCGGCATTGCTGTTCCAAGCATGGACGTCTGGATAATGTGTCTGCATTTCTGTGTTTCCTGCCACTGCGATGAATAACTTTGAAGTCGTATTGTTGGAGTCTCTCTAGCCATCTCGCAATCTGACCCTCAGGTTTCTTGAAGTTCATTATCCACTGCAAAGCGCTGTGGTCAGTTCTTACGAGAAAACGTCTGCCATAGAGGAAGGTATGGAAATGTTCAATGGCTTTGATTATCGATAGAAGCTCCTTTCTTGTAACGCAGTAATTCTTTTCGGCTTTGCCTAGAGTTTTACTAAAGTAGGCTATTACTTTCTCTTCGCCATCCTGTTCTTGGGATAAAACTGATCCAATGCCTTGCTGAGACGCATCACAGTCCAAAATGAAAGTGCCTTGTTCTCGTGGGTAAGCCAAAATAGGCGCTGTTGTCAATTTCTTCTTCAGTTCAGTGAACGACTGTTGGCAATCAGGGCTCCAATCAAACTGAACGTTGTTCTCAGTTAAGCGGTGGAGTGGCTTGGCAATTTTACCAAAGTCTTGAACAAACTTCCTGTAGTAGGTACATAGTCCCAGAAAACTTCTTACTTCATGTTTATCCCTAGGACGTGGCCAACTCCTAACAGCCTCGATTTTAGCAGGATCGGTCTTGATTCCTTCGGCCGAGATGACATGGCCTAAAAAATTGACTTCTTTTTGAAATAAATAACACTTCTTTGGATTCAGTTGCAGGTTAGCATTTTCTAACCTCAAAAATACTTCTTCCAAATTATTCAGGTGTTCGTCAAATGTCCTTCCCATTACTATGACGTCATCCAAGTAGACTAGACAAATTTTCCATGTCAAACCTCTCAATACTAGTTCCATAGGTCTCTCAAAGGTGGCGGGAGCATTGCATAATCCGAACGGAAGAACTTTGAATTGGTACAGCCCTTGTCCGGTAGAGAACGCTGTTTTTCCTCTATCATCAGGATGAACTTCCACTTGCCAATACCCGCTTTTCAGGTCCAACGTTGAAAACCATTTGGAACCGGATAATGTGTTTAGTGTATCATCAATTCTTGGCAATGGGTAGCTATCCTTCATCGTTACGTCATTCAATCGACGATAGTCCACGCAGAATCGGGTTGATCCATCCTTTTTAGTTACCAATACTACCGGTGAGGACCATGGGCTTGTGGTTTCTTCAATTATGTCATCCTCCATCATGTTGTTTATCATGTCTGCTACCTCTCTCTGTTTGGCAAACGGTAATCTCCTCGGAGCCTGTCGGATTGGTCGGGCATCGCCGGTGTTGATGCGATGTTGAACTAGACTGGTACGTCCCGTCGAAGTCTCTGTCGAGAAAATGTTACGATGGCTATCAAGAAACTCTTTGGCCTTCTGCTTTTCTTCCATAGTTATAGCAGCGCCTCTTCCTGTCTTCTGGGGAATGCACTTGGTTGCTTAATGCTGTTATGGAGTCCAATATTTTCTTCAATAGCGCCTCGCTTGTAGGAGAATCCTCGTTGAATTTAACTTCACGTAACTTGGGCCTCGTATTTCTTGATGCGTTTTTCGCGGCCTCGAACTCCAAAGATGCTATTAGTGCTGGGCTTATGGTTTGAAGTCGTCCTAGTCGAAGGGCTTGCTGCATGTCAGTATCTCTCAAACCATCGATGAAAGTCTGCACCCCAATTTGTTCTATGAACTCCTTCGGTGCTTGTGGGTATGCCAAATTAATGAGTCGCTCTACGTCGGCTCCATACTCCTGTAGGGTTTCGTTTGATTTTTGGTATCGACTCTTTATTTGGCTCTGAAATACTTGTTTGAGATATTGCTGTCCATATCTGATTTCCAAAGCTTCAACGATTCTTGAATATTCCTTCTGATTACTCTCGGGGATGTTCTGAAGGATGTCCAATGCTTGTCCTCTTAGACACAGGACTAGAGAGGTGGCCATTTCCTCCTCGGACCAGCCGTTTGCGTTTGCTGCCGTTTCAAATTGACGTCTATACATGGGCCACGAGGATTGCCCATCGAATGTTGGAGGCTTCAAAATTTTCACTTGTGTAGGCCTTATCGGAGTTGTCAGTGAGGATGGCTTTTCCCTGGTGGGGGAGATTTCCTCAGAGGGTGCAGGCTTGTGTGGAAGGTGTAGCGTTTCCAACCTCTCCTTGATCCTATCCACTTCTTCGTTGAATTTCTTGTTCACCTCTCGTGCCACCCGTTCATCTATTTTGGACAGTTCATTTTCGACGTCTTGGACCCTTCTGTTGACTCCCTGGACTCCACCTCTGACTTCTTGAACTTCACCTTTAACCTCTTGAACTTCTCCTCTGACCTCTTGTACTACTTCGGTGATTTCATTCTGGAAGCACTTTTGACTGTGACTAATACGTTGCAGAATATCAACATGTTGTTGTTGTAACTGCTGGACTAACCGCGCCTCCTGTTCCTCTTGTTCTTGTTTTCGTTTGGCTTCTTGTTCCTCTTGTTCTTGTTTTCGTTTGGCTTCTTGTTCCTTTAAAAACTCAAGGATATCTGCTGATGTCGCCATCTCGTCGTAATTATTTGCTCAAGTATTCACCATCAAATACTGGAAAACTGCCTTACTTTTCTTTCTTCAGTAACACTTATTCCGCCGCTGTCACCAATTGTTGCGTCTTCGGGTTCAAAAATAAGTGTACACTGGTATGAACTCGCCTTTATTATTCCAACTTCACTTGACAACACTGTGATACAAGTCACTGTCAAAATACTTGTATCCAAGGTAACTCAGAGTAACTTCCTAACTAACTTCCTTCATCTAACAAATGCATCGCTTTTATATACAAATAAAGTTCTAGAAAACTTAAGAAATCAATAGAACACAAATAGAATGTTCGACGATTGATCCAGAACAAAAGTTAGTGCTTCTAGATTTTTCCATCTAATTCATCGAAGGATCTCGAACAATTCGAGAAGTCTTTATCAAATTTCAGGTCTGTAACAATATGGAAGGATATTGAAGTCGCCAACAAGATTTTCTCATGTCTGAGCCCGGGGGGCCGGAGGATGTTGGGACTTAAAACTTACACCTTCTATTATTTCCTTGGTTTCATATGTTAATGATTGATTGAAAAAGTCAATAAAAAGCTGTCACAAATACTTCCCCATTTATTCAATATTCCGGCTATATTGGGCCCAATTTCTTAATTCTACAGTTCACACTATGAATGAGTGATATTAAAGGTAGCAACTGATTCAGACGAATATAATAATATTCAGAAATACCATTTGCAGTATTTGTTGAAGTTTCAATTCCCATTTTTCAGTTGAAGAGAAAGTTCGAGTGATTCGTGGTTGTGGATATATCAGAGATGAACATGATGACAAGAAGTGTTACAGAAGAACCGGCACTGCCAACGTCGAGGTATTTCATTGTGCCTGTACGAAATCCCTATGCAATACAGGAAATCCGATCCAATCATCTAGTTTAGTGATATTGACTGTAATGTTGGCAATAACAACCATGTCAGAGAGGTTATCTTTTTGACTCAATTAATTTTAAGAATAATAAGATCTACACGTATGAATTGTTCATGCAAGTTTCTCGACTATATGACCTCACTTCATATTGGAAGAATGGACAAAGAAAGATATCTTTATATAATTATTGACAATCATTATATGAAGGATATAAATTAAATTTCTGTAATGTAATTTCCTGTATTCGAGGTCTTGATAGTCGAATATATGTGAATTGAATTCGAGTAATCGTGACTAGATTTGGCAGTTTTGATGATTTTATGAACATTTTATGTGTGTTTGTTGTGTGCACTGAAAAATATTTGCCACTCCAGTCTTCGTACGTCTAAAATAAATGTTTTCGATTTAAAATTTCCCTTGAAAGTAAATATAAAAAATTGTAACTATTCTGCAGAAAATTGGGTTATTATTTGAAAAGAAAAAGTAACAATATAAACAACTGCTTTCAACTCAGGAGGTCCTGACACATTGCCTACTTTTGGTAATCAGAATATTTAGAGTTATAGTTGTAAATAAGTTGATTGAGGAAATGTTACAAGGAATCGCAAATTTGTTTCAGTGAACACACAAAAAGCGTTTCATAACATAAAATGTTTTCTGAAAAATCCGAAGAAAAAACATTCATTTGTGTCTCGTAATCAAAATAAGAATTGTTTCCTAAGTGAGATAACAGTTGAATGAGTCACGGTTTTTCGAAATCAAAATTCATAAATACCAATCGATACTAATTGCAAGAAATATATTTTCCTGACATTCCTTGAAATTTTTACATTATATCAACAAGAATTTAATAGGGTTTAAGTACCAATGATATAGTGAGAACAGATGTTCTATCAAGTTAAGTGAGACTGTTGTTGCAATTGTAATGGTGCAAATTGTCATTCATTCCATTTTATTATATTTCGATTCTCGGCTTCATCGTCTTCTTCATCGTCTTCTCTTTTTATTTATAACGAATTGTCTTCACTGTTCAAAAATTATCTTTCCTAATTTATATCATCCATATTTTGTATCATTGAAAATGAGTAATCATTCAAATGCTATTCTAATAACATTGAAACATATCTTGAACGTTTTTCAAGCAATTAGGTATTTTTACATTTTATACGTGATTTACGATATTTATATATATATAATAAAATGGAAGAAAGGGTCTAGGGAATTGACAAAATTTGATAGTTATATTTCGTACGTCGAAGTGAAGATTTGTAAAATCAAATTCTGAAGATGTATCCAAGAATATAAAACGTTTTGCGGAAAATAGCTTGCCTAGATAATTCTCCTAGAAAGTGAGTGCATGAATTGTTTTTTTCTAAATAGAAGCTTGCTTTAGTCAGTTCGTGTATATGATTATATTCTTGGTGACTTCTTACTAGTTGTTATGTAATTTCTAATTTTAATTAAGGTCGATCGTAAATATTCCGAACTGCTCATAGGAGATATACTCTCACTTTTTAGAAAATATGTTCTTGGCCATGAAAAATATTCAGCTAGATGCAAATATTATTATAAGGATACAATTGATTGTAAAGTATGATTGATGTTGGTAATTGATCAGATTAATATTTCAATTTAAGAAAAATTGATTCAATTTATCTACTGATGTGAATACCGGAGCCTGCTGTGCCTCCTAGGGTATACTTCTAAGCTAGGTGTTGGTCTTTGGTGCTTTTACTTCTATCTCCTGAAAAATAATTGTGTTGAGACTCCTCTATCTCATCTGTGTTATTAGTACTTCAACAAAGTCCTGTATGTATTCTAGAACGTGCCGAAATAGAGATATACCACTCTAAGCATACTTAGAGTCTTGAGTGCAACCCGGATGGGCTTAACATATGATACGAGAATTTCTAGAATTTCTCAGTTTCATTTTCGGTCTAGGATGTTTCTACACACTGATTAACACTCGCGGTATGATGGCATTCTGAGAACTAATTCTTGAAATTTACAATGTTTTTTGAGAAGGACTCTATTATCAGCGTAGGCACAGCGATATTGGAGTCATCTGTGATCACCTCGCTCAACACAAATAGAAGCTCTGCAGTAGTGTTCTTCTAGAGGAACATTGCACAATCATTTGACATATGTAATTTTATAACCATCGTGGTATCAGGCAGGAAGGTAGTGGTTTTCTATGGATTATTTGCTTCTCAACTAATACTGTAGAACATGTATGCTGATAAGACCACACCATCAATGAATAGGATGACAAAATCCTCCCCCATTCTCATCTTTCTAGCCGCAGCAATACATAGTTTTGATACCGACATACCAAATCAAAGTTATCTAACGTTTACAGAAAATGTATGAAGGATTTTGCAATGATATTAAACATAAAAATGTTAAATTCAATTGTGCTGAAAAACTAAAATAAACTTCTGATACGCTGGAAACAAAACGCATTACTGACCCAGTTTCGCACCATTTCAACGCTAATAAGGAATGCCAGTTAAGGGTTGATGGTTGATGCTAGTACAGTTGGAATTGGTGCAATCGTGTTGAAAGAATGTATATGCGATCTTAGCATATAACCAACCGCGTATATTACCATCTCCGAGACTTGTACGGTATAGACCAGACATCTGTGTTGCTTTACGCTCCAGGGGATATTGAGTCTGTGGTGGAGAATGAAGTGCCGAATCTATTAGAACTACTCATTCCCTACCCTCAGGCAAATACAAGCCAATAAGCCTGATGTAGTCTCCCTCGGCCACCAAAGAAGGAACTTTCGTCGTGGAGCTTTTTGCTCCAGTTGAAATGAATATCGTCAAAATAGAGAAGGAAAAACAGACATGATATATCGACATTTACTCTTCAAACCACTTTTTCAAAATGATAGTATTGATCATATCATACATTGTAGGATTAGTGTAGTGGAAGTTTTGCAAAAGTTTTGACTTTTGAAGGCTGCCATTCGTAGGGAGCAGGACAGCAGGTTAACGAAAAAAAATAAGTTGTTGAAATTATTCGCAATATTAATAAGAATTGAATTATATTATATTGAATTATTATCAATGAATTTATTATATCTTTTGAATGCGTATGAAAATGCGAAACACTGCCGAATTGGGCCTGAAGAGCCGCTCTAGTCGTTGGCTTCTTTGCAAATTATACCTACTGCTTTTTTTAGTCGAATGGTTATGCCGAATAGTTGAGACATTTTTTTTTCAAACTGCATGGAAATTGGCGGTTGTCAAATGAAATGGAACCGAATCAACATGGGTCACTTGTAATTGGGTACCTAGGAATATTCCGAACTGAAAAAGAGTGGATGAAGGTGGGAAGTTGAGGAATTATTGTAGTGATTTGTTAGGCATCGACACTGCTTGTTAACCTAAACATTTAAGACGCAATTTTTGCTTGCATTATCTCTATAGATGAGAGTAATGAGTGAAATGGAAATCACCGAATTGCGAATTAATAATTTAAGAAAGTTATCACTGAATCATCACCACTTTTTATACACGTTCCACGGAATCAATGGCTAAAGTTCCTCATTTAATTTTTTGTAATTAACATCTCTCATTTATAATATAGTGATGACTTTGGGATGAACATTTGCTGATAATGATAATAATAAAAATCACCAGCTGGCTTCATGTAGGGAAAGTTATGGAGCATTCCAAAACAGTGTATCATAGGTTAGTTACATTTGTGTTACAGGTTTAACTAATTGTCTAGATTTTCTCCTATGTACACAGCCTCCAGAAATCTAAGAAAAATAATTAAAATTCTCACGATGTTATCTGATCATTACAGAATTTTTTCTTGCTGTCGTGAAGCACATATTCTATTCGAATATAAGATAACCTCCTAACAAGTGCTTCATAGATTCACAAAAGAGCAGAATAAAAGTAACAATTTTACAAAAAATGTACAATAAATGGTTCGGCAATCTAGTGTATTACAGTTAGTAGATAAAAAGGTGTTTCAAACACGCGCGATTTATCCAAAAACGAAAGCGCAATAGAGCCAGTGTTTGAAAGATCAGTTATCCACGAATACTTTACGTTATTTTTTTCAATTGGTGCACTTTTTACCGATACTATTTTTTCATTTGATAAAAAAGTGTCGATTGTTTTTAACCGATCGCGGCATGGCGGGCAAAATGAAAGACAGGTGTTACGGACAATGTAAAATATTTCAAGAAGGGAGTTGGGTTGCAGTTAATTATGGAGGAAACCTTTTCCCTGGCATGATCATAAACCACGTGAACACAAATGGAAAAATGCATGGAAAAATGTCAAAAATATTTTCGCTGGCCCAACAAAGAAGATATAATGACTTACGAGAAAGAAGACATTCATTTGGTAATTAATAAGCCAATAGTACTGCAGCGTGTTTTTTTCATGTGCCTGAACGGAGTACCTGATCAACCCCATAATATTTTGTTTGACTTTTATTTATTTTTATTATCAAATTGCGTTTTGGATATATTTTGTAGTATTTCACTTCGCCCTTACGTAAATATCACTTTGCAACATGGCGGGCAAAGTGAAATTTGCAGCCCCTTTTATTTTTATTTTTTCTCGGGTGTAATTAGGTTAGCAGTTCCTAGTTAATACATTCATATACAGTCTGTCCATAAAGTAACCCCCCCCCCCCGGTTAACTTTTGAACAGAGTGAATTTTTTTTGAATGGTAGTTCATAAGCTGCTTTTTAACAGTTATAAAAAAATCTATCTTTCAAAATGGCGGCCAGGCACCATTTTGAAAGATTTTTTCAAATGGCATAGGGGGTCGAGTGGCACCTCAATCAAATCGCCAAAACGGATTCATTTCACAATAATTACTATATCCCTTACAAAAACGATGAAAATATTAAACAATCTAAACGGAATTATTATTAATTCCCTTCTTGACAGTGAACAATTTTTTTCTACGACCACATAGAAATATGCCCATTTTATGTGCTTTATCGATCAAGGAAGTAGGCTGATTGTATTCACTTTTACCTATAGTCTAAGAGCCGAAGAGAGGTCCGACCTTCACCGTGCTGGTTAATGAGTGATACATACTTCCTATGAAGTTTCATAAATAGACGAATAGGCCTAAAATGGGTTGCCTATCAAAATGTGGTCCAGACTATATACAGTGAGTTTAAAAAATTTGCACTCATGCAAATATAACATCTGATGAGTTTGGCATCATTTTAGTGCTGTCGAAAATCAGTTAAAATAAACTTCTGCTCCACATGCCTGATGATACATCAACTTGGCATAAATCACAACAAAAACTTGAAACAGTTTTCCTATTTTCTCAAAGAAAAACATAGTGTCATCGATATCCAATTATTAAGACTGCTGAATCTAGTGCTAACTTTTGCCGAAGTTACAATTTCGTAGATATTAAAATGGCAGAAAGTAAAAGTACAATAGAACGTTCAAATTTGAGATATATTTGCGAAATATTAATAAGAGCAACTTTTCTTCAAATAAATAAGCCTATTTTATTAGATTATTTTGAAAAATGGTAACTTTGGCATGTAGCGTAGCGTGGTACTATATTGTAGAGGTTGTAATATGAAAACAAATGGCCTATATCGATGCGATGTAATAAAAGTCAAAATAGAGGAAGTATTGAATTTTCCTGAATATTATCTATTACTTGATTGTTTTCCAAACTGCCCATATAGCAAGCCAGCAGTGTGATTTTCAGACAAAGGAGATTTTGTTGAAAATTATTATTATCTATGCCCCAAATGACTATTTAACTTTTATAAAGTTATCACTCCCTCTATCTAATCTTCTTATAACTTCCTGAATGTATATTGATGTGAATAAATTTTATACAAAAATATCAGAGAAATCAAAGACATATTTTGATTTGAAAAAATCATTGATATATTTTATAGTCTGGAAATAAATTGTATATGTATATACATAGTGTGAAAAACAATCGTATATTTGTATCATCTGTTTGATATTGATTTTTGTTGGCATAAATGCTCGCACGCTTTTGTTTTAATTTCTTGTTGTATTTGTTTCCTATATCTGTATGTTTACATAGTGTTTGAAATAAAGACATGTTTCAAATTCTGTTTATCAATGTTATATGGCCAAAATGAAATTGTTATCATAACGTGCCAATTGAAAAAGAAACAAATGTTTTGAATTGGGAACTCTCCACATCCCACATCAGGGTTACATATAAATATGGTCTCTGACATCATATGTCTCCTCTCTTTTGCACGAACTACAGCCACCTGGGCTTCTGGGTATGACTCATCGAACTTCCCGGAATAGACCTTTCCAGAATTATCTGTGCAGACGAGAATTGTGCGCGTCACTTGTGGAACACGAATTGATCGTATTTCAACGACATTTGACAGCTGACATGTTGTATCCCGGTTTATTTTTCGGTTGAATTTAGAATATATATTTGCAAACCATTTGAATCTCATTCCATTATTTTCCTAAACAGGAATCATAATGCGAGAACAATGGTTGAATGCCATTGACGTGATGCTTTGAACTGGGACACAAAAATATTTATAAAAAAATAAAATAAAAAACTTTTTTATAACGAACTAAAAAGTATAAAATAATTTCTCTACGCCTTATTAAGGATAAAACCACATACAGGTTCCTAACTTTTTCTAAATTATCCTGAAAATTCATCCTTGGCAAGTTTTAATAGCTATTAAAGTAGTTGTAAGATTGAAAACGAAAAACATGGGGCGTATGCAGCAGATAATTGTTGCATTAACAATTCCACTAACAATTTTATTGCACCGCAAATAATGTGAACCGATAATTGAGTTCTTTTATTGATAGCTACTCTCTTCACTCTTTATAGTAATGAATTACATGTGCCCCATGTTTTTCGTTTCCAATTTCACAAGTATTTTAATAGCTATCAAAAGTTGCCAATTATGAATTTTCAAGATAATTTTTTTATACTTTTTAGTCGGCTATAAAAACATGATACATTTAAAATGTGTTTTATTTTATTATAATTTTTTGCTTTTTAGGGTTATGTGAATGAAATTTTGGAATTAATTTCAAATACTTTGATGACGTCATTTCAGAGACATGCGATAAATTTCAGATTTTTTTTTCTATCATTTCGGACGATGTTCGTTTCACCAGGAGCCGAAAACTCTGCCGAAAATCGTCCAACCATCATGGTCAAGGAGGACTACATCATACTTATTTGCTTGTATTTCCTTATATCATTATTATCATTTTTTTATTTATTTTTATCCGGTTGGATTATATCAGTCGGGCCTGTCTCCGGAGCCCCGACACATCCGGAGGGCGCGCTGGTGACATTTGACATTTACCCAGATAGCCACTTCCCACGTCCGTGGGGTGAGCAACTATTGGGTCCGAGAATCATGTGCCCTGAGCAGACGGAGTGAACCAAGGATGACGGCCTTCTGCATTCGCTCGGCTAAGATTTCTGCCATATTATGACAAGCCGGTATGATTTTTGAGTTCGAGAGCAGTGTGTCCATCATACCACTAACGACCCCTTTAATCAGAACCAGAATCTTTATTATTATTATTTTTTTTGTATCCGTTTGGATTATACCAGTCGGGCCCTGTCTCCGGAGCTCCAAAACATCCGGAGGGCGCGCTGGTGACATTTACCCAGATAGCCACTCCCCACGTCCGTGGGGTGAGCAACTACTGGGTCCGAGAATCATGTGCCCTGAGCAGACGGAGTAAACCAAGGATGACGGCCTTCTGCATTCGTCCGTCTAAGATTTCTGCCATATCATGGCAAGCTGGTATGATTTTTAAGTTTGAGAGCAGTGTGTCCATCATACCACCAAGGACACCTATAATCAGCACCACCATTTTAACAGAATGGTTTGGGTAGAGCCTGTTGAGTTCAAAGAGTAAGTCTCGATATTTAGTCCGTTTCTCCTCCTCTTTTCGGACGATATTCGTTTCTCCAGGAGCCAAAAACTCCATGACGAAAATCGTCTTACGTTGATGGTCGAGGAGGACTACATCAGGCTTATTGGCTTGTATTTGCCTGAGGGTGGGGAATGAGTAGTTCCAATATATTCGGCACTTCTCATTTTCCACAACGGACTCAATATCCCCCGGAGCATAAGGCAACACCGGTGTCTCGTCTATACCGTACGAGTGTCGTAGATAGTCGTACAACACTCGTAGAGCCGCGTTATGCCTGTGCATATAGGCTGAGACCACATATGCCGGACATGCTGACAGCAAATGCATAAGGATCTCAGGCGCCACACGACACGCTCTGCATCTAGTGTCGGGGATTTCTATGTCCATCACGCGGCTACGGTGTTGAAGACACCATCCTGGCAAGCCATTATGAATCCCTCGGTCTCCGACTTCAGCTCACTTGACCTGAGGAAAGCAAAGGTCAAGTTTTTGGATAAGCCAAGGTCTTCAATGTTCTTGAAGAAGACCCCATGCATTGGCTTATCCTTGCGCAGCTGCAGGAGGACCTCAGTCTCCGCAGCTTTGATGTGAGCTTTTTGCTGAACGGGTTCCAACTGAGTGACAGAGTTTGGGTTTGCCCGTTCAGTGTCGAATACGAGACCAAGTTGCCAGCTGTCCGGATTTCTGCCTTGAAAAGGAATGCTTCAATCCCTGCTTTTTCATGGTCGTGGACCATGCAGATAAGGGGATCTGAACTCCTCATGACTTTACAGGCTCCACCCAGCACCATTCTGTTATGTAGACACTCCAAACTCAAAAGTCCCCGGCCTCCCTGTTGTCTGGGGAAGTATAACCGTGGAACGGACAATTTAGGATGCAAGCTCCTATTAAGATGCATCATCTTACGAGTTTTCACATCGAGTTGTCGCAGCTCCTCTTGAGTCCATTTCACCACTCCAAAAGAGTAGAGTAAGATCGGAACGACAAGCATATTAGTTGCAGCAACTTTGTTCTTCCCCGACAGTTCTGACGACCAGATCTGTCGGAGTTTATGCTGATACTTGCCGCGGAGAGAGTTTTTAACTGTGTTCACCTCTTGGGAGCGGCGTTGCTCCACTCCCAAGTAGGTATACGTCTCTTCGGCATCAAGATGACATCCTCTCCGTATCCCTCACATCGTCCTCTTTTGAGATGAACCGTGGCACATTTGTCAATCCCGAACTCCATTCCGATAGCACGCGTGTACTCTTGCACCACCCTTAAGGACTGATGTAGGTCCCTTTCTCCAGAGGCATACAGTTTGAGGTCATCCATATAAAATAAATGGGTGACCTTATGCCTCCGGTTGTTGGGGGTGCCACAGTTATATCCACGGGTTATCCTGAGTGCAACGGACAATGGCAATAGTGAGATGCAGAAGAGAAGAGGGCTGAGGGAGTCTCCCTGAAATACGCCCCTTCTGAAGATTACCTGCTCTGTTTGGACTCTGACTTGACCAGATCTTATGGTGAAGCGAGTCCTCCAGAGTGGCATCAGTTGTTCAATGCATCTCACTATTTGATCGGGCACCGCAAGGCATCTGAGCAAATGTATGATTAGCTCATGCGATGTTGCGGTAATCGATCCAGGCCATCGAAAGGTTCTGCTTATACTGCACGGAGTCCTGCGTTACACATCTGTCGATGAGCAGGTTTTCCTTGCAGCCAGTGACCCCCCTCTTTGACCCTCTTTGCTCATATATCCGTTTGTACACCGGATCAACTGCGAAGAGTATTCGCGCGTATAAAATGCGCGTAAACATCTTATAGCATGAATTCAAGCATGTTATCGGCTTGTAATTCTTTGGATCAGACAAATCTCCGTTTTTGGGGATAAGCACGGTTCGCCCCTCGACAAACCAATCCGGAATCTGCTGCTCCCCATCTAGCCAAGAGTTGAAAACTCTTGCCAAATGGTGGTGGGTACTGGAGAATTTTTTCCACCAATAGTTGTTTAACCCATCAGGGCCTGGAGCAGCGAAGTTCTTTGAGCCTTTGAGGGCCCGTCGAACTTCTTCCGGGGTTATCGGATTGCGCAGATCATTGTGGTCAGGCTGTTGAAGCCTCCTTCAGAAGGCTTCAAACTGCGCTAGGGCTGGAGTTTCTACGTTGAGTGGTTGCGGATACTCATAGATGTTCTTCCAGAAGGTTTCCACCCGATCAGCGGCCGGCGGATTATCGACAACACGTGGAGGCTCTTGGAATAAGCGAGAAGGTTTATTGCGGAACTTCATGTTTTCCACGACGCTTCTCGCCCGCCTCACTAGTGACTTTCTTGCAGCCACCAGCATTCGTATCCTATCAAGGCAGTGCTGCTTGATGGTAAACAGCACGCCTTGATTCAGTGTGTGGTGAGCTCGTCTCAGTTTTGCGGCAATTCGCCGCACCGTGACCGTGAAAGGCCTATTGGCCGCCAAGTAGTCCACCACACACTGGATACGAGACACGTGTTGTCTCGCCGACTTGATCTTAGCTTCCATCTTGTGTATCATTATTATTATTATTATTATTATTATTATTATTATTATTATTATTATCTTAATATCATGAAATTCTTGTATTATCGTCGGTTCTGGAAATGTGTGCCCACTTTTAGATTATTTGGAGGATTTGTAGAGGGTGAAAGTTGAATTTGAAATTCTTATTATTATTTTTATCATTATCATTATTACATCAACATTGTCATGCCGTCTGTCTTTAATATGTGTGTCAAATTTCAGATTATTCGGATGTTTGGAAGTGGGTGAAAATAGAAATTGAAAATTCACATCATCATCATTATTATTATTAGTGAAATCAAGTTTTTTCAGTGAAGACGCCTTTATGTACGAACTCAAAAAGCACCTTATCTGAATACAAAATTTAAACCAAATATCGTTTTTGCTGTTTCTAGATTGAAAAATTCACATTATTATTATTATTGAAATCATGTTTATCCAAGAAAGACGCCTATATACATTAACTTAAAACGCAAAACTTCGGTATATATAATACAGTTCAGAAAGTTAAATTATTCATTTCGAAATAGTTTATGCTACAGTTAACGTCGTGAAATGGCTTTAGAATTTGTTAATAGTGGAAAACGAAAGAAAAAGTTGTTACTTGATGGTTATTTTTATCAAAAAGACAAGAATTTTTTTGGAAATGTTATTATTATCACAAAATAAAATGCAGTGCTCGGGTAACAATACTTGGAAACGAAGTACTTAAAAAACAGGAGAGCATAACCACACTGCAGATGCTAGAGAGGTAGAAAAAACAAAATTTCATACTTAGATACGTGAAAGCGCGATAAGTACCCAAGATGCACACAACACTTTCCGCCTATTTTTGCGCGGTATAGCTCACAATCTTACTTATTAAAGAGAGTGACCGTCGGGGAATAATCCAGTTGGTGAATTGTTGTCGGGGAATTATCCTCACGGGGAATCATCCAGTCGGTGAACTGTTGTCGGGGAATTGCCCGTTGGTGAATTTTTGTCGGGGAATTGCCCTAGACCCGTGACCAACATACATCTCTTTTAGCAGTCCTTACAGCTAATTTCATGAATCGGCGTTTTTTATTTTTCTTCTGTCTTATCCTAGGGAGTATCCAAGATTTGTTGTAGTTCCTAATCTCTTCTTGTTGAGTAGAAACGACATGAGTCGATTGCCGATTTACCAAGAAATTCAGTCCCGCTATTTTGTACTGTGCACAAAGGTCGGAACTCTCAAGGATGTATCTGAGTATAGGTAGTCGTGTCTTTCCTATAGACTTCGAATTCAAGCTGATTTCGGTCGTTTATAATTACTAACACCTCCAAATAGGGCAACTTTTTTATTTTCAGTTTCACATCTGAACGAAATAGCCACCACCGGCTATTCAATTCTCAAACAGATCTGTCGACCTGATTTGTATCAAAGATAGCGAACACGTTTTCGACATTTCTAACGCAAACCCTAGGAGAATAGCTGAAGCTCTCTCTTGCTTCCATCCCAAACCTACTCCTAAACAAATTGGCTAGGACGGAGACAGAGGGTTTTCCATGGCTGTACCTTCGAGTTTCTCGTAAAAGCAGTTATAGAATTAGAAGCAATTCTACTATTTGTTATTGAACCTGTTGGTCAGTAAGTAGTAACTCGCTCAGATATTACAAGGATACTTGGAAACGAAAAACTTACTTTAAAATATTTCTCCTTCATCCAGTCTCACGTTCCTAATATATTGTGAAACGAGCGTCGAGTGAAACCGAGGTAGTTTTGATATTTGGGGAGTTTCTATTTCTTGAAAAGTTGGTTCAAAGTATATCTTGGAGTCTATGACAAGTCCATGGTTCCAGACTTCCTTTGATAGCATTAGTACCTTGAAGTTTGATAGTAGTAAGTTTATTTGTACTTCTCCTTCCGGTGAAAAAGGGATGTATGAAAAGTTTTCAAGCTGACAGTAAATAGGTGGACAGACTGAGCCTATCGAATGAAACTCGATAAAACTGATAATGATCAGAAGAGTAAAAGACAATATAATATCTATGAAACAGTTACTTCCGACATAATTATGCTGGACACCGTTAGATCGGTCTTTCTTGAGAAGAGAAATGCTTGGATTTTGTAAGCATTGAAGTCTACCACTTATTGGATCTCCATTCTAGATTCTTAATCAAGTCCATATTCTCTATCATCCGCAAAGCTGTGTACTGAGCATGAAATAGCTCTCAACAAATCATTGATGTGAAGAAGAATCGGTGTTGGATGAGACTCCAGTAACCACCACGTGAAGAGCCGAAAGAAAGCTTAATAGTAATGAATACAACAAACGCGATCAAATGCCTTAGAGATATCTATTGCTACGCCAGATTTCCCCAGGTACCCAGGTATACTCGCACTTGTTATACAATATACCACTCCGTTTTGGATTGTTAATGATGATATTTACAAACTGGTTGTTAAGGTCGGAAATGCGTGTGAGTTGCTGAACAAAATTTTTCGGACTATTACAAATAATGAGAACTTTTGCAATACTATATCTGCCTCTTTCATAGTGTACGAGAATTTATGGATGTTGAAATACTGGTTACCTATATTCACTGGATCAAAAAATAAAACAAAAGTTAAGTAGGCATATTTATTTTACAATCACAAAGTTTATAAATATTGCTATTTGTCAAGACTTAAAAAAAAACTTTTTACATAATAGTAACAGTATTTTCTAATAGTATAGAAAACGTTATCGCAAGATATATTCATATTTACAAGTTTGAGCTACATAACTATTCTTTTTATACTGTGTATAACAAAAACATCAATCGATATAAACTACAATTTTTATTACAGAATAAAATAATCCATTATATATAACAAAAATATAAGGTATGCCGGACATAATTGATGTTGAGTTTTATTGTATGATCGATTATTTTTACAAAAAAATATTTTAATATATATAGAGTAAAATGTAATATACAATTATACAAATAATTACAAAAAACTAACTAGTCTGAGCAAGGTTTGAAGCAACATTCAATTGCTTCTAAGTACAAAAATATGGAACCGCACTCAACATAATATAAAACAGAAAAGTCATTGCAGTGTAGGCCAATTTTTATTGATGTAGCATCGTTGAATTGAAATTATTTTAAAAATATACAATTTTCATTAGTTTTACTATACAAAAAATATCTTTGGTATATACTTTAAATTTATAACAAGAACATTCATTTAATATTAACAATTTACACAAAACAATGTTATAAGTTGATTGTTCTCGAAAATGTTTAATGATAATCATTTAATGTAATGATGAATATTCGGAAATAATTCAACACAGCTAGAGAGAAAAAAACAACTTGAAAATGTTTATCAATAATGTGGAAGCTCATAGAGATGAAATCATATGTTTTTACCAACGATGAAAAAGTACACATGCTTTTCTAGACAGTAGAGACATGATTGAATTGAATTTTGAATAAGGAATTGACATTTTACATGGAATCAGTTTACAGATTAACCGTCTTGGAAATGGATATGTACAGTACACTACTAATTTAGTAACAGATGCATATTTTCACGTCTTCATATAATCTATTTATTTACATGGCACATTTGGGAATTTGACATTACGTGAAGTTGATGAACTTTTTCGGAATTTCGAAGACACGCGACTCAACAGTGATGTCAAACAAAATTATAAACGTTTGAAATAAATTCAGAAGACTGTTGAATTAGCTTAGGGCAATTTTTTCAAAAATATGCAACTGTCCAGTACAGAACCAGTACAATCTGATTAATTTTTAATCAACAATTCGGTCAATTAATTTAATTGTCTAGTATAAAAATTTACAATAGGACTCCGTTAGGTTTCGGCTCTACCAAATGTGAACAATTTCATATTTCTAAAAAAATTCAATTTGTATAAATATTCAGTCTTCTCGTCATAAATTCACTTATTAACATCACTTCGAACTGTATTATGAATAAATACAATTAGATGATAACCGGAGAATAGATTCATAAACTTTTGCTCTAAATACAATGTTGTGAATCGAATATTCAAATAACGCGAAAAAACTCATGGATTTCATTGAGTTTCTTCCTCATTTTACGAAAAATGTTCATATATCATATAGTTCAAAAAGTTTACAACATATGGAAAACTCTATTAATATGCAGGTCAGAAAATTTTATTCTTCATAAAAGTTGGTGTTTCGCCAAAAAATTGTATTTGGGTCATCAAAATTCTGAATTTGCAAACAGTTTACAGAGGAGAACAAAAAATAGGAATTTTGATAACGAGTAATATACCCTTATTTTTGATATTATCGAGGAAGTTTATTTAGAAAAGTTGTTCGAAAACAATATTGAGATTTGGAATCACATATATATGTATGAAGTATATGAACTATCTCCATAAAATGTTTGTCAAAATCCACTATTCAAAGTGTAAAACTTACAATTTTGCTGGTTCTCATATGTGATGAATCAGCAGTGTAGTGCACCAAAATCAACGAAAACATAATATTTCGAGCAAAAACCAGCCGCATCTTTCTCCCGCCATTTTACATAGTTTCGGATCTAACTGCACTGAAACATTATACATGCGTCGCCATGGTACCCCTCTTTATAGTCGCCATATTGGAGTTCGGCACTATATACTGACTCGTCGGAGAGTTCGGCAACCGCGTCATTTGCGGAATGGACCCGTTCGCGCCGTTTGCCACCACAGTGTTGATAACGTTCGCGCTGGCCGTGATCATGCCGCTGGGATTCACTAGGCGCGAACTCTCGCGCGAATATGGCGGAGGCGCCGGGGTTGCAGCGGGGTTCGCCGTGTTTGGCGTGGGAAGTCCCACGTTCGGATTCCTGAGATAGGGATTACCGTAGGTGGCGCTGAAACGCGGGTCGATCGAAGGCAGACCGCCGTTCGGCATGGACTGGTGGGAGACGTGGAGATCGGAGAGATCGCTCATCGGTAGGCCGGACGCCGATACGGGTATCTGGTGACCTTGGAGGGAGTTGAGTTGGAGGCGAGTGGATTGGAGACTTTCTCTGGTCGGGTCGAGCGACGAAGAGATTGGCGGCTGCATCATCGGCGGGTTGTAGTCCCTGGAGTAGTCCACGTAGGGTACGTAGCCGTTGTTGTTTTGGCCATCCTGAAAAAAAAAAAAAACGATTCTGATTGTGAATCAAATCATGACGAATTCATAGGGAATGGAATTTACAAATCAAATATTAATGTCGTTTATAATCCACGTCTGGTGACATTTCATCTACAAATTGATGATTTTGAAAAAGATAACAACCAGGACATTTGAAAATACATTTGCTTTAGAAATCTGTTATGAAAGAAAAAATTGAACATCGCCATTTGGTGGCATGAGCTAATTCTAATGTTACCACTTTTGTTATAAGGAAATGAGCTGTTGCCAAGTTGTTCACTTCGGATTACTAGAAAACTTAATCTTTTTATGACATTTTGACTTTGCGCTGTTGGCAAACTATAGACGCGAGAAATCACTCAGGGAAGGAGTAAATCTTTAGCCGATTCTAATGGTGTAGTTTTTATCGGTTGAAAGTTTGTTTTTATTGGGGAAATCCGATTTTTGACATGATTTTTTGGGTTTGTAACCTTCTACAATCTGAAAATGAAAAAATGTTGATCCAAAGAAATCTGTACAAGTATAGAAGGACAAATTAATTAATTGCCCGAAGTTACTGATTGTGGAAGGTTACAAACCCAAAAAATCATGCCAAGAATAGGTGGAGTTTTTGTTTTTCTGAAAGTGCGATTTGTTAAGTTAGTCAGTTACTTCGGATAACTGAATCTGATATGGATCAAAGTGGGCAACATCTTTTTCATGTAGGTGAATTTTACTATGATTTTTTTTGCTGAGGTGGGGGAAATCTTTTTGGCGGTAATGGATCTCAAAACTCAAGACCTACTGTGAGACTACACTGATATTCGGATACCTTAGGGCTACTCACTAAAACCTCTACCTACATCTCCTATATAGGTTTGTAATGCTGTTGCCTCAGGTGACACTTAGGTATAATGGCCCATTGTATCATGCCCATATTGTGTAATGTCACAGTACCCTATCCAATACTTTCTTGCCTTTAACGAGTTTTTATAAGTTCTATACTTGGTGGGACCTGTACAGTTCTGGATCACCAGATGGCTGCCCGAAAATTGCCTGTCTTTTGCGGTCCACTGCCACGCAACAGCACAGTATGTGAGTCACTGTTTCTTGATCTTTGCCGTACAGTCTACAGATCAAGTTTTCATTATACAGCCCCATTTTGTTGAGGTGATCTTTGACCGGCTCACGAGTCCCGTAACGGTTCCTAGCTGGCCCCTGTTCATTGCTAACAGGTCTGTTGTACTTATATGGCACGTTTCTTTGAGGCATTTTTTCCCGTGTTTGTTACCTGGGATGCTTTCTCAGTAGTTTATTTAGTCTGTCCCCAATCTAGTCTCTGGCAAATACTGTAATGTACTGCACACTTCGTTGTGCCGTTAGTGTTATAAGGTAGGCAACCTAATAGGCAATTCTTGTATTGATGGTTGCATGCACAGTGGCACCATAACAGGGAACGCTCCAAAAAAGGTAATGGCGCGGGATTGCATTGTTTTTACTTACATTGTGTATGTTGTTACAAGTACGAACAAACAATAAAGAATATTGGTATAATAGATCTCATTACTACCTATATGACATGGCGCAGTCGAGAAAGGACCTTTAATCACAAAAGAAAAACAGTGTACAAAAGCAGATACGTCAGTTGACCAGTGAATAGGTTAAAAACAAAATTCAAGAAATGGAAGGAAGGCTACCAGAGCCCATGAAATTTGAAGGAAATCTCAACGAGAATTTCAAAAGATTTCTTCAAAACTTTGAAACCTATTTGATTGCCACTGAAAAAGATGGAAAATCAGACAAAATAAAGATTGCTCTATTATTGAATACAATTGGCAGTGAAGGAATCGAAACATTTAATACCTTCAAATTTGAAGACCCAGATGATAAACAAAAGTATGACAAGGTTGTGAAGGAGTTTGAGAGATACTGTGCACCTCGAAAAAATAGAACATACGAGAGGTTTGTTTTCAATAATCGTATTCAAGCACCGGATGAGCCATTCGATCATTTTTTTGGTGAACTAAGAAAACTCATACAGTCATGTGAATATGACACTCAAGAAGAATCAATTCTTGTTGACAGGATCATCCTGGGCACGAATGATCCTAAAGTCCAAGAGAAATTACTTAATATTCAAAACTTGGCATTAGATATGGCAATAGACATTTCTAGAAATGCAGAAGTAACCAAAAAGTATTTAGAAAGTGTAAGGCATAAAGAAGAAACAAGTGTAGATGCTATTAAAAAGAATGAATATTCCACAGAAGGAAGAACTAGATCAAACAGAGAGGACAAGCAGGGTGGAAGAGATAATGGGAAAAAATTGAAGTGCATGAAATGCAATAAAATACATGAATATGGAATGTGTCCAGCATTTGGACAAAAGTGTCACAGATGTGGTAGGCCCAACCATTTTATAGTGGCATGCAGGTCTGACATGAGGAAGGTTAGAGAGGTATCTCAACAAGAAACAAGACCAGCCGTGGAAGATGATCAGCTATTTGTGTGCAGCTTTGCAATAGTGGGGGAAGTTAAAAAAGACAATACCTCAGTGTGGATGGAAACTGTAAATCTTAATGGAAGAGAAATTAACTGTAAAGTTGACACAGGGTCAGAAGTGAACATTATCCCAAGACATGTATATAATCAGTTACCGATGGGTAAATTAATGAAGTCGAACGTAGTCTTGGAAGCTTATGGTGGAGCCAAATTGAATCCTATAGGTAAAGTAAAATTGAATTGTAGAATTGAAAATAAATCTTTAGAATTGGACTTTTTGGTGCTAGATTTAAGGGTAAAACCAATAATTGGATTGCCTAGTTGTTATGATTTAGGTTTTATAAAGAAAACAAGTAGTCTTGAATCTATAAAAAATACGGAACAATTTGTAAAAGAGAATCAAGATGTTTTTGAAGGTCTAGGCTCTTTTCCGGAAGAATGCAACATATCCTTAAAAAAAGGTAGCATTCCTGTTGCTAGGCCATGTAGGCGAGTACCGTTAATAATAAAAGAGAGATTACAAGCCAAACTTAAAAGCTTAGAGGAACAGAAAATAATTTCCAAAGTCAATAGGGCCAGCGAGTGGGTTAATCCACTAGTTATTATTGAAAAGCCCAACAAAACATTACGCTTATGTTTAGACCCTCAAGAGTTAAACAAGTGTATCGAAAGAGAATTTTTTGAAATTCCTAGTCTAGAGGAAATTTGCAGCAAGTTGGCGGGCAAGCAATACTTTTCCGTTTTAGATTTTAAAGATGGCTTTTATCAAGTGAAACTCTCAAATGAATCTAGTAAACTTACAACTTTCTCAACCCCGTTTGGGTGCTACAGATTTTGCAGGCTTCCATTTGGCTTAAATTTGGCACCTGAATATTTTCAGAAAGTGAATTTTAAGAATTTTGGTGATATCGAAAATACTATAATTTATTTTGACGACTTATTAATAGCAACTAACACTCTAGAAGAACATACTCAAACAATAAAAAAGGTCATACAAAGAGCCAGAGAGAAGGGAGTGAAATTTAACAAAGAAAAGGTACAGTTTCAGAAAGCTGAAGTAAAATATATGGGACATATTTTCAATAAAGAAGGTATGAGGGTTGACAATGAAAAAGTGAGAGCCATTAACGAGCTTAAACCACCTAATAACAAAAAAGAGTTGCAAAAATTGTTAGGGTTGATAAATTATGTTCGTAAGTTTATACCTAGGCTAGGGGAACTGTCAAGTCCACTTTGTTATCTATTGAAAAAAGAAATAGATTTTCTGTGGTTGAGTTTACATGATAAAGCCCTTCAAGAAATTAAAAATGAAATTAATAAAAACATTACATTAATAAATTTTGATTTTAATAAAGAAATTGTCATACACACTGATGCATCCCAAAATGGCATCGGCTGTTGTTTAATGCAATGTGGAAAACCTGTAGCATATGCCTCTAGAGGCCTCAGTGATACAGAAAAGAGGTATGCCATAATAGAAAAAGAAATGCTTGCTATTTTGTATGCAACACAAAAATTCCATAATTACATCTATGGACGACCTATAAAAATAGTCACAGATCATAAACCCAATGTCAGTGTTATGAATAAACAAATTTGTCAAGTACATTCACCACGCTTACAGAGACTCAGACTAAAGTTGTTAAAATATGATATAAAAATTGAATACTTACCTGGTAAATTCCTGCATGTGGCTGACTGCTTGTCTAGAAATTTTAGTAGTGAAAAAGGGGTGGATGATGATGACTTGAATGAAATGGTGCATTCGGTTGAGAGACATTTAAGAATGAGTGAGTCTAGAAAAGTAGAATTTAGAGAGCAAAGTGTTAGTGATGAATTTTTAAAACAAGTGATTGAGTACTCTTTGAATGGGTGGCCTGACAAATCATATGAGGGAGAATTAAGGGCGTATTATCAGATTCGAAATGACATTTACGAGTATAATAAGATGATATTTTTCAATGACAGAGTTTGTGTCCCAAGAGCATTAAGGCACGATATGTTGAAATTATTACATGAAGGTCATTTTGGGATAAGTCGCACAGTAGATAGAGCGCGTGAAATCCTATACTGGCCTGGTATGACCAGAGATATAGAAACCATGATCAAAGCCTGTGCTCAGTGTGAAAAATATAAGTTTGCAAACGTCAAAGAACCTTTGGTTACACATGAAATACCAGAGGTACCTTTCCAAAAACTGGCTTCTGACATATTTGATTATGGAGGCAAGTCATACTTAGTTATTGTAGATTATCTTACAAAATGGTTGGAAGTAATCCCAATAAAGCACAAACGAAGTAGTGATATTATAAATGCACTTAAAAAAGTGTTTACCACATATGGTGTACCAGATGTTGTTGTTTCTGATAATATGCCCTTCTCATCCTATGAGTGTAAGCGATTTGCAAAAGATTTTGATTTTGAGTTTAAAACCAGTAGCCCACGTTATCCCAGATCGAATGGCCAAGCTGAAAGGTATGTTCAGACCGCCAAAAATATGCTAAAAAAAGGTTGCGACTTAGATGTTGCCTTAATGGAATACCGTAACACACCCCTTACTGGTCTTAAAAGAACCCCTGCTGAATTATTGTTCTCACGAAAACTAAAGACTAAATTGCCGTTAGTTGATGAACCAAAAGCTTTCATAAAAGAGTTTAAGAAAAATTTAGACTACAAAAATTCACTTTCAAAAATCTATTATGATAGGCATGTAAGGGAAAGGTCAGGGTTTCATAAGGGTGATGAAGTTGTATTTAGAAATGAAGCCAGAGAATGGCAGCCTGCATCTGTAGTAGCCAGGCATGAGTCTCCACGATCATATTTAATAAATACTGGAACAAATGTGTTGAGAAGAAATAGTTTTCATTTGAGAAAATCTTTGACAAATCGTCAAGTAGACCACACTCCCTGTGACCCACAAAATATAAATGTGGGGCCCAGGAATAGTTCTACATATGTAAAGGCTGATACTTCCTTGACGGATTCTAGCACAGAAAACCCCACAAGCCAATTAACGAACAATAATCAGAATCTAACCAGTCAGGGTAGTGCACGACCTAGTAGAACAATAAGACAGCCTTCTAGACTTAATGAGTATATTGTATATTAGGATCAAATGTGTTGGTGTTTCTTGAGAACAATTGTTCGTCATGTATTAGTTTAAACTTTTGGTATTGTTAAAATTTAGTTTTAACCTTAAGCAGTAAATAATTAGTTCCTGGGAGGGGAAGGTGTTATAAGGTAGGCAACCTAATAGGCAATTCTTGTATTGATGGTTGCATGCACAGTGGCACCATAACAGGGAACGCTCCAAAAAAGGTAATGGCGCGGGATTGCATTGTTTTTACTTACATTGTGTATGTTGTTACAAGTACGAACAAACAATAAAGAATATTGGTATAATAGATCTCATTACTACCTATATGACAGTTAGTTTGGGGGATTTGCCGAAATTTTTCTTGCGACTTCGTTTGCTTTCTCATTACCTGCAACTCCCTGGTGTTCTGGGACCCATAACAGTTTGACGTGATTCCGGTCTGCCAGCGCTCTCAGTCCATTTTTTGCAGTCTCATACCAGTTTGGAGTCAATTCCATGGTGCATAAAGCCTTAAGTGCCGCTTGAGTATCTGACAGGATGTTGATATGCGCGTTTTCAACGTATATCTTGTCGTTGGAGGATGGCGTACACCTCTGTCTGCTAAACAGAGGTATGGGTTTTCATTAGTTGCTGATTCCAGTACTCTGATTTCCGGAGAACACTCCTGAGCCCGCTTCATTCCTAGTCTTGGATCCATCTATGAACCAGATTTTTTCCCTGTAGGATGTCCTTGTCCTTGTCCTTGTCCTACTCAGTTATGTCTCGTATCAGTACCCTGAATGGATTATTGGAACAGAAGCAGTACCGTTTCGGAATATGATCCATTCTCATTCCTAGCGCGTCTCCTATCACAATTTTAACGATGCTCATGTGCCCAGTTAAGACGTTCAAGTTGGGTGTGTTCTGCAGTCTGCAGGCACCAAGACTTGCATTCACCTGCACCACTAGCTGATGCACTGATAGTTCGACTTTGCAGAAATGTGCGCTCATTCATATGACTATATATAGGTACCTTGTCCATTTTCTGAAATTGTTATTAAAACACCAAGCAGAGAGATATTTGATTGACTTAATATCTATCTACGATACAAGATGACGCGAGCGAAGCCAGTGCGTGCATTCGTGGTATGCTGATTATTTCTAACTGAAAATCTAGATGGTGAAAGGAGAATCCTGTATTGTTCAGAAAATTGTATGGAAGCCGAGGAAGAGTATATGTATGCAGCAGAGAACACCTTCCGAGGCAGCGAGTTCCAAAGCTCTGCCGTTCTTTGGAAGGGCGAGCCCTGAAAATGCATCGTCTATGAAAATATCTATGAAAGACAGACAGATCGCCAACCTGTGTGCGGTGTTCCAGAGAAGTGGGCGAGCTTGTGAGCGAAGTATTACCGACGAGAGGAATGGCAGTCTTTGTTGTACAATGGTCATGAGGCAGCTCCCAACAAATCATTGATGTGAAGAATGAACAGTGTTGGTACTAGAATGGACCCCTGCGGAATACCAGCGTCGACCACCACGGGAGAGATTGGACGTTATGTTTACATGAACTAGCCTTGAATAATATTGAAATGCGTCATCAAATTTTCAAAAAAATCATTAAAATGTAATGATTAACATGAATATTCATAGTAATATTCTTCAACCAAAGTCTTCTTCAATCTACTTTTAAATAATTTCTAGCGCCCACAACTTAGCAACAGCACATTTTCGTTCTCTTTAAACTTCCTTCTATACCAGCTCTCCTCTTTGTGGATGACTTCGGCTTCCGTCCATTTGATGTTGCTGGGTCGTCCAAAAATGATTCGCTATCCCTGATTTCGTTGTTTCTCCTCGTTTAATGTTTCTTTTGTTTTCAGCGAGTCTCACGCTCAGTGGTCTCTTGGTTTCTCCAAGATACGCTTCGCCGCATTCGCAGAGCACGCGGTAGATGCAGTTTTTCTAGTCAATGTCAGCGTTACGTGGTTTCGTCTTTGTGAGGTGGCTGCGAATGGTGTTACCTGACTTGAAACATGTCCGTATTTTGTATTTCGACCCGATTCGCTTTATTCTTCCCGACAGACCTCTAACATAAGGAACGCACTCGGTGGCTTGTCGGCTCGTCAGGTTTCTTGTTGTTGTCTCCCCTGCGGGCTAGAGCCTCTTCTATATGTTTCTTCGAGTACCCATTTTGTCTTGGGTCTTTCTTGATATTCTCTAATTCGGTGGTAAGACTTTCACCGGTGTTGCACAGGCTGTAGGCGCGGTCCACCGGCGATCGAATAATAACTCTTTTTGTGGCACCATTATGTTCAGGTATTGTCCTGTGTGAGTTGGCTTTCTGTACACTGATGTTTGGCATCTATCACTGTTCTTTTGAACTTTCACGTCTAGAAAAGCTAAACCGTCTTGGGTCTCCTTTTCCATGGTTCCATATGGTAAACATATCTCAACCACATCTGCGGTTTCTTCTGGGCTGTGTCTGTAGCGAAGGTCTCAAACCATTCCATATAGATGTTTGCTTACGGGAGAGAGTTACATCCTTATTCTATGAAAAACTATAGCTTTAGACGCACGGTTGAAACTGATTGTAAATTCTTTATTAACTAATCAATCAAGGATCGAATATACATATAAGTAGTCATGCGAGGAAAAATATTTTTGTCGAATATCACTTGTGTTTCTGGAAATTCATCAACTAGGAGTTACAACTTCATTCCATTGTTAATCAAAATGAATGTCACAAAAATTCATCAATTCGACATGAACATAAGCCTGAAACACGGCAGTTGTTGAATACCAATAAATTCAGAACATGAATTTCCTTACCTTGGGTGGGAAACTGGGCTCCGTATAGTCCGCGGAATATCTGTAAATTTCCTGACCCGAAACGTTGACCGGTCCCGAAAGAGGCACTCCTATTCTAGTTATGACCGACTCGCTTCCGGTTTCCGATTCGGCTCCGGGAATGTAATCCATATCGCAGTGTACGTTGCTGTTGGAAGAACCCGTCCTCAAGTCCAACTTCAAGTCTGAAATATTCGAACTGCGATCAGATTCCTTGCACTGCTTCTCCATCGTGTGCACATCTGCTAAAGAAAAACAATTTTCATTATGTCTCGCAATTTATGGATTTTGCAGATTGACTAAAAAAATTGCACTTTCATGAGCAGGAACCCATTTGAATAACCCGAGGAGAACAGAGGCATGCTTGATATAAATTTTAATATCCCACCATGGGATATGTTTGAATAAGTTTTATTAATATTTGTTAATTGAATTGAGCTGAGAAAGTAACTTTCATATTATCAAAAATATGTCGCGGCATACAGCCTGAGGTGTAGTTGTTCTGAATAAAATATGCATCTCATCTTATTTTATAAATGGAGTTCTAATTACAAATAATTTACTCGAAAAATTCGAAAGAAACATAAATTTGTCTCTTCAAACAAAAATAAGCAATTGGCCTTCAGGTATGCATTTTGGTTTCATTCAGATGTCACTATTGTCACTATTGAAATGGTTACCTATTTTTGCATGAAAGTCTCTGTTACCAATATTATTATTATGCTCTATGTTTATATTTCTTCATTCATTACCCCTCTGTGGTGAGAAATGTTACTTGGGATAAATAAATAAATTTATTACTTTGAGAAGAAAGTACGTTCTCGTAGACAAAGGTATTCGTGGTGTATAATGCATATAAAAAATAAATGTAGATACATATAGAGTAAATGGGTGGTCGGTGGTTTGGCGGTCTAAGGCGCAGGCCGTTCGAAGCTTCAGTATAGCGGTAGTCGGTTCGAGCCCGATGTAGGTACAAGGGATTTTTTCTCAAATACTCAATATTGGAATCGATAGACGACCACAGGCCTTGTTGAAAGCAAGTGTATTGTGTGTTGTCTAGATGCCAAACTCGCCTAGTGCTAGCTTGGAGTGCATACCGGCCACCCGAGGTGGTGCTGTAGGTTTTCCGAGTTCTCCTGCAGCTGAAAAGTGAATACGCCACCAAAAATCAGTAAGTCGCCCCGGAGCGCCACGGCAAATAATAGCCGTCATCTACCTGCACAGGCTATGCCTTTGGGTACACTCCACGAGTGTTTATGAGGGAGTATTATTATTATATTATTATTATTATAAAACAGAAAGAAATATACTTTATTGTTTGAAGAAGTTCTCATTGAAAAACTTTGTTTCTTCAAAATAATTTCGAAGTTGAAAAATAAAACAATAGCAAGACCAATAAGTTATCATAAAAATAAACGACCGGATTAAAAAAATAATGATAGGAACACCAACAAAATACTCCCTAAAATCCACCAACGAACATTATACAAGTAAAAGAAACTTTCATAAAAAATATTTAGGAATAAACTCATAACGTAAAGACTGAAACTCGTCATTAAAAAAATCAGTAATACTATAATATCATGCATTAGTTAGGTTGGTGTCATATTATAGAGGTGAATCTGGAGTTCTGGTATTGTTTTCCGATGACAAACTTCTGTCACATTTTCAGCAACCAAGCAGTAGCAGGTATTCACTGAGAATTTATAGAAACACGGTCATTTCATGATATAAGTACACTATTGTTTTTCCTCTGATACTATTCACTATATTCTAACTTTTTTTAACTTTCATGGTAGACTCTTCAATTTGCGTCTTGAAATAGTTTTCTTTTGCCCTTTCCATAACTTCTGTTATCTATTTGTGAATTTTCCTAGAATTTCTAATGATATATTCCAATTCTTATAGTAACCATTGGCTTGTTAGTTTGTATAAAAATCTTTGTAGATATAAAAAGCAAAAAATAGGTCATCTTGTTTTGACATATGCTCTTCGTCAATTTCTCAGAAATTACAAAGTAGATAACGCTATTGGAATGAACTGAAAGGCTTTTTGAATTATTCTGTATGGATATTTTGAACATTAATTACTTTTCCCTTCATATAATGTAGTACTTACTTTCTGGAGGGGGTTTCTTATTATTCTGCCTCTGACATAGAAACACAATCATTATGACAATGATCAGGACGATTATTGCTCCAACCACTCCAATAATAATAATCAGCATTGGGAAGCTCTCTGAAACAAATGAACGATTATATTATAGTGTTTGGAGAAAGATTATGGAAAGGCGGGAATTTAATTCGTCCCTTTTGAGCTGAGTGCAAAAAAATTATTTCTATCTGTTCTGATAAACCTCTGAACCTTCTCCAATCGAACAAATATCAAATTCTCCCCGACCACAAAAACTCCGATTTCCTGAATTATCCATCAATTATTCCAATCCTAACGATCGAAGTGTGAGCCTTAGGAAAACCATTAATTTCTCGGGCGGTGAAGTTTTTCCCGCGGAAACTTACTTTGCGGCATCAAATTAATCTCCAAGACGTCGCTGCCTCACGGATTGGAGACACTACAATTATACATTCCGAAGTGTCTTCCAAGGGACTTCTGGATGATTAATGTGGACTTGATGTCCTCTGCCAAGCTACACGGAATACATTCGATGGTTTTTGAGAATGATGACTCAATGTTAAGGAGGGGACATTTGAAATATTTGTGAATGTTTTTCTTTACTGGGCGTGAAAAAATGCCGACAAATCTTCTCTAAAATTTCAAAAATTGATAAGACGAAACTAGACCATTATATCTATCTTCAACAAAATCGAATACTCGTTCTGGAAATGAAATGTAAATGAATTAGTGTAATTAGTGTATATACCCCCGTCAATGGGATTTCTAAGCAGGAAAAAATACAGAATGTGCTGAAAATTGGCACATGATCACTTGGTGAACTGAGGAAACGAAAAAACAAAAATAAATATTTTGCGGTTTCTCGTCCTCGGAATCCAAAAAAAAATTCAGTTGAAATTCAAAAATGATATTTTTTTGCGATTACTTTTTTATAATGGAAATTTTCCAGAATCTATTTCAACAGGAGAAAAGACGATGAAATTCTCTTCAAAAAAAGTATTATGCATTTTTTCATAAAATTGCATCATTTCAGAGAAAAATTGTATCAAACGTACTCACTACGCCGGGCGCTCGGACGTTTCACGCCAGTGGAAAATTGATTCGATTCAAGGGCGCAGTGTAAGAGAACTCGTCATAACTCATCGAAAAATTGTCGTATTAAAAAAAATCAAAGTACAGAATGTTAGTTAAGATTTATACTTTTATGCTCCCAAGGAAACTCGGATCCCACGTTATTTGATATAAGCACAGCTGTTATGATGTTGGTTCTTTAGCTATAATTTGAGTCATACAAATACATAAATTCATAAATTTCATATTTTTGCGAGAATATCACAGACTGAAATGCAGGAAACAGGTCAAATCAATACTCGTCGCGTTGTGATAATTTACATTATTGTCAGTTTAAGGGCACAAAAATGCAGTAACTTTTGCTATATATAGACATCGAGTAGTAAAAGAACTGCATTTTTACTGCATTTTTGTGCCCTTAAACTGACAATAATGTAAGTTATCACAATCGGACGAGTATGGATTTGACATGTTTCTTACATTTCGGTTTGTGAAAGAAATATGAGATTTCTGAATTTATTTGTATGACTCAAATTATAGCTAGTATAAAAGTAAAAAGCCTAACGAACATTCTCTACTTTGATTCTTTTAAATCCGATAATTTTTCGATGAGTTATGACGAATTCTCTGAAACAGAGTAAACTATGTATTTTGCATTATAATTGACCATATTCACCGTCATGCGACAATACCAACTTACCCAGGGTTCCTAACTAAGAATAACCAAAATTACTAATTACATACGTCAGTGAAATTTCAAAATGATATTTATTTAGGCAGTACAGTTGTTAAAAACTGTTACGTATAGAGTTGGAATGAGTTTAGTATCAAGTTGATTTAATTTTTAGATGAAAACTAAGGATCCATGGACAAAAACGTTTCGGAATTTCCAAAAACATCAAAAGAATGATATTTTGAAATAAAAAGAGAAATTTCCAGATATAGTGGCAATGTTGTCATTATCGAAGCCCAGGTGAAAGCTACCCATTTATCCTAGATTTTCTCTGAAGCTCACAAAATACACACATGAAATATGCACCAAATAAAACATTCTTGATTTTCGCGGTTTTGTTAGAAACATTATATTTTTAACAGCTGGTAATAATGGATAGTCGGTATTGTCGCATGACAATATGGCGACGGTGAATATGGTCAAATGCCTCCAAATAGTAGATGTTATGGTCTTCTTCCGGACTCTCCAACAAGGCGTATTCTTGGATTTTTGAAAAATTTTCTCGTGCATTAAGCATCTGTTGCCTCGTGTATGGTATAACCTCAAAAAAATGTTTCACCTCTTCTCTACAAGGGTGGATATTTTCCATTGTATTAGGATGCCCTTTTTCAGGGATAAAACGGTTTTTCCCGAAATATGAAGCATTGACTTCACCCAATCTAACCTAACATAGCATACTAGAAGCATCCTAGGACTATTTTGTAGACAAACGAAAATATGGTAATTTCACAGTAAATAAAGTAGCAAAGAAAGTGGTAAATTTAGATCAGTACTGTAAATTTACTGTTATCTGTAAACATGGAAGAGGCACGCCCGCGTTGCGTGCCTCGATTTTTCAGGTACCTGTGATTTCACAGTAATTTAACCAGAAAATTCAATAAGTAATTCAAGCAGTATTACGGGCTCTTGTACTTTTCGGGACTGTCTGTGAGAGTACCGGGTTTTTGGACCACATATATCTTCTTATTCTGACACAACAGCCCACAACATAAAAACTGAATGGTTTTGCTCTAAATCCCACAATGTACAATCTAATGACAGCTCAAACACCTCAAAAAAATTTCCACACTTAATATAAGTATGTGCTCCTGAAAAATATCCATGTACTTACGTAATTCACTACGCCAAAACCACTGGAATTAGTCAATATCAAGAATTCTTAAACAAAAAAAAAATGTTTACAACTTACTTTGCGGCATAAGACTAATCTCCACAACGTCGCTTCCGTACGGATTGGAGACACTACAATTATACATCCCGAAGTGACGTTCTTGAGACTCTCGTATGACTAATGTGGATTTGATGCCCTCTGGTAACGGATCTTCGAGTATAGAGTAGTCTTGGTCGTGTAAATCAACTTCGCGTCCGTTAAAGGTCCAGACAACTCGCTCTGGAGCTGGAATAGAGAAAGCTGTGCATTCCACTCGTACGTTATCACCCTCAATGCCAAACTGGGTGCGGTGGCTGATTATGGAGGGTGGGCCTGAAAAAAAGAATGATTACGTAAAAAAAGGCGCTAGAAAAATAATAAATATTGATAGGTCAAACTTGGCGATACACCAAAACACGAATCAAAGAACACACTTCTGAATGTTCACCAGTCATTGGTAATTTCGAATCGTTCGAAGTGGTATCTTCACCTACCTTTCAAGTATACTGCTGCCTCCGTAACGATTTCTGGAAAACCGGGAACTCTTGCTTTACAATAATACCTTCCGGCCGAATTTTGGTCTATCCTCAAAGTTAAATTCGGACTGGTACTAACGATCTTTTTCTGATCTTCATGATACCAGGAAATATCAGGAAAGGGGTTACCATCGACGTCACAGGTCAATATTACGCTTGATCCGAGGTCAGCTTGAACAGATCGTGGCCTGGTACGAAATTGTGGACCGTCTAAAAATGGGGAAAAATTGAAGATATGTCAAAAATAAAAAAAAATCAGTTGAGGTCATATTGTTTCAATACATTTGGTACAAAACCAAGGTTTCGGTAGCCCTTCGACCATCAGCGGAGCTACGATAACTTCGTGATTTTGAATGAAATGGGTCCAAACAAAAAACGTTACTTTCAGAAATGTATGAATACACTTTTCAGTAGTATCACAGGTTTACTTTATATCGACATATAGACTTACAACTGATATCAAGCGTTTGGCTCTCTTCGCTCTTTCCAACCGCGTTTTGAACTTCACATTTCACTATGGCATCATGGTGTTTTCTGGTGACATTGTGCAGGACCAATTCAGTTGTGTAGTCACCTATTAGGGGGTCATCGTTCATGAACCACCTGTAGGTAACATCCGAAGGATTGGCATCGGATCGGCAACCTAACCTCACTTCTGATCCTTCAGGGATTCTCCCGTTGGCACTCAGCCCAGACAGTACGGTGACAGTTACCTTTGGAGCATATTTGACCTGAAAAAATGAATAACTTTAAATAAAAATTTCAAAGGAATTTTTTTTAGGTGTGTAGGCATCGACTGCTATGGTCATCAGCGACGTGTTCTGGATAGGCCTTGTTACTAACTTCATACGCCACCTTAGGAGCAGCACTGCTAATTATTAACGCCACAGTGAACCGTGGATGATTGTTCCCAGTCGGCAACAAGTTCCAATCATCCAGACTTTTACATCTGAAAATGAAAAAAACCTTGCCCCTGTTGGGAACCGAACTCAGAACCTCCCGGTCAATTACTCAATAATTAGCGATGATAACTAACTTCTTTACAATTGTATATCCTACAATTACGCAATATCCTTATCGGTAAAACCTCATTTATCATCCCTAATGGATGAACTTTCTGGCAAGTAATATTCAGAAATTTTTGAAGATTGAGGGATTTATAGAAATTGGTTTTATTTATCTATTTAATTTCTTAATTTTCAACACAGATTTTTTATATTCTTAGTTGAGCCTGTCTCGGAAGAGTCCACAATATGTGTGAAATGTTTGTGTTCATGGAAATTAGTTAAATTCATTGATTATTTTATCCTGATTGTTCGTTTTATGTTTTATGCAAAGGTGTATATCATATATTCTGCGAATGGCAGTAGTATTATGGATTGTAAGGTTCTAATATGTATCGTATATCTGCAAAATTCTCGAGGGAGATTTGTGGACTGGCATCAATGTTTTTTGGGGTTCTGTATAAAATAGTTATCGAATACATTCGCAACATAACTATACAAAACTTGTATTTCAGGTTGAATTGAATATTTCTCATTTTTGAGTCTATTGATGGTTGACCACGAGGATCTGTTTTTGTTTGTTGAATGTTGGATGACATAACTGAAATGTGAATTTTTTACATTTTCAACAAGATTTTTGAGTTAAAGCCTTTTTTTGTAAATGGGTTTTAAATAAAGGTGACCCAGGTGCTGCTTAACTTTTGAAATTGTTTTAAGGGAAATGCTGGATTGAAGTGGGATGATTTGATATTTATCAAGTTTTTATACTTGTCGTCAAATCATTTTGCATTATAGACATGGATTCACTTTTCAGAAACGAGTAGTTCTGCTTATTGTTAAAAAAATTACGTAGACGATATATTTAACCTTGTATTCGTTGAAAGTTGAATGTTTTGGATATTTGGTTCATATCTGAGTCACCATTGACCATGAAAGCCACAAATTAATAGTTTTTGTCTAAACTCATAACATCAATGATTACCTCTGGATCCAGATCAAAGCTGGAGGGCTCAACCTAATAAACGAAATCGAATACGATGAAAAAAGAGAAATTTCATTCGCTTGAAAGTTCTATTCAGATTTGAATGCCATCATCAATAGAATAATAACTGCCTGTATTCAACCATAAAATTGTTTTGAAAACTGGAATTGTCGGATTCACATACATCAGTCGACTAAATAAATCATCATACTTTGGTTTTTCCGATCCATACCAGAGATAAATCATCAATAGGCAATAAAAACGGTACGCTAAACTTTTCATGGAAAACAGGAAATATTATTATAGAATGAGTTTTGAAAATATCGCATTTGCTGTGTACCTATTTGAAATAATGTATTCGGCTTGGCGGAAGTATATATTAGGGAAGTTAGGAAAGTGAAGTTTCGTTTTTCAATATAATATATGTATGTATGCCTGTGGTCGTTATTGAATCGACAGCAAGCAGTGCCGCCCACGAAAGTAAGCATGTAATTGACAGAAAAGTTCAAATTTGTTTCTGGTTTTGCTCTAGAATATTATGTTTGTACCTGAAAAGATGAAAGGTTGAGAATATTTCTGATACACTCACAACGCACAATACTATTTCTATATAGAAATATGGGCTTTCATGGTTGGCGTCAATGTTTTGTTGGTTTCCAGGTTTTGCCGTGTCACGCCGCTGAAGATGACTGCCGCAGTTGCAGTTGAAACGTTTGGAGAATTCAACCAAAGAAGACCACTGCAAACTCCGGAAACAACCAAAACAATACTATATTTCTATACTCCGAGTACCGAGTAGCTCCAACCAGAATCCGATTAAGGAACTTTGTATATTCAATGCAGTCTTTTTTTTCTTCTGCACCAGCAAAATTATTTTTATCCGAAACGTATTTTTTTTTACTTTTATTAGCTTCACCTGTATCTATCTATCTATGTTTGTATGTATCGGAGTCTTTGAACGTGATGTTCACCCACTTCCAGACGTCTGAATCATTGGCAGTTGTTCACAATTCCGAATACTAAGGACCATGATAATTTTAGTGAAGAAAAAAAAAAAAAAAAACGGTGGCTCCAAGATGGCGGATGAGTTTTGTGATCACGGTCAGATTCGATTCAAAATTGGTATGTGGGCAAGACGTTATTTCGTGAATAAACTTCACGGACACAAGCTAACATGAAGACAAACAGTTTGGAGAGCTTGAGTTTAATTTCTTCAACCAACCAACCTGAATAGAAAAATATTAAGAGAAACAAAAAATTTTTCGGAAGAATAACTGTTTAGCCAGGAAAAAAAACTTGATCATGACCATGTGGAACAGCTTAATAATGTGAAAGAACTGAGAGAAAAACGCGGTAGAGGCGCATTACAAAATGTGGAACTGGGTGTGTTCGTTAGTTGGACTTGGTTTAGGTTTTGTTTGGATAAGCAACTCCAGTCGCGCTTTGGGTATAAGGTTAGTTGTCTTATAGACTAACATTAAAAGTTAGTATATTTTCAGTTATCTGATATTCAAGGTCGCATTGACAACTTTTATACTCCTACACCATGTTGAAAGTGCAATTTTAGTTGGAAACATGGTCGACCATTAACATTTGGAACGTAAAACAAGCAATAACAAAGGATTATAAGACCTCATTTTAGTTTTCTAGATAAAATCATATGTAGGTATTCCGTTTAGTTTGCGCTTGAATCGATATCATAACGTTAAAAATTGTTTATGAAAATATATTTTTTTTATTCTTGAGTTTTGAACAACGTTTAGGAAACGACCACCTGCTACCTACAGTTTAAGCTGAAACGTTTTAAAAACCCAGAAATAATTGACCAAATTGGTGCAAAACAGGGTTGTGACAACGTTGTGTTGAGGTCGGCAACGCAACTTATGTTTGGTTGAGTAACTATTTCAAACACGTCGCCACAACGTTGAATTGCTACTTGGTCATGGAAACTTATGTTATATTTATTCAATAAATGGATAAAAATAATTATCGAAATAAAAAACGAAACCCAATTCGAAACACATAAATGCGTGGTAACGATTTCTAAATGAAATTTACACATTTCAAATCTCAACCAGTCGCCGCCGTTAATATCCTCCGTAGGCCATTCTGACCTTTCATCCTCTCAATCGCCTAGCGAATGAAGCAAAGTGCCGAATAACGATAACCCTTTACTGACCTCCAATTTTAATTTGGCCGACCTGTGCGTCCTTTCGGCCGTGTTCTGCGCCTGGCACGTGAACGTTGTGTTGTGGTGGACTTTCCTGGGAGTTAATTTCAGGATGGATTTCGACGTGAACCTCCTGCCGTCCGGCAGTTTTTCCACGATGTTCTCGATGCCATCTGTCAACACGTTACCTAGAAATTAAAGAAAAATGTTTATTTATCAACAGAAAATAGTTATCTAGGCGATAATAAATGAATAATAAAAGCTCTTCATCTTCAGCAAAACAACGCATAGTGAAGATGTGGACCTCACAATTTCTGCGTAATATAAACAAAATGGTAAAAATAGTACTTCGATGAAATTATTTGAATAGAGAAAGTTTTATCATCTTTCCGAAGTAACACAAACGAGGAAAACAACGTAGTAGATGAAGATGTGGAGCTCACAATTGCTGCGTAATATGAACAAAATGGTAGCAATAATGCTATATCCATAATCAAATTATTTAAATGGAGAAAGTTTTATCATCATTCAGAAGTAACATAAACGAGAAAAACAACGCAGTAGATGAAGATGTGGAGTTCATAATTTCAGCGTAACATAAACAAAATGGTACTTCGATAATGGAATTATTTAAATAGAGAAAGTTTTATCATCTTTCAGAAATAACACAAACGAGGAAAACAACGCAATAGATGAAGATGTGGAGCTCACATTTGCTGTATAACATGAACAAAATGACAGAAATGGTATATCAATAATGAAATTAATTAAATGGAGAAAGTTTTATCATCATTCAGAAGTAACATAAACGTGAAAAACAACACAGTAGAGGAAGATGTTGGTGCAAGCATGAAACCTTGAAAGTTTGATCACCTCTACTAACTGAATCTGGTTTGAACACATTTTCAATGTAGAAATGAAATGAACTTTGTGGGAGCCACAGGTTTTGAGTTATTTTCCCTATTATCATCAGTTTTTCCTATCCGATAAAATGTAATAAAATGCGAATTCAAATAAAACGGAACACCTGCCAGCAGTTTTTTTGTTGATTTTAGATAAATTATTCCACATTTCAAAGTTTACTTGGGTATTCATTGATTTGAAATGTCCAGTTCTTCAAACAAATTCAATCTCAAGTAATTCTTCTTATCTATTTTGTGTAAAATGTTTGAATTTCTGTTAGGGCTAAAGTTATGGTTATTGAATTTTAATTGTCCAAATGCTGACTTCGTTCGTTCATGCGAGTGCTAAGAGGTTTGCAAGTTCGACCTATGTAAGTTGCAGAGCAATCAAAACAGTTAAGCTTATGGAAACCACTTCTTTTCAACTTGTTAATTTGTCTATGGAATTAGCTCAACTCGATACAAGATCTAAAGGAGATTTTTGTACTAGGTAAGGCTTCTTGTGTGAACACGTTGTAATAAAAAAATTCATAGAAAAATATTTAAATAATATTTATCAAGAGCAGTAGCATTAAAGGCAAGTCTTTCTTGCCTTGTCTTTCCAGTATTTAAATTTGTGACTAAGTTTATTGATGACGGAAGGTTGGTAACCATTGTTGACAACAATCTGTTTAATGTTTAATTATTTACTTCTCCGTTATATTTCACTGAATATGGAGAAGTATTTAAAAGTCTGTTGACGAAGTACTTATGGGATGGTTAGAGTTGCTTGGGATGACATGGTAAGTCTGAGTTGGCTTTCTGTAAATTGAGACTTCTAATTTGTTGTTAATTTTGGTGATAGTTGAATCTAGAAAGTTCAATTTGTTACCAGTTTCAATTTCAAAGGAGAATTTCATTCCAGGGTGTAAATTGTTTAGTGAATTAGTTTGGAGAATATCTTGAGCATCACTAATGTTGCCATCGATTTATACCAGACAGTCATCAACATAACGGAACCATTTTAAAATAATATGTTTGAATGTATTAATAATGAGTGAATTTTCTAAATGTCAGCTAGAAACGGTGACAGAGGGTTGCCCATTGCTAGACCATTAGGTAGATGGTAGACTTTATCATTGAACAAAAAAACATTTTGAGAAATACATAAATTCAATAAAGTTAACCAAGATTCAGTCAATTACTTGAACCTTTCCAATTGAATTCATTGCATTGTTAAGCAAACGTGAGGCTTTCGACTGAATACGTAGAGAGTCGGTGTTGAAATTTTCCGAACAAATCAATTTTTCGTGTGTATCGTGTGAATATATATGACCTAAACTATCCTCTAATTCTTATTACAAAATATACTGACATTTTGTCTAGTTGGTCAATAAATCACCCAGATAGCAGATGAGGTATCATTTGCATTGATTATTCACTATCAGAGATTGTGATAAAGCCATTAGTTTTCACCGACATTAGTTTATTTTTACGTACACAACAACATGTCCGCCTCTGTCGGAACCGCCACTCCTGAATAAATTATAGTTTTTAAGAGATATCTTTACATTTGTGACATTATCACTCAGCCAAGTTTCTTTAAAGAATATCATGTCCGGATCTCAATCATCAATCGTTTATAAAGTCTTTCATTAATGAAACGCTTCGGGGCGCTACAGCGAATAGAAGTAATAGCTGTCCTGAATCTGAACATGCATGCAATTAGGTACGCTACGTATACTTTCGTGGCTGTTTATGGGAAAGTATTATTATTATTTTTATAATTTTATAATTCTTAAAAAAATATTTCCATATGAATCTTCGGTAAGCAATATATAATTTATTCATCAATCCTTACCTAAACCATCTATCCAAGTGATCTCAGCGGCTGGTTTTCCTCCAAAACTCACACACTCCAGCTCAATTTCTCTATCTTCGGTGGTTACCAGATAGGCCCCCTGGATAATTTTTGGAGGATCAGGTGGGACCAGAACGGTGAGTTTAGCGAAATGGCTTCGTATACCCGGCTGTCCTAGGGCTCCGGGAGAAACCTGGCATTCATATCGAGCGTCATCGTCCAGCATAACGGGATATATTTCCAGTGAATAGTCACCTGCAACAAAAAAAAAAAAAAAATCAGAATATTGGGAGTGAACGTCGCAATACATTATATTTTGAATAATTTCATTAAAAAAAAAACAATGTTTATATGTTGCTTTAGAGAATAATCCTATCTTTGGTAAAGAGAACAAGGCAATAATCGATGGAAAAGTTATGAAAGAGCAATTTGAATACAATTTATTAGTTCCAATTCCACTTCAATATAATAATAAGACAATCATACCAGTTTGGATAGTAGTAAGCCATCTCTGTGTATTTTTATTGATCTATCGAAAGCTTTCGATACAGTGAGCCACACTCGACTACTAGAGTCAATGGAAAACATGGGAATTAGAGGTAATCAGCTCAAGTTATTCGAATCATACCTGTCAAATCGATTCCAATGCGTGAAAATAAACGATACAATTAGCGAATTTCAAGTGATTGAGTATGGAGTACCACAAGGCACTATTCTCGGACCAATCCTGTTCAATATTTACCTGAATGGTCTATTTTCTGTCCGTAGTCGAGGGACAATTACAACATATGCTGACGATACAGCCATTTTTTATAGTTCAGAAGATTGGACATCTTTGAAAGAATTGGTCGAAACCGATTTCAAGATTATCAAGGAATGGCTCGCAAACAAACTCCTCACAATCAACTTTGACAAAACTTTTTATTTACCATTTTATATGCACAAAGCCTCTTCCCCGGACTTCAAAACTATAGACATAGACGGAAATCTGAGTATAAAATCGTGTACGGAAATTAAATACCTTGGAATAATCATTGACTCTAATCTAAAATGGGAAAAACAGATTTGTTTCGTTATAAAAAAAATCCAACATCTAATGTTTAAGTTCAAGATTCTCAGAGATATATTGAATGTGAACCAATTGAAAACCATATATTACTCATTAGTAGAATCCCATATTACCTATGGAATATTATCCTGGGGTGGAGTTGGAAAAACCATACTCAACAAGTTAGTGATAACTCAAAAGAAAATTTTGAAAATAATCTTTAGGAAGGATCGTGAGTATTCATCGTATGAACTTTATATTGAAACAGGAATGATGGATCCAAGACAACTCTTCTTCTTAAACTGTAATATAAAACAACATAAATCTAAATCAAATCTCAAAAAAACTGAACATAACTATAATACGAGACACCGACATCAAACATATTTACCTCCCTTCATGACTAAAACTATAGGTCAAAAAAGCTACGGATATCTTGGCCCAAAGCTTTACAATTTCTTACCTGAAATGATGAAAAGTATTATGTCCCCATCTATTTTCAAAAGAGAACTAAGGAAGTTCATAAAGTCACAATCACGAGACATTATACACAGTACGGTGGAATTAAGATGAAAATATTTTTTATATATTCAATTTATTCTACTGCCACTCATGCATATATGTGTATATATGTATATATATGCACATCTGTATATCCTGTCAATTTATCTTTATGATATGTATTTTTAGATTAAACAAGTAGGTACCCCATAAGAACTTTTTATACAATTATTTTATACTTACACTAAAACATTTTATATTATATACCTGTTGTATTGTTAATTTTATTGCTATATTTATTATTATTCATATTCATTATTTGTATTTGTGTTTGTACGCTCCATACAAGTTTCGACTTTCGGAGTGAACACATGTTTATTGAAAATTTATTGTTTGCTATCTTTGTTCACCATTTTTATTGAATTGAATAAACATATATTATTATTATTATTATTATACAAAAATCCAACACAAAGCAATGGGGCAAGTTTTTAAATTCATCGATGGGCATTGCATTCTTATTTAACTAATGGAAAATGACAATGACAGCACGAATGCGCATTATCCATCGATGAATTTAAAAACTCGCTCATGGTAAACAAATAGATGACTGAATTAGCGAAGTGTATAGTATTTTATTCAACGAGCATATTATGGTGGTTTTTATCCCGTCAACTTCAGTGGCGTGATCGAATACTTCATTAAAAATGACTGCCGCAGTTACAGTCGAAACAACTGGAGATTTCAACGAAAGTTACAAAATCTGGAAACCAACAGGAGAATATTAAAATGGCAACAAAATTTTTGCATACTCAGAAACGCAGTGAAAAATTACCTTTTGACAATGAAACTGGATATTACTGTTTATGTCACAAAAGCCCTAATGGTGTGCAGAAACTTTGCTGGTAAGAACTGGGCAACCCATGTAAGTCGATGTACACCTCTATAGTGAGACCGACCATCACACGGGGTAGTGGTCTGTGGCAGCAGAACAAAGCTAGCTAGCTGAAGGGAAAAATCTACGGAAAATCCGAAGGCTAGCCTATGTATGGATAACAAGTGAAACGAAAACGTCCATGGAGGTAATCCTAAGCCTTACATGCCTCCATATAGTAGTAAAAAGTATAGCGAAAATAGCGAAAGTATAGCGATACAGAATGATCAGAGAGGAAACCATTAAACGCAATTTTGGACTCGTTCCTGGAAACCAGCAAATTGGGGATATGTCGCAAGGTGAGATGACAAACATGTTCAGCTTTAAGAAAGAATCCAACACACAACTAAGTAGCAAATTTGAATGAGCCACCATCCCAAGACTCAAGAAGATGTGCCATTGAATGGTACACTGATGGATCCAGAACAACAGGAGGAACTAGATTAGGAGTATATGGGCCTGCAGCCACATATTCCAAAATTTTAGGCAAATCCCCTAGCATTTCCCAAGTGAAAATCAAATCTAGGCCATCGGAATTTGGAAAGAAATTTTCCTAGACAAGAGATTATCATCATATCAGATAGCCAAACATTCATTACTGCTATGCAAGCCCAAAATGGTGTGGAAGTTCCTAGAGGAACTGAATGAACTAGGTAAGAACAACACTGTTATCCTCCTATGGGTGCCGGGACACACTGGAGTGGAGGATAATGAAATAGCAGCCGTAAAAAGGGGGCTGAAACACCATTTCTGGACCCTGAACAATTCTGGCTCCTGAAACCTTCTGCGGAATAAATAGCAGTACAATATACTTCATAAACCCGGAAAAGAAAGAAAAAAAATAAGATCCCAATACTGGATAGAATCACAAGGAATGAGGTAGTCCAAGATACTACTGGGAAACTACAACCAGAAGATATCAAATGACTGCACCAGCAAGAGTAAAAACATGCTCAGAATACTATATTTGTGAAAAAATCCATTCTTTGAATCAAGAGCTCCCTGCAGTTGGTATTCTCTCAAATAGCGCAAACAGTGTCGTTACTTCGAAGTAAGGATTTTTGCACATAGGCCTGACAGATATACACAAGCATTTGATAATGTTTGGGTTGTTTTCTGCTGATTATACACCATAAAATCGATGCAAAAGTTTAGGTATTTTTAAAAGAATTGTTTCGACTGTTTCACAATGACTGTTCGATTCTTGATGCAACGTCCTGATGATGACGACCATAAAGTCTGATGCACGGTATACGGTTGTTTGATAATTATGCCCTTTATTTGTTCACTTCTCTATATTATAACACCTCACGAAGTCATATTGTCGTTTTATCCGAGATTAAACTTTATAATAAAATTTAACCACTGTAATTCATTTCAAAATGGCACTAGACACCTTTCATTCACCGGTATATACTCGGGTATGGACAGTCACATAAATATGGCATGGAAATATGAAACTCCGAAATACCAATCGGAATTTAACAATTTCGATTATTCCAAATTTAACAACTTGGAATTTTGTAATATTATGTCGGAATTACTGAATTCGGAGTTGATGAGTTGGAATTCTAAGAAAGCAAATCAGAATTATGAAATTGCGAGATATGAAGACGGAATTAGGAGAGACCAAGTCGGAATAATAAAATTCCGAGTTTGTGAGTCGGAATTCTGAGACACCCAGTTGAAATTATAGAATTCCGAAATACGAAGTGGGAAATCCGAGACATCGAGTCAGAATTAAACATTCGGAGTTAGTATGCGGGAATTCTGATACCAAGTTTGTATTATAAAATTCCGAGATACCAAGTTGGAATTCTAAGATAATTCGGAATTATAGAATTCCGATTTTTTTCGAAAATATGAATAGAATATTTATAAAATCTGTTGTGGAATCATCTGCAGCTGACAGGTCTATGTCAAAAAATAACTTTCAAAGTGTTACCGCAGAAAAAACGTTTCCAACATTTCCATCCTTGGTGTGTATAATTGCTTTTGAAGAGCCTGCTTTTCAATTTTATCAATCTCCCTGATGAGCTTGGCAAAGCGAAATAGATTTTCGTCGACCAAAATGTATTGGGGATTAAATGCGAGAGAAGCAAAGAACGATTTCTGTGAGTATTTTTTAATAACATTCTCTCTATCTTATTTTATGAATTTTCAATGAAAACTAGAGAAAATCAAAAAAATCAACTATCTGAATGAAAATGCGAATTTTCACTCTCAGATTTTTTTCAGTAAGCGCGTCTTTTCACAATATCTATCAGATGTAGTTCAATGTCCAGCGTGGCTTTAGCTGGGGAAGTAGTCTGTTAGATATTACAAATAAATCACATTGTTCATTTTTCAATTTTCATGGAGAATGTTCTCCTTTTCATTATAAAATACCAAGCCGGAAATAAAAAAAAAATCGTGTAGCCCCTCTAGACCTTCGTACAATTTGTTATTGTTTTATACATTTACTGTCGACTAGGAGTTTGAAAGCACTTCAACTATCAAGAATGAAAAATTGAGGAAAGTAGAACTTCAACCCGTTTACAGAACTTAATTTATTCTCTTCTCCACAGAACGCAAGCATTCATAAATGCAAAGAAATGATCCATTCTGTTAAACCCAAAGCCTTCCACAAAAGCTTCCTGCCCATAATTTGTTTACCTTGTTAAAATTTCATGCCACCATAAAAGTAACGAGCTGGAGTATAAAGGATAAGTAAATCTGCTTTGTAATTCACCGACATAAAGGCTAGAGTACCAAGATTGCACAGAAAAATGTAAGCAACATTTTTTTTGGCCGTTCAAGTAGTGATATTTGGTCGTTCCACGTTAGAATGTTATTTATGAAAAGTCGAGGGGGGAATTTTTCCTCGATTTTTCCGCTATGAAGTGTGCTATTTCCATTTCCAGGCAAGAGCGTATGATACTATCGTAACTACGATAATGATAATAACTAGATATCGTAAAAACAGAACGCCATAAAGGAAGTGGAAAGAGTTAATGTCGCCGTCTTTCCAGCAATTTGTAGAAAATTCCAGACCTTTTCCTCAAAACGGAAGGTAGACATTAACCTTTACAACGCCGCGGAGAACGAAACGTTTTCGCAGGACCGTAATAAAAGCATCTGCTTTTATGTACTCGTAACGTATTTCGGTGCTGCAATCACTGGAAATGTTTTTCATTGGACACACGTCATCTTCGTTGTTTATTTAGGACCCTTCATTTCTGGATAACTATCGCCGTTCGTTTATTGTTCAACCTTTCATTATGTTTGATCAAAATATCTTCCTAATACACACTAGTTTTTTGACGGGTTTGTAACTCAATTTTATAAGCAGTGATTATTCCTGTATTTATATCTATAACTGAATTCAACGATAGTTATATAGGGTGTTATTAATCTCTTGCATTTCCAAGAAAGACAGGTGTGAAAAGCCATTTCAAAACGAAATAAGGCCAATGGTTGAAAATAAAAAAATGGAAAAATTAATTTCGATAATGATCATTTGAATGGCAGCATTTTTTGAAATTTGATAAGAGAATTTTGTCTTCTTCTCGAATATATTCCTATGAACGTAGGAAAGAGAAATTGGTTTCAATTGTACGGTGTTTCACGACATTTGGAACTTTCAATAAGACATTATCTTCAAAAAAAATTGTCTAATAAATGGATGGGAAGAAATGTCTGATTTGACTCCGATGGATTTATTTTGATAGGGCTACGTGAAGAACATTTGGAGACAAAATCAGACAGCAATCCGTTTTCATAGTGTCATGCTTCCTTGGCTACTTAAAATTAATAGTTTCGATCCTCTCGACAATGATGTCATCAATCGATTTGGTTTTGGTCGGTATTGAAGGTTTTTTGTCATAAGTGAACCTAGATTAGCTAGATAGCTAATAATGTAACAAACATGACACTAACCAACTGAAAGAAACCCCACAGTAATAAAGGACATAGAGAGTCCTTTTCCATTCTTATCTTGAAGGCAACATAACTTTGTATGTTCACAAGCAAAGGGACTTATACATGTTAGGTCCGGATAGTTTCGTGTATGTCCGCTCATTTCATTCGGATCAAGTTGTCATTTTTCGTTTGTATCATGTCCCTACTTACTCTAAATGTAAACACACTGTACACAACGTTTTACTACCCGTTACCCTCTTCGTCCACAACTTGTATAGAGAAGGATAGTTCATGTTCACTTCAAAACAGGTATTTGTCTAGGAATAGGCATGGTTTCTCTATGTCTTTTATTACTCTGAGGAATAAACAATGTAGCACCTTTTCGGTATAGTCTGTATGCCTTATCTAAACATAGCGGGACTACATACAGCGGACACTACACGGCTTACTGTCGACACCCGTATGTAGGCACCTGGCATGAGTACAATGATTCTCGAGTGACCCCTTCTTCACCCAAATACCTCGTAAGCGGAGAAGTCTATGTTCTCTTCTACGAGCAGGAAGGCACCAAATCGCACCTTTGAGATCATTTTTAGTTCTATTGTTATTTACTTACATTATATTATGTTATGTTATGTCAATATATGTATCTATTGTTCAATGAGTAAAATCAGAAAGAATGAATAACTATGTAACTTCTATGAAACCACCGTTGATAGGTATAGACAATGCATACACAGTTTGAGAGAGGATTGCATTTTATATCTCCCGACGTAAAGATATACGCGCTGTGTTATTTAATAATAATAATATAATAATAATATTTATTCATCGTTATGGCAATACAATAAAATACAATACAAAAAACTATAATAGATGAATAAATTGTTATCCCACTGAGGGCAAGCCCTGTGCGTGGGTGAATATTTTGAAAAACATATACCTAGTATAAACAAGTAGTATAAAAGATTATAAAATATAAATGTTATTCATATACAATGAACTGGATATATAATATATTTCAGTTAGTTAACTATAATAATAATGTTAACGATGATAAAAATAATGTAAATGTAATAAAATGTAATGTGACTAGATGTAAATTAAAATGGGAATATAAAAATGTTTGTTTCAGTTTTGTTATTTCGTTTTTTATACGTAATTATTTTCATTGCATGATGATTTGGATGATTTGTTTTTAGCCTTCAATTATTTTATGAATTTCTTTTCTTTCAATCTCTTTCACGAATTTTGTCAACTGTTTTTTGAATATCAAGCTGGAAGTTTGAAATGAATAACTTATTAATTTTCAAACTTAGGAGAAGTAAACGTTGGGAGATGGTAGGAATTTTGATGGATAGCTTTGTTGTTTCAAAATCATTCGGCAGATATTTTTGAATAATAATCTCGCATTGAAGATTTATTTTGAATATCAGTTACAGTTAAAAGAGTTAATGCCTCAAATTAATGAGAATTTAAAATACGCATCATTAAACAGGTTATTCTATTCAAAAAACAACCTTTTTTACATGGTTTTCAGGAACATCTTGTGAATGCCAAAATATTGCTGGCATCTAATTAATTATCATAAAACATCCTGTATAGACATATTTCGACAAAAATCCCTGTACACCAAGGCGTTATTTGTGACATCCTATATAGTGTATATATGAAAAATAAAAAAAAATAATGAAACTTATCAGATAAAACCCCACGAATGTCCATTCATGAATCCGACATAAAACAAATTTTAAGTTCAGAACTTGTAGCTGACTCATTATTGGATTAAGGTTGTTTTTGTCGCTCTTCTTCCCAAAGATTATTGCAATACTTCTGAAATATTTGAGCAATACTTCCGAAATATATGACATTTATGCTAAAAGTGATTCTTTTTTGATTTTCAAATATAACAATAATGGACAGCTACTTATACAAGTAAACAGGGTAAACTACCACCACTTACCGAAAATTAAATGGGGTATTAGCCTACCATGTAGAAACACACCTGCGAAATTTCAGTTGAATATGTATATATTGAAAATGTACTTTGTCAGACCATCCTTTCCAAATGTTTGACATATACATTTTCGGAAAGCTTTCTAATACCAAAACACGTCGAGAAATTGAATGGACAAGTCACAAAGTAGGTAATTTGAAAAACTTTCATTCGATGATCTAATATTATCTGGATGTTCCATTAAACAAATTAGGGCGAGAAATATTCATATTCGCATTTACCTCGAGGCTAACAAAATGATAAAGAAACGACTTTAGCAATGGAATGAATATAAATATATTTACGATAATGTAAATAATGGAAGAAAAATAAAACTAATTTTACAAATGGGTGGATAGACGATTGTCCTAAGCAAACATTCGGTCAGTGGATTTGAAGACTGAATTTCTGCATATGTTCATTTGATTTGAAAACACAATTCAAAAACTTTCTTTTAACAAAATGTTATCTTTAACTGTAGTTTGTTGGAGTTTTAGGCTAGATAAACTCCTAACTTCCAGATGTACTTACTCTTGTCTCTCAATGTATGCGAAACACATTTTCATATAAATACAACTTATTGAGATATTTCGCACCCTTGACTTTACTTTAGATAACATGAAAATAAGGCAATTTAAAAGCAATCTGATTATTTGAAACACACTAGGAAGGAACAAAAGACGCATTGTAGGAGATGAGAGGCACTGAGATTGAGTTATTTCCTAATTTCTTTCGTAAACCCTTACATTATGTATTTATTCATTTGTTCCACGAAAAGGATAGGAACAGACAGATAGTATACTATTGAGTGAAATATAGTACTCGTTTTATACAGAAACGTTTCACAACGACCATGAAGTAGTTACGAATATTAATCAATTTAAAGTATTGAAGGTCACACAATAATTGTTGTATAGGATTCGATTATTTTATCAAATTAAACATTTTTGGCAAAGGTATATGAGGTAGGAATAAAAATTTGATGCGAGTGGAAACACAAGCACAACGAGTTTTCATTTCAACCTAGTAACAGACTATACTTCCTCCTCGATCAAAAAGTGTATTCGAATGAAATGAAAAGAGTCCAACAATTCATAAGAAATAACTAACCATGGGTTAACCCAAACTATTTATATACATACTATAAAAATATATACTACAAATACTTCTCTTTTTCGAAAAATGTTGACGTTTCGGAAACTGTATTTGCTTCCGTTATCAAAACTTGCAGTTTCAGCGTCTTTTCATCAAGTTTTACCATGCCTGGACCGAGTACCATTGGATTATTTGGACAAGGCTAGTATTCTTCACGAGGAGGAACAGTGGTTCAAATGAAAATTCATAGAAACCAAGCCAATGGCGTCTTCAGTCAGCCGAGCGTGAAAATAAAAACGTATTTTGAGCGCAAATGGATCGTTTTGGAGGAAAGAAAAAGGTCGATATCATACGCGCCACAACACCGTGCGTAATAACACCACACTGACAGACCTATAAAAAACCTCGTAGTACCTTAACTTGGCAGTTTTCAACTGAAGACGATTGTGGATATAATCGATCAAAACGTTGTGAAAAAGTAAAAGAAGTAGACTTCTTTCAACCACTAATATGATGGACGTCTGGATAATGAGTTATAAACATAACACTGTTAGTTTCAACCCAACATAAAACAAACTTTCTCATAATTTATTCGGAACTCATAAGTTATTGGTAGTAAAGAACAGTGAATGTCTTCTGTCAACGACGAAGAACAACACGGAGACTCCTAATCGTAAAATTAAAAGTCCACTCATTTCCTCCGTGCCTAATCCCATAGTCATCAGAAAAATGTCATTGGCACCGCTGACTTTGTAAATCGTTCTTTATACGGCTTTGTTCCACGCATCCACTCGTAAATTGGGCTTTAGCAGAAGCGAAGGCCAATCCTTCAGCTCAGCGTCATTTAATGATAATGTTATTTTTTACGACATAATTGTCGTCGTCGATACGGAACGGACGTTATCTTGCCCTAGCACAGTCTCGAGGGTATTGTGATGCCTTGTTATGTCATAGGTTACGGCTGTGCATGAGCGGAGTGTATATGATCTCGGAATTCAGGTAATACCTCCCCAGACGATTACCAATCTAGTCAAGGATATAGTTGTGGCATGGGATACGTATAGTTTGCCCGGTTGGAATTCGCCGGACTAATAGTTCGTGAAATATTCACAACTTGGCGTATTTGTTATGGAATACTTCATACATAATTCAAACAAAGTTCGAAAAGCCTGCCGGAGAGTTTCAAATAAATGAAAGGATAATATGCAATGCTTGATTTCAATTGCACTTGCAATTGTGTCTTCCTGAAAGAACATTGCACAAATGGATGTTCGTAGGGGAAATAAGTGTTTTTGTGAAAGATATTTGCCTCATATTTTCCACATCGTGGAATAGTGTGGAGAGAAGGGGATTTCGACTTCGTTGAAACTGTTTATTTCATTTGGGACTTCATGAATTTTTCTGGACTTCATGAAGGATCCCGCACCACAACAATTTTGGAGAATTCGTTCAAACTTATTATACAGAGTGGTCCAACGAAAAGTATGCACCTAGCTTTTCTCCTTTATTTGGAATTCATAGCAAATATACTCGGACACGTGAAGTGTTTCTTTGAGGGGGACACATTTTAGATATATTTTGCAACTTGTGTCTTCAACCCCCTAGCGAGGGGGTGTTGCAACCCTAAAATTTTAAATGGAACGTGGTCGAGTGATATATCATTTGAACGGGCATAAAATTATCTTTCCAATGATACCCTATTTGTTGAAATTTACTGAAACAGTTAATGCGAAAACGGCTTTAAGAACATTAACCCGATAATTTTGGTATTAATGAAAAATACAAATCAGTTTTGGTTACTAGGAATCCGGATAACAACAATCATTTCTAAATTACTTTATTTTGCCGAAAGCAACATTTCAATGATAATTTTTTGTTATCACAACTAAATTCCCCATTTATCGTTTGCGTGATTTTGTCGAAAACGACTGCAGATAAGTGTAAGAAAAAAACTGCAGATATGTGTAACATTTGTTTTAGAGATGAGTGTACTTTTTATTTGAATGGAGCTTTGAATAGGCATAATTGCCGTTACTGGGATGACAGTAACCCATATTTATTTCGTGAGGTTCATTCCCAGGCCCCTCAAAAAATAAACGTCTGGTGTGGCATATTAGGAAGTCATATTATAGGACCACTTTTCGTTTCTGGAAATTTAAATGGTGAAATCTACCTAAACATGCTTGAAGACGCAATTGATCCTTTCATCACACAAATAATAGAAGATGACCAAAATCATAATGCTGATCGCCTTCATTTCCAGCAACATGGAGCACCTCCGCACTATTTTGTTCCTGTACGAGAATTTTTAGATAACCGGTTCCCCGGACAGTGGATTGGCAGGAGAGGCCCAATGGAATGGCCTGCCAGGTCACCTGATTTATCGCCTTTGGACTTTTTTCTATGGGGACACTTGAAAAATAAATGTTTTGCTACGAAGCCCGAGTCCATAGAAGATATTCGCCAACGGATTATAGTAAAGTGCCGAAGCATAACACCTGATATGCTACAAAATGTTAGACATAGATTTGAACAAAGTCTGTATTATTGTATGAAAGCAAATGGGTCACAATTTGAACACTTGTTGAAGTAACATTTCAATAAATCAATTTAACAGCTTGTTTTTTTTTACAAAGCACTATTACAAGTAACAAATATTGAAACGTACTAAGTACTACTTGTACATGTTTTAATTCCTAGTAACCAAAACTTATTTGTATTTTTCATTTATACCACATTATCGGGTTCATGTTCTTAAAGCCGTTTCCGCATTAACTGCTTCAGTAAATTTCAACAAATAGGGTATCATTGGGAAGATAATTTTGTGCCCGTTCAAATGATATATCAGTCGACCCCACGTTCCATTTAAAATTTTAGGGTTGTGACACCCCGTCGCTGAGGGGTTGAAGGCACAAGTTGCAAAATATATCTGAAATGTGTCCCCCTCAAAAACAAACTCCACGTGTCCGAGCATTTTTGCTTGCAATTCCACAAAAAGGATAAAAGCTAGGTGCATACTTTTCGTTGGACCACTCTGTATATTGTAGAACTCGTAATGCTGAACAATTGTCGCCATTTCTTTTATTCTACAAATTTTACAGTTCAAATTATGCAGGGTGCTGAAGTTAACTTTACCAAATGGCCATTGTAAATATTCTTTCTTGAATATACAAATCAAAGCTACTATGCTTCGATCGTTCATTTGGCCGATACAAATCCAGTTTAGAATTAAATGATTCTGCACTCACCCAAGATTTGAGGGTGAGTCCACAGATGGCGTAATTTTCAGGAATTTTCGAGAAATTGAGTGATCGAATTTCATTGATTTTCAGATATTTAGTAGGGTACCAGTATCAATTCCTATTAATGAAATTAGCATCTCTTGAATCTGAAATCTGACAGAGGTATTAAGGATCCCATGCATATACTATCTTAGTTGTCATCTTAATCGCACAACTAAAATTGTGTAGTCAAGATTGAAGTGTAGGGTCTGAAATTGACAATGTTACTGGGCAACTGTTGGCGGAAGATAATCTCAGGCATATGACTGTCAATGAAAATTATGTTCTAGGGTTGATTTCCTAATGAATTGAGTGTAGAATCTGTAGATGTTTCTTGCTTCAATATATTTCTATTTGATCTCGGTGCCCTGATTTTTCAACCATTGATGCCGTCTGCTTAAAAGTGACAGCTCTGAAGCAGTTTCTGCTAAATAAGGGTGTATCAGATTATGTTTGTCTTGTGAGGTATATATGTGTGCCTTCCCTGCAGTACGATTTCAGAAATTTTCTCGGAGCATTGTGTTGATGGATCTCCAGAAGGGAAACACACTCTTTCCTATGGTAATGCTGAGAAAAACGTGCGAAAACTATCCCAATAGGATGAATTGTTTTGCTATATGAGACAGGGCAGACTTGTGCTTCTGGATGGTGTAGAAAAGAGTGGAGATGAGGTTTTGGTTGGAGTTCCCCAGTGAAACACATTATATATTGGGGCTAGTTGTCAATTTTAATTGGACAACTAAAATTGTGTAGGCAACATTGAAGTGTAGAGTCTGAAATTGACAAATTTACTGTGCAATTTCCTGGTAAAATTGTTAGAACTGTACAGACGAATTGATACTCTAAGTACAATTTTATACCTTTAACATTCATACATGAATAAACCACAACGATTGATTTCAATTATAGTGGCATTAATTTTCAGTGACAATTATTAGGACAAGTCCTCGTAGCACTTCACATGCACGATATTATCATCGGAATTGTATTTAAGAAAAACGTTCCCCATATTAGTCCACACTTAACCTTCTTTACCAACTTTCTGCAGACAACCTCTGAGTAATTTCAATTGATTTTCTGTAAGACCTTCCCGAACAACTATACCTGTATTTTTCAATAATTTTTTTAATTTTGAAACATTGGTTCTTGTCATAATTTGTAGAAAATCTGACCATTATGGGTCGGGATTTGTTCTTCACAGACTTTCCAAATCTATATGCATATTCGATAGCATTTTTTCAGCTAATATTTGTTGAATAACTTGGGCACAGTTTTCCTGATTGTTCTCAGCGACTCCAAATAATCGAATATTTCTACTTCGTATACACCTTTCATTTTTCTCCTGTTTATCTAATATCGATTGTATCACTGCCTCTTGAGATTCTAGCTTTTGAGTAATTTTTTCGTTCTCTGTCTTCAGTGCATCAATTCCTTCGTAATTTTTTTTACTGATGGTCTCATTAATTGTTGCACTCAATTGGCTAATGAATTGCTCAGACGTACATAGTTTGGTAACCATGGTTCTGATTGCCGTTTGCAATTCATCTTCGCTTCCACGTCTTTTTCGAGAAGACATTTTGAAGTAATTCAAGTTGAAAATACACATTACACAATTAAATTCAGTAATTAGAAACTGAGTCACTGTAAAGATTTTAAGATTTCGCTTGTATTTAATATTTATATTTGCACTAGAGAAAACACGTCTACTCTCTTTGGGACATACAGCGATTATATCATAATTATTTTCGTAGTGCTTTCAGTGTTTGTTTGAAACAGGTAAATAACAACTTACTAGTTTAATACAGAAAGTTAAGAAATACTCTATCCGGTAGAATATTACATTTTCGAAACATGAACACGAGTAAACAACATAATTGACACCCTCCTACAGCCATCGGCTCAGAAATCCGATCCGAATCGTGATTTTGCAGGTTTATCGTCTGGGCCACACCAGATTCAATTTTGTATAGGCCAGACCTCGCCTATCTCTGTGGGGGGTTAAACACCGTATGAAATTTCAGATCGAACTGTGCTTATTATCTGGACAGAAGGGTCACTTTGGGACTGGAAGTGTTGTCGTTTCGTCGAGCACTAATCGAAATCATTACGGAGATTGTCATGCGGTACTGAGTAATTTGGAGCTCTGTTATAATTTAATGAGTCGTACAGTTGTACCATTATGTTCGAAACAACTTGATTATCCCAAAAGGGTTTCCATTCTAGACCCGGCTCAACTTTTGCAAAGATGTCAAATGAATATTGATTTTAATAGAATAATATATATATATTCCATATATATCAATGAATAGTGATATTTATTTCAGTTTGAAATAAATAATCTGTTTTGAACGAACGAACAAACGAACGAAAGAAGGAGCGAACGAGCGAACGAGCGAACGAGCGAACGACCGAACCAACGAACGAAAAAACGATCGAAATAACTAACGTATGAAAGTACGAACGAACGAACGAACGAACGAACGAACGAACGAACGAACGAACGAACGAACGAACGAACGAACGAACGAACGAACGAACGAACGAACGAACGAACGAACGAACGAACGAACGAACGAACGAACGAACGAACGAACGAACGAACGAACGAACGAACGAACGAACGAACGAACGAACGAACGAACGAACGAACGAACGAACGAACGAACGAACGAACGAACGAACGAACGAACGAACGAACGAACGAACGAACGAACGAACGAACGAACGAACGAACGAACGAACGAACGAACGAACGAACGAACGAACGAACGAACGAACGAACGAACGAACGAACGAACGAACGAACGAACGAACGAACGAACGAACGAACGAACGAACGAACGAACGAACGAACGAACGAACGAACGAACGAACGAACGAACGAACGAACGAACGAACGAACGAACGAACGAACGAACGAACGAACGAACGAACGAACGAACGAACGAACGAACGAACGAACGAACGAACGAACGAACGAACGAACGAACGAACGAACGAACGAACGAACGAACGAACGAACGAACGAACGAACGAACGAACGAACGAACGAGTGAAACAACGAACGGAAAGAAAGCGAAAGAAAGTGAAAGGACACAAGAGGAAACGAAACGAAAGCAAACATCGTATGAAACGAAAACAAATGATACAAAATGCAAATTAAAGGAAACGAATTGTGCTACAACAAACCGGACCGGTAAAACAAATTATGTCAGACCCTCGTGCAAAAACTTCAAACAGTTTTAATAAAATAACATCAGACACTACAGAGCGTGCAACTTAGATTCTGGGTGCTCCAGAGAAATGAGCGAGTTTGTTCTGAATGATGTAAAAACACTATTTCTGACTTACATTTCAAATTTTATAGTTATTGTGAAATCTCAAGGTTACAAGGTTACAATTACTGTGGTGTATTTATTTATTGTCGTTGATTTATCTTGCCAAAAAACAACTCCTCTTTATAGGATACATTTCTTTCAACTCAAAATTTTTCCATCAGTAATTTTACTAGAAAAACTGACATTAGAGTTGGTCGACCTACGGTCTCGCAATTTTTTCATGTCAGTTTTTTTCGTGAAAGTACTAATGATAAAATTTGGTGCACATCGGGAAACTCATAATGTGTGAAAAGGTTATGATAGGTTCTTGGTTTCTGAAAAATATAAAAAAAAAATTAAATAGATATAATGAATAATAATATATTACATCTATTTTTGAAATTCAGAAAATATTTCGTGGAAATATTTCATTTCCATCTCATGGACCATTCAGATACAGGTTTTCATTAATATGCCAGTATTTAGATGTCGTGCAACAACGTTGATAAAAAAAACAAAATTGCGTGCTCATTTGGATAATGAAAAAATCTTTACAGAGTGATGTTTGAAAAAAAAAAGTTTTGGGTCACTTCCGGTTGAACGGGAAGTAGTGAATTTTCAGTGGAGGCTGCAAAATATGCGTATTCAAGGACTATAGCGACGAACCAAATTTGAAATCTGTATCTTCAAAACTATAGAAAAATTGGGAGGCATACCTCACCTCGTGGTCACCCGGTATATCTCAGAACTCGAAACATTCGACGATGCATACTTCCATTACTAATTCAGCATGCCCCTGCTGTCGTTCTGAAACTTTTGGTTTAGGATTCGTGGAAAGTTTCTAGATCTGAGCGGTGTTTGACACGTGTTGATAATTTCCTGAGTAAATATTAACCGAACGAACTTCGAGCAAGGGCTCGTGCGACTAATTAAGAACGGAGCGTGATAATTAACAAAATACATAATCATCGACACCTGCATTCTGAACGACCTGAGAAGTACGTGGTCCGAGTATTACTCCCGAGGAACTGGATACAGTCTAGGACCGCTATTTCAAAGTCGTATTAACAATTCAATTCAATGTAATCGACTGAAGCCTACCTAAATTACAGGGTTCTTGTCACGGTCACAAATAGCGCTGTATACGCTATGTTCGCGATGCTTTCCAAATATAGCTCGCATTATTTCAAATGTATCCGGACAGAACGTAGCGAACGTATCGTACACGGTTGGAGTCGTGGCCACTTGGTTCGATTCATGATCTATTCAATACGAGGAAAGTCATGTTGAATAAAGGATAGAGAAAATAACTTTTGTCTAATTTCCACTGCTACTTTTATTTCTTACGACCGGTAAGCTCACTTATAATTGTTAAGCTAAAACCGGTCGTAATAAATAAATATCGTAGTGGAAATTAGACGAAAGTTATTTTCTCTATAGTATCAATTCAATAAGCCTTATGTGTTACAAGTTACAGCGACATGAACAAGAACATTTACTTTTCATTGTCTTAGATGCGGCCTGACTGTCTGATATAATGTAGATCTACTCATCTTCGACGGCTCTCCGATTATTATCCTACAAGCACCAGGAGGACTGCATATACCACTGCTTGAAAAACAAAGGTATGTTTGCCAAATGAATAGCTAGAATGAGTGTTGGTGTTTTGAGTATCCTTGGTCACTTTCCTCACGATGCTCATGTGTCCTGGCCCAATACGTTTCCCAGTGTTTTTTGTATTCTGAAGGCACCAAGCCTTGCCTCTCCTTGAACCACTAAGTGGAGAGTGGGGGATGCATTCCCAGTGGTGTCTCCATAGCTGCAGTGGACGTTGATTTGATGGCCCCTGCGATCCGTAGACGAAGAAGTCTCTGTAACTTGCTTAGTCTTGTAACAGTCCTTCTTTGTTGTGATTTAGGCCATCATACCAGAAAAGCATATGTTATTTCAGTTTTTACCACAATGGTATACAAGCAGTAGAGCATGTTTGGTCTGAGCCCCCATTTTATCCCAAAGGAGGGTTTGGCCAGAAATATTCTTCGCCTTGTTAGTTATTTTTTTCGGATGTTGTTACCAGGTCAGGTTCCAGTCTAGAATCGCTCCGAGATATTTGACCTCTCATTACATCTGAAGAGTATCACTTCGGAGTTTTAAATGGATCTGATATTCAAACCCACCGAATCCGTCTTATCACCAGGTTCAGAGCCTCTTACGATCTCTAACCATGGTGTAATTTTTTTCTTGTTGTTTTCGTCATCGTCTCCGTTCTTAGTGTCTTCTTTTAACCCAGTATCTGTACTGATAATATCATCTTCCATTGCTATTATTTTATCATCTTTGTCACCACTCGCGATGTTAACCTGCATCCACACACAATGGATCACTTCCACCAGTTGCATGATAGCATCTCTACCATTGGTGCCAAAGTAGCAGAATTGAATTAGTATTGATGGAAAATATTTGACCACGCATCGAAAACCCGGCCTACGGTCTTTCATAGGCACGAAGACACTCACCCACCCTAGGGACTCTTTTACGGAATATTTGCAAACATATTTCAAATATTGTGCTTAAATCATCAGGACAAGTATATTGTTCTGTAGTGTCGTTCAGATTTCCAGATATAAGGCTTCTAAAAAGAAAAGTGTTTCATTTATGAGAATTCATCAACAGAAGGTGAGGTGAAGGAAAAAAAGACTGGAGACATTTCTTAAGTTCTTTGGAATGAAGGTCAACAAGAGCACACTTTTGGAGGGACTCAAATTGACAGTTGCTCACGATGTCTGTCGCACAAGCAGAAAGATGGATTGGAGTGTTGCTTTGCTTTGCACAAATTGCAATGGCACCAGAAGCGATTGAAGGAGACTGTTCTAAAGCAAACCTGGGACGAAAATTACGAGGGAGGTATTACATCGAAGATGATACCGAGTCGCGGATAACGTGAAATAGGTAAATTTTTATCTGTGACGTTTCGAAGAAGATGGACTCGCAGAAGAGAAGCAAAGGAGAATGTACTGAGTTTGGTAGTTAGTGTGTTACATGTGGGTTAGATCTACTGGAAATACCACCAAAACAGTTACTCTATCCTATAATGGTGTCGAAATTAGTTTTTTTTTTCAATATACGTGTTGGAGAAGAGTTTTGAGTTTTGTGAAATGAGTCGGAATGAATCGGTTAAGAAAATGTTTTGGGGCACATATTCCCTATGTATTCATATTCATATTCATATTCCCAAATATATCATCACAAGGTACGTATTTTTGCTTGAACTTCAATTAGAGAAAAAAAAGGTATTCACTTTATTGATACGATTTTTTTGTTTCAGATAGCGACTGAAATATTGTGGTTCGTCAACTTAGCAATCCTTGTGAGTGAGACAACGAAAATGTTTTTTTTTCTAAATAAGTGAAAAATTTTCATCAGGATCCAAAATATTTTGTAAATAAACAAATAACATATCAAATTGAAATTTAAATAGTTTTTCATTAAAATAATTCCATGTAAATTGATCATGAACCTTAAGTTCGCCAACTTACCCGTCTTTCAACAAAGTAGAAGAGAGAAACCAAAATACACATATCAGACATCATCAGACAATGAAAACAAATAAAAAACATTATTTGCGATAAACTTCTGTTGTGTGGAAATAAATATCACAATATATTTTCATCTGCAATGGGACTGAATGAAACCAAACCTTTATAATATTTAAATCTGAACTCGAAACAATCAGATTCATTCGCATTTGTTCAACGAATCAGCCTCCATGGCACGATCCATACATACAACCAACTTCATTCAAATAAAAACAATTTTATTTGTGGTAATTATTCCTGCTGCAGAAATTCCTGCTATTCCCATTTTCAGATCGACAAATCATATTTACGGAGTCACAAGGGAAATATTTTAATGCATTTCTGACGGCGAATATTGCAGCGTACTATTATTATCATTACATGATATCATTGGCTTCATCCCAGTTGTCTCTAATTATAGATGGTATGGATATAGGAATACAGTATGTCAGTTCGGAGCCGAGTAAATTTTGTTAATGGTTGATTGTATTTATTAAGAGCCATATGGGAGAAACCTTCCACAATTTCCTAAGGTTGTTGGTCTTTGAGTTGAAATCAACGAAGGATTTGTATAGAGACTGTTTCAGATTTTGAAAGGAAGGAATTGTAAAATTTTCATTGATTCTTCTGTTAATGTATGGAGTTGAATGCAAAATATATCCTAGGTTTCTGCTTTTTAATAATGTCATTGGTACATTTGAGAGGATATATTCCTAGTATCGGAACATCAAATAAGTGCATGGAACAAAACTTCCATGGTCATTGTCAATCATCAGCGTTGGCCAGCACACCCTATCAAATCTAAAACTATTTAGATAAGAACTCTATTCAGATTTCTCCTAAACTAATATAATTCAGTTAGTACTACATAATTTCCTTATGTTTGGAACTTATCGATAAGCTTTCTTTCCATTCTATTGCTTCCATCTGGTGCATTCAGCATTCCTTCCATTTGGGCCTTCTTCTACTGACTCCACAGAACTCATACTGTTCTATTACTGATTCCACAAAACATATAGGTACTGTTCTGCGACTCCGTATTTGTAAGTAACTCGCGCTTGGCATTATTGGACCTCGATTTATACTTATACGTTGGTAGAAATGTTGTATATGAGGACCTGTTTCTCAATGTTCCGTTAAATGTTTCTGCTACGTGACCGATGGTTAGAATTTGAATGTATGCCTTCATTGGAGCGAAAGGCACATTCATTATAACCATCAATCAAATTTAGCTGTTAGTCAAACTAGGCTAACAGGATTTTGGAAAACCAGCCCTAAGTTTGACATATTGAAATATCCAGCCTCTTGTATTCGCGAAACGCGTTCGCACTAGATGACGATCAGAATGTAGGCACAAAACAGTTTAGTGGTGATTTTATTCTCTAATTTTATTCTCTACTACTAAATAAAGAAGTGAACGCTGAAAAATGAGTTCATCAGACATTTTCATCTTCGCAGGCATATTTCATTGGAAATTAATCTAAATACATTTTGTGTTTGGTATAACTGATGATGCATTCAGCATTAGGTCACTGAGCAAAAATACGCCTATTTAGTAATGGGACTTATGACTTCGTTCGCCATGTCAAGTTATCTGAGACTATGAATACGTGTATATAGTTATAGAACATTTGACTATGAACACTGGAGATTATCACTGAATGCAATATTTTTTCTAAAAATGGATAATTTATGGAAAAACAGTTGAAATAGATGGCGTTCTCCTTGCGCAGATTGCTCATGGTCAATTGGTTTGATCAAATTGCCTTGAAGTGACGTCATCTTAATTAATTTGTTTGAATTGCGTGAAACAGACCACTAGAAATTACGAAACTTGGAAGCAGATTGTTCAAACTATTTGTCAATGAGAAAATAAAATACCTATATTTTGATTGATATATACAGTGCTAGTCTAAATTCCGTCCCCCCTACTGATTTTTTAACCACCTGGTATATCGCAACGAAATTTGGAAGGCTCAAATAGAAGATAAAAACCTACTTTTTAATGAGAAAATTCCAGCTAAAAGTTTCAAAATGGCAGCTGAGCGCCACCTTCAATCATTTTTTTGAATAGAACACCCGGTATATCATTGCATGATCAGTTATTATCTCCAAAGACTATAGAGATATCACCTATTACTTTCTCCATAAGCCGAATGAGTGGGAGAGAGAAACTTTTTCTGGCGGGTCAATAAATTCTACCCAACCTAGTTCATACCTTTTTTTCATTTTAGATGTTTTTGAACCACGTACAATGTTTTAGCCTTGATAAATACAATCAATTTGTCGAAAGCTCGGAAAAGTAAAGACAGTTTTTCTTCCTAACCTGATTGAATACCCACAAATTCTACAAAAATATTATAGATATAGTCAAAAATAAGCATTCACTATACTATACTATATATTCTTCATTATTCGACGATGAAGACGTTTATAATTGTTACTATTATTCTCATAATGGGATATAAAACTAATTACTACAGCGGAATTTGAAGGCTTTAACACCTGAATTCCAACAAATTTTTGAATGAATGCTCAAATATACAGCCCACCTTCGCCGAACTTACCGGTCTAGTGTATAGCATCGCACTTTAAAAGGTAAGGGCTACGTCTTTATTAGCTCGCATAAGCCTTTCTTGTAGGGATGCAGCCGGTTGACGAAAATAACAATTTTAACAATATCTCGGTAACAAAAATCTGAAGAATGGATTACCTTATCCATTTTTTCATAAGCAATAAATAACTCATCTACATTGTGTCTGTTCCCTCTTCAAACTTCATGTTTTCCACTTCGCAACGCGACGTTGTGAATTACGTAGACACTTCGTTTCATTATGACATTTTTTGAACTCCAATCTCGTCAGGACGACAACAAAGCTTTTTAATTAGGTCTTAATTAAAATTATATAAAAGGGCTTGTTACATAACGCGTCTGTGTCAACGAATCAGAACATCAAATAATCTTTGTAATTTCCATGCGGGTTTCGAATTTCATCTTCGGCAGTTTTTCATCTCATTTTCTGGGAACAATGGAAAGATGTTCTAATTAAACTTCGACTGTTGAACAATTAGGATTGAATTATTTACTTCATCCAGTAATTAGTAGTAGTTGAACGAACGGAACTTAACTTTACAGCACTGAATATTTTACCTTTAGAACGTCAATTAAGTGTCAAGAATGTTACAATTCAATTTCTCAAATAAGTAGTTTATTTAATGAGGATGAGTTTGGGTAAATTTGTATTTTAACATTCAGAAGTACAAACTAAATTTACTTCGTTGTTGAAAAATTTATAGAATGACAGGCGTTCCCACAGCTTGTTTAAAAATAGTAAGCTATGTATCAGATTAGGAGTAGACGTAGAATGAAGTGGATTAAAACTAGTGTTTCCTCTTTTTTCCATTACCGTTTAATTTGGTGGTAAGGGATAATATTTTGTTACTTAGGATTTTTGACTAATTGTTCGTGAATCTGGTATGATTGTGGGTACTATCAATATGTAAGTTTTCCTCTAAGTGACGTCTTGAAAATGGTAATATTGAGTTTATTTCTAATAAAAAACTTTTTATATGCAATGTTTCCGCACTGAATGCATATAAAAATACTAGAGGAAAGACGGGAGAAATTATCAATTATCGTGATGCTGAAACAATTGAAACTTGATAATTGGATGAAAATCTATTCTATTTTACCCATATCTAAATCACAGATATGAAAAATATCGCGAATTGTATGTCCATCGGCCTCCTGCCTATACCGTTGAGCACATTATCCTCGAAATCCATATCAGAGAGTGAGAAAACATCCTATTGAGGAAACTTATTTTTCTATTTTAATTCTGAAAACTGAATGTGGTTCTCATAAAGATTTGAGTAATTTGGGGTACATTAGCCTAAGTGTATAGTGAGATTTTTAAACCTATTATGTGATAAAAAAAAACAACTTTCACAAATTATTTGAATTTATTAGTAATTACTACGAGAAAGTATACCATTTATGTTGTGGAGGAGAAAATGTTCTTGATTGAGAATAAAACATTTTTCTCTGTATTCGGCCAGAAGTTCTCATTTTTTTTTTTTTTAATTTAATTAATTTTATTTTAAACTTGGTCTTCCACTTCGAGTATGGACTATTACCTTCTTAAGAAGTTCTCATGTTGCTGAATCGTATTGAATTCAATTAAGATAATTCAAATACGAAGTAGATTATCGAATGTTGGTGGAAACAAAATACAAAAAGTCGAAAAATCCAAATTGCATAATGATACAGGATATTTGTTTTGCTTTGTTCTAGATAAGGAAAAAGGGTGGGATTGGAGGAAAAAGGACTAATAGTTCTCAACACATTTCATTTTATAATGTTTGAGATATATAGGTACCCATTTCTTTCCAACAAAAATTGTATTTTTTTTTTTCGAAAATCAATTAACTGTCTCCTCTGTTTTCTCTGTGTATTAAAAATCTAATTTCTTCTCTGCGGGTATGCCACTCTTCTCCTCCTAAACGGCTGGACCGATTTTGATTAATTTTTTTGTGTGCGAGTAGGTTAATTGATGATTTTGATTCACAATTGGACCCGGTAGGTGGCGCTGGGATAGGGTTCCAGGAAATTAATTTATTTTTGTAAGATGCCATTTTTTATTTTTTTTTAAGATTAAGTATTATTTTCATATCAAAATTGGCGGATTATTCTGTCAAGGAAAATACAAATATCTATAATAATTTGTGATCCATGCACTTCATTCCATCAATTATTTTTTCAAGGTATAAGACAAAACAGTTGAAATCCAGATTTGAAGACATCAGTCATATCTCATATATTTCCAAATTATATAAGCGCCGGATACTCTCCATAATGGTGTGACTAGATGAAAAATCACTTCCTTCAATTCAACATCGTGCTGAAAAATAATCATACATACAGTGACCGCCAAAAAGTATGTACCATATGGGAAAAAAGTTTATTATTAGAGTATTAGAAAAAAGATTCTTGGGAAAAGTTTGTATGGCGGCAAATTGAAAAAAATTACTATGAGAATGCAAAAAGTGGGGTAAAATGGCAAGATATCAAAAAAAGTGATTTGAAAAAGTTGCTTAGAATTAAATTTCATACACATATACGAAGTTTGAAAAGATAATGAGAGAAAATTAAATATAGATTTTTTTTTAAATATTTTCCTAGCTGTATAAAAATATCAAATTATTATCATATGAATAGCTTGACCATACTGAAACATTTGTATTTCAGTGATAATGACAAAACTTTCTTATTTTCTCTACACCAGTAAGCACTAATTTAAAAAAAATGGATTTTGTTAAAACCCTGGCTGTTACATTGGTTCGTATCTAACAGTTATATCAGAATTGCACGACCATTGTGATGACATGACACTCCAGAAACATGATGTTTTCCAAATTATAATCAAGTTTCGATGATAATCGTGCCAGAGTGTTTCACTTCGCATGCAATGTTGAAAACTCAAGCCTCTTTAAATTGACGCACTATTTTTAAGATTATGTGCGAAGTGAAACGTTCGTGCACGATTATCATCAAAAATTGATTATAATCTGAAAAACACGATATTTTTGGATCTCCCTATCATCGCAATATTAGTGGAATTGTGATATATCTATTAGATACGAACCAATGTAACAGCAGGGGTTCTGACAAAATTAAATTTTTTCAATTTAGTGCTCTCTGGTGTGGAGAGAATGAGAAAGTTTTGTTACTATCATCGGAATACAAATATTTCAGTATGGTTAAGCAATTCATAAGAAAATAATTTGATATTTTTCTACAGCTAGAAAACTATTTAAAAAAAATTGCTGTTTTCAATATTCCCACATAATTTTCTCAAACACTGTATATGTGTATAAAATTGAATTCTAAGCAACTTTTTCAAATAACTTTTTTCGATATCTCGCCATTTTATCCGACTTTTTGCGTATTCATAGTAATTTTTTTCAATTTGCCGCCATACCAGCGATCACGTGACATGTGTCAAAATCGATTTTTAGGTTATCGGACATGCACAAACTTTTCCCAAGAATCTTTTTTTCAATACTCTAATAATACATTTTTTTCCCATATGGTACATACTTTTTGGCGGTCACTGTATATCATATTACTTGCCCGATGCCGTGTTCAACTTCAAAAATAATTTCAGTAAATAGTTCCATAAATTGCGAAGAGGAAGAAGGAAACCAGCATAATATAAAGCATCATCCTTGCGTGGCATTTCAGCATAAACCTTCCTCTACCTTTTGCGGGCACGAGGAAGTACAAAAAAGCACAAAGAGCTTCGCTGCACCCAGACTACAACAAACATAATGTCAAGACAAACTCATGGCTTGTCCAAACGCTGGACTAAAAATACACGTCAGATATACAGCGTGCATGCTCCGCATCGACAGGATATGAATATGGACCAAATGAGAAATGACTTGTGAAAGTTTCATCATTCTCAAGTTCTTCGGTCTCTGAAATCCACTTACTCGAGTGAAATCAAAAGTCATGAGTCAAGAGAATGTAGGTAGTTCTTGGGATTTTACTCACATTGTTTCGAGAAAAATATGTAGGGTGTTGAAAATGTTTTCGAAAAGATCAATTATGAAATGCACTGGAGAATTGTTAAATAATCATGGTATATAAATATGGGCTACTGTTTATACATAAATACATATACATAAAGAATGACTATTTTTCTATACTTATTTATGCTGTTTCCTTCAAACCTCAACCCCCAAAAAAATATTTATTATAAAGGTTTCCAGTCATGGCAATGAACTAATTTAATAATATACAGCATGAACCATATAAGTAGCAAATTAAATACCCAATGATAAAAAAATATTTCAAAGGCAACCTGTTATCCAAATGCGCAAAAAAGTGAAAAATTATTTCTGTAGTAATGTTGGTTATTCTGTGAGATAGAGATTTGAAAGCATGCCGCCCAATTTTTACAGGTCGAATACGAAAGCGACGATACAGTAAATCACAGAATGACCTACACTACACATGTAAAGAAATAGTTTTTAACTTTTGAGCGCATTTATCTGCTTTTTTTTTCAGTTATTTTAATCTGTGCTTTTTACTTATGGTTTATTACAATGGCTGCATCAACTCCTTCGCCATCCTATAGCCACCATCTTGGTTTTTTGAATTTTTACGAAAAGTTTTTAATCTTTGGGCTTGAAAACCCCCACATGCCAAATCTGAATAGAATCAAACCATAATCATAACAATCGTCCGATATATTTAAATTCGACGCAAAAAATTCATAATCGCTGACACTGAAAACTACCAAAAACCAATTTAGAATTGAATCGGACCATAATCGATTAGTCCACTATCTTGGAGTCGCCATTTTGATTCATAAAGTTTTGACAACAAATTCATAATCCCCGATCCCGAGAACCTCCAAATCCCAATTTTAAATCGAATCGGGCCATGATCACAAAACTTGTCCACCTTCTTGAAGCCGTCATCTTGCAGATCTTTCAACTACCCCATGTTTAACTAACCACATGCACGTATAAAGTTGAAGTAAAAGGTATGGTGCAAGCAGTTTCTCTTCATGAAATATTAACGGGAGCTGAGTAATCATAACTTAAGACCTATACAAATTTAATGGCACCAATCTCACATTACAACACTCGAATCGCGATCACTGCCTAAACTAAACACCCAAGTGACGATATAATAACCGTTGGCGATTTTTGTTGGTCGCCAAGAAATACTTCGAAGAAACTGATGACTTTTCAGCAAATCATAAGACAATGTTAGTAGTAACAATCTGTCACATGTGAGTTGACCTTTAGCGAGGTTGGCAACACTGCCATGTCACTTGTGAATGACATTTGACATACGCATAGATTAGAGAGAGATGGCACTTTTATACTTCGTAGAATTGTAGATGCTTCTCCAAAAATGATTAATACAGCATTTGTTAAAGAAGGGAATCATCATTATTATCAATAGAAACATGAAACATAATCCAATATGAACCGCAAAAATTCGATGGTCCTTGTAAAATCCACTTGGACTAATTCACAGTCGGTTCATTTCCAGGTATTGCTTTGTTTTGGTTTTCTTACGATGTCGTATACTTGAACACCACCCTTATGCTCTTATGATAAGGCTGCGAGATATGAACCACGACAAAAAATAAAAAGAAATACTTGAAAGTTTAGAGAGTAAGAGTGAATTATCGAATGAACATACATAATATGACTGATACCGAAACGTGAGGAATATGAGCAAACGGAGACTGGATATCTCGAAGATTGGGAATCGCAAGATCTAATTCCAAAAAGACACTGACGTTTCTGCTATTTATTCTGCATTTGCTAAAATGAGGGACTGTCAGGATCTTTCCTCCAAAGGGTTTTTGTCCTGAACAAGTGAGAGATTGTGATTCTTCACCATCAGGGCAATCAAAAATGTTGTTTCTCCTGTACAAGCAATGTAGGTACTCAACAGGTATCTTAAATATTAGCCATTGTTTCGGTTTGCACTAGAATGTACTGTTCCTGAAGAGCCCTAGTTCAGAGTAACAAAGTATACTCAGGATAAAACGCCAATGGTCACATTACTTGATGCCTTCAACAATCAGAGTTTGCAAAACGAACAATAATTATTTTTCTGAATTTCCCATTTGACCTTTTATAACTTGGAGACCTTATATGTTTTCAAACTCGTATTCTGAGATGGCGTGCATTTTCGTCGACAAAGCCTGCGTCGAATCTAAAATCCGAGGCGGAACTTTATTACCCCAATTCTCAATATGCCCTTCCAGCAATGCCAATAAAGTCGCTTCCTTCCTTCATTATTACTCGCATTCACGATTTTTTTACGACTCCGTGCAGTATGATAACACAACAGCTCTTCTCACCTCATTTTTCCATCTCGCCTTCCCAACAATTGAACTACTCGAAACTTTTGATAAAGGGCCCCTGAAAACACTTGAAAAATGATTCAGGCTGTATTGTCGCGCTCGCGCCTTCTTCCTATTCTATGTATTAAACACCATGTACGAGAAAGCACCTCCGACAAACACTTTGTTGACTATACGACGATGGCCCTTCACGTTTGACAAATATGATTTTGTAGAAAGGACCTGAGGAATTTATTTCCCAAGAAAGCCGGTCCGACCTTCCTTTGATGTTTCTGTCGAAACTGTGAAGGTAAGTTGAAATTCTCGAGATTTCGTCTTGTCAAGAATTCAAACGAATGCCGTCAAATTTATGAAGCAGAATACTCGAAGGAAACCATAAAGCGAAATTTATTAAAATTCATATGATACCAGTAACTGAATATTGATTTAACGATCATGTATTGAGGGGTGGGCGACACTTTTTTGGTTTGAAAAGGGTCCTTGGAAATTGTGAAGCGAGTTGGTTTGATGTTTGGATTATTAGATACCACAAAGACGTACCTCTTTTAATATATACATAAAAAAATCAAAAGATAATTGCCGATAATATTCAAAAAGATATGGGCATTAGGTATAGTCAAACAGAAAAACTTGAACAATTAATTTTCGAAGATACAGTAATAAACTGGACATGCAGAAAACTATATTGAGCTACAGTTCTATTAATCATGTGTTTTGAAATGCGTACTTATAATACAAACATAATATGTGAAAAATTGGATATTTCATATTGTGAATACTGCGATTTTTTTTTATTAGTAGACCATTAACATAAACGAAAATTTTTATTGAAATACAAATAGCACACAGCAAATTGATGAACTCACAGAAATGTGTGCCTGAACTCCCGAATTCCTGGCGAATATTGGACTTCAAAAATAAGTTCGATGATAGAAATGAGTTTTTGAAATCAATTTTAATTTTCATATTACACAACAGTAATGTTCTACTGTTTCCTACTGTATTTTGTTTACTTAATATTCGTTACTTGTTGAATCGTCTCGTCCCTCTGGGCATGCATTCACTTCCAGTGTGCAGTTGACAATCACCGCTCCCCTTATGTTTGAAAGCCATTCAAAGAAAATGGAAAATAGTATTCCTTCTTTTTTACTTTGCTCCTGAATTTTTTTCTTTCTAATCTAAATATTTTTCATTTCAGGTTGAATCTTGATTATTTACGTACTCGTGAGTCGAGTATGAGTAACCCTTTTGATAAATTTAAATTCAGAAAAATGGGTATTCCGAAAAACACTACAGATCTAAATTACGGATGTCCAACCCACTACTGCTAATGTTGAATTTTCTGTTGTAGCTCTAAGTTATCTTATGTTACGATTGATGAAGAACTTGAAAAAAGTTATTCTATACTGAATTTTCATGTTGGAGGGGGAATTGGATTTTAAGGTTCTCATTCGACCTGGAACTCAACTGTTGTAAGAGCTGCTCATTCTCCATTATTCAAACCGTTATCAGTCCATAAAAGAAGTATTTATTTTAGAGGATCCGATGATGAGGAACCTCTTATAGGGTTTTTAGATGAGGTCGAATATTTATGGGTCCCACATTGGGCGCCAAATTGTGTAATTCTTATCTATTCCTTGTATTTGTTTGTTTTGAAAGTTAAAAACGTACCAAAGAAAAATTCCGAATTCAATTGTTATAAAAATCTTCTTTAATATGGCGGCAATTTGGCAAAAGTAATAACTATAAATCTGTAGAAGAAAGTAAGATATTATTTTTCCGATAGGCAGTATGGAGTGGTCATAAATATTCACAAAACAAGGATTTCTTCATCGTGGAAGGTCTAGGGTAAGAGTATAACGTCAAAATTTTAGGGTTAGGATTTCAGGTTATAAACGTACATGCTCAAGAGGGCCGAAATCATTATATGGAAGAGTGAGCATGCTAAAGTCACACATTTTTGAGTCTGAACTAACCAGGTATAAATGAACCATTTCACCTTAGAGAGCTGAGAAATCGAAGAAGATGTACCCTCATAAAATACTCATAAACACCCCATTTCTCTACCCCGAACCTTCAGACGTTCAGACATTAGAAGGGTTATACCTGAGTCCACTGAGATAGTGTACCAGTTCCGGGACATACTGGAAAGTTACTGGACTTGTTTGTTGTTACCAAAGACAGCCCAAGGTGAGACAAGAAAGTACCTCAGATATCATGAATTTTGCTCCAATTGAAATAATTTATTTCATTATATATATATATATATATATATATATATGTGTGTGTTCGGATAGGTTTCCGCGGTCAGATATTTGGAAACTGGAAGTTCGGGTTGAACCGCGTCTAGAATTTGTTGAAATTCGACGTTTCGGCTCCGATTTTGGAGCCATTTTCAAAAAAAAAAGGAAAAAAGCACACTGAGGTCTCAATCTGCGTACTCCTCAGGTATCATCAGGGTTTCGTAACTTGACGCCCACTTGTTCTCTCTAAGGTCTCAATCTGCCTACTCTGTCGAGAGAACTGAACATTTGTCGGTTGTGCAGCTGTATTTATACTTGGCCGCCATGACAAGAGAGGGTTTCACCGATACTACCTTTTGAAATATAACGCATTGTGATTGCTCGATAGATGACGCGGGGGGGCACAAAAACCTAATTTTTTTAAATGGCATGGGGGGTCGAGTGACACATCGTTGAAAAGAGAATTTGATTTTCTTTTCAACCATCTAATTTTTTTTTAATTTCGTTGACACGTTTTTTCACAATAAGCATTTGAAGTGTCAAGTGTAAGAGCGGATCTGAATTCGTTTCCTTACCTTACCTCAATAACTTTTGAAGGGTTTGATGTGAAATAATGGGACGGAAAATATTTTGGGTGGTATCAAAATAATAATGTTTGAAGAAAAATACCTTAATTGTTCTAGTGATTCACAATTGCAATCAATACCACGAAATACGGTCAATAAAGACAATTCACAACATTAATAATTATTCATTTTGAATTCCTTTCAAAGCTTAATTAGGTATTAGGATATCGAAATTATACCCATTTCATTTATTTTTAATGGCAAAAGTAATAACAGGTACTACGAAAGGACTATTTATTGGATTTGTTTAAATGACAATAATTAATTAGTTACCTATAAAAGTACAATGGATTGATGAATTATTGTATTCATATTCACTGAGGAGTTTTGTCTACTTATAATTATTATTTACTTTGAATATTTGATATCATCATGGTTCGTATACGTCCTTTCGAAGAAAAAATTGAAGCAATTTATAATTTTGGCGAGGCCCATCGGAACTACCACGAAGCGGAGAGAATTTTTAATGAAAAATTTCCTGAACATCCTATAACTCGGAAATATTTGAGGGAACTAGTTGAAAAATTCAACAGAACTGGCAATGTTCGTAGGAAAGGTGGAGCTGGTCGAAAATCAATTCCGGAAGAGACAAAGGTTTCGATAATTGCCGAAATGGTGGTAAATCCGCAACAAAGTACCTCTCGTGTAGCAAGTACGATTGGGGTCTCAACAGCTACAGTAAAAAAATATTTGAAGAAACACAAGTTCCATCCATACAAATTAGTAATGTTACACCAACTCACAGAAGACGACCCAGAGCGAAGAATTGGAATTTTGTGAAATTATGGAGGAAAAGATAGCTAGGAACCCCAATTACATTAGGAATATTTGTTTTTCAGAGAAAGTACCTTTTTTTTGAACGGAAATGTGAATACACAAAATGTGCGATACTGGAGTGATATAAATCCCCATATCTTTCGAGAAGGTCACACGCAGTTCCCACAGAAAGTAAATGTGTGGGCTGGAATTCTGGGAGACCATATTGTAGGTCCCTTATTTCTGGAAGAAAACTTAAACGGTAATTTGTACCTGGATTTACTAAGAGATACGGGTGAACCACTCATACTTAGAATATTAGAAGAAAATGAGAACGAATTTCAGGAATACATCACCTTCCAGCAAGATGGGGCCCCTCCTCACTTCCAACGTCAAGTTCGAGAGTATTTGGATGTAACATACCCTATGAGATGGATTGGACGTCGTGGACCAATCGAATGGCCGGCACGATCACCAGACCTTACACCTTGTGACTTCTTTCTGTGGGGATACATCAAATCCAAAGTGTATGAGCAACAATCCAACTCTTTGAAAGAACTTAAAGAACGAATAACACGGGTTTGTGCTGGTATAACTGCAGACATGTTGAATAATGTTCGGCAGGAATTTGTGAATCGAATTTTTTATTGTCAATAAGTATTAGGTGGATATTTCAAACACCTGCTTCGTTAATTGACAACAATTTTGCTTCTAATTATTTAAATACTACATGTTATAATAGTTTGTTTTATTTTTGTTACATTGACACTTCAAATGCTTATTGTGAAAAAACATATTAACGAAATTTAAAAAAAATCAGCGATGTGTCACTCCACCCCCCGTGCCATTTAAAAAAATTAGGTTTTTGTGCCCCCCCGCGCCATCTATCGAGCAATCACAATGCGTTATATATCAAAAGGTAGTATCGGTGAAACCCTTGAAACGGTTTTTTTTTATCGCTCTACGTCAAACCGTTCAAAAGTTAACAGGGGGGGACTATAAAAAGCCGCACTGTATATATTTCAGGCTTTTGAAAGAAAGTACTGTCAGAAAAAAAATTAATGCACTAATATAGAAAGTAGTGGTGTTAATCCGACAACAGTTGATACAAATATAGATTAAATGAAATGCGGCATATGTTACACAGGCGTCGACGTCGCGTCGTATGAAGGCGTGTATGGCGTCGACCTCGGCTGAATTCCCATTAGTTTGGATTTCAGAGAGTAACATTTCGAGTGAACGTGATCATAAATGTAAAATACTTCATTCGTATAGTATTTAGCATTTTATTTAATTTATTTTGAATTAATTTGAAGAAGATAAGAAGTTAGAACTCAACCTATAGTTTTTGTTTCTGTTTTTTTTTATTAAGGAAAACAATGCAGTAGCCAGTTGAGTATCAGCAGTGGTACATTTCATTAGATACACTGATGCTATAGAACACTACAAAATTCAGTTACTGGTAAATTCGTTAGCTAGTCACTCCATCATATTATGTAAGGAAAACAATCTAGCTGTTTTTTTTTAAATATGTAACTGGTCTGGTTTATACGAGAGCGCTGAACGGACATGATGAAAAAATATTATAATTGCCAGTTCAAATTGATAATTATACCTAATTGCCAAGTTGAACTGACAATTAGCTATAATTGCCAGTTTCAACTGACAATTAGCTATAATTACCAGTTTGAACTGACAATTAGCTATATTGCTAGCTAATTGCCAGTTTGAATTGACAATATGGCTAATTGTCAGTTCAAACTGGTAATTATAGCTGATTGCCAGTTTAACAATATAATATACAGTGCTAGTCTAAAGTCCGTTCCCCCCCTACTAATTTTTTAACCACCTGGTATATCGCAACGAAATTTGGAAGGCTCAAATAGGAGATCAAAACCTACTTTTTCATGAGTGAATTCCAGCTAAAAGTTTCTTCAATCATTTTTTTAAATAGAACACCCGGTATATCATTCCATGATCGGTTAGGGACGATCATAAGGAATCCTATAGCTAATTGTCACTTCAAACTGGCAATTAAATCTAATTGTTAGTTAAAACTGGCAATTATATCTAATTGTCAGTTCAAACTGGTAATTAGGTATAATTGTCAGTTTAAACTGGCAATTATATTTTTTTCATCATGTCCGTTCAGCCTTTCGTAGGTTCAGACAAAGTCGGGTGATGACCACCTGAACTGATTGAGATATTAGCTATGGATGGAATAAAATGGAAATGGAATGGAATTTATGTGTCCAAGAAATCTTTCTCGAAGTAGAATTTTTCTCTAATGATTGTTTTATTATTTTAACTCATTATCATTTCTTAAGGACTTGCTGTTCTTCAATAGCAGTCCGCGACTATGATTCAAACATATTCTGGCTTACTGCCCACTTTTCACTCCGCAAGAAAATGCCAATAACATACAGGGAAATTTGAAAACAATTTTAAATCAAAATCAGTTATTCCACATTGGGGCAACATTTTTACTACTTTCGATATGATAAACAAATTTTTGAGAAACGTATTAATTAAAAAGTTTCTTGATTTTACTTAGCCATGAATACATTGAATGAAGGCATTGCTGGCTCTAAACAAAACAATATTTTGAAAGTATTCTGAGTTGATTGAGAGGTGTATAATAAAAGGGGGTATGAGCGCAACAAAGTAGATTTGAGAACCTAAACTCCAGTTTCGTTTAGTGAAAAACAGATATGAGTGCAATAATGAATTCAAGTGCCATTTGTTGATGCCTAGAAATATCAACTTAATGAAAGTCAAGTTTTCTTCAGTGTAAGAGAGTACCAGTGGTACTTATTCGCAGTCTGCGCGAAGGGTGCGACATCTATAATTATTTGGTTGAACTGATTCAATGTAGATCAGGTCTTCCTTGCCATAAGCGGTAATGTATCCATTCCAACTGTGTTCTCATTATCAATCGATTTTTAGAGAATACATTGAGTTTAGTGATATTCTTTAGTATTTTATAGTTTTAGAATTTTAAAATAAGTCAATTTGAAATGACGGCAGCAGTCAAAAGTTTCATTACTAAGTGTATTTGCTCAGTGCTGCAATACTGAATGTATTATAAATAGTACCAAAGACAAAGTTTCTTTCATTATTTTCCATTAAAAAAGAGTTATGTAAGACATGACAATATCGTCGTGAATAAAAATGTCTGATAAACTCATTTCAACTTTCAACATCTTGATTACTTCATTCAAATTTAAATGAGATTGAAATGAAACACTATGGTCTCTTATGGAATTTAGCAGCTAATAACTATTATATTGTTTCGCGCCTAAATTTTTAGCGCTATCTAGCGGGAACACATTTTTCGAATATCTATATGCAACAGGGTGTTTTCTTGAATACCATTTTCGGATATGTATTCAAACGTGTATAATGACTAGGGGTTCCTGAGGTACCCCTCACGGGTATTTGAGTTCATAATAAATGTACGGGAACTTAAGGGTTAATAGAGCACAAGCGCAGAATATTTTTGGTTTTCTTGATCGATTGTTTCTGTATCAGAAACTGAATACTTTGTTTTCTCTATCGAATAGGTATATGTTATAATCACACTCAGCGCATGATTGGATGGTTCATAAGATTCATAAAATTACACATTTAAGTAATAAACTGGGAGTTAGCCCATACCCATTTCCCGATGCAGCTTTAAGGACATGAAAATTGCCTTAGGAACATGTCCCTCAAGTTGACAGTTATTTTGAGTATCTGGTATCCAATGAACTAATCAAACACACCATAAGAAAATGAGCACAGAACTCCACAGATTCCATGAACATTGCAGAAAAATCAATAAATCGTTTCTAATTGTCCGTCAAATTAAATACTCTTCAAGTGGGAGGGTTAACATTCCAATTATCTCCTTCCCGCCCATTCACTTTCCAGATTTCTACAATTCCACATCGTGTGCCCCGAATAATCAAATAAAGACTTATTCATTTAGAAGCAGCCAGTTAAATACCTTTTGTTGTAATTTAAATTCGGGAGTTGATAAAGCAATAATTATCATTCACGTAGTACACAAAATGACTATTAAATTAAATTCAGTTTTGGCAGAATGTTTACATTTTACATTAATAAACTTCGCCTGAACTTTATACACAACTTCGTAATCAAATTATAATATTGATTACGAAAGTTCCTTCAAATATGCGTACCAACTCTTGGGACTCTACGGAGAATTATCGTATTATGAAAAAGTTCATCATGAAGCACTTGAAGTTTTCCGGAAGTTAAATCTCTGTTGTTCACTAATGATTTTCTAAGTTCCGAGAGAAATCTGCCAATAAAGATTGGCGAAATGGTGTTTTGGGTATGAACTGGTGAATTTCACAGGGGAAGATGAAATCACTCCCAGACGAAAAACAACAGGTAGCCGTTGGCGGAATGTATTTTGTTCAGATAACAGCGATTTTAGTGGATGAAGTGTCCCATCATTCATTGAACTGAATTCGATATAACAATATCCTTCATGAAATGCATTTATTTCGATCTTGATTGCATCTTTTAACGGAAATAGGATCGTCAGCTTGAGTAGTGGTGTATTCGTTAACTCATCTCCTCACTTAGTTTTTGAAATATGATCTGAACAAAGTGTTCTCTGATGTTCTTTTTCTCATTCTATGTATCTGGTTCTATGAAACTATTTTACTGATTCGAAAGTCCGAAAACTAGATATAATAATAATAATAATATTTCCAGCATAATACAATATTAGCATACATTTGGTAATTTTCAAATATAATTAGTATTACAAAACTGAAAATAAAAGGCGAAGTTCAATTCAAGTAGCAGGTGAAACCTACTTGCTCTTCCACTCAACCTTCAATGGTTTCAAACATAAGATAGGAGCCAGGTTTATAACTAAATGATAACTAAATAACATTGTTTCGTTCTTATTTCATCTAGTTTTCCACTGTGGTAGGTATTCAGAAATTTTCGAATTTGACTTTCACTTATCTTGAGTTTCAGACTAGTTTTGAATCTTGATAGTTTTAAGGATTTCATAGAGGTAGAAATATAATTATTGTAGACGTTGCAAATTTGGTAACTGTATAGGAACGTTTGGAAAATTTAGTTTTGAAAGGAGATGGTGTTAAATTTCTTTTAAATCGTACATTGATTGTATGTACATCAGTTCTAAATTTTAATTTATTATACAAATGAAGGGTACTTTTATTGATAACAATCTTATGATGGAGACATGACTATTTTTTATATTTAGCTAGCCAGATTCCTTGAATTGGTGAAATATTTTTTCTCGTTTTCTTATACCATATGTGAGACGCAAACAAGAGTTCTGCACTTTCTGTAATTTTTGTTTGAATATACTATACTATATTTGGTCCATATAGGCAATCAGCATAGTTAAAAAGGGACAAAACCAGGCTATCACTTATTTTCATTTCCAGTTTTACCGATAAGTAATGTCTATTGCTATAAATAAGTTTGATTGTGCTCTCTGCACAAGTCTCAAACCTAAGCTTACTGTCGATAAGACACCAAGACATTTGATTCATCTGATATAACCATATGAGTATTTTCCATGAAAATATCAATAGAATTTTTCAAAGTAGGTTGGTGTTTTTTGGGTCTGAAAGCAATTACGTTGGACTTGCATTTATAATCAGACAATGATCCCTCGCTATGTCAACAAATGACCTTAGATCTTCATTAATCTTGGCACAGGCATCATCTATCCCTGCATTTGGAAAATATTACTAAAGCTGGCTGTCATCAGCATATAAATGCATTTTATAATGTTTCAAACTCCGCAATATGTGAGTGATGTAGATATTGAAAAGTAATGGCCTCAAAATAGAACCTTGTGGGACTCCAGACTTGAGTTCCACGTAAGTCGACTCTTCTTGACGCCGTACTTTTTCTAGAATTTTGGAGAGAGTAGGTGAAATACTTATGGCTCGAAGGTCTTTATACTCAGCGTGGGATTTGTTTTCTTAGGCAATACTGTTATCACTGCACTCCTCCAGACATTCGGGAAAACATTTTGACTCAAACAATAATTGATAATGTGGGTTAGATATGTAACAATATGTGTTGAAATCCACTAAAAACATTTCATTAGTTTCAAATATGACAAAGACAGGGCTATGTTTTGGTCACTGCCATGCGCAATGTCAATAATGTGTCTCATATGTACAATATAGATTATATTCAATATTCTATGGTTCCATGCTATGTTTTTTATTTTGTATCAGTTAGTAATTTTGTAGTTCTGTGTTCTAAGAAATTCTGTATGGTGGGGTACGAAAAATGTGCTTCTTCTTTTACTCGTCGGTTTTTGCAAATTGCAGATGATTAAAATAACTGTGAAGAAATTGGAGTTTTATTATTTCATCCATAAATTATGAAAATATGTGGACAACAAAGTTTGATGAGTTTAATATTTAGTCCGCCACTGCCTGTAGCATTGATGGATCTACTACAAATTGTATTGAAAATGAATAGGTAATTAACTTCTTGGGGAACCGGATAATTCCCCGACAACAATTCACCGACGGGCAATTCCCTGACAACAGATTAATTGTTCGTGACTAAAACCAGAGTTTTGAGAATAATTATGTTTTAATGAAAAGTTAACGCCGTGCAAGGGCATATATTATTATATCAAGCAGGTTTTGGCGGGCTTTTCAAAAGCATCAGTTTCAGTAGTAATAATCCAAGGACATTGATAATTATAGTAGATTCCGAAGGCTTGTTGCTTGGAAACAGACCGACGCCAAAGGCGGAGGTCTGTTTTCTATAAGCAACAAGCTTGAGGAAGTTGTTATATTTATCAATGTTCGAAGGTTATTCGGACAGCAAATTTTTTGCTAACCGATTCTTTTTAACATTGCAATAGCCTTTAAATGCATTCCGTACAAAATAGTTATCTTAAATAGTATATTTCCATATATTTGATAAGAAGATTTCATTAATCTTCTCGTCAGTATTACAACCAAATCATGACATCACTGACATTTTGACGTTATTGAATATTTGAAACTTCAAAATCGAAATAAATCAAAATATGTATATCCATAATCCTTTAGATTGAAAACAGACCGTACGGTCTGTTATCAGTATAATGTTGTTCTGATTGGTTGTATTCAATCACATGACCTCAGTTTAACTAATTTCATTGGATTTCCGCTCGAGCAAAAAAGTTTCATCGTAACTCATAGAAAAAATTCTAATTTTCAATTACATAACTCATTCTTTGTATTATACAAAATAATGATTATTCAGTGATAATAAATCAATTCGATTCATAAATGTATACAATTTCTCATCAATGTTTTCTTATGACGTTATCACGTAAAATTGAGTACTGTATTGAAAAAAAAACTCACCTTCTTCATCACTCCCTATCATGGAATACCGCTCAAATCCGCTAAGATTTCTATGTGTCCCGAGCCCAAAATCGTCCTTCGTCCATTGAAGTAGCCCACTTTTTCCTATTACTCTACACGGTAACGTCACCTTCGATCCCACCACTGCAGTTTGATCTTGGGGCTCCATGGCAAATTTTTGATCTCGTAGTACCTCAGCGAGGCTTACCAGGCAAAAACTCGATATCCGAAGAAGCAAGAGGAGGAATTTGTGGGATGAAGTCATTTCTGATTGTCTGATTTATACCTGAAACAATGAGAGTACATATTATAGCATAATAAAATGATTAACGATGGAAAAATAAAATTGTAACAAATTCAAGTTCCCAGGTAGTCATTTAAGAAAAAGAACTTTGAAAGACTGAATCTCTATGCTACTCATTTTCAGTTTGAAAACTCGCTAAGCGATGGCTTCCGGACAATTGCCCGAAAACAGTTGCCCGAATGGACAATTTCCCGAAACACAATTGATCGAATGTACAATTGCCCGAATAGACAATTTCGCGAAGAACAATTGACCGAAAAATGTATTTTAGCGCTACTTTATAAATTTGTAACCAATATTTTCGGAAAATACTATTATTTCTTCTCTGATTCACAATAACAACCTTAATACCTACTATAATAATTAAGGTTAGAATAAGTGAGACTCGTTAATTAGTCATTATTTACTTTTATTTAAATACTGCACTAAAGGTTTCCTATTAGAAAATGCAGTAGTAAAAAGAAGTGGAACACACAACCATGTATCGGATGCAAGGCAAGTGGAAAAAACAAAATTTCTCAATGGCATACGTGAAAACGCTACACAAACCCAAGATGGGCCACATCATATACTATCAACTGCATCTATTCAGCTTGGTCAAGCTACAGCTGCCACCAAAAGTGAGCAGCATTAAAAGAACAATAAGGCGTGTACGTAGTAATCAGCAAGCTGCTCCGGCTTTACCTCTTCACAGACGAGACATTGTTTGTCCAGAAGAGTATAAACTGACAAAAAATGGAGAACAATTTTTATTATTTCAGCCCCACACGATGATCGGTTGTTAATTTTTTCAACCAGACAAAATCTGTTTCTTCTGGTACAACACTGGTTTGCCGACGGAACTTTCGAAACTGTACCTCACCTTTTTCATCAACTATATACAATCCACGGATTGGATAAGAATATGCGATTCCTTTAGTATATGCACTACTACCTAACAAGGCACAAGAAACTTATGTTTACTTACTTTCGAAAGTAAAAGAACTTTTGCCTGAAGCTTCGCCTGCAACCATATTAACAGATTTTGAAAGCGGTATGATAAGTGCTATAAGACAACAATATCCCAACTCAAGACATCGTGGGTGCTTTTTCCATTTCAGTCAATGTCTCTTCAGACGAATCCAGTCAGACGGTTTAAAAAGAAGGTACGAAACTGATGCAGATTTTGCTTTAAAGCTCCGATTATTGTCTGCCCTAGCATTCGTTCCTACTGCAGACGTAGTGGAGGCATTTGAAAACATTTGCGAGCAAAATGTGTTACCTGTAGAAGCCCAGTCAGTAATTGATTATTTTGAAGATACCTGGATCGGGCGTCCACAGAGAGGGAGACCTTATTTGCGCATGATCTGTGGAATTGTTATGATGGGGTGCAAGAAAGTTTGCCAAAAACAAACAATTCCATAGAAGGATGGCATCGAGGGTTTGAACAACAGATTTCTGCAGATCATCCAAATATTTGGAGATTTATTAAAGGCATTCAGCTGGAGCAAAGCTTACACGAACTTCAAATTGAACAGTATGTAGGAGGCTTGGAAGGCTCTCCTACACATAAAAAATACAGAGATTGTGCAGAGCGTATTGCAAGTCTGGTAAATAATTACGATCCTGCGAACACTTATGAGTTGCTACGGGGAATAGCACATAATTTATCGTATTAGTATAAAGATAAATAAATAAATTCTCTAAAAAAAAAGGCAAATTGAATGTTTTATTCCAAGTTCTAAACACGCCTAGCGATAGACGTGAAAACGTGCTGTGCACTTATGGGACAACGCATTATATTCCGTAATATATCCAGTGATAAGGCACTCAACATGATGTACGCGCAATTGAAAATCTATTGGTTTCACTATTATATTTAAATACTTTTTTCGGTCTATTCGGGCAATTGTACATTCGATCAATTGTGTTTCGGGAAATTGTCAATTCGGGCAATCGTCCATTCGGGGAATTGTCTTTCGGGAAATTGTTTTCGGGCAATTGTCCTAGATCCCTAAGCGATACCCTATTATTCTTTCTGCTACTGACAGTCCATATTGGGACCATCAATAGATATCAAACTTTCAAATTGAAATATAGGTACATGAATTAGATGATTAAATATGAAATAAATATGTATTATGAAGGAAAGGAATAAAAATATACCAGATATCAATTATTGTGATACATTGTTATAAATCTAATTACCACAAGTACGTTAGTAACCTCCGCTTACACTTTTACCTTGTATACGTTCGCGTTGTAACTGGCAAATTCGCAAATGAATCTATCACTGCTGATGAGAGAGGTAGGGGATAGAGTGCATCGGGTGAGTACAAGTTTCAGTCCATATTGGGGCCATCAGGAGGTATTAAACTTTCAATTTGAAATATAGATGAATGATTTAGCCGATTAAAAATGAAATGAATATTGTGGAGAAGAAGAATAAGAAAAATTATTCAATTGAGTCAATAATACATGATTCAAATTACAGTGGTCTCAACACAGACTCCTTAGGAACTCCTATCCCTATATCGTATTTGTATTTTCATAATTATTTCTAGTACTTTGGACAAAGCAGGGAGAATACTGAGTGATCTGAGAAATTGGTCGTTTTGTGGTTCACCATCGGTAACGGAACGATGTTGGCCATTTTCCAAGCAGAGGGAAAATGCGATTTCAAAATACATTTATATTATTATATGTGTTATGTGAGGATCACAGTAGAGCAAATGTTGATTTGATTGAGACAGAAAGCTTTAGAGTTGATTCTGTAAATCACATTCACATTAAATGAATACTTTAGAAGATAGCACTAGCACAAATACGATCAAACACTACAAAGCCGGGGCGGGTCGCTAGTAACTGATAACCAATAAATGACTCAAAATTTCCTGGACTGTATTCTTTTTGAAATGGAAAAGAAACAAAACACGAATAATATCGAAACAAAAATAAAAAGTAACGATAATTTTCGTCGTTATTGAGTATTCTCCCGATAGAATCACACCTCAAGCCTTTTCCATTTCGATGTATATCCTGTCAGGAATGAGAATTCCACTTTTCCACTAGCAGTATTTCAAAATGTCGCTTCGTCAGGTTTTCAGGGATGTCACCCAATAATTGAAATTCTGGAGCAAATATATTCAGAATTGACAGTTTTAACCTGCTCACGAGCAAGAAACCCCATCAACTATTCGGAAATCAAATTCAGTGCACAAAAAAAATTTAAATGGCAATTTATGACTGCGCGACAGTCTATGCAGGCAGCTTTGCTGAAGTATCAGAGGCGTGCGAAACATTATATGAAAGATTCCATTGCCATTATTATTCCTAGAATCAGATTCATTCTGTAATCATTTCAAGACACAGTGTTTTTTCAGAAGAATATCTCAACTATGAGAATGACCGGATCAGTCAGAATAATTTGTAGTCACAACTATTGTAGAATAAAATCTAGATAGACTCAATATCTGCCTAAAAGTTGGCAAAGTTTGAGGGTGTTCTTTGCGATGAGATTCATAAAGTTCTGAACCTCACGGATTGATGGAATTAGAAGAGTTGAACTAGCAAAGTTCTTCAGTTTTCCAATGAATCAAAGTTCTGAAAATGGAGATGAATGAACAAAATATTGGGAATTCCAAATTATTCGGTTTCTACGACGAATTGAATTTTTCTGGAGATTCGGTATTGATTTGTCCATCTGTACTAATATCTGAATTATCGAAATTCACTTCGATATGAATTAATATTAACCTGATTGGCCGTATTCATCTAACATTAAGAAAATAAGTGGTATCATAAATGATGCAAAATTTCAACTTTGGGAGTCATGCAAAACTAGACCAAAATGAAATAATTTTTTGGTATATCACCAGATTAGATGCTAGTCTTCTAGAGTTGCACTTGCCAGAAAAAACGCTGCCGATCATATGCTATGAATCAAAATGAAATTAGTTTGTGATATACTGTGGTAAGGGCATGTTTTTCATTTCCATATTCTAGTACTTAGAAAATCAACAAAAAGTAGAAATAACCTCAGTTTCTTCTCCTACATTTATTCCATAGTGAGATTCAACAATAGGAAACAGTGTGATGTTTTCAATATAGCACAGTTCGTTGGATATACCTCTTATTGCATGGCAACAATTTAATTTTGCTCAGCTCCACAACAGGATGGTAAAATTTCAATATTCAATTATTAGACCGGGAGATGATGACAGATTTAAGGTGACGATTTTCTCGTTTATGTCTTCGAAAGGCCTGAAAGATATAAAAGTGCTGATGAAAATGTGCGTGACTTCCATTTGGAAAATTTTATTTTCGCATTTGCACAAAAAAACATGTGTTTTGGGACGATTTTATCGTCGCTGCCATGTTCATCAACAGAATGTTAGGATAGATTCTAGCACCGATAACCGATAGATGTAAGGGATGCAAATGGCCAAAGGGTTCAAATGATGGGGTGAACTTGTGACAAAAACTGTACATTTTCGGTGATTTTTTTTGTTGCTGCCAATTTAAAATATGAAAGTTTCCTTCATGAAATATTCATAAAAAAATTGGCATAAGGTTTTGCGAATGCCGAAGTGAGGTTAGATCTTTTGTGCGAATGGAAATTAAAGCACTTTTATATCTTTCAGCCTTCTCAAAGGCATAAACGAAAAAATCGTCACCTAAAATCTGTCTTCATCTCCCAGTCTATATAGAAATGTTGATACTAATTAATTTTTCAAATACATCAGGCAGTGAGCAGCAGAATGTAAGAATAATAGCTATCATTATACGGGAGTAAAATACTATACTTTCTCCACGACTATACGACAGTAAGAGTTATAATGCAATATAAATATAATTCATAAAAATAATAGATGCTTTCATCCATTTTGAATTTAAGATTTATTCGATGGAATGATATATCTTACACAAGGATGATGACTCATATTTCTCAAAAAGTTTTGTAAAATAAGCGAGAATCACATTTCTCAAGAATGAATTTGCTTGGTTCAAGTTTCGCCAATTCATGAACTCTGCGTATGCCTTTCAAATATTGCTTTTTTGATTTTTCCAGCAACAAATTCAGAGTTACCGTTCTCTGTTACTGCTTCTCGAATCAAAACTATTCATTTTAAATTTTGATCGTGACAGATCAAAGTTAAAACTGAGAAAACAGTCATTCTGACATTCGCGGAAGCTAAGCTGTCACACGTCGAATGAAGCAAAGTCTCTTGAGAAATTTGTTTGGTAGATTCACTGTTTTGTCATTGGTCTAAACCTCTCAGTTCCCGTGGATCTTGAAAATTCTGAATCTGTGATTGGTCGAGTGGCGTTGAATAATGAGTTAGAATCCACGGTTTCTTGGAATTATCTTCATTCATCAATTAATAACCAATATCAATGTAGAATACGATAGTCGTAGAGAAACATCATTCTTCGATTTTATTGATGTAATGTTTTCGGTCTTCACTAAATTCAGATATATTTTTATCATTCCACAGAATCGTTGCATAATCTGCAAATATAGTAGGATTTTCTGTTATTTTTGAGTTAGATATATCATTGAAATATATCAAGAAAAGAACTATTCAGCAAAATAAAACCAGTAACATCAATTCTCTATGCTTCTTGATACCCACTTGCGATTCTTTGTTTGTCTGCATGATCTTCGCATGGGACGCCTATGGCATTTTTCTCTCTTATTGACACCTGATTTACGAGCACTCTCATAATTCAGTTGCTCTCTTGACATCCACTAAATAAAACCTGATGACACAGAACACACCATTCTAACCAGGCAGACTTTATTAAAACAGATATTTGATGTCAGCCCGAAAGCGAGGGAGGTGCGAACTTCTTTTTTATTTTCATCAACTTTTATATTTGTGACATGAGAGAGAACTCATATTTTTGACGAGATAAATTAATTCTCTTCCTCATGTCACAGCTTCTCGTCTGTGAAGGTGGATTCGATTAGATTTTTCCATTACGAAAACCGTGTTTTTAACACGGTATGTTCGGGAACAGAGCGGACACCGACCCACATAAATCTCTACAAACACGGAGCATTTTCAACTTGATTCCGGGGGATTTGATATCGAAAATAAAACACGTTTTTTTGATGATTTCTCCTACAGCGTTTGCTCAAATGCCGATGATCCCATTCATGAGCTTTCTACTTACGTTGAATTATAAAAATACTAGCACACCTGGCAGACGATGTCTGGATGGAAATGTCGAAATAACATCAATAATTCATGAACTCATGTTCTTTCTTCTGATGTGCATATTTTTGATTCGCTGACTAACCCTAGCAAGACACAGTGCATTCGATTTAAAACGAGCCACCCTGAATAACTTTTGGCACTATCATTTTCAGGAAAAATGAAAAAACACGTCAACAATAGTTTACAGGGGGACACACATTTTGACATATTCACATTTGATGTTACTTCCCCTATCGCACCCCCAGAGATGTCACCATTTTTCAGATGCTCCATGATGAGCAAATTTCAAAAAAGGATAATACATATGTCTGACGCTTATAGTTCGGGAGCTAGAAATTATTTCAGTAGTAAACGAGCCAACCTGAATAACTTCTGGAACAACGATTTTCAGAATTTCAGAATTTCTTGTATAACATTTGATTTTCGGATGAAAGTACGTTTAGGTGAATCGGCAAAATTGTCGATATTGGAGTGATACGAATCCTCATTCATACCATCAAGTTCATACCCAACGACCTCAAAAACTGAATGTTTGGGCAGGAATTTTAGGTGACCACATCATAGGATCTTTTTTTATCGATGGTAATTTGACTTATGAGAAATATTTGGATATGTTGGAGAATCGACTAATACCATGCATCGACAGGGCAATTGAGGAGGATATGAATTTATTCTATTCGAAAACGAAATAGTTTTTCAGCAGGATGTGGCACCTCCTCATAATGCAGCTCCAGTGCGACAATTTTTGAATAATCATTTTCCTGATCGCTGGATTGGCAGAAGAGGTCCTACAGAATGGCCACCAAGGTCTCCGGATCTCACTCCTTTAGATTTCTTTCTATGGGGTCATTTGAAGTCTAAAGTGTATGAGATAGAATCAACAACATTAGAAGATTTGAGAGAGAATATCATGAGGCATTGCAGAGAAATAACTCCCGAGATTCTCAACCATGTGAGGGCGGCAATGGAAGCTCGTTTGTACCATTGTATGGAAGTTGGTGGAAACGTTTTTGAACATTTACTATAGAAAATATTTTTCTTCTCTTTGTTAAGTAATCAGATTTTGATTCAAAATTCAATAAAAAGTCTCTTTTTCTGATTTATCGCCTCTAGAACGAATATTTCATAATGTGGCCTCCTGTATAATTGTTGACATGTTTTTTTTTCTATTTTTACTGCAAATCATTTTTCCAAAAGTTATTCAGGTTGGCTTGTTTTCTACTGAAATAATTTCTAGCTCCCGAACTATAAGCGTCAGACCATATGTATTATACTTTTTTGAAATCTGCCCATCATGGAGCATGTGATAATGCGAAACAATATAGGGTGAGCCATTTAAAAAAAAATGGTGATATGCTCTGGGGGTGCGATAGGGGAAGTAACATCAAATGTGAATATGTTAAAATGTGTCCCCCTGTATATTATTGTGGACGTGTTTTTTTATTTTTCTTGGAAATCATTGTGCCAAAAGTTATTCAGGGTGGCTCGTTTTAAATGGAATGCACTGTATTTTTGTTTCTGTTATTTTCGAACTCATTTTATGGCGAAGTTGCGGGCAGAAACTAGTTGTCTTATAAAAATTCCATATATTTGCAATAAAAAAAATTGAGGGTCACTTATTGGAGGGTACACGTCATTTCCTAACAATTTGCCCTTACGCAATTGGCTCTCAACCAATTTGCTCTGATTCAATTTGATCCCATGTTTTTTGCTCTGATGAGGAACGAACTAACCTCACGTAGATTTGGGTGCGAGAAAATAAATACAATAATTTTGTGAGAAGTATTTTTTCAGTCTGTTCTAACCAGAATGAAACTAACCTTACGTGGATACTTGGAACTCGCAACAGGAACCAGAAAATCTGTCTTTGGCAGGAACCGAGGTGCTGCGGGACTGGTAGCCGAACGAATCGCTAGTTAACCAGCCCTACCAGGATTTCACGAGAGGGGAAGTTGAGGAAACTCGCAGGGGGAACTGGGATCGGGTGCTGCAGGCCTGGTAGCCGGTGAACGAATCGCTCGCAGCCGCTGAAGTATCCGGCTAAGAACCAGCCCTACTAGGGTATTCTCGAGGGCGGATGGAAGGAACTCGCGGCAAGAACTGGACAACTTGTCTCTAGTAGCCAAGGAGGGGACCCAAATTGGTACTGCGGGACTGGTAGCCGGTGATGGAATCACCTGTAACCGACGGAGTGTTCGACTGAGAATCAGCCTTACCGGAGCTTTCATGAGTAGGCAGATAGAAGGCACTCTCCCTAGATGCACCCATACACTACACACACATAAATTCAGGACGTAGTTGAGGAAACCTGGTGTAAATGAGGGCGGAACAGGGTAGTTTTAGGAGCACACCATGGATAAGAAGACCAGGGGACAAAACAGGCCTACGGGGGCCTACTTGCCTGGCTGCAGGAGCAGCCTCCCACAACTACTACTAACTACTGGGCGCGAGGAAATTGAACAAAAACATTTTTTGGGAGTAGAGAGAGCCAGTGACGAAACTTTGGCAGTAGGCAGATTGAGACTCCGTCATCAAGTTACAAAATCCTAACGTGATAATACCTGAGGAGTGGGCAGATTGAGACCTCAGTGTAGAATCACGTTTCTCCACCTTTTTATCCTTTTTCATTTCTTGAAAATGGCTCCAAAATCGGAGCCGAAACGTCGAATTTCTACTGATTCCAGACGTGGTTCAAACCAAACTCCGAACTCCAGGCTTGTTGTATCAATCGAACAAAACATTCACACTTTGGCATTCATATTTATTGAAATTTGATGGTAGCTTGTGAAAATTCATTGCTGAAGTCGCCGAACGGTTTTGAATCTTTAGGTTTCCCAATAACTTAGGTTTAGAAGTACCACCAAAAAAAAATTTGTTGTAACCTACCAAGGTGTAGATGAGCTAACAAAAAATATTGATCAAAACATTTGGAATTGCCACTTCAAAGTGACAATTACTATTTTGAACTGACAATTGTCACTTTGAATTGGCAATTGTCACTTTGACATGGCAATTGTCACCTTGAACTGGAAATTGTCCCTTTGAACTGGCAATTGTCACTTTGAACTGGGAACAACCAGTTCTAGTACAATTTCCACCTCCGAATGAGATCTGCAATACTCTGGTCTGGACGTGGTTGTTGATGACGTTTTCTCAGAATAATTTTCTGAAGTAGAAGTGACAATTGCCAGTCCAAAATGACAATTTTTAGTTCAAAATGACAATTGTCAGTTCAAAGTGACGATTGTTTCTTCAAAGTGACGATTTTCGTTTCAAAGTGACGATTGCCATTTCAAAGTGACAACTGCCAGTTCAAAGTGACAATTTTCAGTTCGAAATTGACGATTCAAAGGAACAATTATCAATTTGAAGTGGCAATTGTCACTTTGAAGTGAGAAGTGAGAGGCTTGCATTCATAATTACTTAAAGCTGTCGAAGGATTACAGTAGTTTTATCAACACCAGAAATCGGAGAACATTTTGAAGCCTCTATATGAAGTGGGAATTCAAGTCAACTAGAGCCCATCTAAGAATGTCAGACATATCCATGGTTCTCTTGTAAATATGGATTGCCTGCAAACATGGATAATTTGTCACAGGTGCATTGAGCAGCCAGTGCAGGTATGAAGCAATCAATTAATTGGTTTTGAAAACGATTACTCACAACTCCTTGTTGAATTCGAAACATAATTCATACCAACACCATCGACTGGAACAGCATCATTCGTCACAGTCAAAGCAATTCCTCCTGAGCGGTAACTGTTATTGGAAGAGGTAGGTATATTCACCACCTTTAGGACACGGTGCATAATTCATCGAGCTCCAGGACAGATATCTCGATTTAGCACCGCCGGAACGTAGACAGTGTTTGTTAAATAGACTGCAGGAATTCGATTGTCCCGAACTGATTAATTAATCAGAGGTGGCCGGTAAAGCATTAGCAGCTGCGGAATTTTCGAGTAATTAAATTTGCCGTCGGTTCAGACGGTTGCGATGATTCTTCTGGCGAAGACGGATTAATGCAGGCTGGAGGGGATAATTCACGGAAGGAGAAAGCGAACAGGTAGATATTTGGGGGGTGCGTTTTGAACGTACTAGAACTGATTAAGGTCAAAATATTTTGTTCTCTGCATAATTGTCCAGCTACTGGAAAATACCCAAAAGAGGAAAATATGTGAGTCAACAGTTATTAAAACTCTTGTGCTACCTGAAACTATGAATAGTATTTTTCGACTTCCATTATCTTTGAATCCTGATAATAATAATAATAATAATAATAATAATAATAATAATAATAATAATAATAATAATAATAATATACACACTTCACTAGGAAAAGTGCCTGTTTCAATAGTAATCCAGTAACGACAGACAAACTCGAGCAAAAAGTGAGGAATGAATTGGAGCACTCTGAAACTCGTAACATGATATCTCGACATCATGTATTATTGGTAAAAAAATTGTTTACCAAAAAATCAGGGATAGTTAGAACCTAAACAATTTTTCAATAAAAAAAAATTTTTTTTTTGTTATTATTTCAGAAAATATAAGATTTATCAAAAAACGATACACGATAGGTTGAGAGATATTTAAATTCTCCACAAGAATGATTTTCAGTAATACCTTATCAAATACGCTCGTTTTCTCAGAAAACGTGGTTTAAGGCCGACGTCACATTTCATGCTCGAGCTAACCCGCCACTGCAAGTTCAGGCAGGGCCAAAAATTAGATTTGTCATAACTTTGCTAAAAATTATAGTACAACGAAAACAAAAAATGCATATCGTTTCTGAAGACTTGTACTTCCTCATAAAAATATAACATATCTGAGTATAATAATAATAATATAAGTATCTGAGTACCGTAAATGTCATTTGTCCCATTTCACATAACCATTCTACGATATTTACGGAGTATCCGAAAGTCATGGATATTTTAGTTGATATGAAATAATTATCCTGAAGCAGGAATCAGTACCCTCTTTGGACCATATGCAACGATTTAAGACTAGTGAGACAAGTCTTACTCATACATATCAAAGAAAAAACTGAGTTTTACTCCTGCCTCAGTTTTCAACTCACCCATAATCCCGGCAATTTCTTCCGTAAATGTTGAAAATAATCGCTTACATATATGAGCATATATAAATATAATCCTACATAAAAAATGAAGTATGTGACTTCAAGCTTGAGGTTTGCATTTAGCAGAGTTATGATCAATCAAATATTGGGCTCCGCCAGAACTTTCAGCGGCGGGTAAAGGTAAACGTGAAATTTGATGTCGGCGTTCAATCACGTTTTCTGAGAAAACGAGTGCATTTCATAAAAAGTTACTATGAATAATTTTTGTGGAAAATTGAAATGTTTTTCACCCTGTTGGGTTATTTTTCCGATAAATCATATACTTTCTAAGATTATAGCAAAAATATATTTATATATTTTTAAACGAAAAAAAAAAAAGTTCCACACCTGGAATTTTTGTAAACAATTTTTTTTCGTGTTTATCATGGTTCCAGCTACTAGCATACAAAATTTGGTGGTGCTACAATCGATTCCTGTCTCAAAACCCAATCATACTATATTATAGCATTGATAACATATTTAATATGGTTCAATAAAGGAGAAGACATATTTACTTTGAAATATCATCTCTACCACAAGTATTGCTTCTGAATAGCAGATTTACAGTCTTAGCCGATGATACAGAAATATTAGGAAATCAGTACTTTTGCCAGGAAATGTTTTTTGTAGTTAAGTTTGTTCGTTGGGCATCCCGTTCTGGTTCACAATTACCCGATACATTTGAAAATTCATATCATTGTTGAAGATCTTCATGGAAATCTTGAGTAAACGAGAACATTATTCATTGTTGTAACACATTTTCAGCAGGAACATCTTCATTCTGATATTTCCTTATCTTTGCCAATGAAACAGCTTCAGATTGGCTCTGAAGATCCTCTCCACAACTCCAGTGTTGTTCCAATCCACTTCCGTCTCCTTATTCCTTTTCCTCATCCTTCCATGAACCATTGAGGATAATTCTGTTGCTTTTCATAAGAAGCCATATCTGTTAAGGCAAAGTTACCTTCCTTTCAGATGTTGCGTGAAATTAATGAAGATACCGTGTCGGTGCCAGATAACGAAAATATCTGCAAATACTCAACGTATCATTACTTCTACCTTTCGAATGAGACTGACGTTTGAAAAGATAATTGCTGAAGGAGAGGGTCAGCGATAACACGAAACGAAAGAGAATTTCAACGATATTAAAAATTCTGTCGGTCCTCCAGACCGGTCGAGCCTTCTCCAGGGTTAATGGAATCTGAAAGTTGTTTTGAGCTCAAATTTTGAAAGGGGATTATACAGTGCCCGTCTAAAGTCCGTTCCCCCCCTACTAATTTTTGAACCACCTGGTATATCAACAACAACATTTATGCTATTATCTCCAAAGACTACGGGGATATCGCCTATCATTTTCTCCATAAGCCGAATGAGTGGGAGAGAGAAACTTTTTCTGGCGGGCCAATAAATTCTCTCTCCCACTCATTCGGCTAATGGAGAAAATAATAGGCGATATCTCCGTAGTCTTTGGAGATAATAGCATCAAACTTGGTGTTGTTGGATTCTTTATGATCCTTCCAATTGGAAATAATTTTTTTATTTTTATATTATTAGTTTCACTTGCTTCAATACACATATTTGTATTATACAGTGATCGCTAAAAAGTATGTCCCATATGGGAAAAAAGTTTATTATTGGAGTATTGAAAAAAAATTGGGGAAACGTTTGTGCATGTCCGATAAACTAAAAATCGATTTTGACACATTTCACGTGATCGCTGGTATGACGGCATCAAAATCGGAGTAGTTTTGACCGATTTCGAAATAACGCAGTTTTTTCTAATGCTCTTCCACTAAACATATTTAAGTGTAATGAAATGGAGACTGAAGCGCCGGCGTATACAAACGGCAACAGCGAGCGGAACGTCAAGTTAATGCATAGGCCTTAAAAGTTCAGTATCTTCTACAAAATATGTTTTCATTTCTGTTTCATTATACTATTAGGAAATGAAGCACTTTGGATCAATTTTTTCACCCTACATCGATTTACTTGAAAATTCGACAGTGGGTAGGGAATAGCCCAGGAATCAAAATCTATATTATGACGAGAGGCGCTTTTATTCTGGGGGTGGTTGCCACACAATCTCGGGGGTGGTCTTTTTTTAGTACATTTGAACCACAGGAATCGATGGAAAAACTAATTTTAAGTAGAAAAATATCCATACATTTTTTGGTAATATTAATATTTTTCCAGTAATTGTCAATTGAAAGTAACAGTTTTTCGACGAGAAATTCAATCGGATTTTCGCGAATATAATTTCTATATGACTGATACGGACCTAGCTACTGCTTGTTAGATCAGAGTCAAATAGCGATAAAACTGTGCATTTTACGAGGAAAACTAAAGTTTTTTTTAGAGTACATAAAGTGAGCTTTCCTATAAAAACTAAATAGTAGTAGGTAGCATCAAAATTAAGCGAGTTACGATGTAAATAAGACCAGTCTCTACATTTTTCTACGAAAAAATCAGTGAAAACAACCCCTAATTATCACCCTAATTGAAATTGATCGTCGCCCTTCCGCAATTTTCTTTATTTATTGAATCTTGGATTTGGTTGGGAAAAGGTCAGAAATAACTGAAACCACTATGATTCTTGTGCCGACTTTTCGACTTTTATAAATTCATCCCCAGGGTACTACAGAGGGATTATGATCGTTATTCTAAGTGAATAGCATGGAAAACCTTACAAATAGAATAAATGATTGAAAGCACCGTATATGAATTAATAAACTACATACACATTTAGACAATGTTTGTGAGAATAAAAACATCATCATCAATTATTTATTCTATTTGTAAAGTTTTTTTATGCTATTCACTTAGAATAACGATCATAATCCCTATTGTAGTGCCCTGAGGATGACTTTATAAAAGTCGAAAAGTCGGCAAAAGAATCATAGTGGTTTCAGTTATTTATGAACGTTTCGTAACTAAATCCAAAATATATTAACCAGTGAGGGTCACAAAATAACAAGAAATAAATATTAAGCTCCTTATTTATGTATTATCAATAAATCCTGGGAGTTTGACAAATTTAAAATGATTAATTTTTGAAAAATTGAAATCTTAATTGAAAAACGATTTTCTGCACTTTCGTGAAAAATACCCTTTTCTTCAAAATAACTCCAAAAATACTAGAGACAAGAGAAAAAAATCATAGAATATCGAATCTTAGGTTTTTCAATTGCGAAAACTTTCTTTTCTTGTAGATTTTGAGTATGATAAATATTTGGCGAGATATGGCCCTTTCAAACTTCTACTTACGAGCGAGAAGCACCTTATTCGAGCCGTTTAAACCCACCACATTTCGAAACTAAGTGATTTAAAGGAATTTAATAGCGTTGTAGGTAGCTCTTGAAAATCCCTACAAAAACATTTTTGGACAAACTTTGTATAATTAAAAATGGAGGAGCTATGTTTGAAAAACCACTCACATTTGATCCAAAATACAGGTGAAGAAACATCTGCTCATGTGTCTACATGTGTGAGTGTATACTGTATATCTCGTTGATTCATCGCCAGTATATTCTCAGGTACGAAAGAAATAGCATGTGCGCTGACAATTTTTTCAAAATTATTAATTGTGTTTGTTATAGTTATGAAAATAAATCGGTTAGCGCATAAGAAAATTCATAATTATATTTTTTATTTCAAGTGCCTGAGTTTTATAATTCTTCTGTGAATACTTTTATAATTTTGGGATTTATTCGTATATATTATTTTTGACTTTCCAACACATCAACACTGTTATGAATGATGAATTTTTTTTGGGAGTGACTCTTTTTTCAATTAAGGGGTTGATTTGTGAGGGTGAAAAGTTGCAAATTGAATGTAGTACATATTTTATGCAACATGATTCTTAAATCAAATCAATATGATAAATTAATAGTTTTTAGCGTAAATAATATTTTTTACATTAAGCTCTACAAGGTTTGATTTTCAAAAGTTTCGGTATTTTGAAATTGTGTTCCAAGGCATGAAACAATCATTATTCAACTAATCCAAACTGAATTTCACCCATCTTATGCTTTAAAATATATTCTAATAAATTTTGACAATTAGGGGTAGTTTTCACCCCCAAAAAATATACAGCGCCCACCGGCATAATATAGACTTCAAAGTGGAGGGTGAGATGAGCATAATTTCAAATTTTTATGCAAATCGATGCAGGACGAAAAAAAGCGAGGTTTTGCCATTTCTTGCGAGCTTCATTTAATGGACTACCTATATAAAAATGTCTTTTTCTTGCGTGGAAAACAAAAACATTACTACTAGCCCAATGTCCATCCAAATTTTCAACTTTTCATGACACCAAGGTTTTTTGAGCCTATAAGAGTTTTTCACGCGATACAGAACAACTAAACTCCAACTTATGATACGGAGATTCTTCCAAGAATCCGTTTGAAGTCACTCTCGTCTCTTGTTACTGTCAGCGGGGCGTAACAGTATACACCGGTTAGTCTGTCGGTAAACAATTAGCAGTAATCTGAGCAATTAGCGACACACGTTCGCTTTTAGCGTTTGTTTGCTAAAGATATGGTTCCGGCCCAGGCTTCCGTTCCTTCTTTTATGCCCCGACCCCCTTCCTGGCCTTCATATCCGGTCTAGGCTAGAGCTGGCGTTTATTTTTGATACGTAAAGTTAAAAGACTTTAAGCTCACGGCGGATTATCCGGATTACACGTAAAATGTATGCCATTTGCAGGAGAAAGAACCGAGTATTCAGTATCAGCTTATTTATTTTCTTGGAATATTTCCTTGCTCTTGCCTTGAAACCGCTCTAGCGAGAAGCGATGGAAATGATTATTTTTGTTCGTTTGGATTTAGAATAACAGTAACAAGTATAATCCGGCGATTTACAGTTTCATCAAGTTGTGTCTGAAGTACGACAAGTATAGACTACAAGAGAGAAACAAGATGTCCTGCACTACCAGGACGACGCTTATTGCCATAATCCTATACAATAGGAATAATTGGGTCGAAAATCCATCAGAAAACAACTACTTTCCTGGCTAATACCACGACGAACGTGGAATTACATCTAATGAATTTCCGTGCAGAGTCCTACAAGGATATCTCCTCAATTGCTAGTTGCATGGAAATGTTCATTGAAACATTTGGACCACCTATATATATATCGATTTCTGGGTTCTTGCCCTCACCAGTATAGGGCAGGTCTCTGCAGACAATAACTAATGTCTGCAACAAACGATTCAACAAAATCTCCATGTAAAGGCAGAAGCTGAGACACCGCCCGCAGCCCAGCGTTCACTAAACTACGGGCGCCATCTGAACTCCAGCCAGGAAAGTAGTTGTTTTCTGATGGATTTTCGACCCAATTATTCCTAATGTATTGGATTATGGCAATAAGCGTCGTCCTAGTAGTGCAGGACATCTTGTTTCTCTCTTGACAAGCTTATTGTGAACAATGCATGCAGATTTCTTTAATTTGTATTTGTGGTTGAATTAATCACGCAAGTTCTGGGTATTGCTTTGTTGAGGGGCTGGAGTTCGGATGGCGCCCGTAGTTTAGTGAACGCTAGGCTGCGGGCGGTGTCTCAGCTTCTGCCTTTACATGGAGATTTTGTTGAATCGTTTGTTGCAGACATTAGTTATTGTCTGCACTGACCTATCCTATACTGATGAGGGCAAGAACCCAGAAATCGATCTATTGGTGGTCCAAATGTTTCAATGAACATTTCCATGAAACTAGCAATTGCGGATATATCCTTGTAGGACTGCACGGAAATTCATTAGATGTAATTCAACGTTCGTCGTGGTATTAGCCAGGAAAGTAGTTGTTTTCTGATGGATTTTCGACCCAATGATTCCTATTGTATAAGATTATGGCAATAAGTGTCGTACTAGTAGTGCAGGACATCTTGTTTCTCTCTTGACAAGCTTATTGTGAACAATGCATGCAGATTTCTTTAATTTAATAGACTACAAGCCCGCATAACAATTTGGGAGGGTCATTTGACCCAGCATGAAACATGTATAGAACGATGCTGCTATATGACAATAGATATTTAAGTAACAAGGAATGTAAGGGTGGCGTGTTAACATCCGTTAACATTCGAGTTGAGCGAGTACGAGCCGAGGCAAAGCCGAGGCTTGTCGCTTGCCGAGGATGTGAACAGTCGATACATTCCATGTTACTTATTACGTTTTTCTCCGCTGCTTTCTTACCCTTCCTTCAAGATTATTCGTTCCGCAATTGTCAAAGTAGAAGTCATTATTACCCTAGGCATGTGAATGACACTATTTACATTCCGTTCTCAAGATGAATTAGTTAACGAATGATATAGGCCATTTACCTGTTTTTCTACAACTGCTATGAAAAGTAGCGTATTTCTCATGGCTTACTTACTTTCAAAACCATGTTTTGCTCATACTGTGAGAAATATTATTTCTCACGGCACTTTGCCCACACCACATACAGAGGAGAATCAACAAATATCGACAAAAACTAGTTGGCTGCTGTTCAGCTTTATATAGTGGTCACAGCTGTCATGAACTGTCAGATTACCTATAGAAGTTTTTTAAATTCTTATGGTAGTTTTTATTCGTGTTTTGATAAAGAAGTCAACTATTTTCAGGATTTCTTTCGCTTTTTTCCTCGAAATAACATACCTTTTTGTAGTCGGTTTAAAGATTCTATTTCAAATTCTGTTAGATGCGTATATGTACTATTGAACATATAAAGATAACAAAATACTCCATGGCGTAATGGAATGTCAATCAGCATGTCACGCAGGCGGTCCGGGTTCTACACCCGGGCAAGTCTACTTTTTTTTTTTAATTTACATCTTGATTTTTTATTAAGTCAATTTTAAATCAATTATTCAACTTTATTGCTATTTTAGTTTTTCTAAAAATAAAAATAAATATTGAGTTACAATATTTGTATTCTTCAAATCTGTGCAGTTGTAGAAAAAGTATAGTGTTCAACATGTTGGGAAAGTTACTTTCTCACTTGTATGTTTGCCACACTCGCGAGAAAAGTTGAACTTTCCCCACTTGTTGCACAATATACTATTTTGTTTATTTACAGTATCAGCAGCGGGAAAAATAGCTTGAGGCACTATGCCGTCAATTCTAGGTGGTGCATTTGACTATAATAATGAAAATAATAATTTTTCATCTGAAGATGTGCTTTTCGGACAAAATATTCTTGTACGGCATTCCTCACGTTGGGTAGATTATGAAATAATAATCTCCTAGAAACTACTGCCGTACAAAAATTACGGGACCGGAAGCCAGGATATTTTTCTGAATTTTCAAAATTTAAACAATAACCAAATTTCCGAAAAACTATATAACAAAATAATGGTTCTTACCTGGTGGTATACAAAATTCAGGTTCGAACGATCCTTGAACGACGAGACTATCGTTACAAACTCTGGTGTTTCCTTTATTTTTTCAAAAAATTTCTAAGTTTTGAAAGTCACTAGAACTCCGAAAAATCTCCTTTTTTTTTCAACAACATTAATAATATTCGAATGAATGAATGAATAAGTAAAATGAGTAAGCTCTTGAAGATGTTAACTTTGTTGAAGAAACGCTCGTCGAGTGAAATTGACGTAGTGTTGATGTTTGGGTAGCTTCTATTTCTTTAATCATTAATATGGTTTGATTATTTTTCCCAATGAATCTAAGGCTATTAAGGTAATTGTTAGTTTTCATAGCTATTTAAAGAACAAAAAAAAATTACATGAGCTGAAGTTATTGTCTCCATATCATCTTTATTTAAGCCATGTGAAGGGTATTTTATTTACACGTAGTGTATAGTAACTTCATTCCACTGCATAAAAATAAATACACGAAATATTTTTTGAAACACCCAAAAAAAAAATCGAAAAATCTGAAAATTTTATTTCCATCGGTCTTGATACTACAGACAAGCGAATAATGTCAGCGAGAAATACCAAACAAACACACGAAAATCAAAAAGCTTTTATCGCCTGCCAGTAAAATGTTAAATATTTACATAATGCAGTAAGGAGTGAGAAAACAAGGCAATATTGAACATATCATATAAGAACCGTAGAAGCTGACGAAATTGTAAAGATATTTTCTCTATTGTCTTTGTATTCGCACTGAATTTTCCTTATAGAATCGTGACTACATATGGATAATAAATTAAGTAGAGAAGTAAATTGTCACTGTGCCGTATCATAGCGGACTAAAACGGTTTGCTGACAAAAAGCGTTTGCGGGCGAAAAGTGTCTGCGGACGAAAAATACTTGCCTAGAGAATAGTCGATTATTGATTCGGAAATTGAAAATTAGTACGTTATTTGTAGAGGTCGACGAAAAAATGTAATATGCACCTCGGCAAAACACGACGTCTTTTGTTTCCCCTGCTTGCTAGCCTCGGCTGCGCCCATAGAAATTATAAAATATATACTTACTCTTCGTAGGACACTGAAAAAGTGTTTTAAAATTCCAAATGTTTTCATCAATGCGCATGCCCATAACCAGTCTCCTAGCTCTGCAGCGTTGACAAATTTCAGAAAATTTTATCTTTGTAGTCGAGATTCTGTCGATAATAATCCAACATTACTGTGAAGCCTACCCAAATTCCCGTTGAATTGTTGGGATCGCGTGCAACAGTGTTAACAGTTTTCAATTGCCGCAGAGGAAGGCAGGTAGTTTGAGTTTGCCAGAGCCGGTTTGGTTAGTTTGGTGGTTAAGGCGATTTTTGTTCATTGTGAAATTAACCATTAACGTTATTGTGTTTATTTAGATGTGCTTTTCTTATTACTGTTGTTTACTTCAATTATTCATCGGTAGTGTGTATGTTAATGGTTTTCGGGTTTTTCTGTAGTGAAATTTTAATTTTGACAATGTTGACGTGCTTGGTTCTATGGTGTGGAAATAAAAGAAATATTCCTGGAATCCATTATTTTTAATAAGTACCTACTTGAATATGAATTATTGATGGCAAATCTAATAAATAACATAAATAGATCAGAAATAACTCCCATCTTTGATAAAACTGAGAATATTAATCCTTTCTTTACGTTTGGCCTATATAAATCATTTTAAGCTTGACGAGAGCAAGGCATGACATTTGGATGAGAGCATTGGGAAGAGATCCTACCGTGGAGCATCTGACTGAAAAAAATGTCATTTGCAGCAAATATTTTTCTTCAAACGATGTATAAGTATATGAAGGGTAGTCGAATGTTATTGAAACGAAATGCAGTTCCAAGTCTTTTTTTACGAAAAAATTATGAAGTTTCCATGCACCCAGTTTCCTATTTCTTATATTGAGTCACTCAGCTCTATAAACAATCCATTTATTATTACTCTTTTGTTTTATTTCTCATTTTATTTTACTTGCTGTATTAACTCACCGAAAACGAATGTATTGGGTATAACCCTTAAAATGTAGACCAACAGTCGACATGTGCTTCAGACTGTTGGTCATCATCAGTATGGTGTAGCCAAGTGCAAAGATGTGCATATTGCTTAACTAAACCTTTAGTTTAAATAATATAATTATGTTGAATGTTGTATCCTATTCCCTCCCCAGTTGTATTCCGCAGGATCAGTTCCAGTACCAACACTTCCTTCTTCACATCAATGATTTTTTGGGAGCTACCTCATATCCAGTAATCAGCTTTGCAGATGATAGTATTCTTCATACCTCTTTCTCTTCCAAAGCTCCGAAATCATCCAGTGAATACAGAACGGGAAAAAATCGTGAATGAAATAAATACGCACTTGGCAATAATAATTCTAGAATGGTGATCCAACAACTTCACTCACAAGCTAGCTCACTCCTCTGGAACATCGCAGAAAGGTTGGCGATCTGTCTGTGTTTTATAGATATTTCCATGGACGATGCTCTTCCGAAATATTATCAATCGTTCCACCGTTAGCGGTTCCTTCGAGACTGACCCGTCGAGCTCCAGTCCCCAGCACATCCATATGCCGTCATTAACCCAGAATATCAATTCCTGCCTACCTTCCTTTGGTTCTCACGATGTTCTCTGAACAATACAGGATGTTTCTGACCCGTCGAGCTCCAGTCCCCAGCACATCCATATGCCGTCATTAACCCAGAATATCAATTCCTACCTACCTTCCTTTGGTTCTCACGATGTTCTCTGAACAATACAGGATGTTTCTTTCCGTGGGAATCAGAACTTGAAAAGAATCATAAAATATATATTTCAGAAACGTCACCAATAGTTACCTACTCAAGATATATTTTTTCATTGTTATTTTATTCGATGAATTTCTCGAATATAATCAGTTTCACAACATAGGTATGCCCACCAAAACTTTTCGTGTCTCATAGACTGCCCGGACACCAACGTATTATCAAATCGATTTTACTCAATATCATGAATCATTTGAAAATCTCACTGAAACCCATCCTGGTATGAATGAAACTGGCCCTGATCATGCGCACTAAATAATGCATCGAACTTTTTACAACACTTTCGTCCCATTGAATTGGCATTCTAGAGTAAGTATATATATTATAATTTCTATTGCTGCGCCTCAGCTATCAATTTGCAGTCTCGACTGTTCGCGATCACCACGGAGTGGGCGACATCTACATTTTAAAATTCGAACATAAAACTCCGGGAAAACAAACAATTCTGCCATAAGATCTCATGTTAATAAATTGTTGATTATTTCTTTGTTGGACTATATTTGGTTTGGTAGTTTTGGTATTTTTTTGATATAATGCGGAAAGCATATCTTTGATGTGATAAGTGAATTAAAAAAAAACTTGTTCAGTGCCGTAGTGCAAGAATTATTCATCTTCCAATGTGTCCATGCACTCCTCTTTCAGAAACTATCTAAAACATGTGAAATTATAGATTAAAAATCGGGAAGCCAATTAGTTATACGAAAGATATTGTTTGTTTATAAATGGTGTAAATATTGCAAATATTTTCTAGATACGAAAAAAGTTGACATTGATGAAAGGTCAAAGAGGTCATTCCATCTCAAAAAATTACAGAAATTAGTTCATCGAAACTTTTTCCACTTAAATACTGAAATGTGTCGTCTAAATGAATTTTTACAACATGCATTTCTAAAGAGGAACTCAAAAGTTGGAAGATAGAAGTGAAAGTTCAATAATTCAAAAAATTTCAACACACAGATAATAGTAATTTACGTAACAAGTCCGGAAAACACTGTTTTTTTGGACGAGTGGACAAAATTCTAGGATGAGTGTAGCGAGTCCTGGAAGTCGGCTAGTCCAAAAAAAACTGTTTTCGGACGTGTTGCGTACACAATTTTTTCGGCAACCGTGTAAATTCCGAACATTTTAATTCTTATTTGTACTAAATATTGAAATTCGAACAGAAGATAGGTACTAACAAAAACATTCTAATTCTTATTTATATTAATATTTCTATTGAAATTCGAGCATTTCCCGGACTAGTCCGGGAAGTGATACTTCGGACGGTTGCCGAAATATGACATTTGCTTTGTTTTCCCGGAGTTAAGGAGCGCCACCTGGTACCAATGGTGATCGCGAATAATCTATTGTTGGTACATAAATAACTATTTTTCCCTCACTCAAAACCTATGACAACTTAACCGGTATCATTGATGAGCTTATGAGCACGAGTTCTAATGTAGCTTTGGATTTTAATCGAAAATGTTAAAAGAAGTTCCAAAAACGATTGCCCACGAAATTTTATTTTATCCAAACATATAATCGTTGGAGAAATGCATATTTTTCTAGTAGTAGTTGTAATTGTCATTCAACGACTAGAAATGTCGAAAGGCCATCTAAGGCCTTCAGCCAGATGTGTTCTGTGTAGCTTTTGTTACTAGCTTCTCCAGAGTAGCACTGTTAATTTGACAGCATCAACAGGGTGTTTCATTTATCTGAGTCAACAGTGAATGGTACGGGACTCAACCCTGTTGGGCTGCAAAATCAACTAATTTTATGTATTACAATTTCTTCTTTTTTTTTTTCAGAGAAATCTGCTTCAGTCTAGTGATGATATGTTGAACCGAGATATGGATAAAAGACTCCAACAAGACGAATTGATGGTCTTCGTGCCAACAGCGATTAATTACTTGATACAACGGCGGCCTACTGCGACAAACTTGTTGCATGCTGTCTTGCCTAATCTCTGTCACTAACATTATAGTAGATGAGCCTGGGTAAAATATTTTACATGCAACATTCTTTAGGAAAAAATGTTCTGTCTGTAAAATGGATGCACACCTACAAATAACCCTGAGAAGACCAGGGCCCTTACCGTTCAACGTACGATCCCAAACATGGTCAACAGTTGACTGAGATGTAGGTCGTGGTTTTTGTGATGGTAGAGCATTCATGATCTCCAGAAAGCTACTGGTAGAATTGAGGGAGAGCAAATCAGGCTTGTACCCACAGGGCTCAGTTCTGGGGCCACTAATATTTCTTTTGTTCATTAATGACATGCCTTCAATCATGAGTTCTGAAAGTCAAATTCTATTTGATGACGATACAGTTATAGCTGAAGAAGCTGCGAACCCATCAGATGTACAGATTGAAAAGATTTTTTTTAGTGGACCAGTTTACAGCCTGGTGTAGAACTGATAGATTAGTGCCCGGATTAGTGGTAAATGACAGAGCAACAATTTTCACACAATTCTTTGGTACAAAGACTAATATTGGGTAAATTTTTGGGTATACATAATATATACAGTGTCACACATAAAATTCGACGCACATATGGAAGTTTTTTTTTATTAACAAATATAATGAAAATTTGACTCCACAGTTAGTTTCTGCTTGAAAAATTAGTAAAAAACAGCTCCTTTTGTTTTGTCATATGCTACTCTAAACCTGTCAAATTTGACATTTTTAAAAAAATCCTCAAAAAATCTTTTTTTTTTTAATTCTGAAAAATGCTAAATGATAAACTTCCTCAGTTTCCGAATTAATAACTTTTATCCAAGGTATCTCTATGCCTCTATGCCAAATGTCACAAGTGTCATATTTCAATGTTTCAAATTCCTTCCGCTTTTTTATAACTGACATGTGAATTTAAATCCTCATGGCAGGAAATTATTACAAATTTTTCAATTTTAATCGATGACTTATTTTTAATTTGGTTCCTATCATCCCCTAATTTGAACAATAAAATTTTAACATGTCAAAATATTTAAGAAAAGTGTTTATGTTTAATATAGCTGACTTCTCTATAACCTCACCTCACCTCACCTCATTACTGATTGTAATTGTCATTTTTTCTTTTGTACACCAGTATTCCAGATGAAGAGAAAATTCATTTTCGAAAGCTAGAACTGAATAAAGAGCTCACACAATCTTAGTGTCTCTGACTGCAATACCTGACAATTCTCTTTGTCGATTTTTTATTGTCGGCAACATGAAAACTTCATTTTTCTAGATAAGCATTTTGAAAGACAAAATATTTTCACCATTGAAATCCTGCATATGATTTCTCTGAATTCGAAAAAATCCTCAATAAACTTTTTTATTTTCATCAGGGGTAATATAATAAGTGGTATGATTATTACCGATAATTTTTTGGAATATTGATGAATTGCAATCCCAAAGCTGAAAATACAACGAGTCCGCAGGACGAGTTGTATTTTCTTGCATTGGGATTGCCAATGAATTGATATTTCAAAAAATTGTAGGTTTTTAATCATACCACGAAATATATTTAGGACGACAATATATCGATTTGAAATAAAGAAAAATCATGTCACCTGGTAATTGATGCTTTACTCCTAGCCGTATTCAACGGAATACTCTTTTCTACGATCTCATCTATGATACCAATGGACATTATTTATCCCCAACGATCGCTCATATTGATAAATAAAGATAACTAGTCAAAACACATAAATTTGACGTTTTTAATTTAAATCATTATTTTCACTTGACAGATAGTAAAACAAAAACTAAGCAGGTTTATCACCGTGAAAATTTCACAACTCACTTTTTCAGCCAATCAAAAAATTGGTTTTTATTTAGTTGCCATGGCAACCCAAAAAATTTCCGGAAATTTTTATCCTCCTGGGTACCCTGGGCGAAATTAATAAGTGGAAATTTTTCTGTCAAATATTTGACATGTGATAGTTAACATTTTGCTTTTATGTAAAAATGGAATGTTATTTTTCATATGAAAGGAGATAATATTTCATAATTCCATATCCACTAAATATTTCGAATGTGTCTGAAAATATTTTGAGAACTTGCATTTCAACGATGAATAGGTCCATCGGTAAAAAATGTATATCAATCAAATCTACCTATGCTTGACTACATGAACTTAATATTCGAAACAATTTTATTCAACTTATCTTTTCGTGAATACTCGGCTGAAATTTGCAAGAATTCCTTTCCACATCACTTCCCAATAGACAATCCGCATGGACCAGTCAAAACTATTTTAGTTCTGCGTTTTGTGCAATGTAATTTTAGGTTAAAAATGTCGTAAAATGAATTTTCCTTTCTCACATACAAACACCGCCACTAATACCAACGCGTAACTGTCATTATATCAACAAAAACCATTCATGGCCCACTGATGTTACAACTTGTTTTCTCTCAGAATAATCTACAAGTCAGTTGAATTAACCACTAATTTAATATATTTTGGTGTGAAATTTTCTTACCGAATCCCCCGCGTGCTTGAATTAATTGCTGGAAATTTATCTCGTACATGAATTTTTTAAGAAAATCACCCTCGCGCTGCGCGACTCGGGTAATTTTCAAAAAATTCTCGAAAAATTTCCGGCAATAATTCAAGCACTAGGGAGATTACAAGTGAAAATACAGCGACAAGCTATATTTTCACTGTAGTTCCGATTCTATTCGCTGAATTTCAAAATTTGAAATCCACTGATTGGTTTTTAAGCAAGGAAATATATTGTCATGGAAAGAATTTTCATTTGAGTGGAGTGGAGGTTATTTAATTTCTAGTGGGTTAAAAAATAATGTACAGTTCAAAAAAATTCGTACTTCTTTTATACTTTTTATCAAGAATACCTACTACCTTAAACAATAATTACCTATACCTAATGGAAGAATAATTATCTGTCTGCTGGTAGTTTTTTGGTCTGGTTTGATTAACCTTAAGGACTATCATTATAGTTACGAAGTTTTGTTCATCTGAAAATGTTTAGTTTCTGTAATAATAGAGAAGTTTCACTTCAAATTGTAGGACTGGGGACTTCTTGCAGTTTCTTTAACGATAATAGCAATTGAGCGGATGGTATCGAAACAGTTTCATTATCGGCATTCACCTTGAGTGCAAAAATCGATTGAATTTTCCAAAATGTTGACCCCGAAAGAAAAGCTCTTCACAACAATGTAATTACTGCAAAAAAAAACTGCCACTAAGAGATTAGTGCCATTAATAAACAAATTTTGTTAAATTCGGAAAATGTAATTACAGCAGTAATTATCATTTTGAAGGTTTATTTTTTTGTTATCAAGTTGTCACAAATGTCTGTGATGATTAAATCTAGTGGTGAATTAGTAGGGGGTTTATGCCAATCCTGGACCTCCCCCCACCACTGACCTTGAGAGTGACCTTGGGGAATGACCTTCAGAGGATGATCTGGTTAGTGGTTGGTGACCTTGAGGGTAGTCGACATTGGGGGTTGATGACCTTGAAAGTTGGTGACCATGGATTTTGAAGGGTGAATTTGAGTATGGGCCACCTTGAAAGTGTGTAACCTTGATATTAATTGAGCTTGAGAGTGGATGACTGTTCAATTGGTTGACCTTCACTGTAGACCGATATCTTTGAAGACTATTGAGTAAGAGGGTGTATTGAAATGAATTTAGCATTGACATATTCGGTTGAAGTGACCTTGAATATTTTTCTATCTTCATTCATTTCAACCTCAAATATACCCCTTCCCTTCAACGATTGCTATAAAAGCTAGAGAGTAGATACTTACGAATTCAGTTTGCACCGCCCATAGTACCAGAGTGAGCCTTCATAATCAGTTTTTCCGAGTTGGCATCGAACTATAGTGCACCAAAAGGAACACATCGCAATTCAGGTGAAAATATTTTATAGTTTTCTACCATAATTTCTACATATTCGAAAATGGATACCCTAAAATTTGATTTTGAAAAAATAAATTCTGCTATTCAACACATAGAAACTCTAGAACAAAGACCTATAACATCACTAACGATCGGTAAAGCTTATAAAGTTGAAAAAATGGCAATGTATTCTACAAGATATGGTAAATCTATTCAGGTAATTCTGTTGGAAGATAATGTCAAATTCAAATCATGGCTTCCGAAACGAGTCACCGAGCAATTAACAGATGAGATTATTCAAATGATAAATTCATCAAAGTCCAAAGTGGTAATAACATATATAGGGCAGAGTTCTCAGGAATTTTCTGGTGCGAAAACCCGATCGTTAGTAAAGTTCGATGTGATAGAGTAAAAGTATAATTATAATATGTAAATTCATGGTAGAATATAAAATATTGTTAATCCACCTACTCAAAACGTAAGGTGAGTATGGTATAGCTTGTGATAATGATTTGAAACTGATAGTCACTATTTATTTTTCAGAACTTCCATACAAAGATGTGGATGCAATATTCCAGCGAGTTGTGGACAGAGGCTGTAGATATAGATTCTGCAATTGAAAGATTGCGTTGTGAATTGAATGATTTGAGTTGGGATGCACTACATTCGGCAAATTATGATATGAACATTTGTTTTGATGTTGAGGAGGTCCGACGAGTTTTGGAGCTCAGCAATAAATATGACTTTGGTGTAAAGTTGTGTAACAAATATTCCTATGGACTCATTAGTTTGGATGAGTATTGCAAGCAGATGATTGAAGCGGAAATGAGAAGATTTTTATCAGACCTGATTGCATATTTACCAGGAGATATAACAGAAAAATATCAACTGAGAAAAGACGAGTATAGCTCAGATGGAGAAGAAGGGAATGTGTGTCAAAGTGGTGAAGTTTTGCAGTCTACATAGAAAATTATTTTTAGTACGCATATATTAATATTCATTTTATAAATAAAAACAACATTGAAAGTATTTTTTTTTTATTTACTACTATATTATGATACATTCAAAATATGAAAAATAAGATACATATCAATAAAATATTATGATAATCCAATCTGAATTGAACCATTGAGTGCACTATAGCTCAAATAGGCATCGTGTAGTATAAGTGCATATACTTTCGTGTTGGCGGGAAATTTTGTCTTTCGGGTTTCGAACTCAATTTTGATGTCGACGGTGGATGACTTCATGGCATCAGGTTGATGGGAGCAATCGATGACGAAAAGAGGATTATTCCGGAAGCTTCCAATATCCATCATTGGTTCACTCATAGGCTTGTTGTAGTAACTGCGTTGGAAATTTTCGTAAGCATAGTAGGCTGAAGAGTCCAATTTTTTATCGAAATCCAGATTCCAACGTTCGTATGGAAATACTTCAGAATTCAAATATAAACGGATATTATTTATATTTGCATTAATAAACTTCGTCGCATCTTTTGAAATATTTTCGGAATGATCTGTGTCTTGGAACCCGATAATGATGAATCGAGGCCTTTCGAGGCTATTGGTAGTTTTCACAGCCCATATGTCTGAAGCTGTATCACGAAGTGATGGTAACTCATAAAGATCCCACATACGGTAGGCCATTTTGACTTTGGCACTACTATTTTTATTAATTCGGTTCAAGAGCTTCAATTTCTGGCGATCTTCTGGTACAATATGTCTGATTCTCCATTCTATTTTTGTGATTTCTAGTTCAGCATCGACCTCGCCTATGAATGAATTTTTGAAGGATCGAGCTATAATCAGAATGAGTTCCTGCTTAACATTCAAAATACCCTTGGTGTAATCTTCAGCGAATCCCATAATGTATTTTAGGGGCAGTTTGCCGCTGAAAAAATTACTTGCAGGATCCAGTATATCTTGTTTATTCTGATTGAGACCCCAACCTATTGGTAGTAAACTATTCTCATGTGTTTTTCCGAATGATACCATAGTTTTCAATGTGGTTGTTATGCCTGGCTTTCGTACAACTGCAACTTGTTCACCACCCATTTCGTAGCGGATTTCATCAAACAAGAAAGCCAGAGCATTATTGGAAAGATAACATCGTTTGTTGGGCTCTGAAGGTGTGAATTTTCCCTCGATATAAATGTAGCTATCTGCTATATCGAGAATTAGATCTTGAAAATTGATGGGAATTCTGATTTCGTCCGAATTCTTATAATATGGTGATCCATACGGCTTATATGTATGCTCATGCAAACTAATCAGGGAATGATCGAAAATTGGCTCTTCAAAAACTTCTAACATATCGCTTGTAGTGAAAGCGGCCATATTTTATTTCTTCTTGGTATTCCTGATCTTCAAGCCAATTGATTTCAGAAAGTTTAGATTACTAGAGCTGATGGTATATCTTGATTGTTTAACGGGCTCACGTGAAATGAATCGGTTTATGATTTTTCTCTTCTTTATATCAGCATGATCCTCAACCCCATTGTACATACACCGTTTCGGTTTCAATCGCCGGACATTATAACAAAACATCATTGTATTTTCTTGACAGAGGTCAATATTACAATTTTTTCAACTCCAATTTTATAATTATTCTTTCACCATTGAACTCGATCAGATGCCCACGATCGTCCAAAATGCGCAGAGTAATGTTGTCGAGATACTGACGGCCTTCGGGCTTGATTGGCATATAAATTATATTTCGTGGTTCCTTTGTGAGTTTGTATCCTGGCTCGACATCAATATCGAATTCGAAAATGCTGTGACATTCCTCACCATTCAAATACGCTCCAGAAGTGACGTTACAATCCACACGGATTATTCTCACATTATTGATATTCACAGGTAATGTTGATTCATGTGTTTCACCGATACTAAAGACCTTAGGCTCGAATCCTAAAAGACCAGCGATAGAGTTTTCATGTAAGAGGTTGATGTAATATTTCGATCGCATTTCACATTTCAGAGTATTGTTGTTTGGATGTAGGAAAAACACATCATCCATATTCTTTTCGGTGACATTTTCAGCCAGTTTCTCTTTAGATCTAATGGATCGCTGTATAACTTTATTGATTTCATCAAATTAGTTCTTTGGGGGGAGGTAAATCACCAAAGCTGTCATAGTATTGCACTGATCCTCCATTTTTTTTATATGCCACCCAGTGTGTTCCTGGGCCGTATCGGCTATCTAAATTAACTACTGCGGATTCACATCGATGCGGTCCTGAAAGTGGAAGATCGTCACGCATAAATACACCGCGAAAATTTGTAATTTTCATTTTCTTAGCGATTAATTTGATGTCAATGTCAGAAAGAGCTCTCCGGGGTGGCATATTCAGAGGTTTTTTGAATTCTGATGCTTCAAATATAATCCTAGACCTTTGCGGTACGGTTTCAAATACATTCCTTTGCCACTTTTACCGAGAGCAATAGCTTCCATGTACTTATTGTGGTGGTTTGACTCATTCAACTGGTCTCTACTAGCTCTTGCTGCTTGTACTGCTTTAGTTATACCTGCTGCTGCTCCAGTAAGAGTGCCAAGTGCTGATAACCCAGCAAATATTGGTATGAGTGGTAGAAGTCCACCAACTTTGGGAATTGGTATCACCCGAGGTGTACGAATTTTATTTTTTCCTCCTGCCTCTTTTGTGTATTTACGGGCTGCTTTCAGCGCGATTTGGGTGGCTTTTCTCAAATTATTTGCAACAATTTTACCTCCTCCTGCTTCACGTAAAACATTTCGCACCTTTCTTACAATGCCAGAACCGAAGGCTACTACCTTTCTAATATTTTTTGCTTTTTTCTTCTTAATTTTTCTCATAGCTCGAATATTTCCCTGTTTACACGGTTTAGTTGACTCGCATCCCATACCAAATCGACGCTTTCCCTTCATTATATTTGTAACCAACCAAGCAGAACCTTTCTCTCCAAGAGAAGCGTTTTTGTCTTTGAATCTGCTCCAAGCAGCTTCTTCAAGCTTCTGGTCTGCCTTGTGCCTACTGTTGAGATCCGAATTCAGTGAATAAGCAATATCGTGCTCCTTGCATGCGAAATCTAGTTTATTTATGCCGGGATCTCCTCTTGCCAACCTCTTATGTAATCTTGTTCCAGGACCACAGTACTGATAACCACCAGGTAGATGCAACTCAATGGGTAGTTTATTGATTAGAGAATTAACCAAACCTCTACCGCCCACTTGTTTACGTTTACAACCGTTCTGATTGAGTTTTGTCATTTAAATAAAAGATTCAGCGAAGCACTGCACTTATATAGTCTCTAGCTGTCGTACAATGCGCATTGTGAAACAGAAACAAGAGTTTAAAATTGATAATTTTGACGAAAAATTAAATGATGGACTGGGGAGGCACAGTGAACGACGCCATGGATCTCTCCTCCCATTATCAATTAGGGGTCTCATTATTGGACCTTCGAATTGTGGGAAGACAAATGTGATGATTTCTTTACTAACTCACCCACTGGGATTGCGATTCGCGAATGTGTATGTTTATTCAAAATCTCTATATCAACCCAAATATGAGTATTTACGAGGAGTGTTGAAGCCGATTGAAGGATTGGGATTTTATACTTTTGGAAATGTCACGTCTGGAATAGTAGAACCATCAGAGGCTAAACCTGATTCGGTATTCATCTTTGATGATGTTATGTGTGAAAAGCAAGATGTTATTAGAGCATATTTTAGTATGGGGCGCCATAAAAATGTTGACTGTTTTTATCTAGCCCAAACATATTCCCGTGTTCCGAAGCAATTGATCAGAGATAATTCAAATTTCATTGTAACATTCAAACAGGATGACATGAATCTCAACCACATTTTTTCTGATCATGTATCGCCAGATATGACGTTTAAGCAGTTTCAAGATATGTGTGCAAAATGTTGGAATGACAAATATGGATTTCTAGTTATCGACAAAGATAGAGAACTACAAGAAGGTCGTTACCGTAAAGGGTTTGACAATTTCATATATCTCTGATGTTTTTTAGATATTTGGCTCAATCTGAAGTTGAACAGGTCAGTGATACGTTAGCATTCAAAACGTCAATACTATGGACGAACAAAAAAGCGATGAAATAGATTTGAAACGGAAATTAATTGAGGCAACAGAGGCAGTTCGAAAAAAATTTAATTACATTAAAAATAACCGCATAAGCGACCAAGTGGCGCTTTCAAAAATATATGAACCAATAATCGAACCACTGAAAACTATATCATCTAATACGTCCAAAATAAATCCTTTACCGGTGGTGAGCCACTCAAAAAAATTTACCAAATCCATAGAGAGTAGTACCCCGCTCCCAAAATTGAATTTTATGGAAAGTGATGACAAAGATGTGAAATTTAATGCTGAAGAAACATCGATAATGCATACACCATCATCCTCAATGGTAACCACAGACCCCGAATCACCAAAGGTAGCGGACAGCAATGGGGAAGTCTCCAGCCATATTCAAAAGTTGTTATCTGGAAATTCTTCATATGATACGATATTCGGTGTCCGGTTAGACCCCATTACGAATAAGCTAAAAATGGGCGATTCCAATGTAGACTTTATTGAAGGAAGAATTGTATTCAGTAAAGATGGTAGGACCATTGGTACTTACCAAGGAACATCCAACTTATACAAGTTGATATTCATGAAAGTACCTCCGGGAAATATGTCTGCTACTGAACTGAATACATATGGTGACATACTCAGATTAACAAAAGCAGCGTATAAAAATCACGACCAAGCACAGGGTTTATTGCCTAATAAATGGAAGAAATATCAAAAAATAATCAAGCCATTATTATCTGTAGACAACACATTGGAAAACCTTTCTATAGGAGGTGCTGGAATAATGAAAATACCATCCCGAAAACTATTTGGTGGAAACAAACCCATAAGTTACATTTATTGGAATAGCTTGGATGAATTAATCGACAGGCTTCGACTCCTTTGGAGTTCAAAAATGGCTGGACATACAGGGCATGATAATGAAATATTATCAATAATAGAAGAATTGCGCGAAGAGGGTTTAATCTACTGAACGTGTATGTATATTATTTCCTGAGTGTGTGAATTATGTTCATTCTTCTGAAGATATTCCAACGATGAATAACACAATCGACAAATTTGGTCGTAGACGGGGTGGTGTGAAGGTGATTGTTGGAAGATCAGGAGTTGGATTCATCCTCACAGCAGATGGAAATTATAATATTCAGAATAAACGTCTGTGGAATATTGGTGAACCCTCCGACACGAAAGATGCTACCACTAAGGGCTATGTTGATGACCGCATAAAAGAGACTAAGGAGTTGACCCTGTCCGCTGTGCAAGAATCAGTATCATCAGTAATTCGTGAAGCGAGAGCATATTTTGATTCCAAAATTACTGAACTCAGATTTGTCATCGGCAAGAAGTCGGATAGCTCAATCGAGCAAATTTCCAAACTGGAGCAGTTAATCCATACTTTAGAAAAGCGAATCGTTAAAGTAGAGCAGTCAACAACCAAGGCTCCACCTAAACACTGGAGGACTGGGCAATTAGCTTTACCGCCTTCCTGGGAACCGACTTCTGTAATAGAGAGTTGAAATGAGTACCGCTAAAAGGCAAGTTGTTGAGGAACTGCATAAGCCATTTCGACGAAATTTTCCACGAAGGAAGACCATAATTAAAGGGTTTTCAGATTTATGGCAGATGGATCTGATGGAGATGCAGCCGTATGCAAAAGAAAATAAAGGTTATAGATATATCCTCATCGTAATAAACTGTTATTCAAAGTTTGTATGGTCAAGACCGCTGAAAAATAAAACGGGAAAATCCGTTATCGCAGCAATGGAGAGTGTGTTGAAAGACGCAAAGTATACACCGAAGAACTTGCAATCCGACCAAGGCACTGAATTTTATAATACAAAATTTTCCTCGTTGATGGCGAAACATCTGATCAATCATTATTCGACATTCAGTACTAAAAAAGCGGCAATTGCGGAACGAGTTATTAGGACATTGAAAAGTTGGTTGTATAAAGAGTTTTCAGTTCAAGGGCATCACAAGTGGTTGAAAATTCTTCCGCACATAACGGATCAGTACAACAATAAAATTCATAGCAGCATTGGAATGAAGCCCGTTGAAGTGACATCATCCACGAAACTGAATTTGTATAAACACGCCAAAATACATGCGAAATATAAAAGAAGTAAATTCAAAATAGGAGACGTAGTTCGAATAAGCAAGTACAAGAGCATATTCGATAAAGGTTATACAGCAAATTTCACAACTGAACTTTTTAAAATTGTTAAGGTAAATAGTACAATGCCTGTAACCTATGAGCTTGAAGACATGGATAAGAAACCAATAAAGGGCTGTTTTTATGAAATGGAGTTGAGTAAAACGAAGCAGCCCGACATTTACTTGGTGGAAAAAATTTTGAGGAGGAATCATGGGAAAGTAATGGTGAAATGGCTTGGGTTTCCCAACGACAAAAACTCATGGATTGATGAAAGTTCGATAGTATAATTGAATATCTGTATTTTTTCATCAAGTAGCCATAAACTGATATTAATTCGATATGTGAATTTTATGAGTTATATATTTATAGTGAAATCGTTGATATAATGTTTCTCTCATTACTATAAATGAATAAAAAATGAACAATACTTGGTGCAATTTTTTATTTTTCGTTAGTCATACAAAGTGTTTATTGATGTTCAATCACTTCATAAATGTATCTCCTTATTGGAACCACATGGGTTTTCCTCAACTCTTCCCGCTCGGCTCTCTGATCTTCGTTCAAACACCAGCATTTGAGCAGATGGTCTATTCTGTCTTTGAAAAAAAACCCGACACATTCACATAATGTCAACCCCATTCGACACTGTTCGCATAGGTTTTTCCAACAGTCTGTTTGGTAGCTGTCACAATTCGTACATCGCTGGAAATCCAAGGTCTCCTCTGCTCTGCAATCCCTACAGTCTTCTCTAATAATACCAAAGTTTGTGGTGTCCATTCTTTCACCACACTTTCGGCATTCCGTCCATAAACCGAACCGTTTTGTCACTTTTTTTGGAGTCTTCGGAGGGTTTATTCTTTCACACTCTTGACACAATCCAGTGCAGGTATTGATAAAACTCGGTGGCCATGCAATGTCACAGTTATGACATGACAAATTTTTATCAATCACTAATGGATACACTGCAATTTTTGGCTTAGAATCCCACTCTCTTGATGTCGACATATCTAGAAATGATGAAACTTGTGTGCTATAAAGAATCGCATAGAATGATCCACCTCATTCAGCGACCCTCATTATATACAATCCGATATACCCTCCACCTAGGTATCCTCCGAAGGCCTTGAAGTCCAGTGACCTTCATGTTGAGTGACTTTCAAATGACATTCGAGCACTGAATGACCTTCGAATATGGAGTGACCTTCGAATATGTAGTGACCTTCGAATATGGAGTGACCTTCGAATATGTAGTGACCTTCGAATATGTAGTGACCTTCGAACACCAAACGACCTTCGCATCTCAAACGACCTTCGAGCAACGGGTGACCTTCGAATTTGAAATGACCTTCATCCCCTCACAGTATTGGAAAAACCATATAAGGAGAGGACGAATACCACCTCTGCATCAGTTTCATTGAAATATCAGAGTAGTTCGTATTGAAATGGCAGCTCAACAAAATGATAGAATGAGTGTGTTACGAGACCTAGTGGCTATCGATATAAATCATGTCGAAGAAGATGCAGAAGTGGACGATGACATAGCTGAAGAAGTTGCAGCAGTGGACGATATAGCTGAAGAAGTTGCAGCAGTGGAAGTTGTTGAAGAAGCAGATGTTGCGGCAGAAGGAGCTATTGCAGTTGCCGCTAACGATGATGATGATGGTTCTAGCGAGGATGAAGGGATGTACGAAGATGGTCCTGATGTAGATGGTGAATATAGGTGCGTGTTCAAAAATATAAACAGTGTGAGGGATGTCGGTAGAAATATGTATTGTTCGATAATTTCATGCTGGATGGTTGTAACAACCACCGAGGATCGTAAGGTTCTATGCCACAAGTGCTTCATGCTGTACAGTGAATTAGTCGATAGTGGACATTATAACAATGTAGATCTGCATTATAAAACGGACTTCAATAATATTCCCGATTACGACTGTGTGGCTTGTGGAATGACTGTTTGTCAAGTGCGCCTAATTGACACTTGCCTGTTTTGCAATACAAGTTTTAAAAAAATATAATTTTACAGAGCGATTGCAAATTTCCGAATACTGGAATATGGCCCTGCAGACAGTTCCAGTGATGTGCATCGGTGTGGAAGTGTTGCTCGTGTTTCTGTTCAGGAATACGAACCGCCGGATGACATCAGCGATTGTTCAACAATTGAATTGGACTGGGAAAATTTACCAGATCAAAGCCATTGGTGGTGTCCGGCGCAATTGTCTGAAGAAGATGGCGGGGAAGAGGTTATCCGAATGGAAGAGGCATGCGATTGGACTTTTAGACTTTGAGTCGGGGTGTTTATATTAGATTTGTATAACGTATAGCATAATAATAGGGAAAAAAAGACTGAAATATATATTTTAAATGAAAATATGTTTCATTCATTTGATGATCGATAGCTCTATAGTGAATAATAGCTCAAAAAAATTATTCAAGTGGTATAAATACTACTAGCGTGTACATTTCAAAGAAACTGTGTTTGGAAATGTCTGATGTCACTAACTAAACATGTGAGATTTTTTTAAATACTCTGAAATTTCTTATATCTATTGCAACATATTTTCAGACACACATATAAAACATATTCGCTTTCCTGGGTGTATTTCAGCTTCAAAATATACTTTCAAACAGTGAGATATATATTTTCTAATAAAAAAGTGTATGTAATATATTAAAATGAAAGTGGCATACCCATCTGTGCATCAAAATGTTTAATGAAAAACTAGTGCGCATCCATTATTTCTAGCTATAGTTGGTATTTAACCAAAACTCGTTGTGATGTATATGAATTGTATCAAAATATAACCAAAACCTTCAACTGCGCATACATTTTTACCCCACATTTTGAAATAGCTCCATTTTGGTTTAATGCGCAAACGGGAGCTTACAGAAATGCGTAGTAATGAAAATTCATTTTTCGAACACTCCCCTGTTGTTAAAAATGCTCTCATATACACTTCATATCTTTCTTGAGTATTTTAGTTGGTTGGAGAGGGAATATTTCTTTGAAAATTGTGATATTTTTATCAGCAGCCATGTAATATAATACATAACGGAAGTAGTGAATCCAACTGCGCACCTATATATTCAATAAAAAACCTATGCGCATCCAGTTTTCTAGTCTGGAGAACATTTTCAGTGCATATATGACAGAGAATCATAGACATGTATGGTAGCATGGTTAATGCCACCCACTGCGCATAACTTTTCTCTGTCACTTTCCTGAAAGTTCCGTTTTGGTCGCATACCTAAACCAGTTACCTGACTTGTGCGCAGTTGATTTCCCCTCCCCCCCACACCCCCCCCTAATTAGCCCCTACCCCACCCCTGCCCTAGTGTGAGGCCATCCGAGTTCACCCACGTATCCAGTTTTTTTTTCTCGAATTGCTCGGAACGAGGGTCTTTCCCCCCCCAACAACTCCTCCCCCCTCCAAAACAACATTTTATTTTTTTATTTATGATTTATTACAAATACGAACATACTAACATACTAACATGTACTTAAACTTAATCTATCTTATTAAATATACACATTCAAATATTATTTAATGATAATATTCATTTTAATAATTACAATAATTAAAAACCAATTATGTATACAAATACGATATGAATATATACCCCCTCCCCCCTTCTACTTTAAAAAACACAAACCTTTATTTACACTCTAATACAAATACGAACACACTCAACTAACATGTACTTAAAATTTAATCTATCCTATGAAAAATATACATTCAAATATTATTAAATAATTTCGTATCAAATATCTTAATTATATATAATACAATAATCGAGGGAATTGGGATCGGAAAAAAGGATCATATTCACACGCAAACACACCTATACACACACGCACATATTCATTTCTCCATAAAAACTTTAACCTTCTCCTGCAGCAATTTAAGTCGTCTGCTCTCTCGATTGAGCGAGAGCTGCGACTTAATTGCTTTGGCCTTCAGCGTTGGCAAACTTTGCCTAAGCTGATTACTGTCACCCATAATTCGTTGCTGGCGTCCGTCGAGCTCTTCCAATTGTCGTTTCAACTCCTCCTTTCGATTTTTTATTTCTTCGAGCTCCGTATCGTACGCCAGCAACGATTTCTGAACGTCAGAGACCTTTGCAGCAGCTTCTCGATGTTCTAGATATGCTCGGGCTTTTTTGTTAACAAAATCCGAAAAAACATCTACAATTTTCTTATGTTGTTCTTCCGCATTTTGTGACCAAACACTGCCATCACTTCTACCACTTCCCAAAATTGGTGATACCGATGAACTTCTACCAGAAAACACTTCAGAATGATCTACCGATCGATTCGGAGAAGTGAAACCAACGGATTGCTTTGCTGAGATGGGACTTGCAGGTGACCCACTGGACACCGAAAATTCGTTGGAACCGGCTCCGTCATTTTTTGAGGCCGATTCCTGTTTTTTGGGAGAGTTAGCCGGGGCCGATGATTGCACTACCTCTCTTCCCAAAATTACCGGTGACGGTGAACTATCTTCGGAAGATAGAACTACCGTTGGAATCGGACTATCGACGGATTGTTTCGATGCCAGAGGTCTTGTGAGTAGTCCTCTCAGCAACGGAAATTCGTTAGACTCAACTTCGTCACTTTTTGTGGTAGACATCCTTTGTTTTTTGGGGGAGTTTACCGGTGTCAATTCTTTCCTTTTGGAAGACTTATTCAACGATGAAGGACCCGCTTCATCGTTGCTTATGTCTTCACATAAGGGGGCATATGGTAACAGAGGTGGGGTGAAGCCCTTGATGTCCGCGAAATATTTTTCCATTTCTACATCTCCGAATTCTTGCATATCTGCCACCGATAAGCTGGAATAATGGAAACTCGGTATGTCTGTGCTGTGAATTTGTTCAAAATCCAAATATTTCGATTGGTCGGTTGCTGTTTGTTCGGGTTTCTGTATCCTAACATCACTTAATATATTTATTTTTTGAGTCGAACAACCAGCAACCGAATCTTTATTTTTATCATCAACCGCGTCTCTAGTCTTTTCGTTAACCGCGTCTTTATTTTTGTCAATATTAATTGTACTAAGATATGCTAACGTTGCCAGCATACTAACAACCGACTTTCCACTATCCTGAGAATTGGGACTTTTATTACCTTTCATTTCGGTTATCCAATCACACCACTCTTTCACAATATCAATAAAAGCACGACTCACAACTTTACCAGTGGGAAGAACAGGGTACAATGATGCATCATGCCACCCTCTAGTTTGAGTAACCTCGCACATACCCTACTCCGAAATTGTACAGAGCCTGCGCACAGGTAGAGATATTGAAAAGAGACCACTACAAGGCCAAATTCTTTTGGGTCACCTTCATACACCCTGATCGTTCAAAGCAAAGGAATGCGGTACAGGTACCCACGCCTCGCTACCTGCTGCTAGACAAAATAAGGAATGCGGCATAAACTCGCATTCTTCAAGACTAGACCACTCAAACACAGTATGGTCGATAAGGACCTAAGGAATGTACATCGGTACAGTTTTTTCAAAACGTTGACTACAACGAGACGAAAGAATGTTATTTATAATGTCTATTCAGTCTATACATACACGTTAAAATTGAAAATATCTATTCATTCAATATGTGGATGCTATACAATATATTTTGAATATTTTTATGCTACACTATGAAATTAACATATATGAGTAGAAACAATTCGGAAATGTAATTTCAATATCGAATATTCATGCTTCGAAAATTGTGTTTTTTTTTTCTTTCGATATGAGATATTTCTGGATTATTCTCCAACATATAAGTGGAACCGTTTTTCAGTACCTTCTATGTCAAAATATAGGTTGGCATACAAAAAAAGGAATTCAAATATATGATATGAAACGTATCAAATTATTGGTTCAAATATTCGTGAAAACAGTTTCATAGCCAATTGTAGATGAATATTCCCTTTTCACGCTATCGGATGAATAATATAAAATTTGTTGAATGATAATTAAGGATTTGCGTTCGCTTACTTCGACTTATTCTGCTTCCAGTAATGAAATCAGCAAATCCAAATTGTTGACAGGTTGTGAATTATTATGAATCGCAGATTCCACAATGTTTGAACACCATAACAGATTTTGTTCGGGGTCCGTTTGATAAAATTCAATATCGTTGTGGCCCCACGGCAATGTTTTTGTGGTATTGGGTATAATGAACCGCTTGTCGTCATGGTGTGACAAAGCGACTTTATTTTTCATTTCAGTAAATATGTCGTGGGTATCACTTTTGAAACTATTCATTTTTCTAAGTATGGAACCACCCTTCTCAACAATATTTTTATAGTCACTTTCGTGCAATTGTTTGATAATGACTGACTTTTTGACGCCTTTGGCTTTCTTCAATTCATTTTTAACGGACTGAACAAAGTAAGCTTTGGCCCCAGTACCATAAAAACTGATAATGGGGTCATTGGGAAATTCATCTTTCATATTCCCCAGAATGGGTTTTGTAACAGGAATGCCAAAATCGTTTCCGATGTTATAATTGGAGGTATCGAATCTTTCTATATTTTCGATCATGAATTCGTAAAAGTTTTTATTTGCTATTTTCAATATAAAAGAATCTGTATCTGTGTACAGTAGTGAAGCGTCATTTCCAAAATTACTTTTTATGCATTTGTAGTAAAAATCGTACATTACTGTTTTTGATAAATCCAATATACTAAATCCCAAATAAAGTGGTTTATCGTAACACACTCTTACTTTTCCCATATGAATAGCGACAAAATTTTCTGTAAATATTGAACATGTTTTGAAATTTGGGTTGGAAATCAGACAATTAGCCCCCAATGACCTTTTTATATTCTCCCAATGAGTAACCAGTTTAATTTCCCTTCTATTTTCCACATTTTCCAGAGTTTTTCCATACACGGCATTGTTCATTAACTTGAAAAATTGTTTTTCGAATTTATTCAAAGCTTTATTACGCATTTTTGTATTCAAATCGATATATTTCTTAAGCCATGACGATTGCCGAAATTTCAAAACCCTATGTGTTTTCATAACCATCAATCCGTTTTCTATAGCTTGTTGAAGAGTTCTATAATGAACGATATAGTTTTTTTTATCTGATAAGTTCGGTATCAACTTGCAAATATTGGATTTTGAACCTGGTGGAATTATACTTTCGACTAGGAAAGGTAAATCCGAATGAGAATCATGTAATTCTTCTGGATAATGAATGTCCACTTCAAAAACATAACCAAAAGGAGAATCAGCAGAAATACTCATCACATCCAAATCCTGTATTTCACTGGGTGTCAACCAGGTGAATCCACCAATGGGCAAAGGTTGAGACATGCTATGACCATACAAATTTGTTGCATCCAAATACGATATGTAAGATACGTCTTTTTTGGCATCGTAGTTAGGTAGATATTCATTGTTTGCGACATGCATTCGGTCACTACATTGACTTATTCCACCACGTATACCTTTCTTGAAAAAATGTATCATGTCAATATCAGTCAAAAGCTCCAATTCAACTTTTGTGTATCTCAACATAGCGTCCCAAGATAAACCTGGGGCGGTATAATATTGGGCAGGATCCAATTTATAAGTGTTCAAACAAATCCTCCGAAAATTCTCGAATGTATCAGTTAACAGTAAAACATCCGATTTCAAGTACAGATCTGAATATTCTCCCAAACTTCGACATTCAAATAAATTCCATACCCGTTGTGCCCTATCATAGCATTCATCTGAAATTTGTTCGTCATTTAAGTTATCATAAAATTCTTCTTTCGATGGTAGATGTGTGATATCTAATTTTTCCATACAATCTACGAAACTGTATGGAAATACACCTTTCTGTTTCATCAACTGAAACTTTTCGACATCCGGAAAAAACTTTTTAGTGTCTATGAATTGATCTTCTACTAAATTTGCACCGAGATTCTGAAGTGACTCCGAAAGAAATTTATAGCTATCAATGAACCTTAATTTCATGAAATTATTCTTCAATTTTCCATCTTTACCCAAATAGCTGTGTGTGAAAAGATGTTTGGTGAATGAAATGTATTTTTCTTTGGTTTGTGGAATGACATCAACTCGATCGCCCTTGTCGAATAATTCCTTGATGAATAAGTGGCAATCATATCCGCTCATATTATGACAAATAATTGGTATAAAATTTGGAAGTTTGAAATTCAAATTACATTTAGAATGAGCTGCACCAAATCTCTTTTTTCCGGTCAGGTGACAATGATCTCTCACTTTGACATCACCATCTTCGAATATATTATCACATATGCCACAAGTCTTTGCATCAGAAAATTCTTTTTCTTCTGTCTCAGATAATTGACCCATTGGAACAACATTTTTTAGATGTTTATGATATATATTCTTTAAATCGTTTTGAATATTTGAGACGAATACTTTTGCAGTATCGACCCCTCGATACGAAAAAAATTTGTCGAATTTTTCATTGAAAGAACATTTTATGTAGTATGCAAACGAGTATGGTTCATGAATGTGAGTTCGGTTGGTGTAAGAGCAATCTGGATTCGGTTGACAAGAATCAATTGGTTTCAGAATTGACTCAAAATCTGCATAAACGACAAACGGAACTTTCATCTGCTTTTCGATATTCACAAATTTCAATATATTTTCAGGAGTGTATTTACCGAACTTGTCGATTTTCAATTTTTCAGAAGGTGTGGTTGTACACACATGATTGCAGTCATTTAATTGATGCTGGGTCAATGATTTTCCGTTAGCAAAATATAATAAACAACCATCACAAAAATATTTTTTATGACCATTGGCAGAAATTTGGCTTGAAACTAATTTTGACAAATCCTTAATCCAACAATAATGATTTTTTCCCGTTTCATTACTGATAAGTAAAAGATTAACATGCCTGGTGAGTCGTTGTCGTGAATAATGTAGTGGACCTACAACTTCATATTTCATTTTAGATTCCTCAAATTTTTTTTCCAACCCATATACATTTATAGAGCAATCATTGGCAACTTCGAATTTTGAAATTCCACTTAATTTCATCGGAAAATCTATACCTGATACATTCAGCACTGATTGAAAGGGTGGATAAGAAGACACTTCGGAAACCCTACGATCCGCCGGGTAAAGTGCTGATACCACAGCCCATGCAAAACAATAGTTATCCTCATTTCGCACATTCACCACACCTTTTTTCGACTCGATATAATCTGGCAGCTTTATATAGGAACACGCACCAAGAGGGCTATACTTGTTCACATTCATTTCTGTGAACATGATTTTCTTCAGGCTCCATCCTGCAATAGAAATGATTTTACATTCAAGGTATGAATATTGATTTTTGGGCAATTTATATACCTGAGTCACGATCTTCGAATTCTGTACTTTGTGCCGTTATTGTGTCGATGAATTCATCCAAAACAGCATTAAGATCCATGGACTGGTCAACTATCTGGTTCGGAGAATTGAAACACTTTACCTCGGATAATTCCTGGGTCTGCAGAATATGTGAGCTGAATAGTTCCATATTTACTTTCACCGCACTATGTATCTTCAACACACCTTGCAATAATGAAATCATTTTCTGTTTGTATGCATCAAAAAATGTTTTGTAATCCATATAGTTACTACCGCTCCCAATCCTATAGCTAACTATTCTACATTTGAAAGCACTTTTGATAATTTGCACGTCTTCACCCAATTGAATGCAAGAATTGGATCTGTGTTCGAGTGTTCTTCGATGTGAAACCATCTGACCCATTGGAACTGGTTTATTACAACAATCACAGAACTGCATATCGTTTTGCGATATGGGGCTCAATTTAGACCGTTTACTAGATGGCTCACCTGTCACCGCTGTACAGGATTGCACTTGATGGCGATGTAGATTATCACTGCGAGTAAAACTTTTTCCACAATTGCAAGTATACATTTTGCTCGATTATCGGCTATTCAGAAGGAACATGAGGTCTGAAACTCGTGTTTCTTTTTATATTAGTGGTTGAGGTGGAAGAGAGGGGATAAGTTCACTTGCCCTCAAGGACATTTGTATTCATGGCTTCCTTTAGTTACATGTCAAGGTTACCATTCCCCAGGGTCATCGAAACTCTCAAGGTCACCAACCCTCAAGGTCACTAACCACCAAGGTCACTAACCACCAAGGTCACCATCCCTCAAGGTCACCAACCCTCAAGGTCACCAACTCTCAAGGTCACCAACCCTCAAGGTCACAAATCGTCAAGGTCGCCAACTCTCAAGATCACCAACTTTCAAGGTCATTCACTGGGCAAGTGAACCTCTGAAGGCTATTCTCCAAGGTCACTCTCAAGGTCAGTGGTGGGGGGAGGTCCAGGATTGGCATAAACCCCCTACTTGAATTTTCGTATACATGAATTTGAAGACTAGTATGTATAATTTAATTTTTCCACGGTAACAAATGATAAAAAAAGTAATGGAATGAAAATATGTGAAAATCTAAACAAAAATCAACTTGTTTCAGAGTTGAAAAAAAAATTACTACTAACGTAGAAAATTAATGTATCAGTTAGGTACATTTTGACCGCAGAGTACATAATAGTAATGATAATAATAAATTATTTTATGGAAATATACAGCAGTAAGTATAATTATATTCTACCAAAAGGCAGGATTAATTTCCTGCAAATGATTACTTTTTCATCCAATCATACTTAAAAAATATTGAACTATCTCAACTTGATTCACGAACAAAATTAGGATCATCCGTAGCAAATTTCCCACATTTTGAAGAGATATCTAGAGAAGAGTATAACATTTCATATCATGAATATAATCACTGGAGAGCGATTTTGGGTTTTTCAGCAGGGTTATTTGATATTCTTGATATTATAACGAAATAACGAACCTCACCTATTATACAAGGCAGCAATTATAATGTGGCACTCGAAAGTAACGCATTAGTATGGGGATTAGTGCAATGTCAAAATATCGTATCTGTTTATTCCACTCAATCGAAATGGTTTCAGATTCTGCACCTCTTCAGTATTGGCGATAGAATGGAAATTCCATTTCAGAAAATACCTTCCCTGAAACCCCATCCCGCACAACGCACATACCCAAACACCCACTCCTGTCAGCATCCCCAATTTCGAAGGAAATCAAAATCATACCCACTCATCCGGAAGTGCTATCTTGACATATAAAGCGAGAAACAGCGGTTTTGTTCGTTCGTTCACTCTTAACATGGTGTAGCTGTCGTGTCTGGGTCTGTTTAAGATGCTGGAGAGGACTGAGAATGCATTTCTAATGGCATCGGTGCATGCATTCGTTATCTGGAGAGAGAGATGAAGAGCCAGTTGAAGTTCTCAATTACCGGTATTGATTCGAAGAATATTCAGAGAAAAGGCATCTGAAGTTGGGTATTAATTCGACTGAAATTAATCTTACGATTGAAATGTATGCAACAAATGAATAATATCTTTGGAATATCTTCGAGTGATGATATCGACGACTACTTGTTATAGTTAAAAGTGAATGGACAAAAATCATTTTGAGTTGTAAGGCTGCCCTCGAAAATCAGTAATGTCAGTTAAATGTTTCAGTAATGAACTGATATAATTGAAGAAATAGCTAATTTGTTATATTGAGATGCATCATACACCATACAAGAAATGAATATGCAGTGGAAAGCCTGTATATACTTTCAGATTTTACTTAATTCATCACAATATTTATTTGTAGTTGGGAAGACTGAATTTTCAAATATGCAATCATCAATATATTCTTCCTTGTTAGGTAGAGTATAAAAAAGTCGTACAAGGCATCGCACTAATTGCATTGTATTGCACTAACTAATTGAGCTAAAATAATTTTTTTCTACGTTCATGCAAAAAACAAAACTTTATTGAACTATATTTGGTGGAAAAACTGTCTCTTTATTGCACTCATCTGTCATTCTACTATAGCGTTCTGTCATTATGACAGACATAAACTTTCAAATCGACGCCAAATTTAGCCCATTTTCTGTGAGATTGTATTACGTTTTAAATAGTTGCATGTTTCATCATATTCATTATATAATGGACTATGAAATTACTAGAAAATGCAATTTGTTAAAAATAAAATTATTTCCTTCGAATATTATTTGAATTACACAAAATGTTTTTGAATTACTTTTAGCAGATGGATTTAAACAAATAATGTCTTCCTTACAGTTGAGTGCCACCTAAATGAAACATTTTCTGGTTTTTGCATGAACGTAGAAAAAATATTGTATGAAACTCGTGCAAAAAGAGTTTATTGCACTTGTTGCATAAATAACTATGAAAGCGCGTTACTGACAAAAGCAGTTTGTATTTTGACTCTACTTGTCAAAGTCCATAATTTAATTGAGATTGACAAGTGGCTCACAATAGCCTTTAACTGCTGTACGACTTTTTTATGCACACAACTGTAAACTGAATTAATCAATTTTTGGCTTCTCGTTTCGTACATCGAGCACTGCGATGGCCCAAAAGACATTGAATCATGTGGACAATTCATATTGGAGAGAAGTGTAGTTACAATATTACTGAAATTCACTCTACCCATCACACCAGTAGTATTTGTACCTGCTTCAAGTGTTCGCGAAAGGTTAGTTTGTTCTGGTTAGAACAGACAAAAAAACTGCTCAAAAACTGTATTAGTTTAGTTTGTTCGCGTCCAAGTGGTCAGTGTACGGAAAACAAGTCTCAATCCCAATGGGCACACGTACGTTTTTCAAACGTGTTATAAACGTGGCATTGGTTGAATAAACGTTTCTGGTTGAAAATTTTAACGGCAATAATTTAGTGTAATTTTCAACGTTGAAAGAATACGTTATAAAGATGTGTTTTCAACGTTACTTCCCCAACAAGCCGTTAGATATACGTTTAACAATCGTTATGTTGATTCAAAAAAAATTTTTAATCAAACTTGCTTTATGCGATTCATTTATCAATGTTTCTGATACTTTCCTCAACCTTTTATTTGGTCAAAACAATGTTGTTTTATTGAGTATCTTCGATGTTCAAAAAACCTGATTGAAAACGGCAATAAAGCGATAATTAGTAAACAATTGGTTTAATATTACGTTGTTTCACGCGACATTTTTTCGTTGAAAAAACGTTCGTTTTTCAGCCATTTCACAACGTTATTTCAACGTCCTTGTGCCCATCGGGAAATGGGTTAATAAATTCAATAAATAGAACAAGCATATTTTAGGAAAATTTCGGAGGTGTACGAAACGCGAGTGTACGAAACAAGTACAAACCGTTTCCCAACATTATATACCCACATAAACACCAACAAAGTATACCCAAAGGTATACTCTGTGCGAGTAGAGGACGGCTATTATTATTATTTGCCGTGGCGACATAATAATTTTTGGTGGCGTACTTATTCACGTTTAAGCTGTATGAAAACCTGGAAATCCTATATCTAGCACTAGACGGGATTGCCATCTAGGCAACTCACGACACCCTTGCTTTTCAACAAGACATGTGGTCGCCTATCGAGTCCAGTATACTTGAGAAAAATTCTCTCGCATTCCGGCATCGAATCGGTCATCGCTAGCTGAAGTTTCAAACTACCTGCGACCGCTAGCTAACAGACAGGAAATATTAAACTAACATAATATCGGAAATAAAAAAAAAACAGAAGACTTCCAAAGATATCCGTCAGTATTTGTTGATTGAAGTTCAATATTGCAATAAGGTGTATAGTGATTATGTTTTTACTTTTATCGTAAATCGATTCTGTTCAATATGCCGCGAATATTGGATATGGTTGTAGATATAGGCGAAGAGCCGACCGCTGAAAATGGCAACTGATCGGTTAAAGGACATATTTTATTGGAAAAGGTAGTATTCAAATAGATGAAAATAATGATATAAGAGCCTTAGTCCCCAGCCAGTCACTTGACTAGGCAACCATTTTTTGATTTTTTTAATTCTGGTATAGTTGCTTAGCTCATTGATTAAAGCATGATTTTGGCATCAAATGAAAGCTTGCAGTTTTTAGTTTTAGAAAAAAGATGGTTGCCAAACCTCTGACCGTTAGAAATTTTGGCAGCCCACTTTGAAGACATACTCCATAAGAAACTCTGTAAGAACGTTATATCTGAATTCATGAATATCCCATTAAATTTTACCAACTTATTCTTATATTTTGAATATTTGGGAAATGAAATTAATTGTTTCCACAAATAATTTTTTATTTAATTATCACGTACATAATTAAAACAAAGTCAAAATATAGAAAATATAATTAAAACATGGAAAGGAATTGGAGATAAACAAATTTTTAAAATAACTATTTCCGTGAAACTTCAACTTATTCAAATACAGGTAAGCGCGTAAACTATAAACTTTTACTTTTCTTTATGCGCAGATGCGCAAAGTATAATGTGGTGTATTTTGTTCTCTTAGGTTGGTACATTCGTTAAAATCAAATCAGACGATACAGTCAAACCTTCATGGTTCAAAGGTGATCCAACACCTCTTACAATAGAAGATATTTTAAAGCATAATATAAACTATAACAATGATGAAGAAATTGATGAGTAGCATAATTTTGATGTTACAGAGGAAGAACATGAAAATACATAATTTGTAATTAGAATAAGTTATTTATTGTAACTCATAATCTATTATAATAAAATTTAAGTCTAAATTATAATATAATTTTAAATATACGGTACAAGTATATAAGCTTATATTCTTTCAATATATGAATTGCTTGATTTAATATGTTAATTGTTTCCCTAAAATTTATTTCCTACGTTGTAATTATGTACGTGATAATTAAAAATAAAATTATTGTGAAAACAATTAATTTTATTATTTATATCTTAAATATTCAAAATTTAAAAAATAAGTTGGTAAAATTTAATGTGAAATTCATGAATTGAGATACAGAGTTTTTTATGGAGTACGTTATAGTGTACACTCGGGTTGTCCGTCATTAAAGTGGGCTGCCAAAATTTCTAACGGTCAGAGGTTTGGCAACCATTTTTTTTCTAAAAGTAGAAACTTCAAGCTTTCATTTGATGCTAAAATCATGCTTCAACAATGAGCTACGCAACTATATCAAAATAAAAAAAAAAAATCAAAAAATGGTTGCCTAGTCAAGTGACTGGCTGGGGACTAAGGCTTTCATAGTATTTATTGTTTTTATCTATTTGAATACTACCTTTTCCAATAATATATGTCCTTTAACCGATCAGGTGCCATTTTCAGCGGTCGGCTCTCGGACTAATAATTCAACACCAACAATCGAACAGTTACTTAAAGCAACCCTTACAAGCAACCATTACAAGCACCCCTTACAAGCAACCCTTACAAGCAACCATTACAAGCACCCCTTACAAGCAACCCTTACAAGCAACCCTCAGAAATTCCGTGCGATCTAGCCTGCCGTTATCAAACGAATTTCCAGCTTGATGCATGTTTTTTCAGGAATGTCTGATACTCTGCTCAACTTTGGTAATGATATATGAGTATTTTTCAGTTCATCACATAAATATATTGAAACAAAATAAAATTGATTTTTATCGGAAATGTCGTACTTTCGAGAATAATAAAAATAGGACGTCGCGACGTCTGCAATTCGTTGCGTCTGCCCAAAATAACACGGTTAACTTGCAGCACTAAAAATAGTAATGGTGTTGATTTCATTTCCGAAAGCATAAGGAATGTAAAGAGTCATGATTATTCTAAAACTTCAATTTAAAAATAAATTATTCTAGTACCAAATCATGTTTACAATTATCAAAAGAGTTGAACAACAAAATAATATCAATATTTAATATTTGAATTCATAAACAAAAACACCGATAGCCATCACGAGCGTATGTGAACTCCAGGCAACATCCAAAAATAACAAGTTGAAAACATTTGATTCAATTAGCTGTAACAATAAATTACTATCGTAATTGAAATTTGGTACACTGCTTTATGCTATCAACAAAATAAATTTCCATGTTCTGTTTGATGCTATCTATATTTGATGACCTACGATTTGTAAAATATTTGGATTTTAGCCTTTTGTTATTGAGTTGAATCGCCAATAATTCACACCCATTTTAGAGAGAGATTATGAAATAATGTTTGATCTAGATCAAGAAATAGGTTGGATTTCGCTCATAAATTATGTGTTTCAGTTCCCAAAATAAACACGGTTTTCTCCTTCAAGCTGATGTCTTTTCACGTACGACATCACGAACATCTCAGTTCAGATAAATATACGCGAAAAAAGCATTATTTCAAACACCCTTCAAACAAGATATGAAACAAAAGCTAACGTGTATCCGAGAGATAAGTTTATACTTTAAAAACAAAAAATATGTTTCCCCGAAGGAGAAAGTGTGTTTTTACCTCAGTGGTGGATATACCAAAGTGACAAATCGACTTTTAAATGCCTCTTGGGAAAAACAGAAACGAAACAAAAACGCAGAGAAGGATAAATCTTTTTGCTCGATTACAACAACGTTTCAGCTGAATTCACGATCCGCCGATAAGACTTTTTTTTAAAGAATTTCAACTCATAAATTATGAAAAAGGGCAGAGATCGATTGACTGACTTTCGAAATAATCGAAACTAATTCAAGTCTCATGCTTTCATTTGTCTTTATGAGGTTATATTTTTGAAGTTTCTATGAATATCGGTTGAGAACTATTTTCTACATCACCCATAAACTTATCTAGTAATGCAATTACCAGCGATAAATTCAACACCTTTTAAAATGATAAATGATATTTCAAATATCTTCCTCTCTACCCGTCTTGATCTAGTCAGTATTTCAGATTATTCTATACACCGCGCTGATCGACACAATAAGTCGGAGTTGGCTGTTGCATACTGGGTGAACTATGACTCATTGCCAAAAATAAGATGGTGTTCTAGTTTATCATGTGGAAACACGCCTGTTAAATTTCAGAATAATTCGAAAAGATTTATTACATTTTTTCGTTAGCCACCATGCTTAGATGCACTACTGAATCAATCGACCATGTTTCAACTCTCTGCCTAAGATCTCTCGATGTTCTCACGCTCATTACAACTGATTACGCTGTCTGTGATTTTTAGTCTTTCCGGAAAAATTATTTCGAAGTATTTTCGTTAATCGTTCGTTCGAAAGGAACTGATAGACCTCTATGAATCGAATGTGATATGTGCTTAAAAGATACCAACTTCATTCAATTCACTCTTCATTTTGTGCTATAATAAAAAAAAAAAATTAATTTACAATTGGGGTCTTGCTAAAACTTTATTTCTAATCACCAGCCCCAGTCCCACGTTTGACGAAAGATGAGGAACGGAGGAATACTGATTCGGATTGTCCATATCCAGAGGCGGCGCTTTCCTACCAAAAAGTAATTTTTTGGTTCAAATTTCCATATTTCACTTAGTTCTCCACCTCTTCTGTTGTGGAGAGCACACTGTATAATTTTTCGTATATCAGCCTGTATACATTTTCGAAAAAAATCTCAAACAATTTCAAATTTCATCTATAAATACCTATTTGCCTGGAATCGACATTTTGACTCTGAAATATAATGCCCAGCCAAACTTCGAAAATGACCGTCTTACCGAATTTCTATTCATCTATTTAATGATCATATCGTTGTCATAGGAGACATCAAGCCTTTCAACACAACCTGGCCAATCACAAGCATCCCGGATACATTAAACTCCACTACAAACGGCATGTCCTTTATCCATAAATCAAACTGAAAAACTACTGTAGAACCCAAGGGCGCCGGCAAGAACCGGCTGAAATGGCGAACTTAGGTGTGGAAATTGGCATCCTGGAAAAGGTAAGAGGAGGAACCGAAGGTACCCCCAAAGCAGAACTCTACAGGGAAACCTCAAAGGAACCCGATTTTACGGATGGAGAAACCTACACCATAACATAGAGATGCTTACGTCCATCTGCGTGATAAAAGAAGAAGTAGAAGAAGAAGAAAAAGAATAAGAATAAGAGGAATAAGAAGAATGAGAAGAATGAGAAGAATAAGAGGAATAAGAATATAGAACATAAATGAAGATTCTCTAGATACTAGAACATTCGGAACTAATGAGCTGGAAGGTTCTAGAATGAACTGAAAAAACATTACCACCAGAGAATGTTCTCGGAGCTTTTCGTCCAGTCTTGGTCCTCATTATTGAAAACTGATCGAAAAAAACAATTCAGTTGAGAAAAAGGAGGAGGAGAAATGGTTGTGGAACTTTCTGAAAACCTCTATAATAAAAGAAAGGAAACTGAATGTTTCAGAATTATCTGGAATGTTCTGGAAAATACGACAAAACAATGAAATTACAAGAACTGAGTCTGCTGAAGGTTCTAAAATGTACCGAAAAGACACTCAAATACATTTTTACCAAGGCAATGCCACGTGTTGCAGCTGAGTCACATACGAAAATTCGACGAAGACTTCTCAAATGAAATTCGTTTTTTAGTATTACGACTACGTTCGTTGTGATTTTCTTTAGACGAAAAGGGAAACTTCTACTGAAAGATTAAGTGTAAATTGAATTTCGCCGCCATATGCAGGTCACTTTAAAACTTTTTCGCATCGAGCCAGTCCTCGGCACATCCGATGGCAAGACAAAGTAATCGAGCTGTCTAGAATAAACTGAATTAAAGATGGCACGATAGAGCTATTCTCTCACGGAATTCTAAACAGTATCGATTCGCCCGCGAGAGAGAAAGGAAAATTCAAAATCCGCACATTATAGCGGGCTTACCTGGCCTCTGTGTGTTCCCGGGCACCATTTTCCCGGTTCTGTAATATCGCCCCCGACAAAGTTGTTTGCTCTCACTCCGTATTTACTTTTGAAATCAAACAAAAGTTGGTCACCAGCTTACCACAGCCTGCTACTTACTCGCTGCTTTCTGGTGAACACACTGCAAAGTTTTAGCTTTTATTATGTTTGTCCTGCAAATTGGGATGTGCGGTATTTGACTAAGTGGAAGAGACTATAAAACTGCCAGAAATCGTCCGACACCTTGAGAAGTGAACACATGTAGGTACAGTGTTTGTGTCACTACTTGGAGCTGAATACAAAGCGAGGAAAATATACAGAGTGGTCCAACGAAAAGTATGCACCTAGCTTTTCTCCTTTTTTTGGAATTCATAGCAAATATACTCGGACACGTGAAGTGTGCCTTTGAGGGGGACACATTTTAGATATATTTTGCAACTTGTGTCTTTAACCCCCTAGCAAGGGGGTGTTACAACCCCAAAATTTTAAATGGAACGTGAGGTCGAGTGATATATCATTTGAACGGGCATAAAATTATCTTTCCAATGATACCCTATTTGTTAAAATTTACTGAAACAGTTAATGCGAAAACGGCTTTAAGAACATTAACCCGATAATTTTGGTATTAATGAAAAATACAAATCAGTTTTGGCTACTAGGAATCAGGATAACGACAATTATTTCTAAATTACTTCATTTTGCCGAAAGCAACATTTCAATGATAATTTTTTGTTATCACAACTAAATTCCCCATTTATCGTTTATGTGATTTTGTCGAAAACGACTGCAGATAAGTGTAAGAAAAAAACTGCAGATATGTGTAACATTTGTTTTACATATGAGTACATTTCATTTTAATGGAGCTTTGAATAGGAATAATTGCCGTTACTGGGATGACAGTAACCCATATTTATTCCGTGAGGTTCATTCCCAGGCCCCTCAAAAAATAAACGTCTGGTGTGGCATATTAGGAAGTCATATCATAGGACCACTTTTCATTCCTGAAAATTTAAATTGTGAAATCTACCTAAACATGCTTGAAGACGCAATTGATCCTTTCATCACACAAATAATAGAAGATGACCTAAATCATAATGTTCCCCGGACAGTGGATTGGCAGGAGAGGCCCAATGGAATGGCCTGCCAGGTCACCTGATTTATCGCCTTTGGACTTTTTTCTATGGGGACACTTGAGAAATAAATGTTTTGCTACGAAGCCCGAGTCCATAGAAGATATTCGCCAACGGATTATAGCAGAGTGCCAAAGCAAAACAAAATCTGTATTATTGTATGGAAGCAAATGGGTCACAATTTGAACACTTGTTGAAGTAACATTTCAATAAATCAATTTAACAGCTTGTTTTTTTTTACAAAGCACTATTACAAGTAACACATATTGAAAAGTACTGAGTACTACTTGTACATGTTTTAATTCCTAGTAACCAAAACTTATTTGTATTTTTCATTAATACCAACATTATCGGGTTCATGTTCTTGAAGCCGTTTTCGCATTAACTGCTTCAGTAAATTTCAACAAATAGGGTATCATTGGGAAGATAATTTTGTGCCCGTTCAAATGATATATCACTCGACCCCACGTTCCATTTAAAATTTTAGGATTGTGACACCCCGTCGCTGAGGGGTTGAAGGCACAAGTTGCAAAATATATCTGAAATGTGTCCCCCTCAAAAACAAACTCCACGTGTCCGACCATTTTTGCTTGCAATTCCACAAAAAGGATAAAAGCTAGGTGCATACTTTTCGTTGGACCACTCTGTATAAATATACTCTTATTTGATGTTTTACATGCGTCAATCTCCTCCCTCCCCTTCAGACCCCCTCTCCGGATTGTGACTAATTTTACCCAGTATGGTCATGTTCTACATATTTAAAAATGCAAAAAGTGACTCAATTCACCTTTTTCTAAGGTTTTTTTCTAAGCTTGAAAATAATTTAATGTTGAGGCATAAGAATAAACAAGGAATTCCGATTGGCCATAGCACAAAAACGATCAAATCGGTAGTGGAGTCACCCAGACAAGTGAACGATGAATCAAGTTTTTCTTTGAGTTTTCAAATGTTTATTACATTAAAAATTAAAAATAATAATAAAAATTATTAAGGGTCTGCTAGACTCTTTGTAGGCGAAAAAAAAATCTAATTTGTAAATTAATTAGATTTGTCAAAATTGAATGAAGTTCCGGATCGTGTACAAGGTTGCAAATTTGTGAATGCATCAGAATACATATTTTCAAAAAGTTGCATAACTTTTGCAATTATTTCGAGACTAACTTGATCAAGAAAATAACCACGAATTAAGAAATATATATGTTCCGGTCAAGGAAAAAGGTTTGAAATTTACACAAGTGTTCGGAATTATTTTCTGATGTATCTGTCAAATTTGCAGAACTTTTCCAATTTTCTCTTATGGTACATCAAAGAAAAACATTATAGGTCGATAAAAAAATGTTCCGTACACTTCAATTGGTTGCAAACTTGATTTGCGATATGAAATAATGAAAGTTTGCAGAACTTTTGGAATTTTCTCAACGATAGTATACAGCATAATTCAAGTTAATTGACATTTTGACAACACGGAAAAAATGTATAGTGATATTTATAATAATTTCTGGTACTATATGTGACAGCAATAATTTATACTAACGGTAAACATGAATCATTTCAACAATTCATTGGTATTTCACCACTTACTATCCAAGTTTATAGGTTAAAGAAATCTGCATGCATTGTTCACAATAAGCTTGTCAAGAGAGAAACAAGATGTCCTGCACTACCAGAACGACGCTTATTGCCATAATCCTATACAATAGGAATAATTGGGTCGAAAATTCATCAGAAAACAACTACTTTCCTGGCTAATACCATGACGAACGTTGAATTACATCTAATGATTTTCCGTGCAGAGTCCTACAAGGATGTCTCCGCAATTGCTAGTTGCATGGAAATGTTCATTGAAACATTTGGACCACCTATAGATCGATTTCTGGGTACTTGTCCTCATCAGTATAGGGTAGGTCTCTGCCGACAATAACTAATGTCTGCAACAAATGATTCAACAAAATCTCCATGTAAAGGCAGAAGCTAAGACACCGCCTGGACACCACATGGAGATTTTGTTGAATCGTTTGTTGCAGACATTAGTTATTGTCTGCAGAGACCTACCCTATACTGATGAGGGCAAGAACCCAGAAATCGATCTATAAGTGGTCCAAATGTTTCAATGAACATTTCCATGCAACTAGCAATTGCGGAGACATCCTTGTAGGACTCTGCACGGAAATTCATTAGATGTAATTCAACGTTCGTCGTGGTATTAGCCAGGAAAGTAGTTGTTTTCTGATGGATTTTCGACCCAATTATTCCTATTGTATAGGATTATGGCAATAAGCGTCGTTCTGGTAGTGCAGGACATCTTGTTTCTCAAGTTATTAGGGTTACCAAAAAATATTGTAATTTTTATCATGATTTCTTGAATATACCACAATGTTCTTCAGATTTTTTTCAGTGAATGTTGAATAGTTTGAAAGGGGTAGAAAACTGAGACTTACTGCTTTCTTGATGTACCAATCACTTGGCCAAAGTTTTATAACTTTTGAAATTATTGTTAAATTTGACTTCCTTGGCACAGTGGCACATAAGTTCAATTGTAGTCGAAAAAACGCCCGTGTACAAAGCATCAAAGTTTATATAGTGTGACCCATTTAAGATGGAATCACCCTTATAAAACTTACATTTTTCAACCGATTGGAATGATTTTTGTTTCGTTAGGTAGACATCCACGAAGCCTACTAGCACACAAAATTTCATGAATGAATCCCCATTTCCAGTGCCAACTAATTTTATTTTTCAAGTTAAAAAATCTAAAAAAATTACTAGCAATTTTTTCAGAAAAAATCTGACTACACCACTGGACTAAATTGCGTTGAAATGCGTCAATTAATAAAAAAGTTATAAGGGAATGAAATTTGAAAAATATGCCGTTTAATTAACCTACCAATTCAATTTCAGAACTTTAATAAAAACGTCGACTACACCACTGTATTGATGGTGTCTCGAAATATCACTGACTATCATTTCATTGAAATCTGTTAATAAATAAAAATTATCTTATAATTTTTTTATTAATTGACAGATTCCGATGAAATTTTGACTAGTGATATATCGAAACCTCCTTAATACAGTGGTGTTTGCAATTTAGTTCGGGTCATTTTCCAGCACTACCGCTGGAAAAACTTTCCCATACTTGTGGGATATAATATTGTCATAAAATGTAAGTGGTTGATGACAAAATATGACAGTTTTAGCTTGTTGCAGCAGAAGTAAGGATTTAAAAGTTGAGAAAAATGAAAATATAAAAATGTATTGCTATGAAAATCAATACACTTGTGTTCTCGATTGGATACTTTGGTTCGTAAATACGGTTTGAAAAAGAAGAAACATCAATTTGGGCCTAGTTTCATGTTTTTATTTCGATCAAATACTTTTTAATTCACTATAGATAAATAAAACACATAAAAATTCGATTGAATCCGAAGTGAGTACGAGTAGCGAGGTTGCTCAAACACATCAAAACCAATGAATATTTTTTTTATGACCAATATGTACCAAATCATATTGTCTCAACCTTTAGCTTTAGCAGGGTAGCTGAGAGGTATATCGATCGATGAGAAAATATTTACTTTGTAGCTTTGTAGATTTTATTTTCCGCATAAACGTATCAAAATTTTGGAGTCCCTACCAATACGAATTATGAATTCTATGATAACAATTTGGTATTCACAATTTACAACTAGTTTATTTTCAGGCAACCATCGATCGAGTTCGCAAAAAATAGTTTGGGAGATATTTTTAAATAAGAGCTGTATTTTTATAATGGAAATATTGAATGATCACTAAGCTTATTACATAATGAACGAAAAATTGTATTCAAAATTCTTGTTCATGTCAGGCGAAAGATATTTCGAAATTTTCCAAAATGATTTACACCTACTGCACCTGAACTTGAATCAGACGTTGTGAATAACTTCTCATTTTATAAATTTTTTCTCGTTTGAGGTTGTAAATAATAAACAACGACCATAACAACCGGTGAGTATAACACAGCCTGCTCCGTTACACAAATAAAAATATTTTCATTTAATGTGATTGTGGATAAAACGTTGTATGGAATGCGCGTTTTATTCTCTTGAGAAAATTAACGGTGTCACGTTTAAAATTTTTGCGTTGGTAAAATGTTATCTCAAACACTTATACAACGAATAATTAATATCAATTACGTTACAAAGGCACTTAATTTTATCTGCCTACAAATTGGCGAACTTATAGTAGACAGAAATCTGTGTGGTGAAAACGTCGCTGCTGAAAGGTGCAAGAATATTTTCTTTTTTACAAGCTTTTATTTAGTTTCACCTGTCCCGGTGCATCTCTCTCTCTCTGTATGTGTGTGTGTCTGTCTGTAATCAAATCTTGCAAGTTAAATATAACACACTTCTAATCGTCTGATAGATTTGAAATTTGGCAGGTGCACATAATTCTGGTGACAATGCATCATGACATTTTATTAGAGAAAAAAAATGGCGGCTCCCGACGAGTTTTGTAATAATTATAATCCGATTCTATTCAAAATTGTTATCAGGAGGTTTTTTTGGTGGGCGATCATGATTCTACTGTCAATATTGAAAAATTCAAGATGGCGGCTCCAATATGGCGGACGAGTTGTGTAATTATGATCGAATTCTATTCAAAATGGTATCTGGGTGTTTTCTGGGTCGGAAATTACGATTATTTTGTCAAAATTGGAAAATTCAAGATGGCGGATCCAATATGCGGACAAGTTTTGTAATTATGATCCGATTCTATTCAAAATTGGCATCTGGGGATTTCTTGGGTTGGAAATTATGATTATTTTATCAAAATTGAGAAATTCAAGATGGCGGCTTCAAAATGGCAGATGATTATGATTCGATTCGATTCTAAATTGGTATGTGGTATGTTTTCAGGGTCAGAGGTTATGATTTTTTTAATCAAAATTCATAAATTCCATATGATGGCTACAACATGACGGATGAGTTTTGGGATTATGGTCCGATTCGATTCTAAATTGGAATGTGGGGGTTTTTGGAGTCAGAGATTAGGAATTTTTCGTCAAAATTTATAAATTCAATATATCGGTTCCAAGATTGCGAGTTAGTTTTGTGAGTATGGTTCTAAATTGATATGAGGGGGTTTTCGGGGTGGAAGATTATGGATTTTTTGTTAAAATTCATAAATCCACGATAGCGGACGAGTTGTGTAATAATAGGAATATTTAGGAGGCCCCTTCATTGAAAAGCTAGATAGCTCAAAACTCACAGGAAACTGCCCTTGTGATAACCATGCTTTCTCTGAAATCCATAGATGAATGCGTACTAACTAAAAAGTACAAAATAAAATAATATTGAAAAAAAAAACTTTTTAAAGACGAGCTATTATTCGAATGCTAAAAATTAAAAAAATATTTTTTAGATCTGAGTTACAGATTCAAAAGCTTTCCGCTTTCGTAATCGAACCGAAAACTTCAAGCGGCAAGCTTTTGAATCTGTAACTCTCATCTAAAAAAATATTTTTTACTTTTTAGCGCGTTTAAATAAAAGCTTGTATTTAAAAACTTTCTTTTTAGTCTATTTTTGAAATCAATTTATAGTTGATTATTTTGTATAGGTGAACAGTCTAAACAGAGTAAGGGCCCCAGGGACCACATGAAATCATTTGTTCTTCACTTGTGGTTTTGAATTAGTACCTGGTGTTTTCTTCAGTTAAATATGATTTCATGAGACTGTATACTGTACCTCTCACATCCATATCCTCCAAAGTTTAATCTTTCATGAAAGAAGTCCATTTCTTGGCGATTCATCCAAGATTTATAATAGGATGGAGTAATTAAAAGTGTCGAAGGCTTTTGCTAAATCTACGAACAATTCAATAAAAAAAAAATCAGAAATGGATTTGAACTTTTTTATCATTATTTTATCAATGATTTTACAGAAGTTAGATATCAGGGCTAACATTTTTGTAAATTGGAACAACTCTGAGCTTCGATTTCAGATATCAAACAGTAAATAGGTTGAATGCCGTAGAAAATTCACCTGTATCAAATGACCTATTGATAATATAATAACATACAAGCGGAATCCTGATGAAGTCTAACATAATTTTGATTGTGTATGCTTCAAATCGCCCGCTCATGCGATTTTTCATCCTTTAGCTCTGATGTAACCCTTTTTATCATCTGAAGGAATATTTGGGAATAGAAAAAATAAATTTTTATTATTTTTTTTTCAATTCCGAACGTACTAAATTTAAACACAAAATCTTTCATTTCAGAGTAGCAAAATTCTGGGCCATTTTCTGAGTACCGAATCATCTGTAATATGTGCAAATCCTCGAATTATTTTACCCAATTTTTTTTAGATACTGCTATAATTTGATGAATGACTATACATTCCTGAGTAGTTAAATGACACAGTTTCTATTTCTTTTTTGTTCAAAATGCGTTCTTTCCATCAACTGGCCACACCCTTACGAGCAACTCTCAGAAGTCTTCGAGAGACTTGTGCAAGCTGGAGAAAGCGGAACTACAAACGATTGCTAGATTTTCAAACGTTTATAACGTGAAGGAGCCAAATTTGTGACGGAAAAAAAATAATGGATTGGTAAATCTTATTACACTTGAATGCGCATTCACTCAGGCAATTTTTTACTCAACTACCAAAAGGCGAGTGCATCTCTCAATTCATTTAATGAAGAGCTAACGAAATAATAGATATTCTCCCTTCCTATCTTCTTATATCGCAGTTTAATGGAAGGCCCTCAACGTAAGAACCAACAAATGTTTATTTATAATACATTAAGTTGGGGTCGTATTCCTCCCGAGGTTTGAGATTCTTTTTTTTTATCGAAAAAGGAAATACACCCACTTGGGATTTAGATAGGTAAATACGAAAAATGAGGAAGAACAGGCAATATGAAAAGAAAAATGTCTCAATCTACGTATGCACTCGTGTGCGGTCTCTGAGTGCTTTGTTAGGAAAGATGGAGAGGTTCAGGGGCATATATCTATATTTATTGTTGTTCCCATCAAAAGGACCCTTATTTGCACAAAGAAATGGGAGTATATTGTGATATGGCGCGTTGTTATGATTTTGTTTGTTTTGCAAATAGGGACGTATAATACAACTGGGTTTCATTGATGGTTGTCATTGCTGTCAGTGACATGTGGCAGTTTTCATGGAATATATATTGGAATTATTAAATCAGAAAGGTAAAGATTTTCATATTCTGGTTTATTTGCGTTTCGAAAAAACATAAATTCTCCCCAGATAGACTCAAGATAAGCCACAATGAGGCATTTTCAATTTTGAGTTAATGATTTAGGTAAAAATCCAAACAAATAGCCACTCATGTTTACCTGAATAGCTGCTCATATTGCATTTCATGTGACTTCAATCATGAAGCTATATTTGAATGAAGTAATCATAACAATTTTAGATGGTGTGGAAAATAATTCCAAGTGTCAGAATATTATCGCTATATCTACACCTTTTTCAATAAAACTGATAAATTTTACATATATAAAAATGTATATCAGTTCGACAACCGAGAGAGGAAGAGGAAGAAGAATAGGCTTTTATAAACTTGTGAATTGGATCGAAATGAAAATCTATATCGTAATGAACGTGATTTGAATTAAGGATATAATGTATGGTCGAAATGTTATATGATAAAGCCAAAGGAGTAGTTGTTAGAAATAGATTTAGTTAATTCCCTTTTTGTGTTTGGAATAATTGCCTTCACATAATCGTTACATTTCTCTGGAGTCTTTATTGGCATTTTAATGCATTTTCTACCCGTTTGGGAGATTCTCAAATATTTTGATAATGATATGGATAAGTCATTAAAATGTGGCAGTAATTATAATAACTAGTAATGAAAAAATAATAAAAGAGAAAAATAAGTTTTATAATTTGAGTTAGGAGAAACACGAATTGAAAAAATTTGAGTTAAGTTGTAGAGCTGAATATTAAGGAGTTCTTGAAATAGCTGAAAATTCCAAACTCAAAGGGGGAATAGATTGAACGAAAAAAATTGGAGAAGTTTAAGGAACTGAAGAAGTGGAAGTCGAAAATATTTATGAGTTTGAAACAGTTGAAAGAAATTCCCCAAGATACCATCTCCAATATTCTTTGATTACTGAACTATTGGTGGTTTTCGGTTCTGTTGGTCGTGGTCTCGAGGTTATTTTACCTGACGTTTCTTCTACATCTGCAGTAGATATTTTCAAGCGGAATCAAGGCTTAATGAAGTCACGCCACAAATTAGAGTATGTACAATAAAATAAGAAATCAGCACAGACGCCGAATCAGTTAGGCTCAAACGAAGAAATCGAATGCTTCGCCCGTTACCGCTTTGTAAGTGTCTACCGCAGATCTAGACGAAACGTCAGGAAGAATTACCTTCGAGACCATGACTAACAAACCCGAAAAACACCGATAGTTCAGAGATTATCGGTCGTAAACGTTCAACTTCTTGGAATCTTCAATTACATTCTGAATACTTGTTAACTTCGAAAATAGAACCATTTCTGAACACGTCATGCCCATTTTTACAAACTTATTTTCAATTTTTATAATATTCCTATTCGATATATTCGATATTCGATAGATATTTTTTTCGAAATGTACTTTTTGAATGTTTCTCAGGATTTGAGAGTCAGAACATCATTGACTGAGATTGAACATGCTTTCTGTAAGTGGACAACTGTTTATTCGATACAAAAAATCAAATATTTCATATGAATTCATTATGGTGGATTGAAGTTTAAACATAAATTATTTTATAATTTTTCCTACATGAAAAAGTAAAGTCACAATACTTTGAGTGAAATAAAGAACTGTTACTTTTTGATGAAAGAGTTGTTTATTATATTCTAAAAGATGAATACATAAAATTCAGCAAACTTATTCAGCCAACTGTATGATAAAATTTACCAAACAACTTATTATTTAAATTTACTTAGTAATCTAGTTTCGAACATGAGGTAGGTAATACCTAAGATTCTTTTCAATTGGAAAATAAGTCTTCGAACATTTTTCTCATGAAAATATATTTCAGAGCCTGAGTCTTTTCAATATCCTTCATGATATACTGAATTCCTTAAACGTTTGAGAAATAAATTGACGGCAAGTAAAAGTTACTCCTTTGAAATTCCATATATCCAATAATTCAATTCAAATGTACGTCTGACCGTTAAACATGGAATCGATTTAATGATCTTATTCGCAATACTCTGTTATTAAAGCCAATTCGTCAGAAGTGGATGAGGTTCGATTTTTAGAATCTCATATAAATTCGAGAATATAATGGAGTCGATCTAATTATGAAAATCCACTTTCAGAAATGAAGCCGTTTATGTTTAAACTTCGGAATTCAATTTCGAAATTAAAACTTCTAAAGCAGCATTAATCGGGTTTCTTTTGAAAGAATTATGTAGTCTTGAAGAAATTGAAAGTGATATTCGAAACTTATAACCTTAACAGAAGGTGATTGTCGGCTTGTTTAAAGATCATGTTCTTGGTCATAACAACCGCTTAAGAGGTTTCTCTGACAAATTTTGTATGCTGTACAGGGCAGCAATAAATAATACAGTTAATCTGTATGTGTTGTTAAGCCGGGACTCCACCAAATGGGCTAGTCAGGCGGCACGTGCCGCTGGCACAACCCGCCGACTGTTGCCGAAGAAAAATTAATAATAAACAAACAGCCTTTCGAAGCCGCTAGCATCGGCCGACGGCATAATTTTGCTAGGGCGCAAATGTCGGTAAAGATCAAAGGGATTTGAGCCAGCTACGTGGGCGCATATAAGCAGAACGTACCAAGTTTCAGTCAGCGGCAGATATTCTGGCTCTCTGATGGGTTGTGACCAAACAAAGGTGCATTTTGCCCATCCAGACTGAAACGTGGTGCATTTTGTACTAGCGTGAATTCGTTTTTTGCTCGCAATTGGAATTGACACCCAAACCTAACCTGAGCAAGCTAACCTAGCTTGCGAGTCGAAAATGCGTGAATTAGTTTTTCGCTTGCGATTTACACACAAACCCAACCTGAGCATGCTAACCTAGCTTGCCTGTTCACCACAGGAAATTTTTTCGAATAAATTTCCGAGCGACCAAGTGCACCACGTTTTAGTCTGGATGGCAAAATGCACTTGTGTTTGGTCACAACCAATCAGAGAGCTAGAATAACTTCCATTGACTGAAACGTGGTACGTTTTGCTTATATGCTACGCGGACAGGCTCTGTCTGAACCAGTGAGAACATGTGCTTTCAGTCAGTTTTGAATATTTGTATCGAACGGTACGTTATGTACGTGGTATGTTTGTATATTGTTTGCGTTTTTCCTCTATTTGGGTTTGTATCTTGATTTTCACAGCGGACTAGGAAACTTTAAAATGGGTAACCAAAACTTGCGCTTCCTCAAAATTTCTTCGCCATCGAACACTTTCGGATGACGAACAAGACCCCTCCCTGCCCAGTTTGGTAGAGTCGAATTTGAGGCCGCGGAATTTGTGCCGACGGCAAGGCCGCAAATGCCTATAAACCAAATCAGTGTTTTCAATATGCACATTTTTATGATTTCATAACCGAATGTGGAAGGGTGAAGGTTTTTAGAATCGTACTACGTCATGCCAATCGGGAGAGGTCAATGTGACCTTCGTAAAATTCAGCTATTTTTACTATACTTCATATCAACGTGCACGATGCTTCAGTTCATTCGCTTTGGTCAAAACTATTTGACAGTATCAACCACAAAGTTTTATATAACAACCTTGTTGAATATGGAGATAGAGGCTTATCCATGAAGTGAATCGAGTCTTATTATTATGACGTGCCTGGGATCGCACGTTAAATGGTAGGACAATCGTGATTCAAGCACTTGCTATTCCGCTCAAGAAGAACAAAGCTAGACCTAATCAAATATGGTGGAAAGACGAGTTAACACAACATCGTAGAACAACGAACAGTAAAAGGAAAACATGGCAAATAGACAAGGAAAACCTGCAAAAAAGAACAAATATGAACAGGCAAGAAGAACTCACAAGAACAAGATCAAAGAAACAAAAAAGTAGTCAATCAGAGATTTCATCACTACAAAAAGCCAAGGATACCCATGGTGTCTAGCCTACAAGATCTTAAGGACCAGAGGGAAAGCAAAAAACTACATAGGCACAATACAGAAAGAAGATGGCACTTGGACCAAGGATGAAGACGAGATTAACGAGAGCCTGATGACTATGCATTTTCCAGAGGACGAAGACAAACTTCAAATACACGACGAAGTTCTCAATAGCATACGCACCTACCCAGAAGACAACATAGTTTCTGAGAAAGAATTTACGCTGGAGGAACTAACAGAAGTAGCAATTGGACTAAAGCCCAACAAGGCTGGTGCAAGAGATGGAATACCCAATGAGTCGGCCGAACACATCATATAAGCTTCACGAATACAGCTACTGAGCATCTTTAACAGGGCATTGCATGAAGTTACTAGATGAATGATTCACAAGGAAGCTAACACACCACATGAAGTCCAAATCTGAAATAGATGAAAGACAGTTCGTTTTTAGGAAAGCACAATCCACTACAGATGCTATACACAATTTGATCAAAGTAATACACCACAACAAAGCTCAAAAACTACACACAAATGTTATAACCTTAGACATAACAAATGTGTCACCAAAGATATGGAAAGAGGCTGTCTACAAGGCTCTAGTCTTGGAGCGATACTTTGGAAGCTAGTTATGGAAGGACGGTTTAAAGAAATCGACAGTAAGCTAGCTAATGACAACCAAGTATAAGCGGACGACCAAGTAATAATAATCTACGGAACATCCAGACAACAGATCGAAAGGAGATGGGACATAACCTGGGATGCCTGCAAGTAGTGGGGAAGGAAAAACAAACTTCCATACAACAGGGAAGGTATGGAGTCAATGTACATCACTGACACCAACGACTACACTCTGCCACAATGGAAGGTCACACACTAAACAATCTAGAGAAAATCAAATACTTAGGTCTAACTATTGACAGGAAGATGCTGTGGATAGAGCATATCAAAACAACACGCTCCAAAGCCCAACAATTCCTTCGTCGTGGCCGGAAAGTAGTGGAAGACTAACAAGAAAACGAAATCATCTACAACAGAGCTATCAAACCATTATTAATGCACGGATCTATAATCTGGGGAAAAAGATTGAGTCTTCTGAAGACTTCTGAGGGTTGCCTCCACGTCTCAAGCTAGGTTGGTTTCACTGTTTCTATCATTCCTCGCAAGGTTATTTGTCCAGCTTTAAAATTATCCCAATTGTGAAGTTTTGAAAAATGGTTTATTTTCAGAGGTTTTCACGGGTTTTGTCAGTGAAAAATATACCGATCCGCTCGCACAGAAAATCATTTTGTAGGTCAACTCTCAATAAGACTTCCTGACTGTGAAACAATTCCTCCAATTATTTTTAAGATGTTCGTGAAAAAACAAAGAAGTGGTGTTTTTTGACAATATTGGAGAAAATACCTCTACTGGTTGGCCTATTAGGAACGCTAAATTAGGCAGTTTCATGTAAACTATCTTCGATGAATATTTCAGGCCTATCCAGTTGTAATTTCCACAAAAACAACATGACTGAATTATGCATCGGACTGAAAACAATTTCAGCACGACAACGAAGAAAAACATGGAAGCCAAAACATAAAAACTATGAGTCTTAAGCGGAATAAAGTTTTAATGCTATCCTTACACCGGCACCAATGGGGTTGGTTAATCATTTAAATTTTAATACATCGTAGTGAGCCGTTTGTTCAGGGGCGTACGTGCGACGGCTTAGGTTGCTCTCCTGGGAAGAGCCTGAAATTGTGCGAGTTATTACGAGCGACTGAAACGCCCTGCCATTCCCTAGTTCGCTACAGGGCAGGACGAGGGGTATTTTCGGGGGGCGTGCCCTCAAACATGTAACGAGCTGAATACTTTAAATAATACTGTTCCGTGGGATTCGATAATCTCTATTCTGTCTGAAAATGCGTTTGTTTAATCCCTATGTGGATTTTCATTAGACCAATTATGGGCGTTGTGTTTATCTACTGAATCATTATTTCCAACATATTTGAATTGTTTTGCATTATAACCACCAATTGTGCAATTCAAATCAGTGGGTTGTAATCTTTGTACTAGGTTCAGTTTGAAAGGATCGAACCTGGATAGTTTACACACTTCAACTTCTTTAGTGTTATGTCGAACAAAAACGGTTGGGTTCAAAGCGACATATGCCAGAATATTTTCACAGTTTCCTCAGTTCGAACTGATATTTGTGTTTTGGAAATGACCAAATTCGAATTTTCAGTTCTATTGTAACGAATACTGTGTATGAAAGGTGAGGATGTTATGCTTCGTGAGAACTCTTTCTTCAATACCCAAAAATCAGCAACACTGTTATAGAAATGCACCTTACTTTGTTTCGCTAATTTATTTATATTACTGGAATATAAAAACTGCCTAATTTATTTCTTTATACTAGTTTATATCGTACTATTATTCCTTATACCTACGAATTTATTTCGTACTATTATTATGTATACAACTTCGAATTTCTCTAAGCCAACTGTGTATTTCTAACTTACTATCCCGTGTTTTCTTACATATCGTGCAGATCGTCATTCAGAAGGCCTAGACTATTCGGTATTTTTCCACTCGATTTCATCTTTGATTTCATTTAACTTTGCCTCGATGGTTCTTTTTGTTTCTTCTGATCGTTTGGACACAACAAATTTGTTTTTTTGGATTCTTCTGTATTTTCCAGGAGCTTATATTCCAGACTACTCGCATTATCTTGGACATCTTCCACACTTCTCAAATTTTCTAAATGCTTATCTCACATATCTATAGAATTTTCTAGAAGCTTCTCTTTCAAGTCTTTTTTGTTTTCATCGAGTTCATTTGCGACCTAACTAAAATCACTTGCAGAAACTTCGAATAAATAAATTCCGGGGTCTTCTCCTGCCTGAATGAAGCTTTTTTTGAGTCTTTCCTGTATTACAGATTCCTAACCAGTTGTTTCAAGTTCCCTTTCCTCCAACTCTTGACTCAAGTCGGCGACTTTCGAGTTCACAAGACGCACTCTATTAGAAAACATTCAACCCAGCAACTGACTTATTTTAGCCTATTCTATGATAAAGGGTGTATGTCAAACTCATGCATATTTCGTAGAATTCTTTCTCGAGCTGATAAACTGAACTTTTCAGTTTCATCATCTTAACATGCACTTCTGTTAGCAGTGGCAGTGGCAGTCCAGGATTTCATAGACATTTTCACAAATGCACTTATTACTGTGCTCCGTACCAATGCTACCATTTCCATCGATTTATTTCCCACCAAATTCTTGAATCTGATTGGAGGATAATTGACAAAAAATAAGGATGCTTTTTTGGGGTTTAATGAACAAAACAGGTTATGGAGATAAAATCAGAGGGACAATTTGATGCCTTTCAAAACTGTTCTTAGTTTCTCTTCTTATCTTCACGGAGATAATGCTTGTTGAGAAAATTATGGCACACCCTGTGTATGAAATGTCTCACTATAAGAAAGTCTTTGTCATGTGTCAGGAATTATGTAGCGAAGATAATAACGTTGGTTGTTTTTGGACAGTTCTAAGTCACAAATTCCTATCATTCTTAAGCTTCGTACAGACCTCAACATTACGCCGAACAACGAACTGAACGGCAAACAGAACGGCGAATGGGCGTATTTGATTTCAACGAGCCGAACAACAAACGGGACGCTTGCGTTGTTCCCAGATTTGTTTCAGTAGTTCTCCGTTTAAGATAGAAAAAAGCAGCAGCAGCAGCGTATATACAATATATTCATTATTCGTTGACTGCGGAGGGAAAATCGCAAGAAACAAGATGGTGACATACACATTTTTATGAATAAATTGCATAAACTTTCAATCTAGTAAGTGAATTGAAGTTTCATGCTGTGAGTGGACATTATATTACATTACATTTCCATGTAATTAGAAATTGCAGAGGAAGCCTTGTAGGAATTCTGAATGAAAATTCATTAGATGTAATTCAACATTCGTCGTAGAAGTAGCCAGGAAAATAGTTGTTTCCGGATGGATTTTTTACCCAACTACTCCTATCGTAAAGGACTATTGATGAGCAGTCCTGGTAGGGCAGGGCATCCTGTTTGAGTTAAATAATTTTTTGGAAGCTATATATCGTCTAGCGGAAGTTAAATAAAAAAAAAAAATAACCAATGACACTTCACACACTTCTATTCCTCGAAACTTCAATTGTAGCGAAAAAAATGGGAGGAAGCGACATACACTGGATTAGAATCAAGTGTAATTAGCAACACAAAGAGATATGTGAAGTGTGGAAGGCTCTAATTGGATACGCGACTGACTCCCATCCCAACTGGAAACATAACCCATTCAGTATTCAGTGACATCCGTGATACTCCAGAAAACTTTATTTTCTATATTCAGTTGACGATGTTAATGAACTCCGTAGAGAAAAACGAATTGAAAATAATCTGAAGCTTAGGTTGGATTTTTTTATCTGTTAATACCGATCATCATCAACTGAGCAATACAATATGAATTAGGACTTAATGAAAACGTTGGTCGAATATAATGATTTGGATCGAACAAAACTACATTCATAGTGCATTCATTATTCGACATAATACGTTTGAATCACGAATATGACCTACTATCTGTCTCAACTTAATGCCATCGTATTTAAAGTTCGAATACTAATAAACCAGTACGATTGGGTTTTGAGCAAGAATCAATTGTAGCACCACCAAACTTAGTATGCTAGTAGTTGGAACCATGATAAACACAGACAAATATACAAAGAGATTTTTGCTGTAATCTTGGAATGTATATGATTCATCGGAAAAACAACTCAACAGGGTGAAAAACAATTTAATTTTCCACAAAAATTACTCCTAGTAATTTCTTATGAAATGCGCTCGTTTTCTCAGAAAACGAGCTGCTGAAAGTTCTGGTGGAGCCGAATATTTGATAACTCTGCTCAAAATGATCGGAGAAGGAAAAGAAAAAATTCATATCGTTTCTGAAGATTCCTCCCTTCTCATGCAAATATAATATGCGAGTATTTGAGTACCTGAAATGTGTTTTGTAGCACTTCAGGAAGATGTTTGCGGATGATCCGAAAATCATGAATAATTTAGTAAATATGGAATTATTATACTGAAGCAGCAACCTATAACCTCTTTGGACCAAATGCAACAATGTAAAAGTAGTGTGACAGGTCCCACCTATACATGCAAAAAAAACTTGTTTTAATCCTGCCTCATTTTCAACTTATAACCCATAAAAAATCGGCATTCTCTTCACTAAATGTTGAAAATAATCGCTTATTCATATTCTGCATATATATATATTTATTACCACGATTGTGAAGTGCAAACCTAAAGCTTAAAATTACATACTTAATTTTTTATGTAGGATGCGTATGATTTATTATTTTCAACATTTACTGAAGAAATTATGGGTGAGTTGAAAACTGAGGCAGGAGTAAAACCCGGTTTTTTCTTTGGCATGTATAAGTGAGACATGTCTCACTAGTCTTAAATCGTTGCATATGGTCCAAAGAGGCTGCTGATTCCTGCTTCAGTATAATTATTTCATATCAACTAAAATATCCAAGACTTTCGGATCCTTCGTAAATATCGTAGAAGGGTTATGTGAATTGGAACAAAACACATTCTAGGTACTCAGATACTCAGATGTTAATTTGCATGAGGAAGTAGAAGTCTTCAGGAACGATATGCACTTTTTCTTTTCCCTCTACTATAATTTTCAGCAAAGTTATGATAAATCTAATTTTCGGCCCTCTCTGAACTTGCAGTGGCGGGTTAGAGGGCAAGCATGAAATGTGACGTCGGCGTTAAACCACGTTTTCTGAGAGAACGACCGTATTTCATAAGGTATTACTGCAAATAATTCTTTTGGAGAATTGAATGATCTCTCAACCTTTCGAAGTCGTTTTTTGATAAATGTAATATTTTCTGAAATAACACAAAAAAAATTTTTTTTTTTAAATGAAAAATTTTTTTGGATCCACCCCTGATTTTTTGGTAAACAATTTTTTTTTAATAATACATGATGTCGAGATGTCATGTGCCGAGATTCAGAGTGCTACAATTCATTCTTCTCTTTTTGCTCGAGTTTTTCTGTCGTTACTGGATTATAAGAATGGAGTGGTAAATATAAGCCATGTTGGATTTTTGTAAACTTCATTCATTATTGTCTGACATCGATTCTCCGTTAGTGCACGATTGAGTCACTGTAGAAATTATAAGGAACACAAATTCCAATCGAACTCCAGTTGATGACATCCATAAAAAACTTCACAAGAAAACCCCTGATTAACTTTTCTTTGCATAGGCACAAAATATCTCCAGCCCTAATTAGGATAATTTTATTCAATTAGGCCCTGGCTAAATGTTAATGAGAGCTGCAAAATGTTTAAGACACTTTTAAAGTTTGAAGGTTTTAATTATGTTTGAAAAACTGATTTCACCAAGTTTGTAACTGATACTTTGCTTAATTTTATGGCAACGTTAAGAGCCGTTTTCACTTTTTATTATCAGTACCTGTTTTGCCTTTCTATGAAGTTTCAACCTGACAAATTGAATAAGGGTGTATTAACCATTCGACGGCGAGAAAAAATCCTGAGAGACAAGCTTCCATCGGGAGAAAGTCATGAATCCAAAATATTAATTCACTGGATAATAATAAGTTGATATGTATGCACTGAAGATGATATAATACTTCGTTAGTGTGCACTTTCCATTCTAGCATCCCCCATTTCAGAATCTTGGAGAGTTCTCCCCTGGTTCTGATACCATGTTATTTCACTTTGAAGAAACCTCAACATTGATACAATGGAATATAATAGAAGTAGTGATCGACATGTTAATCTCCGTAATGCAATTAGTTTTTCAGCTATTTAGCACCTTTTCTATTTTACTTCTCTGTCACTACGAGTTTCTATAACAGTAACTTGTTGAATGAAAATCTACGGCAAAACACTGCTGGCAGAAAAACTGAGGAACGATGTCTGGCTCACTTCAGCAAAGAATTATTTTGAAAATTACAGTTTGAAAAAGCTGAAGAAACACACTTTTATAGTAATAGGAACTTTTATAGTAATATGAGTTGAAAATAACCTTCAGAGATCCAATTCAATGTTAAAATATCGGTAGGTTCCTGGATAACAGTTATCTTTTTTTCATTGATTTTTGCTTTAGCTAAATTGCACGTGATTATGATAATCTAAATGAAAAGCAACCCACGTTTGGATAATAATATAAATTAATTAACAATGTGTATTACCATTCAAATTATTGCACCCCTTACGAGAAGTCTTCGAGAGACTTGTGCGAGCTAGGGAAGAAGTAACCGTTACACCGTCTAACGTATGAAGCCTACATTACTAAAGCGTTTTATATATTTCTTCAAACTATGATTTATTTTTGAGTTTTTAGTTCATATAACAATATAAAAAACGTGTTTTTTAGACCAAAGTTATTATACATCATGCAATAATATTGCAGTGTCATCCAGAGTTTTGAGCTATGTTCAGATCTAGTTTAAAATTGATTACAAAATTTGCACCTGACACATTATTATTATTATTTGTCCCGATAACCATTCCCCATGTCCGTAGGCTAACTGATTACTGGATCAGAGAATCACGAGCCCTGAGTAGTGTATCAACGAGATGGCCTAAGATTTCTGCCGCATTACGGCAGACCGATACGATTTTCAGATTGGCGAGCAGACCTAGTACCCCTATGATCGAAACGATTATTTTAACAGACTGGCTTGGCTAGAATCTGCAGAGTTCAAAGACTAAATATCGATATTCAGTTCTTTTTTTCTCCTCTTTTTGAAAAATGTTTGTTTCGCCAGGAGCCGAAACCTTAATGACGTAAATTGTGTTACCTTGATTGTCGAGGAGGACTACTTCAAAGCCTTCTGGGCTTGTATTTGCCTGAGGATAGGATAAAATAGGCACTTCTCATTCTCCACAACGGACTCAATATCCCCCAGAGCATGAGGCAACATCGGTGTCTTCTCCGACTTCGGACTCCGACTTCAGCCCACTTGACCTGAGGAAAGCAAAGGTCAATTTTTTGGATAAACTAAGGACCCCATGCATATGCTTCAACTCGCTAACAGAGTTTGGGTCAACCCATTCAAGGTTGAAAACAAGACCAATTCCATCGGCTGCACGGGCCGCTACCTCAAAGAGAAATGCTCCGATTACTGCTCTCTCATGGTCACAGACCAAGGGGATCTGAACTCCTGATAACCTCACAAGCCCCACCCAGTAACATTCTGTTATGTTAGTCACTCCAAATTTCATTCCGATAGAATGCGTGTCTCTCCGGAGGTACATATTTTGAGATCATCCATGTAAAATAAATGGGTGACCCTGTGCCGCAGTCGTTTCCTCGGGTGTTTCTGATTGCAACCGATAATGGCAATAGTGGGATGCAGGAGAAAGAGGGCTGATGGAGTCTCTCCAAAATCCAGATCTTATGGTAGAGCTAGCCAGCGACCCCCTTCTTGGACCATCTTTGCTATATATCCGATGATACACCGGATCAACTTCGGAGAGTATTCGGAAGTATAATAGGGCAAAAATCTTCTGAATGCGTTATCATTATTATTACCTGATTAATATGAAATTCTTGCTATGATATTGCATTGTTATCCAATTGTGAGCCATGTTATAATATCGTTATTATGAAATTTTTGTATTGTTATCAGTCCTTGATTGACATGTATGCCAAATTTTTGCACGTCTGGAACTGCAGAACATTAAATTTTAAGATTTCACTACAATTTTATATTATTCTACTAAGTAGCATATTATGGTGGTTATTATTCATTCGGACAAAGTTTACCTACCGAGCCGTAGGCGAGTTTCGTAAATCATCCAAGTGGATCCAAGTGAATAATTATCTAGTTATTCAATAGTGATTATTGTATAACATAATGCTCTAGAAACCACATGCATTATGAATATCAAATTTACATTCATACAAGTTGATAGAAAGCGTGTGAAAAAAGGTGCCATACGCACACACACATCATTTTTGCAAGGTCTCTTTGATGTTTTCAGAATTCGCTTCCTCAAAATAGGAAGCATGTTCGGAATAAAAGCCATCTTTCATGTATTCCACATCATACTCTAATTTTTCACTCCAGCAAATAATTCTTTGGGAATTGGTGAAATAAAACGAGCGCATTTGCGAAGGAGCGTGTAGTTGACGGCTATATATGATGAATAAAAGACTCCGCTCACATCGATGTGTTTCCCGAGTCTCATCTGACGAATGTTTTCGTGGTAACATTTGAGGAAATAGAGAAAACGTGACCTAGAAATGAGTAAAAAATCACACGGGGAAGTTTTAAGATCATATCTTTTTGATCTTATGTTATATATTTAAACGAGCAATTATTATAAAGGTATTTATATACATATATTTTTGATCTCGGAAACGACTTTAACTAATTAGATAAATTTTGTATTCAGATAAGCTGCTTTTCAAGCTCATTTTATAGGCGTATTTGCCGAAAAAAACTATAAAACTCCTGAAGCCATTGAAATAGTCCTTACAGTTGAAAAAGGAAACATTTTCCATTGAACACTCTTTTGAAATATCCAACAGAAACTACTTCTTCGGCTAAAACCATGCTGAACATTGAACTACATCTAAAAGATATTGTGAAAAGACCGTGACAAAAAAAACCTGAACGAAATTTGCCTTTCCATTCAGGTATTTGATTTTTAAATTATCCAGTTTTTTAACATCTGATTTTATAAACATCCTGTACATATTTCCAAAAAAAAATATCGTAGTATACTAAGTATAATTGTGTTGGAAAATTCGTCGAAATTTTGGGAGCCGTTGCCCGCCGAACTTCAGCTGACCGGAGCAGAGCCGCATAATAATACTGGAACTGCCGGATGGAAAATACTGTGTAATTTTGAACAGCGGTTTCCAAGATTTTCGGAATTTTCCGAAAAAATTTAAAATTTCCAGTTTTTTTTTAATTTTTCACACCTGTCATTCGGTATAAAATGGCATTACACTCGTCCTTCACAGGAGAGCAAGAGGTTAAATTACACCCTGTATGTAAATATTGAGAAAGGTCATGATGGCATGGCATAAATCATTCAGATTAGTATTCATTCTTGCATTAGCATTAATTACTCATTGATCAACCTTCAAAATCGGTTCCAGAGCATTAATAGAAAATGCTGTACATCTCCTAGTCTTTGGTTCGTACTTTTTTCATCATTCAATGTCAGTTGGTTCATTTACCTGCCTTTGCTTCTCTACAGTGGTGCACTGGTGAAAAAAAATTATACAATTAACAGCCTTCTCAAAAAAAATTGAGAGATTGCTGAAAGGCATTAGCAAGACCCAATCCATATTGGTACCATGAATACACATAGCCAAGAAACTGTTCCGGAGCCTGTGACTCTTGGGTCTTACTGAGGAGTTATGAACTTGTTGAACGTTGGTGAGTTGGTTTTTATTTAAATTTCAATACTGTCATGATAGGAGTCACGTATAATTTCATTATGTCTCAATAACGAAAAATATTAACAAGATTAACTCAGCTTTCTTATTACATGATTTCGGTGATGAATAAAATGTATGCCAGTGTAATGATATACATTTTTGGAACAAAGAAGCTAAAATTACCATGCCCAAAGAAATCTAATTCAGCTCTTACATTTCCGGTATTTCCAAGGCCTCTAATCCACCCTTCCTCTGATATTTTATTCATTCTACAGAAAGCGCCTTTTTCTTTTTATGGTATTCTGTATAATGGACGATCAATTCGGTTTTGTATCAATCGTTATTTTGGTGGAAACGTGACTTAAATATGGATACAGGCTAATGTTAACGTATGGATTTATTTTAAGAGAAAAAAGGAAGCCCCAAGAGATAGAAAGTAATCTCGATAGCAATGACGTTTCCAATTTAACGGAAAGCGATACATCACCCCATGTCACCTTGTGAGTGGAAGAAGTGCGTTTAGATTCAGGTAGAAGTGATAATAAGGGATCTTGTCTAGGAAATTCCCAATATGGACCGAGCTTTCTAACTTATATAGGCTCCTAGTTTCTAAATTGAAATGCTCTCAAACAATACTGATAATGTTGTTTTCTCCAAAAATTTCGTTTGTAACTAAGGTTTTACTTATTAAGTTCATCTACCTAGAAGGCTTTCCTGACAAAACACAATTTTTTACCGAAAAAAAAAAAAAAATGTCATATGGCGCCATCTTGTGAATTTTTGGGGTACTTGCATTGTAGCTCTTGAATGTGAGATGGAGCTATATGACATCCGAACAGGTAATGAAATCATGGTTAGATCTTTCCTGAAAGAACGCGATTTTACTTAAAAAAACATTTCTTGCTAATTAATCAGTCCCAATAATATCATATCTCGTACATTGTTGTTATTGTCAGCTACGAATTTTAAGTTGTCATTTTATAAGTCGTGCCAATTCAGGTCCTGAAAATTATTTTAGGGGAATTATATTAAGATTTGATTATTCTCTTCAGATGCACCAGTGCAGGGAATTCTGTGAGGAGATGCGACGAGGTCTCGTCTTCCTCCAGGAACCACCTTCTGAGCGGATCATCTATGATCCCAATGAGGGCCATGTACCTTAGGTAATTGTGCCCTGTTAGGAGCCCTGACGCTAGCGTGACATCTAGTCTCCCTAGAGAGAAGATTTCTCTTTTAAGTTTTTTTCGAAGGTCCGGATATACGAAGCTCCGACTGTCATATTCCAGGCGCGTCCTGCCATGTTTCCATAAACTGTGTTTGTAAAAGTCCTTCCATTGTAGCAACAGCCAAGCTGTTGGGGCTCCTAGGATGGGTTTTGATCCAATTGGTTGTTGCCCTGATCCCTCCTTGGATAGCTTGTCTGCCTCCTCGTTTCCAGGTTTTCCATGGCAAACACCAGCTTGGATGTGATCCTATGTGATCCCAGTGCCAGTATTACTGCTTTACTGTCTCAGAAAATTGAAATTAGTCTTCGACATCTATTGTCGCAGGTGAGTATAGCATATACTTCAGCCTGGAATACTGAGGCGTACTCGCCTAGAGGAATGGAGATTTATCCCAGTCGTCTCTTGCATACCCCTGCTCCGGACATACCACCTGACCTTGAGCCGTCTGTGTACCAGACTATGCTATCGGCAGGGGGCACGTTCACTGCTATGTCATCCCATTCTTCCTTCGTAGGAATGACAATGTTTGGGCCTTTTCTGAAGTTCAGAACTGGCGGGGTGTTGTCACTTTCCATCAGTAGGATGGGACGCTCTTCTGTGCCCTATTCCAGATGAAGGAATGTCCATGGTTCGTTTCTCCTTCAACCCATTGGCTTGCGCCTTCGAGTCTGTATGCGGTATGCATGGCTACATGTTCAAAGTACAGGTGCAGAGGTGGCAGTCCTAATAGAACTTCAAGGGCTCTGGTTGGTGCCGTTTTCATAGCGCCTGCCATCCCCATGCCCATGCCTTTACCTTTGAACTTTTCTAGTTCATTTCTGTCCTTAGTCTTCAGCGTACCTGGCTTCGTACGTTATGGTTGGGCGAATGATCGCCGTGTATATCCAATGTAGCGTCTTGGATGTCAGACCCAACGTTTTTCCGAATGTGGCATGTGGCCTTCTTCGTGCGATGAGCGATATGCTCATTCCAAGTCAGCTGGCGTCTATTATGACACCGAAATATTTTGTTGACCCTTTATATTAAAGACACCTTCCTGAGAGGTAGATATCAGGAAAGTTCCCTAATTTGCATTTTTTGGCAAATAATACCAATTCTGTCTTTTCTGGGATGACTCCTAATCCTTCGGCGAAACACTTTTGTTCCACTCTGCTTACAGGTCCATTAATTGATTCTCCAAGCAGATTCACCGAATGGTTTTGAGCCATGATAAGTACGTCATCTGCGTATGCTTGTGCGTATATTCCTGAATGATTCAGTTGGGCATGACGTCCATGGACCACCATGCACCATAATAGTAGGGGCGATAGCACCCCTCCCTTAGGATATCCTCTTGATACAGTGGCAACCAAAAAACTACCACAGCTCTGCTTTCACCATTCATTGTTCAAGCATGCCACAACTCCATGCCTCGCTGGGTTTTGACATATGGATTCAAATGACGTGTTGTCAAACGCTCCTTCTATGTCAATGAATGAACCCATAGCAGGTCGTCCACTACCAATCACTTCCTCTATCCTTTGGCTGGGGTGGTGGAGGGACTTTCCGGTTTGGTAGTCATATAATAATTTCAATGACATCACTTGACATCACTTGAAGGCCTTTGCCTTCACCTTTTATTATACTGGAGATAACATCGCTGCTTTGGTGTATACAAAGTTTTTTTCGAGTTCTGAAATAACTGAAAATATTCTTGTTTATTACTATTATTATTATTTGAATACATAATGGTTATTTAATCATCGACTAAGAACCTTTTGTGATTTGATTTGTCCCAGGGAAAGTGAATAAGTTTTGACATTTTCACTTCTTAGTATTCACGTCAAGTTAACACCGTCGTGTGTACAATATTAATATTCCATGTTTCTCTTACATTTTCGGGAGTTTTAATGCCAGCAGTCTATGGAAATGTCACCAAATATCCGCGACATCAATTTTGGATGTGACCTCTCGTCAAAGTCTTGCTCCCTTAGAGAATTGAAGAGCTTGCAAGTAAAGACGTGAGTCTAAATATAACGTTGGGGAGTCTTGCCGGATGTTTTGGTTTCATGTTGGAACGATGGAAGTCATTAGGACGCCGAGACATAAACGTAGCTGACGATAGCGTCATCATACATTTATTTAAGGGTTACGATATCGAAGCTAGGCAAGGGGACATTATTTCTGGTAGAAAATAATGTTCGGGGATTGACTATTGCTTTCTATTCTATTCGTTGCAACCTTATTTTCTGAAAAAGAAATAAAAGGAGCAATGCAATATATTACGTATCCCAGCGCATAGTACTATGTGCTGGTTTACATGTAATAATTGTCGAAAAATATATTTTTATATATATATAGATATATATATATATATATATATATATATATATATATATATATATATATATACGAAATGTTTCTCTGGCGACACCACCTTGAAGATTCAGTACTCGATCCTAGGCCAACCAGGACTGGAGTGATGAGTGAGCAATTCTACGAAGGCTTTCGATAAAAAGGCTTTATCCTATCCGAGTGCAATCAGGTGTTCATCAGGCTGAACCAGGGAGTATACACTTCGGGCAAATGAGCCCTACTGGAGCCATAATAACAGAAAAATCCGTATATTCGAGACGTGGGGGTTGACCAAAGCTTGAGAGATAACCAACCAGAACAGGAACCGTGCCATTTACCTACGTGAAAATCCTCCTGATTCAACAACCCTGTGAATGTTTTTTAGTAAATATCTCTAATACTGTTGCTAGCATGAGAACGATGAAGAAGAAAAAAGGTGGAAAACTCACCATCCGTGAAGGGTTTTATCTTGTGAAAAAGGCGTTGGCGTGGTAGAAAGTATTCAAACACCAAATTGTGAAAGTCCAAAGTCCAAAGTCCTGTCAAAAGCCAGGACTTTGAAGTTGATGGTGAGATGGGTAGAACGGAATATCTATCAACTGAGGATCAGTTAACAAATTGAGGATTCTTCAGCCGAACAAAACTAGGAACATTAGTATAGCTAGACAACTGTGAGTGCCAACATTCAGATATTTCAATATTTGCTTGTTCTATCTCGTGTTTCATGCATATCCGACCAATTTGAACATCTTAATATAATAGAGTATAAAGCTAATTTGGCTACACTAAAGGACAAATTAAACAGTTGACAGCAGACAGTTGAAATGTCATCCAACAACTGACAATTGAAAATTAACGATAAATAACAAAACAACCAAATCATTTGGTTTATAATCATAGTAAACCCAAAAAATCAAAACAGACAATAATTCGAAGACACTCCTTATGAACCTTCTCAATAACCAGAACAACAGACATACATATTATGAATCACCCAATAAAATTCGGTTGAAAACAACATTGGATGTCAAAGTGAGTAGGGTGTTTTTATTGAATTAAAATCTATTTACTTTATTATTTTTAAATCGACGAGTAAAACAAATCACACCTTCCTCAGTAAGCAGAAATACAAGTTGTACAGTGAGAACAAGTCAAAAATAGAATAGTTATGAATTATTCTGATGGTGCATTATAGCTATTATTGTAACGAAATATTATGCTTAAATTGCATATTAATTGACATTAAAAGCGTTATCGTATCATTGCCATTGCCATTGACAACAATGATGTGAAAATGAAATCAACAACTTTGGTTATGTCACGTTATTGTCATTTGAGCGTGTATTATAAACTAACTGAAGTGTTATATTGTAACTAATGTATTATGTGTTGTTATGGTATTATGATGTGACTTCAACCACGTAAGTAGGTGCAGCCATGTGTGAATGGAATAGTCGCTGTAATTGATCAAGAATGCCCCGCTTCATATGGGATTTTTAATATACGATGGAAATATTCGGTGTAATTTTCTACTAACAAATTATCAGTGTGAGTCTGATACTATTGGTTGATTTAAAAAATACTCTCATGAAGATGGGCTGACAGGATCGTATAAAAAATAATCATTGGAATTTTGATAAGGTTTCTATCAAGTAGGTCACCACAGACTGAAACCTATATTGCTCTGAAGCTTTTTTAAAAATGAACAAAATACAGTAGCGAAAATTTACATGCTACATCGTTCACGATCCATAAAATATTTGAGGAAAAAAAAGAATTTTGTAAAGTGATCATGAGAACCAATTGAACGAATAGTGAAAATAATACGCATTACAATTTATATCTCGGGATTATAACGAAAATATCCACAGGGTGCAATTGACGAATGGAGGGTGAAGACGTGAACAATATCGCTAAGGATTCTCGAGGAAAAACCCCTAAATTGAACGCCAGCAAATGCGGAAATGAATCGGCAACTCAGCCATAAACAAAGATTACAATATTATTTCAATGGTACAGTCAGTCATTAAAACCGAATGCTATCTGAAATTACTCGATGGGGTTCTATACGAGAGACGAAAAACAGAATATAAACGAAAAAGAATAATACAGATGTTATCAATTGACATGAAGTATTGCCTGGGTGCGTACTTTTACGATCTTGGTTACCGTTTTGTTTATACTCATACCATAAAAAAATACTCATTCATTAAGGGTATGCGTGAAAAAGGGTCATTAGGACAGGAACTGGTGATTAACTTTGCTGGCACCTAATGCAGGATTTTATATTTGCACCGATTTGCGGCCATTTTAGTTGGTGAGAAAATCTATCAATAGATTTTCCAGGAGACTTCATGAATCATATTTGTTTTAGACCGGGGGATAGTGGTAGATTTCAGGATACGATTTTACTCACTATGCTTTTGGAGGACAGTATTGTCCGTATGTACTCATGATAAGAATATATGAATCAAAGAGTCGTCGTAGGTTCTTCATATTAAAAAAATATTATTATTATTATTATTCGGGTACAATTTTAATCAGGCTGCCATGTGTTTCGTGATGAAATAATTAAACTAAAATGTATTATTATCATGAGAATATACGGACAAAATTATCCTCCATAAGGCATATGTACTGAGTAAAATCGTATCCCAAAATCTGCCCCTATCCCCCGGTTTATTTCATCGGTTTGCTTCGTATAAATCTTAAGATTTGCCTGTTCGAGGTCTGTGATAGTTGTTTTAATTATTAATAATACTATTGAGTTAATAAGTATGTTTTCCGTTGCCAATATCCAACTTGAATACTGTATTGTACCTCAGGAAATCTACATTCCTTCAGTTGAAGCAGCTTTATTTCACATACTTGAGCACATTCAAAAATGGAACTGATACTCACCTAATTATTAACAATCTTAGAGCATCTTGAAAGCCAGCATTGCAGATGAGAGTTATGTGACCTGGAATGAAAAAATGAGAGTTAGTTTAAGAGTTTGAGAATTTGATGAAATATTGATTAGGAATTATGATTTTTTGAGAAAATAGCTACTTGTTCATCAAAAAAAGAAAATGAAGTATTTTGGATACAAATATTTTTCAAGTGATAAACGAAGGAAGGTTTCCTACCAAGTTGAATACGTAGGTTTTTCTACGTTGTTGGTTTTGCTTGTAGAAGGCTGAGGAATTGTACTGAATTTTGCTGAACATGCTGATTGAATTCAATGTTTTCAGATCGACCTTAACGAATGTATAAATAATAATGCAAATATGAATAGAATACTCATAAAATCTGTTGTGGCAACAAGCCAAACTTTAGTCGCTATTTTCCATCGTTCAAGATGGGAGGTTTTCATGTTGAAAAGGGGGAACATTCTCCATGAAAATTGAAAAATGAAAAATGTGATTTTTCAATTTTCATGGAGAGTTTTCCCCCTTTTCAATAATGCAGTTGTTTCACGAACACATTTCTCTGTAAAGCAATCATGAAAGATATTACGCTGTACAAGAAATAGAGCACTGTCAGTGACGTAATATGACAGTTGTGGAACAATGTCATAGTGGGACAAACAAACCAAACTGAACAAAAACAAACCCATTTTCCATAAGGATACGTGAGTCTTTCTGGTAAATTTTCTACAAAAAGTGATTTATAAGATTCGCAATTATCCACTAACACCCACAAAAAACGAATTTTCATGTTATCAAATGTCAAATGCTTTGTTTGTCCCCCATGACCGCCATGTTGTGACGTCAGCTGACAGAGCTCTTCAGGGTATATTGAAATTCTCATCGTTTTCTGCATTTATACATTAATTTGTAAACATCCATCCACAGGCATTATTCAATTTCTTGCAAAACCAACCTTTCATTAATTTTTTATACCTAATTCAGAATTCTCATTTGCATTATTAGAAGATAAAACTTCGGAATATACGTCATCTCAATGATTGGAGATCCACAATGAGTTCGCGCCGTATACTGCTAACCTTTGACGGTTATGTCTGTCCATTAGGGCGTTATGAGTAATACGGGTTCTAATTGAACGTTGATTTTATCGGATCCTTTGACAGTTTCAACTCCATGGAAATGGGGTTTGAAACGCAAAGAAGGTGTGAGATGATTAATGAGAAAACTTTATAAATATTTTAAAACAATTTTTAGAACCAGTCGATTCAAAAGTGATATTGACAATAACAAGGTTTATTAACAACAGTGTATATTGGAATACAATTTGGGTACATTTTGAAAATATATTTTATATCAAATTTATCACAAGTATCTGTGTACTCGATATAATCTGACTTCATAAAAACTATTTCAAGATATATTGAAAAGTGGGATTTTGAAAGAAAATACTTGTGTTTAGGTGAGTTGCTTTACATGCAAATGAAGTTGCCAACTGCAAGCTCGCGCAATGAATCCAAACAAACGTATTCGCTGCTTCGTTACGATACGGAGCATTTAGCTAATCAAAACTCAGATACTGAATTTTGTTCAGAGACCGGAGTACAGTGGATAGGCGTATAACATTTCTGGTCTTATTAAACTTTCATATTTTAGTAATTTATTTTCCTAGCTCACGAATTACCACATTTTTTTCGCCGCCTTGATCTTAATCTCAGTTTCATAGGTATATTAGCCGATGCGATATCGTAGTTTATACGCAGAATACATCAGAAATTTGTTTTTAACAAAATCAGCTACCCTATATGAAGTATGAAGAGCTTCAAATTGTTGAGTAGTATTCGAGTATTGATCTAACAATTGAACAATAATTTATTTTCAAGAAAGGGAGAGATCATTCAATTGCAGATAGGAGTAACATTTGCAATGTGCATGGGGTCTGTACGACATATTTGAGTACAGAATAATTCCAAAATATTTTATTGTATTTGCTGCTTCTAATTTCAATTAATTGATTTTATATGGATGATTTATTGGATGATTCTTTTAGAAAAAACAAATTTGCTTTTATCCAGTGGCACTGAGTTTATATCACACCAGCGTACAAAAGTTAGGTGATTATAGGTACTGTGATAATTAACTATCGCATTAGTCGTGAACAATTCAAAACATCTTTAGATTATCAGCATACAAGAAAAATTCACTACTTGTAGAGAATAACATCACTCAAGTCATTAACAAATAGGTTGAGAAATAGTGGTCCTAAATGAGATCCCTGAAGAACACCAGATTCAATTGTTATTGAAGAGTTTCCATACTTCAAATATTACACCCTACACTCAACATAATTTCCAATCAATTTCAAAATATTTTCCTGAATACCCAAAGCATCAAAATAAGATTAATGGATTGGAATCAACCTGTGGTCTATTTTCAAAAGCATTTACTATGAAGTGTTGCTTAATGAGCATATTTGTACTACTGGATCTACCACGACTGAATCCATGCTGATTTATGATTATAAAACTTTTTTTTGTTATTATACTGTCCAAATATTTTGGTGATTCAGACTAACTGCAATTTACTCGATAATTTTTTACATGAGTGTGTGATCCCGTTTTATGATTATACAGTTCCAAAAAGTTTGCGCCATATGGGAAACTCTTTTATTAGGCATTTGTCAGAAAATTTTTTTTCTTCATAAAAATTGGTACTTTGCGAAAAACTTTCTAAACGGTGTACAGGGGAGAACAAAAAATAGGAATTTTGATCGATAGTAAACTATCCCTATTATCGAAGAAGTTTATTTAGAAAAGTGGTTCAGAATCGAAAACAATATTGAGATTAGGAATCACAGCCACCTACGTAAAAAAAATCCTCATTTTTCATAGTTCTAGCTTCATAAAGAGTACTAGTATTTCATATGCACCTTAGGCGCCTCCCTCATATTCCTACAACGACATTTCAATGCGAAATTTGGTACAATTTATCATTCGTACTAGAATATCGACGTTTGTTCAAAATTGTTTGAATTTTTACTAGTTTTTTGGTGCAAATTTGATATCACTCTGTAATCTGTATGTATGTCCATAAGGACTATCAGTATGATTTTATGGAAGGAAATTATTGAATGAATCAAATAATTATTGATAAACGATTGAATCATACAATTCTGCAACTTTACCATCACTTTAATATTAAAAAAATTGCATGATAATAATAATATAATATTGGATTTTTTTTCTTGTATCTTCCCAAATATTTTGCTCTTAAATGAAAATCATTGTAGCTTTTGTAATAAATTTTCGATTCTTTTAGCTTCAAACACTTTTGAGAGAACATTATACATTAACTTTGTCTCCAGTCCTGTTTTAAGTCACATGCTAAACACATTCCGAAGTAAATTCTTATACCCACCCAATTATCATACTTGTAGATTGGTAGTTTTATCCGTTTTATATATTCATCGCTTTGAAATGTATTATTGGGTGAAACTGGGTAAACACAAAATTAGTGCACCAGTTTGTTGATATAACAAATAACACACAGTTATCAGAATAGAGTAAAAATGGAATACAAAAGGCAAGTGTCCATTTACATCGGTAAGCGTACCTACTTCCGTTGTAGATTGGTCTCACGTGATTCGAGTTCACATAAACCTTGAAAGAAATTTTTAACTGAATTTTGAATAAATTCTGGTGTCGTTACGTTATTACAATTTCTGCGTTTACCTCGAAGAAATTCATATTTTAGTTCAAAATATTTATGCATTTCGCCTATATCAAATGCTTAGCGCCCTTGAGGCAAATTCAAATTCTTTCAAATCAAGAAATCCCTTTTATCTGTGTAGGATGAGTTTGACACGTTTGACATGTTCCTCCAGAATCTTGTCCATCGTCCTAGTTCAACACCTAGTAGATTTCCGACTCACGCTTGTCCTCACCCGTCATTATCAGGATTAGTCAGATGACATCGAAATCGTCTATATTAGCCCAAGTTTCACTTTGAATACAAATATTTTCGACATTTTCTATCCGTTCTGTTTCTCTGCACGAGGGATTTTTGAAATATTTTCCAATAGGTCCCATTTTGCATCGTTTTTGTATAAGCGGATCAAATACTTATTGTCGCTGAGGTTAATGCAGAATTATTCATAGAATGACGCCCCGGCGCAACGCATATTGGAAAAGCGAACGGATATGCCTTTTAATGTGATTTAGAAGCACAGAAAATAGTATTGATGATTATTTAAATTGCAATGTATGATGTGGTCCGAAACCAAAAGGTAAAAGCCTCGGTAAAAGCCAATAGGAACGCAATGTTTTGCCGCATTTGTGTTGTGAAATTTTGTAATTGTGATCATTTGAAAGGTATATGGTGTATGTTCATTTTGAAATGAAATCGCCAACAGCATATAATGAGATATACTGAGGTCAAATACTCCAGTTTTATTCAACTATTTATAGATGATCTGTTTCATTTCATTAATTCATATCTTCTCTCTACCATACAAATACTAAAACTAATACTCATACAAATATAATAACAAAAATATTAGCAATGTATTTATTATGTCAGTTCTCATATACACATGTTCATCAAATTTGTTGTCTTCAATAAATGAGGTTTTGGTCCATTATATTCTAGTTTATATTTTATATAATATTTTATCTGAAAAGTCTTATATTAGCATTAACTTATTGAAATATGTTTTGAAAATTTACCAATAGTATAGTCTTGTTCGAAACATTATTTTTCATTATTGTTAGTCTTAGGTTATTTTATTATATATGCAAAACAACTGTTTTTACACTTACTGCCTAGTGATATTTATATTTATCAACATCTTGATTTTTATGTATACATATATTATACAACAAAGGGATCAATGTGTACATGCCCAAACCAAATAAATCAATTGGCCAGAGATGCTTCTCTTACCTTGCTACTCGCTTACTCCTTACCTGATGAACTCCAAAGAATTAACTCAAAATCATTGCTACAGAAAAGATTGAAAATTTGGATCTTGAATACCGATAAAACAATAATTCACAGCATTATCGATTGTTGATTCTTCATACTCGCTATATTTCTCATTCCACTTTCGAATATGTTAATTACTGTGCCTACTTTTTACTTTTTACTTTTATCATTATCTGTATCTATGAAATGTAATCTTATGCACATATTATGTTTTTAATAAAAGAGATTATTTAATTTTATAAGTGGCGTTCTTGATGTTTATATTTGTTTTTATTTCTCAATCCCAGCTGTTTTATATTTTTAAATAATTAACGTATTAATGTTTATTGAAATTTTCGTCATTTTTATATCTTAAAACCTCGAAAACAAACCTATATCCTTTGAAAAGCCTACAAACCATTCAAAGAAATTAAAGATTGAGTTATACTCACGGACAAGTTCTGCATTGAACTTATGTGTATATGTTTCCGTCATAGCCTTTCACAAGGTTTATCAATTGGATACCGTTTCTTTTTTTTGAGCTTTTATTCCCTGAAAAATGTATACCCCTTTATGTAAACTCTGTTTTTTGTATATTTTCGTGTCAATTGTATTCATAACAATTTATATACTGTACTATTTCTGGAAATGAATTATTATTATATTATTATTTCTGTTTTGCGGAAATGCGATGTGGCCAGGTTAGTCACTTCGCACGGATTTGCGAAATGTCGGCCGGACCCGCTCCCGTCGCTCGCGTTTTATCTTGTGTTCTGAATCTAATATTACTTGGAGAAAAAGGAGAAAGTTTCAGGTTAGGTTAGGTTAGGCTCGCTTTTCTCGCTCTCATTACATACCGACTTATGACAAAACAAGAAGGCAAACTGAGTTGAAACTGCGTGAATTTGTTTTTTTGCTCGCAATTGACACACAAACCTAAACTGAGCAAGCTAAACTAGCTAAATCAACGAGAATATACAGTGAATTAACAGCTACTACAGTGATGATGAACATTTTAAATAGACAGATTAAACTTCTTCCTGGGTGATTCGGTAACTTTTGCGGCTCGAAGTAACATTTTCAAAATTTTGCAGATTGAATAATAAAACTATAAAGTTCACAAATTTTAACTTTTCTTCTAGTCAAATCATTTTTGTCAATTACCCCACAGTTTAATATGCATTCATTTGATTCAAACAACAAACATATTGTTTCAGATTGAATTAAAATGTTGAGTAGAAATTATAAACAAATTTCTGATCGGTTTAGCTACGTTTGTGGATAGATTGTATTTTCAAAAAAAGGAAAACCCATTGAAGATTCGTTAAAAAGTGCACAATATTATTTTCGATTTCTTGTTTTGGGTTTTGTAAAAGATGTCGAATTGTGTCACTTCAGTGGTGAAGAGATAATGTATACCTACCATTTGATTCACCAATGTTATTGGGAAATACCTATTAATCATGAATATGACTGTTACTTTTGTGTCACGAAGACAGTGGAATATAATAAAAAAAATAAGGCGAGCATTGTAGGCATATGCCGAAATGCCGTCTGTTTCCTTACCAGTTTCAAATTCGAATGATGTTAAAATTGAATACTTTTTAGTGATTGTGATGATTTCTCTCTTCAAGGAAACATAAGGAAAGCTTCCTAGTTCTACAACGACAGACACGAAAGTTACGTTGTCCAGAAATAGAACCGAAGTTTTCTCATAATTTTCCAAAAGACATGGGAAACATTATCATTGCGCTGATATTCCGGGAATTTTTGAAAATAAAAATATCAAAACTATAAGAAGTGGCACTTATTTGTAGGCTCTCAAAATATATTCCAGAAGCTGTTTCATTTCATAAGAAAGCGTCTACCGATATGATATACAGTGAATTGTGAGCTATAACGATGTGTATTTCAATGAATTCAATAAAATATGAAGAACATTGATAGAAAGGTCAGCGACCTCAAAGTCATCGTTATTGAGATTGCAGGGTGGTGACGGTGGTTACAAGAAATACTCTTGCTTGTCTGTGGGACAGTAGGGTCAGAAAACATCATTATGTAAGACGAGAATGGCCTATTTGTAGAAAGTAATTGAAGAAAAAAAAATCAAAATATGGTAGTGAACAGTTTGAACAGATTGAAGAGTTATCTGCACTCGCATTTGAGTTTTGTCCCTCAAAACTTAGGAATTATGGATGACGAACAGGGGGAACGTTTTCATCAAGATTTAGAAACTTTCGAAGAATAACATCAAGGATTTTGAGATGAAAACATGTTAGGAGATTACTGTTGGTCCGTATTATATGCAAAACCGATCCGAAAAGCTATAAAAATACGGTAGAAATTTACCATTTCAAAAAAAATTTATTAGCCATACTGAGACTTTTTTCCATTTTCAAATTAAATAAATATTTCTAAAACTATCATTATTTTTTCTCAATAACTCTTATTTATACAAACAAAATTAACAACTTTTACGTGGTATGAAAAACGTGTCAACCAGTGTAACTGGAGGAAATAAAAAAAATCGTTATTATTGGAAGGACAACAAAATTTCGAATTACTTCAGAAAAAGCGATATATCTGAATAACGTAGAAACAATGAAAACAATGAAATTTTGGCCTCCAAATCATAACAATCAGTATTCGTCCATTTTTGAAAGGAAAGCTTCCGAATATTCCACAACCTGAGGGGAATTAAATGTCTGAACGTCTATTAATAATTTATTGCTATCCGTAGAAAGCGCTGAGCAATTCCTTTCTTTTATTAACAGGAATAATACGCTTCTCATACAATGGGAAATAGAATCCATTGAACATTCAAAAAGTTTCTTGTATGTCATGCACTAATTGCCGTTAATACCCATTGTTCCAAATAATTATTCTTAATAATTGTGTTAAGGAATAATTGATAATCTTGTAATTCATCGGCTTGGAAGACAAACTCATTATTTCACGGCATTCTTTGATGACATTTGGTTTGTGAATGGGCATTTCATATTCATGAACACAACTTCAAATATCTCACTTTCCAATTATAACGCTACAAGAAACAAAATTGTTATGAATGTCAAACTTTGCAGTGAGATAATAAGGATATCCACCATGCATGAAGATATTGAAACGGCTCCTTCAGTGAAGATAAAATAGCTATTTATTTAACATGTTGCAAAATTAACGAGCTTTTGTTATCAGACCTGAATATTGGATTACGAGCGTAGCAAGTTGCCTAACACATCGTGTGCAAAAAACTCGCCATTTTGTAATGTGTTGTATACAAATTTTTCTAGTAATTTCGTTGAAATCTTTCTTCATGTAATATAATGGACACTTCCAGGATCTAAACTTCAGTTGACAAGTTTTCACACTGTATTTCGATAAAATTTATTAGTTTTTGATTTCTCCAAAATTTGTAGCATAAACATGCAAAAGGAATAATTCTGATAGGTACCGAAAATGTTTCCAATTATATTGAAGCTGCTGCAGAGAAGGTATAATTTTCTGAGTGTTGATAAGCTACTCCATGAATTACATGTCAATTAGAAAAGGGAAACTGACGAATGAAAATTTGTCGACTTTGAAACTGTAGATAGGGATACAACATTATTAACAAAAGTTAACGGTAGATGCTCAGACGAGCTTAATGAAACTCCGCAGGGTAGTGTATTAGGACGATTATTGTTCATATTGTATATTAATGGCGTGTACCACTATCTGTGAAATTCTTCAGTATTTTTTTGCAGATGATATCTACGTTGATTTCTGTATGTGATGAAAATAATTTTGCTTTAGTAGATAATATGAAAAAAAAATTAGAAATTTCAAATGATTGGCTGATGGAAAATAAATTGAAATTGGATAAATAAAAAAGAAAAAAAGGAAGATATTATGATGCAGTTCTGATTTAAAATAAGGCCAGTAATATGTTATCAAAATTGACATAGAACACATAGACGAAATGAAATATACCGCAGTCTTATTCGATCCACAACTAAGATTTGATAAACATGTTGACTTCATCGAGGACTTCATGTGTAAAAAAATTCAGTACTTTTGCAGAGTCAGTAAAAATCTTTCAAGTTGGTTTAGGAAACTAGTGTACAAGTGAACAAGACTTTTATCTATCCGCATTTTGATTATTGTATGCTCTATGTCTGTGCGAATTTTCCTTCAATACAACATATTGTATACATCCATCAATAGTATGTTGGAATCATTAACATTTCTTAATATATCACCTAAATGAAAGACAAATTTTAATGACAATTTTCAAAACTATTGGTTTTTCAGGTTATATCTAGAAGTATCCTCAATTCACAAGCAGAACAATTTGTTCTAAACGTGGGCAAGTACTTTGAAAGTGAGAGTGTTCATTGGGTACTTTGATACCATTTTTATCTGCTCGAGAGGTGAAAATTAAAACTACATTAAAAATTCCATAACTTTTCTCAACTGTATTTTAGAAAGTGGCAAATGCACTTAAAATATTACGAAGAACGATCTATATACAACATCAGAATAATAAATGAGAAAAGACCTATTCTTTAAACCCGAGGAAAATGTATAAATGGAGTACAGCTTCTCATCACAGGGTGAGGCGATATTTCCACTAGAATAATCGTGATAAAAAAAATTCTTTGACATGCGTCATTTCATTCGATGGAAATGACACCGGGGCCAGTAAGATATATTACTAAACAAATAAATGCTACTGCCTGAGTTTTATTGATTACAACTGTATCAGGAATGTCATTAAAATCATATTTAATGATTAAATATTCAAACGTTTTTCAATAAATGTCACATCTATTTTTTGCTTACATTGAAAATCTCCACTTGTATCTCGTTATCGAAATGTAGTTACATCAGAAGTTTTATGGACATATCTTTACAGTTTTTCAATATAATCCTATCAAATATGTTAATACAGAATTTGAAAGAAGAACAGACTCGCGCTAAGAAATTTAAGAGAAAAACAGAATTGATGGGTTCAATTTCAACTAATTAAATAAAGAATATTATAGTTATTTTGATTTTTGTTCGAAAATATGAATAAGATATTTATAAAATCTGTTGTGGAATCATCTGCGGCTCGAAGACAAACTTTAGTGGCTATTTTCCACCATTCAAGATAACCTCTTTTCTTTTTTTATTGAGGTTCGATAATTTTATATATTTGAAAATGTTTACTTTGCTATTTACTATTTACACGTTGTCATTTTTATAGGAATATCAAACACGCCATTTTTCATTTTGATACTTTATCGTATCATTGGATATTAAGCTTTCTTTAAGTTGAATCTTCATTACAAAATATCAACATCATAATATCATAACAACACATAATACATTTGTTACAATATAATACTTACTTTTGTTACTTTATAATAGATACCAAATTGCACGTTCAAATGACACTAACGTGACATAACCAAAGTTGTTGATTTCATTTTCACATCATCGTTGTCAATGGCAATGGCAATAATACGATAACGCTTTGATCTAACCACATTATTATGCAATTTAAATAAATCTCGGAGTATTGATTGAAAGTCTGATTTTGTGGAGGAAATCCAGTTCTTGACGTGATTTTTTGGGTTTATGACCTTCCACAATCTGAAAATGAAAAAAAAAATTTAATCCAAAGAAATCTGTACGTTACTGACAAAAATTAATTTCTTTCAAGACAGTAGTCTTGTGAACGCAGTAACTTATCGGGCAAATTAATTAATTTACCCTTCTACACTTGTACAGATTTCTTTGGATTAAAAATTTTTTTTTCATTTTCAGATTGTGGAAGGTCATAAACCCAAAAAATCATGTCAAAATCTCGGAGGTTGCACATGGTCCTCAGCGCAGAGTGCCTCGTCGCCTGGCAACATCCTCGATTATTATAAATCATAATCTCGTTACATTAATAGCTATAAGACTTTGTTTTGACTGAAAATTTTCGACTTATTTCAATGCATACTAACCAAGTGCAATTTTTTAACTAATATATATTATATTATAAGTTATGTCAATTCTGTTCCTTTTACTGCATGCTTTCTTTTTCGGCTTCTTAGTCGAATTACCACGAACATATCGTTAGAGGAAATGTCGACGTCAACATGAAAAATCCGAGGGAGATCTATTTTGGGGACTTAGAACTGGTTTGAAAGGGCATCTGCTTCGCGAAGGAAATCCGGAAACCATTACAATGTGTCTTTTGGCTTCCGTAAGGAGTTAAAAGATATATGAATAGTGTTGCGAGGGGGAATTCTTTTCAAGAGGGTGGAAACCTAATCAATTTGAGTGCTGTCAGATCCAACAGGAGTAAAACTCGTTTAATTTGGGTTTCTTCCAGAATTGATGAAAACATTTGTGAGGGAGAATAGCACATTTTCCGTTTTTTACCTACAAAATATATTTTTGTTAGATTTAGAATCATACAAATTTTCATTCTATAGAATATTTTCTACTGCTTCACAATTCAATACGCGATTTCTCAGATATGGCCATAAAATTATCTCCCCTCCTAATTTCAGAGAAGTTAGCATACATATTTCCTCAATGAATATCGTAGAATTATATATACAAAAAAAAATAATTAGTTCGAATTTCAACGATAATAATAATCTGAAAATCATATGGGTTGGCCGTCATTCTGCGTTCACTACGTCTACTCAGGGCACATGATTATCCAACCCAGTAATCACTCACCCCTCGGACATGGAAAGTGATTATCTGGGTTGATAATACCAGCGGATCTACCGGATGTATAGGAGTTCCGTAGACCCGACTGGGATATGACTAATGGATATGAAATAATGATAATAATAATAATGTGGTGTGATGCATTCGTTATTTTCCAACATAAAAATCATACTAGCATGCCGTAAGACAGCAGATATCAAATCATAGTCGGCCGAATGCAGAAGCCTGTCATTCTCGGTTTATTTTGTCTACAAAAGTTTTCCAGATATTCGTTTATAGAAATGCAACTTCCTCCAACAAATATTTTATCACTTTCAGTTTGAACAAAGCAAGTTCAGAAATGTTTTTTATGGCTGATAAAAAACAACTGAACGCCTGCTACGATGTTGTGATTTTGGTAGGTTTCCGTTTCTAGTGAGCTATATGCTAGAATCAACGTGCATGGATTCGCACGTTAAAAGGTAAGGTCCTTGTTATTCCCAGCTCGCACACGTCTTCTGAAGATTTCTGAGGGTGCCTGTAGGGGTGCAGCAGGTTGACAATCAGAGCAAACAAAATATGTGACACTTGACATTAATTTGAAACCTATATTAATGTTTTTTCATATGAGGTAGACACCTATAAATGTAGATGTAGAGTAATGTTAAATTACTGTTTTCTTTGAAAACGGTTATACATGAATCTGTGTAACGAATACCATATAATACGCGAATAATCTGTTTCTGACCTGCAAAAGCTCTTTTTATGGTAATGAGAAGGAACTGAGTTGACCATTGCATAATACGCATTAAACAGTTTCCGTTGAAAATCTTCTTCATTTATTCCAATGCACAGGAACCGCAGTTTAATCTTTTTCACACATGGTTTTTAATCAATATAATCTCCAACTCAGTCAAGCATTTATGAGTAATCGTAAAAATTTGGTTGTCTCTGATTACTTGATATGGTCATATTTATATCTCCTGGCAAACAATTCAATAAAAACTGGTGTGACACCAATCTGTGAATCTTTTAATAATAATGTTGAGTATATATTTATCTGCTTCTAAAATTAAATAAGTATCATCATCAGATAGTGATATCGAACCTAAACTCAAATATTGTGGGAGACAATTTTATATAAAGAAAAAAGATAAACGGCCAAAAACTGAGGCCCGTGGAACTCCTCACACATATGAGAGTCGGTATTGTACCGTCTTAGATATAATCTCATATTTCACATAAGATAGTACCCACGAATACCTATAATGTATAATGTAGGTCGAAGAAAAGTGCGGCAACCAATTTTCCTCTGTCGACAATACTATGAATATTTTCTAGAAAAGCTGAATCGATCTCCATAGTTACAAGATGTGAATTGAAATGTCAAAATAATTTTTCGTTGGTTTTCCATTTGATTATAATACGTAAAATTTGTGATTATGGAGAAAACACACTCGCCTCTGGCTGGCGCTCGGAACTCGCATCAAATTTCACTATTTCTATTATCAACAAGCCTGGAAATTGATCTTTTTCTTCCAATAATTAATGTTGAACAAAGGTTCTATGATGTACTTAGATAGTCTATTTTATTCCTGTTAATATATTGATGATTGAAGTTTGATTCTACGTACGTGCTGTAATGGAAATTGAATTTTCAATCCACTTTTCCACAAAAAAAATCTCAAAAATATCCCAAAAATGGAGTTACTTTGAAGCAATTTTTTGGGTAGATGAACAAATAATTTCAAAAATACATTACAGCTCGTACATAGATCAACGTTTTATATTTCTTTTTATACCAAATTCATTTCGATCGGATAAAGATTGCTTCAAATTTTAATGGAAGAGAAATACCACTGCAGTTACTTCGACTATTTATGAAAAGAATCTTGAGGTGCTGCCGCAGACATAATTACATAGAATCAAAAGTTCTCTAGAAGCCCATCCTTGTTTGAAATCGATACGACGAACTGTTTTTGAGTTATCGACTCTTTTACCCTAAAAAACGGCCAAAATTTGATCGCGCTCATGGCCTCTTGATACTGTGACACTAGTTTTTTAAATTTAATTAAATTCAATTAATTTTTTAGACTTGACAATAGGTAAAGCCAATAATAAACACCACTTTGCTATTTTTCATAAACCTTCCCATACTGACATCACCATTCATAATAATTCAGTACATCCATATACACATAAAATATCAGCATACCATAGTATGATACACAGATTAGTAAATATTCCACTGTCCAAAGAAAATTTCAACAAAGAATTAAATATTATAAAACAGATAGCAGTTAACAATGGATATCAAGTTAAATTAAAAGAAAATATTCTTGCTAAAAAACTACATAGAGAGGCTATCCAGGAAGTGTACCCCACTTTGAAAAACCTTGACAATAATTATAGAACTTTAACTTATTCAGGACCCGTTTCGGAAAAAATAGCTGCATAAGCAAAACTTAAGAGTAGCATATAGAACAGATAACACACTGGGAAGGTTTATCAAGAATTGTGGATCTTGCTCCAAAGTATATATATCGGCCAGACAGGTAGACTATTTAAAAGCCACATACGTGAACACCGTATGAATTACGTAAACAATAAAACACACCAATCATATGCCAATCAGATTTTGAAGGAAGGCCATGACTTTGATGAAAACTTTTAGAATTTAGAATTCTTGGAAATTAATAAATTGAAAAATTCATCTTGTTTATTAAATGATCAACTGGACCTGAACGGTTCCCCTTTGTTAAATTTGTTCAATTGAGCGGTGGTTGTGTTTTGAGATAGTAGGTTCATTGTTATGCCAATTTTATAAGTTGTAGGAATCTAAGTATTAGCGATAATTATAGGTTTGTCCCTAATTTTGTTAATGGGTAAGAAAGGTATTTAAGAATTTTTCAATGAAGAATAGTTTAATGTACTACATTCGCTTGAAAAAGATACTGTGTATTGAAACATGTCGCAAAAAAAATAAATATTGTGGAAATTTTAATCGTTTTTTACCTTAGTGTCATAACTATGGATTACCATCAAGTAACGGCCACGTCAATCCAAAATCTTAATACTGTACTTGCTGTTTTTTCATCGTTTGATACATCACTATTTTTAATTACCCGATGACAACCATTCAGTTGTATACCTTCAGCCTTGAGTTCTTCGGTTTTCCATTCATTCCTTATATGTGAAAATGTAGACAAGACCATGAAATTCTCAGTCTGTTCGGAAAGACTATTATTATTGGTCAGGAAACATGATAAAATTTGCTGTGGCAGTTTCGAATCAATACTTCTTCTACTGTAGTCTACACTCAAGAATGGGTGAAAACGCCATTTAATGTGTTTTGACAACCGAATAAACAAATCACTCAAGGAAACGTGATTTAAATCATGTTCCTTCTACCTTACAAGTGAAATATGTGGCACATGTACACATGTTCGCCAGTTGATGCGTACACAATCAAGAGCTCTACTTGCTATTGAAATCTAAAAATCGATATTCCACTACGATATACGCACAAGAGTGAGTAAGCGTGAAGGTGGAGACGAAGCGGCGTTTCTAAATTATTTCCAAGAAATTGCTGGCAATAAAGGGTGAATAAAAAGCTTGAAAGGCAGAGAAAAATGGCGGAAAATCTACTTCGGCTAAGTTTGTTAAAATTCCGACGCCTGCATCACGCAAGGCGACGCGATGCGGAGTAAGCGACTATAAAGAGTTATATTTAATACAGTTTCAGCAACGAGACGCGAAAAAAATTTAACAAATACGAGGCTGAAGTGATTCATTGCTTTGAATGAACCCGTATTTTGAAGCTATAAAAATATTTACGTGGTTTAAATTTTTTTAAGCTTTCTGTGTAGAGAATTGTTCATTTACTATTTATTTAGGGACTACATAGGTTATTTGGAAAATTCAAATTTATTAAGTTCATTCAGTTGTTCTTCAAGTGAGAATTTTGACATTTATTAAAGCAAAAATATATGGTTCCACAGAACCCATGTTTTCCATGAAAAAACAATTGAACATCACTTCTGATTCCATCGGAAATAGGTCTTGGTGGATAAATTTGAATCAAACACTTTAAATATTTTTTTGTATAACTGTCATTGAAAATTATGTTTTTAATTCATTGACATACGAACTAAAAACTGACGTTTTCACAAAATCACTTTTAACACTAGTGTTAAAAGTAAAATGGCAGATGAGATGATGGATACTCAATAATATATATATATATATATATCTCTAATAGAAACACTTCAATCAGATATTTTAATCAGAACACCTACTCAAGAGGAATCATTTATAAAAGTTCGTACATGTATTTGGCCGTATGTGCAATTGGTAATATTAATTCCTATTAAAGTTACAAACGGAGTAGTATTCAGTCCTACGGTAGAAGGTACTTTATAATTGACAAATAATGACATTCATAAATAAAGTGCGTTGGGGTTTATTATAGTTGGAGCCTCTTTGTAATCCAAAGATTGTGTGTTCGAATCCTTGTGGATCTTTTTTTTTTTGTTTTTTCTAACTAGCAGTAACTGTTGTACAAAAAAATGTGTATGATTCATTTGTTACAAGGGATTTTATTATTTTATATAGTGGGCTGCCACACTCGCTAACGCTCGTTTCACAATATTCCCCACTCATAACATAAAATGCCACTTTTAACACTTGTATCATAAATAACTATTACGCCATTGGATTAAGGAAAAATTCAATTTTCAGTGACATATCACAAGTAGATATTTGTTGTTAAATTGGCAGCACACAAGACTTTTTTTCTAAAATCAATATGGCGGCGTCAAGAAAACAAATAAAGAGGGTAGTATAAATGGTACAGCTTGGCAGAAGAGCTCAGAATACATTCTAACTGAATGTATAATTTATACTAACCTCTTTATCGTTCGAATACTTTCTCATTCTAATTCGCGCAGCTCATACGTTTATCGATATTTTTTTATAGATTTGCCAAGCTGTACATTCAGTTAGAACGTATACTGAGTTGTGCTGCCAGATTTGCCAAGCTGTAAATGGAATTTTCAAAAAAGTTCCTACGTATTTCGGTCTCCCTTAAAAATAATCCAAATGAACTTTTAGGCGACAAGCTACTATTTTCGGTTATACAGGTACATTTTGTTGCTATTTGAAAGATCCAATTTCTGTTATTTAAACCAAAATACCACAAGCCTTCATTTACTTTTTTCAGTACTTTTTATTTAAAAAAACAATAACTTTTTAAAAAATTCAAATTCCTTAAAAATATTAACAAATTATTGGGTTTTCATTTTTATTATTCAACACTGAGTGTCTGGTATATTTTATTTATCCAAAAGGTTGGTAAAATGATTATGATCCGGTTCTTGCGGCTCTCGTGGGTTCTCGGCTTATGTCATCTTTTCGAATTCAACTATCAAATTCAATGAAGTATTTGTTGCTAACTAAAAAATGGAATTCCTAACGAAGTTGGGACAAGCATAAGCCTAATAGATCAAATAGGATAGATTTTTTTTGGTGGACTTGCTGGAAATAAAAAAAAATGTAATTATTTACACAGTTTTATCTCAATTTTGAGTGGGTCAGAAGTACTTCGAATTATGCCCTTCCGAATCTTGAAAATCTTCCATTTTCAAAAACGAATTTTTTAGTAAGAAATCTCACAAAATTCTCCTTCTTCTTGTCAAGATTTTTTCAGACGCTGAATATTTCACAATTACAAGCAGCAATCAACAGTTTTATACAAAAATTCTACTTGTAACTCCATAGGTTGGTCTCCTGAAATTCATCATGAACCGAAAATATCAAATATTGTCAAATCACCATAAGAGTAAGAACGAATAACATATACAAGAAAAATGAAAACATGCTCGCTTCGCTCGCTATTTCATGGCTTAGGGGAGAATATAGTAGGGGAAAAATACCTAACCTCGCTATTCAAGTTTAATACAATACTTTCACCCTACAATCGCTTATATAACCTAACTTTTAAGATGTATTGAAATACGCCAGCTTCGCGAAGATTGTTCATCTTGGATAGTGAGGCCAGTTTGGGTCACTTTCCCCTTCTTTCTTTTTCCTATGTAATGAGATAGTGAGCAAAGAGAGCATATTCTTATTTTTTTTTGATTTTTTTTTCTGAATCATTCAGGGACCTCTCGCGAGCAATAACTAGTGCACTAATCCGCGCTCTTTTATCAAGTTAAATTAATGTTTGTACGTTGTACGATGTAATACGTCTGCATTCAACAGAAATAGCGAGGTTAAATTAGGTTGAGTTGTTTTTTCTATGTTTGTTCTTACTTTCATGGTGATTCGGCATTACTAGATATTTTTTATCATGATTTAAGAGTATAACAAATGACCAACGCACCACTGCAAATACAAATATTACTAACATTCTAGGTTATGTTTATGATTACACGAAGATAGAATTTTTGTGTATCGGAAACTGTTTGTGGTACTTGTAATTGTGACAAATTGCGTTGAAAAAAATAAGGAGGCATTCTGAGTGATTTTTGAATAAAAAAATTGTTTTTGAAAATGCTTGATTTTCAACATTCGGAAGAGCATAACTCGAGAAGCACTTGAAATCCCACAATTTTTTTTTCAAATTCGTGTTCAGGAGACCAAACTACGTCAGTAACATTTTTTAGTATTTTCGAATGAGTTCACTAAACTCACGTTCACCAAAAATTGAAAAAGAAAATCTTTCCCATTTAATCTATACTAGGATGATATATGCTGGTTCATATTCTGTTTGGAATTCAATTTTTTGGTTATTTAGGACACCCACGGGAACCGACAAGAACCGAATCATAATACTGTACCAACCGTGGTTAAAAAAAAGTACTATACGTCAGTGTGTGAGGTGTTTGGTTGACAAACGATATATTTTTTACACAATTTTGATCTGTCAAAATAAATAGTGATGTTCCACAACAAAATAGACCTGTATCTTCGAAAATAGTCATTAGCGCCAAAAATTTCATGCGGATTTTTTGTAGAGGTGACCAAAATATATGTGATTATTTTTATTTTTTTTTTCAATTCAATGGGTCATCCTAACCGGAGTTCTACCAAACTTTTTTTAAAATCAACAGTTAGTTAAAAGTCACTATCAACAGATGAAAGCTTAACGCATCACGCCTCTTGCAATGCATATAGACCGGGATATGAAGACAGATTTTGGGATAAGATTTTATTCAGTGAGCATTTTGGAGGACAGTGTTGTCCATATATCCCTATGATAATAATGCATGAATCAAAGAGTCGTCGTAGGTTCTTCATATTAAAAAATTATTATTATTATTATTATTATTTGGGTATGATTTAGTCAGGCTGCCATGTATTTCGTGATAAAATAATGAAACTAAAATACTCGAAAAACCATTGGCCTTGCCGTTAGGTCGTCACAATGGCTGGTATGGTCGCATGAACTTGTATTTGAAAAAGGTAACTCTCCGCCCACCTTAACGGTATGCCAATTGTTTTTCGAGTACTTTGGTTCTATTATTTAATTACAAAACACATGGCAGCCAGATTGGAATCGTATCCGAAACAAATAAAAATAAAAATCTTATTACTTTTATTTAATATGAAGAAGGTACGACGACGACTCGTACATTATTATCATGAGGATATACGGACAATACTGTCCTCAAAAAGACATACTGAGTAAAATCGTCACCCAAAATCTGTCATCATCTCCCGGTCTAATAGGCAAGAGAAATATCACTTCAGGCAATAATTCAATTTCTGGGAAAAAAAGCAGATTTGAGTGTAAAAGATTATTTTCGATATCACCCGGTAATTTTCAGAAGAGATATCATTCATAGGAATAAATCACAGAGCTTTGCAATAAGTTCACACAATCTAATTGTGACAAGAGGAACAATCACACACGGTCATGAATACTCCAATAGCACTCGTATTCCACACACTGGATGATATTGTAAGGACCTCTGATTCGGAGATACTAAATCAATGGTCAAATATGCCGAAATGGGAATATATCGCCAGCCGAATTGAATGTCGAGAATTCTCCAATGGGCTGCCGGATATTTCAAACAAATTTTCGGCTGTCGAAAGAGTAACTGGAATGATTAATATGCGTTTTGTTTGTTTTGCGAAAGGTTTCGAATGGAATTGGCAAGTATTTGTTAGTAATGGACAGCTTAATTTGTGAAAGCCCGAGAGTACTTTTCATTTGAGTTATTTATTTCACCTGATTTAGATAGCATATTTCGCTTCAAAAAACTCTAAATCGAATTATATTGTTTTTCAGTTCTGCACCACGTTTTAATTGAAAAATCTAATCGGATTGTGAATGCCCAAATGCGTGATTCCTATATGTAAAATCGCATTTGTTATACAAAAAAAAGCAATCAGAACGGTTTTCGGCTTATGATATAGTGAGAGTCAGGTAGTGATTATTTCGCAAATCAAAAAATATTCACACATACATCGACAAAGTGTAAATCATAATCAACAACTGAGGTAGTGTTGGGTAATAAGTAGCACCTTAACTTTATATTCCATAAAAAAATTGTCAATGTTGATGAGGTGATTTTTTTGTCATATTTGCCGCTATGTTCGCTATGCTAACAATAAAATTCGTCTCCTTTGGTACATTGGTAACCAAAATGAGGCAAATAATGAAAGCTTGCTTTCGTGCCTCATTACCCGTATGTTAGGGTAAAGCCCATATTAAGTTATGCAGAATTTTGTTTATTGATCGTATGTACATGTATACAGATCATTCTTATTAATCCAAAACGGTAGAAACTCAATTAAACTATATTGAAAAAGCAAAAATAAACATTATTTCCAACAAAAATGAAACACAAAAATCTAAGGAAGATTTAAAATAATTTTTTCAACAAACGTCAAAAAATGACGAGGGGTGCGCATCGACTATTTTTCCCGATGACCAAAGTAGCATTTCGCGCACTAGATACAAAACTAACTATTTTGAAGAACTGATAAATAAAAACTTCAAGAGCATTCTCCGCACTTAAAATCTACAACATATTCAGCCGCCAATCCTATGCAAGTTTCATGGAACCAAATTCCATATATTACACACATTCTAACAGAGCCCATGGGCCTTATTACGCGATCGATGGAAGGGCCTTATAACCGGGCGAGCACTTTTTCTTAAACATGCACTTTCCGGGATAATGCTTTTTATTTTTCTCTCAATGCGAAAGATAGAGCCAATTGTACAGTTAATGATGGAGCACTATTATTTTTATTAAGTAAAATTGTTCGAGGGAACCAAGATGTCCTGCCCTACCAGGACGATGCTCATTGTCATAATTGGGTCGAAAATCCATCAGAAACCAACTACTTTCCTGGCTAATACCACGACAAACGATGAATTACATTTAATGAATTTCCGTGCAGAGTTCCTACAAGGCTATCTCCGCAATTGCTAGTTGCATGAAAAATGTTGATTGAAACATTGGGACCACCTCTAGACCTTCTCGGTTCTTCCCATGTCTGCAACAAATGGTCCAATTATCAATCTATGTCAAGGCAAAAGCTGAGACACCACCCGTAGATCGGTGTTAACCAAACCACTGGCGCCATCTCAACTCCAGCCCCTCAACCAAAGCAATACCCAAAAACTGGCGTGATTATATTTAACCACTAATACAAAAGAAGAAATCTACATTGTTCGCAATGAGCTTGTCAAGAGAGAAACAAGATGTCCTGCCCTACCACCAGGACGACGCTCATTGCCATAATCTCATATAATAGGGCAGGACATATTGTTTTGTCCTGACAAGCTCTTTGTGAAAAATGCAGATTTCTTCATTCGTATTAGTGGTTAAACCAATCACGCAAGTTTTGGGTATTACTTTGGTTGAGGATCTGGAGTTGAGATGGCGCCCGTGGTTTAGTGAACGCTAGGCTGTGGGCGGTGTCTCAGCTTCTGCTTTGACATGGAGATTATGTTGAATCATTTGTTGCTGACATTAGTTATTGTCTGCAGAGACCTACCCTATACTTGTTTCTCTCATGACAAGCTCATTGAGAACAATGCATATTTCTTCCTATTTATTTAAAATTGTTCGAATTGAAAAACACGTCTCACCTTCTTGCGAACTGTGCAGCCTAAAGCTAAAGATGCACCTTAACCGCCGGGCCTTATTCCCAACACTTCCTTACTATCCCATATACATCCACAAAGTGCCCATCTTTACCAACGACTAGCTAACTAGTGAAATTAATACGCTAGAAATTGATGCAACTAATTTAGGATTATCGGCAAATCTAAAGCTATGGCATTATCAATGAGGTAATTAATAATAATTACGCATAATGAGGTTCCAACAATTGACCCGCATCAGAATATTCATTACTAGTCGCAAGATAATCAGTTTGAATCGAAACTACTACAGCATAAGTATGTATCTCATGTTCACGTTGATTTAGGGAGAACATTGAGAATTGTCGATAATTTTCCAAAATTTTTATTTTTTGGAACCAGAATTTTTCGCCTGACTTTGCTAGAGAAATGTCAAATATATTCCATAAATATTGAATGATAATGCATTTATATTTCATAAATTTTCGTAGGTAATACAAGTGTATTGGTGATTATCGAAATAAAAATTTCTTCGACTTTGAGAAACAAATTATGTTGCTTGGCAACATAATTTGTTTCGAAAAAAAGATGGAATTTATGATAATCATCGGTACACGAGTTGTATTTGTTAAGACTATTCCATGAATGAAATCAAAACCATTTTTAAAAGTACTATTTGGAGTAAACTGCGCAGAGCAGCTGTCTTGGTATTTCAAACTTCCCGCTATTTCAGTGACCATTCACAAGGCGCGTCTTCCGTTGGTTGTCTTAAGGTTTGTTCGCGTTCATAAAACAAACAGTCTCTGAAACCATCGGATGCATGCGCAGTTTCACAGAACTGTACGCATTCTTTAAGGTCTGTGGGACTACGCATGCTTGTGACGGTTTCGGGTTTCGGACAGTTTATTTTGTGAACGCGTCGAACGCGAAAAAGCCTATTAAATTGTTTAGTTCATTGGTAGATAGATAGTGACTCATCGTTCATTTTCATGCTTTTACGGGAATTGAAAGGGCGGAGTTTTGGTTTACGTGTATGCAAAATTTGTCGAAAAGTTGATAAGAATGAAAAGTGAAGCGTATCATGGTTTTGGTCAAAGATCGGTGTTGTGTCAAAAATGTGTCGAAAATTGTGAAGTTGATATAAATTAATAGTCAGTGCTCATCATGGTTTGGGTCAAAGTTCGGTGTTGTGTCATTATACCAACTTGCTGGTGGGGTAAGTTTGTTTTATAAACCAACCAAAGACGAAGCGAACTACAAAGGTATCTAATAGCCAATGAAGTGCCGAACTACAAAATCGAAAACATGCTGTTTTCAATTATCAATATGAAAATTTCCACCTATCAAAAACGCGTATTTTAGCATGAGTGGAATAATCGTTAATATATTGATAAAACATTTCTCTAGGGCTCAAATCACAAGCATCATTCTTTGCCGGGCTTTAAGTTTCAAGTATTCAGCTCGATGACAGCTCACATTCTTATGACGAAGCATGATTCCGGGTTTCTTCAAATGTCATAATAGTGTCACCTTGCTCAACGTTGTCTGTATATACAACATAATATATTGATTTTGATATCAGGTAAGTAGATTATCATTACCACTTGATTATCTGGTGATGATTTTCTCGCTTATGCCTCCGAAAGGACTGAAAGATATGAAAGTTCTGATAAAAATGATGGAAATTATTGTAAGCGGTCCCCGTGTGGGTTTCATATGGAAAACTCAATTTTCATATTTGCACAAAACACCTGTGTTTGGGACGATGTTATCGTCGCTGCAATGTTCATCAACAGAATGTTGCAGCACCGAAAAATTATAGGCATGATGGTTGCAAGTGGTCAAAGGGTTGAAATGATAGGGTGAATTGTGAAAAAAGCAATGGAAATTTCCGGTTGTTTTCTCGTTACTGCCAATTGAAAATATAAATGTTGTCAAAAATTGGCATAAGGTCTGCGAATGCCGAAGTGAGGTTAGGTTTTCTGTGCAGATGAAAATTGAATTTTTCATACGAAAGCCACGCGGGAACCGCTCGAGAAATCCGTCATCATCTCCCGGTCTATTAGTGAACTGACAACGAATCATTTTGAATATTGGATTGGATAGCCAATTTGGAGTATTTGATTTGCATTCCAAATTCATCTCTATAATTCTATTCTATCGTTCAATCCCGTTATTTCGAATATACGATATTTCAATAAAGACCGTTTGTTCAAACACTAGCGCCTGTTTCGTTTTAAGATATTGAGTCGCCAATTTCCATAACAAACAAAGGATTAACGTGAATGTTACCTAATGATTTTATGAATAATGCAGTTTGGTGCACATTTAAATTAGCACTCGACACATTGAAAATGCAAATAACATAAGAATAGAGTTCTGTCCCACTGTAATGCTATGAAAGGAATGATATGCAAATAGAGAATCTGAAAGAAAACTTGTATTGAATATTTAGGTCATCTGAAAACTATTGTGTGAACCAAAGAAAAATAAATGCTTCAACGGAACAGATGACCATGAAGATAACAAGAAATTAATAACTGGCGATAAGAAATGTTCAGGACAGAAACTCAGTGTGCTATTTTAAAAAATACACGAAGTGGTGCGAGAAAAATTAACACATTTATCGCTTTTCAATATCACAACCTTAGATATTTTCGCTTCGAAAAATCATTGAAGAAAAAATTCATTTTAATATTGAGAAAGCAAATAGATGATAAAAAGTAGATATTGAAACTCCCTGCGACATTTTTTGTGTGGGTGTTTTTTTTTGCTCCAACTGAACTTTTTTTTATCTACCAATCCTGAGCTACTGTAATTGAAAAGTTTTTACTACACCTTTGGGATCTCATTAGGCATCGCCATGAAAATAACTTCGTCTTATTTCAGACAAATAATGGAATGTTATTTATTTGTCCGTCTCTCTTGGAAAATTTTGTGATTCTCTTCTAGGGATCATTATATCAAATCAAATTCCGGAACTACATATACAAATATGGATCAATAAATTAATAGTTTGACAGCAAGATTAAATCATTACCAGCTCTCAGAAATGGACATATTTATGGCTTAAATAAGTTGTCGCTGTGGTATGACACTATGAAACAGAGGTTTTCTGTGGTGGTCTTTATATACTATTGCAAAAACAAACATTAGTTGAGAACTTGCCTAGTTTAAGTAGCTTGAAGCTGTAGTCAGGGATAACCAAATCCTACCCCAAATCACCGAAACTGAACAAAAATAAATATACAAATAAAATCACCCAAAGAACATCTTCATTGGTACATCAAACAGAAATTCATAAAGAATTTTCTGGAACATTACATCCAAGAATACTGAGTAAATTATTCTATTTCCATTTCAAAAATGGAACGGGTAGATAATTTTTGAATAACATCAAAATTATGGAAAAGAAAAGTAGTGTTGCTGTCGTGAAATTTTATGACCTCAACCTTTTTTCCCAATTACTGTGTTTAGAAAATCTCACTAGTTGGGAACTACGTCCAAGTTCTAGTTGCTTTAGGGTTATGATATGGATAGCCAACTTCCGTCTCAACTTATGGTTTTGAGTCGGGGTACTAGAATAAGATGTAGTAGATGGAGGTTCAAGTCTATCCCATGCCAGATGGACGTCTTACTCTTTCGTCTCTTTATTTTGTCAACGTGATATTACTTTAGTGATAGGGAACGGTCCGAGGCATTTTGCAGCCAGTTCTGCATTCGAAATAGCATTATTTTGTATCCATACCTTCCGTACTATAAACATTTAACAGGATGTTGCCGAAGAATATAATGTTTTTTACTTTTTATTATGTGCTTTGAGTATTCGAGCTGGCACATCTTTAAAAGCTAGAAAATGCATTTTTCTTGTACTCTGCAGAACAAAGAGGATAAGGTGATTCGCTAGGAAGATATATTTCATTATTTCTGTTGAGAAAAACTCACAAAAATTCACAAAATTGAAAGTTACTCGTTTCATGTTTAAATGATCGTATTTGATATGCTGTTAGCAAGGTTTTAATGACATAGTTTACCCTTTCAATTTCAATTAAATTAAGGGTGGAGTGCATTATCAAAATTGTAGGTCTCTCTTGAAAAGGTTACTTCTGAACTAATTACCATTACCCCCAAAAAAAATTGGTAAATTGCTCACAAACTTTTCTGCAAGAGAAAGAAATATTGGCGATCTCTCTCACTTTAACTGATAATTTCTTGGTCGGTGCTCTTCCGAATGACCACCAATAGTTTTACAGTGACGTGGCAGTTTCATCGAGGTTGACTTTACGGGTGTCGTATTCACATTCCTTTGCCGACCTCCTGAAGACTTGCCGAAGATGTCTTGTTATTCCAACTAATGTCAAAGAAAAGCAATCTGAACGGTTTTTATTTGGAAGGAGTTAATAAGCCATACTACTTAATAATTAACCAATTAGTACAACTGCTGAAACTCCAAAGAAAATGTCCTAACCTTTCTTTGGTTCACTGATCCCATTCGCCGTATACAACAACAACTGAAGAGGAATACGAACGCCTTTCTTTCATGTTTTATACCGAAATCCTGTTTCCGAAACCTTTAATAAATCATGTCAGAGAATCGGAAGCACGTAGCGTAAATGAAAATTTGTAATTGCGTTTGTCGCAATCATGATTTCTAGGCCGTACTCGAAAGAAAGTGGCAATCTTTTTGTTTCGTTTTTTAATACTGTGTCCGATATTATAGTACAAAGGGAACGAACTTCAAAGTCATGATAGGAAATTTATTGTGTTCTGTTATTTCCAAATCAAAGATGATTTGAATGATTTCCTACATACATCTGCTTTGAAGTTTCTTCAGACATTACAAACCAATGGTTTATTACTTCACAAAGAAAGTAGGTAGGAAGTGAAGTAAAAAAATCCTCACTTCACGTGTAATGCATATTATTTTTGTCATTATCGACAGAAAATATCCATGAATAATTTGTTTATACGGGGCGGCCAACTGAAAACGAAACAGAGCTATTATAAGAAACTGCGTAGACATTTTAGTGAAACGATCAGACCCGTCAATTTTTGTATACAGGAGGACACTTTCTTCCGAAATTTTTGACTCCCCCAAAATATTTAAATGGCATCTGGAGTCGAGTAAGATGTCTTTTGAAAGCTCTCACAATTCTCTTTGCAATAGTCTTTAAATTTTACAATTCCACCCGATAGTCTGAAAAAAATTAAATGTTGAAATTCAGATTATGTTAAGTTGCTTACTTATTACTATTAGCTGATTAAATGTTCACCCAACCCCAATGCCATTTAATTATTTTGGGGCGATTCTTACCCTCGCTTGGGGGGTGAAAGTGGCGGATTCAAAATAACAGTGTCACCCAAAAATCGACCTACTCACTTCCTGGAGCTTCTGTCCTTTGTGCATCCATATGTTTGGATTCAGCTGGACCTGTCATCTTTTCTGTGGCAATTCAACAGCTTTCTTAATCTATCTTAATCTTTCTAACATTCTCTAGCTTTATTGGAGATCCAAGACCACAGGGTCACATCGAACAAATTTTTTGAACAACCGACATCTGACGGATAGTTACCATGGTACACATATCGCAGTTTGAGGTGGCGGAAAAATTTTAGTGAAAGGAATGACGTAGACAAGGCTTGCAGCTCTTATAGTGGCTCTAAGACAACCACTTTCAGGGTGGAAGACAAGCAGCGCAAGTATGGATACATGAAATTGCTCAAGAATTGAGATATGGCGACCAACACAGAGCCAGAGCAATGTCGAAATGCAAAGAGCTATGAGACTGCCTAACTTCAAGTAATGCAGTGACGCTTCAATCCGTTCCTTGGAAGTAGGAGCGGCCTTCAACTTTTTGAGATCAAAGAAAAGCTTCCAGAGGAAGAACAAACCGATAGTATAAGGCATATGCCAAGCAGAGTTCTGAAATTCGGTAATAAAAACAACGATATCTAATCCAGTAGAGAGTGCTTCAGCTGTGGCGTAGGTCCAAAATATGCTTAGGGTGCCAAGCGACTGAAGGTCCCAAAATAACTTGAATCGGAGGAATGGAAAAATTAAATATTGGCTCCATTCGAGAGTGAAGTGCCATTGATGTAGTCATTTCCTGTGACGGATGATGGCAACAAATCCTTTCTTCGTGTCATAGACTTATTTAGCAGAGGGGTAGAAGCCTATACCATTCCATGTCAAGGAAAATCCACAGTGGCAAAATCATTGGTGGAAAAAAAGTCATCAAAATTAAAAACAGGCGACAGATGAGGTTAAGTTGAAGTGAAAAATAAAATAAAGTTGTACAAGTTAAGTTGGTAAGTGAAGTTAGAAGAATAAATTAGTAGTGGAGTGTGCCAGTTCATCCAATCAGCATATTTTCAGTTGCCTAGTTAAATTATTGAAATGTATTGTTTATTGTTGCACTGAAAATGAATGAGTCAAAATTTCAGTAGCCACGAACCCAAAAAAAATCACAACAGTGTAATACGACGCCACTCGAAGGATGTGCAATATGAATTCGGTTGGAATATTATTTTAGATGTGAACGTCACTAGATAGTAGAGAGTAGATTGGACAATGAAACAACTAGGTAATGGATGAATTGAGAGTCTGAAAATGAAAGAGGAGAAACACGAAAATGCCATATACAAACCACTGCATTTCACCGAATAATCCACCGAAAGCGAATCAGTCTGTGAATTCATTCCGAGGGATTAAAATCGGAAAAGGATGACTGGCAATCGTGCAACCATGGCAAATGGAATCAATGCACTTTTTACAGTTCATTAGGTCAGTCGATATCAAATTCGAATGTTTACACTCGACAAGATTGGTGAAATGCAAAATTTAATTTTGGGTTTGGTCCCTGGTATTATTCCGAATACTTCTCCGACTGGGAAAACCAATAACGCTTAGTAAACGCATTAAGAAATGAGTTTTCTGCAAATGTGAGTCGATCGGGATCAGCGTCATGGAACAAATTCTATTGAAATCCTCGAATTCATTTGAATCCGCATGAGATTTTCTGGCCCGAGAGACAGTTTCTTTTATTGATCACTTTATCTGACTGAATTTCAGATTTTCTTGGGCATTGGCCGAGAGTACTCACCGAGACAATGTAAGAAACGTTAAAAATTGAATAGTCTTGAAAAACAGAGAAGGGAAATTATTCAGATGTACCTATGTAAAGTTTTCTTTAGGAGATTTTGGTGTTTATTATGTTATGTTAGGTACCACTACAAAGCATCTCCATATTTTCAAATACCTATTGATTGTTATCAAAATATTACCTTGGGGCGTATATCCATTTCAACGGCAACCTACAACTAATTGAAAAATAATCAATTCGGAAGACTAGGGAATTTTTTAGTGATCAGTGATTGATTTGTTAAAATATACAAGGGGTCATCTGTAACTGGCAACATTTTATTCTTCCGTAATGTTTGGTTGATTCAAAATATATATTTTTTTCAAGTCCCCAAATACCTAAAAATGTTCAATTATGACCAGTTGAAAAGTGAAAAAGTGGGAAAATACATTGAGAAATTGTTTAGTAAATAAAGCGGATTTTGGTTCAGAACATCCTAAGACCCCCGGTCGTTAATGTTTGAATCGTAAAAATACAGGGTGTCATCTGTAGTTGGTTTAGTTATTTCAAAAGTTTTATCTGGTTACAAGGTCCACAAAAACGTTTAATTGTTGCTACATATAATAAGCAAATTATACATTTACATGGCAAGCTATAACCAGTTGGAACAAAAGAGCATCATTAATGAGATCTTCAGTTTCAGTTGATACATAAAGAAGAGGCAGTTGCATCGAAACGTTTGGAGATTTATCTGAAGAAGACCATGGCAAAACCCGGAAACCAAGCAGAACATTGATGACATACGTGAAAGCCTACATTACTATATATACGAATATTATAAAAAATGAAAAATTTTGATATTATTCACAAAAATAAGACGAGATTTTCGTTTAGAACACTTCACCACTACCAGATCTTAATGCTTGAATCATTTAAATTCACATGGTGTTGTCTCTAGCTGGCAACAATGAATAACATATGAAGATTAAGACGTGCTGTTATTTACAGATAAAATCATATATGATTTCATGATCGGGGCAACGAGATTTGTGCGCTTTACGATTTTTGATTTAAAATTTGAACTTTGTGACTAGAGAATTTGTGAAATCAACTTTACACTACGGGTGAATGGGAGTTGATAATTTTTTCAGCTACAAATGACACACTGGAATATCTACATGTGGCCTCCAAGTTCTGGCTCCCACGAAGACAAAAATCCTGTATTGTTCAGAGAACATTGTGAGAGCCAAGGGAAAGTATGTAGGAATTAGTGTTCTTCTTGAATTTCTGAAGGCTGTATGCCTCAGGGAGCACCTCCCGAGGCAGCGAGTTTGTTGGAAGAACGAGCCATGGAAATCATATGTTCAACATGTCTTCAAAGTAGTGGCATATGGATGTGAGAAATGAGCTCAACGGGTCAGTCTCGATGGGCCGACGGTGGAACGATTGATGATAATTCGAAACATCTATAAAACAGAGACAGATCCAAACCTTTCTGCGGTGTTCCAGAGGAGTGATTGAGCTTGTGAGCGGAGTATCACTGACGAACGGTTCTTTTCCAAGAGTGTGAATGTGTGTTTGGATGCTGCACTCCATATATGGAAACAGTATTTCAAGACAGGTTGGATTAATTCCTTATTAAACACGAAACAGAAAACAAAATTTTTGACAGGCACTTTTGGCAATAAACCTCACATGATGTTTTCATGAAAAGAGTACTGCTGATGATGACTGCACTGAAATGGAAGATTTCATTGGTGTGGATACTCCTGACATAGTTACGCTGGTCACTGTGAGATAGGCCTTCCTAGAGACGAAACATGCTTCGGTTTTATTCGCACTGAATACTACCAAGTGATTGGATCCCCATTCTAGAATTTTTGCTAAGGCCATATTTATTTCATTTGGGATTCTTTCTCGTTCATTTCTGTTTTACTGGCTAATATCGGAGCTCTCAATATAAAGCGGTATGAAGGGTACCTACTATTTTCCGCAAAGCTGTGCACCGGACATGAGCTAGCACCCAATAAAGGTTCACGCGCACTTAGCCGAAGCGGCGCGAGACGAAGCGTGATTTAGCTGATGTCCGCGCACTGGGGCAAAGCTCAGAGCAATAATAAACATAGAGATGCCCTCTCTACTCAAACATAACAGATTCGTAGACAACCACGATGTCCATCTCTCTCAACAATGAAATATGGTCAAGGGGACTGAGGGGATGTAAACATTCAGTTCAGAGGACAATGGAACTAGATGCGTTAGTTGGAGGACAGATGTAAATATAAAGAAGGTGATGTTGGCTTAAAAAACAAGGATAGAAAGGCATCTCTATGTTTATATTTGCTCTGAGGGGCAAAGTGTCGCGTCACGTTTTGAATGGCGCGGTGCGAATATTATTCACTTCAGCATTTGAATGCCCAGAGAGGGGAGGGAGGGGTGGCAAATGTCCTCTTTTTCGAAAAACTTTAACGTTTTGGCGACTGTATCTGTCTCCGTTATAAAACTTGCTAAAAAAATCGCTGAAATCTGTATTTGAATAGGTATTTGAATTCAAATACAGTTTTCAGGGTTTTTTCAGCAAGTTTTGATAACGGAGACTGAAACAGTTTCCAAAACGTCATTCTCAACTTTTTTTCAGATAGGCAAATTCAGTGTAGGATACGTTACTGACAAAATCATAATTTCATTCAAGACAACAGTCTTATGAACGCAGTAACTTATCGGGCTGATTAATTAATTTGTCCTTCTACACTTGTACATGTTTCCTTGGATTAACATTTTTTTATTGTTAGATTGTGGAAGGTTAAATACCCAAACAAATTATATCAAATTAAGAAAAGAAACTTCAACAAAAATCAAACTTCGAAAACTAATGGTATAAATAGAAATGGGAGGGAGGAAGGGGCCCACCTGCATATTCTGTCTAGGGCCCAATGCTGGCTTTCTCCGGCTCTGTTTGAATTGAACGCAGTACGATGAGCAGTTTGTTCGTCAGAAGAGAATCTCTTTGTATCAAATTTAGTTGCCACTATGGAAGAAGGAGAAAAAACAAAAAAAAATCATGATATGAATCAAAAGAGAAATACTCGGTGAATTTCATCATTTGTTTAATGATATCAGACAAGATAAAAAGGAATTTTTCAAATATTTCCGCATTATCATAGGAAAAGTTTTTGAGCTTTGTAATCAATGTCTCTGTATCTGTATCACAGCTAGATACTGCAAAGGAACAAAATTTGCCACTAACTTTAGCACCTCTTCCTACCAAATACTGCTAAAAACTGAAATATAAGACAAGAATCAAAAAATATTTGAATCTTGTCGTCGCCTGTCACCGCGCATTGAGGCGAAGCGTCAAGAGAAACGACTCCTAGTTTGTCCGAGGAGAATTCGCGCGTCGAACGCCGCGTCTCTTCGCTTCGCGCCGCCTTAGTGCGCGGGATGCCATATAACAATGTAAATTTCTCGGGCGAAAAATCCACAACTTTATTCGAGCCGCTTCCGTTCGCGACGTTTCGGCTAAGTGCGCGTGAACCTTAAATCTTCAGTGTGAAGAAGAAACAATGTTGGTGCTAGATAGATATAGCAGTGTGATAGGTCTGTAGTTACTGGGATAAACGATGAAAATAACCCGCAAAGAAAAAATACCGGAAAAAAAACCTTTACATGAAATAAGCTGACTTTCCTGGAATTGAATAATGTCTTTAAGTCATGACCTTGTTTCGATTGAAACTGTTCAATATATATGTCTGTGCTCGGCAGATCATTTGTTATATCACGGCCAACATTGCTGAAATCAAGTTGAATTTTTCTACAAACTCTTCTTATCTGTCTCGTTTCATACAAAAATATCTTCTGACACATTATAAGAGGAGTTTTCGTCGCGGCTTTTCAAATATCACATGGTCGATATAACATATTTCATCAAAAATAAAGCTTTCACTTTAAAGAATTTAATCTGAAAAGTTAATTAAATCTGTTGATCCAGCTCTTATGTGGTAATTTCTGGCACAGTTTCGAAACAAAAGTTTTAGCGCCGTCCAGAATTTAATTTATTTCGGTAAATAGAACCTCTTTGAAATTCAAATTCCAATGCTCAAATTACAAATTACTATGAATGTGTCATAAACGTGAGCCATTTTGCGTTCTTTGTTCAATGCCGAAATATGCAGTAATTTGCGAGACCGAATTTCAGGAAATTGTCCAAAACAAACGGCTATACTCAACCGCTACACGATGAGCTAATTATTAGGAGTGTATGTAGGAGAATACATAATATCGTAGTAATAATAAGCGTAAAATTGTTTCATCTGCTAATGAACAAACACTGTATACTACTCATTATGTGATTCTTGATAAAGATTGAGCCACAACAGGTATACTTCTGGAGGTAAACGGTAAAAATACCTGAGGAAAAAAAAAACGGAAATAAAACCCCTCGAAAAAAAAAAAAGGAAATAAACCTTAGGTAAAAAAAATACCAAAATTCAAATGGCTACGTGAAGTTAGTTCGTTTTGGTGAGTAAAAAAAATATCACAATTCAAATGGCTACGTGAGGTTAGTTCGTTTTGGTGAGATCAGATTAAATAATTACTCCTCGCAAAATGTATGTATTAAATTTTCACGCACTCAAATGTCTACGCAAGGTTAGGTCGTTCTGGTTAGATCAGACTAAATAATTATCCCTTCCCCATAGGGTTATTTTTTTGGGTTATTCCGTTTTTTTTTTCGGGGAGTTTTTAATCCCTTTGTTTTTTTTGTTTTGTCGTTTTTTTTTGGAGGATTTATTTCCTAGATTCGCTATCGGGTACATAGGATTGGACAGGACTTTCTCACGCAAAGTCTATATCCATACCTTATCATTGTTGAGAGACCACACAGGACTCCATCGGTGAGGCATCACGTAGCCATTACTAACAATTTTGTGTGATGCCACGTTGGGTTCTTATGGCAGCAAACGTGTTAAATGGGTCAAACTTTATATGCAGAGTTATTTAGTAGAAATTATCAAAGGTAATAACACGAGTGCTTCAAATTTTATCGATAGCTTTTTATTTTCCAGTAAAAATCTTTGTTTGGCAAAAATATTAAAACAAACCGATCTAAATTATAGGTTTGTTTGGATGTTTTTGCCGAATAAACAAGTTTGAGTGATGAAAATAAAAAATTATCCGCTAGAATTCGAAGAACAACTTGTTTTCGAGAAGATAATGTTTTTCATCAATTTGGCATGAAATACATATTTTTTAACTCAGTTCAATGTAAACAAGGGATATTATCGATAAGCAGTGGTTTTATCAGTATAATATCGAATGACTGGGAAGACTATTGGTTGAAATGTCCTAAGTAATCATCATTATTGACTGATTATAATAGTATATTACGTAACAAGTGTTGTAAAAACCATATTACGCACGAATGGAAAAACTACGCACGAAGCCGCGTTTTGTTAACGAAAACTGTGCGATTTGTTTACAGTGCGTAAGGAGCTATTTACTGAGGCTGTGAGTCGTGTGTTTTTGTCAATTTTCTGCAGTGGCCGTAGGTAAAAAAGTTAAACATAACATATGTGTGGTTATAACTGAATTTTGATAAAATGCTATCAAAAATACAGTGGGTTGCAGATTTCTGGCGATACAATTTTTTTATTTTTTTTTAAGGAAACCTTGTATATACCTCTTATCATCGTTATTATTGCCTAAAAAAGTGAATATGAAAGTGGTGTGGTTATTACTGAAATATGATTAAATACTATCAGAAATACAGTAGATTGCAGATTTCTGGGAATAAAATTTTATCATTATATTTTTAGGGATACCCTGTATATACCTATTATTAAGGTTATTATTGCCTATAGCATAAAAAGTTGAATATGAAAGTTGTGTGGTTATGATTGAATTTTGATAAAATGCTATCAAAAATACAGTATCGTGCAGACTTCTGAAGATACATACATTTTTCATCACTCTTTGATACTGTGTGTATTATTGTATTTTTTCAATGTTTTTTCTGATGCAAAATATATAACATATGTTACACTTATACCTACTTGAGATATTAAACGTCGAATAACTTAGACTAGTTGTTACAGTAAATACCTGTCCTATGAAAATGAACATTTTTCAAGTAAGTTATGAAAATGACAACTATATGTTTTTTCAGTGACATTTTTTCAATGGAAGAATTAAAGTGGTATACAGTGAGGAACAAATATAAACGAGCAGCAAAAAATAAATGAATATAGCGTATTGTATGCATAAATCGTCCAACACCGTCATAAAATGCATTAAAAAATATTTAGAATGTAGTTTAAAGAATGTAGCCGATTACTTACGTGAAAGTGTTTCCAAAATCTAAAACGTACCTACGTTGAAAAACAAGGGCTAATAGAAAAAAACACTGAAATCCTGCCAACAGATGATTCGAAATATAAATAAATGCAGATAACGATTACCTAACTAAAATATCATGGACTATTGAGTCATCTTTTTTTACTCAGCAGGAGTTTTCGAAACGAATATTCGAAGGTCGTAAGAAGAAAAGGACAACAGAAAAAGATTGGCTAAATAAATACAAATAAACCACGAAGAAAGACTGTTACCTTTTGGTGTGGAATTTTTATAAATAAAATTGTTGGCCCTATATTTTCTGATTATGTATTGTCCCGTTCAAGGATATCAGAATAAAGTATTCCCAATACGGTTAGGAAATAATGACGGTAGAAAATGGCCATCTAACAGTCCAGAGTTGACCTCTCTGGATTAATTATTCAGATTTCTGGTTCTATATCAGTTCTTGAGGGTGGTGCAAGAGTACACCCATGATATCGAAATGGGGTTTGAAATCGACAAATGTGCCACGTTTCATCTCAAAAAAGGACGATGCGAGAAATACGGAGAAGATGTTCAACTTGTAGATGGACGCACTCTGAAGCATCTTGATGTCGGAGAGAGGTATACTAACATAGATATGGAACAGAGTCGCTTCCAAGCGGTAACCACTGTTGAAAACTTTCTCCACGGCAAGTATCAGCATAAACTCCGACAGATCTGCTCATCAGAACTATCGGGGGAAAAATACAACTAACTACAACTAATATTCTTGCCGTTCCGATCCTACTGTACTTCTTTGGAGTGGTGAAGAGGAGCTGCGACAACTTGAAGTGAAAACTCTCAAGACGATGCATCTTTATAGGAGCTTGCATCCTGAATCGTTTTTTCCACGGTTGTACTTGGTCTCGTTTTCGACTTTGAACGGGTTTTCCCAAACTCTGTCACCAAGATGGAACCCGTTCAGCAAAAAGCTCACATTGAAGCTGCGGAGACTGAAGTACTCCTGCAGCTACATAAGGATAAGCTAAATGCATGTGATCTTCTTTGAGAAAATATTGGCTTATACAAAAATTTAACCTTTGCTTTCCACAGATCAAGTGGGCTGAAGTCTGAGACCGAGGGATTCATAATGGCCTGCCAGGAAGGTGTATTAAACACCCTGACCTACCGTATTCGAGGTATCAGCCTATATCCACAGGCATGATGCGGCTTCTACAACTGTTGTACTACCATCTACGACACTCGTACGGAATAGACGAGACACCGGTATCGCCTTATGCTCCGGGGATATTGACTCCGTTGTGGAGAATGAGAAGTGCCGAATCTACTACATCAGACAAAGAAGCCTGATGTAGTCCTTCTCGAACATAGAGTATTCGGGCCTGGTGAAATGAACATCGTCCGAAAAGAGGTAGGAAAAAGTACTTAACGGAGTTTGAAGGCTGCGGCTGTCATGTTTTGGAATTGTTTCCTAAGGTTTCGTTAGTGTGAGTTGCTAACTTTTTCAAAGGTCTGTTCATTTGATATTGAACCGATGAAACAAGGTTTTCAACGGTTGACGAGTTATTAGGCGAAAACAGGCATTTTTACCAGAAGGGGTGTTTTTTTAAGAGTAAAGCCATATCCCTTCAAAACGAATTAGTATGATTTCATGGGACCTCTACCAACAGATTTATTGGGTAGATATAATGTATATTTTACTTCAACGACTACACTACTAATGATGTCGCTAAAAATATCTGAAGTATTTCAAAATTAACATAACACACTACATTAATGCCGGAAAGTGTTCTTATCTGGATAAACACCTGCCTTGGATTAAATCCAAAGTTTTCATAAAGCGGCTCATTCTCGAATGTGATAGCTTAATCTGCCAGCTACGCTGTAAAAATGCAAAAAGAAGACTAATTGGATGGGAGAGGCTGCTAATAAGATAAAATTACGTTCAAGTTTTATTTCATCTTTTTAATCGCCTTGAATGATCTTTCTGAGCTTTAATAATGAAGAATCATCCTCGTAAAATATTTCACTAACTGAAGAGATTAAAATAAGGAAGCTGTGAAATATTATGAATATATTTTTGAAAATTCTATAGAACATTGTGGGAACTAAGAAAATTATATTGTACAAATTAACTTTTTCCGAGGTTGCAATTTTTCATAGAAAATCATATCTGTTTGGTCAAATCTTCTTTTTTTACTACAATCAAAAAGAACAAGAATTCGATCTCAATCGTAACATTAAATACAAAACCATCCCGAGCGGAGTCGCCAAATGTGAGCTAGGTCTGACAATACTTGGTGAAGTTTCTAGTAAACAACTGTTACAATCGGTAGTTACGTAGTTTAGATGGCGCTGTATATGATAATGTCAAAAATGTGATATAACTTCTTCATTTGCTTTGTAAACTTTTTCAAGTGGGTTTATTTTGATATCGCTTGAAAATCAACATGTTTTAAAATGAAATTCTGGACTTACTCACAGATCAATACTTTGAATTTGATATGTGCTTGTGTGCATTTTCAAGTGATGATTTTTTGGTTCAAGGTGCAGTGATGTCAGCAAAAATGTATAGAATTATCGGTTAGTATTTCTAAGCAAAAGGCTCGTATATATTTAGGAGGAAGGATTTCCATTAAGTTGAAGCGGAAAATGCGTCAGAATTTTACGAATACATTGTCCCTTTTTTCATCGATAAAAATAGTTATGAAAGTAGGAAGTATACTGAAGTAAAATAAAAAGGGTCTAACTGATATGTGAGTATGTATAATATGTCTGGCAGATCAAACTTTTGAATGCGCAAATTTTCAGCCAGACTCACCTTTCGCTATCTGAGATAAGCTATTTTCATTATATGTTATATTCCCAGTCATATATATTCACATTAACTCAAATGAACATAAATGGATTTGTATTGTTTTTATTTTTTTGAATCCATCCAAAAATGTTAGCCCGACTCGAAAATTTTTGTCACTGAGAGAACAGATTAATTCATATACTCCGACTGATGGAAAAATAGGTACGAAAAAAATTCACTGCCTCCTGGACTACGTACGACATAACCTTCTTTAATACGTAAAGAATATATTTGTCGATCTTGCAAAATCCTTCGATACCGTGAGTCACAGCAGGCTTTTGTCGAAACTGAATAATATAGGTATTAGTGGTCTCACTCTCATATTTCTACAAAACTACCTACCTAAAAAAAAAAACAAGAAAACAAGTGGTGAAAATTGATACCACGATTAGTAATCAAAGAGAGGTAACTTTTGGAATTCCGCATGGAACAGTATTAGGCCCCCTATTATTTCTAATTTATATGAAAATACCGTTCAATTAGAATTACATCTACCGTTTAAAAACAATACATATTTGATCCAGACTACAACCAGCACAAAATACCTAGGAATTATTATTGATAATAACTCAAAATAGGATCATCACATTCAGAATTTGACAAAAAAAAATAAGATCATTATTGTATTTATTCAAACAAATGACCCCCATACTAGATGAAAAAAATCTTAAAATCATGTATTTCAGTTTGGACAATCACTCGTACATTATGGCATAATCGCATGAGGTAGTGCATATTTCAATAATATGAAACCCTTATAAATAATACAGAAAAAAGTCATTAAATAGTAATTTACGTAATTTAAGTCCGGAAAAAACTGTTTTTGGACGTGTTGCGTACACAATTTTTTCGGTAACCGTGTAGAATAACAAATCAAGACACATTTATTTTTTATATTTCTTTGTAGAATAAAATTTCGAACATTCTGATTCTTTTTAATTCTTTTTAATTCTTAATTGAATTTCGAAATGCGAACAGAAGATAGGTACTAACAGAAACATTCTAATTCTTATTTATATAAATATTTATAATGAAATTTCGGCATTTCCCGGACTAGTCCGGAAAGTACGTACTTCCCGGACTAGTCCGGGAAGTGATACTTCCTCGAAGAAAAATCGTCCGGGAAGTAGGTACTTCCCGGACGGTTGCCGAAAAATAATATTTAATCTAACACAACAATTTTCGTCGAACTTGCTTTTCCAAAATTCGAAATTACTGAATATCAGACAACTTTTCTACAAAATTGCCTTAATTGATATTGTAAAAAATAATCTGATAGACATGAATATAACACATACTTATCCAACAAGACTCAAAGGTCTATTGGGCAGCGATGTTTCATATATGTGTATTTACTAATACACTTAAAACTGGATATTTAAGTACATTCAAAATTTCATGAACGAATTAACATATTGACTTCTTACATCAAATATCAAAATACTTTCCTAGACCTAACATGGATTGAACACACTTATGCATGTAGGTGTATATATACAATGTGCGCATATAGTAAGCGTGGATAGGTGTGAACATGCGTGATGTATAAATGTATATATCACTTACTAGTGTTTTTTATTTTTTTTTAGTTGACTGTGTATTATATAAATCATATTGGGTATGTTTACAATATTTTAATCCTATATTTAAAAAAAAAGTCACCTACCATTGTTTCAGTTTTTAATAATTTAACATTTTGTAACAATTAACTTTAAAATCAACTAATGACGTATACAAATATATTGTAGCAATATTATTTATATATATATACACAGTGACCGCCAAAAAGTACGATCCATATGGGAAAAAAGTTTATTATTAGAGTATTGGAGAAAAGTTTCTTGGGAAAAGTTTGTGCATGTCCGATAACGTAAAAATCGATTTTGATACATGTCACGTGATCGCTGGTATGGCGGCAAATTGAAAAAAATTACTATGAATAGGCAAAAAGTTGGGCAAAATGGCAAGATATCAAAAAAAGTTATTTGAAAAAGTTGCTTAGAATTCAATTTTATACACATATACAAAGTATCAGAAAATAGTGTGAGAATATTGAAAATAGCAATTTTTTTTAAATATTTTTCTAGCTGTAGAAAAATGTCCAATTATTTTCTTATGAATAGCTTGGACCATACTGAAATATTTGTATTCCGATGATAATAACAAAACTTTTTCATTTTCTCCACACCAGAGAGCACTAATTTAAAAAAATTGAATTTTGTCTGAACCCTTGCTGTTACAATGGTTCGTATCTAACAGTTATATCACAATTCCACAATTATTGCGATGATAGGGAAATCCAAAAATATCGTGTTTTTTCGGTTTTAATCAATTTTTGATGATAATCGTGCACGAACGTTTCACTTCGCACATAATCTTAAAAATGTGCGTCAAATTAAAGAGGCTAGAGTTTTCAACATTGCATGCGAAGTGAAACGCTCTGGCACGATTATCATCGAAACTTGATTATAATCTGGAAAACACCATGTTTCTGGAGTGTCATGTCATCACAATGGTCGTGGAATTCTGATATAACTGTTAGATACGAACCAATGTAACAGCCAGTGTTTTAACAAAATCCATTTTTTTAAATTTTGTGCTCACTGGTGTAGAGAAAATGAGAAAGTTTTGTCATTATTATTGAAATACAAATGTTTCGGTATGGTCAAGCTATTCATAGGATAATAATTTGATATTTTTATATAATTGGGAAAATATTTAAAAAAAATTGCTATTTTCAATTTTCTCTCATTATCTTTTCAAACTTTGTATATGTGAATAAAATTTAATTCTAAGCAACTTTTTCACATACATTTTTTTGATATCTTGCCATTTTACCCCACTTTTTGCCTTTTCATAGTAATTTTTTTCAATTTGCCGCCATACCAGCGATCACGTGATATGTAACAAAATCGATTTTTAGGTTATCGGACATGCACAAACTTTTCCCAAGAATCTTTTTTCTAATTCTCTAATAATAAACTTTTTTCCCATGTGATACATACTTTTTGGCGGTCACTGTATATGCTTAAATCGTTATGTTGTATATGTTTGTTTTAAGGTATATTTACACATGTGTACGAGTCACCTATTTTTTGTAAATTGTTCACAATGTAAGAATGTCAATTTACCCTATACACGTCTTTCAGACTTCTTGGTCATCCTGATATGGTTTGATCACAGCTAACATTAGTAAGGATGAACTGAACTGATTATGATAGGTACTAGGACTTCCTAGCTGTTTTTTAATGGATTATATGCATTCATGATTGAATATTTCAGAAGTCAATTGGGATACAGCAAACAAAAAAAAATGGATTTAACACTATCATTAAATGAATGAACTGAACTGAAATAAAATCATTGAACTCTAGTCAGCTGCACAAACATTTCCCGCTGTCATTCAGTAACTAATTAAAACGGACAACTGTTTGTAATCATATCAAATCCAATAAATAGTTATTCGGACATTTTCAATTGTATTTTTGAAATTTATTAACTGGATATAAATTGAATTGAATCAATTATTGAGATCTGCTAATTGTGTTTTGTTAGTTTTAATACCTTTCTGAATTTCATAATGATTATTGAAATATTCATTTCACAGGATTATCATTGAATGATTATCCATTCAATTACCAACATAGACAAACTCCGTTGACATATTCAATATCAAACTGAAAGACTGTTTTGAAGCAGCTTCAACGTTTAAAATCATTTCAAACCGAACACGAAAAATCAATTTGTGGATGGTATCCCATTCTCGTGCAGGAGAAGCAAACCTAGAACAACAATTACTGAAGGACAGTGTGGATAAGTCTCAGACATCAGTTATAAATATAGAAATCACCTCACGAACCTGATATCGAAAACAAGTATTAATGTTGTACAGAATAACAAAAACATGGGAACTGATGAATGAGATGAAATACATGAAAAATAAAGATCTGTGATTTTTTTCTAGATAGCTAGGGTTAAAATTATGTACGTATATCAGGACGTTTAATATCTGGATGGATCTTCAAAATCATAATTTTATAACGAGACCTTATTGTACATGCATGATCGAGTATGGTTACTTTATGTATCACTAGCGACTATTTCGGTGTTTTTTTCGTTAGTCGCTCTTAGTTTAATAGGCCTGCGTCTTTCACTAGACTCTAGTCTATTTACTAGGTGTTTCTAGTATTTTGAGAGTCTATTTTACACTAAGTCATATTTAAAGAAGAATAGAGGCTATTTCCTTCTCCTCACCACACATAGCAGACTGTTTTGTACACAATAGGTTCATTCCGAAGTTAAATCCCATTGTGTGCAAGTATTTTCTTCGGTCTCAGGGTCCAGTTAGTAAGACGACAACAGTGCGTATCTTCGTTCTTTTTAGGTTGAGAATGTGCCCACGACATCTGTAATGTGTCGATACTCTTCGATTTGGTCCCAGTATACTAGGTGTTTTTGTTTGTTCTCCACTCATATATTAGGTTTCCGTGTTAGTGATGATTGAAAGCTTTCATTACACTCTAGGTGACAAAGAAAATGAAGATGTGTTTTTTTCTATACCCACTGTCTTAATTCATATCTACGCAGGCGATAATGGCATGTGAGTCACCTTGGAAAACTGCGGTCATTTTGCCCAGTGGAAATATGATATACTTTTTTGGCCTCACTACATATATTCCTGCTTCTTTTTTTATATCTTTTTGAGCCATTTGTGTACCAGATTATATTTCCAGATCTCCATTCATTCCACTTGAACTGTGTTCTGAATGGATTTTTGTATGAGTATAGCAGGTAGTCCTGATATAATTTTCAGTTCGGTAACATTGAATTTGGTTTGTCCAGTTTGTAATAAACCCAATTGAAGATGAAAGGTTGAGGAATATTTCCTTAGTAGCGGTTGGAGTTCTACCCGCTCATTGACAGGATTCTTACCAAGCAAGGTTGGTTTTTGTTTGGGCCAACACAATAACACTTTCAATGCTTTTTCAGCACATATATTCGTAATACTAACGTTAATGTCAATGTGTCTATATATGTATAGCAATAAACATAGTGAGTTTTATTTCTCATTTTTCATCATGATTTCCCACCGCGTATAAAAGGCAGCAGCCATTACTTTATTGATATTGAGTCAAATGTGAGTCTGGGTCGTATAGGCAGTGTATGACTTTCGGTTTCAGTCGTCATGGTTCTCCAGACGCTCTTCTGTAAGTATATGATAAACGATGATTCGCTTTTGTTGATTACATGGTATAGGTGCATATTCCAGGTTAGTTTCTTATTTATGGCCAACATTGTTATGTTATGCAGAAGAATTTGGATATTTTCATGTCATCCAGAATCATTCGCCTATGGTTTCGAAAGATGTATTGTCAAAGGCTCCATATCAATGTCGGAAACTAAACGGAACTTTTTCTTTCTTCACCAGCAAAGCCGCCTTGCATGATTTCCCTGTAATGCAGGCATGCTGATTCACGTATAAAGGTCGGTTTAGAAGATCTGCCTTTCCAGTCCATGCAGGAGAAAGGATGATATGCTTATTGGTCTGTAATCCTTCGCCTGGTCGTATGAGTTCTGCTCAAGTTTCTGAATTATTATAACTTTAACTTTTTCTAGGTTTGTGATATCCAGCCTACATAGTTCTGGTGCTAGATCTTCAATTTCCTGCTACACTAGAACAAAAAATAGTCCATTTGGTCTAGGAGGATTATATATGGGTTGAAAGAGTTCACTGTCCGTATTACTTTCGGGTATGTTACGATCCGCTTTGCCACCACCCAGTCACCACTGTTCGCCCTAAGATGCCTAAAAACCCTGGTGTACCGACTTATACCTGCAAATCTGTGGGATAAAACGAGAGACATTCGCCAACTTGATTACGAGAAAACAAATGAATCCGTGGGCTGTTTTTCGAATATCCCGCGACACTTGAGTGCACCGCCACCGTCGGTTTTCTTGTTAGGGTTAATTTTCGTGAACAGAAGTTTGAAGTTTTGCCCACGATTCACTAACATGAAATTGATAAAACAATATAATTATTGGAAAATATGGAATCACTGTCCCCAATCAGTTCTATTTTTTACATTTTCGACATGATTTATGAATTTTTATGCTGAAATATAATTAACTCAAATTTCACATAGAAGTATTGCAGTTCAGCTGCATCGTATGGAAATTCACCATTATAACCTGTCAATCTTATGCACAGCACGCATTTGTGCCCGAGTTTTCACTATAAACTTTTTTAAAGAAATAAAGAATAATTTTGTGGCTTTGAGTTTAATTGCATTTGGGATGAGTTAAAGTGTTATATTGTTCTTCCACTCTTAAAAAAAAAACGTTCAATATGACATTTAATAGTGAAAATATTTCTAGTGTGCAATTTTGTTCGACAGAAAAGTGTATTTTTTGATCAACTTCACTAAAAATATTTCCCCATTTCAAAATAAAAGGAATGCATGGAAAATAACTAAAACTTTAACAAGCTTACTGAAGACAAAACATTGATAGATTTCAGTGGGAATGGAGAAAAATTTATATTTTTTACTTTATCGCGGACTTTCGCTATTTGTATGGAAGATTTCAAAAAACGGTATATAAAAAAGCATCCAGAGTTGATTAATTAGAAAACATTTTTGTCATAAAATATTGTCAACATGCATGGCGTTTTGAAATAAAATGTCTGTTTCAAAGTATGTTCAGTTCTAAGTGGTGAGTACTCAATTTCTGTACTGAATATAAATGAGTTATCTACTTTGTTCATCTTTCTGGATTGTCGGCACGAAAACGAAACATGATCAAATTATTAAAATATAAGGGAAATGAAGAAACACATCAATAATATAAATTGCACATTTTTTTATTACACTACAACTATTGACTATCAAATGGTTTTCAGATTTTGGTTGGAAAAAAATTACAAAATTTTGGAAGTGTTATTTTTTCAATAAAACTTTTGATCTTCCATTTCGAGTATGGACTATTACTTTCGTATGGTAATAAAAAAGTTTAATAAAATTCCTTAAAATTCAGTTAAAAAAGACCACTAATTCATTTGTTTTGTCTTCAAAAAATTCTAAAGAAAATCTAATCAGTCGGTACACCAGGGTTTTTAGACATCTTAGTTCGCCCTCAGGTGGAGGTTGATGACGGACGATCCACTGTTGGAATTTGTGACCATGGTAGATCCTGCAAAATTTGCATTTAGCAGTCCCTAAATTGTGTCTTTTCGAGGTGTGGGATACAGTGAGTTTCTTAAGAGTCCCCACCGGGTTAATAGGGTTACGATTAGTATGCGATGGAGTCTTGTACTTTTTATGGTTCATTGTCCAACCTCGCAAGAATTTTTTTTGATCAGACATTCGTAATGAAAAACTGTTAAATGAATATTTACATCAATACATTTAAGTGACCAAATTATGTGGGATAACGAATTCAATAACTCGTATCAATTCTGGCGAAGAACGAATGAAAATAGATTAAAAAGAATTATGACTGCCTTCCTCGATTACCATAAAGTGAAATAACTAAAATTCTATTTGCGCTAGAACCGGTAAAATGCCGTCAGCATCCACAACTGAACGACGCCAAAAAAGATACGAATAAGATTTAAAGTACTAAAGCCGTGACTTTATGACATCAGTCTGCTGATGCTGGTAATAAAGCTCCAAAAACAATGAAATATTTTAATGTCTGATGACAAATTTCGCAAACAGAATTACCTAGGACGAGGTCGGCGCGCAGTACAATAAACGAAATACCTAATTCCCGTTTCTACGGCTGCAAATGCTGCAATTTTGCCGGCGAATTCGCTTCGCAGTAATGATAGTTATTAAGTAATTTTGAGGAATACCTTTCGAAATCACAGGTGCGGAATGGAAATGTACATCATTTAACATACTCAAAGGAGATGGCTAAAAGCATTTTGTAGAATATTTTAGCAATTAAATTAATTTACTGGAAGACGGATTTGTTAATTGAGAAAATATTCTGGATTTCTTAAAACGAATACAAAATGACTGAAACAAAAGTTTTTTCTGCCTGGAATTACTTTACACAATCGTATTTTTTTTGAGGGACTCCTGGTCATCATTGACCAAACCCAGATTGAGTTTCAGATTCTTTAAAGAGTGTTATTTGAAAATTTGAATTTGAAATAGTTATTTCTGATACTAGATAGCAAATTTTAATTTTTTCTGACATTGATTGACAGTTTGATTATGTTGATGAAATTAGTTATAAGAACTTATTGAAATAGGGTATATACCTAGGCGGTAAAGTGGGATTTTTCAAGCCGGAAGAAGATATGGCCAGGCGAGCCGCAGCCAAGCCCAAGCCTGGCCACTTCTTTCGGCTTAAATAAGCAGTTTACTGTCGTGGTTTACACATAATTTTTTATCCTACACAATAATTGTTGCTAGGAATATTTCTAAAACAAATATTTATTGAAAAAGTGACCAGTGAACTTCAAACAAATATCAAATAACTATGACACTGACAACTGCTAACAATTTATTTTTAAATTGACTTTCAATGACGTCGCCACCTAGCCTGAAAATATAAAATTTATTTTAAAAATACCTAAAAAAACCTTGTCAAGAAGATCATTTTTATAGTCGAGAATGAACGTTGTCTTGCGAGTGATAGCGACCAAATAATATTTTTCGAGAATGCAAAATAACTGTATTCAATGAGTTTATACAGTTCTAGTCTAAAGTCCGTTCCCCCCCTACTAACTTTTGAACCTGGAATATCGCAACGAAATTTGGAAGGCCTAAATAGGAGATAAACACCTGCCTTTTATTGAGAAAATTCCACCAAAAAGTTCCAAAATGGCAGCTGAGCGCCATCTTCAATAATTTTTTAAAATAGAACACCCGGTATATCATTGCATGCTCGGTTAGGGACGATCATAAGGAATCCAACAACACCCAGTTTGATACTATTATATTTCCTTATTTCTTCAGGAGAACAATGAGATCATACAGGGTGATTTTGTGAGTAACTTCTATGACATTTTCATTTTATAGAAATTTTCTTGATTACTTCTATAATAACGGATATACCTAACTATAGTCAGTTATCTCTCTCAATGTGATAATTAACCTGTGCATTTCGAAAACTGGTCCTAGCAAAGCCATTAGTGTTTGGTATTATAATAAATGTACTTGATGATAAAAAATGTATCCGTCGAGAAATTTGAATTCAGGGTAAATTATAAAACACTTTCTTCCCATTTCTATCATCATTTAGCGATTGTCGCATACTGTATATTAATAAGTATTAATAAGTATTAATAAGTATTAATAAGTATTTTTTATAGTTCGTAGTGGTAAAAAAATTTACAAAAAAAATTTGGACTCAGCTAGTACTTCGGACATTACAACATTTTTAATTCGTCAATTTTGACATATTCAAACGATAACATCTTTATTTTATATGGTCAATTTTGAACGAATCGATTGAAGACAGAAAAATCGATTCAAAAGAACATAATCTGAGTGTGTTATGTAATATCTAGCACCTATGTGAAACGCAGATCTGTGACTTTTTTTTTCAACTGAAATGTTACTATTTAGAAGGTAAGTTGCGGGTTGATGAAAAATCTACACGTTTTTCCATGGTGTTAGATATGTAGCAAAAAAAGATGTTCACAGTAGATTATTAAAATCATACTATTCCTTTCATTACTTTTTCATGTGATGCGCTTAATTTGGCATTGGTCATTAACCATCGTTCAATTGACTTGTGATAAATATTGCAGCAAAAACGATATTTCCAACAAAGTTTAAATTTATTCGGAGTCAAATATGTATATAATAACTCGTTTATTTTCATGGAAAGAATCAAAATGCCTTTTGAAGTAGGTATGCAAGCTCACTTTCTACTCAAGAAAGAAATGAATATTTTTTCCAAAAGTAATTCAAAAATTCTACTATATACAGTTTTCTTCAGACCTTTATTCCTGGCATAGAAGTTGGTAGTTATTGAAGAAATGTTATTGGTAAAAATGAATTGATTTTTTGGTTGACTAATCCAATTGGATTGTATTGAATAGGAGTCCATCTTTTAATTTCTCATTTACTGCTGTTGTATGTTTTATCGAGTTTTTCTCTAGCAGAACAGTGACTGCGCTACCAAAAATCAGCAGGTCGCCCTGATGGAGCATCATGGCAAATAATAATAATAAAATCCGTCTACTACTCTCGCAGGCTATGTCTTTGATACTCAAGTGGAAGATTATTATTTCCTATTTGAAATTTAGTAATAACAATAAGTCACTCGTTTTGTAAATCAACTTTTCCTATACATGGCAGTAGAGCATAATCTCTTTTTCAATTGTGTTTTTCACGACTCTAGTTCCAGATATGTATTGATATATCAATGGAAGTGCTAACGACCTCGGAACAAAAATAAAGCACGTTCAAGTTTTTGACAGCAATCTGGAAACCGACCGCACAATAAAAATTTAATTTATACTTCGAAACATACCTTTCGCATTACGAAATGTCCTGGAGACCTGAAACAAGACAAGAATATAAAGCGGTTGTAGATCTGAGCGAATCTTGGGCTTGCTTGAGCGGGAAACTTGGGGAAATATATCGATACGTTCCGAGAGGATGGTTCCAAGGGAATACTTGATAATTCTTGTCGAATAACAGAACAAATGGCTGGTGTATGTGCCCGAAGAATAACAAAGGAAAATTCAATTTGGTCATAGTTGCTACACGGAAATAGGGATTTTAACTTTTCAAGTGTTTAGTGACTGTGATATTTCACAAAAATGCAAGTTTCCTGGCTGATCATCAAGTTGTATGGGGTTCACAGTGGACATTTAGTATAAACATTATGACACTGATAACTAAAGATTAACTAAAGATTAATTAAACACATGTTAGTTAAAATAATTAAACACTTCTTTATATTTCAGTACACTCATATGATTTTCTATAGATCAACCGAAACGAGATTACTTTTTATAAAAAAAAAACTCAAAATAACCAATGATTTTTTGATATTTAGGAATATACTTATTTGTTTAAAAGTACAATACCTGGATTATTATGTACTGGGTGTACTATTAAAAAAATAATAGAAATAAATATGTTTGAATTCAAATTTCAAAACATAGTAGATATGCGTTCCACTGCATATCGGGAGACTGCTTTCTCCTAGAATTTTGATGTTAGATGTTAGAAGTGTCATCCACAAACTACGGCATTTGTGAGGTGTTGGAATTTTATAGGATAGGTGGTGTTCAGTGGTCGAAGATCCACACCCAAATCCTGCTAAATATTGCTATGTCGACGATGCTAAGGCGATAGGTAAAAAGTTTCTTAATGATCACTGAAAGTGAATGAGTTCTCACCTATCCTATAACATTCCAACACCTTACAAACACCGTAGTTTGTGGGTAACACTATACTTACTAACGCATCTAACATCAAAATTCTATATGCACCTAGATAGCACTGGACGTCCCAAGGTTGTTCATTTCATGTCCCATTTAGGTCCGAACGTCCCAGAACCTAATATGGACATCCTGGGGACGTACGATTCGGAACGTTTTTGGGACGTCTGATGCGGATATCCTCAGGACGTCCCCAGGACGTCCAAACTCAGGCTAAATTCATATTACCGACTTACAACATTATTTTCGTGTCTTGTGCCTTTTTCAAAAATTTAAAACGTGTTTTGCTTTAAATTTCCGTCATAAATTTCATACATTTTCCACTGAGCTTATTTAGCTCAGTGAGTTTCTTCAGTTGCCACCAGTATTAGATGAATAGTCGTTATATCGTTATCAATTTTGCAAGGTTATTCTGTTCGCGCTAGATAAGTCAGGTCAGGTTAGGTTTGCTATTAATTCACGCATTTTCAACTCAATTTGCCTCATTCTAATCTTTTAGTTTAAACTTCCCGCCATTGCAGTGACCAATCATAGAGCGCTTATTGCGTTCCTTTTATTGTCGTCTATATTTTAGTGAGTTCACAGTCTCGAGTCATACTCTTGGTTTTTTATTATTTCTCTAACAATTCTCCAATTATTTTTTCCAAAAATAGACTTTTATGTCAAACCTGTGAAGTCTGTGATTTGTGCCATTTGTGGTCCTGTGCTGTGTCTTATCTCTTGCCTTGTGGTTTCTTAACTTAACTTATAAACATAATTTCTGGTTGTGGCGGAATTTGAAGTTATTTTTACAATCAAAAGAATACGTTGATCTGAGAAAATATAATATCCTGTATTTATTGCTGTTGTGAGCCGTGACTTCTATACTGTTCTATAGGTATTATGTTTTGTAATTGTAAATGTAAATGTTTGTGTCAGAATTTAAAATAATTAATAAATGTTTTTTCGAAAATCACTTTCCATCAATATCCTTTTCACTTTTTCTAGTTGGTACGTCACTTTCTGTTGACTAGGATCTTGGGTTATAGAAAACCTTGAAAATTGATATCCTAAAAACATCCTTAGGATGTCCAAGAAACGTCCATGGACACATAATGGACGTCCACAGAACGTTCCAATTTGTAACATCGGATGTCCCCAGGACATTAAGGACGTCTTATGTCCAGTAATGGACGGCTTCGGGACGTCTTGAATGTCTTAGATTTATGTCCTGTGGACGCACTGAGGACGTCTTTGTTTTATCTGGGCAGTGGATCGCATGTACTCTCGTTAGCTCAGTTGGTTAGAGCACTGTACCGGCAATCAAGTTCAAGTTTATCCCCGCACTTGTACTCCCTATATACGTATGATTTTCCTCAGTGCGAGAGAACGGATATGGGCACGGCTGTGTACGCCGATGACACGGCTATCTTTGCCCATTCCTTCTCAAGCGTCGCTGCTCAATCGAGAATCCAAATTCATTTGGATAGGAAGATCATACCGTATCTAGAGGAGAATAAGATCGAGGTGAATCCGGCCAAGTCGGAGACAATCAATTTTACGAAAAAGTATACTTTCTCGAAAGTGTACCGTAAGTTGAGAGTCAAAGGCGAGGCTGTTGAGAACGTGAATCATGCGAGGTACCTGGAGGTACAGCTGGACTAACGTCTAAATTTCGGGCGGCATATCACATTGGCGATACAGCGGGGTGGAGCTGCGCTAAAGCGCACATACCCCCTGATAGCCAGAGGCTCGAAATTGTCTCAGGAGAATAAGATGCTTATTTATAAGCAGATTATTCGTCCTGCTATGACATACGCTTGCCCAGTATTCTGCAGCCTGAAAGATACTCCACTAGCGAGACTTGATAGGATGCAGAATAAAGTACTTCGTATCATCACTGGTAGCAGACGATACACTCGATTGGAAACTCTTAGGGAACTAGGTGGCGTCGACTCGATTCCGATATTTATACGAAACTTATCTTATAAGTTCTATAAATACATGCTCGATAAGAGCCCTCTCACTAGAGAAATAACCAGGCTCAGAGTGTTTGATAATGAGCCTCGCAAACACGGCGGGCTCATCTATCAATCTCTTGATATCTTTAATGAAAGAAGGGAAGAACCGGTTCCGTAGGGAACTAAGTCGAAAGTCTGACTGAAACGCAGAGTACTTTGACCCGGTTTTTTGCATCAGCCTTTTCCGGGGTTCAGCATTGAAACAATCATCCTCACAAACTGCAACAATGGCGTATCTACAAGGAATAGAAATTCGAACAACACGCATAAGCTTTGCAGGAGGCGTGTATTACTGACTACAACCACTGTGTAATGAAAAGTCCGGCCCAGCGTCAACACCAGCGCGGGCGGACGTCTGCGCCCTTTCGCGGGGGTGCTATGTTCGCCTCGGCAAGGCACCCCTCCTGCACCCCTGAAAAGGTGTAGGGGGGTTGCTACTATTGCGCCCGTATGTCCTTTCCCTCTTCCCCCTGGATTATGGAAATGAGATATATGTTAAGTGACTTGTCCTTATACGTGAATGTTTTATTGTTGGAATATTTTAATAAAAACCCTATTTATTTATTTATTTATTTTTGTACCGGCAATCCAGAGGTCGTGGGTTCAAATCCTGCAAGAGGAGAAACTTTTTTCTAGCATTTTAATATCTGTCTGTATGCCGCTAATTTTTCCCAATATAGGAATTTTCATTTCTTATTTTTCATGGTGATTTATTTAAAGAATTACTCCTCAACAAAAATTAATGTACAATTTCCTGGCACCCAAGTGGTTGGTGTAAGAAATGAGAAGCCAAAAATTCAATAATTATGTCAGATTAAGAAAATGAATATTTCAGGTAATTTTTTGAGGGGTACGAAAGGCGAGTGTACGAAACAAAAACAAACCTGTAATATCAGTCATTCCTATGAGAGGTGCTTCAGGATTGATGATATGTTTTTCAAGATAAGCCACCGAATAGAATACTATCGATAAGTAAGTACATCAGAATTCCGATGATTATAGCAAAACATATCAGTTGGTACGTTAGCTACCGATATTCATTTAGAATATATACTACATACACTCATTATCATTAACATAAACTAGGTCATAAAAAATTCATTAGCATGTTATCGAAGAATATTATATTTGAATGAACATTATCTATTAATATTTTATGATATAATAACACTGTCTTTGGTTGTCGGTAGTATATTTATGTATAGGGAAAATTGGGAAAATTGACTGGTTCAGTCACTCTTTCCGGACGTGTTTCATACACGGAGAAAAATAATCATTATTCACAAGCGAATATTTAATTACGACAAGTAAAAACTTATATACTATATATAGTATATATATATCCCATATATGGGACAGCTCTACAACTAACCTGCCACAAGTAAAACGAGGTTGCTAAAATGAATCACTTGCTATTATTAAGTTAGTTTTAGCAACTGTAGTCACTAGCCACTAGTTAAGTGGTAAACCAACCATAATTAAGTTATTTTTTTTGCCATGAATAAATATTTACTTATAATTAATCACTAGTTATTTATCATTGAGATACTTAATATCTTGTTATAATTAGTTCAGTAAATTAGTTACTAGCTTGAACCGAATTTATAATTAGCTTATGGTGAGTTAGTAACCTCTTTCCTATAAGTTAGCTGATGAGTTCTAGTGATCAAGTAATTATCGTAGGTAATACAACAAGTGTATTGGTGATTATCGAAATAAAAATTCCTTCGACTTTGAGAAACAATTTATGTTGCTTGGCAACCACACGAGTGCGATGCTCGAGTGTGGTTTTCTAAAGCAACAAAAATTGTTTTAAACAATAGTCATCACTACATTATCCGCAATAAGTGGATTAATCCTTTGAAACATGTCCTGCTGCTGATGTAAATCTTCCGACTAGGTACATCTACATTCGTGATTAATTAATAAATTAATTATATTTGGTGGCGTTTGACTATAAGTTTTCAACCTACCCAGTTTTATGTTCAGTTAGTTTACCGTCAAACCACCAGAGAGATGATAATCAATTATATGAAACTTTTGATAATAAATACTTTATTTTAATAGAGCAACTTGCAATTTGTCAGATATTTCCTATAAATACCAAATTCACATGAGGAGTTCAGAACTAAAAAAAGGACAGACAGAGGACTCCAATTAAAATCAACAATGAAATAAAACCTTTATTGAAAGATACTATATGGGATTAAAACATTTTGAAAACGAAACACCAACAATTTCTCATACATAAATCAGTCTACTATAAAAATATACTCGAATATATTTGAAATTGAAACAAAAATTCACTAAAACTCACTGGTTTTTGTACTCCATTACCACACACGACGCACAAAGTGCCACAGTTTCAATCACAAAACAAAAACTCATTATTCAACTGATTATGCACCATAAACATATGTGTACTGGCCTATGTTAGAATTGCAAATAGCATTGTGAGGGGTTGTGAAGGTTGAGGTTGAGATTTTGTCTCGAGAGGTTCCGAATTCGAACGGAAGCTAACGAAAGCATGGAAATTATTTAGTAGATCATTAGTGGCCAATATTTTGTATCCTGAAGTAATTGTTCCCGTCGATTATGGAGGCAAAATGAGCTGCTGTGGCAGATATTATATTTCAGATATATCTGTTCAATAGTAACAGTTATTTTTTCTGTCCCAATCAGTTATCTGTGTCTCAGTATTATCGATTTATTGAACCGAGTTATAATCGCTAGCAGTTATTATTGCTGGGACAAAACTCTGACTTCAGAAACATGGTTTTTGCTGGCCGAAGTGGCGGAAACATTTTCCACAATAAAAATTTCACCTATCCGAAATGAAGAAAAGTCAGCAACAAAATTTACTTGGCCGATTTTTCTCGGTGTACAAAGCCATGTTGAATATTCATCTATAAAACCACTGAGGCTTAAGTTAATTATGTAAATTTTTTTCGAAAACACGAATATTTACTTTTCTTAAAATATTCCAGGAATGAATAAAAAATGGAGGTTATTCGGCGGGAAAATTTCACACCTCTTTATATTTTAAGATTTAATACTTACAGTTTATTCTTTAATATTACGATAAGTTCAAACTATTGACAGTTTAATTTTTTTTGTTGTCCAAATATATTCGGCGGGAAAATTTCACACCTCTTTATATTTTAAGATTTAATACTTACAGTTTATTCTTTAATATTACGATAAGTTCAAACTATTGACAGTTTAATTTTTTTTGTTGTCCAAATAGTTTTTGTTTGGAATAAATAAAAAATGGAGGTTATTCGGCGGGGAAATTTCACACCTCTTTGTATTTTAAGATTTAAAACTCACAGTTTATTCTTTAATATTACGATAAGTTCAAACTATTGACAGTTTAATTTTTTTTTGTTGTCCAAATAGTTTTTGTTTGCTTCGCTGGTATCTACTAACTTTAACTGCACTGCACCACAGTGCTCATACATATCCGTTTAAAATTTAACACAGTACATTTTTTATATGTACTGCGTCAGTTACTACAAACTGGTAGAAAAAAGAATTTTTCAATTGTTGGTTATACCCGTATAATAATAATATTTTATGTTGATTATTTACTTCCAGTCCATTTGAACTCGGAAAACCACCCTCATCCTGACCGAATTTCTGCCAACCCAACGATTGTTATTGTAATTATAATTAAAACAATTATAATAATTGCCATTCCCTATTTTATGAATTGCAGTTTCATAGAAATACTATTCTGATATTTAAAATAGGTCATTAGTTCACAATACGTAAATAGCTATTTATATAACAAGTTGCAAAATGGACGTGTTTTTTGCACCAGAAGTGGTATTGGAACACGAAAATGTTCCTTATAATATTAACGGTGCCGCAGAAAGGTAATTTTAAATGTATTACCGAATAAATCCTGAACCAACGATTTTCATATTCGCACTTGTGAAATCTCAAATTCACACTTATGCAAACATGAGTGTCATTTTGACATTCGAAGTGTAAACAAAAAGCCGCCATATTGAAACGAAATGTATATTACCATAGCGGATCTGGCAAACGTTGTTCTGCCCGATCCGATCGTTGAATAGAATGGAAATATCAAAATAACGTCAATTATTCATGAACCTTTGAAATTCTACATGGTTACCTAATCATCGTGTCTACATTGATGTGTATATTTTTAATTCGCCGACTAACCCTTCCAATATATTAATCATGGTGAAGTCGTTATCAGAAGCTATATAATTGTCCTATAAAAAATCCATGAAGCAATAAAAAATATTGAGGGGTAATACCACATGCGCTCAAATTTAGCCGGATATTTTTTTTTGGTTGTTTTCGAATATTTACATTCATTGGCGATTCGAGTTGAATTACCTATTTGAAAATAAGTATGAGAAAACCAGCGTAAAAATACCCTCCTTAGATCTGAGCTCGCGTGATATTTGGTAAGACAATCCCATGAATAGAAAACTCAATTTGATTAGACTTTATTTGACCAACTAAAAGAACAATAAGTGGAAGAATAATGTTTAGAATGAACCAATTCCAAATCTCGACATACTGAAAAATTAATTGTTGTTTAATTTTGTTTTTGACATTTTACATCAATTGTCAAACTCATGCGACGCGCAACGCTTGAGAAACGAAGAGTAAATGCTAGCGTTGCTACGGTAACGTAATTTATCCGATATTTTTATCCACTTCCATTTCTGTTCCTTTTTATTTAGCCGGTAGCAAACTACGCGTTTTGTACTCACAAATGGGAATTATAATAAATGAGTGGGATTGTAGAAATAAAGAAAAAACTTTGCTATATCTCAAGTTGGACCGAGCTATACACATTTACAAAATGGTGTCGGAAATCAGTGTTGACGAACATAAAGTAACCCCCCCTCCTGTTAACTTTTGAACGGATTGGAATTTCTGGATGAAAATGGCGGATCAACGCCATTTTGAAACAATTTTTTAAATGGCACGAGAGGTTGAGTGATACTTCATTCGAAACGTCATACAATTCTCTATAAGTACCCAAAATTTCAAACAAAAATATCCATCCAAAACAAAAGGACGATACATAATATACGAACTCTCTTAGAGTAACCCCACCTCTGTTAACTGCTGAACGGATTGGAATTCTGTTTTGAATTTTTTTCTGGTTGAATGGTAGTTCAGAATCTACTTATTGACAACAAAAAATTGTCCATTTTTTCTTTGAACTGGCTTTGGAGGTCGAGTAATACATCATTTGAATTATAGCTAAATTTTTTATAAGCAAGACAAAAAAATTTCAAACAAAAATATTCATCCAAAACAAAATGGCGGTACATAATGTTAGAGCTCTGCCATTTGAGGATCTTTTCGATGGCTATTAATGAGCTCTAGTAAAATCATCAAATATTTTTTCTTCGAATGAAATTTAGTGACAAGGCAGGTGATTGTTTTATTGAATTTCAATAATTGTTGTCCATTACATTCTGAAAATTTAAAATATACTTTTGTGCACAACTCGTGGTTTATTTTTGAAATTTATGGCGATCTTCAATACACCGCACTATTCGCCGTCGCAGTTCTTTTTTGGTAGACACTGGAGTACCGTACACCTTTCTTTTAAATAACCCTATAAAAAAGTCAAGTGGTGTGATATCGGGTGATCTCGGTGGTCAATCCCACGGCCCTAAACGCCCAAACCAACGATCGTCAAACACTTTGTGAAATTTCCTGGAAATTTCGTGGGTGGAATGATCTCTGGCCAATTGAAACCACGAATTCCTACATTTGTCTAAAGGCAAACTTTCGAGGAAATTGATAACAGTCGTCCTTAATATTTGGAGAAATTTGTCATCATTTAGCGTGTCATTATAAATAAAATGCTAATTTTATTGTTCTTCAAAATACAGAAAACATTAAGGTGAAATTTGTCTTGAAAACCTATTTCTTTTGTCACATAAAGTTTATAATTAGCCCAAAAATGTTTATTCCTTTTATTCAAAATTCCATCCCTCGTAAATATTGATTCGTCGCTCCAAATTATTTTTGGACAGAGATAGGTATAGCACATAATGAACAAAAAAGTACTATAAGGAAAGAGCGATTCTAAAAATGTGTTAATATATGGGGCGTTCTATTTAAAAAAATAAAGTTGCTAGGACTTTTTGATACAAGCGGCAACGTCGTAATGCTGAAAATATTTTAGATCGATAGAACAGGTGAGGAAATGTAAGATGTGAAATTTTCAGAAAAATACTTCCTTGCGTTTACTACAACTAACCTAGCAACGACTGTGAGTCACGCTGTATAGTACCTACGTTTGAGTTGTTACAATTTATAGATTTTTTTCTACTACTGTTGTATTAGTTTCAGTGAGCTTTATTTTCTGATGTTTTACGAAATCTATAATGTACAGTTTTACGAAAAACTGAAATCTAATATATCTCATTCAAGACCCAAAAAAATAATTTAACATGCATGTGTGCAAACAATATCGGAGACAAAAGTAACTAAACACATGACGTAGAAAATAATATTATGGAACCAGTCGAACTCACCCAAGCAATTTCTAATTCAACAAAGTAAAACTCTCCATCCCCCGTATCCACCCCAAATAAGTAATTACCCTACTTCAACGTGGAGTCATTTCCACGCCAGAGTAGAGGAGTTATAATCTGGGCGAGAGTGAAAATCTCTAACGCATTTCCCGAATTTCAGCGAGCTCTTAGGGTAGCTTATGCTTTTGAGCACATTTTAGACAAGATAGAGGGCAATTCCCAGGGATCTCTACATGAAAAATAACGTCCGTAGACCACCTAAGTATATCAAGGATCGAACGTACAGTCGTTAAATTTGAACTTGAACATAAGGAAGTTGGATCGGTTATAGACCAGGAAATAAAAGATGAATATTGCAAGGGCATTACTTTCATGAAACATTTTCCGTGTTATTTCACTGTAGCAATGGATGGAAAGAAGATAAAGAAGTGCTTTTTAGGGTGAATTGAGGAAGAGTTTTTCAACGAGGTTGACAATAGTTCTATTTCATGTTGTGGAATGTGTTGTACTGAATGATTGACTGAATTAATGAAAATATCACAAATAAGTTTTTTCATGTCAACAATATTGAATGGCCGATAATGACAAATTATCCTGGTAAGTATCGGAAAGTATCGGAAACTTTTCATCTGGGGTATAGACAGAAATCGCAATGATATAATAATACAACATAAACAAGAGAGACGTACTATTTTGTGCCTCTCCTGTTACCCCACCCAAAGTATTACCGGACGTGGCAATGCGAAAGAGCGCACACAGCATACGTCGATATCCCTACCTTGAGCGAGCCGAGGAGAAATTGTAATGCTCTCTCAACATTTAGCAAGCTATTCTTCACGCTCTCATGAAACCACCATACCAAATAGGCCAACAGAAATAGACAAACAATTCATATTAATTCCAAAAAATTTCAAACTCTAGTTAAGTGAATGGTAAATCGGGAAAACAATAAATCTCAGTTTGCAACCTCCTTCGAAGTACGCAACATTGTCAAAATGGCAATCAACTTGAATTTTTGTATACTCGTTGAGAAAATTCCAAAAGATCTGCAAACTTGGAGTATTATTGAATATATTATTTTATATCACGAATCAAGTTTGCAACCAATTCAAGTGTATGGAATATTTTTGTTATCGACCTATAATCTTTTTCTTTGATATACTAACCATAAGAAAAAATTCCAAAACTTCTGCAAACTTGACGGATACATCGGAAAAATATTCCGCACAGTTGTGTAGATTTGCAACCTTTTACGTTGACCGGACCATAATTTTTTTTTTAATTCGTGGTCATTTTTTTGATTTAGGTGGAAATAATTGCAAAAGTTTTGCAACTTTCTTGCGAATTTTGAAAATATCTATTCTGATGCATTCACTAATTTGCAACCTTGTACATGATCAGGAACTTTATGCAATTTTGAAAAATCTGATCAATTTACAAATTAGTTTTCTCAAAATCTAATTTTTTTCAATTCTCTCTTGTTTTCATTGAATAAATTAGATAAGGAGAATGTTATTAAAAAATATCACTCACAGAAATCGTTCATTTCATTGAAGCAAGGTTCGCTTCTCTCGCATTCAATCCCCAATACATTTTGGTTGACAAAAATCTATTTCGCTTTGCCAAGCTCTTCAGGAGGATTGATATAGGATTGGAATAAAACAGGCTCTTCAGAAGCATACACATCACGGATGGATATGAGGGAAATATTTCTTCTGCGGTGACACTTTGAAAATTATTTTTTGACATATGCCTGTCATGAGCATTGCATTTTGATTTTAGTTCGAAAATATGAATAGGACATTCATAAAATCTGTTGTGGAATCATCTGCGACTGAAAGACAAACTTGAGTCGCTATTTTCCATCGTTCAAGATAACCTCTTGGGAAATATTCATGTTGAAAAGGGGAACATTCTCCATGAAAATTGAAAAATGAAAAATGTGATTTTTTTGTAATATCTAACAGAAAACCACTTCTTCCCCGACACAAGCCACGCTGGACTTTGAACTACATGCTTATTTAAGCCTAAAATTGTACAATCTATTTCCAAGGGAGATAAACAATGCTACATCTCCATATGTTTTCAAAAGACAATTGAAGAGATTTACGTTAACAATTCCAAAACAAACCTACATGATATAATCAATTTAAATGCTTAGCAGAATAAAATATATACTTCATATACAATTTTAAAAAAATTCGTGATTTCTGTATTATTATTGATATTAAATATCTGTATTATTATTATATGTCCTTATCTTTACATTAGCAGTTTTAGCAGTTGTGATTTTCATTGTGAAATATGTATGAAAATTGTTATCAGTTATAGTTATATTTTTATATATTAAACCTCTTCTATTTTATATTGTACACTAGGAGTATATATCTCTGTATTACTATTAGATTTTATTTTTCTCTTCTTATATGCTTATACGTTTAAATTAATAGTTGTGTATCGACTTGTGAGTATGTAAGCGAATTTTTGATAGCTATAATTAAATTTTTATGTCTTGAACTTTTACTATTTTATATTATTATAATGCCTCAATTTATTTGTATAGCCCCACACAACCTTGCTTAAGGAGTCTTTTTCGCATTTATTTCTACTTCACTTAAAAAAAATGGTGTACATCAATAAATAATGTCAAAAATAAGTTCTGTAGAAATAAATTTTATTATTTATTATTATCATATCATTGCGTCCCTTTTTGCTTGCGTAGATTTCTATCTACACCCCAGATGGAAAGTTTCCGATACTGTGTAGAAAATGATGCACTGGAGAAACTTGATTGTTATAAGGCTGTTTGCCAATATCAAGTCATGCAGAAGAACGTTATAATTTTTTGTTCTGTTATTTCACATATGTTATTTCTATTTTTAACAGTTTTTCTCAAAATAATTATTTTGCATTCTTCACCAAGGGGCATATGTGGATCCAGGAGTCCACTTTTATTCGCCAATACCAAGGGAGCACATCAATCTTCTGCGTTCAGGTCGCGAAATTAGTTTAAACCGGAACTGCGCTGTTGGGTTCATTTGATTAACATAACAAAATAGCATATTCGTTGAATTTTCCGATCCATCCGATTATTGATTGCCCTTCCAGAAATTGAAAAATTTCACTGGTCTGTAATGTACTAACTTTCTATGGAGGACGGAAACATGAAATAATCACCTTTTTGCGTTTTCTCGTGTATAGCAACAACAAGGTGGGTTGTAAGCAGAGTTTACGGTATACTCGATCGATATGTGGTTTGGATTAGATCATAACTCGGGATATTGGATGATTTTATTATTTTCAACGAGGTCATCATATTTTTGGTTGCATGATAATGTTTCCAATCAGGCTGATTAAATAGCAAATCAGTGAAAATTTTTATCGATTCTTGAGAGAAAAACAAAATTTAAGTCGAACAGTTCATGATTTCTACAGTGCGTCAACTAATAATTTGTAATTTTATGTTTCATTAATACTTGGAATAATATGAGCACGACGATTATGAGATTTTGAGACTGATGACACTGCAATTTTTCTTCAGAATTCACCCATAAATTAGTTATAGTTCAGGATAGTTGAAGATATACAAATGATTTTCTGAAGTTAAAAAAATCTTGACTACGTTATTGGTATTTTGAAAGACCTGCTAGATCATTCATAATAGAATACAAACAGCTTCATGAGATTGATACTCAATGAATTTTAGGTTTTGGACTGCCTTGGGAATAGTTTCGGAAGGTTATTCAACCATAAAAAAAGATATATTTTCAATAAAATTATTTCGAAAGTTATATGCTCTCATATAATGAATTTTTTGGTGAATGGTTAAATTTGTATTTTTTCATTTTTTTTTTTCACGTCACTTATAATTCAATGTTAATCGTAGACCGCTATATAGATTCAAAATAACACTCGGCTCCAAAAAAAAATTTCTCAGAGTTTGGAAGATGCAATAATACAAAGGGTATTCCATTTTGAAAATCAAGAATTGGTATCACTTCCATCTTAACCAGAAGTCCGACGAAATCTTTAAATGAGTACGTGAAAATGTGGAATTTGTCGTATATATACATATTATCTTTGTCAAGTTTCATTTTGATATTGGGAAAAACAAAGGACTAAAGAAGAGTGCTAGTGATATCGTTTTCAACCATTATATGTATTTTTATTAAACGGATATTGGAGAGATTTTAGGAGATTAACGGGTCATTATTACGACTATTTAATGTACTTTTTCATTGTAGGATTTATGGCTTTAGTAATGCTCTTGGAATGATTATGACTTTTCAAATATTAATGACTCTTCACCAAAGTAATTGTTTTCAACGGAACGAAAAGTAGAATGAAGTTTATTCAATGTGTCTCACTTCTTATGAAAACGTTCTCGTAACTTTCTTAATTTTTATCAATAATGTACAAAATGAGCAAGACCAGTGGTATCAGGTTTGATAGAATTTTGTTAAACGGCTGCGGATATATGGGCAAAAAACTTCATTGTATGTCTAAGGAGAATGACCATACGATTTGGGAGATTAAAAGTCTCTGTCATACTCATTGGGCATATGGAGAAGTTTTTCTCCCATAACTTCGTAGCCTTTGACATTATCACTTGAACACTGGAGTTCTCTGCCCATTCACATTTGCAGACAATGTATTCAGCTAATTCCATATAATTTCATATTATTTTATATATTTTTTATATTTTCTAATATTTATTTGTTTCTGCATCTGACGAATACAGACGAATTATTATTATTATTCGTATTGACGATTTCTTACCAACAATGAAAAAATATACTGGGTGTCCAATTAAAAAATATCAGCAATGTAATTTTCACTCAATTGTGGATAAGCCTAAATTCAATTTCACAATTCCACGTAAAAAATCACGGAACCGGTTCCTTTCAATTTCGAAGTGTACCTTATCCTACAAATGCTGAACCAAGACTAGGCCCAATCAAGTGGTCTGCCAGATCACCAGATCTGAATCCATTAGATTTTTCCTGTGGAGATATCTGAAAAGTGTGTAGTATGCTACCAAACCTGATTATATTGAAAATATTTCGGCAAAAACTTATAGCAGAGTATAAAATAATACCCCAGATGTGGTACAGAATGTGCAAAATCCATTTCAACACAGGCTGTATAATTGCATGTGGGCATTAATTGAATCTTGAAGGAAACTTTTTGGGTTGTCTAGAAATAGCCAATTATTCGCAATCTGGAAAAATTCCCACGAGCACTGTAACTACCCTTGTCAACTTCAATTTTCGTTATAATTTGTACGTTGTTTAAGCTAGACTCACAACTTTCTGGTGTATTGATAAAACGGCATTAAATATGTAAATGAGGAAGGGCGATGCCAAAGTGTCGGGGGTGTCCCTATGAACTTTTGAAAGCATGAATAATAACGGACTACAAATATCCATATATTTGAAGAAAGAAACATTGAAACAATTATAGTCGATAATTAAGTAATGTCTATACATTGTGTTTCAAAATTCAATACAAATATTTCAAGGGCGTATTCCTGGGGTCGAAATAAGACTTTTTCTCATAAACATAAGTGTCCTAAAATTCACCCCCTACAAACTATAGACAAAACACAAAATTTACACTGAGCATTATAGAAAAACACAAAAATATGTAAACCGTTCGAGAAACATCAAACTTTCTAGTTAATGAAAGAGGGTAGGTGAAAAACTTTCAGTCTAACTGCACCAAATTCCACCAGTTTTTATTGTTATCCAGAGACACACAGACATATGTTTCGAAGGATTAATCCTTCATCTTCAGTGAATGAAAGGGGTATACCTAACATAACATAACCTAACCTAACCTATAGGTTACATAGAGATCATTTTAAGGTTGAAAAGTTGAAATAATTATGACCTGGCCGCATTCAGTCCGGGACCTACTATGGTTAGGGGACATGTTTAGTCCACCCAAAAAACATTATTTGAAAAATAATACACGTGAATGTGAAAAATATACCTTTCAAAAAAAAAATTGAATAATGTTTCTTAGTTTCGTAGTAGTAGTTCAGATAAGGATTTGCTTCTTGAGCCCATCTATGTAGTCGCCTTTCCTGAAAAAACGCGATTTAACTTATAATAATAATAATGATGATGTGAATTTTTGGATCTCGGAAACGGCTATTATGATTTGGATAAAATTTTGTATTCAGATAAAGTTTTTACTTTTTAGATTCATCCATATAGTCATCCTCTCTGAAAAAAACGCGATTTCACTAATAATGATAATGATGATGATCAAATTCTATTTTCACTCGCTTCCAAACATATGAAGAATCTGAAATTTGACAAACATATCAAAGACAGACGAAATTGCAAGAATTTCACAAAGCTGATGTGATGATGATGATAATAAGAATAACAATGAGAATTTCAAATTCAACTTTCACCCTCTACCAATTCTCCGAGTTATCTAAAATTGGGCACACATTTCCAGAACCGATGACAATACAAGAATTTTATAATATTAATGTAATAATAATAATAATATCGATAAAATGAAATACAAGCAAATGAGCCTGACATAGTCCTCCTCGGCCATCATATCAATTAGGACTTTGAAAAGAAAGGAGAAAAAAAGACTGAACTGAATCTGAAATTTATCGCATGTCTTTGTAATGAAGTATTTGAAATCAATTCCAAAATTTCATTAACATAACTCTTTAATGTACCATGTTTTTATAACGGACTAGAAATAATAAAATGATTTCTCTAATCCTTATGGATGATAAAACCACATAGAGATTTCTAACTTTTTACTTGTGAGATTGGAAACGAAAAACATGGGGCACATGCAATACATCACTATAAAGAGTGTAGAGAGTAGCTATCAATGAAAGAACTTGATTATTGGCTCACATTGTTAACGGTGCAATAGAATTGTTAGTTGAGCTTTTAATGCATCAATTATCTGCTGCATAAGGCCCACTTAAGTCATAAGGTCAGCTTAAGTAGGACCGGTGCAAATAGCTCCAAGTCAGGTTGAAAAGAGGAACATTCTCCATGAAAACTGAAAAATGAAAAATGTAATTTTTTTGTTATATCTTACAGAAAACAACTACTTCCACGGCTAAAGCCACACTGGAAATTGAATTACATCTGAAAGATATTGTGAAAAGACTCTAACTAAAAAAAAAATCCCAATGTGAAAATTCGCATTTTTGTTCAGATAGTTGATTTTTTAAATTATTTCTAGTTTTCATTGAGAATTCATCAACTAAATTAGATAGGGAGAATGTTATTCAAAAATAAATAAATCGTTCATTTCATTGAAGCAAGGTTCACTTCTCTCGCATTTAATCCAAGTCAGTTTTACCATCTTTTCCATGCAGATTTACTCCACATGAGTGGTAAATCTGTAAGCAGTATACCTGATTATACGTTCATCTAATGTTTGCCAAATTATCATATATGTTAATATGTGTGAACATTAACATACAGTTTACAGAATTATTATCACTTCATTTATATATTTTTTTGCAGAATATGTAAATATATTAAAAATCAAGATGCATCGTATTCCTTTTATTTCATCAGCCTGAAGGTTTCTTTTTGCCCCACTTAAAAAAATGCCATTATGTAAATTAAGTATACAAATCTGGTAAGATAAAGAAAAATTTAGAATCGACCGATTGAGTACTGTATTTTCCAAGAAACCTACATCTTCATTGTTGTGAAAGAATAAAAAAACAAGGGTGATTTACTTGAGAAATAATACTATAGCAATCTCGTATTCATTTGATTGATTATTTCTCTATCAAAAGTAATTACAATCCATTATAGGTACACTTATAACTCGCTGAAACGGATAACTCGATATTAAAGAGGAATGTCAATCTGAAAAATCTTTCCTTCCCCGAAGTTTTATTGGTAATTATGATGAGGAATGGCGAGAATTCCTTCGAAGTCTTTTTCCGCATATAACAGGAATTTCCTTCACCCATTCCTTCCACGAAAAAAATAGCTATAAAAGAAATCCTATAATCGCTTTGTTCGGTTACTGCTGAACAATTCTTTTCGAAGGCGAAAACAAGGTGACGTGATGCCGTGCATAGCTGGAAAAAAGAAAATTGTAGGTTTCGAACGAAAAGAACTGCTGGCTGAATATAATTTTTCGGTTAGGAAGTAGGCAATAAAACAATTTGTAGCAGGTCCATTCGTTACAGAAATCGATTAACTTTAGAGGCGCAAATAAGGAACTCTAATTTATCTCGGATTTCCTTGATGCTTGTTCGTTTCCAAACCGACTAACACAAAGAACAAAAAATTAAGAAACACAAATAATTTCAGTCGATTCGTTGGGCTGACCAATGATTCTAAGGATAACCAACTAAAAAGATATTCCGTCCACCATAACCTTTATGGTGGACAATTCTAGAAAATAGTTTGGGATCGAATGAATTAGAAAAAGATGACAGATTAGGCAAAATGTATACTTATACTTGCGCCCATAATATATTACTGTTTTTTATTTTTCGAAATGAATGTTGGATTCATTTATTTTAATTCATTTCCAGACAGTTTTGAGACGTTGTGTTAGCGACGTTCCAATACAGTTTCCGTCAAGTTCGAGTCCATCAAAAGTATTTTAACTACCATGATATTTTGGTTGGATCTGGAGTTGTGGAAAGACTATGCAAAAATAGCAATGTATTTGAAAACACTACTTTCTCTATCACTACTCAGGAAGTATCACCATGTAGATTCAGATTCAGAATATTTACCAAATTAGTTCTAATAATCCGATCACATACGGTCTGAAAAAAATTGTCTTTGGGTAAAACATTATAGACAGCTTGTGTTCTATTTAGTAGAGGTGTCAATGTCCTGTGACCTATGAGATCTATTTTGTCCTCTTCTGCTGCCCAGCCGTTTAGGAACAGTTCCTACGATTTCCAAGAAGATTCAGGATATCGGATGTCTTCAGGTTAGGTGGATTTTTCTTTCGCATTTGGTATTCTTCGAGGGTTTTGCAAAACGTAGATGAATGTTTTGTTCTCTTCGTCGCGAAATCTGCACTCATCTTCCCCGACTAGTCCAAGTTTTTTAAGGTGCCCTCTCAACCGATAGTGCCCTGGTCATTTGATTTTGGTTTCCCAGTAGTATTTCGACCTGCCCCATTCCTTGTGTCTATCCAGTATTGAGGTCCTTTGTTTTATACGCCGTTAAGTTTCTAGAGTATTGTGCAGGTACTAATTCCGGAGAAGGGTTCAGGTACCAGAAATGACATTTGATCCATCATCACTTTTTTGCCAGTACGTCTACCATTTCATTTCCCCTCCCATTTCAGTGTGTCCCGGAACCCATAGGAGAGCAACAGTGTTGTTCACATCTAGTAAATTTAGTTTCTCTAGGAACTTCAGACCATCTTGGAGTTGATTACATGGGAGTTCAGAACATTAATGGTTGCTTAGTTATCCGAAATAATTATCTCTTGTCTGCAAACATTTCTTTCTATATTGAACTGAACGCATTTTCCGATTGCGTAGATTTCCGCTTGGAAAATCCTAGGGGATTTTTCTAGACTTTCGGAATATTTGGTTCCAGGCCCACATATTCCATCTCCTTATGTTGTTTTGGATCCATCTGTGTACCATTCAGTGGCACTTCTCGTGAGTATTGAGATGGTGCATTTTTGCCCCATTCACGTTTACTCCTCAGTTTCGTGTTGAATTATTTCACAAAGCTGAATTCGATTTGATATTGGGGCATATCCCAGGTTTCTTGAATTCCAGGAATGATTCGGAACTTGCGTTTAGGGTACTATCTCTGGTCATTCTGTATGTTGCCCTTATCGCTATACTCTGCACTACTCTATGGATGCTTGTAAGGCTCAGGATACTTCCATAGCAGCTGTTGGGCACCTTTTTATTGCACCTGTTATGCATACACAGTCTAATGTTTGCTCTGCTGCCCCAGACTGCAGTCCCGTAAATTATGGTCGGCCTCACTATAGACGTACTCATCCACTGCTGGGTCCTTGGGGTACATTCTTTCTCGCAGAGTTTCTGCACACCATTAGGGCTTTTGTGGCTTTGTTGGCTACTTCCTTTTCATACTCATTCCAGATGAGTTGATAATTTAATATCAGTCCCAGATATTCGACTTCTGGTTTCAATTCAATAACTTTCCCGTCTAGTTTGATGGTTATTTTCCTTGAAAAGGCAACGAGGGCTACGAGTGGTTGATACCATCATTTAGTGTAGTCTAGACCTCTCTGAACTATATCACAGACGATACTCTTGAATTTGCCTCTGAACTATATCACAGAGGATACTCTCGAATTTTCCTCCCGCGATTTATGACTAAGTATATCATCTGCATAGCTTCAACACAATGTGCTGATCTTGGTCAAACTGCAAAGGAGTCGATTGACTATCAGGTTCACATAAGTAGGGAGGCCACTCCCCCTTATAACAACCTGCTTGTGCGGATAGACTAGAGATAATGTCTTGTCCTTCTATAGTGCCCACTTCTTTGGTAGACAGCAATTGTGAAATCCATCTAGTTGTCGTTTTGTCTACTTCTACTACTCTTTTGACACTTTTGTGTGGTGTGTTGTCAAAAGCCCCTTCTATGTCAAGGAAGGCACATGCTACAGTTTGTTTCTTTACTCTCTAGTGCATCCTGGATGTCATCTGTCAGATGCACCAATGCGGTCTGATTTAATATAGTCTAGACAGATTTCTTTATCGACCTTTAATCCACGTGAAGAATATAATCCTATGATTTTCTTAGTACATCGTGAGACACAGTAGTAGGAAAAAATGAGTTAGAATAACATCTTCAAGCAATGACTTCCAAGGAGCTATTAGTTGTACCAAGGTGAATAATTTGTTTCCTTGAGTATTTCAATAAGTCATTGGCTTTTCTATACAGAAAATACATTGACAACAAAATATGTCAGTTCCATCCTGATATAGATTTGCTAACTTAGTAGAAGAATCTGCAAAGATATGCTCTAGAAAAGACGAACAAGAGAGAGTGTAAAAAAATACACCGCAGGTAATGAATTTAGTTCCGAGTCCCCAGACAACATCGAGAAAAACCTAAAATAAATCTGAATGTATCTTTTTTGCTTTTTCGTGTAAGGAGTAGTTTGGAATTTAATACAAAATCCACAGTTACCTGAATTTATTTATTTCAAAATGGTTGACGAAAGTTCAAATTAACGTCATGGGAAGACCATTCTCGATCTGGACAGGACTAATTATGAAACCTACTCATAACATTTTCGGAGTTCTTTTCCCTGGGCCCCAAAAACGTATAATTTAATTAACCCGCTCCAAATTCGCCTTTTAATACAATCTCAAAGGTACTATTTAGTTTTCGTATGTTGGTATAGGGACTGGAAGTACATTTCTGTGCAGACTTCTTGCTTTTACGCAAACACTTTCCTAATTTAGTTCTACGACCTCCGATGTTGTTTGTTTATTTCGTAGCTTTAGTATTCTAGAGTTGTTTTCGCCGATTCTGTTGAATAATTAAAACTCGAATGCGGTTCAAAAGTGCGCTTTATTTCCATCAGGTTTTTCCCAGACACATGAACTTTTCAGTGTCTGATCGATATGGCGCATTCCGAACATTGTATAATGTAACTTTTGGATCGCCGCCTAACAAATTGTTGCCCCAACGTTTAGAAATAAAATTTTTATGTTTCAAAGTTTCTGGATACACTGGTAAAGGTATTTCTATTTTCTTCAGTTTATTAGCAGTGAATAGTATCAGAAGTGCAACTGATAGTGCACAGTGCTTACTGCATATATAGACCAAGGCCAATAATTTTTGAAAAGAAAAAATTCTTAGCAGTATGTGGATGGTTGGAAAATTTAGTGTGAGTTATAAGTAAACTAAGAAAAATCAAGACGACTCAGAAAAGGTTTCGGATGGGAGGTATATAGGTGTAGCTAAATATACAGGGTTGTACACTGTATTTCGCGATTTCTGGCTGAGATATGCATACAAGTTTTCTTTCAACTCAATCTCGAAATTATTGAGAAAACTGTTAACATTTTTTGTTTCTTTTTTCTGGTATTTAATTTTTATCTCTCTCGGAAAATTGATGAACTGTGCACAGCGAAGACGACCGACGCAGTCCCCAGATTTTGGAGCATGATTGTAGATTGCCAACAAGGTTCGCACTCCATTCTCAACTGATGATTGAACTGGACAGCTTTTTTTTACAAATGCTGCAGCAATTTCATCCAAATTCGGAAGTATCTCAAGTTTGCCTGCAGAAACAATATGTGTTTTTTAAAACGAGGATAATTATCAAAACGTTTGCAAGAGTATTTCAGTTTTTACATTTCATTTAAAGAAAATTTCTTGTTGATGAGATTATTATTGATGAGATAGAGTACCCCCAATTGAAATGACAAGTAAATCTGTATCGTCTTCTATTGTAACAGCAGTTTTATGACGTTTACATTCATCGATAGCTGTTTCAGTAAAAGGAACATCCGCATAATCTCTGGCCTGTTCAGTTATGATATTAACAGCTTGTAATTTTTCAATAAGCATATTTATTAGTTTTTTTTTATTATTTCGATTTTTTAGAAATTTTTCTGGGGTAATAGGTACATCCATGGTTTCGCCGAACCAAACTTCGTATATTTTTGAAAAGGCAGCAGTTCTCAGCGGTTTCATTGCTTTTTTTTTTTTTTTATTGAAGGTAAGTGTTATTGAATGAATAGATGATGAATTATTGAAAAAAATTAATAGTTATAACGTAATAGTTCATAAAAATTAAAATTTTTTAGAATTATATATTTATCAATAATTTATAAACTCTATAGGGTGTGTTTTTAATCGGGACCACAGGTTAACCTCGAATCATACTCTAAATAGTTGAACACTGCGCTCGCTCTGTCATCTATCTCGAAAATGGTTTTTTTCTCTACAGTATTGAAATACAAATAGCATAAAACCTTTTTTACCTTTGACATTGGAATATCTGTAGTCGCGGACATCCGACAATAAGTAGGTTTTGAGACAAGTTTTAGGATGCCAAAATAAAGGTTTATACAAGTTTATAGCTTACTATCTCTCATTCCGAGGTGAAACCCCCAATATTCCTGGACTATTCAGCCACAAATCGTAAAAACCAATATTCAACACTCAAAACTTATATTGCTCTATACCTACCCACCTTCTAGAACGTTTACTGAGAAATTTTGCTTAATTTAGTTTCAACGTTTACAGACGCTCGGCGTCGATTTTCTAAAGGTGACTAGTTTTGCTGTGTTTTGCATAATTGTCTCTGAATCAGTTTTATACAATACAAATTATTTCATGTTCTTTGTGATTTGAACTTTTTTCATCTTCATTTCAAACACGAGTTCATTTGATACATGATACAATAGGTATCGGATATCATTTAATGCCAGTTAGAGAATTACCAAGAAAGTTAGTTGTTTACTATCATATATTGACTCTATATCCCACTGGATAGTATAATTATGCAATGTTTGTTCACATATCAAAAGCAATTGATTCTACTACCCCAACAGCATGGCTTCACTGAAATAGGCTGACCAACACCAGCCTACTTATTTACTAACTCATTCCACCAACGAAGGCCCAATATTATTTTCCACAGTTTGGATACTCAGGGTGTGAATTTAAAAATCGTTTCATCACATTGTTCTCCAGGGAGGTATATTAGGACTGTTACTACAACTAAAACATAAAACTCGTGTCGTTATAGCAAAATCATGAAAATGCAGTAGATGATTGAACCTCTTGTGGTTATTTTTTATGAATTAGTCCTAAAATAAAATGTATGAGATATTATTTTCCAGATTCTTGTTTGAAACCTAACACCGACGTACTGGAATTGAAAAACTGGTTACGATACCTTTCATAGACTATGAGAAAAGCATTTTCTCGGCAACCGTCCGGGAAGTACCTACTTTCCGGACTAGTCCGGACTAGCCCGAATTTCAATATAAATATTTATATAAATAAGAATTAGAATGTTTCTGTTAGTACCTATCTTCTGTTCGCATTTCGATATTTAATACAAATAAGAATTAAAATGTTCGAAATTTTCTTCTACAAAGAAATATAAAAAATAGATGTGTCTCAATTTGTTATTCTACACGGTTGCCGAAAAAATTGTGTACGCAACACGTCCGAAAACAGTTTTTTGGACTCGCAGACTTCCAGGACTCGCTACGCTCGTCCTAGAATCTAGAAAAAAACAGTGTTTTCCGGACTTGTTACGTAAATTACTATTTTAAAGTATTATATTCATGAATACATTGGGTATTCAGTTATTGTCAGTATATTTTCAGAAAGAGACTATCAATAGGTTGATGTCCTTCTCAATGATTTCATTAGAATATCTAATATGAGCCCGTCTGTATTCAAAATGCAATTATAATATTTATTTGTTGGGCTTCCAAAAGCAACAAAATATATATCTTTCTCGAGAATTTTCTCGTCTCTGAGCTATCTATTATTTATCTATTCATACATATTTCTCAACCTGTATCTTTTCTTTGCTTACATGCTTACATACATTATGGAAGAAGTGATTATATGGTATTGGTGAAAGAACAGACTCAAGATTCAGAGTCTCATTTTCATTGAAGTTTGAGACAAGGAGCCATGTATTCAATTTATTCCTGTATGGTTAGTTCTAGTCGTTTCCAATTTTCTGTATTTTGTTTATATACAACTAAGTAATTCAAGCAAAATTAAAACCAATCAAAAACAATTCTCATAAAAAAATTAAGTGAACAAACTATAAGTCACATGTCACATTATCGCTCGAAAGGAGTTTACTATGTGATATTCCTGAAAGCATTTGTATTCCTTTCCTTCATAATTTTAATATTTATTGTTGTATCTCTATGCACGGTGAAAATCCATTTCATAGTGATCTGGGGATCTAAAAAGCCACGGAAAAAATGTCTTTCAAAAACTTACAAAACAAAAATCATATTAACAAGTTCTTCAATGTTGATATTCATGTCAGCCAACTTCAAACACTCTAAAACTGACACAAATTATAACTGTGATAAATGTAGGTACGTTCTATTAATAACACCCTAAAAAAAAACAAAAAAATCTACATTCACCCATTCACAAAAAACATATGTTATGTCGAGAAATAAAAACACGAAATGAAGTCACAGGAATGCACACGATATTTCTATGGAGCAAGAGAATGTGTGTCGTATGTCAATGAAAAGAACAATTGAAAATTTTCAAACTCCCATAAGTCTGAAACTGCAAGAACCCTAGGAATGAACACAAAGACTGTGTATTTTAATCCTATATTACATGGTCTAAAAGTGAACGGGATGATTTATTAAAAAAATACTAGAAAATTCAATTCATAATTCCGAATTGAAAAGGCATTTTTGGTCCCCTGGTTCGATTTAAGGCCATGAGACTGATCAGAAGAATCACTCTTCTGTCTATTTATTATTATTTTCTCTTGAATTCCATAATCGTGACGATGAAGATATTTTTAGTATGCATCTGCAAATGACGTTATTTAGCCAAAAAAGCACTTGGCTCTGTAGATTTTTCTCAGTTCGCCATAAATACTCGACAATAGTTTCTGGTTATAGTTTTCTAGTATTCTTTTGTTTTTGAATTGTCTTCCAATTTGACGCACTATTGCCACACTTCGTAAAAATAATGATTTCAATTCGTGGTTATCAACATCGAAAATCATATTACGGTTCATGTTACGAATGAATGAATAATTTATCACCTAACCGAACCATTGTTGAAAAATTACCATCCGATTGGAGTTGCCCTGACATAACCGGCATTTCATCATGCGGCAAGGCCCTGGAATTCGACGAAATCAATATCTCACCTCCTTTTCTAAATAATTCAGCTTGCACGCCGAAACGGCAACAGAAAACAACCACATCATGTACTCTTCAGCGCGTAAATCTGTACCCAAAACCTTCTCGCCCAACCCTCAATAATTCAGAGCCAACTCGAAGTGGCGAACTCAATTCTCTCGTCCAGACGAACGATTTCCAATACGAAGAATAGGAATTGCGTCTGAAATCAAACATATTCTGTGGACCACTCCAGAAACCTAAGATAGTTCAGAAGTGAAACATTTTGTTTGGAGGTCAATACGAAAATAAAAAAAATCGTAGTTCTAGATGACTGCCTTGACTTCATCAAAAGATTTTGTAAAAAAAAAAATTGCTGTTATATCGTTTGCAGTGATGAAATCCATAGAAATACAGATTTTCGTTAAAATATTATTGGCAATGATGGCCCTGCTAGAACAAATCTATAATGCTATGGATAAAAGTAAACCATGTCTCTGCATCTTTGTTGATTTGGCAAAAGCCTTTGACACGGTCAACCATAGAGAGCTTCTTCGAACACTTGAAGCTGTAGGTTTCCGGGGAATGACACTCAAGCTAATGGAAAGCTACCTTAGTGAAAGAAAGCAGGTGGTCAACATTGATGGCACGATAAGTTCAGAAAAAACACTGGAATACGGCGTACCACAAGGTACTGTGTTGGGACCTATACTATTCAATGTATACATCAATGAACTATTCCAAGCATCAACACAAGGCAGCATCATTAGCTTTGCTGATGATACTGCGATTTTCTACGAAGATTCAACCTGGCATTCCCTAAAAAATAAAGTTGAAAAAGACTTCACGAATGTAATGAACTTCTTCCAAAACCGATTACTTACCATAAATTTCCAGAAAACCTTTTTCATACCTTTCACTTGCTACAGCGATATCTCCCAAACTACAGCCAACTGGAATTCAATAACGGCCTTATAAAGATCCCCCTAACTTTTCACATTAAATACTTAGGAGTAATTATAGACAGCCACCTCAGATGGAACTACCACTCAGACTATGTATCAAAAAAACTAAAGAGCATGGCCAACAGATTTAAAGTTTACAGAGAAATATTTGACTTGAAATACATGACAATTCTATATAACTCATTAATCCAGACACACATAACATACGGTATAAAGGTCTGGGGAGGAATCGGAGACGTCTACTTGAAACCATTAGAAATATCACAAAAATGGATCTTGAAAATTATACACCGCAAAGATTATAGGTACCCAACTGAAACACTACTCACAGAAGCAAAAGCCCTAGATGCCCGTCAACTGTATTACCAATCTTTAATCCTCCACCATCATAAAAACAAACACAAACACGAGCACATACAGCACAAACATGAAACACGCTTCAAAGCCAAAACAACTTTTATTCCAAGAGTTAATACTAAAAAATGTCAAAGATCATTTACTTACCTTTGTCCAGTCTTATATGCTGATATACCTGATGACTTGAGGAGAATTCAATCGCTAGGCCTACTGAAAAAAAACTAAAAAATTGGCTGCATACTTACCCAAGAGGTGAAATACATCGAGCAATTGATAGGAAAAACTTGAAATGAGATTCACTATGCCTCTTGACCATATTAACTGTATTTAAACATGGATTATCACCTTATTTTTTTTTACTCATTTTTATTGTTTCTAATATTTACGAATGTATAATTGTCACCATATCCTTCTGTTCACACTACACCTAACCACCCCATTGTAAAATATGTATATGTGTATATATGTATATATATATATATGAGTGTATATATGTGTATATATATAAAATGTAACATGCAAAATGTAAAATGTAAAAAAAAAGTAAAATGTAAAATTTAAAATATAAAATGTGAAACATGAAATGTAATGTAAAATATAAAAATGTTACCTACGCCCATGCACAAGGGAAACCTTTTTTTGGGCGCTCTGTATTTATTTACCACCATTGCTACCACATTGTCTATTATATATTGTAATTTTTTATACGGTAAATAAATTGATTGATTGATTGATTGATTGATTGATTGATTGCTATATCTCTCGATCACGTTCCCACGAATGAAGGAATGGGATGTTTGAGTGTAGATTTCTAAATTTAATAATATTTTGAGGTTGAAAATTCAGGTGAGTGTCGAGTGAAATATTGTAACGAGTTGGAGCCGGAAGAGAAAAGTTCATTCAATACCAATTATTCCCGAGTAAGAGCTGATGGGGTGTATCAATTTATAAGATTTATGCTGGGTGGATGTGAATAAAATGTCAGTCAGCACCACTTACTCTATGATATCGAAAGGCAAAATAAAATTCAAAATTTCATTAGAACCAACCAATTATATGAATGTTGTAATATAAACAGTCGACTTACCTTTGTCGTGAATCAAGAAAAATGGATGCCCTGAAACAAAAAACAACGATTAAAAATTTTGTTTGATTCTAACAAAAACTGAATTACATCTAATGTGTAGATTTGGTATGGATTTATTTTATTGTTTCAAGAATGACTAGATCGAATGCTTTTTTTCTTTTGTTCAAATTCGTTTTGTTCGTTAACCGGCTGCACCCTTACAACCCCCAGTAGTCTGCAACGGATTTCTGCAACCTAGCTTACTTTAGTAAAATTCCATTAAACAACTTTTTTTTTAAATGTTAATCTTCTATAATTTTTAAATACTTCGTGACTGCTAATACCTTTTTCGATGTTCAACCTTAGAAAGTGAAAATAGTATATACCTGAAAATGAAGACTTATTCATGAAATTTGGTATCCTAGTGGACTCTTTAAAAATAAACCCAAGGGAAAAAAAATCGATGTGTTTTTTCTTTCATGAGCATATTTTCATTTTGAATGGACCGTGGTGGTTGTTATGCTAAAGCGTTCGATTTTCATACAAATCAAATCCGTTTAAAGGAAAGGGCTACGTTTTGGCTAGCTTGCACATGTCTGTCGAAGATTTCTGAGGGTTGTTCGTAAGGGTGTAGCCGGTAGGTGAAATGATGGTGGGAACTCGATTCTGGTCCGTGAATTGAAATCAAATTGTGAATAAATTGTCGGAAATTAAAATAAAATTAGGTACAAAAATAATAATATCGATACAACATTATTCGAGTAGTTAGAAAGTTTACCCTTTTCTCTGTTTTCAATATTTGCTATGTGTGCCTGCACGGAGAAAAATGTGGATATTACTGGAAAAATAGTGATATTCACAAAAAAATTCAGTACTTCATGTGAAAGCAATACGGTATAGTAATGACAGACATTGAATGATTATAATTGTTTTTGGTGAATATTACAAAATGAATATTGTAATAAACATTAGGATGGTTTTAATATAAAAAAATACACTGAATATCAACTTAAAAAATAAAAGGCTTATAAACGTATTTGCTAAATGATTAGCTAATTATTGTTACTACAACACTCGGCTGATCAACATTAATATATTGATTAAAAGTTTGATTTTGTGGAGGAAATCCAGTTCTTGACATAATTTTTTGGGTTTATACCTTCCACAATCTGAAAATGAAAAAATTTTTTAATCCAAAGAAATCTGTACAAGTGTAGAAGGGCAAATTAATTAATTTGCCCGATAAGTTACTGCGTTCACAAGACTGCTGTCTTGAAAGAAATTAATTTTTGTCAGTAACGTACCCTACACTGAATTTGCCTATCTGAAAAAATGAGATCGAATTAACAAAGAATACTTCTCTTTTTTTGAAAACTGTTGACGTTTCGGAGGCTGTATCTGCCTCCGTTATCAAAACTTCTTAGAAAGACGCTGACAAAGAAAGGTCTTATTACCAAAATCGCAATTCAAATTCAGTTTTCTCAGCGTCTTTCTAAGAAGTTTTGATAACGGAGGCAGATACAGCCTCCGAAACGTCGAATATCAAATACTGAAATATCCAAAAATTAAGGTAACACCACAGACCTGTAGAGTTAAGAAACCGTGACGACAACGGTGACTTCGTACCGACAGATTTTTTTAAATTGCCAAAAAAAAAATTGGAATTAGTGAGCTAGTATAGTGGTCCATGAAGAGGATTTTGAAGTACGAGCCACTGCGGATTGCCCGAATCTTCTTGTTGTTTTGAACTCGACCTTTTCCAGAATGCGGAAAGCAGGTTTACTCCGCACCCTTCACGAGCAGCCGCCCCTTTGACCACTACCGCCGCTGAAATATATGCATATCAAATGCAGGCCCGGGCCCGCAGGCTATAGAGGAAACGCTACTAATAAGGTACAACACCTCGACGCCATAATTCTTACGGCAAGTTGCCTAATTTCTCTTTACGGAGCGGAAGTCCGGATATATTTCATCACCTGATAGGTTGGGGGGTCGTTTGGGGTGTGGGGGATGACGAACAGCGTACGATATTCAATTTACGGCCGCGATGCTCTCGGGTAATCGCTGATAATTGTTTTGGACTATTGATTCGGTGAACGAGGAGGAAAAAGGGATTTTAAAGGGTAGAACGGCCTCTTGTTTCATGGGGTAGTTTCTGGTTTCGCAAGTTTGCTCGTATATATCAGTAGCCCCAAAGTCTACTTGAAATGTTTACGATTTTCAGTATAGCTGGAATATGATAATAGTCTTATAAACAGGGTGAACTATGACCACTTACCAGATATTATACAGTGTGTTCTCCTCACTACCTGGAAACCTGATAAAAAAATATCTGCGGTAAGTGTAGAAAAGCGCCGCCCCTGGAAAACACACTTGGAAATGCAGAATCAGTATCCCTCTGTTTCTTTTCCTTGATCAAACCAAATCTGGTTATTTGAAATGAAGTTTTATTACAATTAGGAACTATAGGAATTTGAAAAGTTGAAGCTTTTTGAAGATTACAATATATTACAAGAAAAAAAAAATGAAGTAAATAATATTGGTGTCGAACAAACTTTCAGAATATGCGAACACTATATTTTGAAGAGCACAAATCACATTCGATCCACTCTATCAACATCTTTTGAACAATCGATTGAGAAAAATAAGGGGGAGAAACTGCTGGAAATTTTGGTGAACATTCCTTGGGTATTAGTGGCATTAGTTCGAAATTAGTCGAGAATTAGAGGCATTACTTGAAAATTATTGGGTATTACAGGTATTACTGGTGTATTACTCGGTATTACTTGAGTGTTATAGGAGTTAGTTGAAAATTATTGGGTATTAGTCGGGAAAAGGAGGTATTACTCGAGTATCACATGGGTATTACAGGAATTATTCGGAAGTTACAGAACATTACTGTCAAAATTAAGGTCAAAAAAGCTCTTCGGAATTGCGAATTACAGGAATTATCCCGAAAGTATATAGCACTGGAAGAAATCATAATTTGTGAATGAAAAAAAAAAAAAAAGGTCTTCAGAATTGTACTTGACAAACAACCTAACACTGAGGCACGATTCAATATTTTTGGTACTTCTCTGATTTGGGCATTATTGGCATTCCTCGGGAATAACTTGGGTATTACTCGGGCATTACTTGGGTATTACAGGAATTATTCGGAAGTTACAGAACATTACTGTCAAAATTAGGGTCAAAAAAGCTCTTCGGAATTGCGAATTACAGGAATTATCCCGAAAGTATATAGCACTGGAAGAAATCATAATTTGTGAATGAAAAAAAAAAAAAAGGTCTTCAGAATTGTACTTGACAAACAACCTAACACTGAGGCACGATTCAATATTTTTGGTACTTCTCTGATTTGGGCATTATTGGCATTCCTCGGGAATAACTTGGGTATTACTCGGGCATTACTTGGGTATTACAGGAATTAGTAAGGATTTTTGGGAATTAGTGTAAACAGTGAAATAAATATCTCAGTTACGGTAAGTAGTAGACTGAAACTGACATAATGCAGTTGTTAATTTACATGGAACCAAAGACATGTAGATCGAGAGTTCAGACTCAGGCGGAGGGTCAGGTTCATTCAGTGGCGCGTTTTGGAAGGTTGACAAACAAAATTATTATAAAAATAATCTTGGATATCTTTGAAATTTTACAGGTGTATTTCGACATGATAGACCAGTACTCCTTATAATTTTTGATAGGTAGTAGTTGTTTACCTTGTATATATGAAAATTCCGTGTCTACTAAAGTGATCTGAATGAAATTTTGCAGACTGTGTGTTATTTGGTCCAACTTGAGATATAGGATAGTTTTATCTCGATTAGTGACCTCAATTGTTCTGATTGCAAATTGAATAGTTTTTTTTTTATATATGAATGTTTATATGGAATAAAAGAGATAAAACTCTAGAATATTCTCGAAGCTTCAGGAAGGTTCCAGATATACCCATTTACTCAAGGACAACTTTAGTGTTGACTTTCATAATTTTGTGTACAAAACCGCTTTGCCATACAAAAATAATGTGAAAGTCAACATTAATGTTTTATTATAAAGAAATAATTATAAAAACGAAAAAAAAAGATGATTCAGAAATTTAATTGACTGGGGATTGAGTTGGTTTCTGATGTATTTGAAAAAATTCAACCGTTGGTAGTGGGTATATTTTCTTTTATTTTGTTGTTATTAAAAATTTGATCAAATATTGAAATGAAGAAATCTGCATTGTTTACAATAAGCTTGTCAAGAGTGAAACAAGATGTCCTGCCCTACCAGGACGACGCTCATTGCCATAATCCTATACAATAGGAATAATTGAGTCGGAAATCCATAAGAAAACAACTACTTTCCTGGCTAATACCACGACGAACGTTGAATTATATCTAATGAATTTCCGTGCAGAGTTCCTAGAACGATGTCAATTGCTAGTTGCATGTTGCTAGTTGCATGGAAATGTTCATTGAAACATTTGAACCACCTATAGATCGATTTCTGGGTTCTTGCCCTCATCAGTATTGGAGGTCTCTGCAGACAATAACTAATGTCTGCAACAAATGGTTCAACGACATGGAGAGTTTTTTGAACCATTAATACCATCAAGATGTACTTATTGGAAGTATTTATTTTTAATATATTTCAGACGATGTAAATTCACATTCACAGTTGTACAAATAATGTTGTTTGTATTTTGTGTGTAAAATTCGTGTTTTCATGGCACATTTATTTTACGCACTTAATACAAAAATAACTATTTTCATACTGTATCGTAAAACCACTTTCATATACTTGATTTCAGTCCTACTACTACTACTCTCATCAAGCTTTCATTAACAATCGATGATGATATGGCGAGTAGGACCGGACCACAACTATGTTGAAAGTGCCGGAGGAGCCGCCAGATTACAAAGTTTCTTGATGCTCATTCCGAAACATTTACGTATTTTGAATCTCAATATGAGTTGCTCAATAATATCGAAATAAGTTATATAATTTTCAGTTGCTGTGTCATTTTAAAAAGTAAAAATATAACAACCCTTGCGATAAGAAATATACACATGAACACAATGAAATATGAATTTTATCGAATAAGTAACTACCTAACTTTTATGAAAGGTGAATGAAAAAAGTGTAAAGCACAATGATGTCAATCCTAATCATCTACTACTTTACAATATTAAATTACCGATGGTCACATGTACACATTCCATAGATCTCCTTATTCACGAATATGTGATTATTAAATGTTTCAGTTGCCCCGTCTTTTCACAGGCACGAGTTTCCCACAGTTCATATATACATTAATTTTGAAATGGCCCTCGAATGAGTTACGAGTTTTGCAGTAGGGCAATTTCAAATTAGTATATCTGAAATATTCACGAAATACGCTGGAATCTGAAACAATATTTTTGCGAGGGTTATATGAGGAGATTCCTAACGGAGGAATTTCTGGAAAAGAAAATCCATTATGGATGATGAATATAACCCTACTGAAAAAATACGTTTAAGTTTGAAGGATATTCTGTTAATCTAAAAAAAAATAAAAATATGAAATCATGTAGTATATCAATTTGAGATAATGGAAAATTCATTTTGATTCAATGGATTTCAATGAGAAATGGAAATGTGTGTTGGTTAACGTTCAATTGTTTCACCATCTACTAATATACCTTCCTCTGCCTGTCGACATACTTCGTTACATCTGTCCGAGAAATAGAAGATGGGGGTGTCATTTCTCAACGTGTGATCTCAATGATAGCTAAAAGTATCTGTCTACAAATACTTATTGTGGATTCACTACAGAACATAAGTACAATCAAGTACTCGTAAATATAGGGTGCGGTCCTAAAGTAAGGGATACATTAATTTTTTACGTCTTTAACCAAAAATCCTGAAACACGTCGATTTATGTTTTCAAAACACAAAACTTTTCAAATGAAATGGTAGACCAAATGATACCTCATTTTGAAGGGTATTCAAGTGTCTATACAGCCATGTATATTTTTTCAAATTATGTTCATGCGTCATAAAAAAAAAATTATTTTTAAATTTTGAAATAGTCACGTATACTCTCAACATACAATTTTTTAACATACAATTTTTTACTCTACTCTTGGTAAATAAACCAAAAAAAGTTAAGGTGTATTGAATAAACAGCGAATGTAATAGTAAAAGTGATATTTTTTAACATTTTGAAAATTATTTTTTTGACGCATGAAAAAAATTCAAAAAAATAAACATGACAATTGAATATACCCTCTGAAATGAGGTATCCTTCAACGTAAAATTCCATTTAAAAAAATTGGAAGGGAAGAGGGGGAAAATTTATCATTGAGTACCAAGTACGGTAAAAAGTTATTTTCCGATCTGAAATTAAGTATATGAAGGTGTATTTTGGGATTTTAGGGCAGGTCGGATCTTCGACTTGTAAATCATGATGCCCTGACGTGATGAAAAATAATTCTTGGCATGAACCAAAAAACAGTTCTTGAGGGTCTGTTATGGCACCGGTTCTCTCATGAAGAAGTAGTTAAATTAAGACGTTAACTTATTTCAGATCAAATTTTCTCTGCCTGTATTATGTTTGTGTATGATTTTATGAAGTTTTATAATTTTTGAACTGTTGTGAATGGTGATGATTTACAAAATCCATTAGAGGAAAAGTCCTCTGGATTTGATTATTCCAACATGATGTGTTTGGAATATCCGTTAAAAATATTCCAAATTTTGAGAAAAGTGCATGAATAAATCTAAATCATGACATCCAATACATTCTAGCAATGAAATTTAGAGATCACGCTAGTCACACGTTACCACTCTCGCAAAATAACATTCGGGAGAGCAGTTATTACCGTTCTACCCGGGCAAAGCTTCATCCTGACATCAGGTAATACAATTCCTGCGTAATATCCTGCAAGTTGGTTAGCAATTTCGTTAGAATTGTAAGGAATCTCATAAAGGGAAAAAGCAAACTCATTTGCTTTCAAATTATTCCTTTGATATATTTCAATTTTGTCCTAATTTGATGAAGTCACTATGACAGAGAAGCTTCAGAGCTCATTTCCAGCCTAATCAAAAAATTCCTATGGTAATCGAATCGAAATGCTTTGAAATTATTGAGTGGAATTTAATAATTGGGTATGAGGAAAATTTCACTGCGTTGATTGATATAGAAAAGGCAGGAATTTTGTTCGAAACTGATCGGTTTCAAATAATTTTTCATATAGATCTCGGAAATTAATGTGAATCTGTGAAATGTAAATTTAAGAATGTAACAAGTACATTTCTGATTTTGTTTTTTGTAGTGGTTGATTAAAGGAAACAAAAAATATAAAAATCTATCGAAGGAGGAATACGCATAAAATATATAGAGTGTATCAGGTTTGTCCGAGTTTCCCTACAGCAGTGAAATCGAATGCGCCACCAATATCATACAAGCCGTTTTTACTAATGTTTGTTATTGTTGTTTTCGATTTTTATCGAATGCATTTGTAATGTTGTGTAACATAAGTATAGAATTTTTAGTACTTACTCATTGCACTTTTACCAGCAGTTAGGAGTGAGTCTGTTGTAGGGAGTGAAGTGTGACAGTTAGCACAAAATAGTATATTATACCACGAGTCAATAATGATAGCTATCCCAGAAAATAATAGCCATTATTATTGCTAGTAGTACATTCTGCTTTATTTACGACAGATTTATTCATTTTAAATTTTGAAGGAACAAATTTATTTGTCAATTAGGCAAATTTATGCAAAAGAACCATTTTATCAGGAGCTTTGTCAATAAATTTGCTAATTTGTTCCGGGGTCAGAGAGGAAAATTTCTACTTAAGATTTTCTTTAAAAAAATGATATATTTCTCATTATTTTCCATATCAATGTCATCATTTATTTATTTATATGTTCAACATTTATTCAATAATTTAATAAAATGGTGATAATGAATATGGTTTGTATTTTGCACTTCATTCAGCGAAATAGAACAGCCGAACATTTTCGGAAAATGAGTTTGCCCTTATTTCGAAGATGCCTTTCGTTGAAGGTTGTGCACGTTTTATTATAAATGGGTTTCGATGTTTCCGGTATTACGGTAGATGTTGTTGCTGAAGCTAGTTCTACAATTTCTGAAGTTGTACAAGTAAACGAATCTTCATTTTCATACATCTCAATGAAAATACACAAATATTACGCGTTTGACACTTATGAGTTTGGTAATATTGTTTCCCTGGTAATATTTAATTCATAACATTTTGTGATAGGAGTAGAAGAGGAAATAAAGACTAATAATCACTCACCATTATTCCCTAAGGAAATAATATATGGCATTATACTGCATGTATGCATCTAGATCATGTGTGCATCTAGATAATTTTAGTGTACTGCAAATGATTCAGATTTTTGTTTTTTTTTTGTTTATATATACAGGGTGACCCAAGGTTAAACAGCCAAACGATCAGTATCGGTTTTCCAGGTGAAATTAAGATTTTTTCTTTATATGAGCATGTGTTCCAACTTGATTCGTTTTCGAGATACAGGATGTCATTACTCAGAAACGTTTTGGCTGATTTTGATAAAACTTGGAATGCTTATTTGCGGTAATAAAAGGCTTATCTGAATGTAGTCAGATTAAAAAAAGTATATTTTTTTGTGAAAACTTTGACACCCTATATCTTGGAAACGATGCAAGTTGGGACACATGCTTATTTAAAGAAAAACTCTTATTTCCACCTGAAAACCGATACTGAACGTTTGCTGGTTTGAGCCTGGGTCACCCTGTATATAAATATATATATATATATATATATATGTATTCATCATAAAAAATATATATATCCTACCAACATAATTTTTGGTCGATATAAATAACAAGGAATACCATAAAAACGCTATAAGAATACAATAAATAATAAATTTAAAATATTTTAAAACTATTGAAATGATGTTTTCTGTCATTGATAAAATGAATATGTGTCCTTGAGAGACTTGTGCGAGCTGAGTAAGACGCAGCTTTCATCTATTAATGTGTGATGCCATGCACGACGAACGATGTGATATTAACTTTACCCCAGTTTGCCACCTTACTTAAATAATTTCTGAGAGGATTTGGTAATTTGGGATAATTTTGTGTATATTTTTTATTTTGTTTCAAAAGTACATTTAGGTTTTTTTATTTTATAACAACGACATGGTTACCGATACATAGATAACAAGATAAGCAAGACAAGAGCAGCGCACCGCATAGATGTTCAGCCGCTGTTGTCAGATTTAAAGTTATGCACAAAAAAATGAAAACAGAAATGTGACGGAGAAACAATGTGACGGAACACACGATATACTCATAGACTTTGTATTGCCTACAAACAAGTCATCATCGGCTCATGTGACTTCTTTTATTCATTTGTATTTTTAATATTGTAAAATTTTAGTGTTGAACGAGAAAGAAAGAAATGAAATAAACTAGTGATATTTTTTTTCTTGTTTTGAGTATTTCAGTCGGGTCATGTATCCGGAGCCCCGATACATCCAGAGGGCGCACTGGTGTCATTAATCCAGATAGTAACTCCCAACGTCCATGGATTGAGTGATTACTGGGTCCGAGAATCATGTTTCATCAGTAGTTATTATTATAGTCCAAAGTAATACATAATTCGAACACATATTGAAAACTATGCTGGAGAGCTTCAAATAAAATAAACGGCTAATTTGGACAACATCGACATCCCCTTCTGGAAAATTTGATGCAAATATCTTGCTTTTGAGTTTTTGGTGTTATTGTTCATTGAAAGGGTCAGTTTAACCCTAATATTTTTCCACCTATCCTTGCATTGACGGGTGGGTGAAATATGTCATGTCTGCAGGTGGTCATTCCTAACCAATGGGGGATAATATTCAATGCTTCACTTCCATTAGCACTTGCAATTGTGTGCTCCTAGAGGAACATTGCACAAATGGATGTCAGATGGAATTCAATATTCGCAGAGGAAAGCAGTTGTTCCCTGCCAGATATTTGACTTACATTTTCCACTTTATGAAATATTGCGAAGAAAAGAGGATTTCGATTTTGTTGAAATTATTCTATTCATTTCCGAAGTAATGCTTTTGATAATTCCATAATAATCAACTGATTTTTGATTTCAGTGTTCATCTTTCGGTGGCATTGGCAATCCAGTAACATTTCCACTATATCCTGTAGTTAGCTATCATTTAAGTACGAAAGGGAAAGTTTTTGGCAACATGAGAACGATTTTCCGTGTGAATCCCCACAACCCATAGCACATATTCCAACTTTGTCAGCTTTGCTTCCTGTCATTATTCAACACACTTTTTGCAAGTCACAGTTCGACATATAAATCATCAAGATAAAGTGCAGAGGCAAAGACGTGTGTGACCATTAACCTATATAGAAAATACATATAGTCAATACGGTTGCAGGCACAGATGTAATATTTACGAGTATAATTTCCTTTACGGATGGTACACAATATTATGTTCCCGAAACCACGTACTATTCCATGACACATGATAGTTTATTAAAAATCGAACGAGAAATTTAGCTCCACTCCATTTTATTTCTGGCGGGTTTCGGTCGGTGAAATATGATCCTGATCGGAGAATATTGGAATTTGAAAGATATGTTTGGAGTTAGTTGAATGAGGAGGATTATTAAAAGATGCTACAATTTTTATGGGATTGCAAAATAAAAGTGCCGGAACCCAGAATGGGAGTGAGCACAGTACCACGGCTACGCTCCAGCGAGAAGGGGGTGGTTCTTTATTAAAACGAACTGTGTCGTCTTATTGATTTTTGCTTGGTCAGGTTAGTAGGCGATGAAGGGCGCCATGCAATTTTTTTTTATATAAGATCTTTTTTTTTATTGTTGTTAAATAAGAAATTACAAAAACTAACAAGAAGTATTTCTGAAGAAATTTACTAAGTTTTTCCAGGGAAGAAATGACAAGTTTTCCATACCAAAAAAAATAATAATACTAATCAAAACCAAGAGGTTATTTCGGTACCGAAAATATATACTTAGAAACTACAAACCTTGTATATTATCTCATGTACAAAAGAGGTAATAACTCTTTTGAACAAAACTACAAAATAGCTATAAATATATATATATATATATATACACATATATGGGTTGGAAAAAGAGATAGAGACAAACGTAATCCAGATGAAGCCAAAAATATAAATTTAAAGATGTTTGTCGGTTTGAACACCAAAAAAAAAAAGGTTAATAAAGGTAATAATAATAGAAAGAATGCACCTGGTTATTTCAACTGTCACAATGAATCCTTCCTGTATGAATTTCTGCTAGTGGTGTTTACATAAACGGGAAGAGCCAATCTATCTTTGTTTCCAAAATCACAGCAATCTCGGTGGTGGGACGTGAATGAGTTTATATTAATCTCAGCAATTATCAGTACCATAAGTTCCCAATTCCGTTATTTCCAGAAGAATCTCAGGTATAGTAAACTGCCTAAAATATCATAGAAACGATATTTCAATACTTGAAGAATGAGGAAAGATCGCATACATTCTCCTGACTAACATTCGTGCAACACTTATTCTTACAAAAAAAAAATTATATTCCTAAAACAGCAATCGATAAAGTTGAAAATCGAGTCCTGATTAGAAGAAATAAAAAAAAAAGTATACGAACCTCAAATGAATTTCAGAGGCAAATGAAAAACACACAGTAAAATCCCTTTTTCAAAAGGTACGATCTCAAACAAACTAAACGATGAGATCTATTTCGTTCGATGCCAAATCCACCATCAAGAATCGGTGAAGAAAAGTCAAAAATATCCACAATGACAATAAATAACTGTATCAACCAAAATTATTTATTCTGAACAGCAACGAACGAACTGTGTTTCACTTTTCACTCAAAATAAAACCCCGAAATTCACATATTCTCCGTACGACGATAGCCAGCCGTAAAAACATTTTTGAGACCTCCGTTTTTACAGAGTTTCCTTTATTCGAAAGAAATATACAGGATATCCCAAGCTAGGTTAACTGATTTATGAAATAAAACGTAACAAAGATTTGGTAAGTTTTTGTGAATCTTCATCAAATGATAAATAGACCATCAGATAATGACATATTTTGCTGACTCATGTTCTCGTTTCAGGGATTTTAACCACTGAAAATTATGTCAGTGTTGAGCTCAAAAAATGAAAATTTAGCGATCGGACGTGTGCTAGGCATATGAAAAAAAAATTCCCAAAATTTTCCGGCCGGAAAATTTACTTAAACAGCTGATTGGCTTATGGGAATTTTCTGTCGGGTTCCTAACGATATCAGATTTCATTCTGTCGATTGCCATAAGCGAGAAAATGCGTCAGCTATCGAGTATTCTTTTACACAATGGCTCCCGTTTTTCCACCCTTTAAGGACATTCAAACATTATGGCTTTGGTTTTTCACTATTAGATTGTTCCTACCTGTTAATGTGTTAAAATGACATAAATGAGAGATTGAAAAAAAAACTATTTTTTTTTACACAAAAAAAAAAATTATTTTCCATATGCCTAGCAGACGTCCGATCGCAAAATTTTCATTTTTTGAGCTCAACACTGACATAATTTTTAGGGGTTAAAATCCCTGAAACGAGAAAATGAGTCAGCAAAATATGTCATTATCTGATGGTCTAAAATGCAAGATTGAATTTGTGAATGAACGTCCATCGACTCAAATTTTTTAAATGGCATGGGGGTCACGTGGCACATGGTTGAAAAGATAATTCAATTCTCTTTATAACCATCTACATTTTTTTTTGCATTTCGTAAATATTTTTTTGCAATTTAAATTCGAAATATCCAATATAAATGAGGATCTGAATACTACTCATAGCTCGATAAATTTGAATGATGTGGAACAATGGAACCAAAAATTATTTGAGAGAAGAAACATTGCAATTACTCGACAGATGGCGCTGGGGGCACATCAACTTAAAAATTTCGAAAAGCATAAAAATCGAAATTGGGAAAAAATTATGGACAAAATTCAAAAATGTTTAGATGATTGTAAAGAGAATTGAATTCTCTTTTCAACGATGTGCCACTTGACCCCTCCATGCCATTTAAAAGTTTTGAGTTTATGGCCCCCCCGCGCCCCCTATTGAGCAATCACCATATTTTTTATTTCAAAAGGAGTATTGGTTCAGCCCTCTAAACAGTTTTTTATTCATGTTTATACGTCGAACCGTTCAAAAGTTAACAGAGTGGGACTATCAAAAGCCGCACTGTATACTGTAAAGCACGGCACAGCACAGCTCTGGGGACACTGCAACGTTCACACTATAGCCTAGTAATTTCGTAAATGGGATAATGAGCCAGGTCCATTAAACGATAAGCTGCATATTATAAATAATATAAAATAATATTGTGAAATGGACCGATGTTAAGTCAAACGACCAATGGCATCGAGTTAAAATAAAACATCCAGAAAAAAATCAATTATTCAACTAAATTGAATATTATGGTAAAGGCGACAACTATATTTGATACATATTTGCAACTAGAAATATAAATTCCAGTTATCTAACACACCCATGATAAAAAAAAAAACAATTGGGGGAAGAAACTAAAATATACTTATTTAGACCTTCAGATATGCACGAAATGCAATAGTAAATACTATTTGTTTTTGTTTATATTTCCTATCTTTGCATGCTGATCTACCATTGTGATGATCTTAATATTTACTTGATAATAAAAGTACACCCATCGTCACCTTGCTATATGTGATTCAATTATTCATAATGAGGTACTTGATTTTTGAAAACTCTCTTTTGTAGCTTCATAACTTCATGAGTAGTTCTATGCCCATGTCATACAGTGTGTCTCACTTTTCATGGAAGCATCCCCGTAACTTCCGTGATTATCGAGGGAGAATAATGAAACTCTAAGGACTGGAGGAAATGATGAAAATGCATCTACCGGTTGAATGACAATGGCCTAAGTGATATACACTGCCCGCCAGTCGCGATGGAACACCCCAGTTTTACGGTAAATCATATTAGGGGGCAAAACAGAAGCAAAATTCCATCAGATTCGTGATCAGGACCCCCAACTTATTTCAGATACACCTTTTTCCTGAAAAAAATTCAGTCCTGAAAAATCTGAATTTGTCTCACTTTTCATGGAAGCACCCCCGTAACTTCCGTAATTATCGAGGGAGAATAATGAAACTCTCAGGACTGAAGGAAATGACGAAAATGCACCTATCGGTTGAATGACAATGGCCTAAGTGATATACACTGCCCGCCAGTCGCGATGGGACACCCCAGTTTTACGGTAAATCATATTAGGGGGCAAAACAGAAGAAAAATTCCATCAGATTCGTGATCAGGACCCCCAACTTATTACAGATACACCTTTTTCCTGAAAAAAATTTAGTCCTGAAAAATCTGAATTTGTCTCACTTTTCATGGAAGCACCCCCATAACTTCCGTAATTATCGAGGTAGAATGATGAAACCCGCAGGACTGAAGGAAATGATGAAAATGCACCTATCGGTTGAATGACAGTGGCCTAAGTGATATACACTGCCCGCCAGTCGCGATGGAACACATCAGTTTTACGGTAAATCATATTAGGGGGCAAAACAGAAGCAATAAAATTCCATCATATTCGTGAAATTCCCGATAATTCCGAGTTTGTTCCATTTTTCATGGAAAATAAAAAATCACCATCGCTTTGCTTCGTACATGTAAGTAAAAAATTGCACGTTCTCTTTTTGATAATTTCCAAGCGTAATTATATTTGGCAGTTTGCTGTATGGCTCACCCTTTATAAAAGTGATAAGTATTAACTTCAAATATTGAATTATTGAGTGTTAGAAAAACGTATTGTGAATTATTCATGAATCACTCTGTGGCAGCAAATATTTCAAGCTGTAAGTGTCAATGTACATCTGACCAAAACTCATATTGAACTAACATACTCGATAAAAGTCAATGCAGTTTTTCATTGGCCATTGTCATTCAACCGGTAGATGCATTTTCATCATTTCCTCCAGTCCTGAGAGTTTCATTATTCTCCCTCGATAATTACGGAAGTTACGGGGGTGCTTCCATGAAAAGTGAGACAAATTCAGATTTTTCAGGACTAAATTTTTTTCAGGAAAAAGGTGTATCTGTAATAAGTTGGGGGTCCTGATCACGAATCTGATGGAATTTTGCTTCTGTTTTGCCCCCTAATATGATTTACCGTAAAACTGGGGTGTTCCATTGCGACTGGCGGGCAGTGTATATCACTTAGGCCATTGTCATTCAACCGGTAGGTGCATTTTTATCATTTCCTCCAGTCCTGCGAGTATCATCATTCTCCCTCGATAATTACGGAAGTTACGGGGGTGCTTTCATGAAAAGTGAGACAAATTCAGATTTTTCAGGACTAAATTTTTTTCAGTAAAAAGGTGTATCTGTAATAAGTTGGGGGTCCTGATCACGAATCTGATGGAATTTTGCTTCTGTTTTGCCCCCTAATACGATTTACCGTAAAACTGGGGTGTTCCATCGCGACTGGCGGGCAGTGTATATCACTAAGGCCATTTTCATTCAACCGGTAGGTGCATTTTTATCATTTCCTCCAGTCCTGCGAGTTTCATCTTTCTACCTCGATAATTACGGAAGTTACGGGGGTGCTTCCATGAAAAGTGAGACAAATTCAGATTTTTCAGGACTAAATTTTTTTCAGGAAAAAGGTGTATCTGTAATAAGTTGGGGGTCCTGATCACGAATCTGATGGAATTTTGCTTCTGTTTTGCCCCCTAATATGATTTACCGTAAAACTGGGGTGTTCCATGGCGACTGGCGGGCAGTGTATATCACTTAGGCCATTGTCATTCAACCGGTAGGTGCATTTTCATCATTTCCTCCAGTCCTGCGAGTTTCATCATTCTCCCTCGATAATTACGGAAGTTACGGGGGTGCTTCCATGAAAAGTGAGACAAATTCAGATTTTTCAGGACTAAATTTTTTTCAGGAAAAAGGTGTATCTGTATTAAATTGGGGGTCCTGATCACGAATCTGATGGAATTTTGCTTCTGTTTTGCCCCCTAATATGATTTACCGTAAAACTGGGGTGTTCCATTGCGACTGGCGGGCAGTGTATATCACTTAGGCCATTGTCATTCAACCGGTAGGTGCATTTTCATCATTTCCTCCAGTCCTGCGAGTTTCATCATTCTCCCTCGATAATTACGGAAGTTACGGGGGTGCTTCCATGAAAAGTGAGACAAATTCAGATTTTTCAGGACTAAATTTTTTTCAGGAAAAAGGTGTATCTGTATTAAGTTGGGGGTCCTGATCACGAATCTGATGGAATTTTGCTTCTGTTTTGCCCCCTAATATGATTTACCGTAAAACTGGGGTGTTCCATGGCGACTGGCGGGCAGTGTATATCACTTAGGCCATTGTCATTCAACCGGTAGGTGCATTTTCATCATTTCCTCCAGTCCTGCGAGTTTCATCATTCTCCCTCGATAATTACGGAAGTTACGGGGGTGCTTCCATGAAAAGTGAGACAAATTCAGATTTTTCAGGACTAAATTTTTTTCAGGAAAAAGGTGTATCTGTATTAAGTTGGGGGTCCTGATCACGAATCTGATGGAATTTTGCTTCTGTTTTGCCCCCTAATATGATTTACCGTAAAACTGGGGTGTTCCATCGCGACTGGCGGGCAGTGTATATCACTAAGGCCATTTTCATTCAACCGGTAGGTGCATTTTTATCATTTCCTCCAGTCCTGCGAGTTTCATCTTTCTACCTCGATAATTACGGAAGTTACGGGGGTGCTTCCATGAAAAGTGAGACAAATTCAGATTTTTCAGGACTAAATTTTTTTCAGGAAAAAGGTGTATCTGTATTAAGTTGGGGGTCCTGATCACGAATCTGATGGAATTTTGCTTCTGTTTTGCCCCCTAATATGATTTACCGTAAAACTGGGGTGTTCCATTGCGACTGGCGGGCAGTGTATATCACTTAGGCCATTGTCATTCAACCGGTAGGTGCATTTTTATCATTTCCTCCAGTCCTGCGAGTATCATCATTCTCCCTCGATAATTACGGAAGTTACGGGGTGCTTCCATGAAAAGTGAGACAAATTCAGATTTTTCAGGACTAAATTTTTTTCAGGAAAAAGGTGTATCTGTAATAAGTTGGGGGTCCTGATCACGAATCTGATGGAATTTTGCTTCTGTTTTGCCCCCTAATACGATTTACCGTAAAACTGGGGTGTTCCATCGCGACTGGCGGGCAGTGTATATCACTAAGGCCATTTTCATTCAACCGGTAGGTGCATTTTTATCATTTCCTCCAGTCCTGCGAGTTTCATCTTTCTACCTCGATAATTACGGAAGTTACGGGGGTGCTTCCATGAAAAGTGAGACACACTGTATATAATTTAAGTATATCATCCTCAGCATTCCTCTAATCGTATTTCAATTACTTTTCTGAAACCAGATGAATATTTTGAAAACATGTTTACTTACTTAAAATTTTTAAGTTATTATATTTTTATTTGTATATTCCACATCAATATCTCTAATGTGAATGAATCGTTACTTCTTCCGTTTTAAAGTGCGTCCATTATTATGATGTACGAATTATATGATATATAAATTGTTCTAATGTTGCTATTTTAGAAATTTTCAAAGTTTAAATCTTAATGATTTCTTAGTTTCAACACGCACAACATTTAGGTACTGACATTTGCATGTTTCTAAGGGAGTTGGAAACCCTGGGTCTCCATGTGAAATCTACATACCATATTCCTGCCTTATGTATACCTACTTAGGCATGCACAAGGTTGAGCAATTATTAATTTTTATTACATTTTGCAAAAAATTTTGTAGCCTATACACATAATTCTCATTAATTGTTTGCTGAAATGAATACGTTATTTTTTGCCGTTCGCCATTTCTCGTGAACTCTACAATCCAAACAGCAATTAAAACAGAAGTAACATTTGTTGCAGATGTAAAGTTGCCTACTTCAAAGGTAATAAATAGTGACTAAAAAACAACTACTTTATGAATAGCAAATGAGCCGTGTGTACAGTTACAAACAAATCGATGATTTTGTTATGAAGCGGAGTGCTTAGAAAAAGGCTTGTTGAGTGGCTTTTGATTATTTCGACAAGGTCAAACGAAGAAAGTAACGATGTTTGTTGATTTTGCTTTGAAACTAAGTTGCTGGCTAATACGGAATGTGAAATATTGAACATTCCGAAGAATTTTGGTTAAGCAAAGTCAACGTTAAAAAAAATTATTAGTCTCCGATTAACAAATGAGAGATATGAATTCAGGTTGATTATACACGTATCTTGAAATTTAATTTCTTCCGATATTTATAAGTGTCATCTTTTTTCTTTTTCTCTCTCATTTTCATTACTGTAATGATTATTACTAATTTAAAAAAAATCGTCAATATTACCATGTGAATGTCATTTGGATGATATAGCAGATTAGCAAAATATACGACTAAAATGTAAAAAGCCGGAACAGTTCCTGGGAGATAGGTGTTAAATGTTCACGACATACTGAAACTAATATGAGACTGAGGATTAACCTAAAACGTTTGTGTCCATTGGTCTTATCAAGTCAATAACTAGAACTTTTTGGAGATTTTTATTTCCTACAGCTGTGCGGCAGTTTCCAAACAAAATTTAATTATTTATGGACTTTGAAAATACGGTAACAGGTAGACGAAACAAATTGTAAAATAGTTTTTTCATTTATCTTTCAAATTTCCCCAAATTGCGGTTTGATCTAAAAGCTTACACTCAGTTGAAAAGAAGTTCGAATGCGGAGTTATAGCAATATATTCAAATATAAGTTTTCATGAGATTTTAATTCAATTTCTGACCGACGCCCGTGGAAAGGTGTGAACAAAATTAGGTTATGTCCACCTATTAGGTGGAGAAAAGCTCGGAGAAAAGTGTAAGTTGAAATTAGGGCTGACAACACCTCAGAAGAGCGAATCGTTCTAGCATAGTTCATATTAAACTAGATTTTTTAGATGGTAACGACGAAATAATATTTTTCTCTGTTTCTTTCCTAATACAAAAATCATTTGTTGCAGCACTTAAAGATGACCACTTGCTTGGTTCTACAATAGAGGAAGAGAGTGACACAATTTTTTGCTGTCAAAATTCATTACTTCCTTTTTATATCTTTATGATGAGTAAACTTCGATGAATACTATTATTAATTGTTAATTTGAATTCACTTAATGAACATAGGCTCGCTTTCACTTTCACTTTCCTGATATTTCTTTTCTCAAATGTCGTTCGTTGCAGAGATACAGGGCGTTGAATATGAAAAATTAAAAGTAATTTTTATTCATAACTTCCACAGTTCTAAACATTTTTCAAAAAAAATTAAAGGAATATTTTTGTTCAATAGGTGCTTCATTTCGAAAAAGAAAACACATTTTCCAGTTACCAGTGGCGTACAAGAAGGGCATCATGGCCCATTTTCTCCCCTATTTTTACGCCACTGGAGAAATCAGAAAAATCTATAATTTTTTGCATTCCTCTTTCAATTTTGAGTAAAAAATGTATACTAGTTTGATTCCAGTAAAATCAACCGTTTTCAAGATAATTGCGCTTTCATGAATACAAACATAATTAGTAATGACAAAAATGTTCGACTGAAGTGAATTTTACAATCCTAATTACTGGTTAAACTTACAACTGGATATTCTACCAAAAAAATTAATGACATTTCCACATGCATTTTTTCTTGCAGAGGTACAGGGTGTTGAAGCTGGATAATAAAAATGCATTTCTTTCGTTACTTTCATAGTTACAAAAAACACATTCCTCGAGACTCATACATTTATAGTAAAAAAAACTGTATTACCCTTCCGAAAATAATTTTTTATTATTGAAAATACAACGTCTTCACGATTTTTTATTTTATTATCATTTTCAAAATGCACTTCTGAGGTGCATTTCATTCACCATAATTGGAATGATTTCTCCTTTAAAAATTTGTAATAAGAAGATTCTGTGGAACTCAATTTTTAAGTGCCTACTGACCGGATTGAAAGATGAAGGCACAACAATAGCTATTTGTGTATTTAGAGCGCAAAGTAAAGGATTGCCGCTCGAACAGAGAGATTTATCGAGCGACGCGAAGCGGAGCGTGATAATCTTTGGAGATCGGTAATTACACTTTGTGCTCGAAATACACACAATATTTTTTCGACAAACGCAGATCTCAGACACAGACAAAACTTTCGATACTTTATTGATCACCTCATAATAATATTATTTATTTTATAGTTTACTAGATTAAAATTGAATGCACAATTCTGACAATTTTTATTAGATACAGCCAAAGTCGGTATATAGTCAAATTTCTGGAAATACAATCCATATCTCTAACACATCACCACCATGTAATTCTGCAAGAAAGGAGCTTTGGTGAAAAAATGCATATGAAGGAGTCATTGTTTTTTTTTTTGGTTGAATTTCCAGATGAAATTTGGACCAGTAATTGGGATTGCAAAAATTAATTTCTGCTGAACAAATTTTTCATTACTAGTATGTTTGTATTCATAAAAGCGCAATTATCTTGAAAACGGTTAGTTTTTCCAGATTCAAACAAGTATACATTTTTTACTGAAAATTGAATGAGAAATTCTAAAAATGAATAATTTTTCTGATTTTACCAGTGGCGTAAAAAATAGGGGAGAAAAGATAGGGTAGAAAAGGGACCATGATGCCTTTCTTGTACGCCACTGGTAACAACTGAAAATGTGTTCTCTCTTTCAAAATGAAGCACCTATTGAATACAAACATTATTTCATATATTATTGGAAAAATTTGGAAACTATGGAAGTTATGAATAAAAAAAGTCCTACTTACTTAGTTTTCAAGGAGAATCTTCTGTTTCAATTTGGCACCATAGTTTCGGGATTTTTTTTCTTGAATTAAATTCACACCGAACGTTCCAAATACGCATTTATTCAAATAGAGAACTTGTGTGAGGTAAAATGAATGAAAATTTGGTTGAAGGAACAAAAGTTTCATCTAATTGAATGAATATATTCAGAATGCTCAAGAATGGTCACCGAAAGTACTAATCAAGGAGCCAATCAGGTGGAATAAAAACTTCCATCAATCTTCAATTTCTGATATAAATCGGGACTGATATCACAAATTGAGCTCTTTAAACAGTGATTAACTCAATTTGTATTTACTCTATGAACAAAAGCTCCCAAAACCCCAATCACGCCTTTTGATGAATGTTCTGCTCAAGATCACCGGCTTTCACGTTCTATTTCTTGAATAATTGTATTTACACCAAAGGTTCCAAATATTCTTCCATTGAAAATATAGATATGTAATCTCAACTATAATATATAAAAATTCAATTCGACTATTATAAATTTCATACAATTGAATAAATATTCAGAATGCTCAAGATAATCGTCAACCAAAAGTACTAATCAAAGAGTAAATCAGGTGGAACAAAAACTTTCATGTTTCACTTTAGCAATCTTCAATTTCGGATGCAAATTGGGACTGATATAACAGAGGAAGCTTTCTAAAAACTTATTAACTCGATTTGTATTCACTCAAAGAACAAAAGCTCGCAAAACACTGATCTTTCCGATTGGTGAAGGTTTAGGTTGCTAACATATCGGATTTTACTTTCTATTTCTTGGATTGTATTTACATGAAAGGTTTGAAATAGTTATGTATTCAGAATATATAAGTTTAATTCTAGTAGTAAGAATGAGATATGAAATTTGAATATGATTGAAATCAATGAATAATTGTCACCGAAACTACTAATAGAGGACCAAATCAAGATCCACGATAGAACAAAAACTTTCATCTTCAATTTCTGATGCGATTCGGGACTGATATCACAAATAAAGCCCTCTTAACACTGATTAACTCAATTTGTATTCACTCAATGAACAAAAGCTCGCAAAACCCCAATCACGCCGTTTGGTGAAGGTTTTCTTGCGATCGCCGGCTACTGATAGCCATTTATTCAGCTGAAATAACATAAGAGATAATCCCCGAATTCTTCTTTTGACAGTTCACCCTAGTGGTTTTCGCTCTAATTCCGTACGTACCCTATGTAAACAATGGTTGTAGGCAATATAACGCTTTGATAGAGTTAATTTCCTTTAATGTTCATCACATTCGCCCATCGACTTTGTAGTAGCTGTTCTAGTTTGTTTTTCAGGCATTAATTGTGCCGTAATTCTGGTGCATCACATCCAACTAAGTGGCCTTGTAGTACAAAGCAGAACACGATAGCTTTTCCGATTTGCGGAAAGCGGGGGATCAGGCTCGGGGCAGTCGGAAAGTTAATTGTGCCGCCCGGGGCGGTGATACCAACTTGTGAACTTTGAAGGAAATACAGCCCGACGCCGCTTACGCAACGCTTATCTCTACTCCGAGTAAAATATTTCACCTGATCGCATTTGTAGTCGTAACTTTTGGGAATTTGATAAAGCCTACATGCCGAAGGCGGAAAAGAGAGAGGTACTTATTCAAAGTACAGTTTAAATAATCCTGGAAAATCGCTGACTTGGTGAAATGTACCGACCGTATTTCTGGATTTTTTTTCATGAGTACGTTCCCATGAAGAAGATAATGTATCAATGATAAGAATAATAATTGTATTTAGTAAGATCGTTGATGGTGACATTGAATAAGTCAATATACAATGAGAAGGTAAAATAATACAATGAATACATAACAATGAAAAAATTGCAGTACATAATCCTTAGATGCTACCCATACCACAATTCCATAAGAATCAATAGGATCAAAAAGGGTCATTATAAGAGATAATAATAAAAGCCCACTCATACTATATCGCACTTGCTGAATGCAATAACACATTGAAGCATTTTTTACAAATCATATTTATTGTATTATTCCATTTCAAGATTTTATCCATAAGTATTTGTGCCTAAAAATATATATTTTTTTCTGTTTACAGATTTTCTCAGCAAACTATACTGATCGAAATTAGTCCTGAATCATTTAAACGTGAAATTAGTACCCTCGGTACTGGAAAATTTACGAGTAATATAAGATAAACTTTTTGCATAATTATTACAAGTTTAGTTTAGTTAAACGGTAAATATTTTCCGACCACAAAACTGACACGATCTGAGATATGGGCCATCATTTTAGCAAAAATGGAAAAAAATTACAAAAGGAAGGAAACTTATACAAAAGTTGTATTTTATTGCACAATAAAACTAAACAAATTTGCCCGCTCGTACAAGCCCGGCAGCATTGCTAAAAAATATATATTATAAACAATTGTGGTTATTTATTTACAGAGAAAAAATGCAAAAGAATCGCAAAATGGTGGAAACATGACAATGAATAAATGAATTATTACAGAGAGAAAGAAACATTTCTTAACGATCAATACTATTTCAGATTCCCTCCGCCAAATTATCAACAAAAGTATGAATAAATAGTTGAACTCTAATAATGACCAACTTGGAAATGGTGGCAAAATTGGGGAACGATAATGGACGATATTTTCTTTGTGTTCACCATTTTGCAACTCTTTTTAACAATGTTGCGAACCTTCCCAGAGGTGGTTTATTTTAATTGCTGAAATGATTGGCCTCATATTTAATCCGATTGTTACGATCAGTATTTGATGTGATGTTGCCTGGAAATAGTTTTTTGATATACAAAAATCACCGAGGAAATGAATTTGTAGAGATAAACGGTAAACAGTCAAAGTCTAGACATAATTTTATTGGAGCTCTGTATTCTGTCCAGTCTTGTATACAGGGTGTTTCCGAAGTGGAGCAATTAATGAAATGGGAAGTAGACAATGATAAAACAAAACGAAATGAAAGAATACATTTTTGTCGAAAATAAATTATTTTGAGAGATATTGGATTTAAGTTATAAAAAATTTTTTTGGTTATTACTGATCAGAGGTCTACAGCCTGCCCAAACCGCGCTGAAACACAATCACTCATCTAAACAGAATTTATTGAAGAAATGGTAGTGGCTGATTGGTACATTTCATAATAAAGAAAATAAAAATTTGAAAATGTGTTAATGAACCATACATGAGTTCTTTGAATATCCCCAAATATGTGAAATGGAATCTCTTAAACATGATTATATTGATGTAAACTGATATAGAAAACTACTTTGCGGAACCACCATTTCTAAACTATCTTGGCGAGGCCGCCATTTCATAGGATTACGATACCGGCGAATTCACCAAAACTTTTGATAAACTTGAATATCATGAACGGCGTTATAAAATTGTTATCGTATATTATGTATAATACAAATAGTGTATCTACATACAGATTCCTTCGATTTTGAATAACCACAACCGCGCTTTGCGCAACATATTTTGTTTCGAAACGGGAAAGGAATTTTCGTTAATCATGGATAAAACGAGGTGTATTTGTTTCATGAGTGAAATATGAAACCTCAATTCAACATTACATGCCAATAATAATAGATTTAAATTCAAACATGGACTTTGACTTTTGTTTCGTGGAAATCGCTAAAGAAATATTTTTATACGAATTTTAAAATACATTTATATCAAGAATCTACTCATCAATTGAAAAGTAATATAATTGTTTTTTGCTGAACATTTTCAGTTAATGTCTCTGGTAGTGTTTATCTGCCAAACAATCGTATTTCGGATCGCACGTAGAAATGTAAAATATCTGCCTCACGAATGTCATATAATTTTTAGCAAAACCGACTAGAATATTCCTAATTCTCTATATTTCAATATCGATTAAAGTACGTTATTTAAATCAAGTTTTTCTAGAACTGTCGAAAAAATTCCACTTTTTTGTGTAGTTTGTATATGTAAAGTATTACAAAATTTCACTATCAACATACGATTTCATTATTAAACGAGAAAGCGTAAAAATTGTTATTTTATTATGCAAGGGATAAAAGTATTAGATTTTAGCTCGAGGTTGTGTTGTCTCCCGACGCGAAGCAGAGGGAGACAAAAAAAAAACTGAGAGGTAAAATCTATTATTTTTCCCGTGTATACAATTTTTTTTGGGACGAAAAAAAAAAGACTCTTTAATAGTGAAAAAAAAATTCTACGGCACAGGATCTTTATCTACTAGGATTTGTAGGGTCATGTAGCTCAGTGGTTGAGACTTTTACGTTCGAAACCATTGTCTGCTGGTCGACTAGGTTCGAATCCTAGCGAGTACAGATTTTTATCTGATGGCCCGAGAAAGTGCTAGGAATCGCACGTTAAAAGGTAAGACCTCGTTAATCCTTGGCTCGCACAAGTTTCGACTTTTGAGGGCTGCCGTTCGTAAGGGGATGACAGCTGGTTAACGGAAAAAACAATTTTAACAATTTTTTTTAACAATTGCGGCTTCACTTCGCTAATTAAAGAAATCTGCATTGCATTTTTGTCAAGAGAGAAACAAGATGTCCTGCACTACCAGGACCACGCTTATTGCCATTATCCTTTACAATAGGAATAATTGGGTCAACAATCCATCAGAAAACAACTACTTTCCTGGCTAATACCACGACGAACGTTGAATTACATCTAATGAATTTCCGGGGGGGAATTTGCGGGCGGTGTCTCAGCTTCTGCCTTTACATGGAGATTTTGTTGAATCGTTTTTTGCAGACCTACCCTATACTGATGAGGGCAAGAACCCAGAAATCGATCTATAGGTGGTCCAAATGTTTCAATGAACATTTCCATGCAACTAGCAATTGCGGAGACATCCTTGTAGGACTCTGCACGGAAATTCATCAGATGTAATTCAACGTTCGTCGTGGTATTAGTCAGGAAAGTAGTTGTTTTCTGATGGATTTTCGACCCAATTATTCCTATTGTATACGATTATGGCAATAACCGTGGTCCTGGTATTGCAGGACATCTTGTTTCTCTCTTAGGTACGTGGTTCAAAGCGACAGTAAGGCATCTTTTTTTCATTTTATCAGCTTTTTTCGAACTTAGGAATGAAGGCCGGTTAGTTAAGTAGTGCGCAGGTTGATTGATGAATGTAGGAGGTTGGGTTAGAGCCCCGAGCTGAACATCGAATGCGTGCGAGATCAGCTTTTGCAATAGCAGATATCTACCTTTACCTATGTATGAAGAAAAAAGTAATTTCACGAAATGTCATTTTCAGTACCTGTCAACAGAGATAAAATGTCAGATTTTTTTTCCGTCACAGAAAAAAGTGCACTATTTTAACGGCTGTTGCTAGGCGACAGACAGTTTCATGCGACAACAATGACAGATCCGAATAATAACGAAATTCTCTCATAAAGCCAGTACTCGTTTTCTTTGGCAAAAATATCTGATATACAAATGTTTCACCAATAATATTCTTAACGTTCTTACTATCAAATAGTTATTATCAAAAATCCAAATAATCGCGGCCAATATATTCAGAATAATAACATATACTGTTTGTTCGTCAGAAACTAGTTGACATCAATAATTGATGAAATTTGTGAAATGGGGCATCTTTTCTTGAAAATTATGAATTTATTTTAAGTAGGAATGAAAAGTAATGAACATTAAACGGAAAAAATCATGGGTTTTCATGACATAGCGCAAAAGAAAAGGCTTCACGAGTATTGTTTGATTATTTTGAAGACAAATCTAAGAAAATGTAGAGTTACTTACTCCCGATGGACTAGTTATTCGAAAGTCAAGTCAACATTACTAATAATGATATTGTCTTCGATAAATATTTTATGTCAATATTGCCTAAAATTTTTCATTTTGCAGGACACTGTTTCATTTGTTTGAAACTCTCGAACTTTGTTCAAATTTTGAATCAAATAATAGTCCAAATTCATTTCATATTTGCAAAAAATCTGAATTGGTTGTGTTTTTTGACAGTTGTCAACATTTCCTACTCGTGAAAAAGAATCACTTTACTCACTCGATATATAAATTACTATTATTTAGGTATATCTAAACGACTATTATAGAAGTATTATATAGACAATAAATTCCTTTCATGTTCTAAACGTCTGCAGAATGAACATGTTCCAAATCACTGTTCTTTAATGTTACTTTGTGCATTTAGTAGTGAAAGCATATTACATTCCCGGACGACAACGTTAATTGTTGGTAGAGGCCTTAAGCCTAGGCCAACAAGCATTGCAGTTTGGGAATAACTTTATACATGTATAACAATTTTTGATTGATGTCATTTTATCGACTATGAAGTTGTTTCCGTGACAATCACTGTTTGTGTATTTAGTAGTAAAAGCATTACATTCCCGGACGACAATGTAAATTGTTGGTCGAGGCGTTAAGCCGAGGCCAACTAGCATTGAAGTCTGGTAATGTGCTTTTACTTCGAGGCACACATACTATTTTTCCTGAAATCGACCTTTTCATAAACTAAGGAATTTTTATAAATGCATAACAATTTTTGATTGATGTCATTATTGTTGAGACGCCAGCAAAAATTTTTCCGGACCGTTTTCGATACGGGATAGTTCTGTGTCACTGTTTGTTTAGCAACGGACAAAAATACTAGATTAGCGTATTTTGGGGTCCGAAATTGTTCCGAAAAAGTATGCATTCTTGAGCGATTTCAGAAAAAGTTCGTTGCTTAGCAACATACTAAAATACTAGAGTAGCGTATTTTGGGGTCTGAAGTTGCTCCGAGAAATTACGCATTCTTGAGTGATTTCAGAAAAATATTTTTCTTGTATCGAGAGAGTTTGAAACAAACTTTAAGTGAACGCCAAACTCTGACTTGGTTACAAATTGAAAAATTGTTCGATGGCATTGCGAAAAGTTTCTCATGGATCACAAAATTATTCAAGAAGCGAATGTCCGGTAGTGGACACAATTTAGAAAAACAGTAGGGAAAAATTACAAGCGATATTTAAATGGGATTATGTGATGCTTCCAGATCAGTTATTTCAGAAGTTTTTCATTATTATAACAGATAGTCAGCGGGTTTTTGATTGAACACAACGCAAATACAATCCTCGAATATTATCTCATCAATAATAAGAGAGGAACTGGTGAATATAATTGCCATGTCTCGAAAGATTTTTCGAGACATGGAATATTTCAGAATACACCGAAAAAACAATGTATGAAAATTACAATCACGGAAAAAAACCGACAATCTATTAACTAAATCAAGAATTTTGATCCATGGTCTCAGCAACAGTATTAGTATTTCTCAGGAACAGTAAGTGATGTTTATTGTCAAAAGTGTCTTACAAACTTGTTTTTCTGTTTCCTGCCAAGAGCTACGTCACTTCCCGTCGGCTTCTAATAATTAATTGCAGGACACGAATACGATTTGAACATAAATGGAGTTTAATAACTCAACATAGATACATTGTAGCTTTCAGATTCCTTACAGAACAGAATAAAATGACTGAAAAATTTGATCGATTTTTTAAAAGACACACTTTTCTAAAGTGTCCTCAGTCTTTCTTCTCTCGGCAGTTTTAATGAGAATGACCCGATAGAAGGATTTCCACCCCCTCGTTGTTGGACTGGAGAACATTCTGACCCCAAGACTCCTTCGTGGAATACGTGGCACAACTTGAAGCTTACTGTCTAAGAAATTGTTTTCAAAGCTTTCCAACACCAAGAGTTCAAAAGTATAGAGAGAATCGCTGTGAATGGTTTGGCATATCCAATTCAAACAATGTATTGATTTTGAATCAATAGTTTAGAGTCCTGATAAATTACATTGCACTTATTTTTGTTATCAGTTGCATTATTTTATTCATTCATTTACAAATGAATATAAAAACAGGACTAATCCAGAGACATATATAAGAATTATTATAAATTAAATGAAGTAATGAATTGAGTACATGTAGTGAATGAAATTGGTGGATGAGAACAAAAATTAACACATACTTACTCAATGCATATTAATTAATTAGTTTTGTGAAGAGAGCAGTTTTTTCAAAATCTGAGAAAACTTAGACAATGAGTAAGAGAAAATATCAATATTAGTGGAATTTGATAGAGTATCGTGTGATATGTTTCATCTATGCGTTGTAGAGTTCAAAATGTATGTTTGATATTGTTCTTAACAGACGAATCAACTGAATTTTTTATGAATTCAAAGAGAAACTGACGTCTGGAATTTTCTTACTGTGCACTAGTGTAAGTATGTATTGTTCATTCCGAATATAGATACGGTCGTTGGGGTTAGATGAAAAAAATATTTCATTTATATATAATCTATGAATATATTCTGTTACTGATGTCCTGCGCCATAAGTGTGATGTGGTCAGTCAGAAATTGAGTGTTAAAAAATTGATGAAACGAAAACATTGGGTTGTATCTTTAATAATAATGTTGAATAAGAAAGGCGCCATATGATATCCTTAAGGTACTTATTCGGATGTAATTTGGCGATATTCAAATTCAGATTACTGATTGTTGCCACTTGACAACGATGAATTTGTCTGTTTTTGTGTAAAAGTTTTAAAAGTTTTCGTGTAGGTAGTAATTAAATCATAATGTCGATAATTGCTCTAATATATATATTAACCAATCAAATGCCATCAATTTCTCACTTCAAACCAATCACAAGACTTCTTCTTAAAAACACGTCTTTCAGTTTGTGGAATTTCGATTATGCCATAGTTTTTTCATGGTTTTTTAGGTTCAAATTAGACTGATCAAGCAAAAGAAAACGTTTCAGCAACATGAATTCAGAGCAAAAATATATAAATTTTGAAATTGTTTCAAGGCAGTATTTTGAAAATTCTGCATTTTGTCGTTATATTATAACTGAAAAATTCACTCTTGGCTTTCTTTACGTTTGTTTGTAAAAAACGAACCTTAATTGACAAAGTTGAAAGAAACAATGAACAAAATTGCCCACCGTAGAGACAATTCAGGTTATCCAACTGAACACGAGGAATTTAAATTCTCCTTTTTGTCAATGAGGTGAAAGATAAGTACGGATAGATGGCACGATTCAATGCCCACCCACATTATGTAATGCTAACCCGAACGGCATAATTCACTGTGATAATTAGTCTGTAATTGTTCCATTGTTATATAGATGTGGGAAAATGAAACGGTTATTAAGCAAGTTAGGAATTTGGTCGGAAGTTTATACTTTGGAAGTCAGTAAACCAACAATCCCAACAATGAAAGTATGCGCCTTACCCATTTCGCATGGTCTCGTTTCACTTTATTCAACAGATTGTTAGCTCTGGAAATTATGTTGGAATTTTCATTTGGAGATCCTATACTTGGAAATCCCTTTAGCGGGGATTATTAAATGAATTCCTCGATGTGGATCTTCGACAAACAAGGTTACTCATTACGGTTGGGGAGATTGGGGAGATTGTTTTGGGAATGGTCACGATTATTCATGATTGCACATAGGATCGTGTTAAAAGAGTCGAGGTATGTTTTTTTACTATTTACTGGGTAGGAGATGACATTAGATCACTATGTTTACCACAGACAAAAGAGTCAAGGTAATTCAATGGTACAATAAGACGCGGAGTTCCCTTAACATTTAACTTATGCGGAAAAAACTCACTTGAAAAAACTTTCGCGTTTGGGAAGGGTATATTATGAAACAAGTACAGACAAGTTCTAATCTCTCACGAGTTTGAAAAAGGGCTCGTGACGCAATTCAAACGAGAACTTTTATTTCTTCACTGTAACATACTTTAAGTACTTTTTCAACAACACACTTTTTGCTAAAATTAAAACTATTTAATAAATTGTTAAGTTCAAGGAAGTAAATTCAACTCGAAATTCAATGACAATAAACTAACTTATTCTCTTAGTTCTTGTCTAGCATATTCGATTTCAGAACTGCCTCTATTCCTCGCTGTATCCATTCTAATTCAATCTTATTTTTCAAATGAATAAGTCAGGAATATTTTACAAATATTCCATGCTTGACCTTTGTGGACATATGATTTTTGTTTATAATATTAGAAACTTCCGAAAAAAATTCCATAAAAGTCAACTTTCCGACACACTTATATCATATATCAGTTATTGTGGGAAATTATTATGTTTTCGAACTTGAACCCAAATCTATTATGTTATTTTTGGCACGCAAGAATGAGTAGTATGTACGCTTGTCTATCTTAAGCCCAATTATAGTTATGATACCTTTTGTATATTGAGCTTCCTTTAAGTTAAATCTTCATTACAAATTATTAACATCATATCATCATAACAACATTACAACATAACACATTACTTAAAATATAATACGTCAGTTACTTTATGCACTAGCGGGCGGTAAAGTACACTGTACCGCCCAGTTCAGCGATCGTAATGTGGCATTTTACAGTCAATATTCTCGAATTGTGTATCTTTACACATCATTTTTTGCAAGATCTAATACGAATTAGAATGATTTCAGTTCAAAAGAGAAATACTCTTCATAATATCTCTTTATAATCGACATTTTTTCAACGTTTAATTAAGTCATAAACCAGAATATTGAAAATTTATTGTTGCCGCAATGTTGAAGATGAGATATTCTCTTGAACATAATTATTACATATTAAAAGCTTCGTTACAGCACCTGCATCGATACGAGAACAAGTATTCGTTTAAGAAGTGGAAGGTTGGTTCAAATAACTATCTGGTATCATTCCGGCATAATCTTTAGCAAATTTTTCAGAGATAATCAGTTTATTTGAAATAGATTCTTCAATATAGCTCTCAGCTACTATAGTTTCACATTCCCCTATGTCACTCTTAATAAAATTGTATACATAACGTATGAAACGTGTAGACCATTGTAATTCAAGTCAGTATTTGTGATTCGCGCTGTAAAACCGCTAGTGCATAAAATGTTGTATGTATCACTTGAGTTAAATGCGTTTATGGCCTTCGGCGTGTGATGCACGCCCTTGACACATAAATAACTATTATAATACCCTAGATACCAAAAGGCACGCTAAAATGACAATAACGTGACATAACCAAAGTTGTTGATTTTATTTTCATATCATCGTTGTCAATTATGCAATTATTATGCAATTCAAATAAATCTCGGAAGTTGCATAGGCGACATCCTCGATTATTATAAATCGCATAATAATCTCGTTACATCAATAGCCTCCTCAATAGCTATAATATGATTTTTATGGGCTCATAAATATTCGTAATAAACAAGGGTTTTTTCATTTAATAACTGTTTAATAATTGTAATACTGCTGGTGTAGTGAAAAATACTAATAGGATCGATAGACTTTTTATTTTCAAAAAGTAAAAATTGTCAATCTTGTTACAAGTTCAGAAAATTGTTGACAGCAACCGCATTCAGATTTTTCAGCTCACTAGAGTGAATTTCGCTGTCGCCATAAATACTCAATACAGAATGATATTTTGAATTATGAATTAACAATAAAGTTTGAACATACACCCCCCTTTGAAGGGTACCTTCAAGATAATAAACAATATTAAGATAAGAGAAAAATTGAGAATTAATGATGATCAATGTGTATATGCATAAAAAATGTTATTTTCACTAATAATGTAAAAGTCATTTGAAAAGATCTTCTTCCAGTGGAATCGGACACAGATGTCTTACAGATCGAGTGATCGTCTTTTTGAATGCTGTCTGGATCGCTGCTACACGGAAAATCTTGTCTTTGGACTGGTGTAAACTAACAATACGACCTAATGGCCATTTGCATGGTGGTTGTTGGTCGTTCCTAATCAAAACCAATGTGCCAACTTTGATTGGAGTGGCTGGATCCTTCCACTTATACTGGTGATGGAGTTGAGATATGTATTCTTTGCTGAACCTTATCCGAAACTGTTGGTATTTTTGTTGAATTTCTTGAAATCTTGATAACCTGTTGCTGGGTACCATGGTAAAGTCAGTATCGGGAAGGGATGTAATGGGACGGCCAATAAGGAAATGAGATGGGGTAATAGGATTGAGGTCATTGGGATCGGATGACAAGGAATACAGTGGTCGTGAGTTTAAGATTCCCTCAATCTGAACGATCAATGAATTGAATTCTTCGTAGACTAAATTTCTATTTACCATTATACGTTTAAGATGAAATTTAGTGCTTTTTACTGCTGCCTCCCACAAACCTCCGAAATTAGGAGCATATGGTGGTATGAAATGCCAACGAATGTTATTTTTTGTGGAATAGTCAGTAATAGAATTTTGATTATCAAATAAAAATTGTCCTAATTCTGCTAATTCGTTTTTTGCGCCCACAAAAGTAGAACCATTATCAGAAAATATGTCTGATGGTATCCCTCGTCTTGAAATAAAACGTTTCAAACATGACAAAAAACATTCTGTTGACAAATTGCCGACGAGTTCTAAATGGATGGATTTTGTCGAAAAGCAAATGAAGACACAAATATAACATTTCAATAAAATAGAACCTCGGCCTGTTTTATTTTTCAATGGAAACGGACCGGCATAATCTATTCCAGTAAATTGAAAAGGTAAGGATGGTTTAACTCGAATATCAGGTAAGTTTGACATGGGGTAAGTAGCCAAGGATGGTTGAAACTTGAAACAGGTTAAACAGAGTTTTACAGTTTTACGTGCCAAATTCCTTCCACCTATTGGCCAATAAGTCTGGCGTACAGTAGCTAATAGCAATTGTGGCCCAGCATGTAACAACTGAATGTGCTGATTGCTAAAAATCAATTTAGTAAGAGGATGTTTTGAACACAAAAGAATTGGATTTCTGACATTTTCATCTAGTGTCGTAAATTTCAGCCTTCCTCCTACGCGTAAAATACTTTTGTCATCTAAAAATGGCACTAAACTAGAAAGTTTGTGTTTTGCAGGAAACGTTTTATTTTTATGCAAAATTGATATTTCTTCTTGAAATGATTCTGACTGTGCCAATTTTATTAACTTTTCTAAAGCGTTATTCATTTCAGATAATGACAAAGAATCAAATTTTCTATCTTCTGGTCTTCTACGTAGATTTGATATAAATCTTAGACAATAACTTGTTAAGCGTTTAAGTTTTGTCAAATTAGAGTATCTAAGAAAAAGTGAGGAAGGTTCAATGGATTTACTAACGAAAATATTCAGACATTTTCTAAGTTCTGGAACTTCACTGGCTAACAAGCTTTCATTAGTGACGGAATGATCAATTGATGAGTATAAAAATTTTGGACCATACCACCATAAATGAGAACTCTTCAAATGTTCAGGCAAAATACCTCTAGATGCCAAATCAGCAGGATTATTCTTAGTATTTACATACATCCAATCATTTGTATCTGTTAGTGATTGAATTTTTGCTACACGGTTAGCAACAAAAACTTGTAACTGACAAGGTTCCTTCTTGAGCCAACAAAGCACTATTTGTGAATCTGACCCAAAGTATTTAGGTAAAAATGATATACGAGGCAAAGCATTGAGAACTTGTTGAATCAGTTGAGCTCCTAATAAAGCAGCACATAGCTCTAATCTAGGAATGGTCAGTATTTTCAATGGTGCAACTTTTGTTTTGGAACATAAAAGCTGTACATTGTAGTTTCCTTCAGTATTGATACCGCGTAAATATATACAAGTAGCATAAGCAGAACTACTGGAATCACAGAAGCAATGAATGTCTAATAAGGAATAATTATTTCCCATGACATGCCTGGGAATTTCAATTTCATTTAATTGATGTAAATTATTATGAAATTGATGCCATTTAATGTATAAATTTTCAGGTATTGAATCGTCCCAATCAAGTTTAATAGACCACAACTTTTGGATTAGTATTTTGGATACAATGATTACAGGACTAACTAGACCCAATGGATCATATATCTGTGCAATTATAGATAATACTTGTCTTTTTGTGATGTGATTCTTCAATGAAAAAGAATTGATTTTATATTTCAATAAATCATGTTTACCTATCCATTGAATGCCTAATGTTTTTGAACTTTCATATTCACCCAAATTCAATATCTCATTAGAAATGTCAGAATGTTCGATATGCTCTAAAACCTTAGAATTGTTGGAATACCATTTTCGCAATATGAAATTGGCTGATTTTAGTATAGCATCAATAGTTTTGCATCTATTTTGTAATTCAGTTAAATCATTTGAACCTGTCAAAAGGTCATCAACATAAAAATCATTCAAAATAGTCTTTGAAGCCTCTGGAAAACATGTAAAACTTTCTATTCCTAATTGTTTTAAACATTTAATAGCCAAATATGGAGCTGCTGTAGTTCCATACGTAACTGTATTCAATTGAAAAGTGGAAATATCATCTTCAGGGCTGTCCCTCCAGAGAATTAATTGCAGTGGTCTATGTTCTTCATGCATTAATATTTGCCTATACATTTTTGAAACATCCGAAGAAACTACATACTTGAAATAACGAAATCTAATCAAAATGTCAAAAATATTATTTTGTACTTTAGGCCCAACATATTGAAGATTATTCAAGGACAATCCTGAAGTTGTTTTACATGACCCATCGAACACAACTCTCAATTTTGTTGTGAGACTTTCCTTTAAAATACCATGATGTGGAAAATAATAGTGAGGTGCGTTATAATCAATATTTGTTGCCTTTGTCATGTGACCTAAGTCAAAATATTCATGAATAAATTCTTTATATAGAGTGAAATAGTTATCATTAGATATGAATCGTTTCTCTAATAGTTTGAATCTTCGATAAGCAATTTCTTTGGAATCTCCCAAAAGACTAGAAGACTTTTTTAATGGTAGTTTTACTATAAATTGACCATTATTTGCTCGTGTTGTATTTTCGGCAAATAATTTCTCACATTCAATATCTTCTTTTGACATAGAATTGATATCTGGAATTTCATTTATTTCCCAAAAACGTTTCAGTTGTTCATCTTCTACAATTATGTCTTTTGAAAAATTACAAATTGAAATATTTGAAGGCATTGAAATATTACCTGCAATAATCCAACCCAGTTTTGTATTCTGAAAAACAGGCCCCTTACCATTGAGCTTGATTTGGCCATCCAAAATCAAATCCCAAAAAACGCTAGCCCCTATGAGAATGTCAATATCACCTGGATTGTGAAATTGGGGATCTGATAAATGTTTTGACATATCATCAGTTAAATTTCTGAAAATGGAGAAAGTGCATTTACTTATTTGATTGAGATTAAATAAAGACTTGATATGAGTATCAACCAAGAACTTTTTCCTATTGAATTTATCATTTAGCATTTGCCAAGCCATTTTATAATCCTGAGTTTCATCACACCCTTCAATTACCCTTTTTGCATAACCCTGAAGTGCAGCTTTCAAAAAATTAAATTTTTGCCCATCGTTTAAGTTTTTATTCGAATCTATGGTTGTTATAAAATTCTTTTTGAATTCCAGCCAGTTTTCATACTCACCGTTAAAAACTGGTAATTTTATTTTTGGCAATAAAAAGTTTTGTAAGGGATCTTGCACCGCTATTGGGGTGGGAATATTATTTTTAAGGACCTTCTTTCTTACATATTCCATCAAATACCCAATTTTTTGATAATACTTTTGTTCAAATGGTTCTCTTTCTTTAGATTGGTCAACCAAGTCTGCATCATCACAGTCTTGTTCAATATTTGTTTGAATATTGTCAAATTCCTGAATCAAACTCGAATTGTTATCTATGCGCAATTGAACTTTGCTACTATCTGGAGTAATTGTACCTTTTATTATCAAATCAACATAATTTTCAAGGTTGTTCAGCTTAAATTTCAGTGATTCACGATTTTTTACCATTTTTTTCAAATCTTTTTTGGCAGTAGCCATTTTATAAAGCAGTAACTATAGTTTGACTTTGAAAATTATATGAAAATCAAATTATAAATCGCAGATTTGGTGAAAAATGCAGTAAAAGCTATCAAAATTGATAAATGGCTGTCAAACTCACACAAAATGAAGTTTTGTCTACTATAAATTGCAATACTGATCAGTCAAATTGAAATAGCATCAAAAAAACTCACGACTATGGGAAAAATACATAAGGATAATAGGAAATTACTGACTTTGATTTGCTCGAGTTAAATGGCTCGATTCTTCTACCAACTTTCTTCCTCAACTCTTGACTCCAATTATGACAAATAATAGTTTCTTTCAATGGTTTTGTCACAATCTCCCAGTTGAATAATCGTTACAAAAAACCAATTGAGCTGCCTTCAATCGACGACTTTGGCTTGTTGTAGGTACGGCTACGACGTTTATCTTCGATGCTTTCTTGAATTGAATTGCGTTTTTCACTACTATCCGCTCGTGAGGACCAAATTTTGTGTTTAATAATTGTAATACTGCTGGTGTAGTGAAAAATACTAATAGGATCGATAGACTTTTTATTTTCAAAAAGTAAAAATTGTCAATCTTGTTACAAGTTCAGAAAATTGTTGACAGCAACCGCATTCAGATTTTTCAGCTCACTAGAGTGAATTTCGCTGTCGCCATAAATACTCAATACAGAATGATATTTTGAATTATGAATTAACAATAAAGTTTGAACAATAACTCTCACACGTTAACGAAGGTATTAAAAAAGATTCAATGAAATCAATATACCTATTCCTAAAAATTATTAGTCTGAGATATTCGTGAATAGAAAGTGAGCACGAGTTCGAAAATATATCAAACACAATTTTATACAAAGAAAATCTGAAAGGATTATCACATTTTTTCAATAGACGGCAACAGACAAACATAGAAAAGACATTATTAGTATCTGTTGCTATAAGTAATTCTTATCTCACTTTAAAATATTCATCAGCAGATAGTATTATTGAGTACATCTTCCAAGGTTTTGGATTTTCCATCAGAGCATCAGAATGTGTAGTAAATGTGCTGCTTTCTCAATGATATCACAAGCTTTCTTTGATATCTGAGACAAAACTACCATCACTCGGTTATGTTTGAAAAGTATTAGGCCTTGAACGCTTTTTAAAGTGGGTTTTGGAATTGTGAAATGAGAACGTATAACGTTTTCCCGTTACTTTCACAGTATTCTCCGAAAGGCATTTCAATAACCGCAAGCTCATCTTCTAATTTTAATATAATATAATAGTACAGGAGCCGAAGAGAGGTCGACCTTCACCGTTCTGTTTCATAAACGATCATCTAGAGGAGTTTATGAACACGTTACGTAAACTACTTTTTTTTTTGTTTTTTTTTGTTTTCAACCAATGAAATTAAGCAGTGACTATAGTTGAAGCATGGCAGTATTTCAAAAACTAAGTCTAGTTTCACGGAGAAACATCATCTATTGAGTAACTTCAGCTGGAAAATATGTCACACAATTCCTAGTGTCTTCCCGGTCATTATCGTCTCCAAGAATTTGCATACCAGAAACACTATATAAGCAAAGTTATCTAATATATGTATAAGTTGGGCAGGTGCTCTCGAGTTCCAGATAAGTTAGATGCCTAGTTTGAGTTTGGAGAATAAAATTTTTGGGACGTTCGACTTCCTACAATGTTTCCCTCGAGGTTTTCATCTAATGTTAGTGGACAAGCTAAGTTACAAATGAAAGTTTCGAGAGGACGGAACTGCGAGTGTCTCATTGGACATTGGAGTTGTCTGAAGACAATGAGATAAATTGTGATGACTAGCTTGTTAGCGTCAGGAAATATACGTCAGATTTCACGCAATAAAAGCCACATGACTTTCATCGCAAAAGTTAATTTGAAAATAATGGAATGATTTATAACAGGAAACAATGAATAGAATTATCAAAAGGCTTTTTAATTGAGTACATTTTTGTGTATATTGATTTCTGATTATTCAATTGAAAAGACAAATATTGACCGTTTTAGATCTTCAGCTAGTGACAGATTTAGGTGCCCCATTTTCGCATACAAGCCTCGAATAGGGTTGAAAAGTATGTCGATTTGGAGTAAAATGAAGATATTTTTACGAGTGGCTCCTGGGGAAAACATACCGAGAATTCGATTTTTCAGAACAGTGCTGATTTGTTTCCCTCGTGTTTCTATTCACGGTACGAAACTACAGAGGGGTGATTGGTTAAGTCGCCTTAAGGAAAAAAGTTCCTATGAACATATGTCCGGAGTTGCTTCGTTTCTGAGATACAGAGGCGTTTGAAAAAAAATCAATGCCCTGTATCTCATAAAAGAAGCAACTCCGAACATATGTTCATAAAAACTTTTTTTCTCAAAACGACTTAACGAATTAGCCTCTGTAGTTTCGTACCGTAAATAGAAACACGAGGGAAACAAATAAGCACTGTTCTGAAAAATCGAATTCTCGGTATGTTATCCCCAGGAGCCACTCGTAAAAATATCTTCATTTTACTTCAAATCGATATACTTTTCAACCCTATTCGAGGCTTGTATGCGAAAATGGGACACCTAAATCTGTCACTAGCTGACGGTCTATTTCTTTGAAACCAATGATTAGTTGAAAATAAATATGTATGTACATCAAGACCTGCTTTTTCACTGTCCGCCAATATGTTGAATCCATATGGCAAAGTTGTACTTGTATCTGGCAAAAACATTGTGGCAAGTCAAGTAATCAAGAATTACAAGAAAATGGACTGCTGAGGGCAAATCGCGAGGGAAGATAGAAAAAAATTATATTAGTGAGTAGTAGATTTCCAAAAAGTGCGCCAATATTTGTTGTCATTATAATTATGTTTTTCAATAACACAGCTAAATTTTTGTATTTATGATATCTGCTTGTCTATATGTAATGTTTTCACGACTGTTTCTGTTGATACAGTTTTTTCGGTGGCCTCCGAAAGAAATATTATTTTTTCTACAAACTCCTTTAAAAGTTTGCCTTTTAACACCAGCTGTATTTATCAAAAAAGTCATTTTTTGACACTAGTATAAAAAACAACCCACCTTTTAGTGTTAAGTATAAAGATTTTTCTTTTAAATTCAATGCTCCATTCATTTCAGGAAGTGGACCATTTTCTTGTAGATTCTTCATTGAAAGTTAAGTAAAAAAATGTCTACAAGCATTTCGGCAACTAACATCAATGAACAATAGTTGCTATGTATTCGAAAATGAGAAAATGGTTACGCTTATAATATAATATTTTGTAACATACGATCCTAAACTTTGTAACTGCAATTTTGAATTCTTGATATTTTTATTAACACGCTTATTATTGGCTTCACTTGTTGTAACGGAAACTTTTGACGTGATTTTCAACCACTTCCAGACGACCGAATGATTTGAAATTTGGCATGTGTTTATAATTCCAGTGACAATGCAATATGACATTTTTGTTATTGAAAAAAACAGAATGGCGGCTCCAAGATGGCGAACTAGATTTGTGATTATGGTCCGATTCGATTTAACCCACTTCTTTGATTAATTTTGAAAAGTCTTAATCATTTCCAACATTTCAATATTGTTTTAGGACTTGTTTAACCACTTTGCTACTCATATTAATTTTATGATTTTTCGTCTTTCCAATCTATCACATCAGATACTTTGAATATTTCAGCTTTTTCACAACTTTGTTACTGTTGTCAAATCATTCTTTTCAACTTGCATCCATTTATACTATCCTAATTAGAGAGGTGGAAAAAGTTAATACTGGTTCATTTGATCAGCAGGTTCAATTAACCTCTTTTTTGCATCTGTCTAAATTGAAAAATAGTTTTTTGAGAATTGGAAGCTGGGACCTACTCCAATAGACATGGGACCGCAAGTTGAAAGATGAAGATCAAATAATTATACCTTTTGAAGACCTATGGCAATTACGGATTTCATTTATAGTAAATAACATAACGATGTTTCATCATAATTTCACTTGATGAAGAACATGAACGAACGGTTCACAATTTCAACACGTCCATCTTCCATTTTCGTATCCCTTTCGGAATTTATAACTTGATTAACTGTCCAAAAATCGTATACCTTATCGTATTCATTATGTGTTCGAGTTGATAAAATTGATTATAACCGAGTTTATGTCTTTGAAACATTCTTGATTGAAACCTTCAAACGGTTCAACGTGTCATGTTCAATTGATTTTTGAAAAGAACTGAAGAAAAAACTTAAGTTTTCAAGTGGTAAATATTGAAAAAGAAATTGATAACATTCAAGAGACAGAATTCATTCAACATGGTATGTAATTGCGTTTTTATTTTTCGTACGATATTTTATAAACCAACTGGTCATGAACAACAGGTCCTAATCTAGTTGCTGTTGTTTGAGTTAATGTTCAGTAATTTACCAATTTTCAAACAATGAATTTTAAGTATTTCTCAAATTTCAAAACTGCCTGGTAATGTTTTCAGTCGATGTTTCATGTATAAACCTCTCTCTGTATCGGCTCAGATAAAGATCCATCAGCCTAACCACGAAAAATTTGGACACATTGTGTACTTTCATACATAAACCGTCGACGTAAATATGCGAAAGTGTTCATTATACTATAAATATCCTGTTTTCCTCTTGAGTTTTTCCATTCTTCTCGCGACAATGCAGATTTCCAGATGAAATGAAAATTCAGGCGGTATCATTAGGAGAAAATAATTTCCAGGGAAGCATGCGAAAGCCTTTTCATTCACGGGGTATGGAAAAAAATGCCCTGGAATTCTGCATATTTTAATACTGTTAGCAATTTCTACTTGGCATCAGAAGAATTCTTTGAAAATAAGTAATATGTTCTTATGTGAATAAAATCCGTGGAGAAACGCTCGCGGAATTTTAGATAGGAATTCTTATGAAAAATTCATTCTGGAAAAAGGTCACTGGGGTGAGCGGACCTCTGTTTCATTTAGAGAAATATACATGTGGAGAAAATTTTACAAAAAGGAATGTGGAATTTGTAGCTGTCAGCAAATGAGGACAGTTTTGTGGATCCATTTATTGAATTCAACGGGTACGGACGTTGAATATATCCGTGACTTTCCATTTCTTCAAAAATAATCTTTATAATTTGCTATATTTTTTGTTTAATATGAAGCCAACGTAAAAAACAAATTAGTGAAACTTGAGTTGATATAATTAAAAATAACGTTGAAAATATTTACATAAGATAGGTAAGTAATTTCGTCTTGTTGGGGAAATGCATGATTGAAATCGTATATACAGGTGTCAACAATATTGATAAGTAACTTTTCTGAAAACAGGTTCTGGTTGCAAACAGATTTCTTCTTAAGTTTCAGTGAATGAAAATTCCTCATGTTCTCGTCATGAAAGTTCTTATGAAATGTCTGTATTTTCTTAGTGTGAGGAAATGCAGTAAACCGGTAGTTGGGGATGTTACTTGTGCAGGGACTTTAGCTGCTTCTCATTCAGCTGGAACTCAGAAGTGTGCTGGAGCTACAGCTATAACCAGTGAAAAATTTAAACAATCCAAATATCAAAATCTGGGACCTGATTATCATTTATATCCAGTTGCAGTTGAAACTTTTGGTTTGGTTGGTCCTAAATATCTGACCCATTCAACGCGGTAATTTTTCTGTTTTTGACACTATACCGTCATCTCACTCTCTGGAAGAAATATTGGTTTATCATCCTTTTTCACAGTCATATCGATTTTGACATGTTCCAAAAATGATGATCATAATGAAGATAATTATATTGACAAAAAATTCATCAACCCATCCAAATCTCTCAAGATCTATCATATTTCCTTTCAATTAATTTATTGGATTTATTGGTGGAACTTGCTTTATAAACAGCGTTGTCCAGTGCTTATCCAACACAAAATGTTTTTGGAGTATTTGACCAATGATGCCTACACGAGGGATATAAACACGAGTGTCCCAGCTTCAATGACAGGAGCTTCATTCAAAGCCTTTGGAATGGTGATAAACAGACTATGGTCAGGTTTGCACCTCGTTTTATCGGTTGCGCTCAGCAAGATTCTCAAGAGTTCGTAAGATAGGTACGATGTTTTGGTTTAAATTTTTCAGTATTTTTTTTAACTGATGAGGACCTTGATAAAATTACGAAGAGGCCTAAACCCATCCTGATAGAAATCGACGATGAATTAAGTGAGAATAAAAAGCTAAAGAGTCATGGTTAAGAATCCTGATGATGGATAACTCCAAGATTGGAGATATATTTTTTGGCCAACTAAAATACGTTACTGTGGTCACTGTTCAGTTTGATACATTCTGGGACCTTTTCCTTCCAATATCACAAAAAAATGACCAACTTAGACTCTTGCAATGTTAAGATTCATTAACTCGGAATGAAACTATGGATGGCGATGTGATGTACGAAGTGTAAAGGAAGGAATGCACAATGTTTTTATTGATTAATACATTTTTCTAAATTTTGTTATCCATTTTTATTCAACAAAGAGATTCAAAGGAAAATTACTTGTTCCCATTTATTTTTCTCTAGAAGAATTGGTTATGAGCAACTACACAGCGGACAATGTAGCCCATTGTCGCTATAACTTGCACTCATCGTCGACTCACAGCGGGGCTACCTACAGTACAGCGGACACTTCACCTCTTGACCTCTTACTGTGGCATCCATATACAGGCACGTGGCATGAGTACGATCATCATATTTCCTCAATTTAATCAACTTCCCTTGTGAGCGGAAAAGCATATGTACTCTTCATCAGCAGGAGGGCACAAATTCACACCTTTGAAATTACTTATATTCAGTTTTATTTTATGAATATCATTATTACTGTTATTCATTTGTACTTTTTATATTCGTAACTTACTATTGAAATAAAGATAGATTATATCAGTTTGTTCACCTCAACTCGTAACTTTTATTTTATAAGTTTTTTTTTCAACTCCAGCAGTTAGATACCATGGAGTAATCAGAAGTGCGACATTTTTTCAATAACTCCGATTGCACCTCAACCAACAAACTCAATTATCAAGTGTGTTTGAAGTGGGCTTGAAACATCATTTGTTACTGAATTCTTTTTCAGAATCTTGTGCCCGTGTTTGAATTGGATTGAATTCCATATAAGTACTACTTGAGTCAAAATTTATTGGTATCAGTAAGCCTGCATGTATTTCATATATGTAAGAAGTTTAATTTTGCTTTCATTCCCACTTCTTTCGAATAATTATTCACCCCTCATATCTGAAAATGTGGAACTCAAATCTTCTATATATCAACACAATATCAACGATAACACGCACGTTGTGGTAATAAAAATGATTACCTATGAAAACTAATGAACACGTTCGTGAAAAGTTCAGGGAGTAATACCGAATAATCTCAAACCGCAATATACCGAGCAAGCAAAAGTTATTTGAAGAAAAATGAAAAATCCTGGAAATTGAAGCACTTTCTTGGAATCGCTTCAGAAAATGTATGTATGTATGTAAGTAATGGAATTTTTTAACGTGATTTTCACCCACTTCCAGAACTTCGAATGATTTGAAATTTGGCATGTATTCATAATTCCGATGACAATGCAAGATGACATTTTTGTTGAAGAAAAAAACGAAATGGCGGCTCCAAGATGGTGGACGAGATGTGTGAGAAGTTGCCAAGTTTAACTTTTCAGGATAATTAAAAAAAGTTAGAAATTTTTATGTGGTTTAATACTCCATAAGGATTAGATATATTATTTTATTCTTTTCAGTCCGTTATAAAAATATGGTACTTTAAAGGTTTATGTGAATGAAATTTTGGAATTGATTTTAAATACTTCATTACAAAGACATGCGATAAATTTCAGATTTATTTTAGTCCTTTTTTCTTCTATCTTTTCGAACGATGTTCGTTTCACCAGGAGCCAAAATTTCTGACGAAAATCGTCCTAATATGGTGGCCGAGAACTATATTAGGCTTATTCGCTTGTATTTCTTTATATCATTATTATTATCATCATTATTATTACACTAATATTATGAAAGTCTTATATTTTCGTCGTTTCTGAAAATATGTGCTAAATTTATTTATTAGATTATTCGGAGGATTGGTAGAGGGTTAAAGTTGAATTTGAAATTCTCACTATTATTTTTATTATTATCATTATCACATCAACATTGTGAAATTCTTGTAATGTCTTCTGTCTTTGATATGTGTGTCAAATTTCACATTACTCCAATGTTTGGAAGTGGGTGAAAATAGAATTTGAAAATTCAAATAATCTTTATTATTATAAGCAAAATCGAGTTTTCCAAGAAAGGCGCCTGTATAGTTAAAACGCAAAACTTCATCTTTATACAAAATTTAATCCAAATCGTTAAAGCCGTTTTCACGATCCAAAAATTCACATCATCATTATTATTATTATAAGTGAAATCGCGTTTTTTTCAGGAAAGACGTCCATATAGATGGACTCAAAAAGCAAATCCTTCTCTGAATTCAAAATTTGATCCAAATCGTTAGAGCCGTTTGCGAGATCCAAAAATTCACATCATCACTCGCATCATCATTATTATTAATATAAGTAAAATCACGTTTTTTCATGAAACACGACCATATGGATGGACTTAAGAAGCAAATCCTTGTCTAAATTAAAAATTTGATCCAAATTGTTAGAGTCGTTTGCGAGATCCAAAAATTCACATTGTTATTATTATTATTTTTAGTGAAACCGCGTTTTTTTCAGGAAAGATGACCATATGGATGGACTCAAGAAGCATATCCTTACCTATATTAAAAACATGATACAAATCGTTAGAGCCCTTTCCGAGATCCAAAAATTCACATCGTTATTATTATTATTTTCAGTGAAACCGCATTTTCATGCATTGTCACCCACTTCTGAGCTATGGTCTAAATTTCAAGTATCTAGTTCATGGGAAGTTAGTTTAATCAATTACAAAATTTCACCTGGACAGACATACAAGAAAGCGAATTAATAAAAACATGGTAAAATACCCAGTCTCTTTTTCTTTTCATTAGTTCATCGGTTAGTGAAATTGAATGAAGTTGGGCGAGTATATTTGGTAGATATTATTTCATCTTTGAGAAGGTAATCCACCAAAATCCAAAATCCTTCTAAATTTAATATGAAGTGGATGGGACTTTAGAAAATCTGTTCTTTTTAAAACTCAACTTTTCCATGAAATAATTAAATACATTTCAATGAAAGTTTCAATAACGTATATGATAGAGGTTACCCACTTAATTTCAGAATTCAAACTATTTTAATCGACAGATAATCAAGATTACATTTTTGGTGAACATTATTATTTCATCTTTGGATAGGTAATCCACCAAAACCTTCAGTACAAGGTGGGTGGATGGAATTTCAAACAATTAGTATGTTTTGAACTCTTGTTTTTTCTTGGTATAAATAAATACATTTCAATTAGAGTTTCAGAAACCTATATGATAGTGGTGTCTTACTTTTCAGATATCTGGAATCGAACCATTTTGATCAATAGATAATCAGGATTAAATTTTCTCAATCAAATTTGAAGATATTACGCTAATCTCCAAGTTTTTTTTGGACAGCAAAACATAAATGAATCAGATTTTCAATTTCAATAGAAAATGATAATTGAAATATTTGGTAAGTAGGTAAACATTTTTGGGGTGTTTTCCAAAACGATTTAATTTTTTGTCACACTTATCTCTTTCTTCTAATGGAGAATAATAATATAAGGGTAATTCAAAAAAACGGTTGTTGATTATAAAATTCCCTGTTTATTTTTCTAGTTCGGTTAGTTGAACTGAACTTGGGTGAGTATTTTTGGCGAAATAATTATTTTATCTTTGAAATGGTAATCCACCAGAATCCTACTAAATTCAATATAAGGTGCATGGAGGGGTTTCAAACAATCAGTATGCTTTAAACTTGTATTTTTCGTGTTATTAAATAATATTATTTCTGTTGTGTTTTTCAAAGCGATTTAATTGTTTTTGTCACATTTATAACCATTTGGTTTGCTTTGAAATTGGTATTTGCAAGATAATGGTTGTTGTTTAGAAAAATCACCAACTGTTGAACATTGTTTCATCTTTGAATAGGTAATCCTCCAAAATCTTTCTGAAATGAATATAAGATGGATGGGATTTCAAACAATCAGTATGTTTGAAACTTGTATTTTTCATGTTATTAAATAATATTATTTCTGTTGTGTTTTTCAAAGCGATTTAATTGTTTTTGTCACATTTATAACCATTTGGTTTGCTTTGAAATTGGTATTTGCAAGATAATGGTTGTTGTTTAGAAAAATCACCAACTGTTGAACATTGTTTCATCTTTGAATAGGTAATCCTCCAAAATCTTTCTGAAATGAATATAAGATGGATGGGATTTCAAACAATCAGTATGTTTGAAACTTGTATTTTTCATGTTATTAAATAATATTATTTCTGTTGTGTTTTTCAAAGCGATTTAATTGTTTTTGTCACATTTATAACCATTTGGTTTGCTTTGAAATTGGTATTTGCAAGATAATGGTTGTTGTTTAGAAAAATCACCAACTGTTGAACATTGTTTCATCTTTGAATAGGTAATCCTCCAAAATCTTTCTGAAATGAATATAAGATGGATGGGATTTCAAACAATCAGTATGTTTGAAACTTGTATTTTTCATGTTATTAAATAATATTATTTCTGTTGTGTTTTTCAAAGCGATTTAATTGTTTTTGTCACATTTATAACCATTTGGTTTGCTTTGAAATTGGTATTTGCAAGATAATGGTTGTTGTTTAGAAAAATCACCAACTGTTGAACATTGTTTCATCTTTGAATAGGTAATCCTCCAAAATCTTTCTGAAATGAATATAAGATGGATGGGATTTCAAACAATCAGTATGTTTAAAACTTGTCTTTTCCATGGTATACTCAAGTATATTTCAATCAGTGGAAACGTATGATAGCAGTTACTCTATTTCAGATATCAGGATTCCAATTATTTCTGTTGGCAGGTAATCTGGATTGAATTTTCCCAACTCAAATCACGCTCGTTTGCAGGTATCAATCTCTAAGCTTGTTTCTAGTGTGATTCGTACCACTACAATACATAAATGAATTTGAATTTCAATATCAATAGAAAATTCATCAAGAAGTTATTAACGTATGAGCTCAGAAAAATTTTGGTAAGTACTTATACATTTCTGTGGTGTTTTTCGCAGAGATTCAATTTTTATTCATCATATTTATAAAAACATTTTCTTTACGAAAAAGAGTAAGTCAGACTAATACTCAATTTGAAAATCAGAGATTCCTATAAATAGGTATTCAGGAAATACATCACTTTAAATTTTCCTTGTATATACATTCTGAAATGTGTTATGATGTTCTCGAAACACATACAGAATAATATAAATAATAGAATTTCTCAGTTTCACAATTATTCGACCAGAAATAGATTCTTTTCAGAATTTCCACTCACATCTAAAAATAGCCACTGCACAGGAGTTGAATTTTTCAACTATCTTCCTACTAATCTGAGAAAAATTCAAAATAAAAATTGGTTCATGTCAACGCTGAAAGGATAGGTTTATGCAAGAACAAAATTTCTATAGCGTCCCAGAATTTTCAAACTTGAAAGTTTAATGTGTAATTTTTGATTTTACTATCGTGCATGTACATCCATTTATATCTGCATTATATTGCAAACTTTCAATTTTAAATCTTGACGTGTCCTGTATCATACATCTGATCTCTGAGTCCTCAAAAAATTATAATTATTGTATTATCATATTTTGAATTTGCCCATAAAAAAAATAGTTCAATTTCAACAAAACGTGGACATTACGGATACTTTATTTGTCTCGTTTATCGAAACTTATTGAAAGCTCTATTGGATTTTATTATATTTGGAAATGAACATTTTTCTTGAACTGTTTAAATCCAAAGTCTTGAAAACACAGGAACTCATCGGGGCAATGTCCTAGCGCACTTGTAAGGATTTCCTTGATTTCACATTTTCGAACCAACCATCAGAATCACAATTTTTCCAACAAATTTTAACGCAACTTCGAATCCGATTTTTATTTTCATAAGTTTCAAATTAAAATAGGTACTCACAGTTTTCAAAAATCCAAACGAAACATACACAAGATTCACAAACTAAACACAATGAATCCTCAGCAGACTAAGGCACCTATGAAATCCACACAATCACAAAAAGGAACGTAGCAAAATTAGAAAATCCAACTGGCGTGTAAAAATCCAAGAGACACCTCGTACCAAAACACAAAAATTGATTTCAGGTCTACACAATCACTTCAAAGTCGTATCGTATCGTATAGCGAATAATCCAAAGCACTCTCGTCACGGACAATATCGAAAAAAACTAGCAATAAAATCACAGTCCTTGACGGAAAACCCTGCAATAGCGTAGGGGCGAAGGCCGTGCGGAAATTTTCAGCTAGCTGCTGAAAAACTCGCGAGCTTGAAATCGTACGGCGCGTGACGCGAACTGAACCGTAGCTGGGATGCGACTGAAAAACAGCGCTGTGAACGCCGCGAGAGTTGGCAACAAACTGAAGACGGGTTCCCTTCCAAACAGGCGTAGACAGAGAGAACAACTACACGCGTAAATTACAATAGAGAAAGAAAGGTGTACTATTCCTAATTATAAGGCAACGAGAAACAAACGTCTTTGGATGGATCAAGTAGCGCCATACACTGTTAGCGAGATTCTAGAGGGCAAATCTTGAATTAATTAATGTAATTAGACCGACCTAACCCTTTCTTTCCGTGCATTTTTATTATTAGCTTCGATACTACTTCGGTGTTAATTGCTAGGTCCAAAGAACAGAGTTTTCGGAAAGAAGAATAAAAGGTTGTGTATTGTGTTCTACTTTGTCAAAGGAAACGTCTGTCAATAAAGTTTCTGAGAACTGAAACTTGTTTGTTAGTCTCTTCCGCTGATGGCCCATTAAAAGTTCCAATTAAAAAAGTTCAAAGAGTATTTATCGACTGCAGCTTACTGTGATGAGTCCCTAAGGTAAAATCAATAAATTATTGGCAATAATTTTATAGCTTCTAATTGCTCCTAGTTTCATCCTGAACATTGTAGAAAAACAAATATATAAAACGATATAACAAATAACAACTGGTGTAACAAATCACTTCAGATTTATCGAGTTCTATGAATTTTGTTTATTTCATGCATATATGTGGTGACTTCTTTAACTACTGGATGCTCAGTTTTTCTGGAAGCTTACTACTATCCATGGTACAAAAATCAGGGACTTAAGGCGAGATCAAAATATATTGAATCTAGAAACATGTGCAAGGATACAATCGAATCACGGAAGATTGTCCTGAAGAGTCATTTGCCAACACTGTGGAAAGTCATTAAGGATCCGGCTCTTTTCCTTTCCTAACCAAGGAAGGTCAAACATTAGCAACGAATGTCCAGAAAAGAGCCCATATTTTTACCAACATATTTGCTGCAAATTCTAGATTGATTGTAAAAATAACCTCAAAACATTACTCCCATAGACACTCATATGCCAGACACTACCTTTCGCCAACGAAATATCAGACTCATTTTGCACGGAATTAAAGATTGTTAATGGTAAGGCCATAAAAATGAATTTGATCAAGCAAATGAAGCAACGGGTCATTCGTATCTCTGATCCTTCTTTTCATGCCCGTCATCCTTACTTAACGAAATTCTGTTTAGCACGTCACCTAATGAATATCCCTCAAGGGAAATGGTTCCTAATAATTATAATAATGAAAATAATAATAATAACCAGACTCCCGATAACATTGTATTCACAACTTTACCTTACATTACTGAAATCACACCAAAGCTTTCACGAATTTTCAACACAACGATTAATTCCTTATATTCTTTTGTCAAAGATAAAACTCCATTACTCTCTCAATCTAAATCATTATATTGCATACCTTGTTCTAATTGTAATTCTGAATACATAGGTCAAACAGAAAGACCATATAACTTCCCATAAAAGTGACAGTAGACTGCACCCTGAGAGATGTGCCCTCAGTGAGCATGTCCACAATTAAGGTCATATTATGGACTATAATTATAAATTATAATTAATATAATTATTAATTATAATTATTATTAAATAATTATAATAAATATTTCAATCCAGTAATTGTTTAAAGAAAAGAGCAGACCTCAATCATCTGAGTGGGATCTATTTTTACTTGTTAATGTTAGACAAAAACCCTAGTGCGCTCAATAAGAGCTCATTTGGAATAACTTGATAATAATAAATAATTATATAAATAAATAATAAATAAAATCTTATTTATATATATATATACATATATATATAAATTCATTCATATAGAAATAATCTACATATATATATATAGATCGCCCTATGTGTTTATATATCCTTAGAATATTTGTTTTCTATTTTTCTATCTTTTAAACGTTAGTTTTTAACTTTTGGACCTGATCAACACACCATGTATGTGGTTTTTATGAATTAATAAAGTTCTATTCTATTCTAACACCAACACTGTTTCTTCTTTACATCAATGATTTGTTTGGAGCTACGATATGCCCAGTGCACATCCTTGCGGATGACCTTGCAGATGATAGTACCTTCCATACCGCTGTGTTCGGATATCAGCCCTTGAAACCAGAAAAAAACAAGGGATTCCCGTGAACGATTTGAATATGAAATTAGTAGAAATTCTAGAATGGGGATCCAATAATTGCTATTACACGTTACAAGTGTTTACACAAGTCATTAAGATTGTACATAAAACAAATACAAATATAGGTACGGAAAAGAGATACAATTACACATTAAAAGTCTGACATATTAAAATTAGGTCAAAGTTTGTATTATTGTAATGTTCTGAAATATAAATGAACCATTGAAAAACTCATTGACATCATAAATGGAATGTTCGAGAAGAAAATGTTCAAGTGTCTTTTTATAGATGGTTTGCGACATAGAACTTCTGGCCCCATGCGAAACATCTCTTGTGAAACATCACCTGAAAAGAGAAGGAAAAGCGAAATAACGATCTTAATGTTATACGGCTCCTTCCATTATCAGCTTTTGATACAGCATGTTATCTCTCCAGCACAGCCCTGTCATTAACTGAACCAGTTCCCCAACTGCTCCTGATCTGGAATTTAACGCAGCTGCATTCATACCATAAGTTACTCATTCGGATATGTTCTCCACCTACTCAACTTCGCTTCGCTTCAACTTCATTTCCATTCTAAACAATGTCTTCAAAAATGTTTGTTCCGGATCGCGCACTACTAAAATTAAATTCATTCCATTTACTTGGCTGAATGTCACCCAACAAAATAGCCCTATATCACAACTCTGGCAACCAAATTTCTTTGACTCCTCCTGCAGCGTCATTATACGAGGAAACACAAAGATGGGCTCCCAAGTTGTGAGATTTTTACTCACCAGCTGGTGCCCGACCCGGGTGGGAGTTTTCAGCGGCTCCTCCGTGCGAAAGAACACCAAAAATACATACTGCGGCGCAAAAAATGCATCCTCAACGCATGTCATAATTCGCATAAATATCACACGAGGACTAACGCTATAGGAACTACCGAACTATTCCCTCACGGTCTCTATCCTCGGACCCTTGTTGAATAACTCACATGGTATTTCCAAGAAGATAACGGTCGCTTTTACATTCAGCCTCTCATTTTGGTACCATTCGTGGACCATAAAAACACAAGAATCTGCACCTCGTGAGAAGACAACGGCACTTCTCACATTCATCCTCTCACTTTGTTTCGTCTTGGTACCATGAGAACCATAAAAAAAATCATGGACATAAGCAGTCATCATTATTATTTGACGTGGTGTACCAGGTATTTTTAGTAGCGTATTTACTATTCAGCTGTAGAAAAAATTTGGAAAACCACTGGCCCGGTTGGTCAGTGGGCATGCCAAGCAAGCATCTGACATCGAGACTGGCTTTCAAACATGATATATGGTCGTCTATTGATACAGATACAGAGAACACTTTTTCTTCTGTACATGGTCTCGAACCAACATCCTATGTTATCTCGTCCAGTCACCCTTCTTTCAAGTATTCCCACAAGTATTCACACAATAATTTTTATTTTGTCAAAATTATTTTTTCCTTTAACTGGCTGTCGCCCCTCTACGAACGGCAACACTGAAAAGTCGAAACTTGTGCAATTCAAGGATTAACGAGGTCTTACCTTTTGATGTGCGATTTCTAGCACTATCCGAGTAGGTCTTCCGCAAGTCACCCATCCAAACCACAGCCTCGTTCTGCGTTGCTTGGCTTCAGACATCGTTGACCCGCGCTCTACTGTTTGAGTTATGTATGTGTAAGAATATATACATACAAACAAGTTTGTGGTGAAGGAAAAATATATTATTTGTCTTGATTTTAGTTCGAAAATATGAATAGGAAATTCATAAAATCTATTGTGGAATCATCTGCGACTGAAAGACAAACTTTAGTCGCTATTTTCCATCGTTCAAGATAACCTCTTGGGAGGTATCCATGTTGAAAGGGGAACATTCTCCATGAAAATTGAAAAATGAAAAATGTGATTTATTTGTAATATCTAACAGAAAACAACCACTTCCACGGCACAAGCCACGCTGGACATTGAACGACATCTGATAGATATTGTGAAAAGACTCTAACTGAAAAGGAAAGAATAAATCTTAAAGTGAAAATTTGCATTGTCATACAGATAGCTGACTTTTTTAATTCTTTCTAGTTTTCCTTGAAAAAATCAATATCTATCAGATGTAGTTCAATGTCCAGCGTGGCTTGTGCCGGGGAAGTAGTTGTTTTCTGTTAGATATTACAAATAAATCTCATTTTTCATTTTTCAATTTTCATGGAGAATGTTCCCCTTTTCAATATTATTTGTTCTTGTTTCGAAGCAAATTTCATGGGGTATCTTCCTTAATGTATGTTTGATCGCTTCTTGGTATAGTGCTTTTCAATGTAAAACCGAAGCCTTTTACAACAGCGTATATTTTCGACTGAAGTATGATTGAGGATTTGCGCAGGCTTTCGATGTATTCAGTTCTGGGCCAGCATATTTAGTTTTCTGTCCTTATTTTGTGTTTTGTTATTATATCATGCAGAATGAAGATTCGCAACTTCAAATACCAATATTGAATTGATATTGCTGTCAATATACTCTGATTTTATGCTATATATAATTAGTAATGAAGTGTTGCTATGAATATGAATTGGCAACATACCGGAAAACAAATTTTGAATCAGCTTATGTTTATTAAAGCCAGTCTCTGCCTGTTGTTTATTCTAAATTCATTTTTTTAATGCTTCCTAAGCGCTGAAAGTAACAAAGTATTCGAAGAGAAGATTAAACGATTTTGTTTCAATTTTGTCAGAGGAAAAGTCTACTGAAGTTTTGCAGGAAATAAACTTTTCGAAGTTTCGCTGATGGCCCTTCAGAACTCTCAATAATGAAGTTCAAACGATATATATTGCGGCAAGGTTTCTTTAATGAAAAACTTGAAATAAAAGAAATGAAATGATGGAACATACAGGTTATAAGAGCCAAACTTTGTAATAGCCTAAAACAAGATCAGCGGTATTTTACATACTAATTGATTACTTCAAACCTACCCGTTCTCTGTGATATCTGAGCTTTGTCTATAGTTCAGCTTTGAACGTTAGGTTCAACAGCTTGTATTTTCAAAGTATCAGTGGATAATAAGGTCTTTCAAAGACGCGCGGAGTGCTCGAAATAAAGCAAGTGTTTGAAAGATCAGTTATCCACAAATACTTTAGGTTATTTTTTCAATTACAAATAATGGAAATAATAACTCATAATGTAAGATGTTTAAATACCTGATGTGCCATCAGTATACCTTTCGTTACTGTTTGAATGAAAGTTTTGCATTTGTTTGCAATATTTCATTTGACGTTACAAGGTACTCCTGTCAGATCAATAATTATAAAATTGTCATTTAGACTTCACGGTTCTCGAGTTGTTGATGTAGCGATTGTAACTTTAAAAAACGCGCGTTTTTGAAAGTTCGATTTGCACACTCTGAGGCCTGATTTGGATAGCTAAAAAAGGGTACCAATTGAAAAAAAAAGTTTACTGTCCAAACAGTGTCAAGCACCAATTACAGGACATCAATTCATTTTCATTTTGATTGTGAGTTACAGCTGGAACTAAAACAATATACAGTTTCCAGCATATGAGAAAAAAAATATTATCAGAGTTATAGGGGATTGTTAATGCATACTGGAAAACCTATTAATCGATTTTAACATACGTTACGTGACTACCAATATGGCGGAAATTTTGAAAAATTTATTACGAATTTGCAATATTCATTTGTAAAGATATCAAAAAAAGTTATTTAAGGAAGTTGTTTATAATTCAATTATAGTCCCACAAGAGGAATTTGAAATATCTATTTGAAAATAGTGAAAATCGAAATGTTTTCTGAATATTTTTTCATTGATTGAAAAACCGTTGCTTTTTTTGGTATTATTTTAAACTTATGTAATCAATAAAATGGAACTTTTTATGTTTGATCCCAAAGTATAGTGCAAAATTTCAAATCTAGTTTTTACTATGACTCTGGCTGGTTCATATCTTCCAAATTCTTATGATTTTTTCATACCTTTTTAAATTTGAAGAGTTCACATAGAACATTTGGTCGACCGCAATCAAGTTTTGTGGAAAAAGAAGGAAAACAATATGTATTTTTTGAAAAAATAATAAAAATTGAAGTAGAATAAAAGTATTACACGTTGTACTATGAAATACATGTAGTTTTCCTTCTTTATCCACAAAATTTGATTGCGGTCGGGAAAAGTGTTCTATGTGGACTCTTCAAATTAAAAAAAGTATCAAAAAGTCAGATGAAGTTGAAAGATATAAGCTATTGCAACAGCAAGAGTGATGGTGAAAACTAGCTTCTGAAATGTATCACTACAATTTGGGAACAAACATAAAAAGTTTCATTTTATTGCATACATAAGTTTATAATGATAATCAAACATCAGTTGAGAATCAGCGCTTTTTCAATCATTAAAAACATATAAAAAAAAAATTGGGATTTTGAATTTACTGAATAAATATTTCAAATTCCGTCTAAAATTGAAATGTAAATAACTTTCTCGAATAACTTTTTTGCTTTTTTCCAAATAACCCCAATTTTGCAAATTCGTTACCAATTTGTACAAATCGCCGCCATACTGGTAGTTACCTATGTGACGTATATCAAAATCGATTATTAGGTTTTCCAATATGCAGAAACGATCCCTTATAACGTATTTTTTGTAATAAATATATTTTCCATATGATGCAAACGTTATGGCCAACACTATATGTGTAATCGGTTACAAACAGTGCTGTCTTTAACCATTTAGAGGCTCTGGGCACATTAGGATAATAGGCGAGAGTAGAGTGGCTATCGGTTATCGTTTGGTGATGGAGTAAGGACTAGGGGGCCCCAATCTATCGTTCCGTTCCTCCTCCTTAGAAGGTTGCAAAATAATAAAAATAAAAAATAAAAAATTTGAATGAACTTTCCTTACACCTGAACACAATGTTATTTTGAGCACAAATCACATTCGATCCAAGCTATTAATATATTTTGAACGATCGATTACTAAAAATACTTCATAAATTTCATAAATAATATTGGATTTGAAAATAGTTTCAATTTTGAAAACTCCAATACCTACCATTTTCAAATCCAATATTATTTATGAAATTCCTTGCAAAGACTGTGATCAAGTGTATATTGGCCAATCTAAACGAATGCTCAAAGATCGCATTACTTCACATAAGAGTGATTCTAGGAGGAATATAAGATCTTGTGCATTATCTGAACATACCATAGACAAAGACCATCGTATTGATTATGACAATGCGAGTGTTCTTGATGTAGAAAGCAATTTGAGAAAAAGACTTTTTTTGGAAATGGTTCACATCAATAACAAAACTAATACATTCAACAAAAGAACTGACATAAAAGATTTGAGTTCTATATACACTTACATTTTACACAGAAGTAAACAGATTTTCTCCAATAGTCGCCCACCTTGAATTTATTTTGTATTTTTTAGATTTTATTCATCTTCACAATTTTTATGTTTTTATCATCCTATATATGTATATTTATCACTCATCTTTCTGTCAGTGCGTTCCTACCTGTCTGTATTTTTCAAGTGTCACTAATTCTTCATGTTGGTAATGATGTAAATTTCTTTTAATTTCACGTTAGTAAGTATTAATCAACTGTTAAAACACCATTTATTCATCCATTTTATATTGTAGTTACAATCTTGACAAAGAAAATAAAGATTTTCGAAAGCTCGATTTAAAAAAACGAAGAATATATAACTAAACTGGTCAACTGACTGCTACCCAAATATTTTTGAAAATATATATATATATATATATATGTTCCACCCATGGAATTTTGGTGAACAATTTTTTTTTCGTGTTTATCATGGTTCCAACTACTAGCATACTAAGTTTGATGGTGCTACAATCGATCCTCGTCTCAAAACTCAATCGAGATAGCATTTTCTTTGGTGATGTCTTTGCAGCAGCTATAAATGAAGCCGATAATTCTTTTTGCCGATGATGTTGTTTTATTACCATTAGTGACCAAATGCCATCTTCCTCCCAGCGAAGAAAAAATAAAAACATATTATTTCATCAATATGTGGAGTGAAGTTGAGTTTGGGGTCAAATTCTATTTATTCCAAGATATTTCATTTAGTATTCGCACGCTCTAGGTGAATATTATTTAAATCACTTTGAAAGAGTGTACAATTTTCCGAGTATTTTAATACTCTGATCAATTCATGATCATCCGCAAAGAGAAGAAAGCTGATGCTTATGTTGTCGCGTATATCGTTAATGAAGAGTGTAAATAAAACTGCTGCGAGATTGTCTCCCTGTGGTGAAACACTGTACCATAAATTCATACAATTTGTGACCGGCTGGTTGAACAGGATTTCAGAGGGTCCGGTAGATTATTATCAAATCCGAATCGATTAAGTTTTGCTATCAGAATAGTATGATCTATATTGTCGAATATTTTCGAGAAATCAGTGTATACGGTGTCCAATTTGCAGTTGTTGATCGATTGCATTGCTTATAGTCTGTGCATGTGGAGCATATCAAATGTGTGACTGTGGATCATTTTTGTTATGAAACGATGTTATTCGGTTCGTGCAATATTTCAACAAGAGGATATTCAGTTTTATATACGTCTAAAGCTTGGCACAATTGGATATTTGCGATATTAGCATATAGTTTGTTATATTGTTTATCAAGCCTGATTTGAAGATTGAGCAAATGGTTTTATTGCAAAATTGAAAATAATTTGGGACAAATTCAAAAATACAGGCACATTTTCTGACCAAATAATTGGGAATTTTATCAATACCACTTGTTTCTTTTGACGCATTAATTTTTTCAATGTAGTTAACATTTTAGTTTCATCAAAAGTTTTTAAATATATTTCAGGATTATTGGTCCAGGATTGGAAACATTTGTGATTGTTCGTCGGTGGTGTATTAGTATATTACACACCGAGTTGTGAAGAGATTCGTTCCTGTCGTGAGATTAGTTAGTTAACCGAGACGCAAAGCGTCCAGGTTAGCTATGATCTCGAGACAGGAATGAAACTTCCTACCGAGGTTTGTATACTATTTTATTCACAACCATCATATTTCGATCAAAATTAATAAACCTCTGTTTCGTTCTGAACATACCTAAAATATTACATTTAACGAAAAATTACCAAGAATGCGGTTTTCTCAGAACAATCAAGTAGATATATTGTTACCGTGACTACGGGGTATAAGTTGTCACCAATATAAATAAATGTCAGATAAAGTCAATAAATGTCAGAAAAATATTCATCTAGAATAGATGAAATGAGGGCGGGGAGTGAGGGTGGCAAGTGACGGTGGGAAGTGAGGTCGGTAAGTAGAGGTGTGTAATGTGACACTTCTCAACCGTCAATGACGTTAGAAATGACAGCATTACATATGAGGTTGTAAATAAAAAATCATTCACTATGGTTTGCTGAGTATGAACTTAGTTCAATATTGTTCTAATGTAAATCAATATAATTTTATCATGAATTCAGTGAATTTGATTATTTCCGAATAATAATTTCTGCAAAGAATCATAGATTGAGGTTTGCTTTTTAAGAATTGTAATTAGTACACATTTATTTTCGATATATGAGCTAAATAAATTTGAGAACGAGTGTATGGTCAGGTACATTTTTGGTGTATCTATTGATTTTGCCCAATTGAAATCGATTTTTACAATTTTACGTCAAAAATTACTGGATGTGACGGGGGTATTTCCATGAGAAAGGAAACAAATTTGGATTATTCAAATTAAATATAATTACTTGTGTGGTAAAGGGAAAAATACTTCTTGTTCTCGATGAGTGAAAATATCCCATTTTCGATGGTTGTTCTGATTACGAATCCGAATACATATCTACTCGTTTTTTTTTTTCGGAAATGCGGTTGGTTCCACTAGTGCCGTCTCTCAGTGTATATAAATTGAAATGACACGTTTTATATAATTTTGATCAGTTTCACAAACTTATATTTAACTCACTCTGTTCGTATGTCGTTCTGTCGCTTTGGCGTTCTGGAGTTCTCTTGTCCTCCTGTTCTTCTGTAGTCCTGTCCTTCTGCTTTTCTAAACCTCCCCTTATTCCATCATTACGTCCCTCTGCCCTTGTCCTTCTGTCCTTCTGTCCTTCTGTCCTTCTGTCCTTCTGTCCTTCTGTCCTTCTGTTCTTCTGTTCTTCTGTCCTTCTGTCCTGTCTTTCTGTCCTTCTGCTCTCCTGTCCTTTTGCCCTTCGGTCCTTCTGTCCTTCTGTTCTCCTGTCCTTTCCTTCTGTCTTTCTGTCCTTCTATCCTTCTGTCCTCCTGTCCTCTCCTTCTGTCCTTCTGTCCTTCTGTCCTTCTGTCCTTCTGTCCTTCTGTCCTTATATCCTTCTGTCCTTCTGTCCTCCTGTCCTGTCCTTCTGTCCTTTTGCCCTTTTGCCCTTCTGTCCTTCTGTCCTGTCCTTCTGTCCTGTCCTTCTGTCCTGTCCTTCTGTCCTGTCCTTCTGTCCTGTCCTTCTGTCCTGTCCTTCTGTCCTGTCCTTCTGTCCTGTCCTTCTGTCCTGTCCTTCTGTCCTGTCCTTCTGTCCTGTCCTTCTGTCCTGTCCTTCTGTCCTGTCCTTCTGTCCTGTCCTTCTGTCCTGTCCTTCTGTCCTGTCCTTCTGTCCTGTCCTTCTGTCCTGTCCTTCTGTCCTGTCCTTCTGTCCTGTCCTTCTGTCCTGTCCTTCTGTCCTGTCCTTCTGTCCTGTCCTTCTGTCCTGTCCTTCTGTCCTGTCCTTCTGTCCTGTCCTTCTGTCCTGTCCTTCTGTCCTGTCCTTCTGTCCTGTCCTTCTGTCCTGTCCTTCTGTCCTGTCCTTCTGTCCTGTCCTTCTGTCCTGTCCTTCTGTCCTGTCCTTCTGTCCTGTCCTTCTGTCCTGTCCTTCTGTCCTGTCCTTCTGTCCTGTCCTTCTGTCCTGTCCTTCTGTCCTGTCCTTCTGTCCGGTCCTTCTGTCCTGTCCTTCTGTCCTGTCCTTCTGTCCTGTCCTTCTGTCCTGTCCTTCTGTCCTGTCCTTCTGTCCTGTCCTTCTGTCCTGTCCTTCTGTCCTGTCCTTCTGTCCTGTCCTTCTGTCCTGTCCTTCTGTCCTGTCCTTCTGTCCTGTCCTTCTGTCCTGTCCTTCTGTCCTGTCCTTCTGTCCTGTCCTTCTGTCCTGTCCTTCTGTCCTGTCCTTCTGTCCTGTCCTTCTGTCCTGTCCTTCTGTCCTGTCCTTCTGTCCTTCTGCCCTTATGTCCTTCTGTCCTTCTGCCCTTCTGTTCTTCTGTCCTCCTGTCTTTCTGTTTTGTTTATATCCTGTTCTTCTGTCCTGCTGTACTTCTGTCCTTTTCGTTTGAAAATTTTCAATACATTTTTCAAGCACTTAACGCGTAAATGTTTTTGTTGTCAGAAAGAAGCATATGAGGTGAAATTTGACCAAAAAAATTTAAGAAAAACCTCCTATCGGTTCAAAAGCCTACTTCAATGACAGACTGTATATAATAAATGTAAAATATAATGGATACAGATATCAGATTGAAAAGCAATATTTGGATAATACCCAGTTTCAGACTCAGTAAAACTTAAAATAATTTCAGCTTACAATTTTCTGTCTGGTCAAATCTTCATATTTTCCTGCATAACAGAATACTTTTGAAAACTCAGTTCTCATACAATCTGTTAAAATATAAAAATACTCTCCCGAAATTTCCCTTTATTCACTCTATTCACAAGATCTGCTCAGAGATCAAAGGCAAGCGGTAGCCAAGTATGCGATTTAAATAATCATGTACTGATGAGAATTATTATAATTATAATTATTGGAGTCGTCGTTATTATTTGATAATTCATAGAGAACGGTAATGAGCGAACGCAGTAAACTTATCGAGACCACAATAGCAACAGATAGGGGTATCGTTATAATGAAATTTGATATAAGGAAGATTTCATAGCAAGTGTTAATACTGTGCTAGGAACGGAATCACTTCAAACAGTATTATTACACCTAACACTTCTGTATTAATCAGCTTATAGCGTTCTCAATAATTCCGTACATATTTACAGTTCTCGAAGATGATTGTCATTACTGGAAGTACAGTTGAAAGCTAAAAGTTTAAAATTGCTCATTCATTTCAATACGGAGTATTAGGAAAATATGTAACAATTTTATAAGAAAGAAATCTTTAATTTGTTTGGTCATTGGGAATTCAAATCTAGATTACAGCGCTAAAGTGGCGAAATGTTAAACCACGTTTCGACATGTTTTTCTGTTTATAGAAGGTTAAAACCCCAAAAAAACTATGTCATGGAAAAAGAATTTCTTCCACAAAATTAAACTATCGAATAACTTGTATGTACATCGTTAATCACTCTCTACTGTGAAATTTCTGTTTTCTGGCCATTGTTCATGCAAATGCTCAATCATCATGATTATTGATATTTAAAAGAATTCTGGTACTTATGGAGATTATTATGTTCTTCTGTTGATACATGAACCACAATTCTGCAAAATGGATCTTCAAAATAAACAAAGAAAGGTTTGGTCGTCTGGAGATAACATAAGAGAAGCTATAAATGAATACAAAACAGGCAGATACGGATTCAATAAAATATGCAGAATGAACGAGTTCCCAAAACTGACATTCAAAATATATCTTTATTCAATCAGTGATAGGGAGGGCCGGAGAACCATATACTGATATTGGAACGAATGTTTCATGAGTGACAATTGAAGCCATTTTATGCAGCTGCATAACGGCTTGCGGAGAGAAACAATATTGGTGAAGATTATTGATGATCACATGACAGATGCAATGAATGCATTCAATACTCATGAGTCAGAAAATCAAAAATGGCCTAGAGAGACACGCAAGTGCTGTGTGTTTAAGCGCTGCAAATCAGTATGGCATACCTATGATCATTTTAAAATGAAAAAAATTATGATGAGATTGGTATTAGAATACCAACAGGCTACTCAGCCATTTCGATTTGCAATTGGGTTTCATAATGACTTCATTTCAGACTCCAAATGGAAAAAACAGTTTTGTCAGAGTTAATTATTTTTAATGTACAAGAAATAACGTATACAAATTATTATTATTGAAAAATGTCAGAAAATAAAAGTTCAAATTGAAGACAAATGTAAAAAATTACAATAGAAATAAAATGTTTGTACTTTTTTAAAAGCTTAAACAAAGAAGTCTCTTTTGAAGAAATATTTCAATTTTTTTTGTCAGGTAGATAGATACCTAGGTGACCTCGTGCAAGTATGAAATTATTTTTTTTGAGGAAAGCTAAATACTCTTAGAAGGACACTGTATATCAGCTATTTTATAAGCTTTCACTCATTGAAACTGAATCCATTTCGAATCTATAAAGTTTTGGACACTATCATTACGAATAAATATTTCGATGGAGTAATGTGATTAAACTGAGACCGTTGATTCAGAAATAACTTTACAGAATACAAAACATCACTAGCCAACATCCCATTGCATTCAGTCAGATATGAATAATATATATGAACCTCATTGATTTATGTTGTTTTCGAAAGCATAATTAATATTATTGATTTGCAATTATAATTCAGTTCTATCCTAGTTTGACGTGATAATTTTTTTCATTCATGCAAATGAATGAAGATAAGATGAAATATAGTGAGTGGATCGGACAATAAGGAGAAAAAATGTGTTGTATCTTTGTAAACATAACATTCCAGATAAATTGCTCAATTGATGTGATGGAGTAACATTGTAATAACATTTGAATAACTACATTTTTGTTATCATAATCAAGTGATGAAGTCAAAATAGGGTGAAACCAGGGTTCTTGATATAGGGGGGGTTAAGAAATGTCATAAATTTTGACAGACATCTTGTTTCTTGATTGGTGGGAGCGCGCGAAATTTGAAATGTATGAATGCTCATTGAACGATAAACTAGATCCATAGATGAATACCTACTTCACATTCGTATTTTAAAATGTCGACATAAATTAGAGCCACAGAACCCAAATATATTAGAATAACTTTATAGTACCTAGATTTTTCAAATATTAATGAAACAATGTACCTACACATTTTCAACTGTTTGATGATCCTTCCGTGATCTTCAAAAGGGTTTTTTAAAATTACTTCTTGCTCTGGTTCCAATTCTTCTACAGATTTGAAAAGAGATTGTGATGTCCCAACTGAAATGATAATACAAAAATGTATCTAATCAATCATTTTACAAGAAGCATACAGTACAAACCATTACTTGTTCTATAATGGATTGTAGTCAATCATTTTTTGTTGGAATTACTGAAAAACAAAGAGAGAATGATAATCTCCGATGCTGTGGGTACCCAATCGTTAACATTTTCACATTATTTGATCCTCGCATCCTTCTGAGAATCCTCTGGAAATCTGAAACCAAGCGCAATGCTTGTAGAAGTATTGGAATTGGAACAGTATTTCACGGCGCGTTTTGATTGACCCGGCATTTTTGAAAACTGTCAAAAATTTCAAACAAACAGAAACAATTGAAGTTAGTTATATTCCAGGTTATATTACCAAATTCACTAAGTAGGTTAGCCAACTGAATTTCCCACCAATCCCCCCTTTCCTCAGGGACCCCCTCGTCTAAATGCTCACGTATTTCGTAACGTCACCTATATTGAGAACCCTGGATGGAACACCCTTGCTACGTATTTATCACCATCAGAAACTCCTTTTTTTATTAACTAACTGCCCTTTTACGTGCAATCCCTATTTTTGCTGCATGTTGTGAATCCCACAAAAAGGAAAATCATGACGTTAAAAGAATATTTTGCGAGATATCTTATTTTTTATTGAAGATGACGAAAGCCGGCATAATTCTGCACATTCTCGCATTCCCTAATCAGGTTGAAAATATTTTATAATAATTCTCGATTCTGTTTCCAACATCATGGGATTTTAAAAAACAACTTGCATGAATTCTCATCCTCCAGAACTGTATGGTTTGATCAAACTACATAAAGAAGGCTATCCCACCAGACCAGTGATGTCCCAAATCCAAAGTTTAGAGAGTTTACAAATTTTTCAAAAAATTCGGTGACACACTAATAAATCGTGAACCCTCCGTGATGGGACACCCATGACGCATCACTCGTGCCGTATCATCCAGTAATAATTTACACTGTTCAGTGGCGCAGCAAGGATTTCAGTTTGGCTGAACATACAATTCATCAGTTACCAGACCATTTTTTTACGCGAGTGATATGAATAACAGAATTTTGGGGGGAGGCTGCAGCCCCAAAGTCGGCTACAGCTACAAAGCCCCCCCCTGGCTGCGCCAATGACAATATTCACACACTACGTCTCTACCTTGCTTTTCTGTTTTTAATTTTTAATTTTCTCAAGCAGTTGAAGATTCTCAGTATTAGCAACGATAATAATGTTGACAAGGATAGTAATAACAGTAACCCAACATAAACAACGACACAAAAATGATGACGATGATAATAATAACAATAATGATAACTTATAATAGTCATATCAATGAACGGTCGGCCGTTATTAACAGTAATGGTTGACGGATATCCAAAACTCTCAGCTGTGAAATAAGTTGTTGCCATAATTTTATGGTATTTATTTATTTTATTTATCTTACTAGTCATCTAACTGCCTTACTTGACTGACATGAATGGCTCTGAAATTGTGTATCATCCTCTTTTTTGGCATGGCAATCTGCTAGCTCATTTCCTGTATCAGCTCTTTGATTTGGTTTTGTCTCAGGAATCCTTTGAAGCCCCAAGGGCCCAAGTCGACTTAGATTTACAAGTGTTTGACATCTGAGATCTTAGTTCTTCTTGGCTATCTGACCTTGGGGAGCCTTTTCGAAGCACTATCCTGTTCTTCTGCTCGGAAGATGGTTGGATCAGAATATACCACACGGATTCATCTCTTCAAAGTTCAGCTTAATTTTCTGTGCAAAGGTGGTTGTTCTTATTGCTGCAATTTTTTTTTTTTTGGGAAGAAGGGGAATAGGGGTTTAGAGTTTTTTCTCTTTCTGGATTTAACGGGGGACACATATAAAATTAGATCTTTACGTATTTTTCCCATTTTATTTTCATGAGTTTTCTCAATTTTTTTGAGGAAGGAGGTAGGGGATCTTATTATTTTAAACTTTATTATTTGATGCTCCCAAGTTTTTCATCATTTATACGGATTTTTTTGATTTTATTACCGCCAGTTTTCGTATTTTTTTTGCAATTCTCAACGATTTTTCTGATTTTATTTTCGCGAATGTTTGCAAATTTGTTGAGAAGAAGGCAGGTGGGGAAATATGATTTCTTTCAATTGAATAATTTTTAGGTTTTTATTTTCTCGGGTTTTCGCAATTTATTTCGAAAGTCCGATTCGTCATATTTCTCAACTTCTCAAACCATCGGATTTTTTTCTGAATTCCTATGCGTTTTCTATCTAGCATTGGGGGAGAAGGGGGCTGCAGAGTTAAACAATATACTATTCCCGCACTAGTGCGTGAAAATAAAACTTCCCAAAGTAAATTGCGTGCGGGTATAGTGAGAATCACGTACGTTTGTAGAAAATAATTATTATCATAACAAGTACGGAAAGAGAACCTTTCCCGCATGCGACTATCGTTACCAGAACAACGCAAAGCGGAGTTGGGCTAACAGTCGAGCACTAGTGCGAGAAAAACCCTTTAAAAAATTCTTTATCATGCGGAAATTATTTTCTTGCACTAGTGCTGGTAAATGACACTTCTCATACTAAATTAAGTGCTGGTATAGAAAAAAAAAATTGACATGAGTAATCGTCAGTTGTGTCTATGTTTTTTTTAAAACCAATACGTTTGACACCCTTCTTATTGTTAAATATATTATATTGGGAGCATGTCGTTGCGCCCGAATGTCATTCACCCAAATTGCGTTATACCCAAATTTCGTTACTCCCACATCTCGTTGTGCCCACATTGCAAATACGGACAAGGGTTATTAATGCATGCTTGCAGCTTGTCCACCATGTGAACGCCAATTTTTGCAACGCTTTTTGTTGTTAGAACTGACCCGACACAAAAGGAAATGTTTTCGCAGAGTTGTATTCAGCTTGGTTGCGTTACAAACTTTAAAGCTGCATTTTGTTTAAAATTTCCGCAGTAATTTGTTTGTGCGTTTTCTATTAAATTATTGACCAGCTATTTATTTCAAATAGTCTTGTTCAGTTTACATTTTAAGAAACGTATGAAAACTGTATACATTTTCAAATTCATTTCACAAGGTTAACAAGTATACTAATACGACTCTGTTCAAGTTTGGCGTTCACATGCTTTTGTTGACATGGTCTATTTGCAATGTGAATATACTATAGATTTGAATTGGTGAATAATTTAAATAGTCAAGTGAATTGATCCACTTTACGATATATTCCATGTCTTTTGACTCATGGTTTCAGCTTACGTCTCCGTTCGAATAGAGGCGTTTCAAAGATTAGACATGAAAAATTCAGTAAGGTTTATTTATGGCCACGGAAATGTTATTTATAAGTATCGTAAAAACATACTAAGAGAAAATCCATTCGAAAGTTAAATGCCTTCAACTATTTTTGAGTAATATTTCAGACGGTAAAATGGGATTAAACTTCACCTATTAATTATCGAAAATACGTAATGACATATTAATTTCCTTTAAAGAGCCAATTAAAATGTGGTTATCGTATTTGAAGGAGATTAAACATAGCTCCGACAAGTTATGTCGATTATCGATGCGAGAAAGAATTACTAGACAGGGGGAACATTAATATCAAGTCCACAACTGAGATCGATCGATCGTGGAATAGCAGATTTACGCATTCCGCCAGAAATATAAGAATCATAGTAGTAGTGACAGAGAGTTGATCGGCGTTAGTTCAAATAACTGAAACGACTGATGCCTTACCGACGTTTACCTTCCTTAAGTCATCTTCTGCATGGGCACTAAAATACACCATACAGGTATATCACCGAAGGATGTATACTTCCAAGAAATAAAAATTGAACTGAAACAATATCAGTAACTACATAAAAACTATGGCGATATCAACAATAGTGCAATTTTGACAATCATAAAAAGTTCCTCTTTCAATGAAGAATACAACTGGTAATACCCACACATGTGAATTATAAAAATAAATCATGTTGAAAAGGCGAACATCTCCATGAAAATTGAAAAAATGAAAAATGTAATTTTTTTTGTGATATCTAACAGAAAACAACAACTTTTCCGGTACAAGCCACGCTGGACATTGAACTACATCTGATAGGAATTGTGAAAAGATCTAACTAAAAAGGAAAGATCTGAAAGCGAAAATTTGCATTTTCATTCAGTTAGTTTATTCGTTTATCCAACACATTATTAATGTCATTTTAGACAAGTAAACTATCAAATAACACACTAGTGAGTTATAATCCATAACTCACTAGTGACTTATGGATTATAAATCACTATAAACTATTAAATAATACACTAATAATAGTGTGTTATCTGATACTTTACTTGTCTAAAATGACATTAATAATAACTGGACATGTGACATGAAATTACTAATATAAATAAATTTAACAAGAGATGTATATAGACATGTATCACAGACATGTTAACAACAATTAATGAAATATATTAGGGGTAATTTTTTAAGCTTTATGTTGATTTTTAACGGGTGTTAATTTTCATGCATACTTAATATCTGGTTATGCTCTAAAAAATATATAAATGTAGTGGTATATCCGTAAGCTATATGGCATGTGTGTTCATTTTCACACATATTAACTTATCTGTTTATTCTGTAAAACTTATATAGACGTGTAAACTATATTAAATGGGTAAAAATTAACATGAAACTTACAGAATTACCACTATTATGTGTAAAGAAAACTAACCCTAGTATTGAAAAAAAAAAATTTTTTTTTGACAGCAGTAGCTGCTTCACCCTTGTTTTGAGAAGGTATATATGTCTTTTTCCTGATGAGCTTGGGAAAGCGAAATAGATTTTCGTCGACAAAAATGTATTGGAGATTACATGAGAGTAAAGCGATCCTTGCTTCAATGAAATGAACGATTTCTGTGGGTAATATTTTTGAATAACATTCTCCCTCTCTCGATTATTTATTTGAATTTTCAATGAAAATAGAGATAATTGAAAAAATTACCTATTTGAATGAAATTTTCACTTTCAGATGTTTTTCTTTTGAGTTACAGTCTCTTCACAATATCTATCAGATACAGTTTAATGTCCAGCGTGGCTTTAGCAGGGAAAGTAGTTTTTTCTGTAGATATTACAAAATAATTACATTTTTCAGTTTTGATGGAGAATGTTCACCTTTTCAGAGTTAATATATTTGCTACATTCATTGGCTAATTCGTTTAATCCACCTGTATTGAAGTTAAATTTCGAAGTAAACTGTAATGACTACCCAATTCAACGTTACGAACAAACAGAACTACATGTATTTTCATTCCCAAACAATTTCAATTTTTCGTTGAATTATCCAGTAGTTATAAATGGCCTGGAGCTTTTAAAGAATAATGCTATAAAAATTTAAATATTCTCTGCAGCACTAACTCCGGAATACAGTTATACTACCTGATGCATCGTTGCAGGTTGCCTAATCATTCACTGCTGCAGGATCGATACAATTCAGTTTCTACATCAGTGAATGAACGTATAATACGAAATTATAGAATACACTGGCGTAACTTTGGGATATGTATGAAGATTCAATAATTTTGATTAGGTCAATGTTGAAAATACCTTCACGGTGTAAGAGTAACAAAAAATATTATATTCTCATTGTGTGATACATAGACTACGTTTATCTCGACGGTCTCTATCCGCTTCAAATTCGATAGCATTGAGTCAAGTTAAACCACCCTTAAGTTTGTCGAAATATATAAGTGGATCGAGGAATCCTATGCTTCAATCCGATTGAAAAAACCTAACTTCACAGCAAATGTCGAATTTTGTAACGTAAAATTTCTTGTGTTCTGCGAATTAATTTACGAATCGTTGGTGCAAATATGCGAAACCTTAATCCTTTCTTGACATAATTTTTTGGGTTTATCACCTTCCACAATCTGAAAATGAAAAATTTTTTTAATCCAAAGAAATCTGTACAAGTGTAGAAGGGCAAATTAATTAATTTGCCCGATAAGTTACTGCGTTCACAAGACTGCTGTCTTGAAAGAAATTAATTTTTGTCAGTAACGTACCCTACACTGAATTTGCCTATCTGAAAAAATGAGATCGAATTAACAAAGAATACTTCTCTTTTTTTGAAAACTGTTGACGTTTCGGAGGCTGTATCTGCCTCCGTTATCAAAACTTCAGTTTTCTCAGCGTCTTTCTAAGAAGTATAAAAATCTGTTCCTTTTGAACTTCTGCATTCCAAACAAATATTTTCTGACTCCAAGTGCACTGTGTAATGCAATTACTTTCTTGAAATACAATTTATAATAAAAGTATATTCATTGTGCCGTTCTGTCTGAAGTGTCTCTTATGGGTGTGCTCGTCTGCAGAATTTACTGTATAATTTGGGCCAGCAATTATCGTTTAGGATGTTTATATACAACCTGTTTTCAAATTGATGGTGTATATAAGAAACCTAATGAGGCTGCTGCTCCGGTGGAAAGTGGTCATCATTATTAAAAGTGCATGTCAGTATGTTAGGCAATATTGTGGATGGTATAAAATCCATCAGTGAAGTGTAATATCTTTTTTTCGTCGAGTACCTTTGGTAGAAAGCTGATGAAGTCGTTATCTATATGGTTGGATATAAAAAATAAATTGTCTGGGATGCTTTCCTGATCATGAATAGTAGCATAGGTATGTTGAAAAGGGGAACATTTTCCATGATAATGGAAAAATTAAAAATGTGATTTATTTGTAATATCGAACAGATTCTTTCTTTTCAGTTAGAGTCTTTTCACAATAGATGTAGTTCAATATCCAGCGTGGCTTTAGCCGGAGAAGTAGTTGTTTTCTGTTAATGAATACCTCCCAAGAGGTTATCCTGAAAGATGGCAAATAGCCGCAGATGATTACACAACAGATTTTATGAATATACTATTCATATTTTCGAACAAAAATCAGAATAGGTTTGTTTGATATCTCTCTCCATCCAGCTTCTTGGCTCGTACCCTACCTTATTGGACACATTAGAGAACAGGCTACCAAAATTTATTCGACTGGCCGCTGTCTCTCAGAATTTTTAAGAATTTTTTCAAAGTTTTTAGATTTCCGATTTCTCTATCTAGCCTTCAGGGAGGAAGAGACACATTTCTGTTTAGTAAATGTTTAGACGTGCTAAGGTTTCGAGATTGTTTACGACTTATTCAAATTTAATATTTGCTTTTTTCGGGGGGCTCCGATCTCTTCCACCGACATGTTTTTTCGTAATTTTCCACGTCTATCAGAGAAACAGTAGAGTATAATTGTTTTCAATTAAATTATTCAATTGTGTCATTTTTTATTTCACTATTTTACGAATTCTTCCAATTCTTTTTTTTCACGAGATTTCGCAATTTTTTTCGAGAAGAAACTCCAACATTAAAATTTCATCTTAAGAGTTGACCAAGTCATGTTTCAGATTATTGAAAGTTTTAGAAGAAATGGAGAAATTAGAACTATTCGTGTTATTGGGTTTATTGAAATATGTAGCTCAGTGGTTGAGACTTTCGCGTTCGAAACCATTGACTGCTGGTCAGCTAGGTTCGAATCCTCAGCGACTACAGATTTTCATCTGATGGGGCGAGAAAGTGCTAGGAATCGCACGTTAAAAGGTAAGACCTCGTTAATCGTTGGCTCGCACAAGTTTCGACTTGTGAGGGCTGCCTTTCGTAAGGGGACGACAGCTGGTTGACGGAAAAAACAACAATTTTTTACTCGGTTTTAATAATATTGGTCCAAAATGGGATGAAGAAAAATATTTGGTCGGTGAGGTTGATTGAGTTAATCTATAATTTGAAAACATATCTGTAATATAATCTATTGAGTGGATTGGAAAACCGTTGTTATATGCAATTTGTTTGATGATGAAATTCTATTTGAAAATCAGAATCATCAAGAGAGATCGTGAACGGTAGAAAAATTAATGAGAAGATGACAATTTAAGATTATATTGATATTGTTATTTCCATCAACCGGCTGCCCCCTCACGAGCAACCCTCAGAAGTCTTCAAGAGACTTTTGCGAGCTTACCTTAATAAATAATTATAATCGGGGGCTTCTAGCGAAAACTTCCTACCTTGAGAAGGTTTTTGCCTTATTTGGTTTATATTCCTGGTTTTGTCTTTTCCAGGAAGCAATTAATTTTGGGTATTCAATATCCACTTTTTCTTTTATTTGAAGCATGGTACGTAGCATCAAATACTTGGACCTTAATGTAGAGGAGTTTAATGTATTTGCTCGTACCACGACGTCACTTCTACTTTTCCTCCCTATAGAGGAAAAGGACTTTTATCTCTAGGGAGAAAAATTACGACTTTCCTTCCTACAATGAGACCCGGAAATGTATACTTTGGATAGAGGCAGGCACAAAAAGTATTCAACTTCACCCTAGTTTCATTACTATCATATAATAAAGTATTTCTATATAGTCTTTTGTATCTAAGTTACATAGTATTATTGAATAAGGAAATGCAGGGTCATACCAATCCTTCAACTGATTTCAGGTAACCAATTATGTGATACGCGGGAAGACGATATTGCACCCATCCTGTGAACAAATATGCTTATTTTGATATTCTTACAACCGCTATGACGATTGAATGAGCCCATAGCTTTTCATATTCTTCACCAGCGTACTGATATTCTTGGATTGGTTTTTTCATTTAGGATACGTCTTCGTCGCTATAACAGTTCATTAAAAGGACATTAGTCGAATTCCGCAGGTTATTTTAGGAGTAATTCCAAGACGTTTGTCTTAAATGATTATTGTTTTAAATTGACACAGCTTGAAAGAAGTTATTAAAGCTTTTCAGAACAGTTATTCTGCTATTCAAGTAGCGGAACATTTTTTGACCTGTTGTTATTAAATCGAATATTTCTCGTTTATGGCAGATTTATAAGTCTTTTTTTACAACAAGATATTTAGATAATGACAGAGAAAGAAATATTTCTTGTCTGGAGACAGAATTGGACATATATTTTTTATCATGCACTAATTTAGATTTGGTCCCAGTTTATGCCTTACCTATCATTGCTAAAGGACCACTCACAAATCTTATGGAAAAAAGTCTTTGGATGAAAAACGTTGAATATTTTATACGTTGTAGCTCGAATCATTCCAAGTGAAAGTCTTTATTGGCCCAACTCGATCGTATGAATAGATTCCACGCTAAAGTGCATAAAGTCATGAATTTTCTGTATTTCTGAGAAGTTGCAGCTCAATAATGAATATTAAAATTTTATCTGCATTCACCCCAATAGTCAACACCAAAGAAATGCAATAGTGTTTACACAGGGTGATTATCATCATACTCATTGTCGGAGTAGGAATCTAAATGCATTTGCATACCATGTTAAGTTGAGTTAGACTCTGATCGATGATAATTGGATAATTGGAATCTCATAAAAAAATATGGACTAATTATGAGAAATTATAAGAATCTACGTGGAAAGTATGTGACCTACAAGTACGTAACCCTGGCACATACACTTTTTGGAAGGTTCTATGAGGATTTATAAGTAGCTGTAATTTATAAGCGTATCCAAATACATGAAATACGAGTCTGTATTAGGCAGTGGTTGTTATAAGATTCGATGAATTTGCATTTTGATTTTAGTTCGAAAATATCAATAAGACATTCAAAAAATCTGTTGAGGAATCATCTACGACTGAAAGACAAACTTTAGTCGCTATTTTCCATCGTTCAAGATGGACAAACTTTAGTCGCAGATGACTCCACAACAGATTTTATGAATGTCCTATTTATATTTTCGAACTGAAATCAAAATGCAGTGCTCATGACAGGTCTATGTCAAACAATTTATTTCAAAGTGTCACCGCAGTAGAAATATTTCCCTCATATCCATCCCTGATGTGTATGCTCCTGAAGAGCGTGTTTTATTCCAATCCTATATCAATCCTCCTGAAGATCTTGGCAAAGCGACATAGATTTTCGTCGACCAAAATGTATTGGGGATTAAATGCGAGAGAAACGAACCTTGCTTCAATGAAATGAACGATTTCTGTGAGTAATCTTTTTTAATAACATTCTCCTTATCTAATTTATTCAATGAAAACTAGAGAGAAATGAAAAAATCAGCTATCTGAATGAAAATGCGAATTTTCACTTTCAGATTCTTTCTTTTATTTTCAGTTAGAGTCTTTTCACAATATCTATCAGATGTAGTTCAATGTCCAGCGTTGCTTGTGACGGGGAAGTAGTTGTTTTCTGTTAGATTTTACAAATAAATCACATTGTTTCGATAAGAAAAGAAGGATACAAAGTATAACAGTTTGTTTTAGGTAGTTTATTCAGTATCGTATAAACAATTGGGTTCAGAATTTGATGATCCAATCTGTATTTGGAATTCCGTATTCAATCTTATGTGAATCCTATGAGATTTTATGAAATCCAACAGTAAGAACATTACGAAACCAAATGGAATATTCTAAACTGAATATTTCTGAGGCTATTACCAAAATATTTGAAAAGATTACTTTTTTTTCTTTGGTGTTTTGGCATCAACTGCTATGGTAATTAACCATTGAATAGATTATTATTATCATATTAGGCCAGAATATTTCAAAAATATTTCAGAAAGATCTCACCAGGAAAACCTATCTATTTCAAAATGACTTCGATTGCGGATGATACATTTTTTTATCATAATCGAATCAACGAGACTGAATTCATCTACTCATTATTTCTCTCGTATGTAAAATGTCTTCGCTGATAAACCGTTTCCGTTTCTTTTAGAATGAACTTACAGTCGTGAGTGAGCACAAAGCTCTAAATATCCGAATGCATGAAATTGATGTATCTCTAACCAGATACTTCTATCGTGCTTTTAACTCTACTCGAAAGATGGAGCTGTCTAGACTACATTTTATAGTGCGGGATTAGAATGGGCAAAAAGCTAGCCAGAGTAGGATATTAGTTGTGAAATACGGACGAGGAACAGATGGCATTAAAACTGTCTGCACAAATCCACTTTACCTCCTTTTCGTTTCTATTAGATATGTATAAATTACATATTTTTCAGCATTGCTGATACAAAAATATAAAATATGTAAATTATCAGTTGAAAAAGACTTTATTTCTGTACGTGCATTTGTGCATATAATAATCCATTGGATTTATTATCTTCATATGGATCGTGCCAGGAACAATATTGCAAAATATTTTTTTTTTTTAAATAATGACAATAACTTGTTACCCTGTGGCCGCTATTTCCACAGGTGTTGATGTGGGATTTAAAAAGCTTGCTCCTTTATCTGAGATTCACGCTCCAGTGCAGTGAGCAATTTTTCTTTGCCATGACCAAAGATGTAGAGTCACAGCCGCTGAGAGCGTGGACGAATGGGATGAGCTAGTGGTTTCCCATTGATGTTGAGACATCTCGGAAAAAAACGTCTGCCAATTTTCCTCGCCCACATTTTTATGAATACACCTTTCTTGATGGTCCAACCAGGCCAGTGAATATGACCAACAGGTCTATATCCTCTCGTGCTATGATGACCTGGTTATAATCACTGTCCTTGGGGCTGTAGGGCTGTGGTAGTAGTAGGGTTGTGATAGTAATCACAAAAACTTCTCTTGCGGATCTGAGGAATTGTGTTTTCTTCAAAGACGATTTCTGGAGATGAATCTGTCATGGCTTGACGGGCCCGTTCAGAACCCTTCGTTCTTTTGTGCTCAGCTTCTGATTGATAGTCATCAATGGCCTTCATTGACAACAACAAATTTAAATTTCCCTTATGTATTTGTTCCCTTTCTCATCTCTTCTTGCGTAAACAGTGACATCGGAAATGGTGAAGCTAGTAATTGAAGAAGGTCTACATTTCTTCATCCGACAGTGTATGAAACAGAGTGACTGGATCAACTGCCATCTATTTGATGCCCACATTCACAGTGCGCACAGCTGAATAAAGTGTTACAACTGAGTTTCCGTTTGAATTTGACATTTTTTTGAAAGTAATCGTCAACAACCGTCATTAGAACTGCCCTTCCAATATCTCGAGATATGTGACAGTTGACTCTTGTTCTACAAACAATTCCACTCAGAAACTATTAGGTCTATAGGGACAAAAGAAAATTAGCAAATTAGACAAGTTATAAGAACATCCATCGTATGAATAGGAAAGCCGTTAGAGGGCGATAAAGTTTAATAATTCAAAATGTCTTGTTTTGGTATTTTTCGAGAAATGTCTTGATTTATTTGATTGTGGTACGACTTAATGAAAAAATATCATCAAATCAAAAGTCGGTAATGTTTTGGTGTACAAGAAACACTAAAACTCAATAGAATAGGTAATTACAAGTAGAGTAAAGAAAATACACTAATAAAAAAATGGGAATCAAAATACTCGGATCAAAAACTATGAGTTAGATTGTGTAATGAAACAAAGCAATATAGACTGGTAACTCGTTCAAAGAGTTGCCGAACCATAATAATTAGAAAATCTTCGGAAAATCGAAAAGTCGTCGAAGAAAGTTCAAAGAAGTGAAACTGAAATTGACAAGATTTGAAAGTCAGAAATGGAGGAATGTATTCGTATGGAATATGGATGAATATCAGTTCAGATATTGTCATTACATTATTTTTATAATTTCAATCATGGAATGCCCTGTTCATTGAAATCCTAATTATATGATTGAGCATGCGCATTTGGCATCTCTTGACAGCACAGAAACAGACAAATATAAATAAACACTGTTTTTTACTTGGATATTCCATTCTTTCACCTATTATTATCCAAGCACTCTCCCTGGAAATTTTATTATTAAAATCGGGTTGACTTTTATTATATGGATGACTATAATAGCTGCTTTACATTCAAGGGTTTGATGCACCAGGGCATCTTATTCTAGTTTATTCATTGGCTGAAAAATTACATTTGCCAAAACCTACCAATAGTAAATCTTGAATAAGAAGCCCCGGGGCTTAACAGTCCTAAATGAAAAACGCCTATTGCCTAACAAATTCTATTAAGGCACCCTGATCCATTTTATTTCTCATTTTTTCCCGATCAAACAAAGATGTCTACTAGTCTAATTAAAATCCCCAAAAGTAATCATAACTTTGACGTTCGACGTTGACAGTTGACAATTACGGTCTTGCGCAACTAAATTTCTGGATAATTTTGTAAGCTGTATATTAATTTTTCACGGGTGTTAATTTTCATACATATTCAATATCTGGTTATTCTGTAAAAAATATATAAATGTAGAGGTATATCTGCAAGATATATGGCCTGTATATTCATGTTCACTCATATTAATATATCTGTTTTTTCTGTAAAAATAATTTAAACGTATAAAAACATATATTGAGTGACTAAAAATGAACATAAAGCTTACAGAATTACTATACTCATGTATGGCAAAACCTGGAAACCAATCAAAACAGGATCGTAAATATTATCAGGCTACGAGTTTTTTTCATATTAAAATGAAACATTACTTCCTCATTCAATTCAATAACGAGAAAGAATATGAAAGTAGATATTACTGCTCAAGTCAATTTGGTGCTAGGACGGTGAATACATAGCTCATACAGCAATTGCATTCCTATAAATTGTCTACCAATGTATTTATTGCATTCCATATTTAATTCTGCAAATAGGCAAGAGTTGACGGCCCAAATAGTTGAAGTGGAAGACTCATTTAATGATCCGAAGAAAAGCACAGGTTTTCAAGTTGGGTTTTCTATTTTCGATTGTACTTTGTGTGTTGGACACCCTGTATAATAATGAATATATATTTTTCATATAAATACATTGCTCTATTTCTCACTTTCAAATCTTTTCAATTTCGGAAACAAATGCATATATTTTCAGAAGAAGCAGTTTCACTTCCTTGAACATTCTTCAAGGACCTTTCGATTTTCCGAAGATTTTCTTATTATCAGCGATATTATGTTTCGGAAACTTTTTGGACGAGTTACCAGTGTGTAATATTTTCATTTGTGTTATTTTACACAATCTACCTCATTGCTTTTGATTCAAGTTTGTTGATTCCCAACTGTATTTTCCTTAGTTCATCTCCTTTACATCTCATTCACTCAATATATTGAGTTTTACTCTTCCATGTACACTTCTAAATATTACCGACTCTTGATTTGATGATATTTTTTCAATAAATCGGATCACAATCAAATGAACCATGATTTTTTCTAGAAACATTCATAACAAGACATTTCGAATTATTTGGAACATTGGTGCCCTCTAGCGACTCTCCTAATCATAGGATCTTTCTATAACTTGTCAAAATTGAATAGGACCAATTGGACCAAACAAAATATCGAATTTTGCTGGAGACCATTTTTATTGGGTTGGGCCATGTCCTTTGTGAAAGTTTTCTTTGTTTTGTTATTCTTCCCCATTTTTTCCTACCGTGATATCCCTACAATGAACGTTGTCCTGAAATAGTAATTTTTGTATCTCGACAAAAATCAGTTATTCATCACCAAGTAGCATTTCGCTCACGAGATGCAAACAAATTTTTTTCTACAAACGTCAAAAAAAATATAGTAGTATACAATTTTGTCACAATTCTAAAAGTGTTAAAAAGCTTTACTAAATTGAAAAGGGGAACATTCTCCATGAAAATTTAAAAATGAAAAATGTGACTTATTTGTAATATCTAACAGAAAACAACTACTTCCCCGGCACAAGCCACGCTGGACATTGAACTACATCTGATAGATATTGTGAAAAGACTCTAACTGAAAAGGAAAGAAAAAATCTGAAAGTGAAAATTTGCATTTTCATTCAGATAGCTGACTTTTTTAATTCTTTCTAGTTTTCCTTGAACAAATCATTAAATAAATTAGATGAGGAGAATGTTATTAAAAAAAAAAAAAAATAACACTCACAGAAATCGTTCATTTCATTGAAGCAAGGTTCGCTTCTCTCGCATTTAATCCCCAATACATTTTGGTCGACAAAAATCTATTTCTTCGACAGTTATTATATTATCAAAATAGAATGAAGCTTTCTCGGTTATAAAAGACAACCGAGTTCAACAACAAACACGCGAGTACAAAAAAATACTTAAGGAAAGTGTATCATACAAAGTTTTTTCTTCGACAGTTATTATATTGCCAAATTGTAAATTATTGTGGAACATTCAGAAATAAATGATTTCTTGGATTTTCCCTTGATTGAGGACCATACAGTCAGAAATAAATGATTTCTTTGAATTTTTGCTTGATAGATCAGAATATGAAAATACCATATAGTTTAGATGCAGTGTGCGAAATAGGTATTTCGCACAATACTTCGCGCACGGTGTCATGGTAACGATTAAAAATGAAAAAAAGTGTCACTTCGCATATTGTTGTCAATGCACGAACCTTGTCATTTTCCGACGTTTGTAGAAAATAGCTATTTATGATACAAGTTCGAAAAGTAGGACTTTTTTGTATGGTCGTGAAGTTTGTTGAGTGAGGCGCAGCCGAGTTCAACAACAAACACGCGAGTACAAAAAAATACTTTACGAAAGTGTATCATACAAAGTTTTTTCTTCGACAGTTATTATATTGCCAAATTGTAGCAATTGTAACACTAATTTGAATGTTTAATGTTATGAATTATCGTGGTATTATCAAATATGACGTCCCAGTTATATTTGACGCAAAATTCTGTATTTTTCGAAAATGCATAAATTTATGATAACTGTGTAAAAATTTACTTTACGCACTGTTGATGATTTTACACACAGGTGATTTTTTTAAAGTGTCACTTTACGCACTGTCAACAGTGCGTGAAAATTTAGTTTACGCATTGTAGTAGACATTTTTTTTTATTCTCTATTGACTTTCAATAAACTTATCGAAAATTGTAGTCAGTTTCTACCTGTTCAGTTTAACATATTTAGTTGTAGTTTTAAAGGTCCTTTCCTACTATCTTACGAGCTATCTCATATCAATGAATAAAATAACGAACTTACCACACACCGCACTCAAAATAGAATGAAGCTTTCTCGGTTATAAAAGACAACCGAATTCATGAAGAAGGATGCAAGTGTCTTCCATGTGTGGCATGGATAATTACTCATCTTTTTTCTACAAAAGACTGACGGTACTATGAAAGTAATGTGAATGAACGGAACATTCAATCTTAAGTTATTTGTAAAAGAATAATTTTTTGTTACTTTTTATGAGTGACTTAGACTTAGTGGTATGTAGGTTTCGACTGAATCGTTTCAATTGTCCTGTAACCATCGATAACAAATATGCCTGCACACTGACTGAAAGCTGGAAATATCTTACCAAGAAACGAATTATTGGATCAATGTAGCTGATACTGGATTAGAACCCATGTTAACTTTTATAATGAAACTTTAGAGATTCTCACAATTTTTGGTTTTCAAAACCGCGGCATATGTTTCGTCATGCAATGGCTCCTTCAAGCAAAAAAATAATATTTATCTCATTAAATTTAATAACATTTTATAACACTACTGATTAAAGAAGCTATTGTATGGCAAAACATATGTCGCAGTTTTGTAAAAAAAAACAAAAATTGTGAAAGTCAACATTTAAGTTTTATTATGAACGTTAAAGAAATCAATTTTCCCCACACAATCAAACTTTAGGAAATAGGCTAAAAACTATATAGATGATGATGAAAATCATCAACTACTTTTTAACGAGGTTTGTTTATACTATTTTTTCGCATTTTATGTTATTAATTATGAACAAATAATCATAGATACGAAAGTAACCTGACTTGGTTTGTTTATTTCCAATATCAGGCCTGCTGAATTAAAAGACACAAGATTTTTTTTCAAATACGCAAAACGTAAATCCATAAAGCAATTTGTTGGAATCCATAAATTTGGTAAAATACCTCAAGAAATAGCTGTCGATTTAAAGTTGCCGAATGCTAAGGAATATACGGGACACCGCCTCCGCAGAAGTTCTGCCACTTTACTTGTGAATGCAGGAGGTGACATAACAATGTTGAAACGACATGGTGGGTGGAAATCCTCAACTATAGCAGAAGGGTACATTGAAGATTCAATGGCAAGTAAAACCAGCATTTGTGAAAAAATTTGACAAATATAGGAAATACTCATGAGACGAATCAAACTGGTAATAATTAATGTAGAGAGAACGATATCTGAGGAAAGAAAAGGTGGCCTATTCGTTCAAAATTGTAGTAATTTTACCATCAATGTTAATAACAACTAAACATATGTTTTTTAAATTCTTGTTAAAAGTGTTATGTAATAATTGCTAATAAATGTTTACGTCAAACGTTTTATTCCCATCGAGTATAATCACTTTGCTGCCTAGGCAGGAAAAGTAATACTTTGCTGATTGATATGTGTCAGCAAAATTAATATTTGCTGCCAATCGGAGAAAAACAATTTTCTATCAAATTATGTTTTATTGACAGTGGCGTTACTATGCATTAAAGTGACAGTTCTATGTGGTATACAGTATCAGAAAGTTTTCATCTTGCATGGGTATGGTGGTTTTATGAGAGCGTAAAGAATAGCTTGCTATATGTTGAGAGTGCATTACAATTTCTCTCTACTCGCTCGAGGAAATGATATCGACCTGCACTTGCCACGTAGTACATTAATGCGGCGGGTGGGGTAACAGGAGAGGCGCACAATGGTGCGTCTCTCTGATTTATGTGGTATTATCATATTATTGCGTTCCTTGTTGCTCGCGTATATTTCTGTCCATACCCCAGATGAAAAGTTTCCGATACTGCATAAAATGCCACTTTATTGAAAGATTTTGAATTCAAGAAAATAGCACATATCATTAAAATGCGAAAAAAGTAGTTTCAGAAAGTATCGAATATTGTTTAAGAAGTCGATTCTTCTGTACAGCAAGTATCGCGAAGTGTTAAAAAAATTAAAACCAAATAGAATTTCAACAGATATTCTGAAAACTCACATACGTTTCATTTTACCTGATGGAAAGTGCACATGCTCAACTCTAAAACTCCCGATATTGCGAAATGTGAATATCAGGCAGCAGAAGGAATTTTATTGCTCTCCTAAATTATTTCGTTCCTATTGTGAACTTGAAAAGATTTTTCCTTTATAGCAGTTATAAAATATAGATATAAACATTCCTTATTGATGCAGGATTATTCATGAGACGTAGGTACGTATTTCGAAGTAAAGTTCTGATGAACATGCAGAGATTTAAAACAGGGTTTGACAAAAATATTTCGCTTCATGTTCTACGTTTTGAATTTCATATTCAGTATATCCATGAAGTAACCACCCGTTAATATTTGAAAAGTTGAGAAGCAAATCAGATTCAATGTTTGCCAATGATTTTCTGGCACACGAAGAGATGATTCTGAGATTCATTTAAATATTTCGAAATTTGTCTGGCGTAATATTTCTTATATGTTCCTCTAATTTGATGAACGTTTTTGGAGCAGTTCTATAGACTAGAAATTTGAGATATTCGTTAAGAAAAATCTAAAGGCTTTAAATCAGGCAAGTGAGCTGGCCATTCCAAAGGAACACCTAACCTAACCTAACCTAACCTAATCTAACCTAATCTAACGATCCATATTTCCGGAAATTATTCATTCAAGTCAGTTACTGGATGGCCTGAAAAAATATGGAGGTGCTCCGTCTTATCGAAAATGAATATTTGCTATGTTATTTCTAGCCTCCTGAATTGATTTTATGAACTTTTAGCATTCTTAAAAAATTTTTCTCAATAAATATGGACCAGTAATACGGTTGCCCAATATGCCATCTCAAACATTAACTTTTTGGATATACTGAATGTGTGCTTGCCTGAACTCATGAAGAACCTCAGTGCTCCTATAACGGTGATTATGTCTATTTCCAAAAAAATTTAGCAAATATTGATCACATGAATACTATTTTGATGAAGTTTCTCATTCATCAGGTCACTGATCTGAATTCTGCGATCAGGATCGTCTTCATTTTATAAGTTTGTAGTGTATTTTTTCAGTATTTTATGTATTGTCGAACATGGCATATGATTTTGATCCGCTAGTTCAGTAGTGTATTGTTGATGGTTTTCTTGAAGATCAATCAAGATTTCAATTTGGTTGTTTTGCGAGACATATGGTCGTCCACTTTTTTTATATAACTCAAATTCCCAGTTCATCGTTCAAATTTCCCATTGCGTCTTGTTACAAAGCATTGAATGATCGAACAGCTTCGTGATCATCGGTCTGCTACGGAAAAATGTTTTTTCCTAGAGGTCCCCAATGTCAAGATTTGGTGAAATATAGTGCAAGATTGAAATAACAACTATAACTTTAGAAGAAAATTTTTCTCATTTCTACATTCACACAGGTACCCAAAGATCTGTTTTTAAATAATAAAACTAATGTTCCTGAATGAATAAATTCCTCCATTTGACCTGTTCTACCACCATAAGAACTAATTTATTACCCTGAGTACATGTCCTAATCTTATCATGATCTTGTGCTCAATTTGCTTTGTGATCTGTATCTGTTGAAGAAGGACAACTGAGAAGATTTGATGATTTTACTAGAGCTCGTTACTATTCGAAAGGATCCTCATATGTACTGGCATTTCGTTTTGGATGAATATTTCCGTCTGAAATTTTGCTATCATATGGAGAATTGGAAGACATTTTAACTGGGTTATCACCCGGCCCCCAATTCCATTTAACGACGCCATTTTGAAAGATAAAATTTTAAATATTATTAGTGCAGCGTATGAACTACCATTTGACAAAAAATAACAATTTATTAAAAAGTTGATAGGGGGTTCACTTTAACTTTATAACAGTTTTAATATTAGGTATGTATTGTATTTTTTTTTTTGATATATATTTTTGTTTAAAATTGAGGTATAGTTGGTATATAGGGATTTGATAGACGTTTCGAATGAGGTATTACACACTCCCCATAATGGCTTTGGTGTAATCTTCCAAAATGGACGCGGTTCAAAACAAAATTACCAAACGCAATATTTTTTGTAGGTACTGGCAAAAAGTTTTCCTGGAAACGACACATTTGGTAGTATGAGATGAAGAACCATATTATTGGTACCTGTGCCTGTGGCTGCTGCCCTTTGGACTAAATTATTCAATATTTAATATGTTTCTGACGTCAAGTTTTCAAACAATGAAGACGTATCACTCGTTCATCTTTGAGAAAAATAAAATATTTTTTGTCTTTCAATTTCAATTGAGTTGGTGGCTCAGAAGGAAAATTTTCCTCCTCCTCTTATTTTCGATGTTATTTAACAGCAAAAATTGAAACACTTTTTAAATAATGTAGGCTCTTCCACCCGTATCTGAGGAAATAATCAATTTCATTCGATTCAGAAAAGGCGGTGAAGAAACCTAGTATCCCAATTTCTATTGCTTTATTGTCGACCCAAGGGTTATCTTTACTGAAGAAAAAAGAGTCAACGTCACTTACAGTTCTAAGTAGACTGATGACAGTCCTGTATGAGTTAGCCACCGTTTATTTAATAAATTGGTTAGAAAATAAAAAAGTTATGTTTTCTAGTTAAGTTTTATAGTTCTGAAATGGAATAAAACCAGTAGCGTTTTTTTTAAGTAAATGAAAATCACTTCACAAGTTATTAGTCACTAATAAAATTACAGAAAATTGAATTCCTGTTTCTTTCACCAATGGAAGTCCAGGAAAACCTCACTCTTCAACAAAAACAAATTTCAGCTTGCGATCCCGTGAATAAACGTAGCATGCTCATCCCTCTTAGGTTATTAGGGTTGCTCGTAAGAAGGCGGCTGATTGAGGAACAAATAAATATTTTAAGGAACTGAAAAACAAATCCCAAGAACAGCGCTTCACTGTGTAAATAATGTATGAAGGATTCATTTCTAAACAGCATATCAGATCTCAACGTCAATTCCTCACAATCATTGAATGAATAATCTAACGGGAATATCAACATTTGCATCCTCATTCGAAACCATAGTATTCAGTTATGGATGAAATACTGATTTCTAGTGAGCATATTGACTTGACTAGTGTGTAAAATGCAATTTATTCCTATTGTTCAAGAGCCTATAATAGTTCACAATTTATGTACATGGTACGTCTGGTTTACCAAATTTATTGAAAACACACTATAAGATATTTTGAAATACCAGTTTTCTCCGATGGAAAGTATGAGTACGGATTTTAAATACAACTAATTAAGAATTCAGTTAGCAGCGTAGAAGCCAGATATTCAAGCTGTTCTACTGGTAGTGAATAATGTAATATGTCGAAAACAGGTTCCTGTTGGCAGTTTCCAATGAAAAAAACACTAGTCAACCTCAGTTATATTTTATTTCGTATTCAAATAAAACCATCTTGAGTAATTTTTAGAAATCTTCACGGTATGAAACACTCAATTTTGTTGCACATGTAACGTTTATATATATACAGGGTGTCCCAGAATAAAGGGGACAAACTCCGAGAGTAGAATCCTCACTTCATTTCAAGGCTGAAAGTTCCAATAAACATATACCCTGAAATGAGTATTAACCGAGTTACAGGGTGTTAAAAGTGACACAAAAAAATATATTTTTCAGAATAACTCCATAACGGCTTAACTTTTCGTAATGGAATTTGGTATGTCACTTAATAGCACTCAGTTTCATATTTCAAGGCAAATCATGTGTTTGTAATTCTAAACAGGGGCGTACGGCAGGTGGGTACCCCTATTCGCCCCTCCCCAACTTTCACTGGATTAATATCGATTTCATCTTCTTTTTCTTAGTCCCCAATATTTCCTATACAAAAAAGTAATACGTTTTGTTTCACAAATATCAACGGTTTTCGAGATATTCGAAGTTGAATAAGTGGGTGCGTATGTGATACGGATACTCAATAGTGATTATTTTGTTATTGGCTATGTAAGTTTTAAATATCGGGAAATTTTTGTGAACAAAATCCCTCGTAAATGCCAACAATTTTCGAAATATTTGAATTTATAGTCATTACAAGGTATGAACTATGTTGGTTATAATGTTATAAATAGTTACCTTCACATTCCTTTCAAAAATAGTGAAGATTTTGATACGTACGCACTTATTCAACTTCAAATATCTCGAACCGTTGATATTTGTGAAACAAAACGTATTCCTGAGTTCGGCTCTGGACGTATAAGTGATACACACTATTAGTTCAGCTCCATATAATCGCAGTTAAAAGTTACTACCGAAAAATAATTGATTTTTGAAATTTGTATCATCAGAGAGGTGAAACACTACACAATCCACACTCAACAAGCAGTAAGTGGAAACTTTGTTTACAGCAATTAATAATTGGTAAATTCTGCATGCTATCAATTCTAAACGAAGAAAAAGGATAGGTTCTGAAAATAAAAACCGTTTCAAGTGAGCGGTCTTATCGCTGAAATAAATGGAGACAGGACCGTATTCAGCACCACTTGAATTTCGCCGGGATTCCTAACAATGTTTACCTCAAACCAGGGGGCTTCTGACTACAGGAACCCCCAAAGCTCCCACCAATCGCAACATCCACAGACAGATAATCTAAATCAAAATATGTCGAAGAAGCAATACTCCGCAGTATTAAACCAACCAGCCGCTACAACCTTTCCGGGAAAAAACCAAGCCATAATATTCAATGCAATCAATGAAACAAAAATACAGGAATACATTCTAGCTATTGGTTCACTGATCGGCCCAAAAAATGTAATTTTCGGCTCAAGAATTTCCAATAACAGAGTGTGCATTTATCTATCAAGTCCAGAAATTGTCGATGTGTTTTTGAACGAACATGGTCATATCATTGTCAATAATGAAATTCTGAGAGCACGAAAGTTGATAACTCCTTCCGAAAGACTGGTTATGTCCAATGTCAGCCCAACAATACCTCACTCTATATTAGAAAATAAGTTACAAGAAATAGGATTAAAGCTGATGTCCCAAACAACATTCCTTCGAATGAATATACCAGATCCCCAATACTCCCATATCCTTAGTTTTCGCCGACAAGTTTATGTAGCACCTACAGAACACATCACATTCCCGGATTCAATACTGGTAACACATGATAATACCCAGTATCGCATATTCCTGTCAACAGACACACTTACATGTCACAGATGCAAACAATCAGGACACATAGCATCGCAATGCCTAACGGCTCCAACAGAATCACGCCCACAAGAAGAAAACCTAACTATTCCAAGTCAAGATGTCGTAGAACCTAAGGAAAAAGAAGATCCCAAGTCACATAGCAGTGGCTCAACTACTGAAACCGAAACAATAACACAACCCAACAAAAGAACTATAACAGAAATCCAAACACCCCCACCAAACAATGGAGACGACGACCAATCATTGTTTGATAAATTCCGAAAACCCGAAGATGCTAACACCAAGAAACCTAGATCAAGCGAAAATATGTCACCCATGGAGAAACTAATGATTCCGGCTAAACAATATATTGAGGAAAATAGGGATTCTATGGTACTCACATACCAAGAACTGACCGACTTTCTGGAGAATGTACAAGGATCTAGTGACCCTCTGAGTGTATCTAAACAATACACAATTGACACATATGCACTTATCAATATGTTGACCAAGGTTTACCCGTACTTCACAGAAAGAAATATAAAAGCGAGATGCACAAAGCTGAAAAAACGATTGATGAAACAACTACTCGTGATGCAAAATCCCCCATTGACCGCTCTTTCGGACACTGACAGTGATATCTCATCCCAAGATACTTTCTGAATCGTTTTCTATAGTTCTCCATTTTTTTTTTATCCTCTCTTTCTCGAGGACATGTTCATGTTACAATGGAATCTAAATGGATTCCACACACAACTAGAAATGTTGAAATTACTACTGTCAGAATATCAACCAAATATAATATGCCTTCAAGAAACTCACTTCAAGGGACAATATGCCCACAATCTGAGAAACTACACTTCGTTCCATAAAAATAGAATGGAACAAAACAGGGCCAGTGGAGGCGTTGCCACATATGTACATAACTCTATTGACGCAAAAGAAATCATAATTGATACAACGCTTGAAGCAAACGCCATAGAAATAAGTTACCCGGAGAAAATGTACATTTGTAATATCTATATTCCACCAAACAGGGACATTGATTACACTGAGCTGGATGATCTCATTCGACAACTCCCAAAACCCAGAATGATTGTCGGAGATTTAAATTGCCACAATGTGATATGGGGATGCGACATAACAAATGTAAAAGGTAGAATCTTAGAGCAAATCCTGGAAGACCATCATCTGGTGATCTTGAATAATGGAGAAACAACCCGATTTAATGTTAGAGGAACTTCAAGCGTAATAGATTTGAGTATGTGCGAACCATCACTGAAATTAAAACTCTCCCTCGAGGTCCTAGATGATCTTTATGGAAGCGATCACTACCCTATAAAAATAAATAAAGAAAAAACCAAAGAAACTTCGAAGCCTCTCCCAAAGTGGAATATCAAGAAAGCCAACTGGAACTTATTTGAAAATGAAATACAATCAAAGGTATCACAATTACAAATGTACGAGGATGTGAATGAATCAGTAACAATATTCACAAAAACAATAATTAATGCAGCCGAAGTAGCAATTGGAAAAACAAAAACCATGAGGCGCAAAATCCCTGTGCCGTGGTGGAACGCAGAATGTGAGAGTACAACCAGAGCGTCCAAGAAAGCATTCAATAAATGCAAACGACATAGAGCAGTAGAAAACTTGGTAGCATTCAAAGAACAGAGAGCTAAAGCGAGATGGACAATGAAAAATAGCAGAAAAGAGTCTTGGAAGAAATACGTTTCAACCATAAATTGTGCAACCCCAATGAATGAGGTCTGGAAGAAAATTCAACGGATAAAGGGCGGGAATACAAAAATGGGCATACATCATATTATACATCAGGACGAAGAAATATCCAACAAAGAAGAGATATCCAACATATTTGCAAATACCTACCAAGAATATGCAAGCAACCAAAATCATACGAAAGAATTTCAAATACTAAAAACCAGAGAGGAAGACGAACCCATTGAAATAGTAATAAACGAAAATGAGCCCATGAACGTCCCAATCACCATGGAAGAATTCGACGATGCACTCCAAACATTCAAAAACTCAAGCCCAGGACCAGATGACGTACTTATTATTTTTATTCAGAACTTACCACTCAATGCAAAGACTCATTTATTACAAATTTTCAATCGAATATACCTAGAGAACCACTTTCCGACAGTTTGGACTCAAGCGATTATAATACCAATACTGAAGCCACAAAATTCTAAATCAAGATTAGAATCATATCGCCCAATTTCCTTAACATGCTCGATGTGCAAACTACTAGAGAAAATAATAAACAGAAGACTCACGTGGTATTTAGAAAGGAATGAAATACTCACGCCCAAACAAAGTGGATTCAGAAAACAACGTTCAACAGTGGACAATTTAGTAGATATTGAAAGTTATATAAATGAAGGGTTTGCCAATAAACAAACGAGCATTGCCACTTTTTTCGATATAAGCAAAGCATATGATACGGTATGGAGACGATATATAATCAAGAAGCTAGAGCTCTGGGGCATTAATGGACACATGTTGCAGTTCATCCACAATTTTTTGAACGAAAGATCATTTCAAGTAAGAGCCAATGGAATACTATCAGAAACATACACTCAAGATAATGGAACACCACAAGGATCAGTTCTCAGCCCCACATTGTTCTTAGTAGCAATAAACGACATTGTACTAAATATACACACCCCAGTACAGGCAAGGCTCTACGCAGATGATTTAGTTATATACACTAGAGGCAAGAACTTCAACATTATGCAACGAAACATACAGCAAGCTATAAACAACATCGAGAACTGGCTCCAAAATACAGGTTGGAAACTTAATGCCCAAAAAACGAAATGTATTCACTTTTCAAGGAAATTAGACCCACCCGCCCCCGTACTCAGAATTGATGATGGCAACATACAATCAGTGAGGGAAATAAAATATCTGGGTATGACATTGGACCAGAAACTCAGCTGGGAAAAACACATAAAGCATCTGAGAACATCCAGCCAAAATGGAATCAATATGATGAAATTATTAAGCAATCATCATTGGGGCTCAGATAGTAAAACACTGTTAACCTTGTACAAAGCACTCATCAGATCTCGAATAGATTATGGATCCATAGTTTACGCATCTGCCAGAAAATCTGTACTCAGGACATTAGATGCGGTTCACAATTCAGCAATTAGATTAAGTCTAGGAGCATATCGAACGAGTCCGGTTGAAAGCCTGCACAGCGAATCTGGTGAACCTCCTCTATCCTTGAGAAGACAATACCTCAGCCTGTCTTATGCAGTCAGTATACTATCTAACACAAAGAACCCAGTACATCAAAACGTTCATGCTCACCGATTCCAGAACATATATCAGAACAAACCACGAAGCACACCACCATTTTATGAAAGATTCAATAGATACAAACAGGACCTCGAAATTACCTTCCCACAAGTATATCCTAAAAACAATTCCAATATCCCACCTTGGTTGATCAAAATTCCTCAGATAAATACGAACCTATCATACTTCAGCAAATACGAAACTCCTTCAAAAATAATCCTTAATAATTTTAACCAAATATTATTCGAACATCCAAACTATACCCAGATTTACACGGACGCATCCAAATCTGAAGACAGAGTATCTGCAGCAATTGTAACACCTAATCTAAATAGTGGCTTCAGACTACCGGAACAGAGTACAGTGTATACGGGAGAGACATACGGCATTCTCCAAGCGGTTTTGTACAGTGAAAGGCAAGCACTAAGTAAAGCCTTGATTATTAGTGACTCCTTAAGTGCAATCAACAGTCTACGATCAGTATATTCGAATAATCCACTAACAATAATTCTTAAAGAAACGATACATAAACTGTCACAGGAGAATCAAGTGGTAAAACTATTGTGGGTACCCTCACACATCGGAATACAGGGTAATGAAAAAGCTGACAAGATAGCCCGAGGAGCCCTCAATGACCAAAATATAGAACAGGAAACAACAACAACACACATAGACTTGAAATCTTACGTAAAGAAAGGAATTAGAGACCATTGGCAAAATGTATGGCAACGAAGTGGATCCAAATTAGCAGAAGTTAAAAGGTCTGTCACCCCTTGGAAAAACAACCCAACCCAACGAAGGGAACAAATAATACTGTCACGTTTACGAATAGGACATACCAGGTATACACATGAACACCTATTGAAAGGACAAGAAAAAGACATATGCGATACGTGCCAAGTTCAAGTGTCGGTAAAACATGTGCTAGTGGAGTGTCCCAAATTCAGGAATAAAAGACAGGAACATTGCCTCAGTCATACTTTGGAGCAAATGCTGGGTGAAAACAGTAACGTTAAAAATATTATAGCATTCTTAACAGACATTGGTATTATCAATGAAATTTAGCAAGTAGTGAAATGTATAACACCAAATTGTTCTACTACATTGTCATGTTGCTAATAACCCTGCGTGGTTGATGCAACAATTAATTTGAAATAAAAAAAAAAAAAAAAAAAACGTATTCCTTTTCTGTATAAGAAATATTGGGGATTAAGAAAACGACGACGAAATCGATATTAATCCAGTGGCGAGAAAGTTGGGGAGGGGCGAGTCTACCTGCTGTACGCCCCTGTTTAGAGTTACAAACACATGATTTGCCTTGAAATATGAAACTGGTTGCTGTTAAGTGACATACCAAATTTCATTGAGAAAAGTTAAGCCGTTATGGAGTAATTCTGGAAAATATATTTTTTTGTGTTACTTTCAACACCCTGTAACTCGTTTAATACTCATTTGAGTATATGTTTATTTGAACTTTCAGCCTTAAAATGAAGTGAGGATTCTACCCTCGGAGTTTGTCCCCTTTATTCTTTATTTTGGGACACCCTGTATAATGCAATTCTATGTGAAGAGAAACAGTTTATTGACTTGTTATGTAACAATACATTACACTACCTGTTTACAGTGAACATATAATCGGTTGAAAAATGTATGTTATAAGAGTGCTCCCATCTTAAATGGGTCCCACTGCATATTCAGTTGAATTCAAAACTCAAAACTCAAGCATGTTTTTTCTCACATTACTCATCGTCACTACCATTTCCTCCAAAATTTCTTACATGGTAATATATGAGCCAAAGATCTATCTTCAAGTGATTGTTTTCTATCATACATATGACACGTGTTGAATTGATGACTTTATCAATGAATTTGTTAAATGAGGGAATATTTATCATCTGATATATCGTTTGGGACGTCTTCAAGTTCTTCATACAGCCATTTCTAATGGGTGAAGAAATGTTCAATTAAAATATTGTGATGATCCCTCACAGACTGCGCTGGTTTGTTGGAAGGCGAAACAAATAAATCAATGTTAAAATAGCTTCAAGCTTCAGTGATTTATTATGTTTATTTTTCCTTTTGTATTACGTCTTGTAAAAATGATTTGGAAAATTCGGAAAATAAACATTATTATTATTATTATTAATTATTATTATTATTATTATTATTATTATTATTATTATTATTATTATTATTATTATTATTATTATTATTATTATTATTATTATTATTATTATTATTATTATTATTATTATTATTATTATTATTATTATTATTATTATTATTATTATTATTATTATTATTATTATAAAATATTGACTGAAAAACTAACCAATTATTCAAATCTCCAATTATCAGGAGTAATGCCACGAGTTATTGAATTTTCGCGATAAGTCTGTCGATTTATTTCTGAACGAAACTGAATTGCTTCGTGAAAACACCACGAGTCCGCAGGACCAACACCAAAACTACGTCACTTTCACTCGACCCGCGTTTCGCCAACAAAGTTACCATCCTCAAGAGAAATAAGCCTACTACCACAGTACCATTGTATGCTTATAGCTTTTGAGGGTGCTAAACTTTGTTCGAGTAAAAGTGACGTAGTTTTGGTGTTTTGGGTAGCTTCTATTTCTTGAATTATATTTTTATTTGTTTCTTTGATTTTCATAGTTGGTGAACTAACAAAGTTTCTATAGTTATGCTCTCTCAAGTGAGTAAATTATTCTACGATTAGATATGAGTGTGGAGATTACTGGATATAAAAAGAAATATCGGAAAGAACTTATAAATATAGTATAGAGAGTGGAAGTTGTTAATTTTTTTATATACTGGTTCACGAAATGAAAAATCCGTGAGAGCCAAGCGGAAGTAAAGAGAAATTGGTGTTCTTCTTGAATTTCTGCAGACCTTATGCCTGAAGAGTCACCTCTCGAGTCAGTGCGATTCCAAGCTTTCTATAGACTAGAAATTTGAGATATTCGTTAAGAAAAATCTAAAGGCTTTAAATCAGGCAAGTGAGCTGGCCATTCAAAAGGAACACCTAACCTAACCTAACCTAACCTAACCTAACCTAACCTAACCTAACCTAATCTAACCTAATCTAATCTAACCTAATCTAACGATCCATATTTCCGGAAATTATTCATTCAAGTCAGTTACTGGATGGCCTGAAAAAATATGGAGGTGCTCCGTCTTATCGAAAATGAATATTTGCTATGTTATTTCTAGCCTCCTGAATTGATTTTATGAACTTTTAGCATTCTTAAATGAAAAATCCGTGAGAGCCAAGCGGAAGTAAAGAGAAATTGGTGTTCTTCTTGAATTTCTGCAGACCTTATGCCTGAAGAGTCACCTCTCGAGTCAGTGCGATTCCAAGCTTTGCCGTTTGTTCCAAATCATGCCGAGATATTCGGCATGATTTGGAAGTGAGGACGAATGGATATAAAGCCTGAGCTTGACAGGCCAGTCTCGATGGCACCGCAAACGGTGAACGATTTTTGGTATTTCAAAAGATGAAGAATAGCTATAGATCAGGGACGGATCACCCACCTTCCTGAAGTGTTCCAAATATAATAGATACTTTTTGATTTTAGTTCGAAAATATGAATAGGAAATTCATATTTTCGAACTAAAATCAAAATCCTCATGACAGGTCTGTCAAAAAATAATTTTCAAAGTGTCACCGCAAAAGAAATGTTTCTCTCATATCCATCCCTGATGTGTATGCTTCTGAAGAGCCTGTTTTATTCCAATCATATATCAATCCTCCTGAAGAGCTTGGCAAAGCGAAATAGATTTTCGTCGACCAAAATGTATTGGGGATTAAATGCGAGAGAAACGAACCTTGCTTCAATGAAATGAACGATTTCTGTGAGTGATATTTTTTTAATAACATTCTCCTTATCTAATTTATTACTATAACTATCTGCTATCTGAATGAAAATGCAAATTTTCACTTTCACATTTTTTCTTTCTTTTTCAGTTAGAGTCTTTTCACAATATCTATCAGATGTAGTTCAATGTCCAGCGTGGCTTGTGCCGGGGAAGTAGTTGTTTTCTGTTAGATATTACAAATAAATCACATTTTTCATTTTTCAATTTTCATGAAGAATGTTACCCTTTTCAATAATAGATACTGTTGCGTCTTCGGGTTCAAAAATAAGTGTACACTGGTATGAACTCGCCTTTATTAATCAAACTTCACTTGACAACACTGTAATTCAAGTCACTATCAAAATACTTGTATCCAAGGTAACTCAAAGTAACTTCCTAACTAACTTCCTTCATCTCACAAATGCATTGCTTTTATATACAAATAAAGTTCTAGAAAACTTAAGAAATCAATAGAACACAAATAGAATGTTCGACGATTGATCCAGAACAAAAGTTAGTGCTTCTAGATTTTTCCATCTAATTCATCGAACGATCTCGAACAATTCGAGAAGTCTTTATCAAATTTCAGGTCTGTAACAATACTATTCGAACGAAACCGAGTTCCACCATAACTCACATTATTAAAATGTTGTACAAATCTCAGGAAAATGTTAAATACTTTCCCATCGTATATCTATCTCCTCGAAACCAGGAAGCTGGAATGACCTCTGAGCTAACTAGTTTTTAATCAACCAAATTACCTTATTTACTTTTGAATTGAACTGACAAACTACATATACAAACCATTTTATTTCATTTTGACTTTTGTTCGAAAATATGAATAGGATATATAAAATCTGGAATAATCTGCGGCTGAAAGACAAACTTCAGTCGCTATTTTCCATCGTTCAAGACAACCTCTTGGGAGGTATTCATATTGAAAAGGGGAACATTCTCCATGAACATTCAAAAGTAAAAAATGTTATTTTTTTGTTATATCTGACAGAAAACGACTACTTTCCCTGCTAAAGTCACGCTGAGCATTGAACTATATCTGATAGATATTAATTGTGAAAATACTGAAAAGAGAAAATATGAAAGTGAAAATTCGCATTTTCATTCAGATAGTTGATTTTTTAATTATCTCTAGTTTCCATCAATTCCATCCTTGATGTGAATAATTGCTTCTGAAGAGCCTGCTTTCCAATACTTTCAATCTCCCTGCATGATGAGCTTGGCAAAGCGATATAGATTTTCGTCGACACAAATGTGTTGGGGATTAAATGCGAGGGAGGCGAACCTTGCTTCAATGAAGTGAAAGATTTCTATAAGTGAGATTTTTTAATTGCATTCTTCCTATCTGATTTATTCAATGAATTTTCAATGAAAACTAGAGATAATTGAAAAAATCAACTATCTGAATGAAAATGCGAATTTTAACTTTCAGATTTTTTCTTTTCAGTTAGAGACTTTTCAGAATATCTATCAGATGTAGTTCAATGTCCAGCGTGGCTTTAGCCGAAGAAGTAGTTGTTTTCTGTTAGATATTACAAAAAAAAAACAATATGAACAGGATATAGAATTTACTGGCTTTCACATATGGACTAAACAAATTATTTGCCTATAACTATTTTCAATAGATTCTGCAAGAACGTTTTTTAAACAGATAAGTGAGCGAGTTTGTGCGCGAAGAATCACCGGCGAGACGAAAGGCTGTATTTTGGACATAGCCTAAAAGTTTCATTGTGTGTTTTCTCAAATAATTTTCCGAATGAAAGCCTTCTATCGATGGTATAATTGATTACCGAGATGGATAACTTCATTGGTATGAATACCCCTAAAATAAAAATAGAAATTTGTGGATTTTGTTCGCATTAATTTCTATAAAGTAATTGAATCCCAGTTTAAAATTTTTCATTCACCTCATTTCTCTGTTCTTTTCTGGTTTCACGGGCAGGTATCGAAACTTTGGAAGAGAATGCGGTATAAAAAGTACTGTCTTCTGCAAAGATATGCACTTGACACGAGGTAGCTCCCAACAAATCTTTGATGTGAAGATAAACAGTAATGGTGCTAAAATAGATACTTGTGGAACACCAGCATCAATAGGTATTGTCGGAGAGAAAGCTAGATAGCAGAAAACACAACTAGGTGAAGGTGCAAACAATAAACTGGAAGCTTGGCAATGGTATGTGGTGTCGAACGTCCGGGATACATCTGAAACAACGTCTGAAGTTTCACCATATTCTACGATAGTTTGCAGCCATATATTATAAATAATGAATTCATTCAGGGTACCGAGTGGAAACAGGGGCAATGCTGCCTGTGCTCCGGTACCTCCATCTGACCTTCGGCGTTTTCCTGGACTTTCTCATGAGACTTTAAAAATAGCACATTTTGAACGATCCCCTTTTCCATAAACATATTGTGTTCTGATGACATATTAGTAGGTTTCGAAAGTTCAAAAAAGAATTTAAATTTCCCAAGTAGCCTGCATGATAGAATCAAATTGACCGTAGAAATAGAAGAGAATAACAGGAGAAATTTTTTAGATCTCACAATTTTCAGAAACCATAACCAATTTGATTTTAATATATACAGAAAACCCACATTCACAGATTGCACAATACGATTGATTCATTTATCTTTAGAGCTTTTTCAATCCCCTAGTCTGATCAGAACCGGCAATGTGAGATCAGTATTATTGAACAAATAGCCTTAAACAACAATAGGCTTATTTCGCAAATCAACAGCAAAGTATAAAGGAATAGCCGTCAGAAAATAAAATTATATACAACATGCAAGAGACCAGAAAACAAAATATATCAGTGTTGATTACGCAGGGATAGTCTCGTAATAGTTATTTACCTAACAAGTGCGGAAAAGACATTTTCCGTTAGAGTCAGGTACAATATTTTTCCTACGAGTGTTTTTGTGCATCTTATTCATGAAAAAACAAGGTTTTTAATAAACAAGTTTTTATAATAATGCTACAAAATGACTAATAAGACAGAATAGTTACATAGATCATTTTGTTAGTCCTAAATATCCTCATTTTCCACAATACAAAAATCGTGCGGAAAAGTAAAAATCGTACGGAAAAGTAAAAATAGTACGGAAAAGTAACTTTTCCGCACAATTTTAAATCGTACGGAAAAGTACAACTTTCAAAACGAAAAATAGTGCGGAAAAGTTAATTTTCCGCACGCTCGTAGGAAAAATATTGAAAATGGTTTAGCAGAATTTAATCTAACGACATCCTTCAAAAGCGACGGTAATTTAGGACAGAAGCTATGTTTTAACGCCAAACCTAAACTGGAGAGAATGAAGAAATCAGGAATATACAGACTTGATGCGGTGACTGTCCAGCCGTATATACGGGTCAGACAGATAGACATTTTGAGATCAGGTACAAAGAGCATGTAATCTCAGACAAAATATTAGTTATATATGAACATCTCAAAAATTCAAAACACAAAATAAACAAAGATAATTTAAAAATTATCCATACCTTTGATAAAGGTAAGATGATGAACCTGATGTTGGAGTCTTTGGAAATAAACGAGTCAAAGGTTGTCTGTTCGGGTACAAATGCTATTGTCCTTAACGAACAACTTGAAGTGTATAATAGACTACTGCTAAACACGTAATATTGTTAGCACCCTACTTGAAATGAGTTATTGATTAATAGTTTGTAATTAGAGCTATAATAGGTGTAGTTTCTTAAAATAAGTTTCTGATAGATAGTTCGTAATCACAGCCAGGTATAGATAAGTAATTGACTTTGTATGTATAAATGCACATGTATTGATATAATATCTCCAGTTATGATTATGATGTGATAATCGAAACTAGTTAACAAATATAGAAGATTTTAGTGTATAATAGAGAAAAGGATTATTTCATTATTTTCTTAGTTCTCGCTTGAGGTTAATTATTACTTTTCTTTATAACTAGGAGAGAAGATTTCCGAACTAAAGACCTTTTATTATTATTATTATTATAATCACTACATACAAATTCAGCACATTCGACGACCATAGGATACAAAAAACCCTTCTACTACACATCCAGTAGATTAAAATGTCTCCCGGAGCTACTCAGGAAATATTTCAGTAATTAACATCGTTTATCATGAAAATGACATCCTCCGTCCTAGGAGATCACAGTTATCTCAGCTGCCTGATCTATGCTGCTGCACTAGCAACGAGAGAAGATCGAAAAAGCACTCTCAACGAATATGGGTTTTTGTATTCCTCGGCAATAATTAAAGACTTTTTACTGTAATACACGCGACATACGAGTCGGTAGCGGATATTAATGATTATGACGTACGTACATGAAACACAACATTGCCGAGTTTGGTAGGGTAATCTAATTTAAATTGGGTGTATTTCTGGCATACAGAGAGTTTTGATACAATGATATTATGGTCTGATTTGACGTCAAACGCGTTTCGAGTTATATTATAATCAAAGCGAATATTATAGAATGGGGCAGTGGGAGGATGATATAAAATGTATTTTTTTCCATTCCAAAATTGTGCTCGTTCGGTCATTCGTTTCTTTCTTCTTTTTTCTTTCTACGTTTTTTTTTTCTTCCAGCCTTTCTTTCATTCTTTCTTTGTCTGTTCGATACAAATTTTGCAATTGATTTCGAAATAACTTCCCGATGAGCTAGAACTTGAAATTTCATCAAAACTCAGAACTGATTGACAATGCAATACTCAAAGTGGAAGACCAAGTTTTTTTGGAAAAAGAACACAAAGTCGTCACACATTCTGATTAACAATTCACTAATCTGAATTACAAATAAAACATTCTGAATAGTAATTTATGTATCAAGTGAGTAAAGTGATACTTTTTTTTACGAGTAGGAAATGTTGACGTACGATGCCGTAGGCGTAGTGTGGCATTCCTACGAGTAAAAAAAACACTTTACCCACGAGTTTCATACAGTATTTTTTCTACAACTGTCAAAAAAAGTAACCAATTCATATTTTTATCCAAATATGAAATGAATTCCGCAAATTATTATTGATTCATCATTCGAACAAAGTTCGAAGTGTATGCCGGAGAGTTGAGTTTCAAACAAATGAAACAAATAATTTCGACAGAGTCGAAATCCCTTTCTCTTCACACTATCACGCAAAATGGAAAATTTTAGGCGAATATTAAAATAACATATTCATCGAGGTCAATATTATTATTATTAATGTTGACTTGACTAGTCCATCGAAGTAACTTTTCATTTTCTTAGATTTGTATTCAAAATAAATGAACAATCCTCGTGACGCAACGAATACCTTTTTCTTTCTTTGAACTATGTCAAGTAAATCTCATATTTACACTATCTACGATTTTCTCCGTTCAATCTTCATTACTTTTCATTTCTACTTAAATTAAATTTATAGTTGTCAAGAATTCGTTATCTGGAAAGAAGCCCAATTTCACAAATTTCATTAATTATTGTTGTCAACTAGTTTCTGACGGCCAAACAGCCATAGCTACCTTGGATTACCTAGTGTAGATTAGGTCCAATAGTTCCTTAGAGGTATATGCTATTATTGTGACAATATATTCGCCTCGATAGTTTGGAATTTTGATAATACGTATTTGATAGTAGAATGCAAGAATATTATTGGTGAATCATTTGTATATCAGATATTTATAGGTTATTAGTTGCCAAAGAAAATGAGAACTGGCTTTATGACAGGATTTCGTTAATATTCGGATCTGTCACTGTTGTTGCATGAAACTGTCGGTTGCTTAGCAACAGTCGTTAAAAAAAGTGCACTTTTTTACGCTTTTCCGTTTAATAATGAAATCGTATGTTGATAGTGAAATATTGTAATATGCACACAAGCCACACAAAAATAGTAGACTTTTTTTGGCAGATTTTTTGATCAATGTTTTCTGTATTTCAATTTATTATTCTGAATTAAAATTTATACTTTCTGAAATAGATCCTTTTTTTTGTGAAATAAAATTCAAAAAGGTATAAACCTAATTTGATCATCTCAAGCCAGCTGGCCACCGGACCAAAATAAAATGAGACCAGAAAATCTCGGTGACATGCATTACAGAATTTTTGATTTCAAACCAGTCACTTCTGCCGCAGAAATAATTTCAAGCTGTTCGAATAAGTTCTCATCAGTAACAGATAGGTAATTCAGGTGGAAATAAACTCTAGTATGAATAAATAATGAAGCTGTGTCTTTCGTACCCGCTAAATAGTACGTAGTTTGCTACATGGAGTATATTTTCTCCTTGTCAAGTTGAACTAATGGGACCGACACTGACACGTAAAAAAGAGCGTGTAAATATATCGTCGTCAGACAGGTTTGTGTATAATGTCGATGTAATATTTATCACAAAAAACTGGTTTCAAAATGCACGCAAGGAAATATACCCTCATTATATGTTTTTATTTTTTACCGTGGTTATTAAGCCACTTACTGAGAATGGAGGTCTGTAGCAGAAATAATTAAATAAAAAAATATATTTCAAACGAGCTGCGGTGTCAATTACATTTAGAGAAATGGAGAACCTTTCAAGAATTCCTTCGAAGAAATTTGCATGAATTGGACTCACCTCCTATTCTAAGAGAACCGCCATTGGATCTGAAACGAAGATAAGACGATTATTAGTAGTTTTCCGAGATAGCATTTACAATATATTAAAAGCCTATTGGGGCAGGGCTGTTTTCGAGAAAAAATGTATGAGTATATATTTTAATAAGCACTACTGGAATCTTTAATAATAATACAAATAGCAAACTTCATTGTTGTAGTCATGAATTTTTCTCGTGCAATAATATGATAGCCAATAAATTCTCTACATCAGTTACATTTATTTTAAATTGGGGAGCTTAATTTGAACTCTTCTGCCATTTAAAAATAAATGTGAATAATATGATAGCCAATGAATTCTCTACATCAGTTCCATTTATTTTAAATTGGGGAGCTTAATCTGAACTCTTCTGCCATTTAAAAATAAATGTGGATCTCAAATATGAATATTTTATTCATTGAAAATAAAGATCGCATGGTTTGTATTCGCACATAATATGAACACTTTTTTAATTCAAACTCAAAATTTATTTGGTTTTCTTTATTTCCAATTCAATCAACATTATTGAAAATATTGCATTTCGTGTTTGAAAAACATTGTATGAAGTTCGTGGACCGGCAATTACAATCTTCAGAATTCACTCATTCCACAGAAGTCAACGTGTTGAAATTGGAGACGCATTAGCTTTTCTCTTTAAATTTCTGTCGGGGTACCCCAAGGTACCGTTTTGGGTCCGATAATTTTTTTTTAGTATACATGAACAGTATAGCTGATACTAAAGATATTAAAGGTCATCTCATACACAGACGATACAACAAAACTTTTTAAAGGCGACACATCAAGTATATAGTGAAGCATGAGAAGAAAGTCTTGGAAATATAAAAACGTGGCTGAACAATAATCTCCTCAATCTCAACATTTCTAAAACAAAATTCATGATATTTCCTCTTCAAAATAATCAATAGCCCGAGGTGCAAAAATTCAGGTACCCTCGGTTTAACAGCTCGGCCAACAATTTACGTCGTCCGGGAATGTAATGCTTTAAATACTAGATACACAATATATTCTTTTACGTTCTAGAACGAAAAAGAGCTAACTGAGATTTTAACGAAAATGTCAACATTTGAGTTCAATTTTCGTGAAAATAAATATCGTTGGGTAGAAATGTTTGTTTAATTTTCTCTATAGTTGTCAACAACATAAAACAAAACTGTGTTAAGTGATAATCATGTCAAAATATGCCCTCTTGTAATGATCACCGTTTTGTTTTCTTGATTCGGGTGACATTAACAGTTTTTTATAATTGGATAATTATTATTCTCAGAAATTCCTTTATTTATTTATTGTAGATCCGACAACAATTGGTACATTCACAATCACTATACATATCATTCATCCGATTAGTATTCCAATAGATTTTAGTTGGTCTGCTTTTTTCTGTCATCAATATTATTCAAAGGACGATATCGCAATGATTTATGATTCTTCGAATGCAGTAGTCAGTAATAAAATTTCATCTTAAACGAGTCACTTTAAAAATACGAGCTACAGTCCTATTGTTTGTTAACAGTAGACTCTCCATCCTAAGTGAATAACTGCTGAGTAGTAAAGTATTCATTCGTTTTTATCATCATACAAGGTTGAAGCAAAAAGAAAAAAGATAGGGGATTTACAAATTTGAACAGGCCATGATGAATATAAGTGAGGCTTTAGATCGAAATTTTGGAAAAGGCAGTTTCAGATTTATGAAAAGAGTTGAGTTGAGAAAATGACAATGATATTATCCACAAGGAGTATTTTTCAATTTATTTTAATTTGACTTCAGTCTATTCGAATAGTTGACGGGTGACAATAACATTTCATCATCGAATCAGTTAGGAATTAAAATTATCGAAAACAAATTTTTTCAAGGGAAATAGTTACAGAGAACGATAATATCTACCCAGAACTGAAATTTCAAGAAGAATGAACAATACTAAATATCAAGGATCAGGTTCAAATTTTGAACATTACATTTATTATTTTTATGAACATATTCATATGAAATTAGGACCCCTAATTATGAATTTTTTTAGTATGCTCCTTTTCTCTTGAAAAATGATAACTTGGTAGATATTGTTGGAACAGGGTGACGGGTGAGTTTATTATCAAATAACGAACACAAAAACTCAAGAATAAGTGCTTTTTTCTCCCAATCTTTCAAACCCTCGAAACTATCTCCGTTTAGGTAGAAGGCCAAACAGAAAAACCCCAGGTCGCCTACGTCATAGAAAATTCCGAATCTCCTACGAATATCAGAAATGTAATTAATTTTACTGGCTTTCCATCGCCATTACAGGCATTTGAAAGGACAGTCGTAAAACCTAAGCAATGGATATTCGAACCATTGTTCGATAATGCTCTTACACAAAAAATTTGAAAACTGAAATTGATGTGGGGAAAAACTCAACAATATTGCCATTCTCTCTAACTATTCTCTTGAAAAACAGACATTAAGTATCGGCCCATTTTCAGATATTTGCAATTTTCAGCTTGTTGGTATACCAACAACCGGTACCATTATATGCAGGCAATTTGTTATAGCTATCAGTTAGAATAGTGAAGATTTGGAGTTTTCTTTTTGGCGTGGTATACTGCACGGCTATTGTGGAACACCATGAGATGAGCACACTGTCTAGCTACAGGTCTCCATAATGATAATCCAGAGCTTTGACAGTGGTTCCTTCCAGTAGCTGTCGGCATTCGGTTTTTTCTTTCTATCTCTTCTGCTTTCTGAGAAAACCAGCAGTTTATTGTGCAGGCCTGTCAATTATTCCAACGGCCTTCTGTTTGTGATTTTGCAGGTCAGCTATGAATTTGAGGTTGGTCATTCAACGAACTATTTCGCCAGCCCAATTTTCGTGTAGTTATTCCGCCATTTTTGTGTTTTGATTTTCATCCATTTTTTCATGGATGTCTTTTTATTATATTTTTTATGAATGCCACAGAAGGTTTCTCCTCTATGCCTTTATGCCTGAGTACCCAGGCCAGCATGACTCTGTTGTGGTTACCCAATGCATTTAGGGCGCTCAAGTAGTTTTACAACAGCCGACAATTATTGATCTTTTACGTGTTGATCGCTTTCATAGCTACTTACATGTCAGAGAAAATTCAATACTGTTAATACACATCTTTTCCTAACCTAATCGGAATCCTGATTCTCCTTTCAGCCCAATATTTCCAGCTCCGACTTCTTAGTTGGTTTTTGAGCATTTTGTGTAACAGGTTTTCCCCGCTTCTGCGGATTGGCTCTCCTTCCACTCTTTCTTACCGGGGATGATTGTTTTCAATGTTTTTTCAAGGTCTATTCCATATGTTTGGCTTATTTGTTATAGCCTGTCTAATCTAGCTTTCCTTTGGATGAAAATGTGTAGTGGCGGTCCAGTGGGATATCTGAAGTTGTTTTAATGACACCGTTAACAATCATGTACCCAGCTAATGCCACTGCTACTGCCAATGCCACTCAGAAGACTAATCGTCCTGGACTGTGTTAATCTACCACACTACTGAACCATATTCTATTATTTTAGCCATAAGGTAACATTTGGATTAGACATCAATTCTCACAACATGTCGAGATTCCTTGTGAGCTTGTTCTCAATTACTTCAAGGTTCTTGACTGTGGGATAGCCATTCCAATGAGTAGAGTTGGTTTTGGAACTTTTAGCACTCTTTTCCTAGTTAAAGTTATGACAGTAGTTCGTCTGGGCATTGACTGACTGATATTCCTTACTTTTTTGCGTTTGCTCCGATGAAGTGTTCGCGAAACACCCCTTTATAAAGATTGCGAGAACACCAGCAAATCCTAGACAATAAATCGCTCCATCAATAGTTTTCTCATGAGGTCGTCCTATAGGGTTACCCATAAAAGTGACGATGAGATACCGCCTTTGAGACAACATCAGGCTTCTCTTTCCTGTATGGTAGGCTCTCCCAAGGTGGCCATTATCAATCTGTCATGGCGTTTACAATTGACATCATCAAGTGAAGTGAAAACCATGCTATTGAGATTGAGTGCAAATCTATTGACTTTACCAGCTTTTAGGAATTCTGTCGAACACTGCGGGGTCGTTTCCTGACTGCATGGTCCCTCATAAACCCATATATTTCTATCAGGAAATTCGATAGCCTTTTAGGTTTGTGGTATTTTGGTCTAGGCATTTTCTGAGAATTTTACGGAGATGTATCAGCAAATTCATTCCTCAATTTAGGAGTATTGGATAGACTCCATCTAGTCCAGTCGATATGAATGGAAAGAATATGTCTACGGCCCATGCATCTGATTATTCCGGCTATTCCACCACCTCTGCCGTGAGCCTTTTATGCTTTCTATCAGGGACCTACAGTCGACCCAGAGATATTATCGATGCTAGAGTTGAGATAGGTATTTCCGAAATAAGAGCTATTAATAAAATGGGTTGTTATATGGAACATAATGGAACAATAACTGTCAAGAATTTTTTGAAGCAATCCAAAATTTTCAAAATTCTTATGAAATTAGATAGAATCGCTTTAAGTTACCTTTGTTTGGGAGGCACTGGTTCAATTCTCCAGACCACAACGTGTGAAAACTCTAAATTTCAATACATTTCAAAATTATATTATCCCATTGACTGCTGGTCGGCTAGGTTCGAAGATTTTTATCTGATGGCCCGAGAAAGTGCTAGGAATCGCACGTTAAAAGGTAAGACCTCGTTAATCCTTGGCTCGCACAAGTTTCGACTTTTGAGGGCTTTCGTTCGTAAGGGGACGACAGCTGGTTAACAGAAAAAACAATTTTAACAATTTTTTTTAACAATTTCGTTTTGTTTAGCCATCTTCTACTTCTCACTTCATTTATCGCAACAACTTCGGAACACCCCGTATAGAGTGAGATATAATAGAGAGATTTAAAAAATTCACAGCTCCTTCAGTACAGTAACTACAGACAAATGTAAGTCACAGGTGAAGAATGAATGAAACTCGGCACATAACTTCGTGACATCATATATTGTTAGAAAAAAAATTGTTTACCAAAATATGAGGGGTGGAACCCAAAAAATTTTTATTTAAAAAAATTACATTTTTTTTTGGTGTTGTTTCGGAGAGTATAAGATTTATCAAGAAACAATTTCAACAAGGCGAAAGATAATTTAATTCTCCACAAAAAATATGCCTAGTAATTTCTCACAAAATGCACTCGTTTTCTCAGAGAACCTGATAGAATTCCGCTATTAGGCTGGACATTTCCGGCAGGCCAAAAATTAGATTTGTCATAACTTTGCTAAAAATTATAGTGGAAGGAAAAGAAAAAGTGTATATCGTATCTGAAGACCTAAAATGTGTTTTGTCCCACTTCACAAGTTCACATAACCCTTTTACGATATTTACAGAGGTTCCGAGTCATGGATATTTTAGTTGATATGAAATAGTTATAATGAAGCATGAATCAGTACCCCCTTTTGCCAAAAAAAAACTGGGTTTTACTCCTGCCTTAGTTTTCAACTTACCCTTAATCCTGGCAATTTCTTCAGTAAATGTTGAATATAATCGCTCATACACATCCTACATGAAAAATAAAGTATGTAATTTTAAGCTTGAGGTTTGCACCTTACAATAGTGTTATTAAACATATATGCGGGATATGAATAAGCGATTATTCTCAACATTTACTGAAGAGGATTTATGGTAAGTTGAAAATGGGACAGGAGTACAACAATTTTTTTGGCATGTATAAGTAGGACCTGTCACACTACTTTAAAATTCTTGCATATATTCCAAAGACAGTATGTGTTGCTGCTTCAGTATAATAATTCCATATTCACTAAACTATTTATGATTTTCGGATCATCCGCAAACATCTCCGTCAAGTGCGATAAAACACATTTTAGGTACACAAATACTCGCATATTATGTTTGCATGAGAGGGTAGGAGTCCTCAGAAACGAGATGAACTTTTCCTTTTTCTTCTCTGATCATTTTTAAGAAATTACTAGGAATAATTTTTGTGGAGAATCGAATTGTCTTTCACCTTGTTGAGTTGGTTTTCTATTTATTTATTTTTAAACGAAAAAATAAAAAATGTGTTCCAGCCCTGGAATTTTGGTAAACAATTTTTTTTCTGTTTATCATGGTTCCAACTACTAGCATACAAAGTTTGGTGGTGCTGCAATCGATCCTCGTCTCAAAAGTGAATCGTACTGGATTACTTACGATTCTTACTTTGTTGGGGATATATTGAATGAACGTGGCGTAGTTTTGGTGTTTTTATAGTTTTACTTGTTTTCTGAGCTTACTTTTCTGACCTCGTAGGACCATGCACTTCCTCGTCTTTATGTTCTCGGTTTCATTATAATGACAACTATAATATCGAAATAAGGAATTCTTCAAAGTATCTCAAGTCTTTTTATCTGTTTCTACGTGGAAAGGGCGGACCCACTCTGAAAGCTAAACTAGCTTACTATAAAATATGGGAGTGGATACATGTCAGAACTGCACTGATACGACCTGAAATTACTGAAAAATATCCGAGGTAAACAAGACTGTATGTACAAGTGTCAGTCATGTGAACCGCAACGCAATTAACTAGCGTACTGGAAGAGTTAACTCCAGTAAATTATCATGTGTCTATCAAGCTCTTATCAAAAATTTTCCAAGCGAAAATTACAGTTGCATGTATTCATTCAATGTCAAATTTTCAACGCTTGAGGTTAACATTCTCTGTGAACACTGGTCAAGGTTTTTTGAATCATGATATAGTCGGGAGTTTTCAAATTTTGGTGGTATTTGAAGTATAATTTGCCTTAAAAGTTTCATCGGTTCTTGAATCAAATATGAGTTTATTAATTTCATTAATGCATGTTTTGATTCACTTTCATGATTACGTGTTCAACTTTTATTTTGTTCTAGATGATACTCTGGAATCTGAGTTCTTTTTCTTTTATTTCCATCGCTTTGTTCAATATTGAAATATTTTTTTCTAACACCCTCTTCAGAAATTCTTGAATCATGCATTTTATGTTTGTTGGGTTCGTTTAAATGATTACCTACAGGACAGATGACTCATTGTGCTCCATTATTATTATTGAAAATTATTTCAAACAAAAAGAAAAATGTGGAGAACTAATATTCTGCTTTTATGTAAAGGTATTGATTGAATCCCACAAATGTAAATTTTTCATTTTCCAATTCCTTTCTGCGCTGTATCTCCTGATAATTACTGAACCTGCTACCCCAATCTGACTCCCATTCTACTCACGGTTGAGGATCCAAAAACTATTTCGTCAGCATTATACCGGGTGTCCAAGGAAAGTGGCTCGTCTTATACATTTTTTGTTATCGAAGATATTGAAATGAAATTTGGAGGATTTGTATGAGACGTAAAACTGCATTATTTGACAAGTGACTTAGCTCCATGAAATTTCCGGTTTCACTGAAAGTGAAACTTTCAAATGAGATACCTGATGTATTTCCTCTTCTTTTATCCCCACATACCATTATGAATACAATCATGTATCACTTGTTACTTTTTGTAATGAAAAATATTGTTTATTTCGAAATTTATTTGTTGATCTAGAGCGCTATGGATACATTCTAATTATTTAGGTTATTCCTAAAGTTTTGGGAAGAACACAAATTTACGGTTTTTGATTAAAATACATACGGTGTTCAAAACTTAATAATAATTAATAATTAGTGGCTCGTCGGGCAAGGAAAAAAGCATTTTATTACGATTATTTCGACACCACATACTATTAAGTCTCAAACAAACTTTCTTCAACAAACTTGATAATATTACGTTGGATCTTTCCTTTTGAGACTTCAATGGGATTTCAATTCATCCAGTGATCTGTGACCCACAAAAAATTATATAGCAAAACTATCAATCCAAAAACTAGTAACATATCTCACTGCATAAATAATACTATCAACATGTTTTTCAATCAGTAACGTAAGCAATACTTTACCTTTGCAGTAGCCAGGTAAGATGAGATACCGACAAGTAATGTTTTTTTTTTATTACACCTTAATTATTTTGTTTTGTCAAATGTGTAGGTCACAGGTTGCTCAATGCATTTTTAATCTAATATCAATCTCAAAAAATGTTTCATATCAAAGAATATCTTAAAAGTAATCATTCGAAGTTTTTTAACGAAAGTTTGTTTGGAACTTAATAGTGAACGGTATCAATATAATCTTCAATTTCAAAATTGAAGTGTACAAAGCACAAACATTTCGACTGAAAACAGTATTCTCCAAAAATTGTTAGGACATGAATAAGTGATTTGATCAATACAGAGCCTTCTATATTGAAAAAAAAGTTTTGTCGAAAAAAAAGTGACAAGTGACATACGGTTGTATTCAGAACTTCGAATGGAGAAAATATACTTGGTGTCTTATTTGAAAATCTAAACTTTATATCACTTCCCGTTAGGTAGTTGCAGGAAGCATAAGTTGTATGTCGAAAAATGCAGTTTCAGGTCGTATAAAACTCGTTCAAATTTCATTCCACAAACAGCAAAACCAAAAAAGTTGTAAGGAGAGCAGCTTTCCGTAGACACCCAGTATATTATGTCGAGATTGGTGTACCAATCTTACGTTGTAGCACACATCGCCTTTTCAAGTTTTCACTCGTTGAGGAAATATAAATAATTATTTCGACCAGAAATGCTACTGAACGGAAAATGATATTTTATATGAAACAAACAGAAAGTTTTCAAGTAAGGACAGTCAGGATACATCATCAATATAACAGTGCCAAGGTTACAATTCGAACAATGAATACTCCTGTTATATCCTTCTATCTGTAAGGGAAAATCACAAATACTAGTACGTTGAATTGAACAAACCCAGTAACCTGAAAATGAAAACATTCCGATCAATTTATATGATGCGAAGAACAAACAGAAAGTTTACTTTTCCATTAGTGTTCCGAACACCCAAAAAACCAATTTCATAATAATTTTCCTTTGTAAAAGGCGTATCGAATACCAAATCGAAGTGAAAAAGTTTGTAAGAAATCAATATTCACTCACACTTGAAAAGACTTGGAGTTCATTCTAGATTCGGTTTTCCCAACTGAATTGCCATAACATAAGGAACGGATTCTTGAAAAAAAATTAAGTGGAGCTAATTAGTTCTTCTGACTGCATTCAACGAATCGGGATTGGTAGTGAGCTCACTTAATCTCTTTCCCCTAATCATTTATTCCCCGTTGATTGGTATGCCTATGTAATTTGTGAAACAAAGCCCGGTATTAGTAGAGGGTGTTTGGGGAAATATCATTGAGATTAATTCTGTTCTAGAGACATGAAATTCATAAATAATTAATATGCTGGTATATAGAATCAAACAATTTCATTTTCATAAAGATCCTATAATGTTAAAAGATATCATGAGAGCCCATGAAAAGAAGGTGAAAATTTCACAATTTTTATAGTGATCAACATCTCATCATAAAATTATAAAAGGGATTGTTTTCCAATTAAGTTTTTGAGAGTTGTGTTATCTGGAGTAATACCACGAGTGATTGAGTTTTCGCGATAGGTCTGTCGATTTATTTCTGAACCAAACTGAATTGCTTCGAGAAAGCACCACGAGTCCGCAGGACGGGTGGTGTTTTCTCAAAACAATTTAGTAGACTCCAGAAATAAAAGCCAGACTTGTGAGATAAATTCAATCACGAATTGAATTTTGTTAGACTATTTCACGAATAAAGTTTCTTCATTAATATAAATACGAACAATGTATTACAATCACAAACAAATCAATAAAATCATCAATATTATAATGTTTTGCTTCATAATTTCGTTTGAATTCACACTGAAGCGACTCATTTTGACACATACAGCTATATTTATTAATGTCGAACTGTCAAACGTATTCATTTCCTCATGGTTACGTCGTTGAAAATAACGAAGCTGATCCTCCAATCAGAAATGAAAGACAGCTGGTGTTATCTTTATTATTTATTTTATCGTATCATTGGATATTGAGCTTCCTTTAAGTTTAACCTTTATTATAAATTATTAACATCATAATATCATAACAATACATTATTTACAATATAATACTTTAGTTACTTTATAATACGTTCCAAATGGCACGCTCAAATGACAATAACATGACATTACCAAAGTTGTTGATTTAATTTTCACATCATCGTTGTCAATGTCAATGAAACGATAAAGCTTTGAATGTAACTAGATTTTTATGCAATTTAAATTAATCTCGGAGGTTTTACAGGTGATTCGGCGCAGAGCGCCTCGTCGCCTGGCAACATCCTTGATTAGTAAGAGTTTTCAATTTGAGCCAAATATCTCGAAAACTGGACGATCTATAAAGAAAAAACAAAAAAATCATGAAATTCCAAGACCCCGTAAATAGGTTACAAAACGTTTGTGAACCAATATTTGTATAAACTTTTAGTCGTAAAATAAGCTAAATAATGTCCCCCTTTCGGATGTATATGATGTTCAGGAACACCCTGTATAATTAGACTCGGGTATATGGAGGAATTTTAGTTTTTTTGGTTGTTTGGACTCTTTTGGAATTTTTCTTGTTTATCAGTTGAATCTTGTGTCGTGTGTATGGTTGATGGGAGTTAGCTCTCTTTTATGTCTGTGGTGGTGGATGGGCCAGATTGAGAACATATAGTTTGCGGCAGGTTAGGACCTGCGACTCGTCAAAAAATGTATCAGACGCATATCTACATTTATTATTATATATTATCCTTAGAAACCATTTTTGCGTAACTTCTATAATGTGGAGGAAGTTACTTGTTTTTTCACCCCATACGGTTATTGCATAATTTATGTGTGTTTGGTCTAAACCGGAATACAACGTCTTTATCTGGGCCAAGCAGAATATTTTTTCAAAAAACTTGAATTTGTTCAGAAAAGTTCGTATTTTCCTCGCAACATATTCAGCGTATTTACTCCATCTTATATTTTTGTCTATGATGAGCCCTGAATATTTAATACACGATTTCATTGTTATTTCCATGGTAGCCCAGGTAGCACCTCATGTTGGCTGAATCTTGTTTTCATATTGGGCCAATATGGACATATTGTGAATGTAAAAACAATATTGAACCAATATGGGTGCATATTGGAAAAACAATATTTCATTAATAATATTGGTGGAATATTGGGTCAATATTGGTTCAATAATTTTCACCAATATCGATAGAGCGATATTGACTTCATATTGTTTCCAGCATCTAGCTCCAATATTGTGATTTCAATATTACTCTCATATCGATTTTAGAGATAAAAAACAATATTGTATATCCTAGTTTGATAGCACATTGCTGGAATATTATTCATTCCATATTCTAAAAATTATATTGACCCTATATTGATTGAGATTGTTACGAAAACCTTACGCCAATATTTGAGAGACAATATTGATACAATATTACAAAATACATTTATCACTAGGATTGAAATTTAAATATTGGCCGAATATTCAATAAACAATATTGAAATGAATCATGATTAAACTTGGGTAAGAAACTGCTAGGTGGCCCCACATATGGAACAACAGCTGAATCATAGTAACATATATTAAATAAGGATTCTCAAAATGCGTTTACAAGTCAATCTACTCAGTGGTAAATTGAAGTAGAAACGAAATTGTAGAATTTTTAAATTATTCGATAGTTTCTGGAAATATTTCATCAATGTTTCCAAAGCAACATATTCACTTTGAATATTTTATCAATATATGCAAATGATATTGTACCAATATTCCTAAATATTTTGGGGCCAATATTGCTTCCTCAATATTTCACTAATATTATTTGTATAATGTCCAAGTAATATTGTGCCAATATCTCGAAATAATTATAATTTTATCTCGCCAATATTACGTTTCAATATTTTGCTAATATTTACCAATATTATTTCATTGTAAGTGTGCTACAGCAATATTGTACTAATATCGCCTAACATTTTGAGGCCAATATTGCTTCGAAAATATTAGACCAATATTAATCTTTAAATATTGGACCAATATCGCCGAATATTCACATTTTTTTTCTCGCCAATATTATTATTTGAATCTTTTTACAATATTTTCACAATATTGTACCAAAATTGTCCCAATATGGGTGTGCTACTTGGGAGTGCCGGCATTGTTTAGTGTAATTTTGTCGTAGTCTGGTAATTTACTATTGTAATTTATGAATGAAACAAAAAATGTTTTTGTGAGGATTATTGTGAGAAGTTTGCATGCAAACCACTGGATTATATTGACAAAGTCATGTTCTACTTTCCTCTTTAGGTCCGTCCAGTTTTTGTTCCCAGCCGTGTCGTCAGCGAAACTCACTATACTCCCCTCAGAATTGGATTCATAAAGTTCGTTAATGTATATGTTAAATAGTAGGGGTCCAAGGGCACTACCTTGTGGCACCCCGTATTCTATGGTTCGACTTGAGCTGTATGAGTCTTCGATTTGAACACACTGTTTTTTGTTTACTAGATAGCTGGTGATGAGGTTTAGAGCTATGTTTTCCATTACTTTTAAGAGTTTTTCGTGCGAAACTGTATCGAACGCTTTTTGGCTAAATCAATGAAAATGCATAAGGTTGCATCACCTTTGTCTATTACCTCATAAAGTTTACTGGTTAGACTGATCATTGCAACTTGAGTTAATTTGCCTCCGCGGAATCCATACTGTTTGTCTGATAGAGTATTCTGTATATTTCCAAGTATTTGTCTATCCTGGTTTTGAAAAGTTTTTCAAATATTTTCGCTATATGACTGATTAGTGATATAGGTAGTTTATGGCTTGCATTTTATTGCCTGTTTTGTACATTGGTTTAATAATAGAGTGCTTGAGATCTTCAGGAAAGATACCTCAGTGAATTGATCTATTTATTATGTGTGCAATGGGAGGTATCAATATTTCTATATATTCGATTGAGATTTCTGATTTGATACCATCTATTCCTGGAGATTTACCAATTTAAATTTGAGTAATGTTTCTCGTACTTTTCTATAATTGGTTACTCGTAGCAGGAGTTGGGTAGACTTATTTCTCTGAATTTATTTGGATGTTTATTTTTTATTGAGGTAGCTAGTTTCTTACCAATTTTCGTGAAGTGATCAAGAAAATATTCTGATATTTTTTGGTTGTTCTATATTATGTTTACGTTTTCTGCCTTGATACTCCTGACAGAATTGTTTCCTGGATTTGGTTTTTCAATTGGTTTCAATGTGTTCCATAGTTTATAAGGAGTATTTTTGAATTTATTGAGTTAGTTTTTGTAGAATCTTTTTTTGCTGTTTCGATCGGCTCGCCACAGCGTGTGCAAATCGAACTTTCAAAAACGCGCGTTTTTTTAAGTTACTATAGACAAATGAACAACTCGAGAACAGTGAAGACTGAATGACAATGTTATGGTTATTGATCTGACAGGAGTACCTTGTAACGTCAAATGAAATATTCCAAACAAATGCAAAACTTTTATTCAAGGTATACTGATGTCACATCACGAATTCAACCATTTTACATTATAAGTTCTTATATCCATCACTTGAAATAGCAAAACCAGTATTTATGATTTCAAAGTGCATCAATTGATAAAAATAACGTAAAGTATTCGTGGATAACTGATCTTTCAAATACTCGATCTATTTCGAGAACTCCGGCTCACATATAAATTAGATTAAAATGCACCAATCAATAAAAGAGTTATAACTCACTAATTCCATGTCAGAACTTTTATCAAAATTCGGAATACACCACTGTATTCAAGAGGTCTCGATATACCACTGGCCAAAATATCATCGAAATCTGTTCATAAATAAGGTAATAAAAGTAGAACAAAATTTCAGGAAAATGTTCTTATATTTCATAATTTTTAATTTTCTTTATTTATCAACAGATTTTGATGAAATTACAGTGATATTTCGCAACTACCTGAATCCAGTGGCGTAGTCAAAGTTTTCATGGAAGTTTTGAAATTGAATTGGAACAGCATATTTTTCAAATTTCATTCTCTTTTTTATTGATTGACCCATTTCAACGTAATTTACATACCATTTGAAAATGTCGCGAATACAGTGGTGTACTTGGATTTTTTTTTAATCGCTAGTAATATCTTTAGATTTTTTTTACATTGAATAATCAGATTAGTTGGCCCTGTAAATGGGGATTTATTCATGAAATTTGGTGTCCTACTAGAGTTTTTGAAAGTCTACATAATGAAGAAAAAATAATTCCAATCGTTTAGAGAATGTAGATTTTATAAGGGTGCTCCTATCTTAAGTGGGTCACACGGTATAAAAGATTTCACTAGATTTCCTTTTATTCTTGAAAATGTTCAACAAAACCTTGGTGTTCGAAAGACACTGACTGGATCATGCTATTCTAAAAACAGATATTCCCTACATTCAAAATGAAAATTAAGTTCATCATGTTACAGTAAATATACTACTAGCAAAAAAACGGTTACCTAGACTTGAGCTGATAATGTCAGTGGTTCAATCGATCCTGAATGACCTAATCTAGTTTCCCTTTCAGTTTGCTGCACCGCATATATCTCCCAAACACCCTGTACATAGATATTTCTTCCATTGGTCCTAATTCTGAGATTCAATGATGATTTCCAGAAAACCATATAGCATTTTAGGTGTTCGGTCGTGCATTTTCAACTGTTCAATATATCAGTCATGAATCTTTAACGAAGTCATAACTTCACAAACGAGGCAAATCAATTTCTCCGTTCCACTAATCGTCCTACAGCCTCTTAAAGAACTTGCGGCGGAGTGGAAGTTACCATATACCTTCGTTGTACCTGTTCGATGCAGCGCTGTGATTATGAGAACCTTGCGGTTGCCACCTGTCTCCGACACTCCACGCCATTGGTCCACATTCGTCGTTTTTTATTGCCCGCTTCGATTTTTAAACATTACACTCGTAAACGGCATCCTTAAATTATTCCGTTCCCAAGGTCTGTCTCTTATAATTATTGCTCTTTTCAATTCTCGGCTCCGATTATTAACAAATGAGCGGGATTTTCGGTGTTTGATTACTAATTAATAGGGATCCATCGTGTTTTCTAACTTGTCGTTTGTCTTGTCTAGTTGTTGGAGCCTTGCGCAGTATTCGTGAGAAGGTATATTATTACTGAATGTCAATGTCGTCAATGTTCAGAATACGAGCTTTCAGGTGGATTCAGATGGTTATCGACGAGTTGGAAGGGAAATATTTTAAATTTGGAAAGTGTGGTGAACTGGAAAGTCGATTGTTATCATTATTTATATTTTTCCGAAATAAATTGTATAAAAACGTTACTTACGTGACGGGAGTATAGTGCTATTTTATAACATGGTTACAAATTTAATAAATCATAATAAAAATACTAAATTTCAGTCAATATCAACCATATATAGATAATGTACTGCACGCTTGTCTAACAAGACAACAACTGTGGTGGAAGATGAGTCGGGCATCTACCTCTTGGATGGGTGAATGACGATCACGTTTTTAAAAATTTGCTTTAGATATATTAGTTAGACTTCCCACCGGCAAAAATGTCATTCATAGATACTCTCTCTAAACTTTCTGTAGGGCTTCTTCGGGTCTAGTCTGCCACCGTTTTCTTCCGTGACTTTTTTTGTTTCAGGGGCGTTTTTCCAAAAAGAATTATAATTTGTTTCAATTCCTGTCCCTCGTGTTTCCCAACTACGGTCATTCGTCAAGTCGTTTTATGAAAAAAAGTTCCCATGAACTTATGTCCGGTGTTGCTTGGTTTCTGAGACACAGGGCGTTTAAAAATTAAACTTTTTTTTAAACATTCTGACATTAAAAAAAAAATTGAATTTTTTTGGAAAAGCCCTCGAAACAAAAAGTGATAGAAGAAAATGGTTTTAGTTTCATTCATACATAGTGTCTCAAAAAAGCGCAGAAAATTGGATTTTTTTTTTTTTATAGAACACCCTGTATTTCGTTGCATGATCGGTTAGGGATGATAATGAGGACACCAACAACACAGAGTTTGATGCTGTTTTCTCCAAAGACTACGGAGATATCGCCTATTTTTTATTCATAAGCTCAATGAGTGTGAGAGACAATTTATCGCCAGAAAAAGTTTCTCTCTCCCACGCACTGGGCCTATTGTGGATAAAATAATGAGCGATATCTCCGTGATCTTTTGCGATCAAACTTGATATTGTTGGATCATGCCCTATCGATAATGTAATGATATACAGGGTGTCCTATTTGAACAAATAAAATTTGCTGTGCGTTTTTGAGACACTCTTTATAAATGAAACTTGTCTTAAACCATTGAAGAGATCGAATGAAACCCTAGAACATGTGTTTTAACATTTTTTTGTAATATTTAAAATAAAGAAGTTACGGAGGGCGCGACGGACTTATGGTCCTCACTGTATATTGTGAATCTGTGATAATAGAGTGGTGAAATGAATGCCATTTTAGTTATGCGAGTACAAAAAGTGACTTCAATTGACTCGGTAGTTACTTGATGGAGATTCAAAGTAATTGTATAGAACAAACGTAAAAATTTTGAAAACAGGCATTCGTTTATGGACTATTAAACTGAAAAGTAAAACATAATTTTTAGTGTATAAAACTTTAAACTCTAAGAAATTACAATATTTTCTTGAAAGCTTGAGGCTTAATTTCAAGCGTAATAACATTTCACAACTTTTTATATAATATTTCAATTTTTGAAAGTTTTCTGTTTTCATACACTTGATATTTTTTTTTACGGTTTAGTTTAAGTTTTTTAAATGGAAGCTTTTTTTTTTCAAAACAAATAACCTTTATTTCATTTTCTACTTTCAATCCTTATAAATTATTCAATTACCTTTCTAAATGGGTATGTTATTGGCTATTTCTACGGATTTTTTTGAATTTACTCTGGCAAGTTTTCGCATTTTTTTTTTGGAAAGGAAAGGGTGGGTATAGTTTTTTTTTAAATCAAATTTTTCGGTAGTACCATGTTGTTTACTATTTTCAAGGATTTTTCCGATTTAATTTTTACGATTTCAATTAACAGGAGGGGAGTGTGGGTCCTCCGATCAATGTTTTTTTTGACGTAATTTTCAACGCCCGAAACCATCAAGAAAATTTTCCGCGTTTTCTTTCTGGATCATTCAATGATCCCATGTTTTTCACAACTTCGAATGATTTTTCCCGCTTTTTTGCAATTTTCTTCGAGGAGCGAGTGGGAGGTGAGATTATTTCAAATGAAATTGTTCGGTGGTCCCATGTTTTTCACCATTTTCACGGATTTTCCAATTTTCTTTTCAAAATTTTTGCAATATTTTTCGAGGAGGGAGGAATAATTTTTTAATTTAAACTATTCCATAGTTCCATATTTTTCCACTCATTTTCGAATTTTTTTAATGAAAGAGGATCCTAACTCCCACCCGATAATATTTTTTTGCCGTAGTTTTCAGTTTCTGAATTTCTACGCGTTATCTATACAGCCTCAATATGTGTAAGAAATGTACTCAATTGGATGCCTTCAAGTGCTTGAAAACTGACCCGAATAACCGGCAATACAAGACACGAGGACATACAAACAGGGTAATTTAAATGAAAATTAAAAAAAAAGACACGAAGCTAATTATTTGTAAGTGCTTAATGTCCGCAAACACGTATATCGCCAGAATTTACCCAGGATGTCACGAAGTGTATATTTTTAAGGTTTTATAGACAGCCACGAAAGAATTTCGCAAAGCAGCTGTTTTTGAAAGAATAGGAAAATAGGAATTAAATTTATCTCCAATGGAGATTAAATCAATGTAAATTTTCAAAATTTAATTATTGATTTGTTCACATAATTCTAGGCACACCAATTGAAATGACTCCACTTCAAGGCAGTTAGATTAAACTATTTGACCGTGAGCCACATATTCTCCCGTTAAGGAACGAAAAACTCTACAATTTTTACAGTTCTATCTTTCAATCCAAAAGCAAAAATCAACGTTATGTTTCTGTTTGATGTTCTCCAAGCGGAAATAGGAATTCGTACGTTGGTGGAGACATATTCTATTTACCAATGTGTGAAGTCATATCCGGAACTTCTTGAATTCCCTATCGATTGAACGATCATATTCCTGCCAAAAATCGAGAACTTGAGACACAATGGAACCAGAACAAGGAGAATACTGTGACCTGTGACATCCATTTAGTTTAGTTTCACTTTTTGTTGAGTAAGAATATTCCATTCAGAAATCCATTATATGTCTGAATGTTGTCTCAGGTTTTCCAAAGTTGAGTAAATCAGTTTCACATTTTCCATCCTAATTAACTATGGACTATTGAATCCAATCGCTAGATTTGTCGTTAATTCAAATCATGATTGGGATTTTCACAGCATAAGGAACTTTAAAGAAACAAAAAAAATACTTCAAGATATTAGAATAATATAGACATCAATTGCCAAATTTCCACGTATTATACATACTTCTCGGCTTCTTGAAGGTGAATTTAATTCTTGAAAGTTCGATATTATTGCATCTTTGGAATCCTGGAAAAATTCTTGAACTGTCCTGGAAGTCAGTTATTACAGCGACTAAAAGATGGTGCCAATAAAAGTATATATTTTTTTCAGAATCTTTTCGAAGGCCAAAACTCATTGAATTTGTCAGTGTAACAGTCAAATTAGTATATTTCCATTCTACTTTATGTAATTTTTAATGATGCCAGTTAATCGCAGTGCTCTTCATTCAAAACAAAAGCCAGCTTTGAATGAATTTATTCGGGGGTAATATAACAAGACCTCGTTTATCAGCGAATAAATTTTTCAATTTCAACGAAAAGGATATTGTTTGAAAATTTATCAAGTTGAATTCGGAGATTTATGTTCTGAATAAAACCCGAGAGCTTTAAAGCTCGAGGGTTTTAATTCTTTGAAAATAAATCTTCGAATTTAACGAGATGGATTCTCTAAAACAAAAATATTTGAGTGGAAATTCCAAAATTTATTCGATTCGATAAACGACGGTCGAGTTATATTTGATCAGATCATTTCCCAAATATGTCAATTAACCAATAACATTTATTCCACAATAAACATAATTATTTTTATTCACTAGCATAAGTGTACTTTACCGCCCGGTTCAGCGAGCGTGACGTTGCATTATGGCCCGCGGGCCGTAAAGCAGACAAAATTTTGAAATTGTCTTTATCTATACATCATTTCATGCAAGACCTAATACGAATCAGAATTATTTCAGTTCAATAGAGAAATACTCTTCTAACATTTTTTCATAAAAGACATTTTTTCAATATGTAATTAAGTTATAAGCCTGAATATTGAAAATGCAGTTAATTTAGTTACTGATGTTGAAGATGGGATATTTTCTTGACCATAATTAATACATATTGAAGCTTCATTACAGCATGCATTTTATTAGAAGTGGATGGTTGGTTCAAATAATTATCTGGTATCATTCCGGCACGACCGTTGGCAGTTTTTTCAGTGATGATCAATTTATTTGAAATAGATTCTTTGATAAAGCTCTCAGCTACTATAGTTACACATTCCCCATACTATATTACTGTTAATTATTGTATCCATAACGTATGAAACGTGTAGACCATTGTAATTCTAGATTCGCGTTATAAAACCGCTAGTGCATAAAATATTGTATGTATCACGTGCGCAAAAGGAACGAAGCGGGTTTATCAGAGAATCAATTTTGACAGATGAGGGAAATAATCAAAGGTAATACCACGAGTCCTTCAAATTGTATTGATAAATCTTTATTTTCCACGAAAACTTGTTTATTTGGCAAAAGTATGAAAACAAACCGATTGATAAAATCACTCGTCCTACGGACTCGTGATTTTATTTAATTCGATTTGTTTGAATGCTTTTGTCTAAAAATAAAAAAGTTTGGGTAGAGATATATATATAAACGGCACATTTCAATATACACTCAAATTTTACACACGTAAATAGCTCATGAACATAACCATTGTAATTCTAGATTCGCGTTATAAAACCGCTAGTGCATAAAATTTTGTATGTATCACGTGCGCAAAAGGAACGAAGCGGGTTTATCAGAGAATCAATTTTGACAGATGAGGGAAATAATCAAAGGTAATACCACGAGTCCTTCAAATTTTATTGATAAATCTTTATTTTCCATTGAGAAGGCATCACGCTGACGTCATTTGACAGGATGATAGAATCGGTCGATTGAACCATCCTCTACAAAAAAAAGTGTTCAAAGTCCTTGGTTTAAAGCAAACCTTGCTAATGCCTTCTGACGATAAAAAGAGATGGCGCCACACCTCTCCATTGTACAAGGTTGATAATTGAAAATTTCTTCTGATGAATTAAAAATCGCGCCAGAAGGAACAGAAAGTTATTCGTTATGTTGTTGTATGAAGTTCTTCATACAAAGGTTTCGTCTCAAACCACAAAAATTGAATTTAACAAAAATTAATGGTACACCATCTTCATTTGAGTTCAGAAATATCGGTCTACAACCGGCTAGAATTTTGTCAACGACTTGGTTATGTTCATGAGCTATTTACGTGTGTAAAATTTGAGTGTATATTGAAATGTGCCGTTTATGTTATTATTATGCTGAAAAAGTGAAAAGTGAATGACTATTAATAATAAGGTAACTTTTCATTCATGATAGTTTTTATTTTAACCTTATATATAAGCCAGTTCAATAGAATTGGTAAATCTTATAAGGTTTGTTCTGTTTTCGAAAATAACTGGTCCTGGGGACCATAGAATTCTATTGTCGAAAGTTTTGTCTCTTTCTCTCCCATATATACAATTATAATGTCATATCACTTTTTCTATCGACAATATAATTATGGTACACAGAATCCCACCACTGGGACGTCAGGAGCATGCGCAGTTCAACAAAAGTGAACGAATATGAACACAAAGTGAACACTTCTTATCAACTGCGCATGCTCCTGACGTCCTAGAACCGATAATTTTCAGAACCAAAACAAACCTATAGTTTTGACGGTTCAAAGGTAAACAACGTTTTATCAAGGACCAGGCAGTTTTATCAGTATAAAACCGAATGATTGGCCAGAATAACACGCTGCTATTGGTTGAAATACCAAAAACGTCACATTTTGACATGTAAAAAAAAATAATCGCTGTAAAACCTCACTCAAATAGTTTGAAACAATTAATAATTTTTCGAGAGTCTTCTATATCTGTACAATATTTAGTGTAATTTTCGGATTATCCGGTAATAGTTATCACATACGTCAAATTTTCCTGAATTGGGTTTTATTCTGATATCAGTAGCGAAGGGCAAAAAAGGAATGACAGTGATATCATTGTCACCTGATATGAGATATTTTTTTTACCCGTTGTACGAATACAAATACATCAGAAATCGAGTGGAAGAAATACCTGTAATAATGAGTATTTTTCGCGATAATTCCCGAAAGGTTTAATATAGTTGTCTCCATAACACATAATCACTCTCCCTAATTACACTTCTTGTCAGTTCTACGCGTCGTTTAAAAATTTAGAATTGTTGAGATGGGAGCTTCCGCTGTTGGTATTCTAAAAGCCTCATTGGATGAGTTATAGTCAATTCATCTTTAACACCAAACTGCATAATATTATGTTTCAGTTCTTATCTAAACTATTTTCCTAAATATGTATGTCAGCCTTGATAGAGAATGTCTCCAAACTTGATTTACGTTTCATTCGTGAAATCAAGCACTATCCCATGATACTTAAAAACGAAAAAACATTCTTTTTGAAAATATTATCGAAACTATTCTGTTAGTTGACACCAATGGCGATTAATAGCACATAACGATAACGAACCATTAATTCATCTCTCCTCGATATTGCATGACAAGACAACATTAATTTCAGTTGAGAGCAAACCCATGAGAAAGATAATTCATCTTCTTATACGACTTCTTTCGGGTACCGCCCGTACTACCAGTACCGCTGGATCCTGTTCAATGGAGCATCACGTAAGGTGACCGGTGTCAGGTGTAAGTCAACAGGTAGGTTTGATACAGGTATATAACAATGGGTTGCGGATGACCTTATTATGAAAAGAATCGTTCAGAAGTGGAAGCACTGGGTTTTCATCATTGTTGCTGGGAGAGGAGGCCGCTTATTGAAATAAAAAAGATGAATGGAGGTCTTCTGACTACTACATCATTGAAACGAAATTGGTTTTTGAGAATGAGTTTTGGAATATACAGTGAGCACGTAAATATTATGCTGAATCTGTTGAAAATTTCATATGGTCAAAAATAACAGAATAATCAAAGGTCAGTTTCAATATTCAAACTAGACAGGTGTTGACACTGGAAACATAAGAGTGCTTCACGTTACGGCATCATAAAAACAACTGCATATCATAGATTAATTCATGATTTCTAATTCGTATGTCATCATGTAAAGTACAGCTTGGCAAACCTAGCTGTGAATGTGAGATGCGCCAACGAAAAACAGATAGGGTAACTGTCCAGTACCAACTTTTATTCACATTCACAGCTTGATTTGCCAAGCTGTAACTGAATATTTCACATTTGGAATAGGGCATACTTGGCGAAAGGCCATAATTTCATAAATTGATGTTTTGTCGATAATTATCAAACAAAACATAATTCACCATCCCTTACAACTGCCTAATCACGTCTGTCCAATAACCAAGTTTTTCTATACAAGAACACACTTTGTAACAACTAACAAATGTTAATCAAAGCAGTTGACTGCCTGTATGCTAGTTGCATGGTTCTAAAATAAAATAAAATAAAAATACCTTTATTTTCCTTTAGACTTCACAGAAGTATAGGAAACAAGCGCCTAGTCTTACCAATTTTACTTTTGATTTCGCAGTTCCGCATGCGCACAACGCACCACTCGAATCAAAATAATGTCACAGCTCAATAAACACAATCTGATATGACAAGAATGTAATTGACCAAGTGGGTCATTTAATGGCGGTGTGGCAGGGTGTTTAGATGACAAAACAAAAAGGCAAACTGAGTTGAAACTGCGTGAAAGTGTTTTTTGCTCGCAATTGACACACAAACCTAACCTGAGCAAGCTAACATAGCTTACGAGTCGAAAACGCGTGAATTAGTTTTTCGCTTGCGACTTACACACAAACCTAATCTGAGCAAGCTAACCTAGCTTGCGAGTCAGTCGAAAATGCGTGAATTAGTTCGCATGGAAACCGAGTTGAAACCGCATAAATAACTAGCCAACCATACCTGACCTGACTATCCTTACCTGGACATGAACGGCGGGATCAACAGTAGAATGGTACGGCTACGGCTATAGACGCTTTTTAAAGGAATAGTCAACGGATTTGTAGGGGGGTCACAAACAGTTTTCTATGAGAAATGATTTTAAGCTTTTTTGAACATGAAAACATTTTTTGCACGCTTAATATAATCGGGTAAGTTATTAAAGATTCTGGCACCTAAAATATTTATTGTGTTGGACAATATAATAATTCTACTATAAGAAATATAAAAGTTATTTTTTGCACGGGCATTGGCCCCATGTATATCACTATTGCGTAAAAACAATTGTTTGTTAATAAAAACATAGTCACAAAGTTCAAAAATGAGAAGGCAGGGTATAGCGATATCTTAAACCTTATAAAAAAGTCTTGCACGTGTCCCTTCTTGGGATACCTGTCATACTTCTTACTGTCTTCTTTTGAGCTGACAGATGCCCCCCAGAAACATATACCATAGCGGATACGTGACTCCACTTGAGCAAAGTACAGGCTGCACAACTGATCAATATCTAGGATGCTTCTAAGGCTATTGGGGGTCTAGTCTCGAACCGTTCGGATTGAAATCGTATACGAAAAAGAGATAAAATCATTCATATTTCATGTGTATTGATGTGGAATACTGAATCGAATTCGCACACATGCAAACTCGAGAATATAGCACCCCTGAGTTGAAAATTTATAATATTAATTCTGTTTATAGTGAATTCACAGTGTCTGTTCCAGGTAAGATTTTGATCAAGATATTACCCTAAGAAATTTACGGCTTCTTGATTTGTATTCAGCATTGATTAAAGCATTGATAAGCGAGTAAAAAATCAAGTCATTACATTATCTTTGTGGAACCTAACCGACGCAGTCTTGCTGCTGTTAAGAAACAGATCGTCGTTTGCAAACCATTCCTGCAGGACAGATATTGCATTGTCTATTTTTATTGATAGTTCAGAGTAAACTCTATCAGAGATCATTATCGAAGTGTCATCAGCATAACGCGTTAGAGATGCTGGAACATTCAATCTATGTATGTCATTAATATAGAAGTTGAAGAGTATCGGCGCTAGGATAGATCCCTGCGGTACTCCCTTGGTGGGTTGTGACTGCGTGTTATTCAAGGATACAAATTTAGTCCTATTTGATGAATAACTGGAAATCCATGCAAGAGCATTTCCTCTTATTCCGTATCGATATAATTTTTCTACAAGTGTTTTATGATTTACGCAATCCCCCTGCTTAGGTCTAAAAATATTCCTGCAGGGCATTATCATGCATCCACATATTTTCGTATCTCAGTATAATATGTCTGAATTGCTGTGAAAGTTGATTTGTCCAAGGTGAATCCATGCTGGTTACCAGAGATAATTTTGTTCTCGTTTATGAGTCAACAAAGGAAAGCATATTCAAATAGTTTTGAGAGTTCAGAGAGGCCTGTAGTTCTACTGATCTTCGGGGAAGATGGCCAAAACGGTATACGTCATTCTGCAATAAATTTCTAGACAACAAAGTCATCTATGGGAACCACAGAAAGTACTCAGTCTGAGGCCCAGACTTCAATTCGAGGCAAAAGAATATTTCATCATGTGCTGACCTGACCGGCCTGCACTGAAAACATAGTTAGCTGTTTTGTTAAACGTTTGCTAGTTTCTACAGTAAGCGGTGCAAGGTATTTTCTTAAAGAAAAAATTTGCCAGGTGTTGGACAGAGGAGATTTTGCGGTATAGGGGCTGATGAATTATTTTCTGATCGATGCTAGCCGATAAAACTCATATAGTGAAATAAATTTGCGAAAGCTTGTATTATTAGTCTTTTTTAATTTTATGATATTTTCAATTCGAATGCCTCTATAATGTAACAAAAAACTTTAAAGCTAAACAATCCATTCAGAAATAGGGTGAAATAATATTTTTCCATAACAGTTAACAAGAAAAAAGTACAACTTTCAGGGAGGATATATTATATCTATAGTACATGGCAATTCACGTTAAAAGGAAAGGGCTGCATCTTCCCTAGCTCACACAAGTCTCTCGAAGATTTCTGAGTTGATGGAAATAACAATTTTAACAAAAAATAACAACAATAACAATTTAACAAATTTGGGAGTCTGGAGAAAAGAATGACTTTTTTAGGTGTAGGAAAGAACCTCAACTGGATGAACACATGTAAAAGCAGAATAATTGTTTCTCCATTCTTCTTCCTTAATCAAATGTGGAAATAAAGTTGGTGATTGGAAATGAATTTTTATTTAGCGTGACTCCCAATAGGAGGTTGCAAAATAAATGTATTTTGTGGAACACAAAGAACAAATTAATACCATAAATACTCAAAGCAATAATATTGGTGACGAATGAAGTTTCCGTGTACGCCCACACAATGTTTCTTTGAGCACAAATCATTTTTGAGTACAAATCACATTCGATCCAAGCTCTTAATGTCTTTCGAACAATAGATTACCGGAAATATGTTGTAATAAATCTCTCTAATTAACAGAATACGCGATCGGTTGTTAATTTGCGTGGAACAATAAAAAGTGCAGATCGGGCAATCGTACCTAAATTAAGAGACACAATATTGGTGGTTCATCAGTGGCGCACTTCAAAAAGTGGGCAAACAAATAAATCATGTAAATGATCTCAAATTTCTCTGAAATTTCACAGGCGCGTTTAAATATTACGATAGACAAGTAACCCATTTTATGGTAAGCGGTCATAGTACAGCCAGTAGACTGTGGAAGGTTAAATCACAAAAAAAAACATGTCAAAAGACTTAAACGGTTTTAACGCCGAACCATATTTTTTTCTTTGACTATTTCCATCACGTTTCAACAAACTGACAGAAATAAACTAATCATAGTTTTCATCTTCTGCTTTAGAGTTTATTAATTATTGTAGTAAAATCAAGGCTTCCTGATATCTACCAGAGGATGAGTTTATCTTCTCAATTTATGCATTGACTTATATAAATATCGATATAATGCATGAAAACTGTAGAATCATTAAAATATATTGAACTTCTTTCACAACTATAATAATGATCAATCACTCTGATGCCCTTGAAAGGCACGATGAGAAAAAAATCGTTTGTAGTCATAATACATGTTCTGTTATCTCGAAGATAAATATTATGATATTGGTTGACAGTGCAACAATGGATTCTGCTTCCAAGGCACTGAATTCTTGAGAATTATGAATAGTGACTTTCTTGTTCTGGATCATACTTCCATACCAATTTTTTTTTTAAAGCTTTCGATAATTCGTTTACTGATATCCTGATATCAAATGAGTTTTAACAAATAATGTGTTATGATGTAGAAATAAAATGGCAATGTCAGACAAATTGATGGTGAGTTGAATATGCTAGAGCAACTTAACTTAATGAATTTCTTGGTGAAACTGTACTTGAAAGGATAGACGATCAATGAATTCTGCTTGTAGTGTTTAGAATTAGTTTTTGAGTATTTTCAATGGGTAATATATAGGTTATTCTGTGAGTTACAGATTCAAAAACTTGCCGCTGTAAGTTTTCAGTTGAATTACCTACGAAGTCGGCAAGCTTCCAAATCCGTAACTCACAGAAAAACCTAAATTACACTTCTGTAGAAATAATGTTTCACTCTTCAGCTCATTTCAAAGCTTGTTATTCAAAATATTTTTATTGTTTTATTTTGTGCTTTTTATTCTGTATTTATCAATCTATGGATATTTTATGAAGTATGGTTAGTACAAAACCTGTTTCCTGTGAGTTTTACTTTTCAACGAGGAGGCCATCTGAATATATTCCGCCATCCGGGAGCCGCCATCTTAAATTTATGAATTTAAACAAAACATTCATGATCTTCGATCCCAAATACTCCCACATACCAATTTTGAAGAGAGTCATACCATAATAGTCACCAGGCCCTGGCCCCTGTCATTTGATAATTACCACATATTTTATACTTCGTGAGGCGCCTGTCCTTGACGAGTCCGCTTTTTCGCTCAGAAAACTCCTAAACATGGCGATTTTCCGGGGACTTGTAAATTTATTACCACAATTTTTCTTTTTATTGAAGGGGGCGAAAATTTGTTTTAGAAAACTAGGGTAACCTTATACGACAAAAATGTATCGAGTCCGACAACCCAAATATGCCGAAATACCGGGCTATTGAAAATCAATTACCACAAGGCCAATTTTTACAGGATTTATTCAACAAGAATTAGTGTTAAAAGCCCGTTCACCTAACATCAGAAGTGTTTGGGTACCTGCGATGCAATGGGAAAAAACAGGAATCATCGCCAATCCAGTAGCAGTTCTTCGAGTTCAACAAGTTCTTCCAGTGCGGACTCAGATCAGAGAAGTAGAAAACCAAAATCAAAACAAAAGTCAAAAAGAACTAAACTTAGTAATTCTGAGACAGGGGTAAGTAAGTTTCCAGTTTCCTCACATTCCGAGAAAACTATGATTATATCCAGAGCGGTTCGTGATTTCAATCCATTACCTGACAAAGTGAACTGTTGGATTGATATAATCGAACATCATGCTGACTTATTTAAATGGCCCCAGTGTCACATTATTCATCAGGCAGTTAATAAGCTACGGGGTACTGCAAAAATTTGGTACGATAGCCCCAGCTTCAAGTATCAAGGATTATAGTGCCCAGCCATAAGTATGAAGACTTATGAGCCCAGCTCTAAGTATAAAGGCTTATAGCGCCCAGCCATAAGTATGAAGACTTATGAGCCCAGCTTTAAGTATAAAGGCTTATAGCGCCCAGCCATAAGTATGAAGACTTATGAGCCCAGCTTTAAGTATAAAGGCTTATAGCGCCCAGCCATAAGTATGAAGACTTATGAGCCCAGCTTTAAGTATAAAGGCTTATAGCGCCCAGCCATAAGTATGAACACTTACGAGTCCAGTTTTAGGTATGAAGGCGTATAGCGCCCATCTTAAGTATGAAGGCTTATAGCGCCCAGCTTTGAGTATGAAGGCTTATAGCGCCCAGCCATAGGTATACAGGCTTATGGTGCCCAACTATAAGTATAAAGGCTTATAGTGACTAGCTGTATATATGCAGATATTTTAAAAAATCTGTTTTTTGCAGATTTGCGGTCGTTCGAGGTCAAACGAAACGTCGAATGGCCGTGTTAGGAGACGACCCTGTCCGTCGACGAAAGACAAGCTGAGTTAGCACTCATCTTGTTATGATTAGGAGGACTAAAGACTATTCATGCACAAGGCACTATTCATCGAGAGTTTGTTGAAATAACGTCTAAGCATTTGTTTGCATATGAAAATATATTAAAGACTATTATAAATTAGTAGGTGTATTAGTGTTGAAAGCCCGTTCACCTAACATACATTATACCGATTCAGATATCCCTATCATATTGCTATCGAACTTTGAATTTCGTAAAAGTGCAGATACAGAAATGGTCGTCAATATGAGCCCGGGAAAAAATGCAATGTATCTGAACATAAACAGATTTACAATAATTGTCTTCCTGATCAAATGTCACGATCACTTGCAGTTTGTCACGACTCTAATTCATCCTTCTTCCGCTGATGCAAGAAGAAGGCTTTCTAACATTTAAAAACGAACGTCACGTTCCAAGAAGCTTCTTTTATTTCTTTGATCCAGACTTCGCTGTTTTTCATCGACTATAGTAACGAAATTTTTAAAACAATTGCAGGATTTGGATGTAAAATGTTTAGCCTAAAATCAAAAGATTTAAGTCAAGGCTGGTTTGAAATATTTGAAAAAGGCTACAATAAGGTAAAAAGCAACAGTAAAAAAATTTTAAAAAAAGATTGTTGGTTACGAAGCTTTCTCCTCACCACCAACGCAGCAGAAATTGCTATAGCACATAAAGAGAACCATTTATATAAGTATGGTTTGGTGTAATGCCCATTTAGGGCAGGCGTATTCTCCTCACCAAAAACCCTTTCCCACCTGAAAAAGCAAGGGTGTACGATAATCCTATAGTTAGTCTCCACACCCAATATATATAGCCAATTAAAATTTATGTGTTCAATTTTCACGCACTGAAATGTGTACGTAAGGTTAGTTCGTTCTGGTTAGATCGACTAAATAATTACTCCTCGCAAAATGTATGCATTCAATTTCCACGCACTCAAACTTGTACGTAAGGTTAGTTCGTTCTAGCTAAATCAGACTAAATAATTTCTTCTCGTGAATTGTATGTATCCATTTTCGGTTTCCTTCTCCTTCTTTATTCGATTTTGGTTGTAAGGTCAAAATACAAATTGGTGGAGAATACCTATAAGATTAACAACAACCCTTAGTTTTGGTGAGGAGAATACCTCCAATGAATTATCTGACCCGAGCGGTTGGTGAGGAGTTTACCTCCGCCCCCCATTTACACTGACAGGGAAAGACCCGTCAGACAGCGGTTGGACATTAATTTTATTGGTTCGACAGGCCAGAAAGTCTTTCAATTGGTGAATTACTAACCGATTTTAAAGGTATTTATTATACTATTTGTTTCTTATTTTTTATGAAATAACATATATATTACGATATAATATATTTAATTTTCATTACAGAATCAGAAAATAGCAGCGATGAGGATAATTTTACTGACGAGGATGACGAGGATTCTGAGGAAAACTCATCTTCGATGAAATTTTTTTACATCTATTTGCATTAAATATATTTTCAACATTATAACTTTTGAGTACTACTGTTTAATTTTATAAACAGTAAATATTAGCCAAAAATAAAAAAAAACAGTTATTTGTCACTTCTCACGGCGAGTAGAAGTAGGTATCATTATATGATCAATCATGAAATTTTGATCTCTATGATGTTCCACTATTATGGATTCAGTGAGTCCGCCTGCAATCATCATCATACCTCATTGACCGATTTCAGAGCGTTCAAATAGATGACCAGATTCCCCCCCCCCAACAGAAGTCCTGGCCGGTGTTCCTCAGTGTAGCATACTGGACCCGCTTATATACAGCCTGTATACCTTAAATTTTGCTAAAGTGCTGCAACATGTTGGTTATCACTTTTATGCTGATGATACTCAAGTTTATTTCGCCTTCGAACACTCAAATATTGCTATGGCAAATAAATGCATAAACACTGACTCAGACGCACCAGATACAATTTCAACCAAACATTTTCTTAAAGTTAACCCCAATAAATCATATGCATTGTTTTTTTGCCCAGACAATGTTAGAAATGATACTCAATCTCAATCAATCAATCAAAAAACTATTTCAGACTTAAAAATTTGTAACTCTACAATTTCCTTCGAACCCTTCTATACAATAATTTAGATTTGATAGGGCCATATAACTCAGTGGTTGAGACTTTCGTGTTCGAAACCATTAACTGCTGGTCGGCTAGGTTCGAATCTTTAGCGACTACAGATTTTTATCTGATGGCCCGAGAAAGTGCTAGGAATCGCACGTTAAAAGGTAAGACCTCGTTAATCCTTTGCTCGCACAAGTTTCGATTTTTGAGGGCTGCGGTTTGTAAGGGGACGACAGCTGGTTAACGGAAAAAACAATTTTAACAAAAAGAAACAATAATAGACACAAAGTTACATTTCACTGGGCATGTCACGCAGTAGCTCAGGAACGCGTATGGTTCACTAAAACTGATATACTCGCAAAGAGTTTACTCGAACAGTGATAGAAAAAAATGCTTTCTACTGTCTCATTTTAACCACTGTGAAGTAGTGTATGGTCCATATCTTAAGTTGAACGATTCCACTAGAACCCCAGAAAGTACAAAATGCTTGTATTAGATTGATCTATGAAATATATAAACAATCTTTCATCTACAATTTGAATAGTCTAGATTGTTCTCTTTTGACTTTATCCATGAACTCTTTCAAAACAAATTACAAAAAAATTTTATTGTAAAATTAAACAAAATAACTCTCATTTCATTCCATTGACCCCAAATATAAAAAATGAGTATGAGTTTAGTAATATATGATTAAACTAATCTTTCAATTCTCTACAATACAAACCCAGCAAAATTATCTGCTCCAATCCAGACTTGAATCTTCCCATTTCTCTCTCTCTCTCCCTTTCTCTTTCTCTCTCGCTCTTTCTTGTTTTGCTATTGTTTCTTTCTTCTTTCTTTTTATTTTATTACTTATCTTTGCTCGTCGTCTTGAATTTATTTCGTTACATTTTGGGCCCTGGTTGAAGAACAGAAGTGAAAGGCTGCCTTTCACAATCTGAACCAGAATTTCCATCTGTTTAACATAAAAAAAAATGCATTTATTTCTTTGTTTATACTAGTGCTGGTAACCAATAATATTGCATACATAAATAGGCAATAAAAATAGGTTATCACTTACTTGTTTCAAGTTAAACTGATCTGAAACGAGTAAAATGACACTTGTTCATGCACGTTGTTTTCACATTCGAAATCATAATGCCTAATAACTGTCGGGGGGCCAACATCTGTATCGTTTACCCTACAATTTAAATTAGCAAATTAACCGTGATATAATTTCCATAAAATTAGTGTACACACTTTTGTCACACTGGCCTCTTATTGCATATCTCAATTCTCATACAGAAATTAACCTGTACAGACCGCAGACGTCGTCATAGCAATAAGAACTTAATTTTAATAACTTTACATCCTGCCTTCATTTGAACCGAACATATCCTTAACAAATACGATCCGATTCAGCCTCTCAGGTACTCAAACTGATTATTCAGGGTACTGGGTGATTATTTATGTTTTTTTTTGTGGCACCGTATTCTGTAACAGTTGCCAGATGAATGCCCTTATTTATGGCCGGCCTTTGAATGGGTGTCGCTTCAAAGACTATAAGAAAACAATCTGTTGCAACAAGTGTACACCTACAAAAAGTGTTAGATACTTGAGATGGATGGCATATGGTGGAAGAGTTCCCATAATTTTTAATATCAACGAAATATGTTACCAAAACGGATACAGGGAAGTATACAATGAGCTTTATAAAAAACGACTGGAATTATAAATAGATACATCAGAATAAGTTTAAAAATAGTGTGGTAGTATGTAGTCCATTTAAATTTACGAACCAAACCATTCTTTCCATTAACTTTTTTTCGCATTTCAACCTAACATGATTCGGTACCCAAACGCATTGTTATGGTAAAGTATTTAACTTACTTATGGCAGATGATTTCTCATTATTTTATTATGATACCTTGAGTCCTTGAAAGAACGTTTAGAAATTATTCAAAGAGAGTGTTACCCCAGACGCCATCTGGCATCGACTATTCCATTTAATTTAAATTTATGATTTTAATGTAGATTGTGAAGTGTGTTATCGAAATAAGATACTGTGAATTATTTAAAATATATTCGTTTTACATGTTTGATTTATTTTTCCAATACAAACAAAATGTTGAAGTTATTAAGAAAATTATAAATGGAAAATGGATTATATAATCCAATTTTCCGTGAAAAACCCTATTCAAAAGATACATTGTTAACAAAAGTGTTTAAATCGAAGAAAAGTTTCTTCTTGATAAAGCTTGTAGGTATATATAAATGTAAATCAAAATAATAAAATTCAATAAATGTATAAAAATAGTCACAACTATGTAAAATTGAATTAAAGTCAATACAATAGAACAGTAACATATTAAAATTTGCAAAACATTTCAAAATATAAATAATAAAAATTCATAAATATGTATTTTAGGATTTAAAAATTCAAAAAATATATAGAATTAAATATATCAAAAATTAAAAAATTTAAGGATTCAAAAATTTAAAAATAAAAAAATTTGAGTATTTAAAATTTTAAAAACTCAAAGCTCTAAAAATAAAAAAAAAATATAGAAATATAACCAACATTGAATGCTGTGTGATATCACAGTATGTAGTTTTTGATAATTTATTATTTTATTCTATCCACGTAATATCATAACTGTTTCTCTGAAGCTGGCGATAATATCCTTAATCTTAACGATAGTCGTCGCCGACCGATGTTTTTACCCTTTTTACTCCCATATACACCTACTACGTGGGCTAATTGTGGCAAATACCTGTCAGAAAACAACTACTCCCCTGGCTAATACCACGACGGGTATTGAATTATATCCAACAGATACTTGTGCTTCTTGATCTACTTGCCAACAGATGTAGCGGCTTACAGCCGTTTCATCAGCGCGAGACCAGATTGACCAAATAACGGAATTGTGGAATGATTCAGACAGGGAACAGATGGCTTCAAAGCTGGCTGTAGTGACCTACCCTGCACTGATGACGAGGCAAGAACCTCGAAACTAGTCTGCAGGTGGTCCCCCTGTCCGAATCAAAACAAAAATCTGCCATTTGGTTACAGGAAGCGCTTGCAATTGTTCACTCTGCAATGAAGTACAAGTATCTGTTGGATATAATTCAATACCCGTCGTGGTATTAGCCAGGGGATTCTGAAAAATTTATTTTTTTGTGTCACTTTCAACACCCTGTAACTCGGTTAATACTCATTTTAGGGTATATGTTTATTGAAACTTTCAGCCTTAAAATGAAGTGAGGATTCTACCCTCGGAGTTTGTCCCCTTTATTCTATCTATCTATGTGTATGACGGATGGGGTGTCCTGAGTGTATAAATAAAAATAGATATACATTTTTTCTACGAGAGAATGGCCTGAGCTAAATAAATATACCTTATTTATGTTTTGCTTGAATTGATTCGGAAATTCATTCCACTGATATTGTATTTTTCATTATGGTCACAGGAGGTCGTGATTGTACAATTCATTATGCGACTAAAAATCATCAAAACTATACAAACTGTCGGCATTATTACGTGTATAGCCCAACCGAAATAAAATATTTCTTGAACTCAATATCATAAATAATTGATAAAAAAGTCAACAACTCACATGGTATATGTTCTTGGAGTGCGCTTGATATTTGATACTTTTGCGCTGCTTGGGTTTCTTGGCAATCTGGTAAATTTTTTCAGCAAAATTATAAGGTTTCGCGGTGCAGACATACAGGATTTCAAGGTTTCATTACAAGACATGTCAACAGAGGCGTCACATGTTAAATTTCCACAAAAAAATATACCCCACATAAAAAACGAAAGTAACGAGAAAGTATATGTTAGAGATACCATGCAAATATTTCGTTGAATTTCTGTGTGCATTACTACATAATTTTTATGATTATTCAATATCGAGTAAACATGTTGATTACTATGCGACACTGCATGCTGGTCCTTGTACGATAAGTAAGTTTTGGTTTCACTTATAAATTAAATTTTGATTTAGAAATTTGAGTGTAATTTATGGTGGTACATTCATAATAATTGAAAGTATCGTTATAAAGCCGACACAGGAGAGTCACGAAATATTCGTTACAGTTATTTCATTCTATAGCTTGTGGGTTGAGGGATCTTGGCTGGTTAGTTTCAGTCTCTAAAGTTCCCGACTATTGATCCTGGATCAATGCCAATCAGTACTGATAGCGACATCTAGGAAGTGTGACTCAAGGCTTATGTCTTAATTCTGGATGTGCTGTCTTGGCAGTTGTTCCTTCTAGCACATGCCATGAGAGTGTCCGTGAGCAATGTGAGTCGGATGAATAGAGAGGAGGAAAAATTTGACAGGCAGGAATGCGGATATTTTACTCTCTTCGAGACTGTTGAAGTGGTAACAGTTGTCCTATGTTCGATATCGATTCAGTGTACATCTGAAATTATTTTCTGTCATCGCTGTTGGTTCCAGAAAAAATTTATCGATGGTTAATTCCTTAATGAGTTAAAATCTCAGTGAAAGCAAAATTTATAATAAATACATCAGAAAAAAAACATAAATGATTTGGCAGTTATAATTGAAAAGGTAGGCATATAAATGGCAGTTTGGTTCAGAAGTTAGAGGATAAAGTTCTGGGTCTGTTCTTCCACCAAAGCCAACAATTTTTAACAATAAAAATTTGATGATGAGCATCCGTGTACTTGAAATATACATATACTGGAAGAGAGAGCGAAAGAGAGAGAGAGAGGAGTGGCGACAGAAAGAGAAGAGAAGAGGGATAATTTTTACACACGTTACCTATCTCATTACCCTGCATACCAAATAGATACTGCTTAAATTTGTATTTGAAAGCATTTTGAGTAAAATTGAAACTGAAAAAGTGAAGTTTATTTGGCTCATTTACGATTTTAGCGCTTTTTTAGAAAAAAGAACTCTTGAATAATTCTTTATGGTGGAGGGGGACACTTGAACTTTGGTAATTTGTAGCAGAAGCACGCAAAATGTTATGTAAGGCGATTAAACATATCAAGCCGATGACATTCAGTTAATTTGTGAGAAATCCTGTGACTGCGCTTTATGCCATATATAAGTCGGAGACACAAGTTTTGTAATTTTTGTATACGTTTTATATCCACACTATCAAGACGGGATCCGTAGACAACGTCACAATGATCCAAATGAGATACTTAATACCAGAGATCCATAGCATTTTTTCAAATCTCGATCCAGTGATAACCTGTGACTATAAATCATTTTTAAATGATCCCAAAATTGTCTATGTAAAAATGTTTATTCCATAGTTTGGATGTTTCAAAATTAGGCACTATTCAATGGAATTAATTTCGTGAATTGTTAGCAAATTCAACTAGAAGCGAGTGGGATTTTAAGAAGCCATGAGCGCGATCACATTTTGCCGGTTTTTTAGGGTAAAAATGTCGATAAATCAAAAACGGTTCGTTGTTTCGATTTCAAACAAGGATAGGCTTCTAGAAGAAGTTTAATTCTATGTAACTATGTCTGTGGCAGCACCACAAGATTCTTTTCATGGATAGTCGAAGTAGTGGCAGAGGTATTTCTCTTCCATTGAAATTTGAAGCAATCTTTATCCGATCGAATTGAATTTGGTATGAAAAGAAAGGTAAAACGTTGATCTATGTACGTGCTGTAATGTTTTTTTTTTTAAAATTATTTGTTCATTTACCCCTAAAACTGCTTCGAAATAACTGCATTTTTTATTTTTTTTTGTGAAAAAGTGAATTGGAAATCCAATTTCCATTACAGCACGTATGTAGAATAAAACGTCCTCTAGAAGCCTGCCCTTGTTTGAAATCGATAAGACGAACCGGTTTTGAGTTATCAATTGACTCTTTCACCCTTAAAAGCATCCCAAACGTGATCGCGCTCATGGCCTCTTATTATTCCTGACATCAATTCAAACCAAATAAGTCAGTATATTAATAATCTTTCACCATCGTAGAAGAAGTTTCAAATTTCAGATGAATATGCTCGGAGGACTGAGCATTTTTTTTAACTTTGTAGCATTTAGAATTTACTTTAGCAGAATTGAAATTTTAATGTCTATTTCTGGTTTGTTAAGAGATATAAACAACAATTATCCACAGAATTTATCGATACTAATTCTTAGAAATCGTATATATATGAACCCTGTAATCTATAGAAACATTATTTTTTTAGTAGGGGGTTCTGAATCCACAACCGATATTATTTTTGGTAGTAATTTTGTTCGTCCAAAACAGTCGGAAATTTTTACGAATTTCTACACTTCCTTCATCTAGCCTTCAAGGGGGCAGGGAGTACATTTTTTTTAAATTGAATACTTCGATATCGTTTTCATTATGTTTATGGATTTTCACTGGGTGGTATAATTGGAATTGAAGTAATCGACTAGCTATTCGATATTTTTCAGTAGTTTTGCGATTAATTTTCGAGAGTTTTTGCAATTTTTTCCGAGAAGTGGGGAGGGGAGTCTGGCGAGTTTCCGCAAGTACTTTCGAAAAAAAGGAAGGGGGTGGCAAACGTCAGAAAGTTTTCCGAATTCCTATGCGTCCTTTATCTAGCTTTCAGAGGGCTGTGGGGGAGGTGAAAGCATTTTTTGACATAAATGTATTGTTGTCAAAAATGAACTAACAGGTGAAATGTTAACTCTGTAGGATAAGAGTAAGTGGTTCTAATTCAGTTTCCAAGATTTTACCCAAACTAACACATAATATACAATAACACTAACATTAAAAGTTAAATAAGAACTTTTGATTTCAAAACAATAGGTATATTTTATATCAAAGCTTAATTGAATATTGGTGGAATATTATTCTATAACGGTTGTATTTCTACAAACGTTCATTTTTCATTGACCAAAACACCAACTGAGGTATAAGTTTCTGAATATGACTTACAATGTTTTTGTTGATAAATTCTCATTTTACAGCTCGAAGAACCCTCTGCTGAATACTCCACCAAAGCTGGATAATTAAATATTTAATAAAATCAATAATAATATTTGTTTATTTGATTATACTCAACTGTCGAAGTCAGGTTTGAATTATTTGAATTCTTCTCAACATTTCATAGAGAGTTTTTTCTTCTTTTTTTATTTGGTTCGAGAGTTAAAGCAATTACCCAGCTCCGACGAAATGTGAGAATTCCGACAAAACCATAGATGTAAATTATAACCATCACTCAGAGAGAGATAGTATAATTGAAGCTTTCATGCATAGGCAAGATGTTGGCTTCATATGAGCCAGGAGTTGATGAGCTGACCTGAATAGGAAAACCAAGGAACCGAAAAGGAGATTTAAATACAAATATATTCACAGGAAAAGAGTTTGGTTATTTCCAATCAAGAGTACTATAACTTATTGGTCAGGAAGAGTATGTAAGGTTTAAATGCTTTCAACCCAATATTTCAAAGATGTGAGTTGGTATGACCATTTGAATAACGCACAGTATAGTTCAAAGAACCAAGTATTCAATCATCATCATTACAATCATTATTAATAGACTTTTCAAGATCGTCAAGCCCTGAACTTGGTTTAACAAACGTTTAATTTATTAAATACTATTTTTTTAAAACAACTTGATTACAATCAGTATTATAGATTTTTTAAGATCGTCAATCCCTGAACTTGGCTTAAAAACATTTATCTAATTGAATACTATTTTTTAGCAATTGTTTTATTCGTATGTCTGGAGTATTTTCTCTTTCAGTGTAATAAAGACTATCTACAGAGACTAGCTTTAAGAATGAAATACTTTATCAGAATTTCTGTAGATGGCGTCCAAATGACAACTTTCATTTAGCTATTTCATTCTTGCCGCCATGTATTCAATTTCTAGGAATATCTTTGGGTTCATCCACCAACAATTGTACAACGACCTTTGCCTCCGCAATAGGAGTTAGCCCTCCGCATCTTTTATTTAAGGTTTAGGTGAAAAATTGTACTCAGATTGAATAAAATTGATAGGCAATCCTCAGCTAATATTGAAATAATAATATTGATACAAAATTTCGAAGCATCCTCTTACCATTATTGTAATTTGAATTTTTGCCGAATATTTAGTAAATAATATTACAATCAATTATATTTAAATCTGGTTAAAAAACTTCTGGCTGTACATGTGAAACCTGGACAGCACCTGCAGATTCTGTGGGTAAAATCCTGAAACACTCCACCAAATATTGATCATACTAGCTGACCGTGGGAGGAATACGACGAATAGATCCCCTCAAAATCCTAAAATTCCCGAAAGGAATTGAGGCTTGAAGAGCTGCTGTAAACGAGAACACCTTGTGATAGCAGAAGAAGATGGGGCACACCAGATCTAATCAGGTCGCAGCGTATCAGTCACCATCCATACCTACCAATACCAATACCATATGGAACCTGAGAAATATATTATGGCTTCCCCCAACTTGTTTTCAAGACAGCCTACTCATTGGTCATGATGCGATGACCCAAAGGCAGACTTTGGTGACATCTGTATTGAGGAACTGTACCTAATTGTAGAAGTTATTCGACATTCGAATATTCGAAAAAAACATATTCTCCATGAATATTCTACCAATATATCCAAATGATGCTCCAATATCGCTGAATGTTTGCAGTCCAATATTGCTTCGAGAACATTTTACCGATATTGTTTCCAAAATTATCAAGTAATATTGGACCAATATCGCGAAATTTCTTCTAGCCAATATTACGTTTGAATATTTTGGCAATATTTTGATAATATTGCACTAATATTATTCCAATAATAAGTACGGTATAGATATATTGTTTTGCTGAATGTTTTGTAACAAATATTCCTTAGAGAATATTCACAATACAACATTTGGGATGACCAATATCGCGGAACGTTCATATTTTTTCTTGCCAATATCAAGTCAAAATATTTAGCCAATGTTTTTGTAATATGGTACCAATATTTTCCCAATATGTGTGCTACTTGTTGAATTGCGGGTACAAGTTGAGGTACATCTACTCAGGCGCGTGTCTAGGGGGAAGTTAATAACCCTCCCTTGAATGCCTTGGTTTGACTGAAGGTTAACTCTTTATTTAGAACGTACTTATGTGAAGCATCCATAGTGAATAATATGCAAAAACTGTGATCACCCAAAGGCGCAGTATCAATTTGTTACGTAATCAATTGACGAACAAAAAGAAGGTCTCATTAATTATGCTAGTGAGATTGATCACCCCCATAAAATGACCTGAGACACGCGCCTGTACATATTAGAATCCAATGAAGAACGCTGAATTTTTTAAAACTTTTATTGAGTTGTGTAGGTATATTATCGCAATTTTTTATTGAATATTTAAAGCTTTGAATCAATGATTCATATCCTCCCAGTATTCCTGTTGCCATGAACACCAAAATCGTGAAAATATAAAAATCATTTGGATCACGACAAAATGGAATATCGTTGACTTTGATAAATAGTCTCCAGTGTGTCAGTGTAAAGTTCTAAATTGACAATTTCGGTACATAATCCCACAATAAAGCCAGAGTGCATAATACAGAAGAAGTTGATTTTTCCTGAGGTAGCTTGCAAGTCTCGCCCTGATTAGTTTTTGAAAGTTTTGCCGACGTGACGCCCTGTAAGTTGCCGCCTTTCATCTTGTCACCATTACGGAGAAGTTGGATAGACACTTTCTTGATTTTGTGGAAGTAGCGAATATAAAAAGGCGTAGATCTGCTAATTAAGAAACAAGTTTGGCATTTTTTTGTTTTATGTCACTAATTACTTTATTATGCGTTGTCTGACTAGGAACAACGGATTCTGTGAAAGAAAAAGTACCTATCTTTGAATTCATTGAATGTTTTTCAATTGACTTGTCTTGAAACTGATTTCATTTACCAATAAAAGCTATTTATACAAATTTGTAAAGTATGACTTTTTTGTTTATTGAATGAGGCGCAGTCAAGTTCAACAAATACGCGAATGCCTTAGTTCGTTGGCGAAAGGTAATCTTAGGCATATAGCTGCTAATAAGAGTGATGTTCTGGGTATGATGTCCCAATGAATCCAGGGAGGACTTTGCAGAAAATATATGGCATTTTCCTGGGCGTTCGTGACCACTATTCTATGTTCCGTGACAGGAAATGAGCTGAATATGGAATTTCTTCCCACAACTTCGTCAAATAACCAAAACGAGCGAAGCCCATGAGGATATTCAACGAGTTTTGATCGTATCTTGACATTGTGAGCTGCTTCTGTGTATTCGAATGATTCCTTACACGTGTTTCTAGCTTCAACATAATCTCAGCTTGATCTTAGAGCACTGATTTCTGTACCATATGCTACCTACTTGAAGGCGGCAGATCTGCAGCAGTTTCTGACAAACCAGTGTTCATCAAATACTATTCTTCTCGATGTGTTTGGTATATGCATTTTGTGTTATCTCACAAAAAATTGGAAAACAAAACATGAATAGCGTTGATGATAAATTGTTTTTTTTTTGTTTGAGACCGGCCGGCCGTGATATTCGTATCTATATTCTGGTGATACTGTTGATACTTGGTATCTCCATAGGTGGCCGTACATATATGCAACTCATGAATCTGGACAATTTCTGTGCATGATTAAACTGAAAAGTGGTTGCCTTCGAATGTTTACGAGACATATTGAATAAATCTGAGTTTTTCAAAATGAAAAAAAAAATAAAAATAAATGTTATAATCTTTTGTATTTCTTGTATTTTTAAGTTATTAAATTTTAAATTTCTATTATAGGAGTCATTAGAATTTAAGTATATATATATATACTAAATATATATATATATAATTATTTGTCTTTTAATTACTAATGAATTTTAACAATATTTACCTGATCACTGTTACATCAATTAGGAAAAATTGTAAAATGTACTTACTACCCCATATACAACCGTCCATGGTTTCTTTGGGTTATTGTTTATTGCAATGAAATGTAATGTAGATATTTCAATTCACTCTTTCAACATATATTTTATATTATTATTAATAAACTCAAAGGTATTTCAGGTATATTATACAAACATTGTAATTTTTATATATGTGTATATTTTATTTTCTGCAATAAATTATTATTATTATTATTATTTGTGGATTGAACAAATGAGGTACTTGAATCTGCCACTATTTGACGTCCTATATTGTACACCAATGATCTTTACTTCTGTGGATAAGCCAAAATTGGACTGGAACACAGCGCTGACTTCAATTTGCCGAAAGCACTATCGTACGGTCAATTTAAGTTGACTCAACCTTCAACCAATTCATGAAGTGGAGCTGCAATATCTGTAAATCTTTTCAAATAACGCCTGTAATACGTAAAAAGGCCTAGGAAGCGTCCTACTTCATGTTATTCTTTGGACAGGGGCCAGTCAGTTTTGATTCATTTGTTTGAATTCCTTCTGCAGATACTGTGTGGTATGATAACCACTTGCTTCTGGAATGAATTGAATTTCTTTTCTTCTTTTCGGATCCTCCGTAAATATCGTAGAAGGGTTATGTGAAGTGGGATTAAACACATTTTGGGTACTCAGATACTCACATATCATATTTGCAAGAGAAAGTAGAAGTCTTCAGGAGCGATACACACTTTTTCTTCTTTTTCTTTTCCTTCCAATATAATTTTTAACAAAGTTATGACAAATCTAATTTTCGAGTTATGGGTGAGTTTAAAACTGAGGCAGGAGTAAAACCCAGTTTTTTCTTTGGCAAGTATAAGTGAGACTTGTCTCACTAGTCTAAAATCGTTGCATATGATCCAAAGAGGGTACTAATTCCTGCTTCAGTATAATAATTTCTTATCAACTAAAATATCCATGACTTTCGGATCCTCCGTAAATATCGGAGAAGGGTTATGTGAAGTGGGATTAAACACATTTTGGGTACTCAGATACTCACATATCATATTTGCAAGAGAAAGTAGTAGTCTTCAGGAACGATACACACTTTTTCTTTTCCTTCCACTATAATTTTTAACAAAGTTATGACAAATCTAATTTTCGAGTTATGGGTGAGTTTAAAACTGAGGCGGGAGTAAAACCCAGTTTTTTCTTTGGCAAGTATAAGTGAGACTTGTCTCACTAGTCTAAAATCGTTGCATATGATCCAAAGAGGGTACTAATTCCTGCTTTAGTATAATAATTTCATATCAACTAAAATATCCATGACTTTCGGATCCTCCGTAAATATCGGAGAAGGGTTATGTGAAGTGGGATTAAACACATTTTGGGTACTCAGATACTCACATATCATATTTGCAAGAGAAAGTAGAAGTCTTCAGGAACGATACACACTTTTTCTTTTCCTTCCATTATAATTTTTAACAAAGTTATGACAAATCTAATTTTCGAGTTATGGGTGAGTTTAAAACTGAGGCGGGAGTAAAACCCAGTTTTTTCTTTGGCAAGTATAAGTGAGACTTGTCTCACTAGTCTAAAATCGTTGCATATGATCCAAAGAGGGTACTAATTCCTGCTTTAGTATAATAATTTCATATCAACTAAAATATCCATGACTTTCGGATCCTCCGTAAATATCGGAGAAGGGTTATGTGAAGTGGGATTAAACACATTTTGGGTACTCAGATACACACATATCATATTTGCAAGAGAAAGTAGAAGTCTTCAGGAACGAAACACACTTTTTCTTTTCCTTCCACTATAATTTTTAACAAAGTTATGACAAATCTAATTTTCGAGTTATGGGTGAGTTTAAAACTGAGGCGGGAGTAAAACCCAGTTTTTTCTTTGGCAAGTATAAGTGAGACTTGTCTCACTAGTCTAAAATCGTTGCATATGATCCAAAGAGGGTACTAATTCCTGCTTCAGTATAATAATTTCATATCAACTAAAATATCCATGACTTTCGGATCCTCCGTAAATATCGGAGAAGGGTTATGTGAAGTGGGATAAAACACATTTTGGGTACTCACATACTCACATATCATATTTGCATGAGAAAGTAGAAGTCTTCAGGAACGATACACACTTTTTCTTTTCCTTCCACTATGATTTTTAGCAAAGTTATGACAATCTAATTTTCGAAAACGAACGCATTTTGTGAGAAATCACTAGGTATATTTCTTGTGGAAAATTGAATTATCTTTCACCTTGTTGAAATTGTTTCTTGATAAATATTGTACTTTTTTTTAAGTGAACATTTTTTTGGGTTCTACTCCTGATTTTTTGTTATACTATTTTTTTTCAACAACAGTCATGATGTCAAGAAGTCATGTGCCGAGTTTCAAGGTGCTATGATTTATTCTTCACTTGTGGCTTACATTTGTCTCTAGTTACTGTACTAAATATATAAATATAACTTATAAGAATCGATTTTGACTAATTCTGCATATTTCAAAGATCTTTTCACAACAACAAGAATTTAAATGTTTGACAATCATTTAACCCGGATATCTATTGTTCAAGAGAAAACTTCAGCAGTTTTCCACACAACAAAACGTCATATTATAGTTGAACCGATTTTGGAATTTTCCATAAATCTTGACAGAATTCTATACTGCTGGTTTTCCCATTTCCCGATGAATAACATTTTTATTATTCTTGATATTGTTAAGAAAAAATAAACGAGTTTTTAACCATTAATTCATTAACTATTCGCACCACAAATTCCAGCCACTTTTATTGATTCAATTCGAAAACAGTTACTCACCCCCTTCGAGTCCATCACAGTGGGCGTGGAACTCCGTAAGGGAAAGTACCGTGTGTTTGAAAAGTCGACTCGCATTACATCAAATTTGTTCTGACTCACTCATTCGTCATGTGGCACATACAAAGGAAATAAAGCGCATAGCTTTTGCTGCCGTTGATGTGTGGCGGAATAAAGTATTTGTCATGATTAAATGCAGACCAGACACAACAAAACGGTTGACAGTAAATTATTTTGCGGAATGTAATGCACTCCCACGTGAATGTGCAACTGCGAGTCTAAGTTTGAAATGGCATATTTGAGTTTTGATTTATTGTGAAAATAAAATATCTCTAACTCAGGTTTAATGACCAGGATTTAGATAGAGGAGTTTTCACTTTTACTTCTACATTTCCATTATGTTGCTATTATCAATTTTGATAGAAATGGCTGTACATAGAAAGTATTTTATTTATTTTATTTCATTTATTTATTGATTTTGTGGATAATTACAGAGATTTATTGATATATTCAAGGTGTACCTTGTTGTAGGTAGAATAAAAAATAAAAATGTATTACACGAACAAGCATGTAAAAACGAAGGTTAATGAACGCTATGATATAGAGGGATAGAATATGTACACTTATATAATTGTTTTCTACATTGTTCTACATTGTTTAAGGTGGCCGTTTAATGTCATGCATAAGTACTTCCACGATTTCGGCGAATCGGGTACACTTTAAAAACTCAAATTTGGCAAATACATTTGAAACACATTGGAGTACTTGTTGAATATATCGAGATTAAATTTTTTCCAAAAATTCGTGATTTTTTTTTGCGGAAACCAAAAAATCGATAAAATGCACGTTTCTGTATTATTTTATGTCAACAAAAAGATCAAATGAAATCGTTCAAAACCTGAAGCAAGACTTCATACAACGTTGTTGACGAGAAACTATGGAAGTAAGAATTTGGCGGCAATGTACCAAAGTCTAGCAAATTTATAAAAATTGGCTCCTGTAACCGACTAGGTTAGTTCAGTATTTTGCAGATAGATAGCGCCAGAGAGAAATTCATTGAACACAATATATACTACGTAGGAAAACATGAATGAACCGGAATAAGGTTTTGTCCACAATAAACAAGCACAGCACTACATTATAGAATAGGATAGGATATGACGAATTCCGGTTCAGCGATGAAAAATTGCTTTTTATACGAAATGGCAGATTTTTTAACATCATAGGCGTACATGTGTTCATATGAGGGGCAGTTCAACATATTATTTTGTTCATTTCGTTAATAACATTGGATGTTGAAAAGAGTCACTATAGTATCGAAGGATTTTATGAAGTCATCGAGAGTACATATATTACACAGCGAAAATTGTAAAATTGATATAATAAAAGAGAGTTGTAGCATACGGGAAAACAATCGATTCCCTTGTCGGAGTCCGAATAAACTTTTCCTGAGACGACAAACTTGGTTGGAATGCTGATAACTTTCAGGCTGGTGCATATTAATCTCCTCAGTGAGATCTCCTTGAAGGAAAGCGGAAACTGCAAGTATCTGATAAATTATACCAGATCGATACCGGAGAAAAGTTTTCCTCAAAATCTAGCCCTTTGCGTTTGGCACACCATTCAACAACGAGCCGAGCTTTATGCTTCACTATTCTACCAATGACATCTCGTTTTGTTATGAAGACCCATTTGGTATTGATAGGTATTTTCATGGAGGTTGATCCGTAAGCTTCCATGATCTGTTTTCCATCTGGGATTGAAACTCAAGGTCCATAGCTTGCTTCTAAAGATCATGGTCAGGACGATTTTCAATTTCGTCAACGGTCGTTGGATCATTGGGTTTACTTGAGCTCATTGCATAAGAAACATAATCCTCGGACTTTCTAGGTAAACTTCTAACACGTTCTCCTCAATCCATGGTTGCTGCAGGTTAGCACTAAGTCGGATCGTCGTTCTCATCATACACTTTATCAATGTCAACCTTTGATATGGATTGAAAATCGGTTGAATAATTTGGTTCATCTTGGTCAGTCAAATCATTAGATAAACTATTTTCGTTGTCAGGTCCATCATCTATTTCAGCTGGAAAGTCACCAGATATATCGACTAGTTGCGCCATCTGGAAATCCTTGAAATCCTTGATTCACTATTTGACCGGTAATGCCATTATAGACCGAAGAAATGTTCCCAAAATGTTTTTCGTTTTTTCCCAAAAACTGTGATCCTTTCTCGCGTTCCGAAAAAATTACTTCATGAGACACAATACATAGAATGACTGTACGCCTTGCTATTCATGCTGTACCCAATAAATATGCTTTCGGGTCCAATTTCTTTCGGTTGGGAGATGGAATATTAGCGTATACTCGGAAACCAAATATTCGAATATATTTAACGGTCGGCTTTTTTCCTGTCCAAATTTCCATAGGGATGACTTCTGTGCATTTCGTAGGAGATTTGTTGGGAAGGTAGCAAGCACGCTGTGTCTGCTGCCTCCGCCCAAAGTTTGTGACGAAGTCCCGAATCAGCAAGTCAACATCTGACCTATTCCACGATCGTGCCGCTTTTCCATTTTGTTTGGGCGTGTGACGAACGGGAGTCGATACCTGCAGCAGCAAGGAAATCTTTCATTCGATTAGAACAAAACGTGTTTTTATATTTAAACCATTTTGAATTTCTTCACACTTCTTAAAATCGACAAATGTATCAAAAACTTTTTTTTTTGAAAAGGGGAACATTCTCCATGAAAATTGAAAAATGAAAAATGTGATTTATTTGTAATATCTAACGGAAAACAACTACTTCCCCGGCACAAGCCACGCTAGACATTGAACTACATCTGATAGATATTGTGAAAAGACTCTAACTGAAAAGGAAAGAAAAAATCTGAAAGTGAAAATTTGCATTTTCATTCAGATAGCTGATTTTTTTAATTCTTTCTAGTTTTCCTTGAAAAAATCGTTAAATAAATTAGATAAGGAGAATGTTATTAAAAAATATCACTCACAGAAATCGTTCATTTCATTGAAGCAAGGTCCGCTTCTCTTGCATTTAATCCCCAATACATTTTGGTCGACAAAAATCTATTTCGCTTTGCCAAGTTCTTCAGGAGGATTGATATAGGAATAAAACAGGCTCTCCAGAAGCATACACATCAGGGATGGATATGAGAGAAACATTTCTTCTGCGCTGACACTTTGAAAATTATTTTTTGACATAGACCTGTCATGAGCATTTTGATTTTAGTTCGAAAATATGAATAGGAAATTCATAAAATCTATTGTGGAATCATCTGCGACTGAAAGACAAACTTTAGTCGCTATTTTCCATCGTTCAAGATAACCTCTTGGGAGGTATTCATGTTGAAAAGGGGAACATTCTCCATGAAAATTGAAAAATGAAAAATGTGATTTATTTGTAATATCTAACAGAAAACAACTACTTCCCCGGCACAAGCAGAAATGTTTCTCTCATATCCATCCCTGATGTGTATGCTTCTGAAGAGCCTGTTTTATTCCAAAGCGAAATAGATTTTTGTCGACCATAATGTATTGGGGATTAAATGCGAGAGAAGCGGACCTTGCTTCAATGAAATGAACGATTTCTGTGAGTGATATTTTTTAATAACATTCTCCTTATCTAATTTATTTAATGATTTTTTCAAGGAAAACTAGAAAGAATTAAAAAAATCAGCTATCTGAATGAAAATGCAAATTTTCACTTTCAGATTTTTTCTTTCCTTTTCAGTTAGAGCCTTTTCACAATATCTATCAGATGTAGTTCAATGTCCAGCGTGGCTTATGCCGGGGAAGTAGTTGTTTTCTGTTAGATATTACAAATAAATCACATTTTTCATTTTTCAATTTTCATGGAGAATCCCTTTTCAACATGAGTACCTCCCAAGAGGTTATCTTGAACGATGGAAAATAGCGACTAAAGTTTGTCTTTCAGTCGCAGATGATCCCACAATAGATTTTATGAATTTCCTATTCATATTTTCGAACTAAAAACTTTTTTTTGTTTTGCCAAAAAATATCAAAACGACATGTGACATATTCTTTCGGAAGTTTATCAGAAAAAGTAATTCCGTGAACTAATCCGTTTTTTAACTTCGTTATATTGGAAAATTCACATGCACCATACGCATGTGCCACAAAAAATTTGTTTTAGGAAAGTCTGACTTGGTCATCAAAACTGGAGGGATTTGGAGGGAAGCTCAAGCCTGAACAAGTCGTTTTCCAACGTAGCAGTTGCCAGAATGCTATCATTCGCATCATATACTCGTGCACCGTCAGAATCGAAGAGAACGGTATTTCCCTTCTTCATAATCTGAAACTGAAAGAAGATTCACACGTAAATCATGTACATAATGAACATTTTGTACAGTAACATCTGAAGTATTGCCATTAACTGTAACAGGCAGCTTAATGTCACCAATACTATTCGTTTGCATGAATAATTATTGTATTATTAAAACTTAATAAGTATAATATTAATTAGCTTTGCTGATTGAATTTAGTAGAGACGAATAATGGATTATTAAGTTTGTATTACAAATATTAGTTGATTTAAATTTGATTTACGGGTGGAGAATATTGAATAAGCTCATGTGCATCTATATACACGGCAAGACTACACCTAGTTGCAAGACTGAACCGTCTTTTCATAATTAATCGCCCTCAAAACGTTTTGTTCACAAAAATTGTATTAGTTTTGAACCAGATTTTTGTGATTCATCTTATTAAAGCTGTTTCCAGATAAAATAAGAGTTTCTTAGTAAGGGTAGAGGAATAAAATGATATTTTTGATTTTTTTTTTCAATCTTGTTCATGATTGGTATATGGGGTACTCGTTGGATTCCAAACACATTTTCTCGATAGTATTTTTCGATATCTTGTCAATTTGACACTTTTTTTTAAATACCTGCCAAATCTGAGGTCACGTGATATAAGTCACAACGGATTTTTCAGTTGTCAGACATACACCATTGGAATTTTTCAGAAATTTCAATAACAAAATTTTTTCCCATATGTAGCCAACTTTATGGCGGACACTGTATGATCACCAATGACGGGAATATCGAATACTGAAATTTGTTATGATAAAAAGTGTGACTATTAACGATTCGACTTATTTTTGGACGGAAAAAACTATAATAAATACTATAAAACGTTCTTGAAAATACAGTATGTTCTCCAGATTGCTCTCAGTGGAGTAACTAAAACATTATAACTGTTTGTTTTCCGAGAGGTAATCTGAAAAACTTCAAATTATGTTGGCTCATATCATCATTTAGTAATTTAGAATATATGAGCACAACAAGAATCCAATTCATGGTGGTAATGTATATATTTTTCCCGAGTTCAAATTTCTCATTTGATCCTGATAGTCTTTTCCTCCATATCATCTTCCCACAACAAATTCAGCCTATTCTTGCAATTTCTCACCATTCACTTCCACCTCATATTCGATTGAGTTTTTATAAATAATAACGATTCGTCCTTCGTGAAATCACTATAATTCGAAACGAATTAGTTGTTACACCTCACAAACCACCCCAAATCAGACACAAAGGCTCTTTATTTGTTCTTCAATTTTCAACGGAGTTGTGAAGCAGGTAACAAAATAAATTCCCTTAAAAAAAAATTGTTCGGTCTCGACACCTTCTGCAAATCATTCCTGATAACGCATCTTTACCCATAAGTTACATAATAACCCGCAAAATGAATATCATTTGTATTCTTACAGTCTCAAAAATTACGCATGCAGGCACAAATTTTACAGACCCTGTCATCAATTTGTCCAAGAACTATTTCCACACATAAGAAATTATAGCTAAATGCAACTAGCAGGTAGTAAATTTAGTGAATTTATTATATTTATATTCTAAGGAAGCGTTTTCATGTCAAAAAGTTTCGGTATAAAATGTAATTACCATCCATGTAAAATACTTAGCATACAGGTGTTAAACTGGAATGTGTATTTCAGGATTTGAATGTTCATTTTGTATTCTCTTGCTACAAAACTAGTAGCTGCATTATTCATATACGATTTATCATATGAGTGTGATGTTAATGGGGACTTTATAGAGATATAGTGTATACAACAATAGAGAGTGAGTTATTGACCAAGACAGTGAATACAAGTGCATACCTAGTTGAATGAATGATTACAACTTGTTTGAATCTTAAACAACTTTATAACACAGAAGGAAATACTGGACAATCTAGATAAGACAGCAACTATAAAATACTATCACTGTCATCTTCGTTCGATCAAGTAAGAGGAAGTTGGTTTAGACTATCGGGGGTAATACCACGAAATATATTTGGTGAAGTTCGACTGCAAGTTTTTTCACTACCCAGTTACAATAAGTATAAAGTTGAAAACTGGAAAAAAATGTTTATAAGTTGACTCATAGTTTTTGTCCAATGTTTTATATTGGACAAACGGGTAGAACCTTAGAAAAACACGCATAACTGAACATAGGAATGGCTTTGTGAATGGCAACGCAATTTCAACTTTTTCTACCCATTTACTCGCAGAGAATCATACTTAACTCAATAATCCTGAATTTGTTTTTTCTGGTATACTAAGTAAATGTAATTAATTATTTTATAATTCGATATTAGTATATTAAACAAGTTTATTGAAGCAAAGTTTTACTAAATTAGTATAGCTTTAGAGTATGAGCGATCACAGCAAGCGAGTAACTTAAGAGATATATAAGCTTATTGAAACTGTTTTTTACGAGGTTTGTTCATACTATTTTTCCACATATTGTGTTTATTATAAACATCAACATGGATTCAGAATCCTGTGAAGAAGATGTTTTAAACAACCCTTTTATGAAACTTAAATCGGTGGATTATAATTCGTTTTCAATTTTGTTCAGATACCTCACTCTTTTCGTTATATTGAAGGTGAATAATGTGAAAAAAACAATGTTCCACCAATCTTACTGAACATAAAGTGTAAAATAGATTTGTCTCAAATCATTTGTTAGTTTCATCAAACTAAAATATGTGGAGGTTATTCACCTTATATTTCCACTTATACAGTGTGTCCATAAAGTAATCCCACCCCTCCTGTTAACTATTGCACGGATGAACATTTTTTTGGTGGAATTATTGTTCATTAGCTACTTTCTGACATCAAAAAATATCTTTCTTTCAAAATCGAAACGTCTTTCAATTCTCTATATGGCTGCGGAATTTCAAACAAAATGTTTCATCCAAAACAAACGGGCGGTACATAATATTAGAACTCTTATTGAGTAACCCCACCCCTTTTGAACAGATAGGAATTTTTATTTGAAATTTCATTTGGTTGAATGATAGTTCATAAAATTCATATTAAAAGATTTTTTGAATCGTTATTCAATTTTCTATAAGTTTACGAAATTTCAGACAAAAATTTCCATCCGAAACAAAATGGCGTTACATAACGTTAAAGATCTGCTATGAGGATCTTTTATTATTATTCAGTTTGCTTTATTATCTATCTGCTGATAATAATATGTCAATTTCCGGTACCAAAAACTTTTGAGGAAGGGTACCTTAGGAGATTTGATAATTTTACTCGAAGTCGTTAGGATTCGAGAGAATCCTCATAGCAGAGTTCTGACATTATGCTATACTATTTTGTTTTGGATGGAAATTTCTGACGGAAATTTTGTTTACGTATAGAAAATTGAAAGACGATTCAAATGAGGTATCAATCGACCCCCAACACAATTTAAAAAAAAAAATTCAAAATGGCGGCTTGACACCATTTTGCAAAATAGACATTTTTTTGTTGTCAAAAAGTAGTTTGTGAACTATTATTCAACCACATGGAATCTCAAAGAAGAATTTCAATCCGTTCAAAAGTTAACAGGGGTGGGGTTTCTGACTAAGAGTTCAAATATTATGTACCTCCATTTTGTTTTGAATGAATATTTCTGTTCGAAAATTTGGGGTGGAACCTAAAAAAATTTTCATTTAAAAAAAAATACATTTTTTTTTGTTGTTATTTCAGAAAATATAAGATTTATCAAAAAACGATTTCGATAGGTTGAGAGATGATTCACTTCTCCACAAGAATGATTTTCAGTAATACCTCATGAAATACGCTGTGGTTTAACGCCGACGTCACATTTCATGCTCGCGCTAATCCGCCACTGCAAATTCGGGAAGAGCCGAAAATTATATTTGCCATAACTTTGCTGAAGGAGAAGAAAAAGTGCATATCCTTCCTGAAGACTTCTACTTCCTCATGCAAATATAATATGTGAGTATCTGAGTACATAAAATATGTTTTGTCCTACATCACATAACCCTTCTACGATATTTACGGAGGATCCGAAAGTCATGGATATTGTAGTTAATATGAAATAATTATACTGGAACAGAAATCAGTACCCTCTTCGGACCATATGCATCGATTAAAGACTAGTGAGACAAGTCTTACTCATACATGCCAAAGAAAGAACTGGGTTTTACTTCTTCCTCAGTTTTCAACTCACCCATAATCCCGGCAATTTATTCAGTAAATGTTGAAAATAATCTCTCATACTCATCCTACATAAAAAATGAAGTATGTGATTTCAAGCTTGAGGTTCGCACGTCACAATAGTTGAATAAGTGATTATTTTCAACATTTAGTGAAGAGAATGTCGATTTTATGGGTAAGTTGAAAATGAGGCAGGAGTAAAACAAAGTGTTTTTTGGCATGTATAAGTGGGTCCTGTCACACTACTTTGAAATTGTTGCATATAGTCCAAAGAATGTATAGGTTACTGCTTCAGTATAATAAATCCATATTGACTAAATTATTCATGATTTTCGGATCATATGCAAACATCTCCGTGAAGTGCGACAAAACACATTTTAGGTACTTAAATTCTCGCATTATATTTGCATGAGAAGGTAGGAGTCTTCAGAAACGCTATGAACTTTTCCTTTTGATTCTCCGATCATTTTCAGCAGAGTTATGACCATCAAATATTCGGCTCCGCCAGAACTTTCAGCGGCGGGTAAGTAAGGGTGAACCTGAAACTTACGTGTTTATCATGGTTACAACTAGGTACTGGCATACAAAATTTCGTGGTGCTACAATCGATTCTTGTCTCAAAACCCAATCGTGCTGGATTAAACCAAAATGTCATTATTTCTAGTTTGGTTTTACTTTGTGTATGAAGTTTTCTTACCGAATATTCCACGATCTTGAATATATAACTGAAAATTGGTAATAACAGAAATTTCTGTAAATAATCCAAACTCTATGGAGATTACAAGAAAAAAAAAAAAATATATGTTCACTTCCTGACCTATTGATGAAATGTAATACTTCTCTTGAAGTTTATTCTATGGTAGCTACGACAAGTCGCGAGATGCAGATGCAAACGACTATTCACAAGTGTATATAATAATCTACGGATAGCGCAAAAAGACAAGAGAGGAAATAACTGTATCGCGACAGCGTTATTAAACGTAGTTTTTCGCGGTTGACTATGCAATAAATTGAATGCATTCCTGAACTATTTTCTTCTATTATACAGTAGCGGTATTGAATCGTACTACAACACATCTTAGGAGATCGCTTCCTCATTGAAGACATGACCATTATCAGTTGAGTTATTGAAAATATCATATGATACGTTTTGGTAAGCAACAATTGAAATTTTACAATTTGAAGTAATGAAATTCATCAAAATTAATGATATTTTGGTTATTAATATCGAAGTATTGTCACGAATTTGTTTCATATGCAGAATTATTTTATAGTATAGGAGCCGAAGAGAGGTTGACCTTCACAGGTCTGTTTAACGGATGATACATACTATTTATGAAGTTCCATAAATAGACGAGTACCACTAAAATGGGTAGTCTATCAAAATGTGGTCCAGACTATATACAGCGAGTTTCAAAAATTTGCACCATATGAAAAACTTGTTTATTATCGATTTTTCAGTAAATTTTATTCTTCATAAAAATTAATGCATTACAGAATACTTTCATAACATTTGTCAAAATTTTGAATTTCTGAACGGTGTACAGGGGGTTGTGATTCCAAATTTGAATATTGTTTCCAATTCTGAATAATGAGGCAATGAACTTTCTGATAATGTCCATAATAAGTGGTAGTTTACACTTGATCAAAATTCCTATTTTTTTCCCTTTTACACCGTTTGGAAATTTGAAAGTTTGACAAATCATATGCAAGTATTCTGAAATTTCCCAACGGTGTACTAGGGGAACAAAAAATTGAAATTTCGATCAAGCGTGAACTACCTCTTATTACTGACATTATCAAAAAGTTCGTTCAAGGAGGTTCAGAATTGAAAACAATACTTAAATTTGGAATCACAGCCAACGTAGTTTACTCTTGATCAAAATTCTATTTTTTGTTCCCCCCTGTACACCGTTTGGAAATTCAAAATTTTGACAACTCTTATGCAAGTATTTTGCAATTCACGAATTTTTATGAAAAATACAATTTTCTGACAAATCGGTAATAATTGGTTTCGCAAAAAAGTGTAATTTGATATTACTGCCAACCATCATTCATTTATCAAAAAATATTTGATCTCATCTTGTTTGCTGTTACTAGGTACTGTTATCTTAATTCACAAGAAATACGCCACTACTTAAACAGATTGTATCCCCTTACCTATGCCACAATTTAGCCTATATGTATAGAAATCTTCAGATGGTATGAAAGCGAAAAAATCAACATCTGCCAGTACCTATTATATACAGGGTGGGGCACGAAAACGAAACAGATCGAATATCTTCAAAACGCACGTATTCTGAAAAAAAAAAAAATTAAAAAACACGTCGATTTTTAATCCAAGGGGGACATCTTCCTATCATAACTTCAACTGTCATTCAATTCAATTCAATTCAGCCATGTCAATTTTCGCTATCTAACTTCCTATTTTAGCGCCCTCTTCCGGAAAAAACAACTGTTCCGTATTCCAAATTATGATACTTCATTTGCAAGCTAATTTAACATAAATTTGGTGATAATGAATTATGGAATTTTTCTAAGGCAAAAAACAAAATGGCGGCTTCAGAATCGGACCATAATTTCAAATCTTGCCTGCCATTCTGAAGTCGCCATTTTGTTTTTTGCCTCAGAAAAATTCCATAATTTATTGTCATCAAATTTATGTTAAATTAGCTTGCAAATGAAGTATCATAATTTGGAATACGGAACAGTTGTTTTTCCCGCAAGAGGGCGCCAAAATAGGAAGTTAGGTAGCATGGCTAAATTCCTTATGAAATTACCTTTTTAATGATGTGTCACACTCACTACTTTCCCTATTCAAATTGTTTGGGTGATAGTGACCAAGGGGAGGGGGGAGATGTATGACAGTTGAGGTTATGATAGAAAGATATCTCTCTTGGATTAAAAATCGACGTGTTTTTGCATTTTTTTCAGAACACATGCGTTTTGAAGATATTCGATCTGTTTCGTTTTCGGTGCCACACCCTGTATATATATACTATAAGACCGGGAGATGATGACAGATTTTAGGTAACGATTTTTTCGTTCATGCATTTTAGAGGACTGGAAAAGTGCTAATGAAAATTATGGAAAATTTGAGCGGTCCCTTCGTGGTTTTCATATGGAAAAATCGATTGTAATTTGCACAAAAAACCTAACCGGCATTCGCAGACATTATGCCAATTTTTTTGTGAACATTTCATGATGAAAACTTTCATATTTTCAATTGGCAACAACGAACCAAGTCGACGCGAATTGAATGTATTGGATGTCAGCTGAATCGGTCCGTCCATCTGCAGTAGTACTACAGTGTTAATTTGATGGTTTATTTGATATGCTCCTTTCTGATTTCCAACAAAATTGTACTACAATCGCATACGATTCAGTCGTACTGCAGAATTTGATCGTGAGTTTATGCCTATCCTTTTTCGGTGCTACATTCTATCCTAACACTCTGTTGATGAATATAGCAGCGACGATAAAATCGTCTCCAAATACATGTTTCGATCTATTATATTAATTTGTATATTTTATTTCGAAATTTGTTATGATTTTTGACAATGTTATATCGTGTAAATATTGTGATTTTATTTCCGAACTCTGTACTTGTAAGTTACCTTTAAGAAACAAACTCATTTTATATAGTGCAACCCTTATTTGGGCTCAAATATTGCCTTCGGCTAGCTATCTGATTTGGGAGGCAAGAGCGTGGGTCGACGTCACTCGATAATCCTCACAGGTCCGACCAGTGGCACTGAGAATAAGCTTTCTTTATTTATGATGTTAATGTGACGCCATCTACAGTGTAAAATGAATTCAAAAAACTTATCCCAAGCCGATATCTGTAGAAAGACCTTCACTGTGCTGAAAGAAAGGTGTCTCCAACTCCAAATAAATGACACGGTAACATATAACAATTTAATCAAGTACTTGGACTCAAGCAACCAGTTATGGACCTGAATGATTTGTAAAATGCTACCAAAATAATGGGTATTCCAAGTCGTAATCAAAAAGAATCATATCAAATATGATAATAATCATTATCTTACCTAGTTGAATGCATTCAAACCTGACACAACTAGTGTAGAAATATCACGACTTGTTGGCTTCCTTGGACTTTGTCTGGTCTTCACTGGGCTCCAAAATCATAGTCCTCACGGAGATCTCTAGTATCAGGTCTGTTTCTCTATATCCAATTGAACTCTAGAGACTTATTTGATTGGCTTTACGATATCAACAGGCTTTACAACACCGCAGCAGGCTTCACACTCTGTCAAATTTAATAAATCCGTAGCAGGTTTTACAAGTCTCCAATAAGCTTTACAATACCATGGCAGGATTCAAATTGTACTTCAATAAGCCTTGCGATACCACGGCAGGCTTCACAATACCCCAATAGGTTCTACGATACTATAGCAGGCTTTTCAACACTCAAATAAGCTTTACAATACCATGGCTGGCTTTACAGTACTTCAATAGGCTTTACAATACCGTGTAGACATAGGTAAAAATTCAACTCTATGAAAATTGTCTTCCATCATGTGCTACATTTTTCCAGTCAACATTATTCTCTAAACTATCTGAGTCCTGACTCTCTAAATTTTCTGGCAGAGCTGTGGCAAAAAGAAAGGAAATTTGTAAGACATGCTTTCTCCTATAAAAAAAACATTTATTCTCGTGAGGCGAGTCATCATCAAAAAAGGTCAGCAAATTAAATGCAATAAAATATTCACCTCTCAATTATATGGTCTCAGCAGCAATAGGTAGGCTGTCAAAAGTAAATTATTTAAAATCAAAAATCAACCTCCAGTGAGCATCAGCGTTACCAGGTCTCTGAAATGTAAAAATGGTGTTTCAAGAAGTTCCGTCCTCTTCAAAAATTAATTTAATAAAAAAAAAACATATTTCCTTTCATTGTTGCCAACACGCTTTTCAATTGATTCTGCCACAGAACAGAACCGAGCAGTATAGTTTATTCTCTACTACACCAAAGGTTCTGAACATTGCAGTGCAAGTACAGAATAGCATTCCATGATCTCAAAAGTAAATAAAGAGGCAAATAAATATATTTCTCTCTTTTTCCTTGTAAGCCAAACTTTATGTCAAACCGTTTCAATGAAACGACACTACCTTAACAGAACGAAAAAGAGAAGAAGAACAGGTGTGAATGACTATACATCACCGATGTTTTGAAAACAATCCTTCTTGATAACCAAACAATCATAGTTTTGAATAAATCGCCAGAGATATCCGTGAGCACCATGATCTGTGGAAATAAAAAAGGTTACATATCATGTGGAATCGGATGGACTGTCTCCAGAAAACTCATTTCATGTGGTGACCAGGTATAAGTGTTTGGTAAGTTCATTTTTTGTCCTGTCCATTTTAGAAAAATAACGATTTACCAGTGGTAAACGTTACAATAGTATACACATCAATAATACAGCGTACTCATAATTTTTTTTAGCATTGCCGGAGAGCAGTTTGTGAACTACTATTTGAGCAAAAAAATTTAATCCGTTTTGTTTAGTAATGCAATTTATGAAATTTTCTTGTAATTCATAATTTTGACGAGAAAAATTGTCTAGCTGTTTCATCGTTCCGGAACCTAGAAATTTAGAAAACTAATTTTCTAGCTGACTGATTATGTGGGTGCCAAATGCCTTGACCAAAACAAGAACATCCAAAAATTCTCTTTGCACTTACACCTTTTTTTCATTATACCCTATTTACGAATTACAGTTTACAACAATTCATCAAGCAACATTCTTCCAATCATTTTTTTTTCAAAAACCGTAGTGAATCGAGTGAACGGAACAGTTATATCGTCATCGATTGAACTCCTTGATGGTCTTTCAAATGTTATCTTGAAACCAACGTTTCCTTTGTTTCTTTATTTTTTTTCTGACTGCTCGATTTGAAATCCAATTGTTGCCTGTTTTTTGTTGTCGGGCGTTATTAAGCGTCTGTAGCCCATTTGAATTCGGTTGAGCACCAATGAATAAAATACACAATTTTAATTGAAATAAACGAAGCGAAACGAGAAGACGGAGAAGAAAGTTCGAATGTGTTAAGAAATCACTCCAGCCTCATTCTGTCTTCGTTGATCAGCGTTAAGCCGCAGAGACTATTCTTTATTTGTACAGGATGTTTCGGGGAATTTTAATTGTCGTGATTTTCGGAAGCTCGATTTGAATTTAAATGGACCTAAAAACAAATATTGGTCATTCATTGTGAAAAAGATTTTGTTTCGTCATTCAATGGTTCATGAACAGTGCAAGTACGTATTAAGTTATAGAAAAATGATTAGTATTGCCTATAACACGAGGATTTTATAGTTATTTATCTGAATATTTCAACTTGTGTGTCTTGGGGCCAGTTATATAAAGAAGAGTCAATCATGTGATTAACTAACGTCACATCATATTTGATGCCAAGTTAAACATCAGATGCGTTGCATAAAACATATTTAACAGTCTCATATACTCATGATGGAAAATATGTTAGTCTTGTTTCATGCTTTCTTAATGATAATTTGTGCAATTATAGGTTAGTTTCAATTGGGTTTTCAGTAGTAATACCACAAGTGATTGAATTTTCGCGATAAGTCTGTCGATTCATTTGTTCACAAATGAAAGACAGACCTATGAGAAAAATTCAATCAGAACTTTCACAAACATTTTTGAATGCGTGCACAGCGTAATCACTTATATTTGATGTTTAACTGTCACATGCACTGTAACCAAATCTGAAAACACCGAACTTGATAGGCCAATCAGAGTCAAGAGTCAAGTTTGGTATTATCGGTAATCCGAACTTGACAGAGCTTCTGATTGGTTCATTTCGCAAGCGAGTGAAATAGTCATTCAAAAGCTGTGTCATTTGTATTGTTTTATTCAATTACATTATTCGTCTGAGATAAATAATAGTAAGACATGAAGACTTCTAGTTCTCAGAGGGAAAAAGGGAGCCAATTGTACAGTAGAGAGAACTATATTAGATATTGTGAAAAAGTAAGTATAGTTTTCTGTAAAATTATTTTGATGCATAAGTATTGAAAACCATCCTACTTTGTTCAGACACGGAAACACTGTGGAATGCACAAGATCGGATGTTGAGAGACAAGTGAAATATGGATAAGGATATAAATACGGGTATAATTTTAGATTATATAGTGATTACCTACTATACAACTTATATGTACCAATTTGTTGAACTGAAATTCGAAATAAAAAATCAAACGATCATCGATTTTTTTTAGAGAAATAAAAGGAACTGGGGGAGGACAAGTGACTCCTGAACTAGATGAAGCAGCAGCACAGGTTCTAGGAATTACAGACCAGATTGTACCATTGGAAAAATAAAACTTTTTGTTATATATACATCAACATATACCTACAAAACTGCCTCACCTCATATAAACCTAATAACAGCATGAACTGAAAATGCCGCCAATGTTCACAAAAAAAATCAAATTATTTGTCAATTCCTGATTGATACTTTATTCACCGGTGCAGCTCAGATTGAGTTAACATATGATTATATTTGAGTTGATGATGAAACATTAAAACATGATTGACTTTTATACAACCGATATTTAACGTTCAATAGCCATCATCATCAGTTAATGTAACGTTGAGTTTATGTGACATCAAGTCAATGAGTAGTGTTTCTATGCAATCCAATCTCGCACATAACGACACGTTATAGTAATTTACGAAACAAGTCCGGAAAAAACTGTTTATTTTGGACGAGTGGACAAAATTCTAGTACCAGCGTAGCAAGTCCTGGAAGTCTGCGAGTTCAAAAAAACTATTTTCGGACGTATTGCGTACACTATTTTTTCGGCAACCGTGTACATAGAATAACAAATCAATGAGACACATTTAGTCTAAGATCTTACTTCACCCATCTGTTCGGATGAAATAGAAGATTACACCTATAATGGTTTACCTATCAAAATGTTGTCCAGGCTATATACAGTCAGTTTAAAAAAATTGCACCATATGGAAAACTTTTTTATTACCGATTTGTCAGAAAATTTCATAAAAATTGTTGCATTTCGGAATACTTGTTATCAAAATTCTAAATTTACGAAAAGTGTAAAATTGAATTTTTTTCAAGAGTAAACTATCCTGGCTGTGATTCCAAATTTGAATGTTGTTTTCAATTCTAAACAACCTCTTTGAATGAACTTTTCGATAATGTCAAAAATAAGCGGTTTACACCTGACCAAAATTCCTATTTTTTGTTCTCCCCTGTACACTGTTTGGAAATTTGAAATTTTCACAGCTCATATGCAAGTATTCTGCAATGCACTAATTTTCATGAAAAATACAATTTTCTGACAAATCGATAATAAAAAAGTTTTCCATATGGTGCAATTTTTTTCAACTCACTGTATATAGTCTGGACCACATTTTGATAAGTAAAGGGTTTTAGGCGTATTCGTCTATTTATGAAACTTCATAAAAAGTATGTTTCATCGGGTTAACAGATGAGTGAAGATCGACCTCTATTCCGTCTCCTAGACTAATTTATTTATTATATTTCTGTGTAGAACAAAAATTCGAAAAGTTCAGTTCTTATTTGTATTAAATTCGAACGGAAGATAGGTACTAACAGAAACATTCTAATTTTTAATTATATTACTTACGGCCTAGTCCAGGAAGTACGTACTTTCCGGACTAGGCCGGGAAGTGCTACTTTCTCAAAGAAAAAACAACTTCCCGGACGGTTGACGAAAAAATCTTACTAACGGCCACAGTACAAAATAGGCAAAAACAAAAGCCTCAGTAAATAGCTCGGTAAACAAATCGCATAGTTTTCGTAAACAAAACGAAGGCACAGTTTGAATATATCTCGGAAACGGCTCAATCGATTTGGGAGAAATTTTGTATGTAGATAGGGTTTTGCTTTGTGATTTCATCTATATAGGCGTCTTTTTTGGAAAATTACGATTTTACTGATAATAATAATAATAATAATAATAATAATAATAATAATAATAATTTTTGGATCTCGAAAACGGCTTCAAGGATTTGGATCAATTTTTTATTGAGATAAGATATTGCTGCTCAAGTTCGGCCCACTTGTAGTTTTAACATAATTATTCTAATATATATTTCAAGGTTTTAACAATAAACTTTACGATGAATTATCCTATCCCGTTCCTGTGCGTGAGTGTAGAATAACGAGGAAAACTTTATAAAAAATGTAAAATATGTAATTAAAATTAGAGTCCAATTTTGATATTTGCAAACTATACCACCGTTCAAAACATGTATATGAATTACTTTTTGTTGCCAAATTTAACAGTAATTTCTAAAGAAATATTAGCCGTTCCGACATGTCTTCTCGTATAGAGCAACCATCAAGGACATTTTCTGATAAAATCTAGAAGCTGTGTAACTTATGGAAAGAAACAATCGAATTCCGAAATATAAATGAAATTCGTTGAATATCCTAACGGGTCCCAATCGTTTTGGTCGTTTGTCAAAGCTGAGTGAGAAATTTCATATCATGTTCATTTATTTATGCAACCAAAGAAGATGGGACACTAGTCACGATCATTCAAGATAAATCCAATATCATATTTGCCAATATGTGTGCCAGAAATTCTGCTTCAGATTTATGATGAAAACACAACTCCATATACATTTTCTTGGGTTTCAACCTTGAAAGGTTTCATTACCATTCTGGAGATTTGGTATTTTTATGGAATCTTTGGATATTTATCGAACCCCAAGTACTTTTCTGATGGGTTGATTATTCATATTTTAGTTTTCGTAGACTATTTTCTATATTCAGCCTGCAAAGGTAACTGTCTCTTGAAAAGAGAATAACAAAATCTAGTTACCAACGACATAAATAATCATAGGCTAACGTTACAGTTCACCCCACACAATACCGAAATATCAAGAACAGAAGCTTCTTGATCAAATAAATTATCATATTATATAGTTCATGACAGCTTTCGATATTAACGTCTAGGACATAATTTCCACTTCATTCGATTCAAAAACGAATGTAAAACTCCCAAAATTATGGCACAGAGAAATTCCAGGAAAAATTTTAAAAATAATAATCGATTCCCATAAAACATAAATTGAAACAATGGTAAAATTTATTCAGATCGTTTATATACGTAGGTACTCAAAAAATGACCACACAGGTTAGGTAAAAGTTTTTCACGGTCCAGTTGATCAAGTAATATTTAAAATTCGAATAATATTCGTGAGATTTGCTTGTCATTGAAAATAATTGTTCATAAATTTGTGTGTCATCGTTGGAAAAATGAAAAAGCAAATTCGATATCAGTATTTTTCATTAATCAGAAGAGTTCGTCTCATTCAAGTATTTGTGAACTATAATATAATTATTGATTGTGAGCCTGGAGGCACTGTACGACGGGCAGTTGACAGAATTTGATGTTATTTTCGAAATTTTATGTTCGTTAGCTTCAAGTTTCGAAACGTTTTTGATTTTCGAGGAGAAGGAAGGTGAAGGTTGAACAAGGTTTTTCTTGTGGAATAGAGAACCTTGAGTCATCAGTGAAATATCAAAAATGAACAGACCTCTGACGAAGTTAACCACTCGCGCTAACGAAACGTCGGTAAACAATTCCAAAAAAAAAATGTTCAAGTTTTAATTGTTATTTCAAATTACTGTACATAGTCTTATTACCTGGTTTATATTTTTACAGAAACTGATAAATAGTAGCAAGTAATAAAATTGTTGAAAATATCGACGATAACGATGACGATGAGTAAATAATATTTCACAATAATTTTCATTAGTTTTCATAATATATTAACATGAAAATTATTGAGCTATTTCCCAATTACATTTTTTATTTTGAATTATTATATTAAATTTATTACATTCCAAATTTATTTTGATATACCAAATTCATTAAATTTATTCACTAAATAATTTATCAACAGTAAAAACACAAGAGCTTTTTCTTATCGGATGAATTTCTTCCTTCAACGAAATAATTTTGTATAATCTTTCTCTGAAAACGGTGATCATTGCGATGCCCAAAATGTCAAAAGGTAATACCTTCATCTTTTTTATTCGAGAAACAAATATACATTTCTTGTATTCTAAAAAATAATATGAAAATTCGTGTGCTATTGTACACTTCCTGATATGAACTAACTCTAGACTCATTACCAAATCAGAAAAACATTCAAGACATAATGTACATCATTACGGAATCATCTGTTTTTCACTGAAATCAGAGACCACACAGTTTTTATTATTGATTTTATCGAGGATACTAAAAATTCGACAACTAAAATCGATGACATCTTCGTAGAAACGCATTTTATTGCTTTACAAATTGGTGTGTGATTTAGATGTCTGTTAGTTCATGAGTAGGTACTCAGCATGTCTTTTTATAGAGATATTTCAATAATATGTTTGTTTCCGAAATCATTGGTATTTGATATATCCAAATATGAATTTCTAATAAAGTTTTGGCAGTTGCTGATTCCAAATTTTGGTCACACCACCACTTTGGGTTAATCTTTTTCGCAAAGGCCTATACTTTAATACAACTGAAAATATTCATCTATGAGAAAACTAAAAATAATGTTGAAAAGGGGAACATTTTCCATGAAAATTCAAAAATGAAAAATGTGATTTATTTGTAATATCTAACAAAAAACAATTACTTCCCTGGCACAAGCCACGCTGGACATTGAATAGTGATAGATATTGTGAAAAGACTAACTCAAAAGAAAAGAAAAAATTTGAAAGTGAAAATTCGCATTTTCATTCAGATAGTTAATTTTTTTAATTTTCTCTAGTTTTCGTTGAAAAAAACCATTGAATAAATTAGATAAGGAGAATGTTATTGAAAAATATCACTCATCGTTCATTTCATTGAAGCAAGCTCCGCTTCTCTCGCATTTAATCCCAAATACATTTTGTTCGATGAAAATCTATTTCGCTTTGCCCTGCTCTTCAGGAGGATTGATAGGATTGGAAAAAACATGCTCTTCAGAATCATACACATCAGGGATGGATATGAGGGAAATATTTCTTCTGCGGTAACACTTTAGAAGTTATTTTTTGACATAGACCTGTCATGGGCATTGCATATTCAAAAATAATATTACACCACTACATTTTTCGCAAACATTATCAGCATTTTGGGAAAAAAAATGAAAATAACACGGAAAAGAAAACCTGAAATAAAAATGAAATGTCAAAATTATTTTTTCGTCGACCTCTACAAAAAATAAAATTTTACGTACTAATTTCCGGACGAAAAATCGACTATTTTTGAAGGCAAATACTTTTCGTCCGCAAACACTTTTCGTCCGCTGTGGTCACTATGCCGTATCATAGTGACCACAGCGGACGAAAAGCGTTTGCGGACGAAAAGTATTTGCAGACGGAAAGTGTCTGCGGACGAAAAATACTTGCCTAAAAAAACGGTCGATTGTCGATTCGAAAATCGGAAATTAGTAGGTAATTTGTAGAGGTCGACGAAAAAATGTAATATGCACCTCGGCGAAACACTGTCAATAATTGTCTCGCCTGCTATCAATTTGAAGGCTCGACTATAATAGAAAGTTTTTCGTCCTTGGTACATGAATAACTATTTTCGTCGACCTCTACAAAAAATAAAATTTTACGTACTAATTTTCGGACGAAAAATCGACTATTTTTGAAGGCAAATACTTTTCGTCCGCAAACACTTTTTATCCGCAAACGCTTTTCGTCCGCTGTGGTCACTATGCCGTATCATAGTGACCACAGCGGACGAAAAGCGTTTGCGGACGAAAAGTATTTGCAGACGGAAAGTGTCTGCGGACGAAAAATACTTGCCTAAAAAAACGGTCGATTGTCGATTCGAAAATCGGAAATTAGTAGGTAATTTGTAGAGGTCGACGAAAAAATGTAATATGCACCTCGGTGAAAAACTGTCTATTATAGTCGAGCCTGAAAATTGATAGCTGAGGCGCAGCCGAGGCTAGCAAGCAGGCGAGACAATAGACTTCGTCCTTGGTACATAAATAACTATTTCGTTGGCTTTTCATTTGATTATATGCAAAATTTGTGGTTGTGAAGAACAGTCTTTTACTTGGTTAGGATGAAAATTTGATATGCTCGTGGTTCCTCATGCTCGCCTTTCGGCTCGGGCTCCGGAACTTCCCACTAGCATCGAATTTTCATTCTAACCTTGTTACAGATTATACTATTCAATAGCTCATAAGGCATTTATGTAACAAAAAAAATCATTGTATATATTCGGCACCAAATGATAAAATTATTGTTAATAACCTAGCAGAAGATGGCTTACATCGGAATTAAAAAATAAGAAATCAAAACTTGTGCGAGCCAAGGATTAAGTCATACTTTTCAACGTGCGATTCCTAGCACTTTCTCGGGCTATCAGAAAAAAAATTCTGAAGTCGCTACGGTTTGAACCTGCGACTAGCAGCCAGAATTATTAAAAGACGGTGCTTTTAACCACCCGGCTACTTGGCCGAATAGATAAATTATCTCATAACTTAATAAACTTCCTTCATAACTTTTGAAGATTATGAAAACTGCAATCCCAAACTAACTTTCTGTATCATTGACAGGATTCCCAAGTCCGCTAAAATTTGAGCTACATCATCTCTTTGTGAGGTAATAGACGAATCCGTTAAATTTAACTCTTTCCTTTCCTGAGTTCATATAAAGCTTTCTCTATTCCACGCACAAAAGATAGTCGCAAAGAATCTCTGACCTCAATAATCAAGGAAAACCTATAACTTTTGAAAAACACTATTGAGTATTCGTCAGCAGACTTTAAGAAGAAAATTCCAAAAAGCTGTGACATATCGAAATTCGTTTTGAGTAAAATTGATGATGATGGCATTTCATCCGCTATCATCAGTTCAGCGACACTATAGCTAATAATGATATTATTACTTTGATAGAGCATTAGTTGAAACATCCAAGTTCGTTTTCCACTCAGGATAATCCCGAAATTTTCTGTAAATCAATGAATCTGCCACTGCTGCAAATTTTAGAAAGGAACGTAATTAATGCAACAAAATCATTTCGCACAGGTTTAGCTGGTGGAGTAGATAGTTTTTGACCAAGCCATATGCAAGATTTGATGAGCCACAGTTCGGGAATTCTCATAGACAAGCTTGTTTCTTCTGTCACCAAATTATGCATTTTAATGTTATCCGGAAAAGTGAATTCGTAGATTTGTCTATTTCTGTATGGCGCTTCTTTTAGTGCGCAGATACATCAATCAAAAACAACATTCATCTTCAAAAATATTTGTCTAATTAGACTTTAAACAAGCATTGATCATGATTGACAGGGCAACAAATTACAAACAACCACTTCGATAATATCTTTCGGATCCAAGCGACACTACCTATAAATTTTGGTGGATTGGGAGTACGTTCAGTAAGTTCGCTACCTTTACCAGCTTTTTCATCATCATCCCAGCTGCTTTTTCTAGCATTGAAGATAATTCAAATAATGAAGGATAATCGATTTGGTATCCCAAAACTCAAACTACTTTATCTGATATTGCATCTGAAAATCTAAGTGCGTCCGCTACAACTTTGACCGATAAAGCTTGCCTGAACGCAGTGACAGTGATAGAATCCGAAGCCTGGTTGAACGCTTTACCTGTTGCTGATCCGGAACCTTACTGGACAATGATTCTTTCAGGATTGCAATCGGGTTTCGATTGGGTCTTACTGTTTGCACCCCTTATATATGTATCTGTAGAAGTGAAGTTGACAGCAAAAGAACCCATGGTTTGAGCTGCAGAAAAGGTTCTTGGCGTTTTTCAGGGCATTATCAAGTTAATGATCTCATAAAACGTGCTATGGTAACATCAGGTATTCCAGCTATTTTGGAACCCTTGGGTACTAGTTGCGATGACGGTTAAGGTCCCGACGGCATGCCTTTGATCCCTTGGAAATGCGGTAAATCAGTAGTTTGGGATTTTACTTGTACAGATAAATTGGCTGCTTCTCATTCGGCTGGAAAAATTTGAACCATCCAAATATCAAAATCTCGGAACTAATTTCATTTCTATCCAGTTGCAGTCGAAACTGTTGGTTTGTTTGGTACTGAATCTCTGATGTTCATTAATGAAATAGGAAGAAGATTATATCAGGCAACCAATGATAAACGGTGCACTTTTTTTCTGATACCGCTATCCCACTCTCTGGAAGAAATGGTCTTTTATCTTTTCCAAATCATATTCCATTCCAACCTGCTCCAAAACTGATATGGATAATAAAGATAGTTTTCTTAACGAAAAATTAGAGCAGATATATTAATCAACCTATCCAAATATCTCGGTATCTACCATATTTCCTTCCACTTCCATAGAAAGTAGTTACAACTCGAACTCGTTGCCGAGCCGCTTCAATGATAGAGACAACCACCATTTGGAGACCGCTCGGATGGAAATATTACACGACACCGTCAAAACACTCTGTTTCAATGGACTTGGGGTAACAGCAGTAATGACAGTGCTTATCCATCACAAAAAGTTTCTTGGGTTATAACAGTAACAGTAACTCCAGTATGAGATGAGCTTTAATTAAAGACTTTGCCATGATGATTAGAAAGCTATGGTCAGATGATTCATCAGACTCTCTTGTTGATACTGTCTCATTAAAAAGTCATATTCACAAATTTGCATTTTATCGATTGCGCTCAGCAAGATGCTCAAGAGTTTTTACGATACTTACTGGATGGCTGACATGAGAACCTACTGAGAGTTAAGGAGAGACCTGGACCCATTTTGACAGAAATCGACGATGAATTAGGTGACAGTGAAAAAGCTGAAGAGTCACGGTCAAGATTTCTGATGATGCATGGATAACTCCAAGATTGTGGACATATTTGTTGGCCAACTGAAATCACAATTGAAATACATATATTGTGGTCACTTTTCAGTCACATTTGATACATTCTAAGATATATCTATCTCGATATCACAAACAACAGACCAACTTATACTATCGCAATGTTTAGATTCATTCACTAGTGAAGATATTGTGGATGGTGATGAGAAACAGACATGTTCGAAGTGTGAAGGAAGAAGGAAATGCACGAAGTCTTTATTGATTCAAAAATTTCCCAAAATTCAAGTAATCCATTTGAAGAGATTTTCTCTAAGAGAAGAATTTAAACTGAATGTCACCATTGATTTTGCTCTAGAAGGATTAGATATGAGCAACTACACAGCGGATAATATAGCTGCTTGTCGCTATAACTTGTATGCATTTTGATTTTTGTTCAAAAATATGAATAGAATATTCATAAAATCTGTTGTAGAATTATCCGCGGTTCAAGATAACCTCTGTAAATCATATTTTTAATTTTTCAATTTTCATAGAGAATGTTCCCATTTTCAATGTGTTTGCATTGTTAAAACACACCGGGACTACCTATAGCGGACACTATACTGCTTACTATAGGCATCCATACACAGGCACATGGCACGAGTACAACGATTCTCATGTTTTTCCGATTTCATTAAATTCCCTTGTGAGTGAAAAGGCGTATGTACTCTTCTATGAGCAGGAAGACATTGAATCACACCTTCTTGATTATATTTAGTTTTATTTTATATTTTATAAATTATATTATTATTGTTATTTACTTATACCTTTAAAATTTTGTAATTGAAATTCGTTAAATTTTAATCTCAATTTCTTATAGTAATTCTAGGTATAGAGGCTCTTAAAAAGTTATATATTTTACATCGGCCTCTCTAATATATATGAAACTGCAAAAAAACACTGAGGCTTACGAATTTTGTATGAATGTTATATTGATCACATGAATTTTTTATTTTTCCTTTGGAATCAATTTTCCTTAACCTTTCGTTAGTTGCAGGTCTTGGCGCGAAAAAAATGATCGCAGGTGTATCTCTCAGATACTCCACTAAAACTGATGAAATAACTTTCCAATTTTTGGAGCTGTTAATTCATTAGACTTCAGGATGATTATTAACAACGCTTGAATGCGCAATAGTTTTTATATGATATGCAATGCTATATAAATAAGTGGGCTAGTTCCCCACAGTTACAATGGTGGTCGCAAGTATCTCTCAGATACAATTAACTTTTCATGATTTCAAAATCCAAGAGAAATATATTCAGAGAGATACTGGATAAAACTGAAAGTATCGCATTTACTTTGATAAAATAAATATGAATGCTCAGATTAATGGAAATATATTATTGATCGCGGCTTATCTCTCAGATACAAGTAGCACATTTCAGCTAACCACTTCACTGCGACAAGTTCTTACAAATACTAATTTTTTACAACCCCACTAATCATCAGATTCTCAAACAACGCGCTAAAGAGTTATGGACATGTATCTATCAGATACGCGCGACTACCGGAAGGTTAATTGCCAGATCCTATTCTTACCATCGATACTGTCACTGATATAAATAATACAAGGCACGCGAAGAACTAATAATGGTAGGTATCTTCGTATAAATAAATATATTCAAGTATATTCATGGATTCTATTTATAATATGTGTACAATAAAACCAGCCTACCTTCAGACGTGAAAACGTGCTGCGCACTTGTCGGACAACGGATTATATCCAATGATAAGGCACTCAACATTATCTAATGCGCAATTCAAAATCTATGGCTATATTGGATTCAGTACCTCATGAATATTTTGATTTTGTGCAGAATGTCTCTCTTGATAAATATTGCTAAATTTCACGGGTAATTATTTATTTCAAAACGGTTATAATATGTCATGTCGATTATATGCACCGATTCAGGGCTTCTGTTGTGTCTTATCAAACAAGAATTTGATGAGGGTACCGACATTCTTTATAGCCTGTTGAAATCAATTAACAAAATGAAACTAAAGCATTCCATAAATATCAAGTAAGCGATAAATCCAAGCAAACGGTGAAGCCGGTTAAAATATGTCAACAAGTAACAAAGAATTCCAAGAACCGTAGTCGCGAGTACCTACCAGTCATTTGTTTACGGAAGTTATTAGCAGAGTTGTGTGGAAGGATGCCTTTGTATATTTAAGCTTTTTGTTGTTGGAGGTAAACTTCCATTGGGAGTGTATGATGAATGTGCGTGGGTTTCTTAGAATCATGTAAGAGAATCCAGCCGGTTTTTAAAAACATATGGTCGAAGTCGGCAGTAAAGTTTCTGATCACTATACAAGGTAAACTATCCAGATAGCACGGGACGTTTTCATGACGTCCAGTTCATGTCCATTTTTGGTCCAAATATCCCGAGCTGTTAATACAACGTCTCTAAGACGTCCAGAAACAGATTTCTTTCAGACGTCCGACGAGTTTCTAGTACGTCAATTAGAGGTACGACTGTAGGTACTCATTTTTCCAGGAATTGAAAAATATATGTGTTCATTTAAAATTGGTGTATACCCATCAGTTTGATTTAATCATATACTTAAAATAAAGGGATTTTTCTCCACACGGACTTTTCATGTGTGAAATATGCAAGGGACTTAACAACAATAATTCACGATTTGCCTTCCTGTTTCGTACAACCAATTAAAATTTGTCTCTTCAACTACCACGCACTCGAATGTCTACGTGAGTAGAGCTGTCCCAAAGCACAGTGCTTAGTGCTCGTGAAAGTGCTCGAAGCACTTTTGTTCTCCTGTGCTCCCGAGCACTTTCCTAATTCAGTGCTTAGTGCTTTTCTGGATTACAAAGCAATAAGCCATTCCATATAAATGAATCTTGTCGAAACATGAAGTCGCGGCAGATGGCACCAGGCGGCACCCCCTACCAAAAAATCAATTTTCTACGATAAGTACTGCGTTCAGAAAATGACTGTCTTGAAAAAATAGTACAATTTTATCAGTTACTTTCCCTACCTAAAAAATAAGTTTAAAATAACTGAATATTACTTCTTCTTTTCAAAATACCTTGACGTATCGCAGACCAAATCTATCTCTGTTATCAAAACCTTCAGAACAATATTTTTTTTCATCATCGAGTCAAATTGTTATTTCTTTGACGGAAGTCAAAAAAGTGGTACGGATGACATTTGCTATCTTGATACAGTGGATGTGCGGTATGTCAATTACCATTCTGTTATTTCTAACTTCTTTTCTGTGTAACTATATGCGGCCTATTTCAATTTGATTTTGATTTGCATGTTTTGGTATTTTTTCAGACTGTGCGAGGTCAAAAACCGATGTCAAGAAAAGCACAAAACCAAACATTCATCAATCAATATTCCTATTTTATTGATATCTATATCAAAATAGTATATTATGTTAGCAGAGTTATAAACGTCCTTTCAGTAACGAGTATTTTATTCACGAGTGCAGCGTTGCGGAAAGACTGTTTAAAAAACAATTGTCTCTAGGAGTTCATGAATTCTTTACATATACCGTACTTTTTTTACGAATTCATATTATAACCACAAAATTGTATGTTTTTAAGTTGATGTCTTTTTTATCATAACAGTTTCAATTGACAGGTCAATAACGACCTAATCTCTCAGGGTTTTTAACCACTGAAATCAAACAATAACCCTAGCGATGTACAAAAAAATGGAGTTGTTATGGTAATATTTTTAAAAAAGTTCTTTAAATACATATTACGGAATATGTAATTGATTGATCATTCATTGTGGAACGCTGAATGCCATTTTAGATATTGGGTCTAATGAATAAACCTTAAGCAAATGCTTTTATTTAGATTTCTTGAAACAGACCTATCTATTTTATTAACTAATGAGAGAGACAAACCTATAGTAAAAGCTTTTTCTAGTTTTTATTCATAACACCCATTATGTGAGTAGAAAAAATAACTTATGTTTTCAATTGACTCGGTTGTTACTTGATGGAAATCCATAGTACTTCTTAGACTTTTAGAACCGTGATTTACTGAAACTTGATTTAACACGCTAAGATTTCAACAAATGGTATTACATCGAGACATCTTTCGCTACACTGTAGTTTTCTAATCGGTTAATATAATAACTTCTTGAAAAAGCGACAGTGTAGCGAAACATGTCGCGATGTATTATTATTTGTGAAAATCTTACGTGTTTGATTGAGTTTTAGTAACTTAAATATCTAACAGTCTGAAAAGTGTCAGTGCTTAGTGCCTTACTGGAATTACTCTTTGAAAGTGCTTAGTAATCGCGATCATTTCACAAATAAAAGTGCTTAGTGCTCGAGATTTCGGAGCACTTTTCAGCACTTTTTGTCTCTGTAACGTGAGGTTAGTTCGTTCTGGTTCAATTCTACTGAATAACTACTTTTAGCAAAATGTATGTATTCAATTTCCACGCACTCAAAATTTGTATGGATGATTGAAGCATTCTTCGACTAACTTCGAATAACTGCGGCGAAATGTCCTGGCAGCGAAAAGTCGCTGTGGCCAGCATTTTATTGGTACTGTACCTTTTGCAGTTCTGCATGTGAAATAATGAATGAGAATATTTCACTTTCAGATTACCTCTTTTCAGTTTGTCGTTTCACAATATATATTAGATGTAGTTCAATGTCCAGCGAGGCTTTAGGAAAATAGTTGTTTTCTGTTAGATATTACAAAAAAAATATATTTTTTATTTTTCAATTGTCATGGAGAATGTTCCCCTTTTCAACATGAATACTTCCCAAGAGGTTATCTTGAACGATGGAAAATAGAGACTGAAGTTTGTCTTTCAGCCGCAGATGATTCCACAACAGATTTTATAAATATTCTATTCATATTTTGGAACAAAAATCGAAACACTGGTGCTATTTCGATCCCTATTCGCTATCGGATGGGCATTTATTTATCTTAGTATCAATGGGGATGGATGCTGTATTAAATGAGATTAGAAAAAATTAGGCTCATATTGAGTTATATTTTAATATAATCATTTATTTAGTAAATAATCATATACAATTATTTTATCTTTTTATCCAGGTATAACCTACCTCACTCTTCTGACCTGAAATAACAAGTCTGATATAAAATTGGTTTGCATTTACTGGCTTCAATCAGAAATTAGAAAATACATGTGAGAAGAATACTGAACTGAATGAGTTTTCATATTTTATAAATATCACATATTTATAGAATGAATGACGGATCACTTTTCACTGCGTGTGAAATTCAAATTGTCGTGACTTTGTTCGCCAGATTGCATATGACAGTTATTCTCAGCATGTATTATTTCATCACAAATAAGTGGACAAAATGAAGACAAAACACCAAATAAAAAATAAGACACTTGCATGCGAGCAACCCGTGTAAAACGTTGTATAATTCATAGGAAAACTTGCGGTCTGCATTATGAATCCAGATAATAGCCATAGAACGGCGGCCGAAAAAACAGGCAGTAAACACGCAACTTTCATTTGGCTAATATAATTTATCATCCTGTTCTCGACCACTGACTCATCTGAATTATTTTATGCATGACTCATGTGGGTTGGTGCAGTTTTAAGGGAATCAGTCGGTGAGTCGACAATTCTCTTATCGACACAGAAGGGCATGCTCCTACATTTCCTGATAAGGGTGTTGGAAATCGATTTACAGGAAAACACAACTCCATTAATAAACTCCCGATTCTCCAGGACCCAAAGGACAAAGTCGGCAACTCGGAGAAGTTCGGAGTCAACGAAAGTAAATGTGAGTGCGATGCAAAATATTTCGGACAAACGAAAAGATATACCGAAGAAAGATATGAAGAACACTTAGCATACCTAAAACACGGAAGAAGGGAAAAATCAGCTGTCGCTGATTGGGATTAGTTAGACAAGTTAAAAACAACAGGCATCTGAATGCTTATGAAAGCTTAGAAATGAGTAAATATAATAAAATTATGAATAATGATGGTGTACCAATACTCAACGGTTAGTGTATAGCTTGTTGAAATAGTTTGTTTCTATATTAGCATTTTCATTCGACTCAACATTTTCCTAATTAGTATATAAGACAATATTGTGAAATTTATTTAAGATGCAGATATCTAGCAAAGTTATCTAATGGGTGTGAATGAGAACATGTATGTAGAATTAGTTTAATCTTTCCTCTTGAAGATAATCACTTGGTGATTAAAACACATGTCGAGGTGTTAAAAATAGCGATTTAGTGTTGAAATAAAACTACAGCATATGCGTTACTACACCAAAGTTCCGAACAATGCAGTGCAGGTACACGTAAACCAAGATTTGGTGAAGATTATCCAGAAATTTGAAAAATCCCTATTCGCTGCGATTTTTACGACCATGACCTGGTCTACCCCAGTCCCTGGATTGTACAGAGTTTACCGGACACCCTGCATATATAATTTTTTGCTGAATTCAATCTTGGGAAAATATAAAGTGACCATTCGAATATTCAGCTGAAATGAAACATCCCTTATATTCTAAAAATTCTTATAAAGATGCATACGTAATATTCCTTCAAATTTTATCACAGATATTTTTCCGAATAAAAATGAATTCCACTTCTTCTCACTAATGGGCCAACTCTTATAATTCAGTTTGTGATGAAAATCAACATTGCTGTTTCAACATTGCTCAGAATCTGTTTTCGAATATATGTATTATTTTTGTGATTGTATTGTAACGGCACTGATGCCGACCCTGGAATCGTCATGCTTGTTCATCAACAGAGCTATGAAATTATAACGGATGATGTCTAACGAGATATATCTAAGAACTTCTGGGCTAATCAGGAGTTTTACGATATTGCATATAAATAAATACGCGACAGCGGAAGAATCAATCAGTGAATCAGAATAGAAAATTGTGAAATCCTAATTAGCAGTCATGAGATAAATTACTTGTAGAAATCGTATCAAAATTAATTTGTTACACAATGTTAAAGTGCATTTTCATTACAGTATTTTCAGACGAATCGTAAAATATAGGGGCGGATCTAGACAGAAATCCTATAGGGGGGGTCATGGAATTACCCTTGACCTGACTTTACCCAACTTAACCTACCTACCCCCGCCCCTGCTTAATTGTTTAATGTGACCTACTTTGACCTGATTCTCACTCATTCTATCATTCATTGATCGAGAAAAAAACTGCACTCCGCAGTTGCTGTGCTTATTGGTAAGGTAGCAAGAACAGTTGAAAGTTTATGGATAGTAGGATACATATCCACATCACAGTTTTCCAGTGCTTCCAAAATTAAATCTGGCAGTTCTCCACTACCCTGTCCCATTCAGCAGTCCACAATAAGAACTCATGTTTCACACTTGCAAATGTAGTAAAATTGATGATTTTTCTAAGAGCGCTTCCGTCTTCCGGTTCAAAATCTCTCTAAGACAGACGGACGACTAACTATTCGCGACATTTTCGGTTCAACATTCAACTTTTTAGCTATATCTCGCACCTCAATAAAGGTCTGAGAGTACAGAGTCAGTGTTATCTTGCTTATGTTCAAGTCTGCCTATGGTATCTTTTACTGAATCAATACCCTGTTTCAGATCCAGAGTAGGCGACTGTAAGATACGGCTGAGTGATACCGTAACTCCTTAAACATTACTTAAACATGCACCACTTTTGAGAGCATGTGCAAGATTAAACGCATCAGTTGCCGTTTTCTCATCAATCCATGTAGAAATTTCCTCTAGGACACCAATGATTTGAAGTATAGCCTCTCCATGAAACTGAAAGAACTCGTCATGCCTCTCGACCCAACGAGTTTCACAAAAACCTTCAACAGCAGCACCTAAATAGTACTTGAAAACTATATTTCATTTCGCTTGGACTGGCTTTGGGGAGGGTCATGACCCTCATAATCCTCCCCTTGGATTCGTCCCTGGTAAAATATGCTCTTTGAATTTACATATTAGTATGTGGAGGACCAATGTTTTCATTGTAATGATGAGCTGACTGTTAGAAATTTTGGTTGTGATGGTATCTTCGTCGTATATCAATTTACGAATATATTCCAATAAAAACATTCCAATCCATCATGATCCTCCTAGGTGTTCTAAACATCCTTTCCCTTTGCTTCTTCCCAATCAAGGATTGAAAACTGATTTACCACTTTCACGTTGAACACCGACAATTGAAATTTTCTCATGCTACCCGGAGCTCTTTTTAATAACACCAATCCGAGACAGGTGTGCAGCCCTTCATCCCTAATCATCCATTTAAAATGATTAAAATCTCTAGAAATTCACATCTGTCGTTTTACACCCAAATCACTTCTACCTCTCGAAAAAATCAAAGACAAACAGGTGGTTTGCGTGAACCCAGAAACGAATTCTACGGTTCGTATTCGTTCGACTGGAGCATTCATTGCCCACTATTCCTCATACTCGAAGCTTTTTCAGATTCGAAACTCGGAGCGGAAATCAAGTAATCACCGTCTTTGTTTACCCGCAGCCAGAACTAGTGGTAGGTGAAAAGTTGTGAACACAGTGACGTGCGAAGAAAAAGGAATAGTAACGGAATATATTGAACGTTCATTATGAAACGAATTCGCATGACTTGACAATTTCATCAAGTCTCCGGAAGTCATATAGGCCAGGAGACAAGTAATGTAAACCGTACAAAAATGTTGACAAAGCTTTTATTGTTTTAAACGGTTAATTAGACTGTGATTAGCAATAATCTAGGTTTTTCTCACACCCCCGAGGCCCGCGCCGATCTCCGTCAGGCTACAAAGTAAACATTTTTGTTTTTTCGGCACTACGTCGTTTTCTCTTTGTCGTTCGGCCAAAATAGTCCTACATGAAATTAAAGGTGAGAAAATTCTGTACGAAATAGTTTTCTATAATTTTTTCATGCGGCGAGTTTTGACAAACGCAGTAAATATCGATTCTTGCTCAGAAGCACAGTATATCCATAAGACATCCACAGGATATATTTTTTGGATATCCTGTATATCCACTGGATATAGATGGATATCCTATAGACACCCAATAGATATCTATATGTCCGCCTATATCCAGGATATAGGAGATATCTTATGGATGTCCATGAAGATATCTACTGAATAGATATCGATAGGACATCTTATATTCACATTTGGCATATCCATTAGATATACACTGAGTCCAAGAAAAGGTTATTCACCACGGGGATATCTGAAACGGTAATAGATAGTTTTGGTTAAATGTGTAAAAAGTTGCGCAACAGAAGGGTCATTCATTTAGCTGGAGGTATGAAGTTTTCATATATAATTTTATTGTTTACATTATTCTGGAAAAACAGAATTTTTCAATTTCTTACTTTATTTTTTCTGTCAGTACTTTCTATTTTCTTCCATCTTTGACGATAACACCAGAAAAAATAAAACTAGAAATCGAAAAATTCAGTTATTCCCAAAACATTTAAAACCTTGTACTTTCATTATAGTCATAGTCCATTTCAGATATCTTCCTGGTGGACAATATCTTGGACTCACTGTAAATGGATATCCAGTATAGAATGAAAAACTTCTTGTATCTCTTGCTCTGGATTATTTATTTCTATTGAATTGAACCCCTTAAATCGGAAGTGGTAAAATTAAGAATTTTAAATGGAACACCTTGTATTTTATTCCATGTTTTGTTTTAGGTTCACCATGTAGAATTTTTTTTGTCTTGAAATTTTTATTTCTGCATTAAGAGGTGAAAACTAGGTTGAATTGTTTCTGTTCGATCACCTTGTATTTCCAAAAGTAGGTATTAGACAGCTGTTGATCTGTTAGTAGGAAGGAACAAATAGAATGAAATGTTTTAGAATATTAAGATTATTTTGAGGTGATGAAATAATACTATGGAACGAATGATGAAAAAAACTCTATTGGAAGTATGTACAAACCCTGTGATTGATGAAGTACAGTACGTAAATATTTACATAAATTTTTCGTGCTAAAATTTTCTGTTGTATAACTTTGCAGTGAATTTAATTCTGCTAACTATAACACCTTTGTCCCCAGCTGATCTATTTTAGATTCTTCTTCCTGTAAAAAAGAAAAATAGTGTTGATTTTCAAGATAAGACTAGTACGACGTTCTCAGGTAAAAGGGTCATCCCGAGTTGGTATTTTACCCGAAGTCTATGGTTCAACAATGATTTCCGTCTCTTCAATCCTACCTCCGTTGTCGATCGAATATGAACCCATCTCAGAAGGTAAATGTGCAGCTGAATGCTTGAACTGTACATCGATCTCAGTATCAACGACGAAATTCTCTTCTTCATTATCGATATTTGTACAGTCCATTCCTCGTGCTTCGCCATTTCCAATCTTGTGGACTCTTCTTATTTCCGTACCACTTTTGAACCTAATAGAATGCTGTCGTGCTGTTGCTTCGATTGGTGGTAAAGATGCAAGATTGCAAGCACTCTTAGTTATTGATTTCGTGAAACACTGTAACCTGCAATCATTCAACGATGTGTTACCGCTCGCTCCATAGAGTGCTTAAATGACAAATTTTGAAGGGAGATTATGTACTTTGCAAATTCTTCTGAATTTTTGAACGACTTTGTCCGGTGAATTCTGCTCTCAATTTTTCCTTTCCCTGGTTTCATGAGATGAACATTTGACATAGATAATGCGAGGCCTATTAGTAGTACGAGGAGGTCGACATCTTCAACCACTACCACTACGGAATCATAGTCTGGCAATGATTCAATGGCGGTGTTGAACATCAGAGTGTCAGCGTCTTCAGAAGCTTACTTTACAAGAAATCCTACAGCAAGAAGTTTGTCCTCCAGCAAAGAAATGAGTCAACTCTTGTTCTGGTCGTTGGCAAGCAATTTCCCCTGTGACATTGTTGCTGTCATCGTTTCATCAAACATCACATTAGTAGCGACATGCCCCTACGATCTACGGAGTCGTTCAGCAGATTGAGTACTTCTGTTGTTAACGCCATTCGGATAGCCATCAAAAACATCTACACTGTTGGCCTTGTAGTACTTCTGTACGTATTGTACATACTTCTCAAGAATATTATACAAACTTTCTTGTTGGTACCAGACCACGTCTCTGTAGCATACTTATAATCAATGATGAATTACAATTGATCAAACATACATAGTCACGAAAAATAATAAAACAGATTGTCAACAGTCATACCAGAACGAGAGAAGAGTAGAATTTGATAAGCGGCTACTGCTGTGAAACTGTAAGTCCCATGAAAAAATGATGAGGAACTATTTTGTACAAAATTTTGTACCTTTGTAGACTCACGGAGATCGATGCGGGCTTCGGGGGTGTGGGGAAAACCTAGATTATTGCTAGTTGCACTCTGTTGAAACATTTGAAACAGTAAAAGATTTGCAAAATGTTTTTTTACCGTTTTAAATTATTTGCCCTGGCGCCTGGCCTAATAGTCATACCAGATAATTTTACCATAAAGCTCGTGCTGCAAGATGATGAGGTATATTGTAAATTCGATGGTAAAATGTCTACGTTGATGGTATGGTAATACGTACCTATGGAGCCCGTACCTACGTAGATTGTTTATTTTTCATATGTGTATTATTTCCACTAGGTTTAACGTATCCTTATGGTCAGAACATTTTATTGGATGAAAAAGAAAAATCCTGCATGTTGAGAGAACATCCTGAAAACATATGTGGGGAAAACTTGTTTTTTTTTGACATTTTACCTTCTACAATCTGGGAATGACACAAAAATGTAGACAAGAAGTAAGAAATAAGAATGGTGACCGATTGATCCCGAACACCCTATGTATCAAGACAGCAAATGTTACCCTAAATAATTTATTGGCAGATTTTATCTCTAAACAGAAATAAGAGTTTTCAGCGAGTTTTGAAAACAGAGGAAGGTACAGTTTCCGGGACGTCAATTTTTCTTGAAACAGAAGAAGTGTTTTTTCGTTAATTTGATCTAATTTTTTTCAGTTAGGGAAATTCAGAGTACGATACGTTACTGACAAAGTGTAATAATTTCATTCAAGACGATTTTATTCACCGTAGTAACTTATATGGGGCAAATTTATTAATTTTCCTTCTATACTTGTATACAGATCTTGAATCGATAACAACAAGAAATGTGGCCTTCTCTCTCTTGACTAGTGTAAGTCATTTGGAATTTGTGTAAGGCGGTTGACCACGAAATTTTATTTGCGAAATTATACTCAAAATTTTTCTGATGAATAAGTACTTATTAGTTAATGGTGTTAGCAGTTCTTTGATGGATATCAAATGTGGGGTACCACAGGGATCAATTTTAGAACCTGTTTTATTTTTTATTTATATTAACTAAATTACAAATTTGAAATTGAAAGGAAAAATAAAAACATTTGCTGATGATACCACATTAATATATTTTGCCACTGACTTCTAAGAGATACGTGAAAATATAGAAAGTGATCTAAATGTAATTTCAAAATGGTTACAACGTTTTAAACTTACTCTAAACATTAATAAATCAACATTCATGTTTGTTTCTAAAAAAAACCACAAACAATTTCATTCATCAGCTATTAGTTGGATCTAACTCTATAAAATACACAAAAATTAGAAAATTTTTAGGTCTTATTATTGATGAAAAACTATCATGTTGATAAACTGAGAAAAAAAGTCAATCTAGTCATTGGTGTACTGTTTAAAATAAGGAAATTTGTTTCCCTCAAATAGCTTTAAAATATTTACTTTTGTCTTATCCATTCTTACCTCCGAGGTGCTTGATAGCCTTGATGAGAGAGAACAAGAAGGGCAGCCAAGGGGACAGGGTGAAAACGAGAATAAGCAAACTTGGACAACGACAAAGAATGATATTTTCCTTGTTTTTACCATTTTGAAAATGTTTACGTTTTTTTTCTCTACAAATAAATTAACATAATTGTTGATAATTGTTTTTGACAATGTGGCCGGGCTTGCTTCGGGGGGACAAATTTGTATACTTTCATTGAGCACTAAAATACTAGTGTGAAAGTTTCCTATATTTTAAATTTATCAAGTAAAATTGGTTTGGAGAATCAATGAAATTTCAATATTGAAGTGACATGTTCCTTTGAGATGAAATATATTAAGTTATTATCAAACTTTCGATTTGTTTTTATTTTAAACAAATCATCAGCTTATCGTAAAATTACTCGAAAAATTGTTAACATTGAAGCTAACAACTGTTCTCTCAGTGTATTTCCGTACTGAGGTGGGATAATCATATCACATACTGGAATACATTTCCCATTCGAAATTTCTTTATTTTTAGGAGATTCGCCCACCCATTCCGACACCTCTGCACGAACAAAAGAAAAACGCTCCGATTCATCATCCTTCTGTCTCTCACCGACTCACTCCTAAGGCCTATAATCCACTGTTGTCCGGATGCAGGCAGGTGCACTCACGAGAAGCTTCTTATCCGAGAGAGCAACAAGACAGGTTTCGGCCCAGGGCCGCAGACTCCCCTTTGACAGAGTTTTTCCTTGTAAATTATTTGAGAAACCGTAGCAGGTGCAAACTGCTGTTTTACATCATGACCATGCTACGATATACTTTGTATTTTTATTTTCGATGGTATTGGGTTATTATTGTGTCAGGATTCGAGTATCCATTGTATTTCGGTGATGATAGGAGACGTGGGAGAGAAAAAGGCAAGAAAAATCATCATCAGGTATAAGTTCTTCTGATTTTTTATTCGTATTTCTGCTCTAATTTGTACTTCTATTTCGAAATCTTGACTATGTGTCATTTGAACTTCAATACATTTCCTTATTCAAAACAGTTTATGTAATATGTAGTCAGAAACGTGTTTCATTTCTTGATGACTCTCTCTGTTTGCAAAATGATCATAACATATCGTTTTTAACTACAAAAAAGATAATGTACCTTTCTGATGAATTCAATTTTCAAAGGTAATACCACGATAAATATTTATTTTCCACGAAAACTTTTTTATTTGGCAAAAGTATGAAAACAAACCGATTGATAAAATCACGAGTCCACGAGTCCGTACGACGAGTGATTTGATTCAATTCGGTTTGTTTGAATGCTTTTGTCTAAAAATAAAAAAGTGAGTGAGTGTTTTGAAAATGAAAATTTATAACATTAGATTTGAAGAACGAGTTGTATTTGGAGACATTATTTATTGAACAAACCAAAGGAAGAACAATTTAATTAATTAGTATTTCATTAAAATGAGGAAAAAAGAAGGAAATTTAATTATTATTGAATGTACATTTCAAATATCAAACTACGATATTATTATAGGCCTTCTATGATCCAGAAGAGATATTATGCTTATGCAGTGCACATGATATAGATCTCTAGAAATTATTATAGTTTAAAGCAAACCTTGCTAATGACGATACCAAGAGATGGCGCTACACCTCTCCATTGTACAAGGTCGTTGTAAGAAGTTCTTCATACAACGGTTTCGTCTCAAACCACAAAAACAAACTGAATTTAACAAAAATTAATAGTACGCCATCTTCATTTGAGTTCAGAAATATCGGTCGACAACCCGCTAGAATTTTGTCAACGGCTTGGTTATGTTCATGAGCTATTTACGTGTGTGAAATTTGAGTGTTTATTGAAATGTGCCGTTTATGTTATTATTATGCTGAAAAAGTGAAAAGTCAATGACTATTTATAATAAGGTAACTTTTCATTCATGATAGTTTTTATTTTAGCTTTATATAAGCCAGTTCAATAGAATCGACGCGGTAAATCTTATAGTTTTGACAGTTCAAAGGTAAACAACGTTTTATCAAGGACCAGGCAGTTTTATCAGTATAAAACCGAATGATTGGCCAGAATAACACGCTGCTATTGGTTGAAATTCAAAAAACGTCACATTTTGACATGTGAAAAAATAATCAATATAAGCTATTCTCCACTAAACGATATCGATTTGCTGCAAATTTTTAACAAAATTTGTTTTGCGAGTGTAAACTTTACAGTTAACTTACAAAAGTAAACTTGTATTTTACGAGTTTACAGACCAGTTATGGAAAATATTATTCAAAATTTACATCGGTTTTCAGTTTGATGGCCTGGTGAAAATTTAACAATATTTTTGGTTCAGGTACTTATATGCATTTTGGTTCTCTTGCAAAAGAACCAGAAATCAACACATGTGGCATAATAACCCACCTAAGGAAATGCACCATCCAATTTTAATTTGATATATTGCCATGAAAAAAAATCCGTTATATATTATGATTGTATTATGAAAGGTTCTCGATGCAAGAAAATTATTCTCTTTTCATGTCCCTCTGAAACCTGCATATCCAAAATAGTCCTCGGGACGTATACTGGAAAAAAAAATTGATCACCCCACCGTTGATACTTCCTATATTTGTTCTTCATGTCTAGTTGAACAGCATGCAATTTGCGGCAATTCTCGGTAGCAGGGTGTTTTTTTAGGACCCCCGCAAACTTTTGGGACTGTCGCACAGCTAGAATGCTCCAAACAATCTGAAACTGTCTGAATTACAAAATTTTATTCAAATAGTTGAAGCCGTGTTCGAGATCCAAAAATTATTATTATTATTATCAGTAAAATCGTGGTTTTCCAAGAAAGACGCCTATATGAATAAATTTAAAAAGCGTGCGTAAGGAGCTAGTTACCGAGGCCGTGAGTCGTGTGTTTTTATCTATTTTCGGAAATGGCGATAGTTAAAAAAAATTAACGCACCCTTTATCGTATCTGGAGCGCTTTTGTCGGGAAACGCAGTTGTCGGTAGCGCTTATGTCGGGGCGCTCATGTCGGGGTTCTTTTGGTGCGAGCGCTTAGGAATTGTAGCATTTTATTCAAATAAAATGTTTGTACTCTTGTATCATAATATACTATTATTGTCATCTAACGATAAGTTAAAAAATCGGATTGCCATTAAAAGGTCTTCTATATGACTAATGTTTGGGGTGCAGTCAGCAATAATACCATATTTGAAAGATTTGGCTCGCAATATGAATTAGAATTTTATTTTTTCATTCATTTGCTCTGTTAATTCGTTTTGAATGCATTTTCTGAAATATCACATTTCTCAGCTAATCGCAAGTGCTTGTGCATAACTGAATCAAATTTGGCTAATAGTTGTAATGAACCCAAGTACTTTTCGTTGTGCGGCGTGTATAATTTGCCTGATTGTTTTTTTTTTATCTCGATCAGTGATCCCAATATCTTTTTATTGTAAACTAAATATGTTTTAAAGTTTAAGTAGGCGTGAGTTTTGGATCTTTTTAGAAATAACTGGAATCTGGATATTCAAGGAAGGTTCTAGAGAGTTCGAGGAAACCGTGAAATAAACCAAAACAGAGGCTCCGGAGATTTTTTGAATAAACCAAAAATATACTCGAGTGAAACTCTTGGAAGTTAGATCACCAGGTGGAAGGGGACGAAGAAACTTTCTAAAAATTTTTAGAGTATTAAAGAGATAACTCTAGAACCTTCTCAAAGCGACTAGAAAGTGCTGAAAGATTCTAAAAATGTGGATGGAACCAGAAAAGTGGCTCTGGAAAATTCCAGAACGTAATGAAAAAAAGATACTTCAATGAAGTTCTCGAATGTACGGCCACGAGGGTTGAAAATTTCAATAAATTTCTCGACAATGCGAGAGGAAACTCTTGAATATCCTCGAAGCTTCTTGAAGGTAATGAAACATTCTATAAAATTGTGGATTAAACCGGAAAATGCTTTAGAACTTTCTAGACATATCAAGAGTACAGTGGAGAAAACTCTAGAATGTTCTCAGAGCTTCTGGGAGGTGCTGAAACATTCTGAAAAAGTGTGGAATGAACCAGAAAAGGGGTTCCGGAAAGTTCTAGATCATATGAATATTCAGTCACAATCAGGAAGTGGACGTGAGATTCGGAACATTCTAGAAATATCTGAAATAAACGAGAGAAGAATATAGAAGAGGAAACTCTAAAATGTTTCCCAAGCTCATATCAGGTGCTGACAGATTCTAAAAAATTGTGTATTGAACCAGAAAAGGGGTCTAGGAAATAATGAAAAAGATACTCGAATGACAACTCTGGAATGCTCTCGTAGCTTATGGAAGGTGCTGGAAGATTATAGAAAATTCCCGAATGAACCAAAACGGATGCTCTAGATACATCTAGAACGAATTTCTCGAAAGTTTCACCACCATGCAGTGGGCGTGAGGATTGGAACTTTTTGGAAATGTGTAGAATAAAATAGAAATCTCTAGAATAATCTAGACGCCTTTGAATATAATATGTGGAATGAACTAAAACAGAGGATCCGAATAGTTTTAGATGGCACTGACAATACACTGGAGTAAAAACTCCGAACATTTGGTAACCAGGGCCGGTAATGAAATTTCCAGAGAATTTCTAGAGGAAACTATAAAATGAGGTAAAAGCTTCTGGGAGGTGCTAAAAGATTAAAGAAAATTGTAAAATGAACAAGGACAGAGGATAGAGGCTCTGGAAGATTTCATACCATACTGGAACGACACTCGAGTGACGTTCTCGAAAGTATAACCGCCAGTAATGGGTGGAATTTTTAGAAAAATTCTAGAATATAAGATAAAAAAATTTTGAATGTTCCTGATGCTTTTGTTCTGAAAATTCATATAAAGCAAGTGTTGAAGATTGATGAATCAGAACAGACGTCCCGGCGAATTCTAAAACGTTGAACACTGGAGTGAAGAGTACTCGAAAGTTCTATAACACCGATAGGTATAGAACGAGCTTTGAGATTTCAGTTTCTTCCGTTGTTTTGCGGGTTGTTGGATAAGGAACAACTGATAGATGTCCTTAGGGTTTTGGAAAAATTATAACATTAATTTTGAAAATTTCGCAATATCACACACTTTCACCACCCACCTATACCCACACAAAATCTAAGAATTGATGTCCTTACCTGGGTGAAGTCGGGTATTGCTTTTCGAATAAATTTTTTTAATGTGTGTTCCTTGACACACCTCTTGGTGGCCCTCATAAATATATAGAAGGAGAAAATCTGGCTAATTTCTCAATGAGAACAGGCCATAAACATGGAAGAATAAGGTGCAATAAACTAAAATTTCAGCAAATTTTATCAATACCTAGAAACTCTCTTATATCCGTGCCTAGTCTTTTTATATTAAAATATTTTGCTTTGGCATCCAAAAATATGCCGCCCACACTGTATAATCCCATTTCAAAGATATCTATGTTCGTCATATTTCCTACTTTTTCTCTATCCAATTTCGAACATTTTGAATTGTAAAGAAGATCATAGATACCACCTGTATCTCCCAATGTATCTTGTGCGGTCTCTTCTTCGGATACTTCCTGCGTAACTAGTATAGTCCTCAATAAAAAAATCCAATTTACATAATTTTGATTCGGATCTGTCCGGTCGTTTTTGAAAGACGCAATATATAACATCTGGAATTAATTCGTTTGGAGTAAAAGTCCGAAGAGAAATGTACAACTCGAATAGATTTCGTATATTTTCGAATTTATTAGGCTCCACACTCTTTAAAGAAACGAGCATTTTGATAAGTATCTTTATTTGGGTAGTTTCAAGGGGAAATAAAATTGATATATGGCAGTCATTAACTTCGAGAAATAATTAGGTTTCATCCTTTCACCGAAGAATTCAGGAATGAGTTCTGTTTGATGGAAAGGCATAGGAAAATATCACTTTTTTTTGTTGACGGTAAGGACTAACATCAATCAGTAGAAGAAATTTTATTGTCAAGTTATTGTATAAGTATTTCGGAAAGAGCTCGGGGAGAAAAGATACTTATTTTCTCAGTTATATTCATGAAACATCGTAAGAACCAATGATAGGAAGATTTCGGAATCCATCAATGATTTGCTGTTCGATGAAAGGATACCATCACTTCCTAGGTTGATGATGAAAGGATAGAAATATTGAAATTCTCAGTTCGTTCTCGATGGCACTGGTAGGTAAGGAAGATTTAAGATATTTCATTTAGAAATGAGAGACAATTTACGAACTTTTTTGTGGTTTTCTCGGGAAGGAATTTGTAGCGAAATTATCACCAACAAACGAATTAGAATTTAAGAAATTATAGTCAGAAAAACGGTGAATAAAGAATTCTTGATGAAAGGCCATTGAAAAACACCATAAAATGAAATTTCATCGTAATTGGACTGAGAATAGTCCCAGATAAATCATGCTTTTGTGCATTGGCTTAATATTTTAACTCAATCGGAAATGGTGATCATCCTTGTATTTTGGTGAAGAAATTAAAAACTGGCAACTGTGTTCTATGAAGTAACTCGTTTCAGCCCTGTATTCAGCGCTGAAGCGTTGCGGTGGATTTGTTCAGTCTGGACCAAGAATAAGCCTTTGCAGTCATTTTCAGCGAAAATATATTTCGGAATAAAGCATTCTCACGTGACTCATATCCCGTTTTGGATTTTCTTTTTCATCAATTTATTGAGTTCAAAATTATTCGAAACGCCTAACTAAACTACTGATTCTGATTGGTCACTTTCGGTCATGCCCTCGCCATTCCAAACTACAAGTTATAACCAATCATATTACAAGAAGACTGATATCACATGTGAAGTGACACATATTGAGATAACATTTTTTTAAATTGAATTGAATTGTAGTGTCATATGAATCAAAGCAGCGTTGTGCTGCTCGATGGCGTAGATAATAATAATGATATTGATAATTGGTCTTTATTTTTCACAAACACAATAGGATACATATTAGGCGATTACTCTTGGGAGGCGATCTTCATACATAGTTGTTCTTCCACATAACCCCGATGAAAAGCGAAGAGTGGAGATGAGGTTGCGATCGGCGTTTTCAAGTGGAGAACATACTTTTATACTGTATGGATCAGGATTGTTGGTCAGAAAGAGATCACGTTTAAGTCTCTCAGCCCCAAACTCTTTTCGCGTTGGTATGAAAGGTTAATTAGTATAAAGGCAAACCCACCATTCGAGAAAACGCTTGTGGACCTTGGTGGTGTTATGTGTGTTAGGGTCAGACTATCAAGTTTTTTCGCCTGTTGGTAAAGGTGGCCGTCTTTGATGTTTTGTTGAGTCCATTGAAAAGTGAACCTTTGAACTTTTGTTCGAAGGTGTTTCACCTCGAGTACTCTTCGTTCGGAAATCCGAATGGAGAGGTATTTTGCTTCCGGATATTTCAGTCGAGGATATTCCTTCATGTGAACATATTATTATTATTATTATTATCAATTCTGTACCAACTATATCAGAATTCACAAGTCCCTAATATATACTGGAGTGAAACTATATGATCACATTCCCAATGGCAAGACCAATGGAAAATTTGAAAACAAATGAAAAAATCTACAACAAAATATATATTTTGTATTACCAGCGAATACTTCCACACACATCTATCTACGTTTGAGCCTTCCTTTAGTGTTTTTGACATAGGTATATTTCGAAACATAATAATTACATTTTTAATGTTCTATACACATTGTTCTTAACAAATATAAATATTTTTCTGAGGAAAAATAAATCTATTCACCCAATATTGTTTTTGTGACGACTTGAAATACCACAGATACGTTAGCGAACTATCTCTCTCTAGTGGATATTTTCATTTAATTGGTTACCATTCTGCCTCAGCAAATAATTTTTTTAAGTTCTGGTTCCCACGAGAAGAAAAATCCTGTCTTTTTCAGAGAACATCTTCAGAGCCGAAGGAAAATGGGTAAGAATTGGTGTTCTTCTTCAATTTCTGAAGGCTGTATGCTTCACGAAACCCCTCCAGAGGCAGCTTTTTCATTCGTTGGAATAACGAGCCCAGGGAAAGAAATGTTCGGCATGATATGACAGCTGAGCTCGACCGGTCAGTCTTGATGGAACCGCCAACGTTGGAGCGATTGACGATATTTCTGAGGAGCATGGAAATACCTATAAAACAGAACAGTGAGCGAGCTTGTGAGCGAAGTTTCACCGACGGGAAGAATGGCTCTTTTTTTTTGAAAGAATCTAGAAAATTCAATTTGTGATTTTTGGTGCTGCAGTACAGATATGGGAACAGTATTTCAGGACAGGTTGGAAATATGTCTTGGTACGAAAAAGAAAAACCAATTTTTGAAAGTATCTTTTGGCAAGGTTACCGCTGATTCAATACCGAGCATTCAAATTGAAAATTATATTGGTGTGGATACTCCTGACAAAGTTATGTTGCCACAGTGATATCGGCCTATCTAGAGAAGAGACACGCTTGTATTTTATTCGCATTGAATTCTTTCAAGCTGTTGGATCTCAATTCTAGAATTTTTGCCATATTCATATTCATTGCAATCACGATTATTTTCCGTTCATCAATACTTTTACTGGCTGCTCTCGAAGCTCTGGAAGAAAAATCTGTATGAAAGACAAACCTGTGCAACGTACATGAGGTAGCCCCCAAAAAATGATTGATCTGAGGAAGGAACAGTGTAAGTGCAAGAACGGATCCCTGCAGAACACTAGCATTTGATGGTAGAGTAGCAGATGATATTCACCACCATGTGGAGAAATTGGTCTGAGAAAGAGCTATATAGCAAAAAATACAACTGGGGAGGAAAGCAAAAGGAATTCACCATTGATAATGCCTGAGCGTTCTTGATATTTCATGAACGATGTTGATGGCTTTTTCTATGACATTCAGATATCTAGCGGTGCGTCAGGTCTGTAGTTGCTGGGTAGGTTCTTTCTCCCCTTTCTTGCAATTTTCCAGTTGGAAGGAAATACCCTCAAATTATAAGAGAGGTTGAATAACTTGCATAGAAGTGGTATTAGTTCGGGAGCACATTGCTTGACAACGATCGGCGGGATTCCGTCAGATCCACTAGCTTCGTTGCTGTTAAGACTCAGCAAAATGCGGGTGATGGTTTGTTGGCGGAAAATAATCTCTGGCATATGACTGTCAATGGGAATGATATCCTGGAGTTGCTTTTCCTATGAATCCAGAGTTGAAATTGCAGCAAACATGTTGAAAGAGATCTTCGCTTTTTCCCGAGCGTTCGTTGCTAGTATTCCATCTTCCTTGGTGGGGGAAGACATGAACTGAAAGTAAAATATCCTACCACGGCAAAAATGTCCAAAAATTGCGGGACCCGTTAGGACATTCAACGATATTTGATACCCCGGATAATTATCTAACAGTGGTTGATTTTATTTGATGAATCCGCTAAAAATTCAAGAATATCACCAACGCCTACCTGATTTTTCTCGTCATCCTCCTTGGAATATTTCTCATCAAAAATTTGTTCTTATGATTACTTTATAAATTGTGCTAGATAATCATAATCAAGTTAAAAAGTTAAAAATTATTGAAAAGTTTCAACTCAGAAAATCACCTGAAAAGAACAAGATTTGTATTTCGAAACTCCATCACAAACTTTTCCTATCTACGCCTATCCAATCACTATCGATCGATAATATCCATGAAAACAAAACCAGCTCATGTCAAGTCAGTACCTCAAGGCGCTTGTGACTAATTACATTTTTCCAGACGTTCTAACGAAAACCACAAGATAAATTCATAGAATTTAATAATGGCTTCGAAGTGGCTGCGAGAAATTATCACCAAAGTGTATTACCATTCCATTTATTTACCAGAACTACCATAATTATCCGTTCAGGACGGATATTGCACCGTATCCGTGACATCCAGCTTCTAAATAATAAGATTGGCTACAGATTATTACTTGCTGACACCCGAGGAAATGAGGAATATTCAATAAATTTGTTAGGTGTGGAAATGTGGAAATGAGATCGCGATGTCATCATTTGGCCTAAATTGAAGGATTCACGATATTGCTACATGCACGCAACCTGTGAAATATATCCTTTAGCCGGGTCATGAATAATAACATCCTTTCTTTCTATTAACTTTCGATTGTCTATATTTAGAAACATGAAATGAAACAAACGGAATAGTTTCGACAACGATGACATATTTTTCTTTCCACAATTCTACAAGGTGGTACCTATATGATATGGCTATAAGAGAAAATATTGTCGTGACTCTGTGTATGCTGTTTAATTTCTAGAAAACCTTATAATAGTGCCTCTGTTGAGTATCAGAAATGCTCAAATAACTACCAGATATGATTCAATGTCCGCCCCTGTATCATCCAGGAAAGTAGTTATTTTCATTATTATACAGGGTGTCCACAACCGAACGTCATCCTTTGGGGGGCTGATGGTCCAGCTAATGACTAACCAGAATATCACAATACGACCTTGGTAAAATATTGATAGTTTTGGAGTTACTGACACTTTTATGAATTTCGTGAAAATCGAAACCTTTGATCAGTATTTCGAGTGTCGCAGGTACAAAACTTCATAGTGTAAGATTATATTTTTTGTTATGCAACCTTCAACAACCCTTCTATTGATTACGATCCAAAATGTAATTATTGGTGCACTAGCGTTGTAGGAAAAAAACATACTTGCCCGATTCACCAGTTAATTTATTTTATTAGCTTACTTAGCCTCTTCATACTGCAAACAAAATCATCAAAGTTATTTTAAAAAATTGCTCATTCGATGTAGTTTTGACATGATACAATCACTATCTTCTACTCGAGGAAAAGATATATTCCTAGTTTACTGCAATAGGTCAGGAGTTCATTGTGAAATCATCTCAATAATTAGGAATTCGAATGAAAACACCTGGTAAATTGAAGTGAGAGGTATTTTTTGATTTCCTACTTTCTTGCTTGCTTGCTCACTTTATTGCTTTATTGCTTTATTACATTCCAAATAAGTGCCGAAGGATGTACACAAGGAATAAATGGATCGTTTTTAAAATGATGCCATGCATGCCTTTGACATGGTGTCAGGCAATTGGAACACATTCTTTTATTCTTTTTTGTGTTTCGTTTTGTCATCAATAACTACATGTCACTTCCATTTACCAGGTATTTTCATTAGAATTCTAAATTATTGAAATAATTTCACAAATGAATATTGTTTTTCCTTAAGTGGAAGATAATAAATGGGAAAATGTCAAAAACTACACCAAATGAGCTATGTTTAAGATAACTTGCCAGGTTCGCGTGGCAATTTTGTTTGGAGTTGGCTAATTTGGCTAATTGGCTAAATTTTGTACTTGCGCCAATCGAAAGTTCTGATTTTCACAAAATTTACAAAAGTGCCAATATCTCCAAAACTATCAATATTTTACTGAGGTCATATTATAATATTCTGGTCAGTCATGAGCTGGACTATCAGTTGTCCCATAGTTATGGCAGACATTTTTATAGTACAGGATCCGAAGAGAGGTCGACCTTCACCGTGCTGGTTAACGGATGAAACATACTTCTTATGAAGTTTCACAAATAGGCGAATACGCCTATTATGAGTTGCCTATCAAAATGTGGTCCAGACTATATACAGTCAGTTTCAAAAATTTGCACAATATAGAAAACTTTTTTATTATCGATTTGTCGGGAAATTTTATTCCGCATAAAAATAAGTGCTTTACAGAATACTTGCATGAGAGTTGTCAACATTTCAAATTTCCAAACGGTGTATAGTGGGGAACAAAAAATAGAATTTTGATCAAGTGTAAACTACGCTGGCTGTGATTCCAAATTTGAATATTGTTTTGAACAACCTCCTTGAATGAACTTTTTGATAATGTCACTAATAAGGGGTTCTCTCGATCTTCCAGCAATTCTTGGTATCATATAAAAAAATTCAACACTTTTTCATCAAAATTTAATTAGTGAATACAATATCTTCAATACAAATAATGGTTTCGTACTATTCAGTTAATTTCGAAAAAATTTTAGAGACGTGTGTTTTTGAAAAGTTTTTTTTATTTATATTTTCATTAGGTCCAATCGTAGAAATATTTACGAGACCCTCGTACAAGACGCGAGACCTCAGCAAGAGACTCGAGATGCAAAAGAGTCTCGAGATGCGAAAGAGTTTTGTCTCGGAAACGAGACGAGTCCATGCGAGATTTTCGAAAACGAGATTTCGTACGCACAACAGTTTCTACGCATTTACTCTCTAGCCTTCGGGAGGGCAGAGTGTTATATTTTTTGAAATTACTGCATAGTTATCAGTTCTTAATACTTTCATCTACAATTGATTGGCAGTAACTGCTTGAATCGTCAATCAAATTTTGATCCGGAATGACAGACATATAGAACGACATGCAGGCAGAACGATAGAGAGACATACGAAAATAAACTTAAATAATATATTAAAGTATGAGTGGATAAAAGGTCTTTCAAACACGCGCGATTTCTTGAGCAAGTGTTTTAAAGATCAGTTATCCACGAATAACTTAAAAAAATGCGCGTTTTTGAAAGTTCGATTTGCACACGCTGTGGCGTGCTTTAAATAGGTAAAAAGGGGCACCAATTGAAAAAAAAAAAACGTATAATGCATGCAATATGGTTGAATTCGTAAAGACATCAGTAGATATACCTTTCGTTAATGTTTGAATGGAAGTTTCGCATTTGTTTTAATATTCCATTTGACGTTACAAGGTACTCCGGTCAGATTAATAATCATAAAATTGCCATTTAGACTTCATGGTTCTCTAGTTGTTGATTTAGCCATGAAAACATAAAAAACGCGCGTTTATGAAAGTTCGATCTGGACACGCTGAGGCGTGCTTTAAAAAGGGGCACCAATTGAAAAAAGTCCCATTGAAACAAGCTTACATTCATGAACTATTGAACTGAACAATTACATTTAGTATATGAGAACAAAAAACTTTCAAAAATTTAAATAATTTATCTGAAGCTTGATGCTTCATTTCAAGTGTTATGGCTTTTAAGCAAGAAAAATTTTCAAAATCTAAAAATCCAAAATACTTGTTGATTACCTAAAAATTGCAAAAGATATTACAATATCAAAAGAAAGCTTAAGAATCATGCCAACTATAGGAAAAGTTTTCGAAGCAGGTGTGAAATTGGCAACGGTGAAACACTTTGACGTGCACAAGAGCTAGCAATCCAGTGTAATTTTGAAAAAGAAAGTGGACCACAGATGCTGTTATGCAGATGGTTAATAAAATCGTCGAAGAATTCTGGAAATATGTCGACACATGTACTGTCCTCTGCGATGTTGAGGTCACACATCACTTGAAAAAATTGCAAGGGTTTAACTTTGTGTCCCGTTTTTGACACTAGTTTTGTATCTAATTTACGTATTTTATTCCAAGACTAGCAATGACGCAAAAATTACGTTATTCGATGATGATAATCCTCATTGCATCAAAATCCAAACTATCAGGTACTAGTATGTAAAAAACTAAATGAAGTTTTAATCGAAAGAGACATAGAAATATCCATTGATTCTATTACCAGATAGAATTAAACAAAATTGAGTTACAATCCATGAGCTATGATATTTATAATTGCGTTTCACTTGTATTTTGATTGAAACAGTTTTTGAAATACAAAAAAAAAAATTATTTTCACTGTGAACAAATACTTCTATTCCATTTATTTCCACAGGTCGAACGAATCAACTTTGACGTATCACATCTTCTGATATATTGGGCACTAGACTATTATTTGAAAAAACCGGTAATTTTTGTATTTTGTTTATGATATGTATTTTCCTTTATGAACATTTTACTCCTCCATCATTTTAGCGAACTTCAAAATTCAAGAGTAATTTGCTCATGAGTTATTTCTATAATTGACAATCCCTTTGAAAAGAGGTATACAGCGTGTCCAAGATAAGAATGGACAACATGGGGATATCGGAAATGGTGAGTGATACGGGGTTGATTAAATTAGAAAAAAGTAGCGCTTTCATGTGCCTAATAATATGCCATTCAGAAAGTTTCTATTCCAACAGTTTCGGAGATATCCGAGAAGAACCGATTGGGAGTTTCGTTCTTATTTCCTCCGAAACTACCCGGAATATTAAAAAATTCTAAATGGCATATTATTAGGCACATAAATGCGCTACTTTTTTAATTTAATCGTCTCCGTATCACTTACCGTTTCCGATACCCCCATGCTGTTTATTCTTATTTTGGACACACTGTATACTAGTTGGTCAAATTTTCTTCACAAAGTTCGTCGAATTTTTAAATACCAAAATATATGGACATAATTTCTTTTATTATATTAGCATAAAAATTTCGTAGAAATATATATTTTTTGAAATTTTCCTTGGATAATACTCTCTCACTCATTGCCGTAATTTCACTTCTCAGAAACATATTCATGCCATGAAGTCAAAGTCAAATTTACTTTGCACCACGACAACTGTTACATCGATCGAAAGATATCTGATCCTTCCTTCCGGCGAAATATGCACGAAATTGTTCTCAACGTTGTGAAAACGATCAAAATAGACGGAGGAATGCCGAGATGCAGATAATAAAATAACGCGGGAGTTTGTCTATTGAAATACACCCGCAATCTCACATGTATTGTAGCAGTTTTGGAAGTTGGAAGTTTACTGGAACTTCGATTTGCGATATCATTTTATTATGGAACTTTTCCTTGAATTATGTACCCCTAGGGTGAAATTTATCTAAAATAGCCTAGTTCCATATAATCTTTCATCATACCCATAATGGGTAATTCTCCTCCGCAAACGAGACTTGAGCATCTTTTATGAAAGATTTATAAAAAGCCATATTTAAAACTTAATATTTCAAACTTTTTCCTTGAAAACTCATTCAAGTACATGAATATGAAGAATAAATTTGAAAATGAAAAGTATGAAGCAATTTGTTTCTATTTTATCATTTGGCAACATCGGCTATAGATTTCGTGTATACCGGTTGTCCACGGCAGGTGGCTCGCCCCTAGAACTTTTTAAACTTTTGAAGATATTGAAATTAAATTTGGAAGTATATAATACCTAAAACTGCATTTTTTGACACATGACTCAACTTCACATAACTTCCGGTCTCACCGGAAGTGATATAAACTTTCGATTTTTAAATAAGGCACCCGGTATATTTTCACTTTTTTTATCTCCATATGACATTCTGAATACAACCAGGTATCATTTATTACTTTTTGTAATCAAAATTTTTTAAAATTTAAAATTTATTTTTGAATCTAGAGGGCTATGAATACGTTCGAATTATTAATTTTAGTCCTAAAGTATTGGGAAAAATACAACTTTACGGTTTTACGTTAAATTGCATCTGCTGGGTAAAATTTTAAATTATTATTACTATTTTTTCAAACGGCAACATAGTGGCTCGTCGTGTCGGAAAAAAAAATATTTATACGATCAATTTGATACTGCATATTATTAGCTCTCGAAGAAATTTGCGTCAACAAACTTAAATATATTACGGCAGATCTTTCTTTCCGAGATTAAAAAAATATTAAAATAACAGTGAAGCAGTATCAACATAATCGTAATGAAATTCACAAAATGTCCATTCAAAAAAATTAGTAATATAATACAAATTCTGAAATTGAATTCTACATACGTAGCAGAGTACATACATAGCAGAAATATTTCGTCTGAAAACAACATTTGACACAAACGTTAGAACTTGCTGAGGCTGAGTTACTTGTCAAAACATGCAGTTTTTAGTCGTATATAAATATTCCAATTTTTTTTTTCTGACCTGATGTCATTTGAAAATAAAAGAGTAGGAATAAATAAAAAATCAAAGTTTATACAGCAAATGCATTTTAACCGAAAACCGTAAAATTGTATTTTTCCCAATACCTACTTTTGGACTAAAATTAAAATTTTTAACTTATTCATATCCCTCTAGATTGAAAATTGAATATTTAGAAAAAAAATATGGTCACAATGTCAGAATGTCATATAGAGACAAAAAAAGTGAAAATATACCGGGTGTCTCATTTGAAAATCAAAATTTTTTATATCACTTCCAGTGAGACCGAAAGTTGAACGAATCTGAGTTATTCGTCAAAAAATGTAGTTTTGTGTCTCATACCGATTCTCCAAATTTCATTTCAATATCTGCAAAACCAAAAAAGTTATAGGGCGAGCTACTTTCCGTGGACACGTATATGTATAATAGAAATTAATCGCTAAATTTCTTGCTAAGCACAAAACTCGAGAACGGTTGGACCAGTTTAGCTATTTTTTTATACAGTTAGTTTCAAAAAGTTTGCACCATATGAGAAACTTTTTTATCATGCATTTGTCAGAAAATTTTATTCTTCATGAAAGTTAGTGCTTTCCAAAAAACTTGTATTTGATTCATCAAAATTCTGAATTTCCAAACGGTGTGCAAGGGGAAAAAAATAGGAACTTTGATCAAGAATTTTCTACCCTTATTTTTGATATTATCGAAGAAGTTTATTTAGAAAAGTTGTTTAGAAAAGTTGTTTAGAATCAAAAACAGTGTTGTGATATGGAATTACAGCCACCCACGCAACAATTTTATTTTTACTAATTTTTTATAATTTTAGCCTCATCAAGAGTGTTAGTATCTCATATGCACCTTAGGGGCCTACCTCATATTCCTACAACGATATTTCAATGCGAAATTTGGTACCATTTATCATTTGTACTAGAATGTCGACATTTGTTCAACATTGAAATTTTACTAGTCTTTTGGTGCAAATTTGATATATCAGTCTGTACGTATGTCCATAATAACAATCAGTATGATTTTATAGAAGGAAATAATTCAATAAATCAAATAATCAAATATGTAAACGATTAAATAATACAATTCTGCAACTTTACGATCACTATAATCATAAAAAAATTGAGGAATATTATAAAGACTACTATTTTCACCAGAGCAACTGAATGATAAATCATGTTGAAAAAATACTACAGTGAAATCCTCGGAAGTTCAACCAACAGGGAGATGGCGTGGAACTTTCTAAAATATAAGATTGACTGTTATTGAATAACTTCCTGGAAAATCTGAGAAAATAAACCATAACAGAAACTCCAGAAGAATATTATAGAATGTTCTCGTAGCTTATGGGAAATTAATAAAAAATGGAGATCACCGTGAAATGAATCTGAACAGAGTCTCTGAAACGTATTGGAATCATCTGAAATACCCGGGTCACATCGGGTGATGCAGCTAACGATATATACAAATCCCATGTCACAATGTTCGTCCGTGGGGTTGGACGTCGAATAAATTATGTACAGATCAGAAGAAACCGTGAATTCTTGAATGACTGACAATGTTTTGAAATTGAAGTCTGCCGGGTCCGCTAGTAGATGATAACGGACAACAAATTAATTTTCTTCTTTCGTCTATTTTTAATTATTATATTATTAAGGGTTGAGTTTGTCTTTGGAGTTGTTTGATTTGAGACAAATCAAATATTTGTCGGGATATCAAGACGGTTCCGAATTTTCAGGAGCAGAAAAAAAAGTGCAACCATATTATTGACTGCTCCAAAGCTGATAAATCCTTATCCTATATTCTGGGTCTGTCTTTCCTTGAACTAACGATTCCCAATCTTCCTGAAGACCAGTCTGTGCATAATTTACTGATTTGAATTGAGAACTCAACATGTTATTGATGATAATCAACAACTATTGATGGTTATTTTTTTTGTATGATTTTCGGAACGTCCAATTGTGTTAAATGACCGAGATAATTTCGATAATACCTGATTATACCTTAGATCATATATGCTACGCTAGATACGGCACTCAGGTTATTTGTTTTGTAGGTCCGGGGGGGGTCTAGCGTACTAATCCATTGATTGGTCGATTTCAAATTTCGACGATAGTTGAACAAATGTCAATTCAGACAAATGTCAGATATTGTGTTTTTTCTGCGAATCTGCCGATCTTGTGAGTGTATTTTTATTATAGTTTTGAGAGTTTTTGCTGTGGACAATTAGTTTGAAGAAAAGTGGTTCGATTTTTCATCATAATGCCAAAATCATGTTCAGTTTGTAATGTCAAATTTGAGAAGGGTTCTGCCAGATCTTTTCATAAGTATGTATTCCATAGGCGTGCTATTGGACAGGAAGTCGGAAAACATATCAACCGGCTGCACCCTTACGAGCAACCTTCAGAAGTCTTCGAGGGACTTGTGCGAGCTAGGGAGGATGTAGCCCTTACCTTTTAACGTGTGATGCCATGCACGACCGCAATAATTGCACAGACTTGGTCACATATTCAAACCCTGATATATATAAATAAATATATATTTCAAATATGTCAAATTGATGTATATTCCAGTGTAAAATTTTATTTCGTAGAGTATATATTATCGTCTTGCCATCTGTTTAATTGTATATTTGGTATTTATATTCAGTACCCAGTATTCACATATATATTTAACTTTTACTGATATTGGGGCTGTATAGAATGTAGAATGAATCAATGTTTCAAATATGTTTCATAAAAATAAACAATTTTCATCAGCAAGTTTTTCATTTTTTATTTAACTCAATCTGTACGACGGTACATTTTGACATATCTTGTGTATTGATATACTTACCAACTTTTCATTTTGTTTTCTATTATGAGTTCATTATCGATGGGATTTTCAATTAGCTATAAAAAAGACTGGTATAGAATATTGTGTATCTTGTAGTAAAAGCAATACATACTACGAGGTGCACATATTACTTTTTCTGAAATCGCAATCAGCAAATCTCGTATTCTAGTTCATGTAACTATAAAGTTGTTGATTGAATTGACCTCATTGCCAGTTTTAATTATTCTCTTGATATCATGATATTTGTGGAGAAAATTTAATCAAAACTTGAATGGAATGTTTTCAACGGACCCAATATCTTCTGGGTATTCCAAAAATATCTAGATGAAAAGTATGTTCATAAATAAAAGTCTAGTACTGGTTAAATTAGGCGTACCAAAAGAATGGTACAAAATGTTTCCGATTCACATTAATTTTCATTTCACTGTAACCGATATGGAAATCCATCATAAATTAGAAAATAGAAATATGGGTGTTGTAGAAGTATGTTAATATACACTGTACCAAAATATCTCGTGCGCCACTGTACCGTAGTACGCTATTGCCCTCTTCACCCCCTCTCATCAGTACCCCTCTAATACCAAACAAATACTACATGATGCCGTATCTAGCGTCAGCATATATGATCTAAGGATTATACATAGAGTAATTATTTCCATAGTAACCAGTTTATATCACTACTCATACAAACAAAGCGCGTCGTGAAGTTTTGACGTTTATCTCGTCATTGTGGTACTCAAAAAATAATCGCAATACAATTTGTACTTCAAAATATTTTTTTTAAAGCTCTGCTTCGCACGAAAAGGAAAATTCTGTATTGCTCAGATATCATCGTGAGACTGAGGGAAAGTAGGTAGGATTTGGTATTCTTCTTGAATTTCTGAAGGCTGTATGCCTCAGGGAACACCTACCGAGGCAGCGAATTCCAAAGCTTTGCCGTTTGGAACAGATGTTCAGTATGTCTCTAAAGTGACGGCATATGGATGTTAGGACTGAGCTCGACGGGTCAGTCTCGATGGAAGAGCATCGTGCATGAAAATATATATGAAACAGGAAGAGATTGCTGAATCTTTCTACGACGTTCCAGAGAATTGAGCGAGCTTGTGAGCGAATTATCACTCTCTTTTGGTTAGAGTCTAACCAGGTCGAATTTGTGCCTTATAAATCATAAATCATTGACGGGAAATATTTCTTGGCGCGAAAAAGGCAACTGTGAACAAAACATGATTTTTTCATAGTGAACTACTGATAAATCCTGTTTATTACCGATTAAGATAAATATCACTGAAAATATAATTATTTTTTATTGTACTTACCCTCTCACCCTCATTTAACGATAACATAACGTAACCTAAGAAAAAATTATCCGCAGAGAAGAAACCAAAAAGTCAGGTTATATTGACAAATAATAGGTATCTATTCCTACCTAGTTCGAATTTAATGAAATGTCTACAAACACAGATATGTTGACTATGTCTCTCTTCTTCTTGCATACTATTAATCTACAGTTAGACACTACTTGGCTAGGCCAACATTTTAAAAATTTATTTGAATAGTTTCCTCAGCAAATTCGAAAAACTCAAGAATGAAACTGATATTTATTTTGTTCAAACTTTCACATGCTGTGATTACCCAAATTGAGGATATTTTCTCATTGAGTATGAAAGTAGGCGTATTTCTCATTTGTGTCCAAAGCTAATCCAGTAACTTCAATACTTCTTATCGAGTCTGAAAGTCAAGAATATAAATATTGCCCTTCTCAGTTAATATGCATTCCTTTCCATGCCTTAATGAGAATAAAGTGAAAGAGCTTCTTGTCAAGAACAGGAATTTTTCAAATTATTACATTTTCAAAGACTTATGAGGATGTTGCTGCTCGCAGTAGAAGCTCAAGCACCAACAACAAAAAAAATCCAGTCTTAAATTAAAAGTGAAATGTCTTCCTGATGACCCAATACCAATTGAGGCGAGAGCACCCAGGCGTATTCTAATTGTGATTTAATTAATTTTCCGAAAAATATGCTATCAATCTTCTACGTCTTGCAACTTTCTGAGATCTCGAAAACACCTATAAAGAAGCTTTTATCTGAATAATATTGCCTACACGGGAAGTGGAAAATTACTTCTTTATTCTTCGCGCACAAAAAGATAAATGATGAATCCGTTACAAAAGAAGTTGTCTGTTATGATGTTCACATATTTTTGAAATGATACATTATTACTCGTATAGCCATTATAGATTATAAACAGGACTTTTTTAAAGTGCTGCTCTGAAATGATTAACGCACTATTAGCGTGGTATTTTGAGGTCATTGACTACTGTCAATTTTCCGGTCATCGTTCAATGATGACTTGAAATAAACTGTAAAGCTAAAGTTAAAACAATGTTAAGAAATGCGAGAGAAAATTTAGCAGAAAAAATTGAATTAGTTTTGATCAATTTTTGAAAATTCTTTGAGTTGTTTGCAATTATTCTTCAAACGAAATTTTTTTTTTGATATACTACGTTTTTAAGACAGACTAGAGACAATAAAATCATTCTCGCTCACACAGATTCATAACCCCATACAGATTCCTAAGCTTTCACAGATTGTTCTCAAAATTTGTGAATATAAATTTCAGTTTAGTTTAGGTTTGGTGTCTGAAAATAATATGAAAGGAATATGTTTAGCGGCAATTCAGACATGAAAATAAAAAATAAAAAAACTGAAACTGGTCCACATTTTTATTTTCAGTTTTTCAATTTTTTATTTTCATGTTTTAATTCCCGCTAAACATATTCCTTTTATAAATTTTAAGTATCTATGCGAATACTTGTAAGATTCAAAACGAAAAACGTGGGGTGCATGCAACGGGTGGAAACAGTAGTGTAGGGAGGGCTGTCGTTGAAAAAATTCACCAATTCATTCATTTCATCAGATCATATTTCAATATATTATGCCATAATAATATATATTGCATTGCCATCCAGTTCTTCGCTATGCTAAATTCTTCAAGCCTCTAGCTCATCAGGGCGCCAGTTCATAATTGGGGAGCAAAATGACCAAGGCATTTGAAAGGGAATGGCATTTGAAGGGGCATGTCCTTTGAGAGGTCAACAAAGCGCCGGGTGCGCTGTTGCTGGTGAAACTAGTCGTTACGGGGACTGAGAAAGAAAAGTCCATAACAAATCTGCCAACGAGATTATTGAGCAAAAGTAAGAAAAACTTCAAAAGAGTGAGAAAGCAGTTCAAAAAGGAGCTTAGAAAGATTAAGAGCCGACTAGAGGTCTTATTGTGGGGAAACCAACTCCCCAGACTCATGAAGATTCTGGGTAACGAGACAGAATGTTTCATAACAATCTTGAAGAAGCCAGATCGGTCATCGACAACAATGACATTCTCCGAAGATTGGCTCAGATGTCTGCTGGAGGTATCCTTTCCGGTCGGTGTCAACGATGACCAACAGGCTCCGCCACAGTAGGTCCCGCAAGGTGATTTACAACAACAGGCAGAGAGGGTCGTTACGCACGACGCCCAGTTTGGGCAGTGGATAGGTGATGGATAATTGAAGGTGCTTGGTGGGGTAAGCAATTTTCGCAAAAATCAACATGAATACTGAAAGAGAAGGTCGACCCTCCACAGCGCAGAGAGTTGGAAGGACATTGGGGTTCAAAGTGGTAACGTTAGGGGTGTTCTTTTATGTGGAAGGTGACGACAACGACCATATACTGGCAGCACTAATGGACACAAGAACCCCATACTCGATGGTCAGTTGAGTTGTATCGTCGCTAACGCGGAGGATATTGCCTTTGGGGAAGTCGTCTCTCTCCTTAGCTAGGGTGCTTAACCACGAACGAACTCTTGAGTTTCTAGGCACAAGGCTAGGCAATGGCAGCCCAACTGAGGATGCAGGACTCAGGGGTATGGGTTCATGAAGGAGCGATAATAGGTTATGCGAAGTGGGCGGAGCAGGATATTCCTATTTTCGTCTTTAGAGTGGAAAGTGCACCGGATAGACGACGATAGAATGGAAAGTTTGCACTCACTATTCCGAAAAGAGAACATTGAGAAGGGATATAGTGGAGTTGGGAAACGAAGAAAATTCAAAGAGAGGTGCGCATGAGGTAACACGAGGTAACACACAAACTTGCTAGAGTTCGTTTCGTCATTGTTTTCTGATCCGGAGCCTGTTCTAGGCATCGCAAGATGCAAAACTTCTTCATGCTCTGATGATCGGGTGGAAAAAGAATTGAACGAACTTAGAAGAAATATCACCTGCTGCAGGCAGTCGAGAGACTTTGTGGTTCCAGCAAGTCAAGGTAGGTTCTCAGGCAAAATTCGTCAAGCACTCCTCTTTACCGAAATTCTAAAAGGGCTGTACAAGTTAGACAGAACAACAGGCATAGGGGACTTGATGCAGATGTGAAGGAGAGAAAGAAACTCCGTCCCATTTCCTCGGCGAGTGCGAGGCCTATGTGAGGTGGAGATTTGAAATCTTTGGAGTTGAAGAACTCCAACAACAGAAACTTAAGTATCCACTTGAATAAAATAGACGGACATATTGACCTTCATAAAGAGGTCATGAAGTTTCGAAAAAAAATCAAGGGAAGTAATGTACATATGTAGAAAACAGGGAATGTCAAAAAACGTCCAAAAGGGCTTACTTGCATGGTTGCGATAGCGGTTCCTCTATAATACCAATATTGATGCATCAATTATCTATTGCATGCAAATATTGTTACAAGCAGTAGGATAAGACAGGGAGTTGATAAAAACGAATAAAATAGGTGAATAATGTATTCAAACTACTTTTCACATAATTCTTCACATTATGATGGTACAAAAAAAAATTTGCGTTGAAAGAGTCACTTTTCCGAACTAGTGCATTCAAACCCCCCTGACATGGCAACGGTGTTACGTGCATTCTCATGAGTATCACTTGAGGTACCGGTAGGGTTCGTTTTTCATATTGAATCATTGGCTTCCAAGTTCTTTGAGTTCTGTATTCAAAATACATGTTTTGGAATACCTCATTCGATCTTAAGACCAGTTGAAATCTAGTTGATACTTTTTGGACCCTTTGGTGTGAATACAATTCAAGAAATATAAGCTACCCAAAACACCAAAACAACATCACTTTCAATCGACCTGCGTTTCGCTAACAAAGTTAGCATTCTCAGGAGCGATAAGCTTGCCAGTAACATTGCATCAAATATCAGTAAATTTGTTTAGTTGTAGAGGAGTATACTGACATTTAAATATTGTGTCGTAGAAAACTCAGTTTCCAAAATGACCCATCAAATCAAAATCAGTGACAATCTCGCAGGCCCTTCCACTAGTCAGCAACTTTTACCAGTATACAGCCTTCCAAAATGACCTGTTCTAGCCAAGTTACTCTCACGGCCACGGTTGCAACAATTAGTGCTTGCGACACAGCAGTGGAAAACCGAAACCCAACCTTCAAGTCCCCGACTTCATTGGAAAAAATGTTAGTCTCTGCAATTAATTTACAGAATTCTACAAATTGTAGGTGTATTTAATAATAAATGTTTCTTTTATGTACTAATGTTTTTTTTTTCGCACGCTAGTAGAAAAAACCTAGTATCACTTTCCGCACTTGTTAGGTAAACTACTCTTATGTATTACTTACTCCATTCAGTTATCATGTTAATAACCGACAATGAATGTAGTTTTATAAATACAATGAATCAATTTTGATATTACCATTTGGTATGCTGTCAAATTAATGACAAATTATTAGAACGTTAACAAACTTGATTCGATCTTATATTATTTATGATCATAAAAATAACAGTCTAGTAGTTCATGAAAGTCGTTGGAAATGAAATATCCTGTACTGAAATGATCATTACAGTAGAGTTTGCGATGTAGAAATGAAATAATATATTACACACCGAGGTAGGAAGGGATTCATTCCTGTCCTGAGATTAGTTAGTTAACCGAGACGCAGAGCGTCGAGGTTAGCTATGATCTCGAGTAAGGAATGAAACTTCCTACCGAGGTTTGTTTACTATTTTATTTACAACCATCATATTTTCATCAAAATTAAAAATCGCTGTTTCGTTCTGAACATATCTAAAACATTACATTTAACGACAAATTACCAAGAACGCGGTTTTCTCAGGATAATCAAGTAGATATATTGTTACCGTGACTACGGGGTATACAATTGTCACCAATATAAATAAATGTCAGAAAAATATTTATCTAGAATAGATGAAATGAGAGCGGGAAATGAGAGCAGGAAGAGAGGGCGGGAAGTGAGGTCGGGAAGTAGAGGTGTGTAATGTCACACTTCTCAACCTTCAATGACGTTAGTAATGACAGCATTACATATATGGTTGTAAATAAAGTGTTTCACAATCGGCTTACTTCGTTGATTGGTAAAACGCATAAAATGGGCATATTTCCATGTAATCGTAGAAAATCGCATAAAAAAAACTTTTTGTTGAACACACTGTTAAATGCTGACAGCGAATGGAGGATATCCTGCTTAAACATACAAACATCCAGCAGTTTCCTTATTCCATTCAGTGATTAACTGCATTCTCTGGTTTCACAAAGCTTTTGTAATGCTAGACTTATCTGGCAATGCAAATTACACGGCTGTGCAACAAAACGGTGCGGCGGTTCGACTTATTGCTTCTGTGTACCATTGCTTTGTCATTGTATAAGATGGAATAGAAACGTTATCGGATGGTGCAGAATGTGAATACGTACAGATATACAGTGACTGGCAGAAAGTACGCATTATTTTTGAATTTTTTTTATTAATAAATTCTAACAAATATCGTTACCGTCAATCGCTTCTGCATAAAAAGACACCCCAAACGACGATGTACAGTGCTGCTCATCTTTTCGTGTTTGGCGGGAAAGGGGCAGGCAGCAGCGGCCTTATGGAAAAATTGTCATTGGTTGATTCTTCTGAATTTTTGGAATGTTGTAGAATATGACTTTCTGAATAAAAGTGTCCACGGACCCAACTCAAACCCATTGCTAGACACAGGGTATCGAAGTTGGAAAGTGGCCATTTTTTTAAAGTTGTATTGCTCTCAGGAAAACAATTTTGCTGAACAAATATTGCCTGCTCATAAGGAAATAATTTCAGACTCGCTTTTTTTAACAAATATTGTTAGATACAGGGTGAATCAAGAATTATTCAAAAATTCCTAGTCAACCCTATTTAGTGAAGATTGTGACACACTAATGCTTTCTGTTTGGATATTTCCAAATTCATCATTTTCAAAGTGTGAGTCAAAAAGTGACCGATATTTTGGGTGACATTTTGTGAATTTTTACTCCATATTTTATGCTTTGGGAATACTTGACTACGAACCATTCAACATACTTCTGGTCCGAAATTGATATACAGTGTGAGACAAACGCTAGATGATGACAAATATTGCAAAAAGGCAATTTTTTTGTAATTTAATTTCGTCAGCAAAATTTTCTAATATTTTGTAATCAGTCTTAGTTTATGTACACTATCATAATATCAAACACTTATGGCTTTGCAATGATGATTTTTTGGAATACACAGGGTAATACATTAGGAGAGTCGACCGGCTATGTATATATCCGTTATTACGAAATTTATCAAAAGAGTTGTGTGCAATAAGAATTTTATACAGGGAGCTTCAAAAACGAGCCTGTATGATATTTAGCTGTGCATATAATTTTAATTTCAATTGGTTGTCAGGCCAAAACTCTTAAAACAAGCAAAAGGCCTCGTGTGTTCCTATTCTAAGTTTCATAATCTTATGGAGTGGTGCACAGCTGAATGTAAAACAAGGTGGTCAGGAAATGTCGTCCCTCTTAAGGTATTACCCTGTGTATTTCAAGAACTGGTTAAAGCAAAGCAATAAATGTTCAACATTATAATAGTGTACTCAAAGTGAGAGTAATAAAAAAAATTGAAAAATTCAACCAAAAGAAAGTTTTAATTACAGGTTGATTTATAAAAACAATGGATTTTTCGCTATTTTTGTCACCACCTAGCGTTTGTCTCATACTGTATATCGAATTCGGACAAGAAGTATGTCATTGGTTCGTAGTCAAGTATCCCTAAAGCTCAAAATATAGAATAAAACTTTTGGAATTGTCAATTTTCACATATTCAAAGTATGAGCATTTTGGTGTATTACTTGGTTTGGTCACATCTTCTTTGTTTAGGGTTGAATAAGAATTTCATTTTAAATAGTGATTGTAACACCCTGTATCTATTAGATTTTTCGAGATTTTTTTTTTATTTTTGCTGAATATGCGTATTTCATATCAAAATCAATTTCATGTAAAAATCATTTTACTTCCCCGGATTTAACATAGACACACATAGACCTTGGAATGATTATGTTGATTCTATTTCACATTAATTTTCCGAACAGGGTTTCGTTGTTTGTAATATTACAAATTTTAATGAGCCGTCACTTTGCCTAAGCCCAGTTTGATCTTGATTAGTATGCAGTGAATTGAGTTATTCGTTGATTTTTCCAAGAAAAAGATAATAAGCGACATGTTTTGAAAAAAAATATGATGATTCGTTTAAGCAGTTTTTCAGTGAACTGAGAGCTTCAACGGCAAGATTTATGTATATCTTGAATTGTGCCACTTACATAAAGAAACATTGCCACAAGTTTCGTGAGGTACTACTCGTCTTGCCTTCGGCTATTCTCGAAGATTAATTCATAATATTATCATAGTTCTTAGTCATAAACTGACGTCTTTATCTAACGGATCTCATATCATGTTAACCAAACGGTATAATAAATTTTTCGTATTTATATAGTTACTCATCTTAATATTTTTTTCTACTCAGATATTATTTTAAAATGACTTTTATCGCACAGATTAACCGAGATATATTATCGATTAACCACAGATTCACAGTATGTGTTCAAAGCAAATTCTTTATAAAACTTAACTATGGCAACTCTATTTTTCAAATACTTCAAATACATCACTATGATTACTGTTTGATTATGGTGGTTAAAAAGCTACCTGGTCTTTCTGTCAATTGAAACTGGTGGTAAACTAAGAGAAAATAACTTAAAATAATTCAATTAAAATAAAACAATTTTCTGGTTTCAATTCGAGTATGAGTTTATAAACTCGTGTATAGACTAGTCCATTAAATGCTTGTTTTCCTGCGTTACCATCGTGCTTAAAATAACTGTTGCTAAAAGGACAATTATAAAAATACCTATCTTATACACCATAAAAAATATTGTGTAGATCATATGCTTCATATTTGATATTTTTTGTCACGAAAAATTATTAAGACGCAATAGTTAGATACTCATTCAAACAACAACGTACAACTTGTTTCTTAATGATACTCATCAGTATTATAAATATGAGTAGTGGAAATGTCAAATACATTTGTATAGTAACCAACTGCCCAATCAACAACTGCGAGTTTTATCAAACTTTTTTCGAATTTATGATAATTCCAGTACTAAATTAAAAAAAACTCAAATTGTTTTGTATTATATGTATTTATGTACATTGAAATGTAAATACCAATGATGAATTATAAATGTATAACAGGCTGAAGGACTCCGGTAGTAAGTGTGATAAAATCTTGGGAGACGCCACTGATCGCGTGACAGAATTCGTTCCACCACATAAGCGACCAGACATGTGGTTCAGGAATGTTCTAACATCGGGAAAAAACGGCATAAGTTCTGACGAAATTATCAAGTCTAGTTACAAGAATCGAACTCCAAATTTATTAGGGACGTGCCACAAATAATGTAGATTTCAGAGAATCATATAAAATATAGACAGTTTTAAGTAGTTGTAACGTTTGGGAATTGCAGTTTGAATAGAAAAAGGTCAAAAGCTGATGATTGTATACCGCTCGTTGAGAGGCCAACTCGATCTTTTGATTATTAGTTAATTTATTCACAAATAATACCTATATGGAAATAGGTCCTTCGTTGTAAGATATATGCAAATTTTATTGTTTTGAAAGTGAACAGGCAACTGAGAACATCGGACTCACTGGAGAAAGGACAGTTTTTGTGATCGTTTCTGCCAAGAAAGGTAATTCAAATTTCAGTGCGAGTCCTATTTGTAAGGGGCGATCACCCAAATAATGTCACCTAATAGAAAAAGTTATAGGTAGTTAATTAGGAATGTAGAACACAAAAATAGGGTTTGGAAATCCAAGATCGGTCAAGTAACGACATCAATTTCACAAGTTAAAATCCTAAAGGATGAGACCATTCCCTCTCCTCTGGAGAGGGAAGGACAGACCTAGCCAGCTTTGACATCTGAAAACAAGAAATCAGTTGAAATATAATTTTTTTAGCAGTAAGACGAGTGAAAAATTCCAGGTCAAGGCCTCAGCAGAATTAGCCGAAAGCCATTTCACGTACTAAATGTGCGGGGTCCTTTCGAGAAAGAATATAACATCAGTATGTACCGTTTGAAAGGATTTCAGTGAGTTTTGTACTGTCTCAATTGGTTTAGTGCTCGTACATAATCAAACAGGTGACTTTTTTGGTTTTCGAATTTCCAAATATTCATGATTCGACTGTCAACTGAGGTTCCCACACAGCATGGTGATAAATAAATGTTTTTATGGGAACATGCGAAAACTATTTAAACCTACCAAACTTTCCATCAGGTGTTGTACGCAAACATCTTCAACAAAAAATAGAGGTTATATTTTGTCTGCCTGACATTTTTAATAATTTTCGTGAAATTCTGGACGAACCTATTAGAAATTTGGATGAATGTGGATGAAAATTGTTTTCGAGGTTCAACCAAAATGGTTGTATTGAATAGGTAATACGAACCCCACAGGTCGTTGACATTATCGGCTTCTCTATTCCAATAAGTAGAGGAACATCGAGATCTATAAAACAATAAGGAACTATAGAAAAAATATAGATATGTGACATGAAATTCGGAGTGTATACTACGACTGTTCAAGTGTTCTGACCGCCCTAGGCTGATTATGAGAAGCCCCTGCCAGGTGTGTATGTGTGTGCGTTACGGCCTAAAAAGTAGTATATTATTAGTTTTGACTTTGTTTACCAGTGTGAAAATTTTAACATGGTTCATACTAGCTATAAAAGTTTTCAGATCGTTCTGCAAGCGAAACTAACGTTGAACTTTAATCTAAACGACATTCAACCTTAGGGTGGCAAACCATTTTTTTAGCTGACCGTCCATCAAGGTAGAGCACCTCACGCCTTTCTGATCTTGACAAATCTAATTCTTCGTTTTGTTGCAGTCCTTTTTTAACAATATAATCTCGAAATTCATCGTTTACTTGCCACAGTACAGGGTCACTTGACGGAATAGACGGCTTTTCTTCTATTAGAATTTCGTCTGTAGATCGTCAGCGTCGTCGCTTTTATAGGGCTAGTGTTGGACGGAAAAACGTAAGAACAGTCCGCGGTAGAGGGACCATGGTAAGAAATCGCTGGCGATAGTGCAATATTCCTAACCGTTTTGTTCCTTTCTGCAGAGCTCGTAAAAAATGTTACTAGTTTACGAGTATGTTTTAAAATGTTTTCTATCTTCTTTTCCTTTTCTTTTGCTTTTTTTCGGTATTCTGCTCCACTTGGCTTTTTTTACTATCGAACTACTCTATTACCACTCACAGTCTTAAAAAAAATAACTCGGAAACACTAAGGAAAAAATAAATATCAATCACCAAAAACGAATATTCTCGAGTGCGTGATATGATATGAAGGATGAACGAAGATTAACGAAAGAGATAAGACAAATGATTCAAATGAATGAAGTGTGGCAAAGCCTGCAAAGTATACTAACGATTAACCACCGGGGAGTCCCCTCGCGTCGTTGATGTATTTCATCGTGCGCGGCGAGCTGCGCTGTTGCCAGATCACTCACTCGCTCGATCACCGACCGATTCGAGTGACAAGTCAGTGCTTGTTTTACGCGCGCTTTTTAAAATTTCAAAATTTATTGTTAAAATCAGGGAGTCCCAAGCTTTTTCAGTTCACAGCGCATTTAGTTTCAGTGTTTTGTCTCGGTCTAGTTGAAATATGTAATACTAGATTAATAGTATATGCAAATACACGATTTCATCGCGCCCCCCCGATCCTCTTAGTGACTTTATGTGACATCGTATTTCACAAAGATTTTCCTCGAGGCGGACATTTTCACATTGCCTCAATACATTGGATACATGTTTGTGACTTCAAATGCGATGTCGCATGTCACAATGTGATGTTACTTTTACATGTTTTTTGCATCAGATGGTTGACTGGGCTATTGCGTATGCAAATACAAAGTAAATCATCCTACGACTCAACCTATGATCTTCAGACTGCATTGAAAACTCTAACCGTCCTAGGTACCTACAGACATTTGATGAACACTGGCAATCGTGCCCATCCACATATCAGAAATATGTGTCACTTTATTGATTGAATTTTGATTTCGCAATAAGGTGTACAGTTATTTTTGATTGACTTATATTGAAAGACGATATAGTTCAATATGCTCTTGTTCACATATGTCAAACAGTCCTTCAATGTGGATGAATACCTTTTTCGTGAATCGTTCAAATTGTTTATCGTGCAGAGCAAGGGCGAATTCAGGCAACTTTTCTGTGAAGGGAGGTAGAACAGATATTAAATTAATATAGTATTTTTTGGTATGAATCGAGTTCGTCTGGGGGGACGTAATTACCTTGATTTTCCGTCTATACTTCCACCCTTGGTGCAGAGGGATGCTCTGCAGCAATTTTATTAGCCTATATAGAATACATAACCTCTTCTTGCATTCATTTTATTTATTGAAATAATGAAAATAATAAATGACAAATACGGAACACGGAATCTACGGAAGGTAAATTGATTCGTATATCAACAATCACGTAGTATGACAATTATTTCAATTAGAGTGCCACCGAAAATAAATCTCCTAATGAATATTTATATTTAATTCCAAATAATGTGAAATGTTATTATTTGCCATATGTACTCAATTTCCTACTAGAGTTCACAACAAAATATGCTAATTCAACTTTTATTGAATAATTAATATGCAGTCAGTGACATGTGAAATCAAAATGTGATTATTTTGAATTGTGTATTTATTTACATATTTTGCGGAATAATTGATTGAGTAATGTATAATTTGCGTACCTATTTGAAGGATGGAGGAAGAGGAAAGAATGAAGAATGAAAAATCACACTATAAGGGGACAGTAGTTGTTTTATGTTATTCTACATTCTTATAATTTTGCGCAATTTCTATGCACCTAGAAAATATCGATATTACCGCCAAAACATACTTAAATAGAAAAAAACAACACCTTCACTCACCTTCTATATATAAACATATCGTATTGCTCATCTGTTAGGTATATCGGAAGTCATGGAAAAATGTATTGATATCCAGTTCGTGGAAATGTAGAACAACTGGAACACTTAGGAATTGTGAATGTTCAACAAAAAGTTTTTTGTCAACGTGTGTCAACAAAAGTGTTCTGCTTTTCAACGAGCCACATTCTCTACAGTGTGCGGCTTTTAATAGTTCCATTCCCCTGTTAACTTTTGAACGGTTCGACGTAGAAACATGAATAAAAAACCGTTTCGAAGATTTCACCAATACTACTTTTAGAGATGAAAAATATGGTGATTACTCAATAGGGGGCGCGGGGGGGCTCATTGACTCAACATTTTTAAATGGCATGGGGTGTCGTCAAATGGCACATCGTTGAAAAGAGAATTCAATTCAATACTCTTTACAACCATTTGAATATTTTTGAATTTTGTCTGTAATTTTTTCCCAATTTCGATTTTTATGCTTTTCGAAATGTTTAAGTTAATGTGCCCCCTCGCCATCTGTCGAGTAATTGCAATGTTTTTTTTCTCAAAAAGTAGTACCCTTCAAAAAATTGTTGGTTTCATTGTTCCACATCAAACCGTTCAAATTTATCGAGGTATGGGTAGAATTCAGATCGGCATTTATATTTGATATTTCGAATTTAAATTGCAAAAAAAAACATCAACGAAATTCAAAAAAATTTGGATGGTTGTGAATAGAATGGAATTTCCTTTTCGACGATGTGCCACGCCCCCTATTGAGCAATAACCATATTTTTTATTTCAAGAAGTAGTTAGTATTTGTAAAACCCTCGAAACGGTTTTTTATTCATGTTTCTACGTCTAGCCGTTCATAAGTTAACAGGTGGGGGGGGGGACAATTAAAAGCCGCACTGTATACAGTGCTTTAACTACATTGCTGTACTGTAAAGACATTTGGGTGTTTCCATAAGGAGTATGTGTTTTCAGAATCGAACAATTACCAAAAATATGTATTGGTAATCATTTGAGGCCCTGATTACGAATCCGTTGAAATGTTGAGCCTATCTTGTCCATTGATATTTCTCTGAAATCGGCATATCCATGTGTCACTCAGATCATCTCCAGACGAGATATGAACTCATCCCTTGTATAACTACCAGTCTTGAAATGTACAGAGTTCCACCTCTATGATAGCAGACAATACGGGGACATTTCCATAAGAAGAGAGACAAATAGTTTTTTTTTTTTCAGAACCAAATTGTTATTCGAAAGAAGTGGAATTGATGTCCAGATTACGAATCCTTCAAAATTTTGAGCCTTTCCTGTCCCCTTATATTATTTTTCGCAAAAATCAGTATTTCCATCGCCTCTGGTGAGCAGTGTAAGTCACTTAGATTAACCCCGGACAAGATTTGGACTCGTCCTTGATCCCAGATAAATCTATCAATCCTGAAATGGAGATGCAGATGAGACATATATGGCTACTATACATCAATAAAAATAAATTCAAAGACTACAAAAATTTATATTTTTGATCCCTCCTCACGAAGTTCTCTGAACGTCACAGGGTTTCTCTTTTTCGTGCACATCAAAACGAAAAATATCTAGCATCAAATGAAAGGAAAGCATTGTTAATGTCAGGAGGTAAAAAATATTTGTTGTTTTCGATATGGAATCCTCTATTATAGTTATATTTAGAATCAAATCATATCTGTCCCCTCTTTCACGAGCATTTTCCGTCCAAATACTCAAGAATTTTCGTTCGACTGTAAAACTTTTTATTTTATTTGAAGGATCGCTCTTTCCATATTTATGAAAAGGCCCAAATAAATTAATATATAACCCGCTGGGCTGAGGTTTTTTATATCGATACGAACAATTGGTGCCTCGTAAAGTCGAGCATTCTTCTTTTATTGGTTTTGTTGCCAACTGTTCTGTCCATAAAAACACGACATTTTATTTTTGCTAATATCTGTGTCAACTGAATTTTATTAGTTCCTATCGAAGTTTTCAATATCGACGGCATAAAGTAAACGAAATATAAAATATATTCGTACCTAGATGAAATGACACGTATAAAATTGACAATTTCGAAGTACACTTCTTTTAATTTTTTTTGACAGTTGTAGAAAAAATACTGTATGAAACTCGTGAGTAGACTGTTTTTTTTACTGGTAGGAATGCCGCACTCCGCCTACGGCGTCGTGCGTTAACATTTCCTACTCGTAAAAAAAAATTATCACTTTACTCACTTGATACATAAATTACTATTCGTGCAATCGCACGCGAAGTCAGTATTTCGCGTTCTCAGCACAGTCCGTGAAATTTAATTTCGCTTAACGTTTGCCTAGGCCTACGATTTTTAGCTATATAATATTCATGAAAAGGAAACTTTGCATAGATAATTTGGGTATGATGCTAACTAACCCTTGTATGAAAATTTTACAGCATTCCTCAGGAATCATACACGATGTTGATAGATTCACCAATGATTTAGATTCTGCTGCTAATATTGGAGAACTTTGCATATTTTATTTTTTAATGTTTGGTTTATCGCATCAAAAAATAATGAAAGCCAAATAGTCTTATTTTTCAGACACAATCCAAGCCACATAGCTATTTTTTTCTGCAATATTAACCCAAATATTTTATTCTCCAGAAAACATCCAAGCATCAAATTCCTAAAATTCCTAAATAATTTCTCAAATATTCGTGTTTTGATAAAATTATCATCATAGACCCATAAAACAGCTTAGTCAAGAAATACAATCAAAATTATTGCAAGCAATTTTGTAATATGTCTGACTGGCATAAATCTGGACTTCAAGTTGAAATTTCCAAAAACTAAAATTTGTGGGTTGGATTTTTTCTACTCAACTACGTCCAATTGAACTTAAGTACGACACTACTCCCAATTCATGAAAAGTTGAATTAAAAACTTCGTTTGAATAATCGATATTTGCATTCATTTTGGGAGATATTTTGAAATACCGTCTTGTAAATGACTTATAAAAGTCACTAAACTGTCAAATGCTTGATATTTCCACGGCTACCTCAAATCAAATTCTTTAAAAATAATTTTCTCCACAAAAACGAATTCATCAAGAAAACTTGATGATTTAGGTATAGGGACATGATGTGTCATCTTAAAGCATTTTTCATCATCTTTCAATTTATCGAGTAATATACAGTGGGTTTCATTTAAAAACTAAACTTCTGACCAGTATTATGCATAACGGAAATAATAGTAAATTTAGCACGCCCTGTATGATATGAAGAAGTTCAATGTTTTGGACCATATTTAACACAGATTATTTTTTATCTCGGAAACCGATAGATATAGGTATAGGACATTATTGACAAAAAAGTATTACTTATAATAAAGAACGATTCTAAAAATTTGTGAATATACGGGGTGTTCTCTTAAAAAAAAGGTGCTGGTTTTTTTTTTATAAAAGCGGCAACGTCACAATGCTAATAATTTTAGACTGATAGGACAGGTGAGGAAATATAAGATATGAAATTTTCAGAAAAATCCTTTGTTGTGTTTACCAGAAACGTCTAACATACCATCGACCGTGAGTCACGCTATATATTTCGTTCTGTCATTCTCTTAAAGAATAAATATGGATAAATTATACTTTCCTGAGATATACACGACTTCCACAGAGGAGATATCTGATTTTCAAGTTAGTAGTTTCTCTTTTCCTATCACCTCAAATCCTTGATATTTCCAACAGCTCAAGATAACTTTTTGAACTCTTTTCGAATAAACCATAAGAGAACGGTTATTACCATTTCAGAAAGAAGGAGAAATCAATAAAGAAGGGCCGTAAATGATATCAAGCATGTTATCTAAAATATTTTATCTAAAATATCTCATTGATGTTTATCATGGGAATGGGTAGGTACCATGCCATTACAGATGCCAATGATAGAAAAATTACCTTATTTGGTGATCAGCCTTTCAACACAAATTATTCGTTTCTATTAGATCTTCACGGTATCTAATTCAATTACATCTGCCTTCAAATATCGAAAAGCATCTCAATCGGTAGCATGAAGCATGACAAAATATTATCTGCTTATTTTACGGAATTCAACAACAATAGCATATTTCATAGGCCAGTAGAAATAGACAATCAAATCGCTTTCTCGATGTACCATTCACTTGAACAAAGTTTGAAAACATTTGTAATTATTCTTAAATTTTCGATTTTTCATGTTTATCTGTACTGGCCTATCATTAGGAGTCAAGCAAATAGGCTTTTTCCGTGCGCGCACGACAAGTTTAATCCCATGGGAGGCGCAGCCGAACTTGGAAAGACGTGCAGGCACGGAAAAATCATTTATGGACGTGTAATGAACGATATTTTTCATGATATTATATTATATCCACCTATATTAAAACCACAGATTGTTAAGAAACCTTTGTTGGCGACAGTTGAAAAATAGATGATACTGGTTTTCATATTTCTCACATGAGTTCTTGGGCAGTAATTCTGCACTTACTTTTGCCGCTTCACGTGATATTCCTTCCTCCGGTGAAATGATTTTTGAAAATTTCTACTAAAAATATCCAAAAATAGTCACAGAACAATAATCCAGTAGGTACGATTGAGTTTTTAGACAAGAATCGATTGTAGCACCACCAATTTTGGTATGCTAGTAGTTCGAACTATGAAAACCACGAAAAAAAATTGTTTACCGAAATTCCAGGGGTGAAACATATTTTTTTTTTTTTTCGTTTAAAAATATATAAATAGATTTTTGCTGTAATCTTGGAAAGTATATGATTTATCGGAAAAACAACTCAATAGGGTGAAAAATTATTCAATTTTCCACAAAAACTATTCCTAGTAACTTCGTAGGAAATGGGCTTGTTTTCCCAGAAAACGTGATTGAACGCCAACATCTAATTTCACGTTCACCCTTACCCGCCGCTGCAAGTTCTGGCGGAGCCGAATATTTGATTGGTCATAACTCTGCTAAAAAAGATCGGAGAAGGAAAAGGAAAAGTTTATGTCGTTTCTGAAGACTCCTAATCTCTCATGCAAATATAAAATGCGAGTATTTGAGTACCTAAAATGTATTTTTTCGCACTTCACGGAGATGTTTGCGGATGATCCGAAAATCATGAGTAATTTAGTGAATATGGAATTATTATACTGAAGCAGCAACCCATACCCTCTTTGGACTATAATGCAACAATTTCAAAGTAGTGTGACAGGTCCCACGTATACATGTCAAAAAAAACTTTGTTTTACTCCAGCCTCATTTTCAACTTACCCATAAAATCGGAATTCTCTTTAATAAATGCTGAAAATAATCGCTTATTCATATGCTGCATATACATTTTTAATAACACTATTTTGAAGTGCAAACCTCAAGCTTGAAATCACATACTTCATTTTTTATGTAGGATGTGTATGAGCGACTATTTTCAACATTTACTGAAAAAATTGGCGGGATTATGGTTGAGTTGAAAACTGAGGCAGGAGTAAAACCTAGTTTTTTTTTGGCATGTATAAGTAAGACTTATCACTCTAATCTTAAATCGTTGCATATGGTCCAAAGACGGTACTGATTCCTGCTTCAGTATAATTATTTCATAAAAAATAAAATATCCATGACTTTCGAATCCTCCGTAAATATCGTAGAAGGATTATGTGAAGTGGGACAAAACACATTTTAGGTACTCAGATACTCACATGTTATTTGCATGAAGAAGTCTTCAGGAACGATATGCACTTTTTCTTTTCCTTTTACTTTAATTTTTAGCAAAGTTTTGACAAATCTAATTTTCGGCCTTGCCTGAACTTGCAGTGGCGAGTTAGTGCGAGCATGAAATGTGACGTCGGCGTTAAACCACGTTTTCTGAGAAAACGAGTGTATTTCATAAGGTATTACTGAAAAACATTCTTGTGGAGAATTGAATTATCTCTCGACCTATAGAAGTCGTTTTTTAATAAATCTTATATTTTTTGAAATAACAACAAAAAAAAATATTTTTTTAAATTAATAATTTTTTAGGTTCCATCTCTGATTTTTTGGTAAACAATTTTTTTTCCAATAGAGTTTCAGAGTGCTACAATTCATTCTTCACAGTTTGTCTGTCGTTACTGGATTAAAGCGTTATTTACACCGTTGCTGAGAAAATATACAAACAATTTGCGATTTCTAGAGAACAAAAAAAGTCACAGAGGAAAACGGTGTCAGACTAGGTCCAATAAAGCCAAACAGAAAGTTTGGAGAGAGTTTCTGTCAGTAAAATGTTTGCCGATGGGAACTCTAACTATATATGCTGAATTATTTCGACACACCGGTGTACATGTTATGTGGAATTTAAATTCTTCGTCTTCTTTACACAACGGCAAGTGGGGCTGTCTATTATATGTATTGGTGATAGGTGTATACCTAGTTTGTTATGGCCTGTGTTTTTCTACAAGGAGTCGTAGTGTTTGACGATTTCTGCCTTAAAGCCACGCCATCCTTGACTTGCTAGAGGCGGACACAAAGTCTCTTGACTGCCTGTAGCCAGCGGTATTCCCCCTAAGTTCGTTCAGTTCTCTTTCAACCCAATCACTGAGGGCAGAAAAGATTTGATTTCTTGCAATGCCATGCCTAATATTGGCTCCGGTCCGCAGAAGGGCGCCACGCAACCGGTTCTGGCAAGTTCGCATCTCCGCATTTCTGTACCAGGACTGAACTTAGTTTGGGATGCCAGATGACTCTGTGCGCTTCCCAGAAAGATACCTGAACCTGAAGCCTGTTTGTCGGTCAGACGCGAACCGTCCGCGTAGCATAATAGGTTTCCTGGTCGAAACTCCAGTGTATTTCTTTCTCATTAATGTCTGCTCTGAATAGTAAGAGCACACTTCCTATTCCATCTCAGTCTGTCTTGTGCGCTTATCACTCTGAGGGCGGAAATAGGAATCTCCTGTTCCGCCCACTTTGCGATTTTAGCATGCACTTCATCTCTCCTTCGTCTACCAAGACCTGCGATTCTCGCAGCCTCAAATGGGCTGCCATTGCCTCCTTCTTGATCCAGCCTGGAAGGGGTGGTAGCCTCAAAAGTACCTCCAATACCGCGGTTGGGGTCGTTCTCACTGCACCCTCTATTAATAAACAGGTCAACTTTACTGAGCTTTCGACCTATTGTGCTAGCTACTCTGTGCGCTTTGCCACCACACAGCTGACCCATATTGGATCGCTACGACCGCCGTATATAGCCAGCGCATAATCTCTGGATTGTTTCCCCAATTTTTCCCCATAATTATCCTCAGTTGCCATAGGATCGCTACCGACTTGTGAATAACCCTATCGACATGCTGCCTCCTTGAAAGTTTGGAGTCCAGAACCACCCCCAGGTATATGACCTGCTAAGCCAATTGCAGCTTTTGGCCAAACATGGTGGGTGGTCTGCACCTATCTTTTTTCCTGCATGTGGTCGGATTCACTGAGAGTCCTGCTTCACCGTACCACCTTCCATTTGCCAAAGAAAAATATATTTCCATCCGTTTCCTAACTAGAGATATAGAACAACACGCCACTGTTGCAGGACCCTGTACAATGTCAGGTACGGTATGGTATGAAGAAACAAGGGAATGACATATATGGTAGTTTTACCACGTTTGTGTTTTGTTCTTGGCGTAGATAAAATTTCTAATATCAGAAAGCTCGTCTTATAACTGAGTTTTCGTGTTTGGTGTTTAGAGAAAAGTCCAAGAAAAACCCAAGTTCTTTTAGCACTTTCAATAAGAAAATTTGGCGTGTTCTTGATTTCAACATTCAGGGCATCCGAACAACACAAAACATCCTTTTTTTGCTTGTGAATAAATATTTGTTAGACTTCACCAACAGAATATTCACGTCACCGCCACATAAATGCCCTCGGTGATAATATCGCAATACTCTGTAAATGAATCCAAATAAAATTATTATTTTGGGATGGATGAAAAATAATTAATGTCAATAAAATTTTGTCACCTAATGAGCGCAGCGTGATAACCACAACATTTACCGCCTTTATATTCCGAAATGGTCATTTGTAATTATAACCCTGCGTGCCGATGAATAACTTCATGGAGTGGATGTAACAGTAGTGTTATTAGTTTTCATAGAGTCTATTTGCTGAAATTTACGATGGATGAACAGTAATTGCTCACACACAGGATAGATGACAGAAGTGGATAGATGTGTCTAGAAAAATATATCGTGTTTTCAGATTTGAACATCGTCAGAAAAACAAAGTCAAGTTGTGCATGAACGTGGGTAATAATATTTTTATGCACTAGCGGGTGTTAAAGAACACTTTATCGCCCGGTTCAGTGAGCGTAAAGTGACACTTTTCCGCCCGCGTGCGCATTATGGCCCGCTGGCCGTAAAATAGACAAAATTCTTAAATCATCTATATTTACACGTCATTTCATGCAAGACCTAACACGAATCAGAATTATTTCAGTTCAATACAGAAATACTCTTCCTAACATTTACTCATAATCGACATTTTTTCAACATGGTAATTAAGTCATAAGCCTGAATATTGAAATTGCAGTTGGTTTAGTTACTGATGTTGAATATGGGATATTCTCTTGAATATAATCATTACATTCTGAAAGCTTGGTTACAGCATCTGCATCGATACGAGAACAAGTATTCATTTTAGAAGTGGATGTTTGGTTCAAATGGCACAACCGTTGGCAATTTTTTCAGTGATGATCAATTTATTTGAAAAAGATTCCTCAATATATAGCACTCAGCTACTATAGTTTCACATTCCCCATACTCTTAATTATTGTATACATAACGTATGAAACCTGTAGACCATTTTTATTCAAGTCAAAATTTGTGACTCGCGCTATAGAACCGCTAGGGCATAAAATTTTGTATGTATCACGTGCGAAAAATGCGATTATGGCCTTCGGCGTGTGATGACCTTCGGCTGAAGCCATCGGGCCATCATCCACGCCGCAGGCCATAAACGCCTACTTTACGCCCTTGATACATAAATAACTATTATCGAAAGGAAGAACTATGATGGGGCGATAGAATATCATGAACTTCCTAATAAACTCCAAACCATTTTTTAGTTTAAATACAAAATGTAAATATATATAATATATAAAATGATTTCAAGATGAAAATATGAATAAAAGCTGGGACTCAACTTTTTCATAGAGAAGGACATGATGATGATTGATGATTGAAGGCGGTTTTTGTGCGGACAAAACGATGGGCACGTGGGCCTCTCAGTTATGCACCTACCACTTCCCCAAAGTTTCCCAAAGTGTAGCCCGTCGGAACGTGAGTGGCGGACCCCAAGAAGGAGCCCGCTTGGATAGGGGATTGGAGGAGAGGTGGACCCTGGATATAATCCCACCGCTATTGGGGTCAGGGAAATTGTGGGGTGGAGTTGCGGAGGAAGGAATGAACAATAAATTATGTTGGAGGAGCCCTTCAATAGTGTAGAGAAACTGGTGGGCCCTTGAAGGGCCTACCGGGAGGGGGGGCGAGAAGTTGCCGCACGGAGGCCCCACACGTGCGAAAGGCTACATAAAATGGGGTGCGCCTGGTCCCCAGAGTATTGTCGTTAGTGGTTGAGAAACTCTCAAGCATTCATCCCTTCGGCACGCATAATACCTTGAGCTTGGGAGGGGATTTGAGAGTGTCCCCAACACGCAGTTCGGGTGGTTAAGCACGTACTGTCGGACAGTAGGTGTCCCACGGGTCCTTGCATCACAAGCGGTTTACGGTTTGAGTCGTGAACTGGACCGCGGCGATGCTGTCGCAAAGGATCAAGGAAGTTTTTAGGCCCCCACACCCTACTTATGGCTGGCGAGGGCCTGTAAGGGCCCTGGTCGTTCCCTATCCGCCATCTGGGACGCGCCTGTTAGGTAGCTCAACTTTCTCATATTGGGTAGGATACAGGGACATACGCTCCAAAGGACATGAGATAATCCACATCTGAAAGTAAACGCGAGTCTTCGAAGAGGCGCTAACATTTGCCATTGACCTTATTAGATTAGGACCATATTGGATGCAACTCTCATGGGTGCCAGCTGCGTGAAGATAATAGTCTATTATTTGCTAGTTAAATTCGATCCCAACTAGAAAAAAGGTCTGAAGATGATAAATGTGCGTCTACGAGGCACAAGACACAAATATATGTGGAGCAACATCTCAAATAAGTCTACCAGGAGTATAATGGAGTCGATGTAGAGCACCGAAGGGGTTCAAAGAATAAATCGGGTGCAGACCATTAACGAAGATATACTGACATAAAGCAAGCTCTTCGGAACTAGTATGTCAGTAAGAATAGTGAACTATCGATAGTTTATTCCTACTGATGAAGATTTGTTTTTTGTGTTTATTTTGCTTTGGTGTGCTGCTTGCTTATTTCTGCCATTTTCTTTTAATTACTTTTTTATTTCCCGAACTTCAAATATTATTCTTTGAGGAGCAAACAATCAAATCCAGGTAAGTACTCTTCTTGATACATCAAGAAGGGTACTTCGAGTATGCACTGACTATTTTTTTTTCTGTTTTTATGGGCATGTTCTGTTTTAAGGAAATCGATTTTTTCAAATTTGTTTTTATACTTATCAAGTCTACTTAAAACACTTCAAATTGTTTCTTAATGTTTATCAGTAGTGTATATTGGTCAAAACGCTTTTAAATAGGAGTTACAAAAATGATGGTATTTTGTTTATAATTTTAACTAGATGCACGAATATTTGTTGCTATACGAGTGGGATTTCTTAATAGCAGCAACAAAGACGGGTGATAATCTAGTTAAAATTATCTCCAAAAAATTATTACCAGGAATGTAATTCGGCTCGATTATTTTTTACAAGATATCTGTCAGTGTCATCTTGACAACGAAGTCAATGTCTAACTTTCTTATGCATTCATTTAAACAAAGATCCAATCAAACAACGTGAAAAAATTATGACTTATAATCTCCCTAGAGAATTATTACCGAAAATTTTTTGAGTACATGAAATAATATTTCTTCAAAATAATTCTCTTTGAAAATTCATGTACGAGACAAATTTCCCGTAATTAATTCAAGCACGTGGGAGATTCGGTAAGAACATTTTATACCGGAATTTTATTTAAAGAGAAGACATTAAGTAAATATTTATTTGGACGTTATCCACAAATAAATAGCTGTGTGTAATGCAAGTTTTGAGAATTTTCGTTATTTGAACTGTCATTAACACTGTGTGGGTTTTTTACTTTGAAAAAAATTGAAAAAAAGCGATTTGGTAAGGAAACTAGAGAGTTAATTAGAAAAGAGGTGGAAAATTTTACTCCATCAAATACCAAAAAGTGTAAGGCAATAATGTAGACTCAGTTTTTGAAGTTTCGCAAAGAAAAATTATATGGGATGAAAAATCTATTGCAGAATTAGCTGCAATTTTAGAAGACTGGGGGGTTTGTCAATATTGACTAAAAAATTAAAGTGAATACGTTCGTTAGACTTTTTTCTGATTTTCCCCGTGACTAGGAAAATAAAATATATAATATCAGATAAATTATTATTTAAAATTAATTTTCTTACTAGGTTTCAGGGAAATGTCAATATTGACGAAATAATAAAGTGGATGTTTGTATTGCGGGATATTTTTTGTCCAGTGCCCTAGTGAAATAAAAGTTATAATATCAGATACATTATTGTATGAAAATTATTCATTCAATATTCCTCACTAGGTTTCAGGGAAATGTCGATATTGACTACAAATGTCATGATTGTCTAATTATATAATATATTTCCACTCATTAATTTTACGTCTACATACTGATGAGTATAAAAAAAATTAAGAAAATTTGCTGTTTGCCATAGTAATAATTTCGAAATAAAGCATCTGATTAGTTGAAAATTACAGGTATAAAATTTTCGTTGTGCTACTAACAAATTACCAGTGTAATATTGATAATATTGGTCGATTTGAAATGTTTTCTCATGACGATTTGCTGACAGAATCGTATAAAAAATAATCAGTTCAATTTAATGCAACGCTTTCATTAAAAAAAGGCCCTTCCTTAATTTTTTTTCTGGCGGCGCTCATGGGCATAAATACAGAGATTACACCAATTACATCGAAAATACTTGTGGGCAGAGAAGCATGTTCGATTCTATTAGTCTTGTCTATAGAATATCTGAATTGCACCTTGGATTATTGTTACTGAATATATTTATTTATCGATTACTCATTTAAAATATTTCTATTAATCAATGTCAAGTTTCTGATTTACTCTCATTATATTCCTAGGCATGTAAATACCACTATTTACATTCCATTGTCAAGGTGAATTAGTAAACGAATGAAACTGGGCATTTGCATGTTTAGTAACTAAGCTTGTATCGGCTATTTACATTGTCGGCAGCAGGAAAAGGTTACTTGAATAAAGATAGGGTGTTCTTTCAAGTAATCAAATTTCCACATCCTATGTATCCTTCTAACGATTCTAAAACGATTGTTGTTGAATTTATTTACTCTTTTTCCCAATGCATGTATCAATCAAATGCTAATATTCAATGATTCATGATGATGTTGAATAACTTTAAACTGAAATAGGTTAATGACCTTTGTTCTGTGCTTATTTTTCGGGTCTGGAAACTATTATGCGCAACTGTATTTCAGTGATCTGAACTGATATCAGCTTGAGATAGAACATCTTGAAACTCACTTTGGAGATGACTTTTATTCGTTCTTTAGATTTCTTATTGAGTAGGTTCATGGAGAAGGTCCAATCATTAAAAAAAATTCATACTTCATTGAACACAGGTAATGACAATCTATGTACATTTTCCAACCAGGAGAACACGAATTATTTGAATAGATATAGAAGTTTGATGAATTCGTTTGAGTTCTATCCATAATATACCTGGTATTTTTCAGAAAAATAATCTTAATCAGATCACGAAAGTTCAGGGGTATTGAGAAACTGAAATTTGATTTTCAGAGATGCAAATTAATTTTGTAGCATATTTGATAATTTCAGTTTTTCTAATGAAATACGTTGCATAAATATACATTTTTTAATTTTGGAGAGAATTCAGAACTTTTTCTATGCTTTTTATTTAATTATTTATTTTTATTGATGATGATTTCTCGCATCTAGAATATTCCTTTCTGATATCATATTTTTCCTGAAAATGGAATTCAAACCAAAACTACGTCAGTCTTCATTCAGCTGGCATTTTCAAGAGCTATAAGCTTTGAAGGGTATTCAATTGCCCATACAGTCATGTCTATGTTTTAGGATTCCGTTGATGCGTCAAAAAAATATAATTTTCAAAATGTTAAAAATTGTCACGTATGATATTAAATTCGCCGTATATTCAATGCACCTTTTTTGGATCATTTACCAACCGTTGTTTGTCATTTGAAAATAATTTTTTTATGACTCATGAACCAAATTGAAAAAATAGACGTGGCTGTATAGACAATTGGATATTCAATTGTTCCAAATGAGGCATCACCCAACCCCCACTTCGTTTGAAAAACGGGAGTGGTTGTCACTTTGAGGGGGTGAAGAAGGGACGATTTTTTTATGTAACAGAGTTTTGAAAACCTTAAATGGCTTATAACGTAGAAAATGAATGTATTCCTTACTTTAGGAACTCACTGTATATTTCCTATAAAAATGGAATTAGCATTTTAATCTTTGAAATAATACCAAAGTAACAATGGAGCAGTATTTTTTCAATCCTAAATGACACCACATGGCCTCCTTGCGAAGCTGGGGCGGGTCGCTAGTTCAATATTCTACCAGTATCAGAGACAACGATGAGCTGCGTTATCATTTTCAGGCACTCCGTCCAGTCAGTGGGACCAGGCATGGCGGACGGAAAATCTTTGTCTTCAAACATCTGGCTACCACCATCCAGGTCTTCGTCAGACACGACGCAACAAAAGGACCGCTTCAGTCACCATACGATGGTCCCTACGAGGTTGTCTCTCGGGCCGAGAAACACTTCACTCTCGTGATGCGCGGCAGAAATGTTCCAGTCTCCATCGATCGCCTTAAACCAGCCTACATCGTCGCCGAGGACATCGCTGCACCAGAGGGCACCACGGACGACGACTCCATTCCTGTTGCTCCGAGAGACAATCAAACTCCGTTGCAACAAGATAAAGTTCCACCGTCAGCACCACAGCTTGTAGCAACACCGCCACATGCCCCAACAACAACATTTGCCTGGAGGACGCGCTCAGGTCGTCGCGTTCGATTCACTGAACTCTACCAGGCAGGCTTCAATTGAATTATTGCACAACTTCTGGTTTCATTTTGACTATTTAATTTTGCAAGCGTAAGGAGGAATACATTTTTTGTCTCGCAAAATTCGCAATATTCTTTCACAATTCAGCGATTTAATAAATTTTTGATCAATCGGATTCAAATATTCCCAAATGGAATTGCCCTCGTTTGTTTCTTTGTTTCCTTTCGCAATTCAATTTCAATATTAAATTGAGAATTTAAAGGCATCATGTTTCGAATTGTATTTTGCAATATTTTTGTGATTTCACAAATACAATTCCAGTTCTAATTCAAATTCAGAAAAAATAGCGTATTCAACCTTTCAAGTTAACTGTAACATTGTATTAGTGTGCTTTCAATACTTGTGGTTTTTATTTTTATTTTTTTATATTCACTTTTAGTCTTATATCGTTCATTACTGGCAAGGGGGTACTATAGGGTTTTCCCCTCATCACTATTAAATTTCAAATATTTGGTGTAAAGCATCATCGAACAATGGTTCGAAAACTAATGGTGAGTTTATACGGCAAGTAAAATAAAATAAAAATAAAATGAACTAAGATGTAAACTAATAATTTTTGGATTGTTTATACAGCAGAGTGAAATAATATAAGAAATAAGAAGCTGCAAATCAAAATTTGGAATTTTATATTGGCACCACTTCATAACACTCAGCCTTTTCCTATTACTATTCAAAGGTATTATTTTGAATCTACAGTGCCTTGCTATTCATTAAATAATAATCCACCGTTGCCATCAAAATTATTATTTTGCAAGTTTTGATATACTCACGTCTGTAAGACTTTCATTTTTAAATTCCAATGCTCATTACGATATTGATTTTTGTAATGATCACCAATCGTTATTTATTATTCAAAGGAAAAAAGTATTAGATTTTAGCTCGAGGTTGTGTTATCTCCCGACGCGAACCGGAGGGAGACAAAAAACCGAAAGCTAAAATCTAATCTTTTTCCCGTGTATAATACACTATTTTCTTTGTGACGGGATAAACCACGATTTAATCAAATATCTACCTTAACCTATATGTATATATCCGGGAAAAAAAGGACTCACTTTTTTCCCGTGGGCAAAAAGTACTCACTTTTTTTCCGGTTCTCGGGGAATTAAAAAAAAATTCATAAAAAGTTATATTTTATTACCTGTCAACAGGCATAAGATGTCAAACTTTTTTTTCCGTCACAGAAAAAAATTATTTATTCTTTAATACCTGTCATTACTATACTATACTACTATATATGGCTGTCACATATAGTATCGGCAATGTGGGTAAAGATTTAAATTTTTCTGGTAATATCCTCTATACATTTTCCTATCATGTTCAGCACATTATGATCAGTTTAACTCTCCTTTTTCGTAGTGCTTCGAGTGTCCATTGAGTAGTAAATGTTACCAAAAAAACAATAAAACCATACAGGAAATAGCCACGAATAAACCATAATTTACTGAAGGAAGAGGGGTTAGAAATGTCTTTCAGACAAATAACCACTTTGGAACGACCCAAATATAACAAAAGTCACTCGATGTTCATTTGTCCACCTTGTTTAATGCACTAAAGTTTTGATAAATGAGCACAATATTCCGAAACACCGCTTCTTCACAAGTACCAGCTAATGGACTCATTATATCGAAGTTGGCCATTATTATAGTGCCACTGACATTGTGTTTGCTGCATCAGAAAAGGAAAACTAATACATTTTTTGAAGTGCTCTATATCGTATGATGCAGTCAAGAGATTAATTACCAGGGAATGCATGGAGGAAACGTGGTATTATATAATTAATTATTATTGATAATTAAGATGAGAGTGGGCAGGAAACAACTCGATTTTTTTTCCGTTTCTTAATGAGCTAAGTTCCGTTTGTTTTCTATTCACAGGGTCTCGACCCCTGAAGGTGATAAGTAATTGTTTATGCATTTCAGTCAAGAGGATAGAATGAAAAATTATTTTAATTATAATAGCATTTAGCTAATGAATGGAAGTGAAGTTTTTTTAAATGCGTCTTCAAACATTATCTGTATGGGGGGTCCTATAGAATATATCAGTCTAGGAGAGGGTGGGGCACAATGGAACACAAAAGTTGGTTTTGCCCATAGCTCCCCACATGAATTTTTTTTCAGCATTTTCATGATTTCCTTCGACCTAAGGATCTAAGCTATGGAAGCAATGCATGAACCGTTATAATAGAAATCATTTGTGACCGTTAGCGGCCATTTTCCAAAAAATCAATTTTCATCCCCCATTCCTGGGGTACAATGACACAGGGCATGGGGTACCTTGGAACAATTGAAAAAAACACGATAATTCATAAAAAAAACTTTTTTGAATTGAAAATGTTAAGAGAAGCCATTTAAAAAAAAAGGTAAGGATCTGGAATTGAAAACACAAAATACTTTTATATTTAGCCAATGCCAATGGCCAAAATCAACGTTAAATGAGATGAAGCCCTTTTGTCTTTTAGTGCCCTGAACCACAGAAGGATTTTCCAGTAGCATCTTTATGTCTTTGTCATCAATAGCGGCTATGTCATCCACAAGAGGTTCAACAAAAGTGTTGCATTTTCGGTATCGTAGGAATTTGACCTCATGGTCCCCCTTTCTTTCGTCTTGGTGATTTGACCAACATAGAATTTAGATTGGCTTTTAAGCTTGAACTCGATCAAAACATAATCTCCCAAAACAGGAAGACGATTCAATTCTGCAAAATGGTCGGGCTCAACAGCAAAAATCTCATCTGTGTCCATGTCGTCGTCTGTGTCTGCATATGTCATCATCGTCTTCTTCGTCGTCCTCTGATGAATGAACTGGAGCACGTTCACTAGATTTTTTCTTCTTCGTTTTCGGTTGATTTACGAACACCTGCCTTTTAACAGACAGTATTTTGGAAGTTGAAATCGGCTTCTTCTTAATCTTCTTCTCCGCAATGGCTTCCATTTCTGGAGTACTCGTGGCTATCATACTCTTTCCTTTCTTCCGCTGCTTTCGGCTACCAGTATTACTAATTGTTTACATTAACGAATAATAGCTAGCTCATATTTGGATACAATGAAGCCAACATGTAGTCTACGCATTAGAGCCCCAATTATGTTACCTCTCTCTCTCTCTGTGTGTAATGGTTATAAATTACATCTATAGTGTGATCTCAGATCTAAACAACTATCAGTGATCACATTCCGTCGGAACTTGGTAAATGATCCTAGTTGTCGAACCAATAAAAAAAGAACTATCCATGAGGAATTGAGAGGAATTCAAAAGGTTACTTTGACTGCTTTGACTCTGACAGTAAAACGTAACCAAACTTTGACTTTAATTTATGTTATTAAATAGTTAATCGTCTAGTCTTGGTGGAGTATTGGTTTTCATGCTCAATTTTGTCACCTCGTGAAATTTATTTGTTTTTGGTTTATTTTTCGATTTGGTCATTTCTATTTTAATAAAACATTTTTTAGTAAACTTGAACGACTCTTTTATTCCCAAACACAGGGTGATCAATGTATTCAAAACCTCTCGTAGCCAAGCGAAACGAGTCACAGGTATCCCGGAGCTCATAACAGCTCGTAGCCTTTTTGGCGTAAGGTATAAACGTCACAGTATTCAGAAGGAGCTGTAAACTATGAAGATTGATCAATAAAACATTGCATGTAATATTCAGGAACTCATAACTCATTTGGTGTTTTGTTCACATTGCCATATGCTCAAAGGTGAAAATGAAGTAAATGAACGTAATCGTATTACTAGTTCAATCTATCATGATTCAGCTGACTGACGTTAAGAGATTTACATAATCGTCGTTTTGAAGTTGATTCTTGTCACAAGTACACCTTGGCCAGAGAGAATGGACTGGAACCAATTTGATAACAGTTGCGTAAATTCAAAGTTTCGTTGGAACTGGATTCTATCGAGCTTCTATAGAGACTCCATACATCCTATTTCATCAAAGAGCAAATATTTACGATTTGACGTACCTCTTAAGAGGTTTTTCGTTCGATAAATTCCAACTTTTCAGATGTTTTGGTGTTGCAGATTTTTTCGGGTTTTACTGCAGCTGTAAAGGCGAATGCGCCACCAAATCCATTGAAACCACCTCTGATTTCATGTTGGTACTTTGTTATTGTTGTAATCAATATTTTAATAAAATTATTAACAGAGCAACTAGAATTATTCAAAAATGCATTATTTTCAGTATCATTTTCAATAATATAACCGGCCTAAATTTTTCCATAATTGATAGATTGTTGTTTTAAAGCCTCAGGAATTTATCTTACATTTCTGCTAGTGTGGAAATAGCCATTAAATACCTCGTTTTTGCGATACTTCAAGTTTTATCAAAGTTTTGAAAATAATGTTATTGTTTTTACTTTACACAGTACAAAATTATGTGGTGTACTTTCGTCTGTCAATCAAGTCTGAGCCAACTCCGACTAAAACCAACACCAAGAATAGTAATTTTTTTCAATATTACCTGTGCGACCGAGCTTTGCTCGTTTTGCAATCTAATATGAATGCAATCATTTAAATAGTAACATTCGAAAATCATCATTTTTATTATAACATTAAAATTGTTGAATTCTTGTATTGTCCGTGATGTGTGTGCCAAATTTAATAATATTCAGATGATTGGAAGTGGGTGAAAATTTAATTAAAAATTTTTTATTATCATTATCATCATTTCAACATCAATATTATGAAATTCTTATATTATTATTATCATTATCTTGAACGATGGAAAATAGCGACTAAAGTTTGTCTTTCAGTCGCAGATGATTCCACAAAAGATTTTATGAATTTCCTATTCATATTTTCGAACTAAAATCATTATCATTATTATGACATTTTCATAATGAAGTCTTCGTATTGTCATCGGTCCTTGATATGTGTGCCAAATTTCACATTATTCGGTTGATTGGAAGTGGGTGAAAATTCACGTCATCCTCATTACAATTATTAGCGGAATTGAGTTTTTTTTTAGGAGAGACGCCTATATGAATGAACATAAAAAGCAAAACCTTATTTGAATATAAAATTTGATCGAAATTGTTAGAGCCGTTTCGGAGATCCAAAAATGCACATTATTATTAATAAAATCGCGTTTTTTTTCAGACAATATGTCTAAACACATGAACTTAAGAAGCAATACTTTATTTTAATACGAAATCTGATCCAAATCCTTAGAGCCGTTTTTGAGACTCATCAATTCACATTATTATTATTATTATTATAATTTGTAAAACGGCCTTCATTCAAGAAAAACATCTATATATATATAGATAAACTCAAAAAGCCAAACCTGAGCTACATACAAAATTTAGACCAAATCATTAAAGCCGTTTATGGGATCGACATCATCTGCCGACGCCGACGGTGCCGTTTCGTTATTTACAGACTCGTCAGGTCAGCTTTATGGAACTCTCGAAATCAAAACGGATACACTCTGAAATAATACCTTATGGCAAATAAATTCATAATGAAAAGAAACTTGTGATATCTAGAGTCACTAGATGAAACTCAATTTGAAACAAACCATGGAATCCAAAGTTAGAAATGTATTTACCAACAATTTTGCTGCTCTGACCAATCCAAAGTTCAATTAAGTTTTAATGCGTGAAAATGAATGCAAACCGAATCAGATTCAGTTTGTGGTTCTTGAACTTTCGGTGCAGAAACCCAAAGACTAGCCTGTGTGTGCGTAGCAATGAAAACGCGCCCAACGGCCGCTATGGGGCTAATTTCAAGCTTTACACTTCTTTTTATACAGTGACCGCCAAAAAGTATGTACCATATGGAAAAAAAGTTTATTATTAGAGTATTGGAAAAAAGATTCTTGGGAAAAGTTTGTGCATGTCCGATAACCTAAAAATAGATTTTGACAGATGTCACGTGATCGCTGGTATGGCGGCAAATTGAAAAAAATTACTATGAATAGGCAAAAAGTCAGGTAAAATGGAAATATATCGAAAAAAGTTATTTGAAAAAGTTGCTTAGAATTTAATTTAATACACACACACGAAGTGTTAAAGAATAATGTGAGAAAATTGAAAATAGCAATTTTTTTTTAAATATTTTCCTAGCTGTAGAAAAATATCAAATTTTTTCTTATGAATAGCTTGACCATAGTGAAATATTTGTATTCCGATGATAATAACAAAACTTTTTCATTTTCTCCACACCAGAGACCACTAAATTAAAAACATTTAATTTTGTCAGAACCCTTGCTGTTACACTGGTTCATATCCAACAGTTATATCAGAATTCCACGATTATTGCGATGATAGGGAAATCCAAAAATATCGTGTTTTTTCCGATTATAATCAATTTTGGATAATAATCGTACACGAACGTTTCACTTCGCACATAATCTTAAAAATAGTGCGTCAAACTACAGAGGCTAGAGTTTTCAACACTGCATGAGAAGTGAAACGCTCTCGCACGATTATCATCGAAACTTGATTATAATCTGGAGTGTCATGTCATCACAATGGTCGTGGAATTCTGATATAACTGTTAGATACGAACCAATGTAACAGCCAGGGTTTTGACAAAATCCAATTTGTTTAATTTAGTGCTCACAGATATGGAGAAAATGAGAAAGTTTTGTTTTGTCATCGTTGAAATACAAATGTTTCAGTATGGTCGAACTATTCATAAGATAATAATTTGATATTTTTATACAGCTAGGAAAATATTTGAAAAAAATTGTTATTTTCAATTTTCCCTCATTATCTTCTCAAACTTCGTATATGCATATAAAATTTAATTCTAAGCAACTTTATCAAATAACTTTTTTGGGTATCTTGCCATTTTACCCCACTTTTTGCCTTTTCATATTAATTTTTTTCAATTTGCCGCCATACCAGCGATCATGTGACATGTGTCAAAATCGATTTTCAGGTTATCGGACGTGCACAAACTTTTCCCAACAATCTTTTTTCCAATACTCTAATAGTAAACTTTTTTCCCATATGGTACATACTTTTTGGCGGTCACTGTATAACACAGACGCAGTAAACAAAATGTTACTAAAGCCTGACAAAAAAAAAACAACAGAAATGATGTTTTGTACCCGGGCAGCTTTTGAGGAGTACTTTGAGACAAAAAATTGTTATGCACGCGAACACCTATGAAAAGTGGGGAAAATTTTTGGGAGTTCTCAGAAAATGAGTATTACATTGATGAGTTGGAAGGGGTTGAAAATTTCGATATGATGTATAGGAACAAACTAGTAGACTTGTAAACTTGATTGAATGCCATTTCCATCAAGGAAGGAGTTATTTGGTGATCAAAACTTTGTACAACACTTTTTTGAATTGTGAAGTTCAGACAGCATACAATCGCTGTACAACACTTTATTGAACACAACTGTACAATTCAATTTTAGAATTGGTATTAATAATTTTTTTAAATGGAAATTTTGTAAATTTCATTACGATTAAGTTGATACCGCTCCACTATTATAGGTTTAAAAATTTCTTTAAAAAAACTTGAAAGGATTTATTAAGACCTTTGTAAAAATGAAACACCATTTCAGATTAAAATGAGATTCAAATACATTGGGTAACCTGTGACCTACGTAACTGAAAGAACAAGGTAATTAAGGTGTAATGAAAAATAAAAACATTATATCTTACCTCAATTCTCCAAATCTAAATAAGGAAACTATTGTATACGATATTGATTGAAAAATATGTATGTTAATAATATTATTTATGCAAGGAGATATTAGTTTTTGGATTGATGGTTTTGTTATATCATTTGTGTTGGTCACAGGTTACTCGATGAATTTTAATATTATTTTAATCTCAAAAAAAAAGATCTACCGTAATATTTTTGAGTTTTTTCGAGACCTAATAGTCTGTGGTATCAAATTAATCGTAATGAAATGCTCTTTTTTTCTAATCCGACGAGCCACTATGTTGCAATTTGAAAAAAAAATAGTAATAAAAATTTAAAAATTAAATTGTAACCAGCAGATGCATTTCAACCGAAATCCGTAAAGTTGTATATTTCCTAATACTTTAAGACTAAAATTAATAATTTGAATGTATTCATACCTCTAGATTCAAAAATAAATTTCAACATTTAAAAAATTTTTGGTTACAAAAAGTAACAAGTGATAAATAGTTGTAGTCAGAATGACATAATGAGACAAAAAAAGTGAGAATATACCGAGTGTCTGATTTAAAAATATAAAGTTTATATTACTTCCGGTGAGACCGGAAGTTGCATGAAGCTGAGTCACTTGTCAAAAAATGCAGTTTTATGTGTTATATGGATCTTCCTGATTTAAGTCCAATATCTTCAAAAACAAATAAGTTATAGCAGCGAGCCACCTTCCGTGGACACCCGGTATATGTGAATATCGAAGTGATGCCAAAAATGATTCCTGTGGTACACCTGCTTCAATTGAATACTCAGTAGTAACATCACGAGACCATCAAATTTATTCGAATATTCTTTCTAGTAACGATGTATTCTGTGAAACACTACGAAAACGTTAGCTCGAGTGTTGTTACAAGGAATACGTCGAGTTAGAGGTAAGTATAATCGATTATTTTCTTTTACTCGAGTGATATTCGTTACGATTATATATCGAATACATTTTATGATTCTCTCTTTGACATTGATTGACAAACATTAAAAAAAAATTACAATCATGGAACTGTCATATTTGGAGAAGGTGATCTTTTTTGATGTTCATCAGATATTCAGTTTGTTGGCAGAAGAGAAATACTAAATTGAGTATATCACGTCGTCAAGGGTATCAAGGGTATATTCGCTTATCGATAGGTGGTAACTAGGTAAACTTCGCAGTTGTTGGCTAATTTCATGATGAGTCATATTAATCCAGTAACGACAGGCAAACTCGAGCAAAGAAGAAGAAAGAAGCATGAATTGTAGCTCTGTGAAACTCGGCACATGACATCTCGACATCATGTTTTATTAAGAAAAAATTGTTCACCAAAAAATCAGGGGTGTAACCTAAAAAAATTTTCATTTAAAAAATACATTTTTCTTGTTGTTATTTCAGAAAATATAAGATTTATCAAAAAACGATTTCGAAAGGTTGAGAGATAATTCAATTCTCCACAAGAATGATTTTTAGTAATACCTTATGAAATACGCTCGTTTTCTCAGAAAACCTCATTTAACGCCGACGTCACATTTCATGCTCGCGCTAACCGCCACTGCAAGTTCAGGCGGGGCAGATTTGTCACAACTTTGCTAAAAATTATAGTAGGAGGAAAAGAAAAAGTGCATATCGTTCCTGAAGACTTCTATTTCCTCATGCAAATATAACATTTAAGTATCCTGAGTACCTAAAATGTGTTTTTTCCCACTTCACATAACCCTTCTACGATATTTAAGGAGGATCCGAAAGTCATGGATATTTTAGTGGATATGAAATAATTATACTGAAGTAGGAATCAGTACCCTCTCAGGACCATCTGCAACGATTTGAGACTAGTGAGACAAGTCTCATTTATACATGCCAAAGAAAAAACTGGGTTTTACTCCTGCCTTAATTTTCAACTGACCCATAATCCCGGCAATTTCTTCAGTAAATGTTGAAAATAATTGCTCATACACATCTTACATAAAAAATGAAGTATGTGATTTTAAGCTTGAGGTTTGCACTTCACAATAGTGTTATCAAATATATATATGCAGAATATGAATAAGCAATAATTTTCAATATTTAGTGAAGATAATGACGATTTTATGGGTAAGTTGAAAATGAGGCAGGAGTAAAACAAAGTTTTTTTTTTTGACATGTATAAGTGGGACCTGTCACTCTACTTTAAAATTGTTGCATATAATCCAAAGAGGCTATGGGTTGATGCTTTAGTATAATAATTCCATATCTACTAAATTATTCATGATTTTCGGATCATGAGCAACCATCTCCGTGAAGTGCGACAAAAAATATTTTAGGTACTCAAATACTGGCATATTTTATTTTCATGAGAAAGTAGGAGTCTTCAGGAACTATATGAACTTCCTTCTTTTCCTCTTCCGATTATTTTTAGCAGAGTTATGACTAATCAAATATTCGACTCCGCCAGAACTTTCAGCGGCGGATAAGGGTGAACCTGAAATTTGATGTCGGCGTTCAATCACGTTTTCTGAGAAAACGAGCGCATTTCATAAGAAATTACTATGAATAATTTTTGTGGAAAATTGAATTGTTTTCCACCCTGTTGAGTTGTTTTTCCGATAAATCATTATATTTTCCAAGATTACAGCAAAAATATATTTGTATATTTTTAAACGAAAAAAAAATATTATGTTCCACCCCTGGAATTTCGGTAAACTTTTTTTTTCGTGTTTATCATGTTTCCAACTACTAGCATACCAAGGTTGGTGGTGCTACAATAGATTTTTTTCTCAATACTCAATCGTACTGGATTATATATATATGTTAGGGTAGTTATAAGTTGTAGTAGTATCACACTGTATACTCCTATGCAGCGCTGGTAGTTTACTGTTAGTGATGTAAGAATTGAGTTATGTGAATGAGATATACAACTTAAGTGAATCAGTCTTAAACTGACTTTGTACGAGAGTGGTAATACATATTTTTGGGTGAATATCAGATGTTTCAGTTAGTGTCCCGGGTATTCTGACATATATAATCATAGAAATATTCGTTGAAATAAAGCTACAAGAAGTGCTTAGTTATTATTTCTAATAAACTTCGACAACTTCCAAAAATGTTTTTGATAAACGGTCCATTCTGTGTCTCTCCATACATTATCGCTTTTTCAGGAGAGTTTTCCCGTAGTTAACCTGTGAATGTGAGTGTGAATGTTAATCCAACAATTCCGTGTCGAGTAAATATTACTACAAGTTCTGGTTGGCTGAAAACTCGAAGTGAGCCGGAGCAGCCATTTTCGAGGGCCCGACCCGCGGGTCGTCCAGCAGTCCCTTGGGTGCCTTGAAACTGTCAACCTCGGCCGTTTCGTGCACGTGCCTCGCAAACAGGGAATAGGCACTGACTTGTGAACACGGATATTGAAATGCCACTTAAACTTTAAATCAAATCCAGCAGTGATTCACGGAGCTATTTCGCAACCGATGTATAGACATTTATTGATATAAATGCGCTCTCTATATTAGTTGTTCTTGGAGGCGAACGTCTCTGGAACACGTACGAGAAGCTTCGGTTTTGTGTCAAAACTGCCTGAACAATTACTATTTCTCTCGAGGTTCTATTGATTGTGTTCAGGGTGACATTAACCGGGCTGAATTTATGGACGTATCGCATTCCTCGGATTTGTCGAACAATAGAAGTGGATTCGAGTGAAACGACAAAGATTTCAGAAAGACACTTGGAAAATGTCAGGTTTCCATGCAGGAGGTACAAAATCAACATCTGCAGGAGAGTGTTTTGGAAATAATAACAAGAACTTTCATGAGTAATAATAATTCAGGTAAAATTATCCTCAATGCGAAACCCAAACGCGATAGAATGATAAAATCACGTATACCGGGTGACCCGAAACCAATATCCCCCCGGTATCATCCTTGTTATTCTGTATTGGTGTTTCAAATTTGGTACATCTATTATACCAAATGTGACTTATCCGATTTGACCGGAAGCTTTTTTAGTCAAATAGATAATACCATTTTTTTAAATTATGATTGGTAAAAAATTACCCTTCCAACGATATACTTATCACAATCATACTTTCAATTTATATACTACTGATATATTTGCGAAAATACTTTTTGTATTCCCCTCGTAACGGAACATTTTCATGAAAGTGTGCTATGGATGATGGAACAATAACATATGACGAACACTATGATTTGAAGGCAGACGTAACTATTTTCCCAATTTTTATTTTTATTCATTTTTCAACATCAATTAACTCATTTCTTTTAAATGGGAACAAAGGATTTTTTTGTGTTGGTTAAAAATTCCTATCTTTATTCAAAATACAAAACACGAAAAGAGCTGCTTATTATTTCCTATTTATTTTTTTATGAAGAGAATCTCTATTGTATAACTACATTTGTAGTGAATATTGCAACTTATTTTAGGTTGTAGGTTCCCAAATCTGGTAAATACTTCACATCGTATAAAAATTGGTTTAGTGATGAAATTTGTAAATTCAGTCAGAATCTTGAAATTCTATTTGAGAATACTTGCCGAATTTGAAGAATATTATTATTATGGGGAGAAAAAAACATTTATGAGATGATATTACCATTAGCATGGATCAGTTATATGTGAATGGATGAACTTACTGCTGAAGGAACTAACTTTTTCGTAACGATGAGGCCAGGCGCAAATACTGCTATTGAATGTAGGTAAGACATTATATTATACCATAATATTCATTTTTGTATCAAATTCAACGCTTATTTCTATTAGAAAACAAGGAATAATGCAGATCATTTACAAAGCGATTATTTTGTTAACCAACTATTTCGATTGAATATCAGGCTCTTTCATTCAAAATTCCTATACAATCCAGAATAAAATATTTTGTTTTTAAAAAATTACAGCTCATTTAGAATCCAAAGAAACTTACTTACCAAGTTTTATATTTTTTTTTCTGCAAGAGATATAAACTAAAAACAAAAATAAATGATTTTTAGCGTTTTTTTTTGGTAATTTTGAGGTTTGATGTTGAATAATGCCACCTTCCGGAGTTTTTCATGAGTCGTCTTGATTTTTCTTAATTCATTTTATAACTTTCCCTGAACTTTTTGACTATCTACATACTGCTCATTATTTTTTTTATTTAATTATTGGCCGTGGTCTACATAGTCCTGTACTGGTGGGTAAACATTGCTCGCGAGCATCATGAACGAACACAACAAGCACAACGAACGGAGCGAGCAGCACCAATGAACCGAAACTCATGTTCGTCGTGTTTAGGATGTTTGCAGCTTTCCGCGTGCTTGCAATCACCCAAAACACATGTTTCGACTGTTCCGTCCGGTAGCGGTACATCAAAGAAATTCAGCTCGCGAGCAGAGTTGACGGCGATTTTGCGATTTCTTTGTTTTTAGTGTTCACGTTCAGTCAAGTAGAGCATTGTGAAGTGCAATATGGCGTGGACTGAAAACATTTTGAAGATAATTGGGCCTTACGAAACATTATCCTGTTTTGTGGGATCCACAACATACATTTTATGAACCGAATAACAAAAAAAAAAAAAAAAAATATGTGTGGACGGATATCACGAGAAAAATCCCAAAAACGATGATTTAAGTCTTGTTTTGAGGAAATTTCCAAAAACGATGATCTAACTCTGTTTTGAGGATTTTTTTTTGCGGAGGTAGTTTACAGGATAAATATTGTGATACAAAATCTGAAATGGGATAGATATGATTTTTCAGCTCATTTTGAATATACAGTAAGTAAAAAATTTCCAAAAACGATGAAATAACTGTTTTGTGATTTTTTTTAATGCGGGGGTAGTTTTCATGGTGAGTATCGTGATACAAAATCTGAAATGAGGTAGTTAGGCTTTCTCAGCTTGTTCTGAATATGGAGTGAAAAAGAAAATTCAAGAAAAAATCTTTTATTTCATCATGTATATGATGGTCACGGCCACTAAGAATTTTGATCTCATTTTTCATCAAAATCACAATCATCATATGTTTGTGCGTAAATTACCATTCATCATCATGATAATGTATATAATTCGGAAGATTTCGAAGGAGTAACCTATGAGACCCTTGGGCATATACTATTAATTCGTTTCTGGCGCGACGACCGTTTCTGTTTTCACACCAGCGTCTTTTTGTTATTTTTTCCAGTTCTCTCCGTTTAATGATAACTAACGTACTGGCAGCTTTGTCCGAACCGCAGGAGCGCAAACACAGAACTTCAATGTGGACACAACGAGCAAGAGCATAAGTGCTATCGCGAGCATGACCGCTCGAGCGTGAGCACGAGCGAGAGCACGAGCGTAGCACGAGCACGAGCAGAAGCTACGTGGACGACACATCTTAACGCGTTTTAAAAAAATGATAACAGGATTAGTAGGAAGGTGAAAAACTTTCAGTCTAACTCCACCAAAAATAAACTTTATTGTAGATATTATGTAGTCAGAGGACTACCATCACGTAGAAACAATGTAATCGGAAGACTGACATTGAGAGAGAGGACATGTTTCCCAATGTCAGTCTTCCGACTACATTGTTTTTAGGTGATGTTAGTCCTCTGACTACATAATATCTACAATAAAGTATATTTTTGGTAGATTTAGACTGAAAGTTTTTCACCTTCCTATTAAATCTCACCTCCACTGTATGTGATAGATCGTCTCCAATGAATACAGAATTATTATTTTTTTTTTATTTCTGAATAGTTGAAGGAATAGCATTTTGTGGGAATTTTGCCAATAAAAAGGCTACCTTTGATTTTTTGTTGTTGTGACCTTTTGAAGGCGTGAAAGATGCAATATCTACTTAAATTTTTAACAGAACAAAACTTCCGCATTTTAAAATAGGTGTGGACAAAAAAGATTAATTAATTAATAAATGGCTACAAGAACATCTAGCTTTTAAATTATCCATTGTGTGACCTGTACCACTAACTAATTCAATGATGGATATGTTTCTGCATGCTTTCAGTTGATGAATAATTCTATGAGAATACATGGGAGTGAGAATATTCTAGTAGGTTCACAGACTGTTATTGAAAGTAAAAACTTATTGTTAGTCAATAAAATCAATAACATTTTGGTTAATAATGGATTGTTGTAACCTACGACTTTTATGAAATGAGTTTTGATTACTGATCTTCCCTCTATTGTTTTATATTACGGTTGTTCTTATGAATAAAGTGGATTGTGAAGCGAAATGGTCGAGGTGTTAGAAGCGTGAACACGATGCAGAACAAGTTACCCATTATCGTCACTGATAGTGACCGATACATTTGACTGGATTCGTTGTGGGAGCTTGCGGATGTCGACTCGGTCCGATATACATAAGAAACATGGCTATCAAAAGTTCTGCTAGTAATTCTTACCTAAAAGTTCGCTAACCAGTGGCCTCATCAGACTAGAGCTAAGGATAATGAATATCACAAATATAACGGTATTCTTTATCAGTCTCTGTCCATTTTCCAGAAGCTCTGGGAAGAACGGGCCCCATAGATAATAAACAAAGCCCAGTAACTTGACCCGAATTTTTTCTTTTAACTTTTTCCCGGACATCACGAAACAACATGCCTGACAAACCAAGCTCAATCAGTTATCTGCGCCGAATGATACACTTGACACTCCCGTTACCACAGCTATTTCGTTGAAGTACGAAACCTACCACGAACATCAGTGGGGGTCGTAACCAGCGCCATCTATGAAGTTACCTTGGTGCTATTTCTGCAAAGTGCGCAGCGCCTGGGCGGGAAACTGCCGGGGCGTTACCGTGCATATCTGCCTTATTTTCCCCCTACCTTTTTCTATCACACACCAGGAGGAGTAAATTAAGAAGATGGAGTTAGATGCTTGAATTAAATACCGAATCAGTATTTCTAATCAATAGGCAATACAAGGTAAAGTGGTTTGGTATCCACACAAGCTCTACTTTTGAGCAGTTTTCTCTGAAAATATATCCTACCTCAATTGAATGAGTTGAAAAACCGGATTAAGACATTAATTGGTTTGCAGCTTGACCTCACTTGCCAACCATAGAATTTTAAATCCCTTAACAACGGCCCTTAATGGATTTTGCATACCAAATGAAGATTTATTATTGAGCTGAAGAAAGACGTATTCAACAGAGTTTGAATATACTATACTACGTTTTTCAGTTATTTCATATTCACATTATAACTTGGATACATGTTGTGAAAATTCAATCTCTGTCAATACTGGGAAGGGCAGAGTCAGAACAAATGCTGATATTATGATGAAATATCCGCATCCTTATAGATAACATGAAAAAATAATGCTAATTTATCTCATACGAAATTAATAGTTTCCCTCCCACGGAATTCAATACCATCTCGAACACTTTTGAATCCCATTCAAATTACGAGATTGGAGATAAGCCATCTCAATTTATCAGGAAGAGATAATAAGGAGCTGTAATCTCAAGATAATCTTCTGCTTGTATTGACTGCCAGAGAAGAAGCGCTAGTAAGACTTGTGTTTGTTTGAAGTTTCACTTCTGATAGATTAAATCTGATATTGATTGGATTAAGCTGCGTTATATCATTAGATATACATGGATGATAAGAATAGACTGAGTATTTTGTATAATAGTTTTATTCGTCGTGCCTTCCAATCGAGAAAATTAGGAGAATCATTCAATTTATTCTTCTGAATTTTGTCAAGTCGTTGCCATTTTTCTTGGTCATAGGTATGTCTAACTATTTAATAAAACAAATAAATGAATGAACTGCAGACAGCCCCACGGAAAATAAAAGGCCTCAATGTACTTGACATGATTTTTTGGGTTTGTAGCCTTCCACAATCTGAAAATGAAAAAGATGTTAATACAAAGAAATCTGTACAAGTGTAGAATGGAATAATACCAAAATTTTATTGAGAGAATCAAATCAAGAAAAAAAAGTTAAAGGAAACTGCGTGCATTCTGTTATCGAACAACAGCTTTTCAACCAATTCCATCGAAATGGACCGCACCTGGTTACGTCTCCTCAGAGATGAAATAAGAACTAATAGAATGGTGATGGATTGATACCGAATACCCTATGTATCAAAATACCAAATGTCAATCAAAAGAATGTATGACAGATTTCATTTGACCCTGTCAAAGAAAGTACTTGTTATTTCCACAACGCAATTCAAATACAATTTTCAGCGTCTTTGCAGCAAGTTTTGATAACGGAGGCAGTTACAGCCTCCGAAACGTCAACATTTTTGAAAAAAGAGAAGTATTCTTGGTTAATTTGATCTAATTTTTTCAGATAGGAAAATTCAGTGTAAGATACGTTACTGACAAAAATTAATTTCATTTCATAATATTTTTTCATGAGAAGTACCAAAAGTTTACTGTCATAAATGTTAGGGCAATTTGAAATGAATAATGACAGCGTACGCAGCGCCTTCTAGATGTTACATGAAAACTAATACGGAAATATGAATTCCCACGTCAAAAATAACCCCGGGTGCCAAATTCCGTGCAAATAACTTATTTTTTTCAAAAGTTATTTTTAAAAAGCGTACAAAAAAAATCAATCTCAACACCCTGTATGTCCGAAACGAAGCATTTCCGGACATAAGTTTATTTAGACTTTTTTCTTAAAATTGTCTCAGGAATACGTCAATATTTTAACGTACTTTTGTTACACCCTGTATGTTGTTAAATTACGTACCCAAAAAACGATTATACTCATATACCGGCATACATACAGAAGAATGTATACAACTCAAGCCTAGCTTAGGTGGCTTCTTCTGGTCCACTTTAAGTTATCTTTAAATTAATATCACCATGTACTCGTATATGTTTCAAAAATCTACTGAATAAACTTAATTACTTACTTACTTACTTACTTGTAACGTAACACCCTATATTTCATCACATGATTGAATAGAGATTACTTGGATTCAAAAAATACAGGGTCATGTATGTTTACCAACGTTATTTCTGGAGATACTGAGTTATTCAACACTCTGTAACCCCTCGTGGAAAAATAATTTTAAAAACTGATGGGAGCCGAAATTATTTCATTATGGTCTAGTTTCTGTAACATGACAGACAGTTGAAATTTCATTACTACTTTTTGTGTAACGGATAGATAGATAGAAATATAAGGAAGGATAAGGAAGATGTAGTAGTGATATCCTACAAAAATGATTATATTGAGAGAAATTATTTGAATTAAATCAGAAGAGGAAAAATTGTTTCAGTAAATTACTCCTGAAGTAAATATACTGAGTGTGATACATCATTGAAAATAAAATTTTGTGGCCTTTCCACTACTGAAATTAAATTCTCAAGTGACTTAGGAAACATAACACACGAGTGGCATACAATGTTTTATCCAACAAGTCGAAATAATCTTTTTTTCATGAGATAAAAATTAATAAGTTTTAAATATGAACGTTATAATCCATAACTCACTAGTGTGGATTATAACACACTAGTGTGTTATTTGATAGTTTACTTGTCTAAAATGACATTAATAATGACAGTCATAACTGTCATGTGTTGGATAAATACTTTTTTAAGTGAAATTGTCAAGCTGTGTGCACGCTTCAATATACTTGAAGGAAGAAACTTTATATTTCGTGCAAAATATTTTTATTTTAAAAATTGTAGCAAAGCGCTTTCGACTGTTAAGTCATCATCAGTGCGTACCTGCAAGTAAGTAATGATTGAAAATGAATTTGATAAAATTGAAAATTTTTGAAATTTGAAAGTTATGAAAAGTGAGGTTACTTACTCGTCAGGTGTACAAGAAGCCATATAAAAACATCATATCCATGGACCAAATTAAAATGTTACAAAATATAAAACATATTTAAAATTGAATAATTTTCATCCTGTTTAAGGATTATTAAAGATAAAGATATGGGATACTACATCATATCTGTCTGAATGTCCACTTCCGCTTCAACATTCAAGGAGGATATAATAAAAATAGGTCTAATTCATTTTAATAGGGTTATGTCGAATTATTATGTAAACAGTAAATATATCCGATTATTTTATTGTGATGGAGAAACTCCTCCTGGCGGGTTAACCCAGCCTCCATTCGCACATTTAGCATAAGTATAATGTGGAGAAAATGATGGGCTATAACTCAATATATTATAAGTGGAAATTCTCAAGCTGTGTGCACGTTCTAATGTAATTGGATGAAGAAAAGTTTTGTATATCGTGCAGAAATTTATTTATAAAATAATAGCAAAGCGCTTTCGACTATAAAGTCATCATCAGTGCGTACTCGTCAGGTGTACAAGAGCCAGACCATAAAAATATTATGTGTCCAGAGGACCATGTAAATATTTAAAAACAGGACATCATATGCATAACATTTTAAAAAATCCTTATTCCAGGATTAACCTAGATAAAAGTTTCAGAGGACTTTATAGTCGAAAGGGCTTTGCTATTATTTTATAAATACATTTCTGTACGAAATACAAACCTTTTCTTCAACCAATATATTATATGTTACATTTAACGTACCTTCAGAACCTGGTATCCTTGATCCTGATAAAAAACCATCGAATAAACCCTAACAATAATTTACAGGATGTTTCATTTGGGAAAATATCAATACGATCAAAGAAACTGAGATTGTAGTTGATGCACAGTTATTATTTAATAGTATATCAATGACGAAATTTTACTCTCATTCTCCATACACCTGGAATATCAATACTTTCGTCAAATTCTGATAAAATGTGTCTCAAATTCTGCCTATTGTAGGTATATGAGATTGGAGTTCATTCATTTCATCGGTTTCTTCGCCCTCCATTGTATTCCCACGCATAACATTCGAATCTCACTGCGAAATTATACGCCATATTCAACTTTACATTCACATGAAGTCACAAACAATTGAAACTTTGTGCTATAAAGTCATCTACAGTAATTTTTTTTCTGCAGTGAAGGGATGCAATGTTTTCATATTATCCAGTACCCCATTCTCGGAAATGATAGAACAATTTTTAAAACGAATCTAGACTATAATATTTTCATAATGCGTCAAAGTTCAATTTCCCGAGTACTGTAGTGATATTGATATAAAAACGAAAGTTAACCAGACAACAGGATCCAGAACTAGAATTTATTGCCTCGTATAAAGGGCGATACGAAAAAAATGGAGTAGGATGGTGGAACGCATTATTTTAAAATGAAATATTAGTTAGAACATCTGCGTAACCTTCGATCACCTCTCTACTACTATTATTGGTTGTCTCTGAATCAGTTGGATGTTACGAATTTTTGATCGAAATAAGTCCATTTGTAGATGCATACCCTGACGTTACAATGATAGATTCAGAAAGAAAATTTTCCTAAGGTCATTTTATTGACATATTTTTAATATTTCTCATTCTTTCTCATGCCGTCAAATTATGCAGGTTGATCGAAAAATATTTTTCAGTACGGAACTTTTCGAATTTAAATTTTTTTTATTGTAGATCCCTAAGGCGAGTTGTAACCATTTTCGAATTATTGAAATTTAAAAATTGTAAGTAGCTGGAACACACTGTATAATTGACCAAATGTAACAACTCCAAAGAACAATACTTAAATAGAATCTCATATTAATGAATGTTTACATCTTGATTACTCAGAATACTGATGATTATCCAGGATAACGTTTTGTGTTGTACAAGAATGGAGAACAAAGGCAGGTTTTCATGGGCCTCTAGGGCCAAAACTAACCTAATGAAAAAGTTATGCCCATTGGACTTTTTGGTTGGATTGAATTCGACTACAACATAGCAAAAATTCAGCCAATTCGACAGGGGGCCACTTTCCCTGTTAAAGTGTGCTAAAATAATGAAATGAAAGGGCAAATATGGCATATTTTCGTAATGAAAAAAAAATAAGTGTTTTTCAATATTGAATGATATATTGGGTGTACCTTTAAAAATATATTAGTAATATCAATAATTTTGACATAGTTCATCAAATATTTCACCCAACAGCATAAAACTCATCGATAAACAATAGAATTACTTTTTAATCGGCATGTTAGCAAAAAAAAATTGTAATTTTTCAGCCTTTTAAAAGTGGGAAAAATTGAAATGAAAGCAATGCACCACTACTCTAGTGCACTCTGTGTACTCAATGCCATAATACCGCTTGACTGGAATCACATAGCAATAACAAAGTTCCCCCAATTTTCGTCCAGATGACATCCATTTTATCTCTGATCTTCGCCGAATTATTGCGTGGGGGTCTTCTGCTTACTTGACTCGACTTGGTTTTACTACTACAGAGATAGTCCTGTTGGCTGGGGTTCAATAAACACTCCGCTGGGGGTAGAGGAGACGAGGGAATAATTAAAAAAGACGCACGCCATCAGCTTGATGATTCATACGTGAGAGTGTAGGAAGCAGAAACAGAGAAGTAGGGATTTGGAGGAGTAAAATGAGTTTTTTATCTTCGTGGCTTGTAGAATAGAAATACTACTTATAATTATTAATCCAGTACGATTGGGTTTTGAGACAAGAATCGATTGTAGCATCACCAAACTTGGTATGCTAGTAGTTGGAACCATGATAAACACGAAAAAAATTGTTTACCAAAATTCCAGGGGTGGAACATATTATTTTTTTCGTTTAAAAATATGTAAATAGATTTTTGCTGTAATCTTGGAAAGTATATGAATTATAAGAAAAACAACTGAACAGGGTGAAAAACAATTCATTTTTCCACAAAAATTATTCCCAGTAATTTCTTATGAAATGCTCTCGTTTTCTCAGAAAACGTGATCGAAAAATTTCAGGTTCACCCTTACCCGCCGCTGAAAGTTCTGGCGGAGCCAAATATTTGATTAGTCATAACTCTGCCAAAAATGATCGGAGAAGGAAAAGGAAAAATTCATATCGTTTCTGAAGACTCCCACTTTCTCATGCAAATATAATATGTGAGTATTCGAGTACCTAAAATGTGTTTTGTCGCACTTCACGGAGATGTTTGCGGATGATCCGAAAATCATGAATAATTTAGTAAATATGGAATTATTATACTGAAGCAACAACCCATACCCTCTTTGGACTACATGCAACAATTTTGAAGTGGTGTGACAGGTCCCACTTATACATTCCAAAAAAAAAAACTTTGTTTTACTCCTGCCTCATTTTCAACTTATCCATAAAATCGGCATTCTCTTCACTAAATGTTGAATATATATATTCAATAACACTATTGTGAAGTGCAAACCTCAAGCTCGAAATCACATACTTCATATTTTATGTAGAGCGATTATTTTCAACATTTCAACTCTGTTGCTCACCATCTGACCAATGACTGAAAACTCTGGCCAGGTATGGGTTATAACAAACTTTGACATTTTAGTATATGGTAATCGCAAGAATAACACAGTCACAACTTAAAAGTGATGTTGCTTAAAATCGAAGAGAGTTACTTAACACCGAACAGAAAAACCTGAAGAATATTTATCAAGAAGTTAAAATTTCTGGGTCTTGAAATATTAAAATAAGTATGTTAGACATTGCACCAGATCAAGAGGAAACAGAAACATTTTCAGTCAAGAAAGCTCCAGATAATAAGAAGGGCCCTCGCAAACTTTTGGGACTTTCGGACAACTAGAATGACCCAAACAATTTGTCCGACAATATTACCACTACATTTTCAATATTTTATGAACCGATCCTGAAAAAATTATATGTTGGGTAAGAAATTTTATGACTTCATAAACATGGTCGATCGGCCATGTTATGACGTCACAAAAATATGGAAAATGTGGTAATATTGTCGGAAAAATTTTTTGGTGTATTTTAGTTGTCCGACAGTCCCAAAAGTTTGCGGAGGCCCTAAAAAAAATGCCCAGCTACTGAGAATTGCCGCAAATTACATGTTGCCCTACTCGACATGAAAAACACATATAGCAAGTATCAACGGTGAGGAAGTAAATTTTTTTTCCCGTATCGGGCCCAAGGCCTATATGTATTTGGCACCTCTTCTGTCACAGGAAAGCAATAATTTCAGAAAATTATTGAGTGAAAAACACAAGTGGATTTGAACTGAAGAGAGAAAATAGTGTCCAACATATTTAAAAAGCTAGTTGCATCCTCTGCTACTCTGACTAAGATGAATCCGAAGAAAGTGTGGCTTTCTCGGTCGACACCAGGCCCTATGTGCGCCATGACGAGTCAAGAAGAAAGACTCCTAGAATTTGCGTCGTTTTCGTTGTCTGAAACAAAGTAACGAGACACTTTGAGTTGAAACTCAACATCTGAAAAAATTTATACAAATCATCTTAACGATACTGAAGTTCACGCAATAATCCAAACTTCTAAACGAAATGAACAAAGACTGCAATACGCTTCGGCAAATGGTTATAGAAGTCCCAATGAATATTCTGTGCATCTAATGTTTAAGAAACATATCGCAGTAATGGTTTTCTTGAGAATCTAACACACGTACTTAACAATTATTGTAACTATTTTTTAAAATCACCCTTGAGAAAATCAAAACCACGTAGTGTGATTAACTAGCATTTTCCGAATGTAACCCAATGTAAATCTTTTTATATTTATATTGTGAAGAATAGTATATTGTACAATGAGCATGAAATGGTATATATTTCCCACGAGTAGCGATAGTAGCGTAGCGAGTACTACAATAGTTCATATATCTACGAGTAGGAAATGGGTCGCTTCATGCAAATTGTACACTATACTTGTTTTACAACCACCTGAATCATGAACAAATCTGTAATATTTCTAATAACACTTTTTATCATAAACTTCCCTACCGTCATGATTCCCAAAATATACAACGTAAAAAAGGAATTGAAAATACAAATATTGAAAATTATAATAAAAATCGAACACTAATCGATTTAGAAAAAGAAAAAGAAATGTGGGTTATGTGGGATTTGAACCATCACCCCCACTTACCAAAACCTGAACGTTCCCTCACGCTTCACTTCACAAAATAATATAATGAAATTAACTGCTAGAGAAACTTCGTGCTAACTATTCAAAAATACAGAATTTGATTGTCATCAATCTTTATATTGAAATTAGCTGTGTCAATGTCAAATTATCTTCACTATTACTACTCATTTTCGATTATTTTTTTTTTAACGAATTTTTTAAACACTGTTGTGAAATGTCAAATTATTAGAACGTTAACAAACTTGATTCAACCTTATACTATTTACTTATCATAACGAAAATGCCAGTCTATTAGTTCATGAAAGTTGTAGGAAATGAAATATCCTGTACTGAAATGATCATTACAGTAAAATTTGCGATGTAGAAATGAAAAAGTGTTTTACAATCGGCCTACTTTCTTGATCGATAAAGCGCATAAAATGGGCAAATTTCCATATGGTCGTAGAAAATAGCTATTTATGATAGAGAAGAACTTTTTTGTATGAGCGTGAAGTTTGTTGAATTAGGTGCAGCCGAGTTCAACAAACATACACGAGCATAAAAAAGACCTTTACGAAAGTGTACCATACAGTTATTATATTGCCAAATTTTAGCAATTGTATCATTAAGTAATTTAAATGTTTTATATCATGAATTGTGGTTGTATTATCGAATGATGACTTCCGACTTGACGCAACATACTGTATTTTTCAAAAATTATCAAATGTATTATGAAGAGTGCCTAAACATTTACTTTACGCACGGGTGATTCTTTCACGTACTTGTACGCAAATGTATCACTTTACGCACTGTCAGCAGTTTGTATACGCACTGTCGCAGAAAAATCCCTTTTTTTTGTTTCAAGTACAGTCGTGTGATGGACAGTAAAAAACTGAAATCGTATATTCTGTATGATTACCACTCATAGCCGGAGGGGTAGGTAATCATTTCAAATAGACTGGGGCATAATTTCTTGTGCGAAAGAATCCTTCAGATTGTCATCAAATCACATTTTCTATATTAGACCAGAATCCCACGCCTATTTTCAAAAATTATTAATAACAGACTGAATCTTCCTGAGTAGCTTCATTTTGCCGAGACTCCCAACTTTTTCGTCATTAATACCCAGCGGATTTTTTGTTGCTCAGCTACTCAGCCTGTTACTAATAATTTTTTTTACCGTGGATTTGACAATTTCGGAGCTTAGGACTGGAAACACCTACCATTCAATTTTTAGGACAATATGACCATTCAATCATACAAATATTATCCAAGCAACGGCGTGGGATCCTGGTCTATATAGACAGAAATTACCAATAACTATTTAATATTTCCTCCAGTCTGTCCCTGATAAAGTACATGTATCTCAGAAATGATCCCTCTCCGTATTTCCTACTTCTTTCACCGTGAAAGCGTCGACTTTATTTTTAGCGTCGCCACGTGGTATAGAGTTGCTTCCATCTGGAGTTTTCTTTCCGATATTCTATACAATTATTAACGCTATGCACCGTCTAGACAGCTCCCATCTTTATCTTTCGTGAGGCCGTCCCTGTTGGAGACACGGTTTTTGCTGTTAATGCAGCGGAACTCACATCAGCTGTTTGTATATATGTCTTCCTCAGTTTAATGTCTCTGATACAATTACTAATTCCGATAGACAAAGGCCGCCTGCAATGTGAAGTTCGTAAAACTCGATTTCATAGCAGCGAACACAGATAACAATAGACTTAATGGAAGTATCCAGTTTTCAGAAGTGGGGCAATATTATAAGGATGGTGGGATTTTATTGAGTGCTCGTATAGCGGAAGTGTTTTTATTCCATCTGGCTCAGCGTAAATGAGGTGTTAAAATGCCTGTCGATCACTGAACTTTCATCCTTTCAATGTCGCCATTGACAAGTTGAAAGTTTTCTGTCATAAAGGAAAGTACATTAATTGCAAAATAAACAAATGATTGCTGAATTTTTGTTGTATCTGTTGTGACTTAAACTGACCGTGCTGTATAATAATAATAATAATGATAATGATAACAATATATTTTGATAATTTTTAGTTGAAAAGTAATTTACGATTTGTGGTACATAATAATTTTAAAAGAAAATAAAATGTTCAGTTTCCTTTCAGCAAAATTGAACGTTGGATATTCTTTCATATCACCTGAAATATTTATGCGAATTAGCGAAACAAAGAGACGGAAAAAATTATAAACAAATATTCATGCGTTGGAGAAAGGAAAAAAAATATGAGGCGGTGTGTGTCTGATCGATGGGTACCACTTTCTGTTTGATAACAATTGGTAATTGTTTACTGAAAAAAAAATTCCGCTTTGCTTTGAATTTGGAGGTTTTCACTGATTTGAAATGTGAATGATCTCTTGAAAAACTTGGGATTGAATATGGATTGGGACAAAACATTCTTGATTTTAATGTTTATACAGGGTGTTATGTAATAAGTGTCCGATATTTAACAGGACGATTCCTCAGTTATTTATAAGGTAAAAAGTTCATATAAACATGGGTCCGCAAGGCCTTCAGTTTTGAGATAGAGGGTGTTGAAAATATATTTTTATTTTGGTTTTTCGTGAATAAATTTTGAAATAATGTCGATATTTGAACAAAAATTGGTATTTGGGGACTTTTCAATATGAGAAATTCAAATTTGATCTCTGTTTGGCACTTTATTGTAGAGGGCGCCACCTACAGGTCTTTGTCACTTTTGGGGAGTCACAACTTTTTCGTGCATGTATGTATCACATTTTCTAGAAAAAAAACATATTTCACTATCATTTTTACATGAAAAAGGAATATTTGTCAAGGTATGAGTGGTGGTGTATGTTACTTTCCTATGTGAATATGACGACTGTGATGTAAAGATCTCACGATAGAGAACATTAGCGTGTAGAGTTCTTCTATTATTCAAATTGTGCCAACTCGATGCGTGTGATAACAAATATTGAAGGAAGACAAGAAAGAACATTGTGTTGTCTGAATATACGCTTATATGTACAGGGCTTGATCTAGCTACTTGCACTCCCGTGAAGGACAGGTGTATAATGCCATTTTATCACAAATGGCGGGTGTGAAAAATTCGAAGAAAAATTGTGGAAAGTTCAGTTTGTGTTGGAAAATTCGTCGAAATTTTGGGAACCTCTGTCCGCCAATCGTCAGCTGACCGGAGCAGAGCTGCAAAACTGGAACTGTCTGATGGAAGAAACTGTGTAGTTTCGAACAGCCGTTTCCAAGATTTTCCGAATTTTCCAACAAAATTTAAAATTTAAACAATTTTTTCTCGAATTTTTCACACCTGCCATTCGTTATAAAATGACATTTACAAGTCTTTCACGGGTGTGCAAGAGGTTAGATTACAACCTGTGTATGTCGATTAAATGCAGCGAATCAGCATATTTTTTAATTTGATTCGCTTGAAGAAAGAGGTCATAGAATGCTGGTCGTTAGAGAACATAACATAATTATAGTAATTATATGGTTAGCAAAAAATAAATAAATAAACAAATCACACTCATCCAAAAACAAGCGGTTCCTACCGAAATTCAAATAAATTCCACAACAAACAATATGTAAGTATAAATTCCTCATTCGGCAGCTATACCATCAAATGAAATACTTTTCTCAATTTTCTTTTAAAATTCGTGAAATTATCGTAGAACATACCAACATCTTAGTCACAACTAGTATTATGACAGTTCACGCAAGGGAACAATTATCATTTTAACAAGGGAACAATTATTATTGTTCCCTTGTTATGTTCGTTGATGAAGTAAGTCGATTTCGTGAATTATAAGGATTAAAATTCAGTGAAAATTATTGCAAGCTCGAACAGAAATGATGAACAATAAAATCCTCTTCTGATGAATATTGGTTCCAATTTAATAAAAATTAAGATCAGCTCATAATCGAAAAAGTGTCTGTGACGAAAAAATTCTATAATTCAGATGTGTGGTCGGTAGCTTGACGGTCTAAGGCACAGGCCGTTCGAAACTTCAGTATAGCGGTAGTCGGTTCGAGCCCGATGTAGGTACGAGGGTTTTTTTCTCAAGTACTTAATGTTGGAAGCAAGTGTATTGTGTGTTGTCTAGATGCCAATCTCGTCTAGTGCTAGCTTGGAGTGCACACCGACCACCCGAGGTGGTGATGTAGGTTTTCCAGGTTTTCCTGCAGCTGAAAAGTGAATACGCCACCAAAAATCAGTAAGTTTCCCCAGAGCGCCACGGTAAATAATAATAATAGCCGTCCTCTACCAGTACATGCACAGGGAGTATTATTATCATTGTAATTACTCACTAACTTCATCTGAACGTATTCTAAGCGTTAACATATTCATCATAAACATGATTCCATATAATAGTATTCTTCTCGAAGAGAGGTCCCACCAGGGTTTTGTACATTGCTGTGAATGTATTGTGGTCCTGGAACTCATCGGTATTTAACACCTGAGGTTCTTAAGGACATTCTTACAATATATTCTATATGACATTCAAAGGTGAGCATTTTTTCTAATATAATATCAAGATCTGTTATTTCGACAATAACTGCAATAAACTGATTGCTAATGTGCAGGTAAATGTTCGAAAAAAGAGATAAGGTTTTTGAAGAACAAAATCCCATAAAAATAATTTAATCTTTGAATTAACAAACATGTCCTTAACGTCGTTAACAAAAATCCTGAACAGAATTGGACCTAGGTGCGAGCCCTGAGGTACACCCGACTCTATAAGCTTTCCTTCAGATCTGAAACCGTTTAATGTGATGAATTGATATATTTCAGATAAGATTTGTGTACAAGGCACTTGTTGAAGGGGCTAAGCTAGTTAAAACACTTCTTTTTTCATAAAATCCATATTCTTCCAAATCCAAATACTTATTTGATTTTTTACTAGATGGAAGACCTCATTGGTAACTGTCGATACGAATATTTTTCCAAGTTGACAGAGCAAAGAAACTGGCCTATATTTTCAAATTTCTAACATTTTACTATTTTTGAAACCTGGTCATGTTTGTCCAACCCTTGATTTCTCGGAAATTTTGCAAGATTCAGTGATTGATCGAAAATAATTGTAAATAGTTGAAGAGTTATAACACAAATGATTCAGAAAGTTATATTTTCAATTTTAAGGATAGAAAATGCAGCTGGATAGAAGCGTATGATCGGTGAACAAGTTTCCTTAGGTGATGCTCAAACTATAGTCCTAAAGCACGCCTTTATTTTTTAGACAGGTACATTATTGAGCCTGGAGCTCATCTCATTAATGATGCTTTTTACCACATTTCTCATTTCCTTAGGAGGGCATTAGTTTTATCAGTTGAAAGTTGAATGGATAAAATGAGTTCATTATTATCTAACTGACTGGCTGCAATCGCATACATAAATGAGAAGGAAGTAGCAAATAAGTAAATAAGCAAATTTCTATTTTGTTTTTGAAACTATTCACTGAGTCAGAATTCACAACAGCATTGGATAAGTTATTCCATGTTTCGAAAATTCGAGTCACCAAAAAAAATTGTGTCTGCCTTGTGGCAAACTTCTCTTTTTTTAATTTGAGACTTTGAGCATGTAACCGGGAATCATTGTTGAAAAAAAAAAGTTTTTTCTAATTAGCACACTTTTATTATACTTAGCTATACGGAATGACATGATGAGGTCCCCACGAAGTCGACGTTGGTCAAAAAAGCTAACAGTTGTGCCATCCTCAGTCTTTCGAGATCAGTTGGACGCACTTCAACAAAAGTCATGCGCGTGGCTCGACGCTGAACGTTTTCCAACAAGTTCTTATCGCGCACCAGAACAGGACACCGGACCTGCATACTCCATAATTGGACGAATGTAGGTTTTGTAGAGTTTTATGGAACTAGAATATGATAGATGGGAGAACGTTTTGCGGATGAGGTATATCAGTGTGTTGGTGAGTTTTCATGCGGATATAATATGTTCGGACCAAGTTAGGTCGGTATTAATTGTCACTCCCAAATCTACATGTGAGGACACTGTACGTAACAATTTAACGTTTATTGTGTACGTGTCGAAAGGATTGTTCTTTCCTTGATGAAATACGACGCATTTGTCGACGTTAAGAGGTAAAAGCCAATCCTCACACCACTGACTAATCGAGTTGAGATCTTCTTGAAGGAATTGATGTTCAACTAAGACATTTCCATACAGTTTCGTATCATCGGCATAAAATGACTTGCAGGACTTTATATGAAGAGCAAGATCACTTACATAAACAACAAAGAGAAGTGGGCCAAGTACAGACCCCTGAGGAACTCCACTTGTAACTTGTCTGTTCGAAGAAAAAGATTGTCCCACTTTGACAGTAAAAGTTCTCTCAGTCATTTGATTTTCAATCCAAAGGTTTAGTGTTCCCCGAATACCGAGTGTGTCAAGTTTGTGCATTAGCCTCCTCACTGTTGAAAGCCTTGGAAAAACGATATCTGTCGGTATTTTGTTATAGTAAGGAGAAAACAAATTCAACATATGCTAATTATGAAAGTTCATGACTTTGAGTGTGTGAACTTCACACGAGACGATTCGATCTTCACGAACTTTATTCAACACGAAGTTGAAAATTATCAAAAAGAAGGTGGTGCATTCTATAAACAGCAGAAGATAACGAAAATAGAAAAATTTTGTATATGCTCTCAATGAGTTCGCACGAAAAAAAAAATCCAGGAAAGTATTTATCTAAAGAAAAAAGAAATGATACCTTGATTATTTGGTGGTAGCATAATCATAATTAGCCCCTAGCAAGTGAGTGGTGCATTCTATAAACAGCAGAAGATAACGAAAATAGAAAAATTTTGTATATGCTCTCAATGAGTTCGCACGAAAAAAAAAATCCAGGAAAGTATTTATCTAAAGAAAAAAGAAATGATACCTTGATTATTTGGTGGTAGCATAATCATAATTAGCCCCTAGCAAGTGAGTATAAATCCGGCAGTGCAAGGATACATTCACATTTTGTAGGAGCAGTAGCCCCTGTCTCAATTCGATATTTTTTGGCAGATAAATATTTATCCATCAAGGCAGGCTGAGTGCCCATCAGCAAGACCCTAATTTCTTAACCGAGGAACTATACTTCCAAATGCTGAAAACGATTGATGGACCCTTCAAGCACTTGATATATTTTGATCACTTTGTATCTGAACATAATTCTATACACACAGTTAATGAACACAAAATAATACGTGGGTAATTGTTTTGCGGCTATATAAATACAATACATAATCAATTCTAATGTCAGTTAGGAACACAAAAACACTAATTCTCCGTTCTTGCTTATATTTCATGAAGCGAATTCTCCTTTATATCAGACTAATCCTGTTGTAAAAAAATAGAACCTCAATATTAAATTATGTAGAACACTGGAATCGCCCGTCGGGATACTCCCTATCTAAATATTAACCCTTGAAATTACCAGCGGATCCCAACTATTCCGCATACAACGAATAATTCCCTGGATGCCTGTAGGTCGAAACTAGAAAAAAACTTTCCAATAAGCTCTCTCCCTGTAGGATTCATACCCTCAAATCAAATACATTGGGGATTTGATGCAAATATCCTTCAGCACCCACCCTCATACAAATGGCTAACAAGATGGTTTTCTATAATGATACATCTTCCGGACTTGACAAGCTATTAGGATAGTCTTGTTCGACAATAGATAATTGGATAGGAATTGATGTTTTAGTGAAAATCAAAATTTTTTATTATACGATTTTTTTTGAGAAATATTTTTTATAACCTGATACTGAACAATGGGAATCTTAATTTTTTGGTACTATTTGTTCACCTTATAGCATCATCTAAAGTCTCAAACAAATGTAACTATATGCAGAAACTGATACAAAAAAATAATACCGGGAGTCCACGGAAAGTGGCTCGTCCCTATAACTTTTTTGATTTTTCAGGTATTGAAATTTAGAGGATCTATATGAGACATCAAAATGCATTTTTTGACAAGTGACTCAGATTCGTGAAACTTTCGGTCTCACCGGAACTGATAAAACTTTTGATTTTTAAATGAGACACCCGGTATATTTTCACCTTTTTTCTCTCCATATGACATTGTGAATACAATCATATATCACTTGTTACTTTTTTTGACCATATTTTTTTTTATTTCTATATATATTCTCTATAATCTAGAGGGCTATGGTTACGTTCAAATTATTAATTTTAGTCCTAAAGTAGGTATTGAGAAAAATACAACTTTACGGTTTTCCGTTAAAATGCGTTTAATGTGTAACATTTAATTATTAATTTATTCCTACTACTTCAGAAAAAATGGAGGATTTGTATACTACCTAAAACGGCATTTTTTTGATCAGCAACTCAGCAAGTTCTAACATTTTTGTGGAATATTGTTTTTAGTCGAAATATTTCTGCAATTCAATTTTAAAATTTGTATAACTAATTTTTTTAAATGAAAATTTCGTAAGTTTCATCACGAATATGTTGATACCCCTTTACTGTTATAGGTTTCAAACGAACTTTCGTTAAAAAACTTGAAAATATTACTTGAGGTCTTTCTTAAAATAAAACAACATCTCAGATTGAAATGAGATTCAAATTCATTGGGTAACCTGTGACCTACATAACTGATAGAACAAGGTAATTGAGGTGTATAAAAAAAACATTACTAGTCGATATGTTGTGTTACCTCACTTCTCCAAATCTGAATTAAGACACTATTATGTACGCTATTGATTGAAAAACATGTTAATAATATCATTTATAGAAGGAGATATTAGTTTTTGGATTGATGGTTTTGTTATATCATTTGTGTTAGTCTCAAGTTACTCGATTAATTTCAATATTATTTTAATCACAAAAAGAAAGATCTACCGTAATCTTTTTAAGTTTGTTGACGAAATCTTCTTCAGAACCTAATAGTGTGCGGTATCAAATTAATCGTAATGAAATTCTCTGTTTTTCTGGCCCGACAAGCCACTATGTTGCCATTTGAAAAAAAAATAACTAATAATGATTTAAAAATTAAATTTTTATCAGCAGATGCATTTTAACCAAAAACCATAAAGTTGTATTTTTCATTTGCTTTATTAGGACTGAAATTAATAATTTGAACGTATATTTCAAATTTCATTATCTCATATCTTTTTTATTGATTGACGTCTCTCAACGTAATTTACATATGAACCATTTGCATATGTCGTGAATCCAGTAGTATAGTCAGATTTTTTAAAAAAACGCTAGTATTTTTTTTAGATTTTTGACCGTGAAAAATAAGATTAGTTAGCCCTGGAAATCGAGATTTCTTCTGAATATTTACCTAAAAAAAACAAAAAAAAAATATCATAAATAATTGGTTAAAAATATTAAGTTTTATAAGGGTGATTCCGTCTTAAATGGGACACACTCTATATATGATAAGTAAGTGTTCTTTCCATTTAAATTGGAAAATTAATCGAGCTATGTATTTAAAGAGCATTGCAGAGTAGTTCTTGTATAAACTTTGCCAAATATCAAGCAGATATATGTAGGTGTTTTTTAGTAGTTGTTTTTTTGCTGAATACTTGCATACCAAAGAATCCATTTTTCATTATTAGCTATCAATGAATTTCTGTGTCGCCTATTGCAAGTGCATCCTGTAACAACAATTAGCCCTGCTATTTGATACAGGAAGCACTTGAGGAATTTTACACAAATTATCTGTCAGATGTAGTTCTATATCCGTCGTGGTCCGAGTTCAGTGAAATTACGCTGGTCTAGTGTCTCAAAAACTATACAGTTTTTCCGTAACCGCTAGTGAAATTTCAATGGATAATTTGATAGACCAACATGTTACAAAAACTTATATTTTAGATCAAATGTTGGTTTGCCCACTAACATTGGATGAGCGGAAACATCATGATTGAGTGATAATCATTTTAAAAGCTTAAATCAACCACAGGCATGAATACTTTGTTGTTCGTTTGTATAAAAAAAAAACGCTTTTGTATCTCATTGGATGAATATAATATATTTTTGTTGACTGACCATGATCTATGATTTGAATTGAATATAAACAAGTTCATCAATCCCGAATTAAGTGTGTCATCGTTTAACAGTGGACAAATAATAATAATAATAATAATAATAATAATATCGATTTATTATGGCATGAAGAAATACATTTCATGAATAAAAGGAAAAGGGTGTGGCTTAGGCTATATTTTACCTCACCCATGAATCCTACCAATCCCACCAATATTTGAATTATGGTTTTTTAGGCCGACGTGAAGTGTGAGACGTTCTAGACGTTTCGCCAATTCGATGGTGCCTCTTCAAGAGACATGTTTACAGTTGCTCCGATCATTGTTCACTGATGGATGATCAGAGCCGAACTCATTTATTTACGTTGAAAAGGGAAATATTTTCCATTAAAATTTGAAAATGTGATTTTTTTATTTTCTTACAGAAAACAACTACTTCCCCTGCTAAAGGCACGCTGGACATTGAACTACATCTGATAAACTTATATTGTGAAAAAACCCTAACTGGAAAGGAAATATCTGGAAGTGAAAATTTTATTCTCATTCAGATAGGTTGACTATACATTTCTATTCCATTTTTTCCCACACCAAATTTAAAAAAAATGGATTATGTCAGAACACTACTAGCAGATATTATATTATCAACCGCTTGGAAAACTACAGTGTAGCGAAACATGTCTCGATGTAATATCATTTGTGAAAATCTTACGTGTTTGATTAGGAAAAGTAACTGACAAAGTTGCGCAATTTTTTCAAAAGAGTAATCTTCTGAACACAGTACCTACTTATCGTAGAAAATTATTTTTTTTGTGGGGGGTGCCGGGTGCTATCTGCCGCGACTTCACGTTTCGACAAGATTAGTTGATATGAAAAAGCTTAGTGCCTTTTCGTTAAGTGCTTCGAGGCAGCTCTGATTGCAATACACTATTTGAGTATAGTCAAACCATTTTACCCCACCTTTTGCATTTTTGTATCATTTTTTTTCAGTTTGCCGCCATAACAGCGATCATATGACATGTATCAAAATTGATTTTTAGGTTGTTGAACATGCACAAACTTTTGCATATCAGAAATTTTATTTCATTACTCAATAATAACTTTTTCACCCATACGGTACATAGTTTTTGGCGGTCACTGTAAATTTTACATGTAAAAACCAATGCTATATTATTTTTCACCGTGAAATTTTCTGTAATTTGATACCACATATGAGTTTTCATCATATTTCAAATTTTTTATGTTTTTGATGATGTCGGCCAAAAAAAGGCATTTTGCGCAATGGTACGAATGAATATTTTCAGTATGTTGACCGTATCACCTATATCGTTTACAACAAGAATCATTTCTTTTGCAATTTGTTCAAGGTCAAGGTGTTTTTTTACTTATTTCTATTTCACTATTAGATTTTTTCCATTACGAAATAAAATAAATAGTTGGCCCCAAAAATTAAGATTTATTCCTGATATTTAGTGTCCTAATGGACTTTTTCGTTGTATACCATACGGGAAAAAAAATCCAATTAGTTAAAAAATATATATTTTATACGGGTGCTTTCATTTCAAATGAGTCACACTGTATGTTTACTTTTCACACAAACACATGCTAAATATATTATATTATGTTCTTTTCACATTATATCCGATGATTATACTGTGCGTCACTTTACTTATCAATTATAGTCGAATTCAAATCACCATTTAAAGCAGAAATCCATTCATATCTGTCAGAATAAAACTTCTTGTTCTGTTTGATCAGACGTGATGGTAGAATCACTTATTGGTATCAAATATATTACAAATTATCTGACGGACTCGACAGGATATTCAATGTTCCTAGAGAAGATTTGCTAATTAAGCAAAAAGTAGCATATTCAGCATTCGATGTGGAGGTTCACTCAAAAAACGATATCCATTATAAAAATTGATTTCAGAATATCGAATGAAACCATTTCAAAGTAAGTAGGAATTTCTAAAAGGAAGGAAAGAAACATTTAATTGGCGAGGAAATGAAAAAGCGGAATTCTGTTCAATTAAGGAAATGAAGAACAGGAAACTTAATACAGAATTTAGACTGGTAATGAGATGATTGATGAATGAAATACGGATATTATTGCAAATATAATAAATTTATCATGAAAGTTGAAGTAGAAATTCAGAAAAATACTTGCAAAAGGCAATGGAATACATCATTAATTATTCATCCAATTTCACAAGTGATTTAATGTGACTCAAATGATTCTTATTCGATGTAACACTTGAACTCCTTTCGCATCTTTTCGACTAGCCAGAATTTTTCTGTATTCAGAAATTTGGACTCCAACCTAACCCAAGTCTTTACCCCAACCATTATTATTTTGTCATCAATTTTTGCTGCAGTACTGCATCAACATGTAAATAATGAATAGCTCAACTGTCCATTCTCATGCATGGCCATATAACATTCAGAGTTACAAAAATAAGTTTTTTTCGACCGTTATACGATAGTCATGCAAACAATATCACCCAGATATTATTTTATCAATTTTTCATTATATAATGGACTATGAAATTACTAGAAAAAGCAAATTGTTAAAAATAAAATTATTTCCTTCGAATAGCATCTGCATTATACAAAATGTTTTTGAATTACTTTTAGCAGATAGATTTAACCAAACAATGTCTTCCTTACAGTTTAGTGCCACCTAAATGAAACATTTTCTGGTTTTTGCATGAACGTAGAAAATATATTGTATGAAACTCGTGCAAAAAGAGTTTATTGCACTCGACGTGTTGTCCAAATCGGCCTGATGGTCTCGTTGGACAATTTCATGTCGAGTGCAATAAACACCTACTTTTTGCACTTGTTGCATAAATAACTATTTTCATTCTCATATTAGTTTTAATGCAGTTTTCGAAAAAATATTGTTTGCATCTCGAATGCGAAATACTTTTGCGTTCTCGAATGTTTATTTTTCACGGAAAAATAACTTCCATTCTCGAACGCAAAAATATCATTTCGCATTATACAGAGTGACCCATTTGAAAGCGGGCCACCTCTCTAAAATTGTTATTTATTATCCGATTCAGAAGATTTTTTTTTTCAATAGATACATCAATAGTTCTATTGCCATAAACTCGAAATTATAATAAAAATTTCAAGTCCTACTTCGAATTTTTTTCAAGGTCAAAAATCCAAAAAACATACTAGCGATTTTTTAAAATAACGTGGAAATGAGCCCATCAATAAAAAAGTTATATGGGAATGAAATTTGAAAATTATGTCAATAAATCAACCCACCACTTCAGTTTCAGAAAATTTATCAAAATTCTGACTAAACCACTGGATTCAGAATATTTCGAAATAGATTTGGCCAGAATTTCATCGAAATCTGTTCAGAAATAAAAAAATTATGAAATAATAAAATTTGAAAAAAGTTTTGTGGAAATTCAGAAAAAAATTATTTTATTAGTTTATGATTTTTTTATTTCTGAACAGATTTTGATGATATTCTGACCATACATATTTCGAAATATTCTGAATCCAGTGGTGTATTCAGAATTTTGATAAAATTTCTGAAATTGAAGTGGTTCCTTGATTTATTGACCTAATTTTCAAATTTCAATCCCATATAACTTTTGTAATGATGGACGCATTCCCACGTAATTTTCACATTAACCGTTTGAAAATGTCGTTAATCTAGTGGCGTCATCAAATCAAATCAGTTTTTAGTTTTACTTGGTCACTACTTTTTAAATTATATTTAAAAAATATTTTCCGAAACGTGACATTTCAACGACGCGCGACGTTTAAAATTCAATATTTATGCATGTCGAGATGACAAATGCACATTTTAACAATCTTTACTATATGGAAACATGGACTTATAGGGAAGTTTTCGATACCTCCCGGGCAATTATCGGAGGTAAATATATAAGAGATCATATTTTTATTGATAAATACAGCTTTAAATGCAAGAAAATTTTATTGGCGTGACAAAATATCGAGAATCAAGGGAGTGAAAAAATCGTTAGAGATTGCTCGTGCAGTTATTTCTACTTCTCTTGATTCGAAGTAGTGTGTCAAAAGACAATAAAATTTGAAATGAACTAATTTATCTATGAAAAAATACGATCTCGAATGTATTTTACGAAGTTCAATACACAATTACGTGATACAGAAATGTATTTCAAAATTTTATGTTATGTTGACAACTCGAGAATAATCTCACAGTTTTCCAGATAGAAATCTGAAAACTACCATTCACAACGTGTGTTATCACGTAGTCAAGGTGCATTTTTTTCAGTTATTGGAAAAGCTAGGTAGATTTTCATCACTGTGTAATTGACCGTTGATTGGTCGGTTCTAAGAAACTAAAGGAATTTCGTTGGCTGTCAGAATAGGCGCGTATTAATTGCTGAATATCTCCCGCTTCATTGTATTTTCGTTGTAATTATTTGAAAATGTCCCGCTTCATATAGGATTTTTAATATACCATGGAAATATTCTATGAAAAGTTTTGATATTGTACATGTTATAACGGTTGTATTTCTACAAACGTTAATTTTCATCTTTTTTACCGTGGAACATGGCAGTGTGAACGGGGCACCAACTGAGTTGTAGGTTTCTGAATTATGTTTTTGTTGATTATTTCTTATTTTACAGCTCGGAGAACGCTGCTAAATACTCCACCAAGTCTGAATAATAAATTATTTAATAAAATCAGTAAAAGATATTTATTTCTTTCAAAATAAAGTTGGTTATAACTCAACTGTCAGTCAAGTTTGAATTATAAATAGTTATTTCTTCGTCTTCTTCTTCTTATTCTTATTTTTATTTGGATTGACAATTAGATCAATTAGCCAGTTCCGACAAAGTGAGAATTCTGTCCAAACCATAGATGTTATTTATAATGATCATGCAGAGAGAGATAGTATAATTGAAGCTTTCATGGGTAGGCAAGATGTTGGTTTCATTCTATCTATGAGGTCTGTGATCTAAACATGAGCCAACAGTTGGTTAGCTGTTCTTTGATAGTGTGAGAATTTATAACACTGTTCGTAGAAATTGAGGAGGGGATTAAATTTTGAATTTCCGTTATCCTTCATTTCGTCCACTTCTGCATCTGGTCTCACTTGAAGAACTCGCTGATGATTTAAATTTTTATTTTTGAAAGTCATCCAATCAGTGTCTATTAAAAACATTTATAAAGAGGTAACTATCTATTTAAAATTCAAAATGGAATTCATTGGAATAAATATTTTTGTCATTTATAATGCTTTTGAAATTATTTTATTTCCAATGAATTTTCATGATTTCTCAAATGGCGTCAAAGAAAATGTTTTACAATTTCTCGTTTCTTTTGTGTGTAGTTCGACCAGATTTAAATTCAAAATTTGATTTAAATATAAAAATGATAAGCTTATTTAAAGTTATGAGCTTATTTGAAAATATAAGCTTTTTATAATTCAAAAGTTTATTTAAAAAGCTTACTTAAAAGCTTATTTCTCGCCATTGAATGAGCGGCGATGTTAGTAGCCGATTGCCAAATTACCATAATACAGAACAACTATAGCTACCTATGATAGCTGAACTGGCTGAATTACACACTCGATCAGGTGTCCAGAACCAGGTGGGGAATTCAGGAGTGTTCCAGAGCTGCTGTCACTGTATATAAGACCATTAAGAACCAAGGAACCCGAAGAGCTTAAAATATATTAACAGGAGAGGAGTTTGGTTGATTATTATAACTGATTGGTCAAGGAAAATATGTATGGTTTAAATGCATTTAACCCAATATTCCAAGTAAGTTGGTATGACCATTTGAATAACGTACAATAGTCCAAATAACCAAATTTCTTCACATAACCTGATTTAATCATTACTTCTAGACTTTTCTAGATCTCATCAAGCCCTGAACTCAGTTTAACAAACGTTCAATTCATTAAATACTATTTTTTATGCAACCTGATTACTATCATCATTTATATATTCTTTCAAGATTGTCAAGCCCTGAACTTGGCTCAACAACATTTATATGATTAAATACTATTTTTTTAGTAATTGTTTCATTTGTATGTCTGGATTATTTTCTCTTTCAGTGTAATAAAAACTTTCTACAGAGACTGGCTTTGAGAATGAAATACTATATCAGAATTTCTGTAGATGGCGTCCAAATGACAACTTTTATTTAGCTATTTTATTCTCACTGCCATAAATTGAATTTTTAAGAATATCTTTGGGTTTTAGTTCGAAAATATGAATAGGAAATTCATAAAATCTTTTGTGGAAATAGATTTTTGTCGACCAAAATGTATTGGGGATTAAATGCGAGAGAAGCGAACCTTGCTTCATTGAAATGAACGATTTCTGTGAGTGATATTTTTTTAATAACATTCTCCTTATCTAATTCATTTAATGATTTGTTCAAGGAAAACTAGAAAGAATTAAAAAAGTCATCTATCTGAATGAAAATGCAAATTTTCACTTTCAGATTTTTTCTTTCCTTTTCAGTTAGAGTCTTTTCACAATATCTATCAGATGTAGTTCAATGTCCAGCGTGGCTTGTGCCGGGGAAGTAGTTGTTTTCTGTTAGATATTACAAATAAGTCACATTTTTCATTTTTCAATTTTCATGGAGAATGTTCCCCTTTTAAATCTTTGGGTTAATTCACCAACAATCGTACCACGACCTTTACCTCCGCAATAAGAGTTAGCCCTCCGCATTGTTTATATGAGGTATAGGTGAAAAATCCCTTAAAAATGGAACAAAACCTTATAATGTACCTTAAATAATTCTTTCTCATAAATACTTAAACTAAATTTTTATAGCTCACTTTGTTGCACATCATTTGTTTTCAGTATTTTGACCTATTATCAACAAGTATTTCCTAAAATCATCAACTATTTCCATTCAAAATTAGATACAGGTATGGATTCTACACCATCAGTTGAAAAGAGCGATTTTGATTTGATTTTTTATTAAAAAAAAAAAATAAAAAACTATTCAATTATGTAATTTTTTCAGAACGAGTGAATCATATCCAAATTGAATGAATAAATGGGCTAAGAATATTGCATATATTTCAACTGTTGGTATCGTTTTCTCGGAACCATTGAATTACTACAAAATTCAATAAGTTGAGTGAAGAAGAATCTCGGATTTTCAAACTCAACAAAACTGGCAAAGTAAATTTTGTTGAGCGGTAAAGAGATTAAAATCAGCCATTAAATATTGTTTGGCAGTAGATTATTAGGGATTAAAAACGATGGAATTGAATATTCCAACAGTAATAAATCCTCTCAATCACACTTACTGAACACTGGAAAGTCACTTATAATGGAATTTTGTCACATCAGTTTTGTTTATTTTCCGATTTTTCCGATTTTCGATTTTAATTTGAAAGAGCTTTGTTGAACATTTCCAGATCGAGTGATGATACGTTTTTGTTTACATACCATTGAACAAATCCGCTATATTGTTGTGTTAATGGTGATTCAGTAGTTTATACTGGGAATGACTGAAAACCCTCGAAAACATCAATGCATAGAACATTTTTGTGGGAATTGATATAAATGTTGGAAAATAGAAATCAACATGATGTAGAACCCATTGATCTGTTCTTTCAGAGCGTCATTTGGCAATGATATTCAACAACATTTTTTATGTGTTGCTTGCTATTTTTGTATAAACGGGCGAAAACCCCTCAAAAGCAGAGCTTGTGCGAGCAAGGGAGACTCGGGACCTACAGCCTGAAAAGTGTATTCCGAACCACTTTAGCTCCGTGATTCTAATCCAACCTTAGCCGCCTGGGTGAGAGCAAACGATCTTAACACCTCGACCACTTCAAGCAGCATATGTTGACCCCGATATAAAGCTTGTTATATTTTATTTCTTCTTACCCTGACGGGAAGAAAAATCTATTAATGTCCAGAGAATATTTTCATTAACCCTCTAACCAGCACAGGTTCTTCAAGTTATATCCGCCCAAGTGAAAATTGCAACAGTACAGACCCATCGAACTGCTAACTGTTATCTCGATAGTCATTAAAAAAGCATTCAACATCAAGCTCATGAAATATCTGGTGAGTTGGTTGATTATGTGCCACTGGCTGTTGTATTAAATATATCAAAGGCGTTCGACTGCCTTTGGCACCAGGGATTCCTTGTGAAATTTTCATGTTATAACTTGACCCCACCCCCAGCATTTTTCTTGATATCTAGATATCTCTCAGACCGAAGGATTTACCCCCTCCTTGTTTAAAGTAAAACTAAAAATTTTGCTACTCTTGAACAACATTGCAAACAGTTTGAGCTTCAAAAGCTGAAATGAAATTGTTCTTCACAATTCCTTCTATATACAGTAATAATTTTTTGATTAAATATTTACTTAGTTTAAACAGAAAGTTAAATTTTGTGTATGTACTCGTTGTAATAATCTCGTTACATGTTTAAGAATAGTTGTGTATATATTTAATCAATAGTGTGTACTCATACACTTTTTTCGGTTGGATGAAACTTTTTCCTGTCAATAAAATCTAATATTATTATAACTATTATTATTATTATATCTCTACGTAGTGGTTGATGGACTATCATCCGACACTTTACCAATAGATGCTCGTGTTCAGCAGGGATTCATTCTAGCACCAACACAGTTTCTTCTCCACATCAGTGATTTTATTGGAAGTTACCTATCGACACCCCCAACGAACAAGGTGGTAACTCATGTTTAACAACTTTTCAGGAGAGGCAAAAAACCGTTAATAATATTTTTTTTATTATAACAAAAAAAATTTCAATTTTGACGCTTTAGAACAACCGTATATTTAGATTAATTATTTCCAAGAGTTTGATTTTTTTAAATATTTCTTAACGTAATTTTGGTTTAGCTTAAAGTTAAAAAACTGTTTTTGGTGAAATTTTCATTTAAAGAACTGAACAAATTAAAACAAATTAACAGACATAAGTACAACCCTCACTGCTTTCATGATTTTTTGAGGAATAAGGTTGTAACTTATTAATACAACTTTTCTAAATGCATTTTTGTTTCTATTTTAAATGTTACTATTTAAAAGGTTGTATCTTTCATTTGAATATTGTATTCTTTAAAATAATTCTGCCTCATGAGATTTCATTTTCACAAATTTTGGTTTAGCTTAAAGTTAAAAAACTGTTTTTGGTGAAATTTTCATTTAAAGAACTGAACAAATTAAAACAAAAAAAATTCTTCTAGGAAACACAAAATCTTGAACTCTAACATTCATTTACACTACAACAACATTTACAACAATTAATTTTGTTTTAGGAATATGATGGGTCCTTGGCAACCCCATCAATATATTTTAAATGTTTGTAATATTTGTCGTACAATTCTGGAATTGCAAAGGCTGTTTAAATCTTTGCACTTAGCTTTGAAAATGGGTAGGGTATCTTTGTTGGCTGACGGTATGATAGGAGTAGCATCAGTGGAGTTCGGAACATTTTCCGAATGTCTACGCGTTTTCTATGGGTTTACATTTTTCAAAATTATTTTATTGTTCTTAGTAAGGGTGTAAAATTACAGCACGATCGAATAGCAGCAAGTGTTTAAGAAATTGATTGCAAATTTTGAACCGGAAAGATACGAACGAGACAAGTTGAATAAAAGTTTGTAAAAATTAGTGGATTTTGGCTTCCTTAGATACAATAGGCCACGCAAAATAATAGCTCATCATACCTACATGCAAGTCACGGAAGGATTCCGTAGAGGGTAAACTAGGTTGAAAAGGGTATAACTAATGCAGGGACAAAAACTCAACATCTGAATGCATGCAGACAAGAACGGGTGTGGGATGAAAGGGGGTGAAATCGGTTTTTCACGATTTACAGCCTAAATACGTATTTATCAAAAAAGTTGAATGTAAAAGTTGTAGATCATTAAAAAATCTACAATATTGATTTCAGAAATTTTTCACAAAACGAGTAAAATACAGAAAACCGATATATTCGTTTTCATTTTTCTTTCTTTTTTATTATTTTACATTAACAGAAATTGGTAGGATTGTAGGATTTTTCATACCAAAAAATGGTTTTTAAGAAATTAACGATTTTCGGAAAAAACTCGTTTTTTTTGAAGTCCCTGAAGGAGCTTTTTTTACTGTAGAGAGTTCTGTAGGGGCGCATTCTTTTCGAAAAGACTTCAATTTTCATATAAAAGAAAAAAAATATACTACCTCAATGGAAAAACATTTGTGGAAATTGCAAAAAACTGAAAAATGGAATTCTGCTAGTATCGACTTTATCACTATAGTTACAAATTACAAATTATTATTCGAAATACGGCTCAGAAATTCACAACAAATATTATTCATAATTTTACTCATGAATATTCAACACTATTGAAGACTTTCTATTCATATAATTGACATGAAGTGATGATTCAGTGAAAGAAAATGTACAATAACTTACTAATTACTATTTTGACGTAGATATGCTTCAATTTTTAAATCTTTCCCGTACACGAGATATACGAGATATATCTTACCATGGCAAAACTATGGGTTTTTGTTACAATAGTGGAATTTGGGTTAATGCTGAAATTGTTAGCTGCTGTGTGATACCAATGTGAGACGGAATCCATACCAGTTCGACGGTTCTATTTTGACTTTGCAGTTCGTGCAGTTTTTCCTTAATGCGTTGTAGTAGTGGGTGTTTGAGGTGAACTTGTTTATGGAGCTTAAAGAGTCAGTGAAGATATCTGCATTTTTATCGTTGATGTCTGATGATGAATCTATGCATTTAGCTATAGCATACAATTCCCCGATGTAGATGCTGCAGCATGATGGTGACAATTCCCGGTGTAGATGCTGCAGAATGGTGGTGAGCTGAAACTATGACTGCTTTCATTGAAGATAACTGCTGCTCCGACACGTTCATCTCCTGATGTTTTGGATGAGACGGTGTAGGGAACATTATAGCTTTCATTTCAGAGTATTTTGGCAGGGAATGCTGGTGCATTATCTTTTGGAAAATCGGTGAGAGATGTATTGCAAGGAGGTATATCTACAAGCCAATGCGGCTCTGACGCTGGTGTTTTCGCAAAAGATTCGTTCAAGGTTATTAGAAAAGGTGAGTTGGGAAGTTGGGGTTTTCTTGGTCTGAAGAGATTTTCGCTGCATACGTTAGACTCAATAATTGTCTTCTGATTTCCATCGAGGGGCTCAATTGCTTCGACATATACACTTTCAACGAGACTGTTTCGGTAAGCACCATTGCAAGTCTGATTGCCGTATTGTGAACAGTGTCCAGCTGCTTCAGTAAGGATCTTATACCTGTCGAATACGCTATTGCGCTATAATAAATTTTGGTACGAATACATGATCTGTATATCCGTAATAGGGTGGTAGTATCAGCTCCCCCAGATTGGCTTGATAGGATTTTCATTAAGTTGAGACCCTCATTACAATATTGTTTGCGCTGTTGAATATGAGCGTTTCATTCCAGTTTTTCGTCAAAAACCATTCCGCAGAATTTAAACTCCTTCACAAATAATAGTTTTTCGTATAATTCCAAATTGGGTTATGTTGAAGTGTTTCGTCTTCGAAAGAGCATGTATTTTGTTTTCGAAAATGAAAACTGAAAGCCAATTTCAAGGCACCACGTTTATAATTTTTTTATTGTGTTCTGAAGCAAGATATGTTAAAGTGTGTGTTGATACCTTTGATCTTCCTTATTTTGTACCATGTGTCGGTCATGTAAGTCGTACAAGTTATTAATTGTGGAGACAACCTGCTTCCAAGAGTTCCTTTTACTTATTAAGAATTATTAAGTAATCAGAGAATTAATCTGGAATTTAAATAGAATTTGTAGGGTTATTTTTATATATTTTTTTTTTAATAAATTTGTTCAATCTAATTGAAAGAGATTACAATTATTATCTTCATAGTCCTATCACAGAAGTCATGTTGAAAACAAAAATAATCACTGTACTTATAAGTTATTCTGCATTTTTTTATGGAATCATTACTTCATTTCAATTAGATGAATAGAAAGTATTCAATAGTCTTGACAATGTATCAATAATATTATGATTAATATTTATTGTGAATTTCTGAGCGGTATTTCTAGAAATATTATGAAATTTTTAACTACAGTGAGAAAGTCGATATTAGCAGAATTCGATTTTTCAGTTTTTTGCAATTTCCACAATTTTTTTCCATTGAGGTAGTATATGTTAAATTTTTGTCCCCACATTATTTAAACCCTTTTCTACCCTACCAAAAAAGGTAATTCACCTGGTCTAGTATAGTGTTTCCTCATTATACAGGCTAGCAAATTGAGTTCAAATTTATTTTAATGATCTTGCTAGTTTCTTGACAAATTCCTCTTTTTCAAGTTCAAATAAATGAGTTTTCATCCTAAGAAATCATAATTGAACAGTATTAAACACATATTTCCCAGAAATATTGGAAATATTTCTAGAGAAAGTAGTAGTTATTATTGGCAATCCATTAATATCCAGGAACTTGAACATTTATTTCGGTAACGTAATGATTGATATCCACAGATTGTTGATGTAGTCTGATATCTTCGAAGTAAAAATCTTGAATCATCTTTAATATTCCCCATAATAACATGATCGGTAATTTCAACAGTTTGCCTCATTTGGACAATGAGACATTATTCTGACAATGTTCATTATGAACATACAAATTAGGAGCAACCTGTTGGAGAAAAATATGCTAGAAGATGAATAAATCGCTACTTGATGGTATTTAAGAAGGGCCTTTGGTTCTGATATATGAAAATATGAAGTAGGTACAATATGGAACGAAAATAGCTACCGGAAAAGGAAAAATGGAAGAAGAGGAAACTTTGTTTTTGTTGTTTTGTTGAAATTGTGTTTTTTCGTTAACTAGCTGTCGTCCCTCTAAGAACGACAGTTCCCAGAAGTCGAAATTTGTCTTACCTTTTAACGTGCCAGAATGATTCAAAAGCGGTGATCCTAACCACTCGGCTACTTGACCGAACTAAATAAGGAATTTCCAGAACAGCGGGTCAGACTGAGTTACCTCAGAAAAGAATAATATAGAAGTAGATTTAATTGCTTTTATCCAACACATGACAGTTATGACTGTCATTATTAATGTCATTTTAGAGAAGTAAACTATCAAATAACACACTAGTGAGTTATAATCCATAAGTCACTAGTCATCATAGATCTTTAGAAAAGTTGTTTGATGAAATTTACCGAATAAAAAAATGAGACTTCCGTTTTCAGTGAATGGAAAGCTGGAGACAAATGACAAAAAAAAAAGAAAAATAAAATTACTGAAAAATGGTCACTTATTTATATATTCAATAAATACATGTTCTTATATCGATATTATCATACATGAATATCGTGAAGAATGAATATTTCACAGCAATTTTCAACGCATAACATTCAAATTCAGAAATGCGATATATTAATGTATTTACGACAATATGCAAACAAAATTCATAATACAGATAATCGAACCAACATTTATTTCCAGAATGTCTCAAAAATCAACTACCTAAAGGGTGTCACAAAAACCGCAATACAATATAATTGAAGAATTTGTTTGAATTGTAGTTTGTGCCAAATTTCAGATTATGATAATTTGAAGTGGGTGAAAATAGAATTTTAAAATTCATATCATCATTCCTATTATTATTAGTGGAATCAAGTTTTTTTCAGGAAAGCCTCATCTGATTTTTTTTTATCCAAATCGTTAAAGCCGTTAGCAAAAATACATATACAAGAATGTCTCGTTAAGAGATATTTGATACTGCCACCAACTACTACTGCTTACTTTTTCTTTCGCAAAATCACAGGACTCTGTGCTGTTCTCTCTCCTGATAATAATTTTTTGATTTGTTCAGTTTCTGATGTAGTCATGGTGCCTGAAGAAGGTGATCCTATAACTTTCCCATAAACTGGTTCATCAGTGACCATCTGATCAATTTCCAGATCAGTCGTTTCAGAATCTATTTTCCGCCTGTAATTTCAAGAAACAAATTTCTTCATTATATTTAGCACTGAATTTGTGTTCCCTATATATTTTCAACCCAGAAAATGAGAAATTGATCTAAAGATTATGTGTTAAATCATCAGATCAGTTCAAAGTCACACACCAAGAAGTAGATAAAAACTGAGTTGCAAAAATTGAGTTAACGCTTTTTGAATTATGCCTTTCCTAATTTATCCCCACCTCTTCAGTGGGGAGCTTGAATTTCTGACAATTTCCTCAAAATCTGTAGCTGGGACTGTTTCAGAGGAATCAGTTGAAGATTTTCTTTTTCTGAAATCGTTCAATCTGAAATTATAATATAATGTATTGTTTTTTTTTTTTAGTAGAAATATCCATTATTATTTGAAATAACTCATAGAAAATAACATTTCTGATGAATGATAATAATTACCCTGACGTTGAGGCAGTTGACTTTCTTGGAATATACCATTCATTCACTGGGTTTTATCTCAAATGCTGCATCTTCGAAGTGAAAGGAACAAACCCTAGCAGACTTTGGAACACATTCAGTTGAGCATTTTATTCCCAATTTCTTCAACCAAGCCGCTTTTGCTGTCACATCAGCTGGAAACCTAAAGATGAATCCAAATTTAGATAAACATTTCTTGGACTTTTTCGCAACCTTTTTTCTGATTGCATCATCCATATGACCAAATAAAATAGTAAATGTTTCGTGAGGTGTCTATTTCATTATTTCTACATATAAAGGTTTGAATACACATAATAATTTCATTTTGTTCGGCGAAAACAGATTGATACCCACTGTAACGGCTATGGTACTTACGAATGGAATCTGATATTCGGGTTGTTTACAAACTAGCAAGCTTGCACCAATATTACTATCTGTCTATTATTACACTGCCACTATATCACTCAAATAAGTTCGAAAAACACTATTTCAATAAAATAATCCTACAAAAAAGCAATAACAAAATGACAGATCTGTCAGAAGTTCACTTTGTGGAAAGCATAGGTGAACAATGATATTCAACAGCGTTGACAAATGATCAAAAACAACAAACTTTACACAGACATTTGAAGATGCAAGTAATGATTTTTTTCGATAGTTTGTTCGAAATGTGTAAGTCTTACAGGTGTAAGTTGTTTGATAATGTTACCATCACCATATTTAATTTTTTAATTTTTATCGAATGGAATACGTACAGTGACACAATTTTGCCTATGATAAAGACTTATCACCTACGCGATGTGACAACGCCCAACCCAATATCACTACTAAAGATAGTGACCATTGACGACTTCAGACCAGGATGTCAACAGCTAGGTCCAGTTAATTTATACGTCCATGGTGGGTTGTTGCATTGGGTGGTTTCGGAAAGTAGATCATTAGCGCACTGTAAAATTAACCTCAAATGTTTCATACAAGACAAAAATTATTTTTGTTGTTGAATCCACGATCAACTAAGCAGCTGGGACAGTTGGTTGCGGGTACCATCTTTGGCACGTTTACTGCTTTTCCATTTCACACTTTACAAGTCTTGAGTATAAAAATAAACGATTCCCAATCTGTATAATTAATGTCATGGCATATTGCTATTATATTGAGGAAAATGAGCAATTTTGGTAATTTCCTGGTATCTTTCCACTCTATTCTTAGTTATTTTTTTTAAATCAATCAATTTATCAGGATTTTCAGTAACAAATCTTCATTCTCTTGGCCTAACCACATAGTCACCACTAACCTTTCCAATTATATTGACGTTTATTTCGATTAACAAATAAGAAACTTTATTCTGCTGAAATGCTACCTGTTTATTGAGATAACAGGATTTTGTTACGCCTTAATTAACTTATTTCAATAAAATTGTTTTGGACATAACTTTGCTTTCTAAATAATAGTCGACTAATGCATTTTTAATAGCACCTCCCGAAGAAAGGATTCGGATCAAAATTCAAACTCTGTTCCAAACCCGATTTATCAAATTTTGTTATCAATTATTTTCGGCAGGATTTAACATGAGTTCAATAATTAGGGTCAATCATGATCGACGTACAAGAGATAGAGGTATTTGAAATCGATTTTGAGTAGATAATTGGTAATATAATTAGGAGGAGTAGCTTTTAATTAATCTAATTAATAGGGAAAAGCCAGTCTCTGAAAACATTTTGATCGTGTAATGGCCTGTTGTTAACTAATGAAGTTCGATGTTTATCACGATTTTATTGGGCACTAAGGCGGCATGATCTGAACTTTTCTGATTTTTTGGCGTAGATAAGATCTCGATGGGTAGACCTATTTTTATTTCCACTAATAATAATAATAAATTGTCTGTACGTATCATGGCTGCGTTCATGTTATGCTGCTCTTCAACTAAACCAGGATAAGTTCATAATCTCAATGATTAATAACAATATCCTTGAAAAGAATATTAATAATATAAAATCAAAGTGTAATTTCATTTAAGAACTTCTGGATCACTGTTTTTAAGCAAGAACTCCTTTATTGATATTCTGGATGATATGGGGGCGGGGCGATTTTTGATATATTTTTGACACTAATTAATTTTTTACGATATTGTTACGATATTAGCGTTCGAAAATACTGGACAGTTAAGACGACTTTCTTTAGAACCTCAACATAACAATTAACTTAATAAACTAATTAAACAATTCAAATACACGGATATAATAATCAACCAACTTCACTGGATACTAATTGGATGGTGTTTATTAGAACGGTACCAATTGCCGTTTTGAGAAAACGAGCAATAATGAGCTCAATGATGTAGCAAAATATCTAATTACATTTTTAAAAGAATCAATGCATTTTTCTTTTGGAAATAATCATTAATGTTCATTTCTCGCAATTTGACTGTCATTAAATATAACTATAGTATTTAAATTTCCCCTTTTCGGTTGTTGGCTTCTTTTCAATAAATGCCAAATTTTGTGATTATTTCTCACAAAAGGAACCAAACTGCATTTTTATTTGAGTGACGCTTGGTTTTAATTACAAAAACAAATACAAAAAATAAGTAGATACAGAAATGTAAAAAATTATGAACGTCATAAAAAAATCTAACAACGTTTTATTTTTATCGACTTTTATCCGTAGTTTCCAATTCAAAATTCAGCGTATTCCCAAAAGCGTCTAATTCTTGCTCAAAATCAGAAGTTAATCCCATTTTTTAGAACAGCCTAGCATCAATCAGAGAATTTATATCTGCTGCTTTCTTTTCAGGAATTTCTTTGACATTGGAATACAGCGGCGTCGAAGGTCCAAGAATGGAGTGAGTTTTTCTACCCTTATATATATATATATATATATATATAAACTCATAAAAAATATTGGGTAAGGTTGAGTTTTTTCAATTTTTATAACTTTGGAGCTAAGCCAAAGGACATATCCATTATTTTTTATGCTCATTTCCATAACGATACGTTTTTCACTACCTAGTTGAAAAAAGTCAGCTCCTTACATTTTTATTACAAAACGGGTTTTTCTTTCTTGTACAAGCGTGCGTGAAGCTCCCTATATACGCAAGTTATATAATTTTCCCACACAGGTGCGACACTTTCTTGAGCCTTTCAGTTCAAACTGTTCGGGAGAACAAGAGTGGGCATCGCAAAGGAAAGTAAATTAACGGCATCAAAGTCCTAGACTCTGAACCTCCCTCGATTTGTTGCCTGATGTTCATAGGCGAACGTGGAATGAAGAAAGTCTTCACGTCATTCCAACGAAGTGTGGGGTCTCATTAGACCGCGGATAACCGTGGTCTTTTGAATCGCGCAGGGTCGTCTATAGTGTGGTCCATAGCTATCCTTATGAGTGGATTCTCATGTGTCTCCGCACAATCAAGTACCTTTTGATTACGCTCCTGGATGCTCTGCTGTACGGAAGGCATCACCAGGTCGTCGCGGATTCTCACTTTGCGCATGTACCATGGCGCATTCGTCAACATCCGCAGGGCTTTATTCTGGACCCGTTCCAGAGCTGAAATATGAGTTGGGGCGGCATGGCCCCAGGCGGCTGACACATATAACATGACTGACTTGACCGTAGAGTTATAGAGAAGCACCTTGTTCTTCAGATTGAGCTTACTCCTCCTGTTAAGGAACGGGTAAAGAGCGCTGAGTCTTTGGTGCAATCCACTTCTCAACTCATGGTGTTTCCTGGTGAGGCTGCTGTCGATCTTCAAACCTAATTACTTGACACTCGTTTGCCATTCAATCTCCCTTCCTGAGATTGTCAGTGCCGTCCGTGGCGTGTACTTTCTCCTCCCCAAGGAAATCAACTGAGTCTTGACAGGATTTATTTACCCGTATCTTCCAGTCCAGGAATCGACGCTCAATGGTGTCCACTGCGGCTTGCAGGTAGGCCATCCCTGGTTCTTGATTCGCCGAACTGGCGAGAAGTGCGGTATCGTCTGCGTACAGAGAGATCTTCACGAATTGGGTTCTTGGAATATCGCTCGTGTATATTGAGTATAATAATGGGGAAAGCATTGAGAGAGCATTTTCGGCTTTGACCGGGAATGTTCTGCCTTTTACGAACGAGCCTATCCATCTCTATCCATCTCACCAGGCCTCGGGCAAGGCCAAGGAGGACCATTTTGTATGCCCCACTTCTCTAGCTCTGGCAATTTTCATGTTGAAAAACAAGACAATGCATGAGTCCTTTGAATATACTGGAGTTTAATCCCAACACCAAACCGCCATTTTTAACACATAGGCACGTGTTTCAATCATTAAGGGATCATCTTCAAGAGGAAGAATAAACTAAATTTGTCCATTTGTCATCATTTATACCCATTAGATATCTGCGCCAAAATATTTTCCTATTTTTTTCTGAATAGCTTGACTGAAACTGTATCATTTGTATTTTAATGATAATGACAAAACTTTCTTATTTTCTCCTCACCAAAGAGCGCTTGATTTGAAAAATTTAACGTTACAAGACTGGCTCTTCATTGGTTCGAATCTAACCAGGGTCGTAACCAGGGCGGCGCAAGGGAGGTTTTGGCCACGGACGGTGGCCCGCAAATGTCACCAAAATAACTTTTGATCTGAATAATATTAGCTATCTGAGGTTTTACCCATCTGAGGGGGACCAAAGCTACATGTTCACCACGGGCGCCATCCACCTAGTTACGGCTCTGTATCTAACAGTTATATCAGAATTCAACAACTATTGTGATGCAATGAAACTCCAAAAATATGGTGTTTTCCAGATTATAATCAAGTGTTGATGATAATCGTGCCAGAGCTTTTCAGTTACAATATTTTGAAATTTTAAAATTTTATCATTATCATCTGCAAAAGCGTGACGTCATTTGGGGAAAAAAATAAATTGGAAAGTAGGTTGTGTGGCACCTAGATTGGAAGGTATTTCAATTCTGTATCCAACAGTGTATGCATTTTTCATTTTTGCCCACCGATATGATATGATATGAGCATTTATACTATGAATAATGTAAATTCTTATTTCACCTACGCAAAGTGAAAATGGACGTATGGTATCTTCAACCACATTTGAAATCTAGTATTTCATGGCTTCCTTTATATTTGTTTCTGAATTATTAATTTATACTGAAATTTTTGCAGCTGAAGCAATGCACTGCTTTTTTCAATAGAAAATGGTTATGCCATTACCAATTACGATATGTAATAATTATAAACAATTTCTAATAATATGCGAAAAATTTAAAAATTATTCAATTACTAGATCGACATTTACTACATTATCAAAATAATTTTCAAATAATTTGCCTACATATTTGCGTAGGTTTAAATAATAATTTTAAAATAAAAATGCCCCTATCTTCCCTAACGATGCGCGTAAATTGAAAATATATGCACTGTTGGATACAGAATTGAAATACGTGACCTACCCCCCGATTGAAATTTTTTCTCAAAATGAAGTCACTCTTGTGCGGACGACGTCATGAAGAAGACATACTTCTTAAAGCCCGCTTTACCGACGAGAAACCATTAATTGAGAATAAAAAATTCATCATTTGTACCAAGGCAATTTGTGCACAGGAAATCATAGTCGAGTCGCCATTCAGGAAAATGCCATACTTTTCCGACGATTCCAAATGGCCGCCATACCACCGCAAAGGAGTAATTCCTTATTTTTTTGCAAAACGATTTATACCACTCTATAAATTTTTTTACCAGTACTTTGTATTATCATAAATAGAAGTCTGATAATGCCATACTTGTGGGAGGTGTGCAATATTTTTTCAAAATTGTAAAATTTTATGCGTATTTCAAACGATTTGTACCAGTATGGCACTAATTTTTCCTGTAAGTTTGAGGTTCAAGGAACATAAATACGAAATTTCAAACATATCTGTGGTGGCAATCTTGATTTAGAACCAGATGTTTTGTTGTATAACATTTCTCGAGTTGTGGGTGTTAGGTATGGCAACACAGGTATACGGCAGCTGCTTGTCAGGCGACCCACAACATACAGTGTGACCCATTTAAGATGGAGGCACCCTTCTAAAACTTACATTCTTCAACCGATTGGAATGATTTTTTTTTTCGTTAGGTGGACATTCAAAAAGTCGACCAGGATACCAAATTTCATGAATGAATCTCCATATCCAGGGCCAACTTACATTATTTTTCAAGGTGAAAAATTCAAAAAAAATTACTAGCGATTTTTGTATAAAAAATCTGACTACACCACTGGATTCACGACATTTTCAAATGGTTCATATGTAAATAACGTTGAAATGCGTCAATCAATAAAAAAAAATATAAGGGAATGAAATTTGAAAGATATGCCGTTTAATCAACCCACCAATTCAATTTCAGAACTTTTGTCGAAATTCGAAATACACCACTGCATTCAGGAGGTCTCAATATATCACTGGTCAAAATTTCATCGAGGTCTGTTCATAAATAAAAAAATCATAAGATAATAAATAACATTTGAGAAATATTTATACGGAATTTCACGAAAATTTTTATTTATCAACAAATTGCAATGAAATTATAGTCAGTGTAATTTCGAGACTCCCTTAATCCGGTTGTGTAGTCAATGTTTTGATAAAAGTTCTGAAATTGAATTAGTGGGTTCATTAAACGGCATATTATTCAAATTTCATTCACTTATAACTTTTTTATTGATTGACGAATTTCAACGTAATTTAAATATAAACTTGATTTTGAAAATGTCGCGAATCCAGTGGTGTAGTCAGATTTTATATAAAAAAATCGCTAGTAATTTTTTTAGTTTTTTTACCTTGAAAAATAAGATAAGTTGGACCTGGAAATGGAGATTTATTCATGAAATTTGGAGTCCTGATGGACTTTTTGAATGTCTTTCTAATGAAAAAAAAATCGTTCCAATCGGTTGAAAAATGTAAGTTTTAGAAGTGTGCTTCCATCTTAAATGGGTCACACTGTATATAGCTTTTGGCAAATCTATAATTCCTCGAGTTGAAAAATGATACTGAGAAAGAATTAATATAAGCCATATTAGCTTTACTGTAATACTGAAAGGCCTTCCTCAAAATAATTTCTTCGAGTATGGCACCACTTTCGCACTTTACCATAAGTATGATATAATTTTCCCAACGCATGGTTGTTTTTCAAGTTTCAAAAATTTGAAATGCCATACTGTAACAATTTGTTCCATTTTTTTTTACTTTTTGGCTCTAATTTGAAGTCTTCCGCCCCATGGTTACAGTATGGGATAATATATTTTAGGTAGATTTGTATCCAAACGAATCGAATACAATGATGCCAAACTGTTTAAAAAATATTTTACATATTGTACCTACTGTCGTGTTTTGAAAACGTGTCGAATAAATACGTTTTTCATGTATGGTACCACTTTTTCCCCCTGTTATAAGTATGGCAAATATAATAATGGTCACATTGTCTCATATACTTTCCAAAAATCCAAATACTATACTGGTACAAATTGTTTTGCAAAAAAATAAAGAATTACTCTTTTGCGGTGGTATGGCGGCCATTTGGAATCGTCGGAAAAGTATGGCATGGTGATTTTCCTGAATGGCGATTTGACTATGACTTGCTGTGCACAAATTAGCCTTGTACAAATGATTGAATTTTTCATTTTTGATTAATGTGTTCTGGTCAGTATGGCGGGGTGTAAGTCACAGCAGAGAAGTATGGCATTACGCTACCGCCTACTATTTTTTTCATCGCCTTTCGAAAAATACAAGAAACTTTGAGAACAAGTCGTTCGAGTTTCGTAATCAATCCGACAAGTTCGAATAACGTCCACGAGATTGGGTCGCCAGTACCAGCGCTATGAACATCATTTTTCTTTTTATGATTACGTAATTAGAGCCATGAAGGGTTGCCACACTTGGTACAACTGACCGGAAATTTTGTGTTACCATATCTTGGTCTATGGTTGAAAATTTTTTAACCATTCAAAGCATAATAGGAGGGGGACTATTTACGTCAGCACTGTAAATTCGAAAAATGGAAAATAGGTAGCCCGACGAGCAGGCTTACTGCTTGATCCGACTCTGTTAACTCAATCTTTCGCTTTTCATCATTAACGGACTATTATTATTTCGCGGTCCAATAATCACCAAAAAAAAAGTAATCAACGTTCCGATAAATAACTGCATTTTTATTTCCCTACTTCTTGCAAACAAAGCAGGTAGGAGTTATTTATACCTACTACCGAAGATGAGTAGTAGCGTTCGACGGGTGTTTTCTCCTTTTTTGTAATGACCGAACCCTGACCGGCAATTCAATGCGCTCATTCAAACATTCATTTCCAAAACTGGCAGACACATTGGTGTATGAAAGGAAAAAATTGAATTTACTGCAGTGGCATGTCTGAAACAGATTTCCGCATCGGAGGGTGCGCCTGACGAAATCCTGTGTTGGGCTTGATCGTAATTTTGAGCGCTTTCTCACCAGAATTTTCAGGTTTGTAAGCTTGAATCTTTCTTATCCCATTGTTTGTATTATACAGGTTATATTTTACCGGATTTTGTGCGAGGAAATTCCTTAAAATGAACGGAAGATGCGAAAGCATATATTTATATACAGGGTACAAAATCGAGCAAATACCAGCCGAAAAAAATTGTTTTCCTTCATATTGACTAAATCCTGATTTTGAGCCAATTTAGGTATATCGGATATATTTTACAGTTTAAAAAAGACACACGGTTTCCTTATAATAGGGAATAAAAGATAAAAAATTGTGTTTATGAACTGTTATGTTAAAAATTGATATTAGTTATCTCTTTTTATTGTCACAGCTATTCGTAAATGCTGTGATTATGAAAATGTAAGGGAAGAGCACACCACGCTTTTTTGCCCATATTTATGAAGATCATTTTATACTTGTCAGTTTATATTACTATGAAAGTGTGTTTATTTTAATAAGTGTAATTCATTTTTGATTATTATTATCATATATTACAATTGCTGTTGCCTTGTAATCTAGGTCTAAGCTAGTTTGAAATCGATTGCAAAATTTTCACCGATAAGATAGACACATTACAATTATTATTACTTTATTATTTTTAAAATATTATACGATACTATTAATTGCATTGTTACCCATTTCTCAGCTATGTTCAACGTTATCCAGTTCTCAGTTATGTTCAACGTTATTTTAAAATCTACCGCAAAATTTGCGCAAACGGATAAAAAATATCATTATTATTATGAAATTCTTGTCAGTCTTTGATATGTTTGCCAAATTTTAGATTATTCATAAGACGTGAAGTCGGTGAACATTGTATGTAAAAATTCACATAATTATTAATATTATTATTCCATTATTACATTATCATCATGAAATTCAAGTATTGTCATCGATAATTGATGTGCCAAATCTTGGAAGTGGGTGAAATTTTAATTTGAAAAATCAAATTATTGTTATTATTACATTGATATGAAATTCTTGTATTTTTATCGGTATTTAGTATGTCTGCATATTTTTTATCATTCGGACGATTGGAACTGGGTGAAAATTGAACATGAAATTTATGTTGAAAAGGGGAACATTCTCCATAAAAATTGAAAAATGAAAAATGTGATTTATTTGTAACATCTAACAGAAAACAAATACTGCCCCGGCACAAGCCACGCTGGACATTGAACTACATCTATCCGTGTCCGACCGTACAATAGCATTTTGTTCAGGGCCGGTCCGACCATACAGAGAAGAAAAGGGCAAACTTGAAAATGCGTGAAATTGTTTTTTTGCCTACTTGTCTCTTGATACACATTCGAAAAAGTACCCTGTGGTGAACTCGCAAGCTAGGTTAGTTTGCTCAGGTTAGGTTTGTGTGTCAAGTGCAAGAGAAAAAATAAATTCACGCATTTTCAACTCAGTTTGCCTTCTTCTTGTCTGTACAGTCGGACCGACCCTGAACAAAATGTTATTTTACGGTCGGACCGGCACCGAACGCTAAATTGAGGTGCGTATTCACTAGAGCATTCGTTTTGCATGAGCACCGAATGAGCACATGGGCTGCTCAGTTCAAGCTCAGGCTGCGTCATGCTGCGAAACATAAACACGCATTCTGTTCGTGCTCAAATCAGCGTCCACACTATCAGAGCATTCGCTCGTTCGGTGGTCATTCGATGCTCATGCGGAACGAATGTTCCAGTGAATACGCAACTTTAGTGAGCAGTGAGCGGAAAATTATATAAGGAAAAGTGTTTATTTTATGTAGCCAGTTTCTCTATAACCTCACTTTTCATAAGTACTTAGAAACTAGTTTTCTCATAACAACTGATTGTATGTATCAATTCTTCTTTTGTACACCAGTCGTCTATCAAAATGAACAGAAAATTTAATTCTCGAAAGCTAGAACTGAAAAAAAAACTGCAACACCTGACTTATCTCTGTCTTTCTTTAACTTAGCCACTTGAGCTAACATTCTTCAAAAAATATCTATGTATCTATATATCTATTTATAATGCAGCTATTCAATTATGTGAAAGATTGTTTGAATTGCCTCATGGAGTATCTAACAATATACAATGGTTTACGCTCTATTTTCACGTACGTGAAAACATGATGCTCACTCGTCGGACAACGGAGTATAGTCCATAATATATCCAGTGATAAGGTACTCAACATGAACGTACGTGCAATTTCACATGTTCAGCTAGTTTGTCGAACTGTTAAATACATCAATTCTATAGAATTGCCATAATTGTATAAGGTAGAGGTGATGTGCAGATTCCAAATGATGGAACAAGCAAAGGTATAGATTCAATGTATGCTTCTTTTTGAAGGAAATCGAGGAAAAGTTGAAGGTATTAATACTTCCGCTTGAAGAAAAAATTGTTTGGTGAAACTCATAGTTTATAAGTTTTTGTTTTATCTCAAGAATGATTTTCATCATGTACCGGCTATATCTGTTCAATAGTACAAATAATATTCATGTTTGAATAATTTCACTGTGAGATAGGTGAACCACGTTACTATTGGTCCATTGGAATATTTTAGCAATATGTTGTTGGTCAGTCAGTCAGTCTGTCTCAAACTCATTCATGCTACGCAGTCAAAATAAAAAATAAATGGAAATTCATCATGTTACAATTATTATCAAGTGGCGATCGCCAGAAATAGCTGACTCACTTGTTGAACATAACAAACATATTACGGATAGTTTCGGAGTTTTGGTTGATAGATTATTAACTAGAACATTTTTATTAACATCGCAAGGGTGGCCGCCATGGAGTGTTTGATTTCATGGCGCCTCCCAGATGTTATCGCTTAATTCAATGAAAATAAACGATACATTCGTGAAGAGAAAAAGTGATGGGTACGTACATACAGAAAATAATTGAATTCAACTACCTGACAGCGGAAGGTTGTTTTTAAGACATCAATCAAGTTGGCTAACAAAATTGTTATTTGTCAATTATAATATAGTTCGACCCAATTATGTTACCATTAGAAGAATATTAAATCAACTGCCGACCTTTGCGGTAATTTTCTTCGGAGATCCAAACACAAAATTGCTTTCATGGTAAAAAACATAACAAAACTTCCAGTAGGTATCATTACTTCTGCTTTTACAAAGGGATACATGTTATTACTTGTTTTCTTTCGATGAAACGTTATGGAACAGTTATTTCCGGAATGAGCTTCGAAAATAAGCATATAGTATAAAAATAGTTTTCAGAACTTTGTTCATAGTTTTCTCATAATTTTCATGATTAGTTAATTCGATGGAAAATGTACTTTTCATTTGTCGTTATTGTTGATTGTTTTGAATTTTGGCTGGTTATAGTCGCTGAATTTATGAATGAAATAAGTATTGCTTTCAAGTGCATCAGGTTGCTTTAAATCAAGTTTCGAAATTATTCACAGTACTGTATCAGTAATGTATGTATTGATTATTTGAATTTCATCAAATAGAGAAAAAAGTAGTTTGTTGCTGGGACCAGAATTTTTCAATTTGCTACCATCAGATGAAATTAGAATATGTTATTGAAATATCATTTAGGACTCGAAATTGTATTTGGTCGATAACTGTTTTCATAACGTTGAAATATTTGTACTGAAATATCATTTAGTAATATTCAGAAAACTGTTTTCAACTGTCGTGTTAGTTCGTTATTTTTATGCACAATTTTGTGATGCTAAATTTTCCTTTGTATTTTTCATTAGGATTTCACAAGGTTATAACTAACCTTTTCTATACGATAAAATGTGCTTGATCAACTAACGATCTCGAATTGAGGACTGTCTAGGTATAGTTCGGCAAACATAGCTGAAAATGTGAAATTCCCACTTATTGCGCGGACGTTTGATGTTAAGTGCCTCATTACTATTTATAATCTGTGGTACGACTAAAACGCATCATGGGCTTGCATATTTCCACGGTTTGAGCTATGTTTATCGCACTGTACCTGATTTTGATCATTTTGTACTCGAATTGCCGACGAAACCAAGAAGACAATTATTTTGAAAACAAAGAGTTACGGTCTAATATAATTTATTTACGTTGATAATGACAAATTTTTGTGAAACAAGATGTCCTGCACTACCAGGACGACGCTTATCGCCATAATCCTATACAATAGGAATAATTGGGTCGAAAATCCATCAGAAAACAACTACTTTCCTGGCTAATACCACGACGAACGTTGAATTACATCTAATGAATTTCCGTGCAGAGACCTACAAGGATGTCTCCGCAATTGCTAGTTGCATGGAAATGTTCATTGAAACATTTGGACCACCTATAGATCGATTTCTGGGTTCTTGCCCTCATCAGTATAGAGTAGGTCTCTGCAGACATTAACTAATGCCTGCAACAAACGATTCAACAAAATCTCCATGTAAAGGCAGAAGCTGAGACACCGCCCGCAGCCTAGCGTTCACTAAACTACGGGCGCCATCCGAACTCCAGCCCCTCAAACAAAGCAATACCCAGAACTTGACAAGCTTATTGTGAACAATGCATGCAGATTTCTTTAATTTACAAATTTTTTTGGTTGAAAAATCTTGTCGGTTCCGCACTCTGTCGCGGCCAAGCGTCTTCGTGACGTTAGTTCGTTCTGGTTAGAATAGACTAAAAAATGAGTCCTCACAAAATTTGTGTTGAATTTGCTCTTGCACAAGCGTTTACGTTGAGGAATCTATACACATCGGATCATTAATAGCATAAATAGGTGGCAACACAATGCCACAGTGACTAAAAGTTGCAGATTTTCCCTATCCTGAAGTCCGATCCGATGGTTGAGAGTTATCGTCCCATCTCCTTGCTCTGTGTTGTAACAAAGGTGGTGAACAGAATTCTCCCCAAACCTTGAGGAGAAACTCACCCTGATCCCGGCGTAGCAGTTCAGCTTCCAAATGGTGCATTCCACAGCCTACCATGTGGTTAGGATTGCCCACGAGGTCAGGGAGGGCTTTCAGCAAGGGTTCAAAACGGTTATTGTTCTATTGAATGTCCAGAGAGCATTCGACACCGTCTGGACAGAAGGATTAGCCATTAAAATGTTACAAGCAGCCATGCCGGAATACATGGTAACCAGCTAGGCAATCCGTCTAATTGAGGCGTGTGTAACACAGGGATCGAGCTTGTCTCCATTCTTGTACTCACTATATACGTATGACTTCCCAATGTTTGCTAACATCAGCATGTCCGTCTATGCTAATGACACGACTATTAACACACAGTCATACTGCAGCACGGCGGTCGCTGCCAAGGTTAAAAATCATCATATCAAGCGACGAACAAGATTGTGTTGAATCCTGATAAAACAGTGCTCATAAATTTCACGGAGAAATGTCCTAACTCTTCAGGAGATTTACAGCCGTATGCATAGTTATTTTCCAGGTGGACCGTTTGCTACACAAATTATATTGCGAACGGCGAACCTCTGAAGAGCCGCCGCACCGGCGAATGACTATGCATACGGCGGTGTAAAAATAAAACATAGTAATTCAGCTCGCCGCGCCACTCGCCAGGCACTGCGCCATATGGCGATTTCGTATTGGTTCACTGAATACATATTTGTGAAGACATAGTGGAGTTGTTCATCTCGCCACACGCCTAAATGTTCACTTTGCCGGGCATCAACGAACGAAATAATTTATTTTTCAGCAGGCAGCTGCCTCAAAGAAGCTCTGTTATTGGTTCATTCAAGGCCACATATAATGACGTATGATGCAATACAAATTGGAGACTGAACGCAGAGATGAACTACTTCATTATTCCATTATTTTGCACCGGGCGAGTCTGAATGAACTATGATATGCCAGACGACGACATGCATGGCGAGTGGCGCGGCGAGCTGAACAACTAATCTATGTTTCTTTACTTATTAGAGCTCTTGGCAATCGGATTAAGGAGGTTCAGCTGGATAGCCAGCTGAAGTTCAACAAACATGTCAGCCTGGCCATCCAACGAGCTGCGTGTAGCGTGTAAAATCAGGCTAGCATATGGATATATGATTCTGACATATGACATATGAACTGGTCCCCAGACCGGCCTTAGCAGACGCCTGTCCAGTACTTTGCAGCCTCCCCAAAACTCAAATGATGAAATTGGAGAGGGTGCAAGATAAGGTTCTTCGTATCGTCACGGATAGTGATGGATAAATCCAACTGGATGAATTGCGGGAGCTGGCGGGCATGCCAACTTTCACAGTGTTCATCAACAATGATTTTGAAAAATGCTGCCGAAATTCCTGCTCGGAAGAGTATTGACCAGGAATACTACAGCAATCAGAGCCCACCACAATAAGCCAAGAAGGCATGGTGGATATTTATTATGGAAGTCCAAACGGCCAAGTATGATACCTGATCCATGGTAAAGTTTTATCCCAGTTTTTTTCCGCTTTTCCGGAAACCCACTGAGACCTCAATACCCGATAAATCAGATGTAGCAGATGCGATAATCCGAAATCAAAAATACTCTCTCCCCCCCAACCATATTACAACGAGGAGACGGAGAAGTCCCAAGGTCGAATTCATGAGCCGGCAGGGTATTAGACCGCACAACATCGCGGGGCTGTCTTTGAACAATTTGACAAAACTACTTCTCCCTTACTTAATTCTGTGGTTCAGTGATATAAAGTTTCGGTTTCCTTCATTTATTCATATTGTGATAAAATATTATTCAAATATTCCACTCAGCGATTGATACTTCTGCACTTCTATTTTTTGAATATCTAATCACCGGCTCTGATTCAGACTGCTTTTTTTGCGTTTCCGTCGCATATTAGTTGGAAGGCATCTACTCGCGAAATATCTGGAATCATCTCCTCGCTCCTAGGTGGAGCGCTGTCGAATGGCCGTTGGCCAGCGGCATAGTTCAGAGGCGACATCATCTTGTTTATGAGCCTGGCGAATCCCATTGTACTGTTTGACAGGTCCGACTCGAGAATTGTTACAATTTGTTCTCTTGCTGCATCTTGTATATTTCATTAATATTTAATTGATAAATCTTCTTGAAGTTTCTAAAGTTGAAGCGCCGATCTTTCAATCATTCTGGATGCCGATCGCAGGTTCAAATCTTATGTACTGCAAGCAGGCCTACCACGTCCGAGAACTCATCGGGACAAATTCATTGACTTGTTTTTCTACAATTGGACATATTTCCTTGATTTAACAGTTTTTCATTTTCAGACCATTGGAGTATACAAAAAAAAGATATCTTTCTTATGATCCATATAGATGAATAATCTAAGAATGAACTCAACGCAGCTACCAAAACATCAAAAGAAGTTGAACGATTTTGGTGTAAAGTGAATTCACCCAAACAGAATAATACGGTTGTCCTGATGATTGCAACTGACTGACGCAGATTGACTCTATACGTGAACAATAACTGTCTTTAAAAATTTATTACACGACTGGACAGTTTATTTTCCATCGCAATTTTCATAATGGCCTACTGATATAAAGCTACTATCTGGAGATACTTACATTTATTTTATTAATGATGCCGCTCACGCAATGGAACAAAATGGTCGAAGATAACAACAGAACCGCCCTGAAAAGTGATGCTTTCAGAACACATACAAGCAGACACCCAACATTGATAAAAATAGATTCACAGAAATTTAGGAAAAACTTTTATTCAATGTAATGAAAGGAGTTTTTTTTTAATTCAACAAGAGATAAATAGATAATTCAACATGAGACATTGAATACGTACACTTGTCGAATGGATATAATTCCTTCAAATGAAAATGGATAAAAAATAATAATGTAGCTTGTAGCAAATAGGTATTGCATAGGTATTGGGTACAAAACTCTTATTGGTTTAACGGTCTTTAGCCCTTAGTATAAAAAACTTATATCGCTAGATGGCAGTTCATATTCGAACTGCCATTTCCAGCTTGTCAACTTTCGCGCGGTACAGGACCGAATTAAGTATTTCGGTGATGGTTTTTCCTATTCGCTTTCGTGGTAATCTGAAAATTTGTACGAGCATTTGAGATTAAATATTGCGGTCCAATCACAGAATGAATCGAAAATTGAAAGTAAAATAAAAAAAACTGAAAATCTGTAGAATATGAAGCGTTAAAAATAGTAGGTATAATTGATTAACGGGCGGAAACTATTTCGATGGTGTTTGGAATGAGAATTTTGGGAAGAAAAGCGTACAACAAAAAGTTATACCGATGGTCTCATCTAGAATACTGGATAAAAGCTAATGACATGCATGCAGCATAAATATACAGTGCTGGTGTATGAAGTCTTTATCGTATATTATTTTTTGAAGGTTTTGATGAATTGTAATATTTTTTCAGAATTTTCGATTCAAAATTGATATGAGAGGGTTTTCGGGGATGGAGATTAGGAATCGTTTGTTGAAATTAATAAATTCAAGATGGCAGACGAGATTTTCAGAATTCGTATGTGTGGGTTTTCGGTGTAGGACATAGTGAATCTTTTTTTTAAATTATTGTTTTTGAGATGACGGCTCCAAGATGGCGGACAAGTTTTTTGATTATGGTCCGGTTCGATTTTGTACGCTAATTTATTGGTTTTTCACATTTTTCGTAGTTGTAATTAGTATTTTTATTGATTTCATTTTCACCTCCTGTTCATGTCAACTGAAGATGAACATTAATATGCTCGAAAACATGCTTTTGATTTATGTTTGCTGCAACTTTTTGACAAGTGATTGCCAAAGTGGCATTGACAACTTCCCCTCCCTACTCTGGGTTGAAATAAATATTGAGGAGACAACTTTGAATTTTACTTAACTTCATCATACTGAAACTCCACTTTGAGTATGTATTACTTTCGTCAAATAAAAAATTCAAGATATCAGACGATATTTGTGACTGAAGTCTGATTTCATTCAAAATTTGTCTGTGGGGGTTTTCGGGCTCGGTGATTTTTAATATTTTGTTAAAATTAATAAATTCAAGATATTTATTATTGGGCTACAGTGGTAACACCACTGGGAAATCCCAAAAAGCCCTTAATAGTAATATAAGATTGGAATATTGAGCTGAAAAATGAGGCTTTCATTTAATCTTTAGTATTAAACCGTGCATCAGAACTGGGTTGCAATTATGAACACTTGATCCATAATAGTGAAAGTTTTATATTGGGTTTGTCATATAGAAATGTCAGTTTCGCTACGAATCGAGTGTTCATAATCACACACCTGAAATTATGTCAAATGAGTTAGTTTAGGAAACTTCCATATTGTCAATTCCAGGCAAGCATTGAGAAACAGAACTTATGGCTCTAATTTTGACTCAAAAGTGAATAGTATCGAGACCAGAACATTGTAATGTCAACAAGTAATCATTTCTTTTAGAAGTAATACTTAGTATGTATGTAGAAACTTTGCTTCACACCAAATATATAATCGAAAATTTCTTCTGCTATTTTGGAGCTGCTACTTCCAATTCTGAAATGTTCGCAAAAATAACGTGATATCCGAACCCAAATGCATCAATTCAGAATGATATCGAATCAGTAATCACGATACTCGTCCAACAGGAGCCGCCATCTTAAATTTTTCTCAATCTGAAAATGTCATGATGTATTTATTGTCTTCCAACTGATGAATTCCTGCCAAACAAGTCGACTACTGGATGACTGAATTGACAGATTGTGGAATGTTAAATACCCAAACAAATCATGTCAAGAATTCAATTTCCTCCACAAAATCAAACTTCCGATGAATAATATAAACCACTTTCAAATTTGAAATAAACATGTATACATGCACACCCAAACACACCCACACGCACCCACCCCCACACACAGGAAACAAGTTGTATAAAAACTAGTAATTTTTTAAATTATATTTTTTTGAATTTCCACCCGACCAGTGAATTTTATATTTTCCCGAATTTTGGAATATATCCACAAATAGTTGCATCATCGAGTTCATATCCAAATAAGTTAGAGAAAACAATTTCGAGTAAGTTAAATGGAATGTACTTTCATTTAATATCATAACCGATAGTTAATAGCACAACAAAAATGTCTAGGCGCAGCGAATATTTTAAGTGATCCGAAATCCGACCCTGTGCCAGAACTTGTATGATCCCTCTCTCCACGTTTCACGTTATCAGCCGTATTGGAGGAGCAACGTGAGGTGCGTAAAGAAATTCAGTTCTATTTTGGATTCAAGAATTGTAATTAATAATTAATAATTAATTTTCACTAGTCGACGGCTGAAACATTCCTTTATAGCTTGACGGTTATAAAATTGGCTATTTCCCAATTCGAATGGAATAATGCAAGGAAATTCATTTCGCAAAAACAACACTTTTTTGTAAAATTATTCACAAATAAACCGAATTGTGTAAGAGGAAAACGAGACCGTCATTCCATCAAGTAATTGATAGATTTCAATAATACAAGGAAACATCATAAAAATATTCGTTCATTTTGATGGTGGCACCGATCAAAAATGCACAAAAATGGGAAGAAATATCCTTTTCATTCAGTTAATACTTTCAAAATATTTTTTTTGTTATTTTTATCTGTATACACTCATACATTCCTTCATCAATCAGAAGAAAGAAATTGTTTCCGTCCCCCTTTTTTTCAGGGATGCAGACCCTTAACCAATGCCGATTTAACGCTATATCATACATCGTTTACTTTTTTTAAACCACGTGGATTATTGTAACTATATTAAATATTTCGAACAAATCCAACGTATGCAATATTTGCATATTAAACATAGTGAGAAAACGTATAAATTATGCAATTGCTCAAACTCGCACTGCACTGTTTGGAATCTTTGGTGTAGTAATAAATATACCAAACCACTATTTTCCACACCTCGACTCGTGACTTCAACCTCCATCTTGAAGATGATCACTTGGTGAATGAAACACGTGTCGAGGTGTGAAAAATGGCAGTTTCGTGTTGGGATAAAATTCCAGTATATGCAATTGCTTATATTCGTGTTTCATCTCTCATCTCCCATCCTAATTTTAAACCATATATTAGATTATTTGAAAATTAATATTGTTCTGAATACAATTCAAGAAATAGAAGCTACCGAAAAAACCTTCTACTACTCTACGTCACATTCACACGAAGCGCGTTTCGCCAACAAAGTTAGGATTCTCAAGAGCTATAATCGTATAGCTCCTAGCTCTTGAATATCCCAGGATTTCGGAAAAAACCTCAAAGCACGTTCAAGTGGATTTCGGGTTTTACTACTTTTGATGACATTAAATTAATTTACTAACATTAGTATAAAGAATTTGAGAATTTTCCTAATGTAGAAGTCAGAATGATTATACAACAATATTATAAAGAAGAAATTAATTGGAAAAGGGTAACATTGTACCAACAGCACAGAAAAAAGTCTAAGAGGGGTAAACATTCAACGTTTTCATAGAAAAATATATCTGGAAAACGGTATGACTTTATGATAGGGAGTTTTCCATAGCAGGTAGGGACACTCTAATCTACGTTTTCTTCAAGTTTGACGTGGTCTTAACGAGACACCCTTTAAAATGGTGTCTGGGATTTCCTACAGCTGAAAAGTGAACAAAAACAGCCGACCTTCACCAGCAAAAGTCATGCCTTTGAAGCACACTTTACGCATTATCATCATCATGATCATCTGAAGTTTGTAGTAGCGATTGTATGGATATTTTTCCATCACTCATTCAATATACCTTCACACAGGGAACTAACCAACAAATGAAATACGCATCTTTGATCATGCTTTCCTTGTAAACAAACACTTATATTATTTTTCGTGACTGATAAAACACCTATAGAACTCCGCATGAAAGGGGGTTATTAAAACCCGATGTCTGAGTGTTCTTCCGACGTCTGTCTTAGCTATGGAGAAATGTCAATTAGTGCCCAAACGTGCCTAAGAGCTCATATGGCTCATAAGGACCCTCTTCAATCCTTATAATTGCGGAGTCACAGGGTCTTGCAGTAATTATAGGTATCCGGAATATGTTTGTATTGTGTGTGACTTCCTACCAATTGGAATGATGGGCTTTGATTCCTTGATCATATACTACGTTCTGGAGGTCTCTATGCTGAAAATCGGTGAATGGATTTTAATTACACATTCCCCATGTTTTCTTTTGTTCGTGATACTTGAACGTTCTGAAATAAACACTTGTTTTGCTAAGATGCTTGGGAAATTGATGAGGCTTGTAGGGGAAAAGATGAATCATTGTGTAGGCTATACAAAGATAAATAATCTCAATGAGTTGCGTTTTTCAAAGCTACCGATGGAAAAATTTATTGAATAAAAGATGTTTCGAAAATTTTAAGCAAACTATACAAAAATACTATCAGGATTCTAATATTGTATCATTCAAGGCAGTATAGTTCGCATTTATTGGCATGCGATATAAGACACAAAGTATTTTTTGTTGGCAATTATTTTTTACACATTAAATTTCGAAGAGTTTTCACCGAAAATATGTACTAGCTTCAGAAACTGCTTGTGTGATCATTTTATTTGTCCAATTACTGAAAAGTAGTTTAGTTTGATAGCAACTTTGAACGCCATATAAATTAACCATCACCTCTTGTATTTACAGATAGCATGGAAAAATTGTTGAGTATAATTTAAGTTATTTGTCAATTTGAACATATCATCAACATTACCACTAACGGTACGGTCCCCCGAAAAAAAAAAACGAAAAAAATCCGGAAAAAAGAAAAAGAAAAAAAAACTACCGGAAAAAAATGTCCACACACTCAAATGCCTATGTAAGGTTAGTTCGTTCTGGTTAGATCAGAATAAATAATTACCCTTTTTTTTTCCAGGGTGTTTTTTTTCCGGGAGTGTTTTCCGCCGATGTTCCTTTGATTTTTTTTTTCGTTTTTGTTTTTCTTTTTTAGTTTCCGTTTTTTTTGTTTTTTTCCGTTTTTTTTTGTTTTTTTCCGTTTTTTTTTTTCCTAGATTCTATTCATTCACCTCTAGTATTTCCAAGATCAAGGACTTATGATGAACAATTGTCAGCTATACCGAACATAGGTGGCAAATTGTGATCAGTGGTATATATCTACCATTTTTATACATATTCAGCAAACCCAAACCCAAATAAAGTAGTACATTCGCTTGAAAAAGATACTGTGTATCGAAAAATGTCGCAAAGACAATAAATTTTATGTTTCCAAAGTAACAAGTAGGAAAAGGAAGAAGAAAACATTGCTGCATGGTCACAGTTTAATTATCAAAATTGTTTTTAATATGTCTATATTTATTGTTGGATGGACCATCCATGGTCCCTGACATTAGTGATGTGGCCTCCGCTCCAGATGCGGACCACATGGTCTTTGGTTATGACCAAAATTTTTAGTTTAAGAATTTTTTAAAAAATGTTTCCCATTGATTGTGGTTTTTTCACCATAATATGGTAGGTTAACACATTTTATTGTTATTCATGACTCTTTGGTAACCGTTTTGTTTTTCCTTAGATCGACTTGTAACTAACTCATAATTTGCTGAAGATGAAGGATTAATCCTTCGAAACATGTCCTCCCTCTTAATGTTAGTCTTCTGACTACATGATTTCAACGTGATGTCAGTCTGCTGACTGCATGACAGCTACAATAAAGAATATTTTTGGTGGAGTTGGACTGTAAGTTTTTTCAATTTCCTATTGAATCTCACCTCCACTGTATGCAATGGATCGTCTCCGATGGATAATGTATATTTGTCCTTCACGTATTACCAACAGTATTTACACAAGTGGAATTGATTTTTTGATAATAATAACTAGATGCACGAATCTTTGTTGCTATAGAAAACTCTGGAGAATGAGATTTCTTAATACCAGCTAATACGACAATGACAGAATGGGTACCCAGAAAAACACATAGGAGAAGTCCTGGCCCGCAGAAGAGACTTCAAAATAAAAACAGATGCCTGTGCCTTCTCAATGTGAGTGTTCTATCGAATAAATTGAAACGAATTGGGTCGGAAATTCATCTTACGAAGAAAGTTCAGATCGGGTTTACCATCCGCTGTCAACTCACGAAAACGAGACCACCTAACGTAAATGTGGTGAAGCCTATGTTGGACAAACCAGAAGATCACTGCATCTACCATCTTTGTGAATGTGGTGTATCGTATGTTGGAGATAACAAAATATAATATGCGCTGAATACAAGAAAAGTACCCAAAGAAGAGATATATCAACAGAGATAATAGATCACGTCTAGATGACTCAACATAATATTAAATGGACTGAAGCAGAAGTTGTTATATGTAAAGAAGAGCACTGGCATAGAGATTCAGAATGTGTGGAAACCCTTAATTGTGTGAAATTGCAGTAAACTAATCAATTAAGATTGCAGAAAAATTAATTTATTTTTTCCGTTTGGAAAATGGCAGTCCAGAAAAACCTTACTCAATCAGAATAAAGTTTTTCTTCTATAATTATTGTGATTTAATGAGGAAAAAAACTTCAAAACAAGATCGAATATTTTGAAATTGGCAAGGATCACTGAGTATGATTTTTACATAAATAAGAAAAATACAAAAAAAAATAACCAATTTACTTATGAGACAAATGATTTTTATCAGTAGTTTAAATTTCGTGCCATTCCTTAGTTCAATTTGGTAAAATATTAAGATAATGAGTTATATGAAATAAAATAAACATTGGATATGTTAGTCATTTGATCAAATATCATCACAGAAATGTGGAAAATACTCAAACGGCTATGAAAGAAATAATCGTTGAATTCTTGAAATCTCTTCCTTATTTCGCAAGAATAATAAAAAATATGGAGAATTAAAAGTGCCTCTCGAAAGTAAATTATTTACTCTGGAGATTTTTTGTTATTCGACGGCCCTTAAGAAATGTAAAAATAACTTAATACCAAAACATACTAAGATGCAACTAATATTTTGATTTTTCGTTTTAGAAAAAAAATTAAAAGTCCTTTCTGCAAGTGGTATTCTCAATTAGAATACCTGGATTCACATTATTGGGACAGGGTTACGGGTGAGTTTATTAACAAATAACGAACACAGCCGCTAACAAGTAACCATAACAATATATTAACACAATGTTATAATGAAAATGTTTTGCTCAAGCGGAAATCCAATTAAATTAGTTAAATTGAGGTCATGTGATTGAATACAACCAATAAGAAAACGAAAACAGACCCAACGGTCTGTTTTCACTCTCAGACTCGTTGCTATGGATATACATATTTTGATTCATTTCGATTTTGGAGTTCCAAATATTCAATAACGTCAAAATGTTAGTGATGTAATGCTTTGGTTGTAATACTGACGAGAAGATTGATGAAATTTTCTTATCAAATATATCAAAATAAACTGTTTACAATAACAAATTTGTATGGAAATTATTTATAGACTATTGCAATGTTACAAAGTATCGGTTAGCTAAAAATTTTCTCTTCGAATAACCCTCGAACATTGATAAATATAACAACTTCCTCAAGCTTTTTGTTCGGCGTCGGTCTGTTTTCCAACAAGCTTTCGGAATCAGCTATAGTTATCAATGTCCTTGGGTTATCACTACTGATAACAGTCATCAATTAAATCGACCTTTTGATAAAAACAATTCAGAAGCTTGACCAGAGAACGGCCAGTCAAGAGACTTCAAAACGGAGAACATCGCGGTACGAAAACTGAAGACTATTACTGGCATTGCCTAGACTTTCCATCCATTGCGGTCGTATGAAAGGACAGTCCTAAAACCTAAATCGATGAAACTTCTAACCATCGTTCGATAATGCTCTTACACAAAATATTTGAAACTCAATATTGATATGGGGAAAACCCTGCAATATATTTGGTTGATCAAAAAACAATAAAATTATCAATCAACAATTATATTATCATTTTATTCGTTTTATGGAAGAATTAGTATCACCACTTCCTGAAGCCCTGATGAGAAGTATAATATTAGAAGTATTATAGCAACAGCTATATCTACGATGAACCGTTTGTCAGATATTCATAATTGAATGGAGTGAAAATAGAAAGCTCCGAATGTAAACTATACGATTTTGTATATTTGAACAAGCCAGTGATATACGACCATATGAATAATATTAATTTTGACCTGTTTCCAGTAACTATTTACATCTGGCGTTGGAAATCAAGTAATGCATATCGATCAAATTCAATGTTAATTGCGAACAGATTGAAACAGCATTGGAATTTCATTACTACAAGGAAATATACATTTAGCGTCGCCCAAGTTTATGAAATTAATTATGGAATGAACTATGAACAGGTAGACAAATGCTTAATGGGATACCTACTCACTTTATAGTACAGGATCCGAAGAGAGGTCGACCTTCACCGTTCTGTTTAACGGATGAAACGGATGAAGTTTCATAAATAACGAATACGCCTGAAACGGGTTGCCTAACAAAATGTGGTCCAGACTATAAACAGTGAGTAAAAAAAAATTGCACCATGTGTATAACTTTTTTATTATCGATTTTTCAGAAAATTTTATTCCTCATAAAAATGAGTGCATTGCAGAATACTTGCATGAGAAAATTTCAAATTCCCAAACGGTGTACAGAGCGAAACAAAAAATAGAATTTTGATCAAGTGTAAACTACGCTGGCTGTGATTCCAAATTTGAATATTATTTTCAATTCTGAACAACCTCCGTGAATGAACTTTTTGATAATGTCAATAATAAGGGGTATTCTACACTTGATCAAAATTTCTATTTTTTGTCCCCCCTGTACACAGTTCGGAAATTTGAAATTTTGTTCACTCTAATGCAAGAATTCTGCAATGCACCAATTTTTATGAAGAATAAAATTTTCTGACAAATCGATAATAAAAAATTTTTCAATATGGTGCAAATTTCTGAAACTCACTAAAGTCTGGACCACATTTTGATGGACAACCCATTTTAGGCGTATCCATCTTTTTATGAAACCTCATAAGAAGTATATGTTTCATCCATTAAGCAGAACGATGAAGGTCGACGTCTCTTAGACTATTATGGGTATTGACCATATTCACCGTCGCCATGTTGTCATGCGATAATACCAACTATCCATTGTTACCAACGGTTAAAAATATAAAGTATCTGTAACAAAACCGCGAAAATCAAGAATGTTTTATTTGGTGCATATTCATTTTCATGTGCGTATTTTGTTTTTCAGAAAAATTTAACTAAAGAGAAAATCTAGTATAAAGGGGTAGATATCACTATCGTTGAATAAAATCAAATCAAATATTATAAAGAAGAAATTAATTGGAAAAGGGTAACATTGTACCAACAGCACAGAAAAAAGTCTAAGAGGGGTAAACATTCAACGTTTTCATAGAAAAATATATCTGGAAAACGGTATGACTTTATGATAGGGAGTTTTCCATAGCAGGTAGGGACACTCTAATCTACGTTTTCTTCAAGTTTGACGTGGTCTTAACGAGACACCCTTTAAAATGGTGTCTGGGATTTCCTACAGCTGAAAAGTGAACAAAAACAGCCGACCTTCACCAGCAAAAGTCATGCCTTTGAAGCACACTTTACGCATTATCATCATCATGATCATCTGAAGTTTGTAGTAGCGATTGTATGGATATTTTTCCATCACTCATTCAATATACCTTCACACAGGGAACTAACCAACAAATGAAATACGCATCTTTGATCATGCTTTCCTTGTAAACAAACACTTATATTATTTTTCGTGACTGATAAAACACCTATAGAACTCCGCATGAAAGGGGGTTATTAAAACCCGATGTCTGAGTGTTCTTCCGACGTCTGTCTTAGCTATGGAGAAATGTCAATTAGTGCCCAAACGTGCCTAAGAGCTCATATGGCTCATAAGGACCCTCTTCAATCCTTATAATTGCGGAGTCACAGGGTCTTGCAGTAATTATAGGTATCCGGAATATGTTTGTATTGTGTGTGACTTCCTACCAATTGGAATGATGGGCTTTGATTCCTTGATCATATACTACGTTCTGGAGGTCTCTATGCTGAAAATCGGTGAATGGATTTTAATTACACATTCCCCATGTTTTCTTTTGTTCGTGATACTTGAACGTTCTGAAATAAACACTTGTTTTGCTAAGATGCTTGGGAAATTGATGAAGCTTGTAGGGGAAAAGATGAATCATTGTGTAGGCTATACAAAGATAAATAATCTCAATGAGTTGCGTTTTTCAAAGCTACCGATGGAAAAATTTATTGAATAAAAGATGTTTCGAAAATTTTAAGCAAACTATACAAAAATACTATCAGGATTCTAATATTGTATCATTCAAGGCAGTATAGTTCGCATTTATTGGCATGCGATATAAGACACAAAGTATTTTTTGTTGGCAATTATTTTTTACACATTAAATTTCGAAGAGTTTTCACCGAAAATATGTACTAGCTTCAGAAACTGCTTGTGTGATCATTTTATTTGTCCAATTACTGAAAAGTAGTTTAGTTTGATAGCAACTTTGAACGCCATATAAATTAACCATCACCTCTTGTATTTACAGATAGCATGGAAAAATTGTTGAGTATAATTTAAGTTATTTGTCAATTTGAACATATCATCAACATTACCACTAACGGTACGGTCCCCCGAAAAAAAAAAACGAAAAAAATCCGGAAAAAAGAAAAAGAAAAAAAAACTACCGGAAAAAAATGTCCACACACTCAAATGCCTATGTAAGGTTAGTTCGTTCTGGTTAGATCAGAATAAATAATTACTCTTTTTTTCCAGGGTGTTTTTTTTCCGGGAGTGTTTTCCGCCGATGTTCCTTTGATTTTTTTTTTCGTTTTTGTTTTTCTTTTTTAGTTTCCGTTTTTTTTGTTTTTTTCCGTTTTTTTTTGTTTTTTTCCGTTTTTTTTTTCCTAGATTCTATTCATTCACCTCTAGTATTTCCAAGATCAAGGACTTATGATGAACAATTGTCAGCTATACCGAACATAGGTGGCAAATTGTGATCAGTGGTATATATCTACCATTTTTATACATATTCAGCAAACCCAAACCCAAATAAAGTAGTACATTCGCTTGAAAAAGATACTGTGTATCGAAAAATGTCGCAAAGACAATAAATTTTATGTTTCCAAAGTAACAAGTAGGAAAAGGAAGAAGAAAACATTGCTGCATGGTCACAGTTTAATTATCAAAATTGTTTTTAATATGTCTATATTTATTGTTGGATGGACCATCCATGGTCCCTGACATTAGTGATGTGGCCTCCGCTCCAGATGCGGACCACATGGTCTTTGGTTATGACCAAAATTTTTAGTTTAAGAATTTTTTAAAAAATGTTTCCCATTGATTGTGGTTTTTTCACCATAATATGGTAGGTTAACACATTTTATTGTTATTCATGACTCTTTGGTAACCGTTTTGTTTTTCCTTAGATCGACTTGTAACTAACTCATAATTTGCTGAAGATGAAGGATTAATCCTTCGAAACATGTCCTCCCTCTTAATGTTAGTCTTCTGACTACATGATTTCAACGTGATGTCAGTCTGCTGACTGCATGACAGCTACAATAAAGAATATTTTTGGTGGAGTTGGACTGTAAGTTTTTTCAATTTCCTATTGAATCTCACCTCCACTGTATGCAATGGATCGTCTCCGATGGATAATGTATATTTGTCCTTCACGTATTACCAACAGTATTTACACAAGTGGAATTGATTTTTTGATAATAATAACTAGATGCACGAATCTTTGTTGCTATAGAAAACTCTGGAGAATGAGATTTCTTAATACCAGCTAATACGACAATGACAGAATGGGTACCCAGAAAAACACATAGGAGAAGTCCTGGCCCGCAGAAGAGACTTCAAAATAAAAACAGATGCCTGTGCCTTCTCAATGTGAGTGTTCTATCGAATAAATTGAAACGAATTGGGTCGGAAATTCATCTTACGAAGAAAGTTCAGATCGGGTTTACCATCCGCTGTCAACTCACGAAAACGAGACCACCTAACGTAAATGTGGTGAAGCCTATGTTGGACAAACCAGAAGATCACTGCATCTACCATCTTTGTGAATGTGGTGTATCGTATGTTGGAGATAACAAAATATAATATGCGCTGAATACAAGAAAAGTACCCAAAGAAGAGATATATCAACAGAGATAATAGATCACGTCTAGATGACTCAACATAATATTAAATGGACTGAAGCAGAAGTTGTTATATGTAAAGAAGAGCACTGGCATAGAGATTCAGAATGTGTGGAAACCCTTAATTGTGTGAAATTGCAGTAAACTAATCAATTAAGATTGCAGAAAAATTAATTTATTTTTTCCGTTTGGAAAATGGCAGTCCAGAAAAACCTTACTCAATCAGAATAAAGTTTTTCTTCTATAATTATTGTGATTTAATGAGGAAAAAAACTTCAAAACAAGATCGAATATTTTGAAATTGGCAAGGATCACTGAGTATGATTTTTACATAAATAAGAAAAATACAAAAAAAAATAACCAATTTACTTATGAGACAAATGATTTTTATCAGTAGTTTAAATTTCGTGCCATTCCTTAGTTCAATTTGGTAAAATATTAAGATAATGAGTTATATGAAATAAAATAAACATTGGATATGTTAGTCATTTGATCAAATATCATCACAGAAATGTGGAAAATACTCAAACGGCTATGAAAGAAATAATCGTTGAATTCTTGAAATCTCTTCCTTATTTCGCAAGAATAATAAAAAATATGGAGAATTAAAAGTGCCTCTCGAAAGTAAATTATTTACTCTGGAGATTTTTTGTTATTCGACGGCCCTTAAGAAATGTAAAAATAACTTAATACCAAAACATACTAAGATGCAACTAATATTTTGATTTTTCGTTTTAGAAAAAAAATTAAAAGTCCTTTCTGCAAGTGGTATTCTCAATTAGAATACCTGGATTCACATTATTGGGACAGGGTTACGGGTGAGTTTATTAACAAATAACGAACACAGCCGCTAACAAGTAACCATAACAATATATTAACACAATGTTATAATGAAAATGTTTTGCTCAAGCGGAAATCCAATTAAATTAGTTAAATTGAGGTCATGTGATTGAATACAACCAATAAGAAAACGAAAACAGACCCAACGGTCTGTTTTCACTCTCAGACTCGTTGCTATGGATATACATATTTTGATTCATTTCGATTTTGGAGTTCCAAATATTCAATAACGTCAAAATGTTAGTGATGTAATGCTTTGGTTGTAATACTGACGAGAAGATTGATGAAATTTTCTTATCAAATATATCAAAATAAACTGTTTACAATAACAAATTTGTATGGAAATTATTTATAGACTATTGCAATGTTACAAAGTATCGGTTAGCTAAAAATTTTCTCTTCGAATAACCCTCGAACATTGATAAATATAACAACTTCCTCAAGCTTTTTGTTCGGCGTCGGTCTGTTTTCCAACAAGCTTTCGGAATCAGCTATAGTTATCAATGTCCTTGGGTTATCACTACTGATAACAGTCATCAATTAAATCGACCTTTTGATAAAAACAATTCAGAAGCTTGACCAGAGAACGGCCAGTCAAGAGACTTCAAAACGGAGAACATCGCGGTACGAAAACTGAAGACTATTACTGGCATTGCCTAGACTTTCCATCCATTGCGGTCGTATGAAAGGACAGTCCTAAAACCTAAGTCGATGAAACTTCTAACCATCGTTCGATAATGCTCTTACACAAAATATTTGAAACTCAATATTGATATGGGGAAAACCCTGCAATATATTTGGTTGATCAAAAAACAATAAAATTATCAATCAACAATTATATTATCATTTTATTCGTTTTATGGAAGAATTAGTATCACCACTTCCTGAAGCCCTGATGAGAAGTATAATATTAGAAGTATTATAGCAACAGCTATATCTACGATGAACCGTTTTTCAGATATTCATAATTGAATGGAGTGAAAATAGAAAGCTCCGAATGTAAACTATACGATTTTGTATATTTGAACAAGCCAGTGATATACGACCATATGAATAATATTAATTTTGACCTGTTTCCAGTAACTATTTACATCTGGCGTTGGAAATCAAGTAATGCATATCGATCAAATTCAATGTTAATTGCGAACAGATTGAAACAGCATTGGAATTTCATTACTACAAGGAAATATACATTTAGCGTCGCCCAAGTTTATGAAATTAATTATGGAATGAACTATGAACAGGTAGACAAATGCTTAATGGGATACCTACTCACTTTATAGTACAGGATCCGAAGAGAGGTCGACCTTCACCGTTCTGTTTAACGGATGAAACGGATGAAGTTTCATAAATAACGAATACGCCTGAAACGGGTTGCCTAACAAAATGTGGTCCAGACTATAAACAGTGAGTAAAAAAAAATTGCACCATGTGTATAACTTTTTTATTATCGATTTTTCAGAAAATTTTATTCCTCATAAAAATGAGTGCATTGCAGAATACTTGCATGAGAAAATTTCAAATTCCCAAACGGTGTACAGAGCGAAACAAAAAATAGAATTTTGATCAAGTGTAAACTACGCTGGCTGTGATTCCAAATTTGAATATTATTTTCAATTCTGAACAACCTCCGTGAATGAACTTTTTGATAATGTCAATAATAAGGGGTATTCTACACTTGATCAAAATTTCTATTTTTTGTCCCCCCTGTACACAGTTCGGAAATTTGAAATTTTGTTCACTCTAATGCAAGAATTCTGCAATGCACCAATTTTTATGAAGAATAAAATTTTCTGACAAATCGATAATAAAAAATTTTTCAATATGGTGCAAATTTCTGAAACTCACTAAAGTCTGGACCACATTTTGATGGACAACCCATTTTAGGCGTATCCATCTTTTTATGAAACCTCATAAGAAGTATATGTTTCATCCATTAAGCAGAACGATGAAGGTCGACGTCTCTTAGACTATTATGGGTATTGACCATATTCACCGTCGCCATGTTGTCATGCGATAATACCAACTATCCATTGTTACCAACGGTTAAAAATATAAAGTATCTGTAACAAAACCGCGAAAATCAAGAATGTTTTATTTGGTGCATATTCATTTTCATGTGCGTATTTTGTTTTTCAGAAAAATTTAACTAAAGAGAAAATCTAGTATAAAGGGGTAGATATCACTATCGTTGAATAAAATCAAATCACTTTATCAATCCTGTAGAACTTAAAAAGTTATAGGATCATCTTTCACCTGAGTTTTAGTAATGACAACATTGGCACTATAACTTAGTAAAACATTTTGAACTTTATGTGTATCTCCGCCATTTTTCAACCGATTTTCAATTTTGAAGAACAGATTGATCACAAATTGCTTGCTATTTTTGATAAATATTCATAAATAACCTAAAATTATATGCCTCCGGAGAGAAGGTCATCAAAGGTGGTGCAAAAGTACACGCATAATATCGGAATGGAATTTGGGATCGACAAGTGTGCCACACGGTCACAAAAGGAAAATGCGAGGAGTACGGAGAGTACAAGAGTAGTTGCGACAACTCGAAGTGGAACTCGCAAAATGGCGAATCTTTGTCATCCTAAATCGGTCACTCCACGGTTGCACTTTCCCAGACAAGGAAGCCCAGGACTTTTGAATTTCAATTTAACGACTGATGAAATTATTATTTACAACTTCATTACTTTCTTGACTTATATGATTTCTCATCAAAAATCATATCTTGATATTTTTAACAATATTTCTTATGATTATTTATACTTGGGGTGAGTAAAATAATTGTCATAATTGAGATTGTTTTATGACATATGTTTTGGGTCCTTTAGTATATTCCAGTTTTATTCCAGTTTTTACAATATTCTATCTGATAATATATTTTCACAATTCACATAATTATTGTATGTTTTATATGTTTGTAATTTATGGTGTTTGTATTTTCGCACATTTTTTAATGTAGCACTGAAGAAGGCCAAGAGTTTCTTCGAAACGTGGGCATCAAAATTGTAGATGCCTGAGGAATGCGTTCTACTTTTTCACTGGCACGTGATCATTGAACAACAATTTTATTATTAATATTTGCCTGTTCGTTCAAACTTTTCAATAGATTCAAAACTAACTTTGAAAATAGCTCAGAACTGGATGACAATGCAATACTATCGCAAGATATGTTACCAATAAAATAATATTAATGTTTCTCTGTTCAGTACAAATTATGCAATTGGTTTTAAAATAACTTCCCAGTTAAGTTACTAACTCAACAAGACTAAAACAGAAAATAATTATTTCCATAAAAATAGTCTTTGATAGGTACAATGATTTTAAAAATCGACTAAACGGAATACAATATTTTTTTTGTGACGGGAAAAAAGTTTGACATTTTATCGCTGTTGACAGGTACTAAAATATGACTTTTCATAGAATTACTTTTTTCCCGGTAGATATCTGCTATTGCAAAAGATGATCTCGCACGCACCACTCAACCTGCACACTACTAACCTAGCAGGCCTTCATTCCTGAGTTCGAAAAAAGCTAATAAAATTTAAAAAATATGCCTTGCGTAACTGTCGCTTTGAACCACGTACTTATCTATGGCGTAGTAAGCCGCAATCCTATCAATGCGGATATGAACTGTGTTTGTATATGTAGATGAAATGAGTGTTCATAAGAGAAAATGTGAAAGATCTCGTGAACCGAAAGGTCTTAAGCCGTAGACATTTGATTTTTTTCACTATTTTATCGTCGTTTTTCCCGTCACAGAAAAAAAAATGTGTATTATATACGGGCAAAATAATAGATTTAAGCTCTCGGTTTTTGACAACATAACCTCGAGCTAAAATCTGATACTTTTTTACTTGTATAATAAAGAACTATTATTCCCGTCCCATACAGATATACAGTGACCGCCAAAAAGTATGTACCATATGGGAAAAAAGTTTATTATTAGAGTATTGGAAAAAAGATTCTTGGGAAAAGTTTGTGCATGTCCGATAACCTAAAAATCGATTTTAACACATGTTACGTGATCGCTGGTATGGCGGCAAATTGAAAAAAATAATAACATGAATATGCAAAAGGTCGGGTAAAATGGCAAGATATCGTAAAAAGTTATTTGAAAAACTTGCTTAGAATTCAATTTTATACACATATACAAATTTTGAGAAGATAATGTAAGAATATTGAAAATGGCAATTTTTTTTTAAATATTTTTCTAGCTGTAGAAAAATATCATATTATTTTCTTATGAATAGCTTGACCATACTGAAATATTTGTATTCCGATGATAATAACAAAACTTTCTCATTTTCTCCACACCAGAGACTGAATAAAAAAAAATTAATTATGCCAGAACCCTTGCTGTTACATTGGTTCGTATCTAACAGTTATATCACAATTCCACTATTATTGAGATGATAGGGAAATCCAAAAATATCCTGTTTTCCGATTGTAATCAATTTTTGATGATAATTCTTCACGAATGTTTCACTTCGCACATAATCTTAAAAATAGTGCGTCAAATTAAAGAGGCTAGAGTTTTCAACATTGCATACGAAGTGAAACGCTCTAACACGATTATCATCAAAACTTGATCATAATCTGGGAAACACCATGTTTCTGGAGTGTCATCACAATGGTCGTGGAATTTTGATATAACTGTTAGATACGAACCAATGTAACAGCCAGGGTTTTAACAAAATCCAATTTTTTTAATTTAGTGCTCACTGGTGTAGAGAAGATGAGAAAGTTTTGTCATTATCATTGAAATACAAATTTTTCAGTATGGTCAAGCTATTCATAGGATAAAAATTTGACATTTTTATATAGCTAGGAAAATATTTTTAAAAAATTGCTATTTTCAATTTTCTCACATTATCTTTTCAAACGTTGTATATGTGTATACAATTTAATTGTATGCAACTTTTTCAATTAACTTTTTTCGATATCTTGCCATTTTACTCGACTTTTTGCCTATTCTTAGTAATTTTTTTCAATTTGCCGCCATACCAGCGATCACGTGACATGTGTCAAAATCGATTTTTAGGTTATCGGACATGCACAAACTTTTCCTAAGAATCTTTTTTCGAATACTCTAATAATAAACTTTTTTCCCATATGGTATATACTTTTTGGCGGTCACTGTATAACCCCTTACGGATGTTCCTGGAAATTTGTTATTGTGAATTTTTTATAGCTATGAGAATGTTTGTATGATTCACAACGAATGAAGTGAGGTACATGCAACACATAATTGATGTATTAAAAGTTCATCCAAGTCATATTTCTATTGCACAGCAACTACAGTATGAACAGTTTTGCGATTTGTCTCAATGACAGCTACTCTATTCACTTCTTACGATTACTATATTGCATTCGCACCACGCGTCTCGTTTTATATCTCATAACTGTATCCAGAAGTTTTATATAATGACAAACACAAATTTTCAGAATAATTTTTATGGGAAAATACTGCCAGTTTTATCCTAACATCGAACTGCTATCTGTGTTAGAGAACTTTAATCTTTCCTACTAAAACACGAGTCAATGGCGTGGTCATCACCACGCCAAAGGTCCAAACAGTGAGGCACACATTTTCTAGGATATATTCTCTTAGTCCGTTTCAAAAATGTAATACATTATAAAAATGTTTTCAAAGAATAATTCATCTTGTGTCAGCTCTGACGAAAACACCAGAAAACGTAAAGTAAGAATTCGAAACTTTAAATTTTTCCAAAATGATAAGAAATAAAAAATATATTTGGAAATTCAATTGCCGTTTGAAATGTCCTAATAGTAGAGGAAAACCTATCTTGGACTTATACTGTATTTTCCAAATAAAATGAAAATAGTTCGACAAAACAGTGCATATTTCATCAAATTTCAAACAATAACTGAGATTTCGAGGTGTTAGATACTAACTGTAGATGAAATGGGAACATGTAAACTCTGCCACTTAAGGATTTATAATCTTCTTAATTGAAACAAATCTAAGATGGCATCATACTCCACCCTTCTATTCGAATCCACGCCAATCCAGGTTGCAAAACATGTTAATTATAGTTATGTAGTTAACATACCTGAAATCAGGTAAAATAAATTTGACGGCCAGATTACATACTCCTTAGTGAGCATTACCTGATATCGGCCCAGTTTACAATCGCCCGATAAAATGGGGCCATACAAATTGGTTCCCGTCAGGTAAAAACAGGTCGTAAATTTATTTGAGATGCTAGATAGAATATTTTATCTATATGAGAGAGACAGACTACCTGATCCTTCTTTATCTGGGAACCAATTTACATGTTCCCGAAAAAATATACCATAATGAAGCAAAACCTCTTCTAATGTTTTCTGTAGCAAGAGTGTATTAAGCTGAAATAATTTCCTTCTTAAAACAAGATCTTATGGACCATTTAATGGTCGTTAAGTCAATAATCTATAAATAGAAATGCATCTTTAGAAATTGCGAAAGTTCACTGAAACATGTACAGCCTTGTTTATTTTAATTGTTTCCAAACGACGAATTAACTCAAAATGCGAAATAAAATTCTCCGAAAGAGGAATGATTGCGCTATAAACAAGTACTGGAAATGGTATTAAACAAATTTTTGGGACGGAAGGTCATTAAGATGAATGAGTCTTAAACGAAATTGGTTCCAGTTACTTCATTACGACAGATTCTTTATGCATAAGGCCCTGTTAAACTTTCCCTTTTGTTTAAAATTAATAATGTTTTTGTAGAAGGAAGGTTCCATAAATGATATCAGTTTGGACTGAAAAAATAAATGAAAATGACTCCTTCTCAAACATTAAAGTTGCAGTGGCGTAGCCAGCCCCCCTCTCCCGAAATTTGTGTGAGTTTAGACGATTTGGCAAAACAAATTGCAAGATGTTTTTATGAATAAGACTTTTTATATAAGGGCCGCCCCCAACGGAAAATTCTGACAAAACCACTGTCACGTTGTACTACGACAACTTACAGAAAATTATACATTGAGCTTTCTCCAACAGAATAAGTGGAAAACTGAGTGAAATTTGTAAATGTGCACTAAAAAATTATCTTTTACAAGTGTAGTAACGCGCCGCCCCAGGTAGCACCTTATATTGGCTGAATCTTGATTTTATATTGGGCCATTATGGATATATCGTAAATAGAAAAATAATATTGAACCAATACGGGTGCATATTGGAAAAACAATATTTCATATAAGGGTGGGTCAATATTGGTTCAATAATTCTCGCCAATATCGATAAAGCGATATTGTCCACATATTGTTTCTAAAATCTAGCTTCATTATTGCGATTTCAATATTCCTCTCATATCGATTTTAGAAATAAAAAACCATATTGTAAATCCAAGATTGATAGCACATTGGTTGAATATTATTCCATCTATATTCATTAAATCATATTGAACCTATATTGATAAAGATTGTTACGAAAAACTCACGCCAATATTTGAAAGACAATATTGATTCAATTTTACATAATAAACTTATTACCGTAATTGAAATTTGAGTATTGGCTGAATATTCATTAAACTATATTGAAATGAATTGGTATCAAACATGGGTCAGAAATCGATAGGTGGCCCCACATATGGAACGACAGCTGAATCATAGAAACACATATTAAATAAGGCTTTTCACGATTATACGACAATCTACTCAGTGGTCAATTGAAGTAGAAATTGAGTTGTAGGATTTTGAAATAATGCGACATTTTCATCAATGTTTCCAAGGCAACATATTTACTTCGAATATTTCACCAATATATAAAAATGATATTTTACCAATATTACGAAATATTTTGAGGCAATGACACTAAGGTAAACAACGATTAAAATTTCCACAAAATTTTGTGAAAATTTTTAACTATGGATTTCCATCAAGTAACGGCCACGCCAATCCAAAATTTTGAGGCAATATTGATTCCACAATATTTCACTAATTTTATTTATATAGTGTCCAAGTAATATTGGACCAATATCCCGAAATAATTATAATTTTATCTCGCCAATATTACGTTTGAATATTTTACCAATATTTTTATAATAATTTACCAATATTATTCCACTGTAAGTGAGCTACAGCGATATTCTATCAATATGGCTTGATATTTTGAGGCCAATATTGCTTTGAATATAATACACCAATATTAATTTAAAAATATTGTATCAATATCACCAAATGTTCACATTTTTTTTCTCGCCAATATTGTTATTTGAAGATTTTGCCAATATTTTCACAATATTGTACCAATATTGTCACAATTTTTTTTCTTTACTATTTATATCCAAACAGACCTGATGGTCTAATTACTATGGATGTATCAATATTGTCTCAATATGAGTGTGCTACTCGGGGCCCTTGATGAAAATAATAAGTGTGCAGCTAGAATCACTTTCCCATTTCCATCCATCCAGCTGATAATTTGAAATTGAGTTTTAGCATAACTCCCATTAAAACTTTGCAAAAACAAATGACTCTTTTAGAACACAACACTGCACCATGGAAGCTGAATTGAATGTCCGACTGTTGATGTCATATGAATTACAGTGATATCTCCATCCCATTGGTATAATATCGAAGAGTAAGGGAATTTACCATAAGAGTAAAAATACAATCACTGTACACATTATTGCAAAATCAAAGTTCGTTCAATGAACACTGATGCGTATTTCTGACGGATGACATGCATGCGGACACGATTGGTGAATATTTCAAATAATAGAATTGATTTAGAATCAAAAATTCAGTGCAGTCCCATAAATCCGATCTCTAATTGGTACCGACAAGTATGGGAATCAAGACTAGATGGATGGGTGTATAAGGTTACCTACATTTGATTTTGTATAACACTTGAATTCACTAATTGAATCAGCCCATTCCATGCATTCACAGTGAACATTCCTTAAACAGACACGTTTGATATTAAAAAATGATTGTGAGAACAACTCGCGAGAAAGCATCCCAAATACCCAATAAGATTGATTTGAAGTGAATAACAGCTTGGTGTTAAAAAAAAAACTAAAAAATATACACGGCAATTCAATTTCGACCCCCACCATTGGGATCTCCTAAACTACAGGAGATACGTCGAAGCTTAAATTGGGGCAAAGTTGCGTTTTTTTGTGCTTAACAAAATACTGTTTTGAAACTTGTAAAATTCTGAATATTTCCGGAAATATCGGAAAAAAACTGAAAATCGGAATTTTCGTTTTCATTTTTTTCTATCGTTATTTGACAACATAGCTCAAAACCAAAAGTACATTCTCATTGATACTTTTTCTTAGCTACACGTTTTCATGTTCAGATTTACTATCCGACGTTTCGTCTTCTGGCATTCATCATCAACTTTTTTTTCTGTTATAGGCGCCATATTGTTTTTTTATACAGAAAAATAGTGATTCTCATTCTGATTTCATTGATGTATAATTTGTTATGATTTGCTCTTCTGAAACTACAGATAATAAAAAAAAACAACTTCATCTGAGATCGTCATGACTCCATCGAAAAATTTTGTTTAATAAACACTAGTTGTCAGAACTCATTAAACATCATAAGTTTGCACAAATACTTCAGTCGAAATGTCCTCATTCTCAAATGAAGAAAAACGAGATATGTTGAAACTTTATTATAAATATGATAGGAATAGTACGAAAACAGCACAAATTTATTTTGAATTATATCCGGAAAGACAACAGCCGGATAGAACATTATTCGGAATTTTGGACAAACACTTGGCTGAGTACGGTGTGTTTCAAAAACCAAGAATGAAATATGGAAGCAGAATGGAACAAAATACTAGAAATAACTTATTAGCCGAGGTAAAATAATTGTTCATTCCATATTCGAAGAAGTATAATTATTTTTGATACTTTTTTAAATAAATGCAGATCCTTCCAAATCAACACATCAAGTCTCGGCAGAAATGGATGTGCCACAGACGAGCGTTTGGAGGGAATTCAAAATGATATAAGATCCATATTTCACAAAAATTACATCCAGGTGATCCTGAGAGAAGGATGGAATTTTGTAGCTGGCTCTCGAATAGGGTAGACCATACAAACTTCTTGAAAAACATTATTTTGACTGACGAAAGTACTTTTTCGAACTGTGGTGTTTTTAATAGAAATAATGAGCACATTTGGAGTGAAAATAATCCACGACACTTCAGAGAAGTCAGACCACAAGTTCGGTTTAGTTTGAATGTGTGGGCTGGAATTTATGACGACCGAATACTTGGACCTCATTTCTTCTCTAATAAGTTGAATGGAGAAACCTATCTTCGGTTCTTAAGAAACGAATTCGAAGAATTCGAAGAATATATGGATACGTTTCCCCTTGTTAATTATAACAGCTGCTGGTTTCAGCATGACGGGGCTCCTCCACACAATAAAAGAGTAGTTTGCGAATATTTACACCAAAGATTTCCTAATAGATGGTTAGGAAATTCTGGACCAGTGAGGTGGCCGGCAGGGTCACCTGACCTTACAGTTCTGGATACTTTCTTGTGGGGCACTCTAAAGAACAGAATCTATGAAGAGCAAGAATATGACACAGTGGATGAACTTAGAGACAATATCATCACGCAATTCAGGTTTATCAGAAGAAGGGATATTGTTAGGGCTGTTCTTAATTTGAGATGACGAGCTCGGTTATGTATTCAAGAGGAAGGCCATCATTTTTGTGCATTTTTTACATGCTCATGATTTCATTCTTGTTTTTTGAAACGCACCGTACTCAGCCAAGTGTTTGTCCAATATTCCGAATAATGTTCTATCCGGCTGTTGTCTTTCCGGATGTAATTCAAAATAAATTTGTGCTCTTTTCGTAATATTCCTATCAAATTTATAATAAAGTTTAAACATATCTCGTTTTTCTCCATTTGAGAATGAGGACATTTCGACTGAAGTATTTGTGCAAACTTATGATGTTTAATGAGTTCTGACAACTAGTGTTTATTAAACAAAATTTTTCGATGGAGTCATGACCATCTCAGATGAAGTTGTTTTTTTTTTATTATCTGTGGTTTCAGAAGAGCAAATCATAACAAATTATACATCAATGAAATCAGAATGAGAATCACTATTTTTCTGTATAAAAAAACAATATGGCGCCCATAACTGAAAAAAAAGTTGATGATGAATGCCATAAGACGAAACGCCGGATAGTAAATCTGAATATGAAAACGTGTAGCTAAGAGAAAGTATCAATGAGAATGGGATTCTATGTACCATAGAATTCTATTGTCGAGATAGAAAAAGTGAGATGGCATTATGGTTGAATTCATGGGAGAGAAAGACACAAAACTATCGACAATAGAATTCTATGGTACACAGAATCCCACCACTGAAATGAAACTGATTGAATGAATCGAACGTTTTGAAGTGGTGAAGAGAAGTTGAGACAGTTACAAACGTAGACTTTAACAAGGGTGGCCCCTCGGGAGCCCCCCTCGGGCGTGGGGTTGAGGGAATATGGGCTCAATGAAAAAGGCAGTAGGGTGTTATTTTGTTATTTTTCACTATTAGAAATGATAATAAATAATGAATTTTAAATTATAGTTTTGTCTGTTTCAAATCGGTAATAGTTTAGATATAAATATGAGATTCAGTGATTTATCTTAATTTAAAAATAATAATAATAATAAATACAGTCCTATCATGATTTTGGGGTGATTTGTTATTTTCGAAATGGGGTTGGTATTCTACTCAGTTTGAGGGAATATCTTATTTAAATATGAGTAAATGATAATGATAATTTATATATAAACTTGAGAACATGTCTTATTTTGATATAAATGAAACTAGAGGTTTGTGAACGAATTCGGGCTGTTTTTGTATATCGCGGTGGGAGTGCGTTTCATAGTGTAGCTAAGACTGACAGGAGTGAAATTACGAATCGAGACATCAATTTGGAAAGTGATCTGTGACAAAATTATTGGAGTTTTATTTCGATAAGTGTAGGCTTCTAGACACATTCATTCAACAATAGAGCACGCTTTCAATCCTTTTATGAGAGGGTGGCAAATTTATCCACAGTTGTACCTGACAAATTTATAATATATGTTGTTTATTTGCAATATCGAGTGTATGAATTCTTTCGAAGGAATTTACATTATGGTATATTTCTTTTCATAGTTTAGTTATTTTTATGTCGCACATATTTTACAGCTTTATGATATACATCGTATAAACATTTTTCGCCATTTTTGCTTCGGTAAATAGCAGAGGTCCGAAAACTTTATCCTTCAAAATAACACGATGTCGACGATTACTCAAGTAGCTTCATCTGAGAAGCCGAAGTACGACAATTGTTTACAACTTTCTTTAGTATAAATAATTTGAGATAGTAATATAGCAGTGGAAAATTTCAATTTTTGCGTGTTCCATTATTCTTTTTACGAATGATGACTATTGGAAAAGAATCAAGGATTCGGGAATCCTAGGTGGGATAAATATTTTCAAAACGACATTTTATGAAGAAATTGCTCTCAACTTAATGAATGAATTCATTTTATTCGAAAATATAATCTTCCATTTTCAACTTTGCACGAAGCGTAGTTGAGTTTGAAATTTCCAATTGATTCAGCTGAACAAATATAGTTTATGATTGCCTTGTCAAATCGGAGTTATTGTTGCGTGATTTTTCCGTCGTCAGAATCATTTATACGCAATCCAATCATCTTTTGAATCTGAAATGAGACCACGGAAGTACCTTCTAAATGACAATCAATACATGTCAGCTAAATTATTCCTGAATCCAAGATACCAAACAACACCCTTTGTTTCAATATGAATTTATTTCCATAATCATTTGTAAGCCGGTCGGCCTGACTTCGTATTTTTTGACAAGTTCACTCAAAATACATACATGATTATTGACCAAAATTAATAGCTGGTTCATAGACCAAACTTTTAATTTTCAATAACTTTCCGGACTTTTTTCGAATTCATCCATCAACTCTCTCCGGAGCAAGATGGATAGAAACCCTGGTGCGTTCATTTATACCTGTGAAATCGGCCTACCAAAACTGTTAAGGTACGGCCTACGTGATTCTTCATATTTTATTAGATCGGATTAGCTTCACGATCGTTCGTAGATGGCGGTAAAGTCATTACAGATTGATAAATGAATACTTGTCATGATGACGTTGGACAATTGTCATTGTCATGATATGTTTACATTTCGTATTTATTCAATTTTGTTAAAAAATACGACATAACATGTTTAACGTGCTTATTTCATCAAAAATCAGAACAGTAATTTTAAATTAACTAGTTGGATATGTGATATGTACGGGATATTTAAACAATGATACTAACCTTAGATCTTTCATACAAACGCAGCCATGTCCAAGTACAAACTTGAAAAAACATTATACACTACAAATACAAGAATTACAGAAAACTCAACAATAAACAAATAACTAATCATTGCGAACTGAACGAAAAGTAGTAAAAGAACAGAAAAAAAACGATAAATATCCCGATGAAATGTAAATCACAGTTAATCAAAAATTATACACATAATCATAAACAGTAAAATTTCAAATATTCCAAAAAAATATGACAGTACTTCGGAATGTAAACTCGGCTATTTTTTGATAATGCGCCATCTACCGACAACGGGAAAGCTAATCCCATCTTATTACAGCAGTAACAACTTTGGGTGAAACAAAAGCGAATCAGTCAATCCACCAGGGTTTTTATGCATCTTGCTCCGGAGTCTGTGCTACGGAGGAGTGATTCTTGTTTTTGAGTTTTGGGTATTATCGTTCATTGGGTGGGCCAGGATAATACTAATGTTGTTCGACCTATCCCTGTATTGATAAGAGGTAAACAAACGGTGAAACATGTCATGTCTGCAGGTGGTCAGTACCAACCAATGGGAGATAATATTCAATTCTTCATTGCAATCAGCACTTGCAATTGTGTCCTCTTGGAGAAACATTGCACAAATTCCTGTAACTCAATGTTCGTAGGAGGAAGTAATTGTTTTCTGACTGATATTTGCTTCAAATTTTCAACTTTGTGGGATACTGTGGAGAAATGGGGAATATGACTTGTCAAAAATGTTTGTTTCATTTATTTGAAACTCTCCGGCACACTTTTCGGAGATTGTTCGAATTCATAATTAAGGTGTATTCAAAAAATCCTCGTCGAAATTTTATCTTACCGTGCTTCTAAAAAAGTGAATTAGGAAACTATTGTGTACGTTATTATTTGAAAAATATGTTAATATACTATTATTCATAGTACAATGTATAATAATTGAGAAAAAAAATTGAAACGCTCAGCAGACCAACTGGTAGTTCAATAAAAGGAATAAACATGAAAAAATAGATAATACCTGAGAGTATATATTTTATTTCCATATCATCGTTTTCGCTAAGGAAATAATTCAGATCCTTAATTTCCTGCAACAATTCATCAATCAGGAGTTATTTATTATACAATTATTTGAACTACTTAGTCTGAACAGACTCTCGCTCAGTGGAAATGGGTGTGGGTAAATACAAAATGAAACCAAGTATAGAGCGTAATCGAGGTGTATTTATTTTAAGTTAGAAAACTTTTCCTTACCGTGATATTTGGAACTTATGCCCAGCTGGCAAAAAGGTCGTGAGAACACAAGCCACTTACCAGTGGTATGAAGTGGGTAACAAATCAATGAACTATATTGGGGTTGGCTGTACAACTCAATTCAACTAAGGCGAAAAGGCAAAAATGCAACAGTGGTGCTGGTGCACTTGTACTAATTATCTTAACCTTAAAATTGTAAATGAAAGATGGATTTGTTTGACATTTATACCATGAAAATTACTGCTAAATGGAATTATTCTCAACGCAAGAAATACTATCAGTCTATCAGTGACAATTTATCAGAGCACCATTCAGCATACGTATACTAAAAGTTACCGTGCGTAATTTCAAAGATATGCGTGAGGCTCCTTTGATTTATTCACCATCCATATATAAAGCACCAAATCATGCAGGGTTCGTAACCATACGTGAGTGCAAAGCTAGTAACTGAGTAAGCACCAAGCATTCATGAATAGCAGTTATTCACAACAGAAGCACAAGCTAATTTGTAAAAAAGCAAAAAATGTGCATAAATCTAGAGGCTTATCTGTGTGTCTCAGGAGTTTTCTTATGCCAGTTCCTTGGATATATGCCAATTGAATAAGTTCTCCCGATGATACATCTTACAGAAACCAGAGAAGGAAGCTCATGCCGATCACAGCGGTTATATGTTCAGCCTCAAAATAGCAAGCGAATAGGTGTGGCAGGTGTCTTCGATAGATGTAACATGTATCTTCAATTCGAAAGTAGAAAAAGGCGTAGATTATATCACTAGGTTTACATGTGGCATTTAAACAAGTGGAAGAGAAACGTGCCTTGGATGAAAGAAGGCCTGAAGGTATAAAATCGCAGAGAATGATATTTTGAGTAATTTGGAGAGCAAATCCACAATTTGTGTACCTGATCAGTATTCACAGACAATATTCCTAATATTTCACTCAAAATTTCTGAAAAAATTCCAAAAATGTGAGGTAAAATTCCTACCACATGGAAGAGAAGATATCCTTTTTTTTTCACAATTTCTCGCGGTAAAACTAAGTATTTTTTTTCTACCTTGGACACATTCAACTGAAAATGTCATCATGAGACTCAATTGGTTTCGTGGAACAAGTGACAGACCCTGGAGGTAAAACAGCCTAACCTAGGATATCTGACAACCCACCTAACCCCATTTTTCTACTTATTTATCTATACTGAAACGTTCTTTAGAGTCTCTTAGTAGAAACGCAATAACTTTTTAAGTAAAAAAAGCACAAATTTTCACAAATTATTTAAGAATAGGAGTACAGCAAACGAAACAAAATGGAAAAATGAGGTTATTTCTTCTTCTCTTTCTATGATTAAGTTTGTTTTACCTGCAGGGTCTGTCAATTGTGCACGAAACCAATTATTGAGGAAGAATGGAATTAACCTGGAAGGTTTTGCAGGTAGAGGTTATATTTTGATTAATATTGATTTTAAAAATGATGTTTTTCAGGCAAACACAATATTAGGATTCTTATATAAGAGGAAGGGCCCACCAACTGAGATTCATTGAATCATGGCAGTTATCGGGGACTGAAACTGAAAAACATAAGAGAACCTATAGAACACAATATAAGGAAGGGTAAATAATTTTGAAAATGGTAGAGAAACAGAGGGAGTTTTGAAGTAAAAGGTGCAGATATAATTTTGTATTCTAGGGAATTTTAGGTTCATGCATCAAAATTAAATGAATTGTGTCCGCAACAATGATATTTTCAGTGGTTGTTTCTTTTTATTTCAAACTGAGGAATCAGGATAGTAAAGCGAATTGTGCATTACTAATAATAATGATAATAATTATAGTTTAAAATTAAAGGTTTTCAATTGATGTTATCATTTACTTATTTTAGGTTGGAGTGCAATGAGGCCCGTAACAATAGACCTAAAAGTGTGCAAAATCTTATGACCGGAAGCAGGTGGCCCAGATAAGCATACCCTCCTTTGTAATAATCGGTATAACTTATTTTTCCGTGAAATTTTCGGATATTTAATAGTTATCCTGCTATTCGGGGTAGAGACTAACCCTACAAATGAGAGATCATTAAAATCGGTCCAGCCGTACTCGGGTTATAAGTTGTGTAACTAACCTTTCATTGATTCATTCAGATTCAAAGAGAGTGAAGTATGATCTAAAACGAAACTGATTTTATACATTTTGATGCCATCGAAACAATTATTCTGAAGCAAACAATTATATTTCCATAATCGGAATCACTTTACTATCCGTGTGTTTTTAAGGGAGGAATCATAAAACTCCCAAGCGACTTGTATCAAATCATATCTTCACACCCAGTATAAAAATTACTTAATGGCGTGGACAGAAGCAGAAGTTGAGAATAAAAATGTAATTTTAATATTAATTAAAAGTTCGCAGGAGATGTAGAGAGTTAGAATTTACGAAATATTTCATAGATTATCTCTTTCTATGTGATTTCAAAGTTTTCTCACAAATTATTAGCTAGCTATGCGCTCATAACTGCAGTTGGCTAACTTTTTATGAATATTACAGGAACATCACGAACCATCGTGAGTCTAGTATTATGCGTAATTAGTACCTCTACTTTTATATTCAATCTGACGTACATAAATGGTTAAAGTTCAAATGAGTTTTGACATTATTTTAAAGCAGAACTTCCGTTCGAGATTGATGATTACAAACAGGAATGAATCATTCGTTTTCCAATTAGTTTTTCAGCAGTATATTTTTGGTTAGTGTATGGCAATAATTCTTTACTGGAATAAAATTATATAAATATTTGGTTAGGTTTTAATTTCTTTCAAACTACTTTACTTTATGAAATTTTGGTTTCTACTGAGAAAAAGAAATAAAATATCTAAAACTTGAAGATGTTTGGAGACGAGAAAAACTTAAAAAAATTGAAAAACTTCTCTGAAGATGAAGTATATATTCCATGTCGAGGTAACAACTTCTTTCAGTAGGTGTACATCTCAGAATTTTCAGTATTTCAGTACACCCATTATCAACACAAGTATCTCTTCAGTACTTGATTCAGAACATCAGTCTCACTCTTTCAGTACTTTATCAGTACATGATATTTAATTATGGTGTACAAAATTCTGCCTAGTTGTTAGTAAATATAAAATCGTCTATCATTAAAAAAAATACAAAGTTTATATACTACCACACACTACTTTTAGTACTCTACTACACACAATTTATCAACTGCTGCCCTTTAGTGTAATGTAACATCTCTTACATAACCCAGTTTGAAATTCGTTCATGATTAGATCCAGTGCGAAAACTCAAACTCAAACCAAAGTTTAACTGAAGATTATCGTTAACTGGAACCTATAAAACTTCACTTCCCGCATAACCACCAATTAAACTCCAAACTGAAGTTTAACTGAAATATATAATACCGGCTCTTATGCAACTATCATCAAAGTGCCAGTCCGTTTTGTCTTTGGCTGAGGAGCAGTAATGACCAGAATCAACTCCAGAACCCTAGTTAACGATGACTGCGTTAAGCTCGTAACGGTTATCAGCTAGATTTGGGTGTTCTTCTAGCTTGATACGTTGAAATAGCATAAAACATCTTTGAGGTGCAGAGTCATAACTGAAGAGCTTCAGAATTATGATGAAGGTGCTTCAACTATACTCGGTACTCTATGCTTGTTGGTTGTTTGCTTATTTGACAGTACAGTTGACTATCTAATTCCAACAGGTCACTGCTATAGATTTCTGTACTGAAGAAGTGATAAGTTGTGATTATCCATTATCAGAAAACGACTTTTTTCCTAAAATAAAAAATACGATAGTTTTCCAAATCATTTACTTGTGGACACACTGTAAATACCAAAATAAGTTATGTGCATAATGAGTTAATTCAAATCTATTACTTTCCTAGCCGCGGACATCAATTCTCATGCCACAGAGCAATTTGAAATTTCCAATTAGATTCAGTTGTAAACCACCTCATTTCAATAATTATACCACCGACAAACTTCACCAGCTGATATGTTTGTCTCCCGCTGCCATAAAAGAAGAAGACGATCATTCCGACACGGCGGCATATCTTTCAGTACTTTCAGCATCTGAAAAATGAGATTACCACTTGTGTTGAACACTTAATTCGATTAGGATTCCCCTAACGCAACAAACTTGTGTTTCATCTGTGAGCTATCTCGACCTCAAAATCCTATTCTCTTACGTCACAGAAAACGTATGAATGTGTCTATGTATATTTTTAGCCAATACATTTGAACTCCAGATCGTTAACCCGTTGTTTTCAACTTCAAATAACGTAAAAAAAGGCCGGACGTATTCGTTATGGATTTCCTTTTAAAATTCCGATATGTTTCATTTAGTACTTTTTAATCTTTTCGAACGAATGCGTTTCTGGTGGTTGAAACATCCACTCCAAAAACATGGTAATGGATACCACTACAGGAAGAGATAAATGATTCGTGGAAAGAAGTATTAATATAACTTCTTTCCTGATGATTATAGCAGTTTCTCCGTGGATCAAAACAACATACAAGACATAGGAATGTCTCATATATATCGAAAAAATTACTGAATTTTCATCAACCATACTTTCTATATGGAGAAACTTTGCTCATTAAACCTCCACAACAACGTACGAACGTAAAAGTTTTTTATGTTCTGGCCGAGGAGAAGTCGGTAGAATTTGGTGTTCTTATTGAATTGCTAGGAATCGCACGTTGAAAGGTAAGACCATCGTTAATTCTTGGCTCGCACAAGTTTCGACTTCTGAAGGCTGCCGTTCGTAGAGCGATGACAGCTGGTTAAAGTTTCAACAACAAAAATAATTTCTAATAATTTTTAACAATTTCTCCAGGATGTATGTCTCAGGAAACACCTTCGGAGGCAGCAAGTTCCAGAGCATGCCGTTCGTTGAAAGAACGAGCACTGGGGTGGATGTGAGGACACATCTCGACGGTTCGGTCTCGATTGGACCGCTAAACGTTGGATCTCCCCTAAAAAGAAGTACCGGTTTAGTTAAACTTGAGTCGATTATTTAATGATGATTTTCACTTTTTCATCATTGTTTTGTCCTCTATGAAAACATATCCTGGGACCTATAATTTGAATTAATTTTATCAAAAATTAGGAGAATACTCAAATATTTTATTACTCATAATAAGTGTGTTTCACTTCTCATGAAAACAACCTGTTACTTCCTTGAAGTTTCACATACTCTTATGAAATTTGCAGAGTTGAGAAATATGTAAGTACTTCAAAACTGAACAAAATGAACCAGAGGGGGTCATTTCAAGTGGAATATACGACAGCAGCGGTGGAGCGATGGAAACACCGAGATTTCCGAAAAATTGTGATTGAAGGCAAAATGGGTCGAATGGAAGACCAAAACCATTTTACTTAAAATTGAAAATACCTTTATATTTCAATCAGACAAAATTTTCGACAATCGAGTCATTTTGTTCCTGAAAATAAAATTAATTCTGACAAATGCATATTTGCCTCACTTTTTATGGAAGCATCTCTGCCACTTCCATGATTTTGAAGTGCATTATTCTTTTTGGAGTGGAGTTTCAAATTTCACAATTCTATTGCGAGAATTATGGAGTTACGGGAGTATTTCCACGCTATTTTCGGATCGTTCCTATTTCATTTTTACGAGTTTTAGCAAATTTTTCGAGAAGGGGTGTGTCCGAGCTCTCCTAATGACATAATTTTTTTGCCGTGATTCTAAACTTCCGAATCCATCAGAAATTTTTCAAAATTCCTGTTCGTTCTCAATTTGACTCTCAATCAAATATTTTGATGGTCATATGGTCATATTTTTCACTATTTCTAGGGATTATCCAACAATGATGAACAATTCTAAGAAGACCTTCAAAATAATTTTTTTTGGAATGCTCAAGTCCTTAAAAAAATGTTTAAATTTCAAAACTCGTAAAAAACGTACCTGAGATACATGAAAATAAATGTGATTGGTACGAGTGCTCAACTACAACTGATTCTAACAAAAATAATTATGTTAACATCTCGTTGGTGAGGTGATACTGCTGCGGCAGCATAATCACCACATTTCTTGGGAAAGACGACGAACTCGGTGATATATTTCCTCACCTCCAAAGTTCAAATCCATAGGTTTAGCGAGGGATTTGAACATCTGAAAGATTTAGTGGTGGTTGCTCGTTTTCTTTCTTCTTGTTGTTGCACCCTCTTGATCTGGTTCCCTTATATCTGATAACCCCAATCAATATAATTCCCAATCCATACAAAAGCATTGTCCATATGCTAGGGGTATGTGGCATTATGCTGAAGGACAAATTCGATTGATTGTCAGCTATCATCCTCTTAATATTGTGTAGATCATCCAATTATATGTCTTCTTAAGAAATCTTGGTATTGATTTTTGGAAGTAATTTTCTTTTCCTGGATGGGTGAAATGTTCCTGGTTGCCGATTTTGCAGAACGATGAATGATGATGAATTTTTGAGGCAGGTATCAAAGCACTGCATTTATGTGCTGATTTCTGAAAAACTGTAGAGAGTATAAAAGGTTCATTCTTTACAAGATCTGGGAAGAATTTAAAAGCTATTTCTGAGTCAATGAACGATTTTGTTGAACCAGAATCTATTAAAATTTTTACATTGAATATAAGATAGCTCACTCGAATCAGTGGTATTGAAAGAAATTATTTGGGGTTCTACGTATTGTGGTCGACATGAGGCATTTCTAAAAAATTATCATCGTTCACATCAACATCTTGTATTTCTTCGAATCTCTCAAAATTGTGATCACTGTTTTCGAAATAGTACTGATCGATAATTACTTGATTAGGTATTTGACCCATTTGATAATGATTGACATTGTCTTGACCAATTTCAGTATGGAATAGTTTACCGAAATAAAATTTCTTTGGGGTTTCACAAAATTATTAGTGATTATTCTCTAAACACTCATAGGCGTGGGCCTAAATTGCTGATTTTGATACTGATATGAGGATGATGGTCTAGCAAAATTTGCAGCACTTCTAGTTTTGACGCTTATTAGGTGTTGGTTTAGGAAAGGTCTTGTTAGAGTTAGGTTTGAACACATTTTTGTTTTAAGGCTTTTTGAAAACTTGGGCGTTCGTAAAAAACCGTTGTGGTTGATTGATCGGTCTTGTTTTTATGTTGTGAAGTAAATCTGTTTTGTCTAAATTGGCTGCTTTGTGTTTGAGTATTAAAAGGTGAATACTCTACATTACTAGGTCTTTGTTGTGCTATCTGATACCTCTGAATTTGTGGTGATTGAGCTTTTGGGTAGCTTGTATTAGGGAAACTCTGAAAATATTGTATATTGTCTTCTCTAGTGACAAGTTGTAAAGCTTCACTCAAACTGCATGGTTTCATGCAACGTACCTATAGTTGTACCTAGTGGCTATTTTAGCGCTGCTAAAAATATTTTTAATACCAGATTTTTGTGAAGGTTTTCTTATAAAGTTTCCGCCTCTGCCATACTTTCATGTACATCGGTGTAACTGCATAAATTATTGAGGATATTCAGACATTTATCGAAAAATTGTTGGGGCTTGTCTCAGCATCACTAAATCTCTGTTGAGACAGACTTCGTCCCTTAAATCTGCAATATTTCGAATAAATGTGGACTTCAGTTCGTCCCATGAAGCGATATTTCGAATATTTAATACTAATTTAGCATTGCCTTTCAATTTAGAGATATTCTACTTTATCAAAAAAATGGGCGATTAAAGATTCACTTGTTGAAATATACCTATTCAATTCGTTGGGATTTCCATCGAATTCGGGGACACACTGTAGGTACTCTGGTTTGAAGGTTGGGGTTGTCATGATGGGTGTAGAATTCGGATTGGAAAAAAGTAATTGGGAAAGAGAGAGAGAGAAGATGACCCACATATCTGCTATTTTTGCCTTCACAGTTCTCTCCGTGAATTTGAGCAATTTTTTTCCGAAATTCTGATGTCTCGCTGATGATGTGTTGGAAATGGTATCTGGGATAGATCCGGTTTCTTGATTTTTGAAGAGCCGCTAATACAATACCTCCACACAACGAATCACGATGCAGAAAGAGAGGTTAGATACAAGTGAAGTTTTAGAATTATGAGGAAGAGAAGTCAATATGGATAATGAATTATGAGTTCAGTGAAATAGGAACATCATTTTAGCACTGTATTCTAGTTTTATAATTCAGTTTTTGGAATCAATTCTTGATTATTGAGCTGTAAATCTGTGTATCTTCCCTAGCTTGCTCAAGTCTCTTGAATACTTCTAAAGGTTCGTAAGGGTGCAGCCGGTTGATGGAATTAACAAATTCAACAATAACAATAACATTAAAAAATAAATAAGTCATTATTGAACCAGTATTTTTGTAGCCACGAATATCGCAATCATAGCAATATGAAATACGGAAAATATGAAAAAAAGAGGAAGTTTCTAGTCTTGGAGTTAGCTATTTGAATGTACAAATGAGTTTTAATAGTCTCTAAATATGTATGTTCCTTTATGTAGTTCATTAGTCTCAAGACTTCAAACTCCGTCAATAAGAATGCAGTTATTCCAACACTTAAACATATTTCGTTTGACGACACTTCATTAAACATTCATTAAGCTATAACTGAAAACACTGAATTTTCTCTAGAAATGAAACACCAACAATGTAAGACAATGCTTTCTAGTACAGTCTCTGAAGTAAAATGTATATTTAAATATCAACCCAGTAAATCGGCATGAAAATTTTCCTTCACATTCTGTTAGTAGAGAACATATACATCATAAAACGTGAATACGTTTTGGGGGACATGCCTTTGCCCTTGAAAACCATCCCTTGGTTTTCGTCTTCAACACAAGGTCTTCCTTTGGTGCGTTTCCCTTGTTTATTAAAAAAAAAATCTTTTTGTACAATTTTATATTTCATATAAATTATCTACTTACAATATTTCTATACTTTTTATACTTCTTACGTTAAAAACTGAATAAACATTATCATTATTATTATTTTATGATTTAATTGATGCAATGATTGGTTTTTTAGGGGCAAAGCCATGTTCCCTGAAACGGATTATTGTGGTTCTATATTGTATGGGACCTCTACTAACAGTTTATTAAGGAACATTTTCATGCCGGTTAATTTTGTAAGCTAGACCGACTGTGCTATTCAGATCTTTAAGAAATTTAAATGAATTCAGCACCAGTTTCGTATTCTGAACTCCCGAGAAAACAATTCCAATTTATATCAACAGATACTTCCAGTGCAGAACGAAAATACAAGGAGTCGTTCAACCGTTGCATTCAAATTTATTTCCTCTCGAACGTGAATTATTGTAGTTCCTTCAGAATTGTTTAGGTGTTGACGAGCGCATCCAAGAATAGCATTCGGTTTACTGTAAATGCGTTTAAATCGAGTAAAGGAAAGCTGGCGACAATTTATAGGATTCAAGTGAGGCGCTATGTGCTTTGAAGACTTTGTGACTGCTTTGATTGAATTTCTACGTACGAGTCGAAAATGTTCTTTTTTGGGACATACTTTTCAAACTTTCCCACTTTATCCCACTATAAATTGCTATAGCCAAAATCACCCATTCCCCCTACATTTATACTTAACGTAATGAAATTTGAAATGTGAGAATGAACGAATGCTAGATTCTTTTTTTATGTCTGTTCAAATAATCAATAATAACTCTTTTTATGTGACATTTTCATTGAATAAAAGGATGAGGTAAGTATACACAATAAGCCACGCCCCGTACGTTTGTAATTAATTATAGAGCACTGTCAGTGACGTAATATGACAGTTGCGGGACAATGTCATAGGGGGACAAACAAACCAAACTGAACAAAAACAAACCCATTGAACCCATTTTTCATAAGGCTACGTGAATCTTTCTAGTCAATTTTCTGAGAAAAGTGATTTCCTAGGACAAAGTTTTTAACATCATTGTGATAATTAATTACCTCGGTCATGTTAGTTCCCGGCCGGCCAGCTCCAAGCTCGATTATTCCACCACGGTCGCAAAGGAGCTTGTTTTTTTTTATCTAGTTAAAGTTGATTGTGTTTATTCTGTAGCCACCAAATGAGAATTACGATTACGATTACGAAACGGATTTTCGATTATTTGCAAGCAGAAGAAGTGGCCGGCCTTGACCGGCAAGGGATCAGGGATGTTAATCAGATAACTATTAATACAAACATTATTTTTTGCACAAATCCAGTCAACGAAAAAGTACCAGCTCCAATCATGGGAAATGTCAAACCCGGCGATTTTATCTTTAAGATTTTTGATTATTTGCAAGCAGAAGAAGTGGCCGGCTTCGACTGGCAATGGATCAGGGATGTAAATCATATAAATATTAATACAAAAATTATTGTTTAAAAATTATTTACAAATATTAATAGTTATCTGATTCACATCCCTGATCCATTGCTGGTCGAGGCCGGCCACTTCTTCTGCGTGAAAATAATCAAGAATCTTATTAATTCAATGGAGCTGTTCCTTTTTCGTTGACTAGAGTCGTGCAAAAAGTTATTTTTTCATTAACTGATCTAATTGACATCCCTTAACCATTGCCGTTCGATGTCACTTCTTAAGGTTGAAAATAATCAAATGTTATGATAAAAATATTGAGAGATATTGAGAGATTTGACACTACTACTTCATATTATGCTTGGAGCTCGCACTTTTTCTTTTATTGAAGTCGCTCAAAAAGTCATTTTTGCATTAATAATTATCGTATTCATTTCCCAAAAAAATTGCCGGTCAAGGCCGGCCACTTCTTCAGCTTGAGTTTGATAGAATGTTGTGGTAAAAATATAGCGAGATATGTCATGAACTGCTACCTCATATGCATGGAGCTGGCACCTTTTCTTTGATTGAGGTGGTTCAAGAAGTAATTTTTGCATTAAAAATCATATTATAATATTATCCCAGAGTCATTGCCGTTCGAGTCCGGCCACTTTTTCATGTTGAAAATAATCGAGTGTTATGGTTAAAATATTGCGAGATTCGAACTTGTTAAAATACTCCATTTCGTAATCGTAATTCTCGTTTGGTGGCTGCCGAATAAACACAACCAACTTTAACTAGTTAAAAAAAAACAGGCTCCCTTGTGACCGTGGTGGAATAATCGAGGTTGGAGCTGGCCGGCCGGGAGCTAACATGACCGAGGTTAATTAATTCATCACATAGCAAATGCTTTGTTTGTCCCCCCATGACCGCCATGTTGTGACGTCAGCTGACAGTGCTCTATTACAATGTGACGTTATTAATAATTACGTCACCAGCTATTACTGGGAATGGTATATTATTCAATTTGCATGCAGTGATGGGTATTGATGATGAGAATGAAGTAAATCATTATTTGTTAGTTCTTACAGGAAGAATTGCAAAGTGTGGTCTTGTAGAAAAACTGTGCCAGGTGTTAGGTAGAGGTGATTTGACAGTTCGATGCTTGCCGACAATAGTATATTGTGTATCTAGAAGTAAAAGCATCACATTCCCGGACAACAATGTAAATTGAAGGCCAACAAGCATTGAAGTCTGGGAATGTTCTTTCACTACGAGGTTCACATACTTTTTTTTCTGAAATCGCAATCAACCTTATCACAAGAGTAATTGAGGAACTTCGTAGATCAGTATAGCAAAGCTTAAGAAATTTTTATAAATGCATAACAATTTTTGATTTTTGTCATCATTGTTGAGACGCCGCAGCCGTTTTCAATGTTCTGACGCCGGCAAAAATTTTCCCGGACCGTTTTCGATACGGGGAAGTTTGTTGCTCGGCAACGGACTAAAACACTAGATCAGCGTATTTTGTGGTCTGAAGTTGCTGCAAGAAACTACACATTCTTGAGCGATTTCAAAAAAATTCTTATAGTATAGGACTCTTTTTTTAACATAAAAAATCACAAATTGAACATGAGTTACGAACCTCATAAAATTTCTTTTTTTCTTGGATGGGAAAGAGTTTGACATTTTATATCTGTTGACAGCTGATAAAATATAACTTTTTATACAGATAGGTAATAGATATTTACGATATAAGTGTCGTTGAGATTCATATTACGAGAGCTCGATTATCGTAATATGAATTTACGACACAAATATTGTACAATATTTTACCTATTACCAATATTGTTAATTATTTACTTAAAATCAGTCAATATTCCTTAAATCAATGATATTAGAATCATGCAACAAGCAAGCGTTGCGCCCATTGTTGATTTATTTTGCGAACTGTCAACTTTGACACGTTCATTCCAATTTGGTAAAATTTCATCGACATTAGTTCAGACCATTAGAGAATAGATTCAGGTATAGAATCCGCTACAAATTAAAAAATTCAAACCTTATTACTTGATAAATCCCAGGATAGATACTCAAATTTATAATAAATTAGTTCTTTTTATCCTTTTCCATTAAATAGACTGACATTTAAAAAGAGAAACAAATGCATTTTACTCTACCGCAGTAGTGTGATGAAGTATCTCATTACGAAACTCATATCAGTATCGTAATGACTGACATTACATATTGATAGTAGGTAAAATTGTATATTTGATTATATCGTTGTTTTTCACATGACAGAAAGAAAATTAAAAGAAAATAACAAGGGAAAAATATCCCTTCGCTTCGAGTCGGGAAACAACACAACCTCGAGCTAAAATCTAATCCTTTTTTCCCTTGTATGATAAATCATTATTTATAGTTATATGTGATATTTTACATAACCACGTGCACTTCCACGAACAACTCTCAGAAATCTGTCAGACGTGGGCAGATCTGGAATGAGTGATATATTATGTTGGATTAATATTATTCGAATAAAAAGATTATCACAAGAATGTGATATTGAATATCGATCTGGTGTGTGAAAAAAAGGGAAACTCTTTTTTTCATGTAATGAATTTATGCTAACAATAATAATGTAAACTTTTTTTTACTGGCATATTTGTGGAGGCGTATCGTGTTTTCTGATCACAAACTACGAAATTATAATAAGCACTTCAGTACTGATACTTTCGAATTATGACTGTTGTGTCGTCCTTTTATTGTTTTCCAGAGAACATGCCATTAATATCCATAATAAAGTGTTCTGATGTCAACTTTACCGTACCCTATAATCGAGATTTATAAACGATGCTTTTCAAAGTGGGCTGATAAATAACTGTGGAAGAACAAAATGAATGAAATACTATACCAATATTATTTATTTCGACGACATGTTGGGTTGCAAAGGATCATTTGTCTTCGAGAACATTTCTATGAAATAGAAAAATGGGATCAGATCAGATCAAAGTAGATTTTGATATCCATAGATACACTAAAAATATACCGTACTTGTAGAATCGGTAGAGACACAAAAAATCTATCTTTGCTAAGTTCAACAACCAGACATTTGGCGCAAAGATGGTCGAACATCGGGGACGTGCCACAAACAATTAAGTTTCAGAGAATCATAAATAATAGGGACAGTTTTAAATTGTTTGGGAATGCAGTTGATAGAAAAGGTCAAATGCTGGCGATTGTATACCGCCCGGTTTCAGGCCAGAGCTTTTCTTAGAATTAACCCAATTCGAGCTTCTAATTAGTCAATTTCATCAAAATAATACTTATATGGAAATAGGTCGTTCGTTGTAGAATGTATATAAATTTTGATATTTTGAACAAAGACAACTCAATCAAGTGCATCGTGGACAAGCGAAATAACGTTTTGGGAGTTTTGTGATCGTTCTTCCAATGAAGATTAATCCACATTCAGCGCGAGTCCTAATTGTACGGGGCGATCAACCAAATGATGTCACTTAATAGGAAAAGTTATAGGTAGTTAATTAGAAATGTAAAACATAAAAATAGAGTTTAGAATACCAAGATCGGTCAAGTAACGACCTCTATTTTTATTTTAGTTGAAATCCTGAAGCTGAAGCTGTCGGGAGTTATTCTGATTATTAATGTTCATATGGTCTTATTTAATTGTCAAAATACAAAGTACTCTTGATAGAATTATGGAGAAAATAATAGTCGGCTATTTTTCATGATCTTGTGATATTACCTTCGATAATTCGCTTGTTCGACAGAGAGATAACATCAAATCTATTCAAATAAATACTATTATCCAGTCTTCTAGCTGGATAATTATTGTCTTTACAAAATACTAAAAATTTAAAAATTTTAGGAATCTTCTCTGAACAGATTCGATATCTTTAGAATGACATTCGTAAATAGGGTTCCAAATCATTGACCCGTTTCAATGTTTTTGAAACTATGAGAATTTCTCATAACGAAACCAAGAACTTTGAGGGCATTTGTTACCGCTTGGTTGATATGTTGATTAAATGAAAATTTCTGATCAAATATAAACCCCTAGGTCTCTAATCTCAGTACGTCGGTCGTTCCAATACATTTTGATCGATAGAATAACTGAAATTTACGGGGATTTTGCATCTAGAATATGCCGTTACAAAACACTTATCAACATTAAGTCCCAATATGTTTTTATCACACCACAGAATAATTTGTTCCAAATCAGACCGCAATACTAAGCAGTCATGAGGGGAAGTTATCACCGAATTGATTTTTAGGTCATCTGCAAAAACAAGCTTTTGACAAGCTAATGAGGTAATCAGATCATTAATATAATAAAGAAACAGAAGTGGTCCAAGATTGGACCCTTGTGGTATGTCTGGCGTGAAAACAAGGAAACGATAATTGAAGTTCAACGAATTGTCTGCGATTACTCAAATGCGATTTGAGTAGTAGAATTAGATTTAATGAGACTGAGTGATCAATTTGGTCGAATTTTCTTTGAAAATCGTTCTAATTAACATCGACCTGCTAACGTTTATCAAGGGAATTGGTGACAAAGTGGGAAAAACAAGCAAAGTTAAGTTAAGTACTATTTTGAAGAGCTTTATTTTTCTTTTTTTTTTTCATCATCCAATACATATTTTACATGCACAGTTGTGTGCATAAAAAATTCGTACAACATTTGTATGGTGTCTAGCTGAGGCAAAGCACTAATTGCACTAGAAAATGCTGAAGGCGCGTTACTGACAAAAATCAAGATTAACACGCCTGACTCACAATAGCCTATAACTGCTGTACGACTTTTTTATGCACACAACTGTACGTTCAATGGAAAAATTAAATTCATCCCTGAAAATATGTTCCATGGAAGTAATGAAATTATAAGTCCGTTGATGTTACGGCCAAGTGTCCAAAACTTTCTAACAAAAGTCCTGATTTGTATATGTTTTGCTAATGTCGCTCTCTGTTTATAATCTAAAACAAACTTTTGACTCCAAATACTTTTATAAGTATTAAATTACTTAAACAGTCAAGAGCACGGCGAAAGCCATCGAAACACTTTTTCAAATAGGCCAATCATTTTAACATTTAAAATCAAAAATGGGGAAAAAATTACAGAAGAAATGAAACTTTCACAAAAGTTTTATTTTAGTGCTCAATAAAACTATACAAATTTGCCACCCCGGACAAGACAGGTTACATTGTTGAATATTTAGCATACATAAGCAACTCTGTTATTTTATAGAAAAAAATGCAAAAGAGTGGCAAAATGGTGAAAACAAATAAAATAATCATCCTTTATCGATACCCAATTTTGTGACTAATTCCAAGTAAGGCATCAAAGTGAATCAATCATTTATTCACACTTGTGTTGAAAACTTGGCTGAAAAAATTTAAAATAGTAGCGAACATAGGAAAACGTTTTTCTTTATGTCAAAAGTCTTGCCGAATGAATAATTTATTGACTCATATGCCAAACTTTGAAATGGTGTTACAAATTTGTAAAGTTTTATTGTACACCGAAATAAAACTTTTGTGAAAGTGTCTTTTTTTGCAATTTATTCCCCATTTTTGTTGAAACGATTGGCCTAAAATTCAAAATCGACCTTTTCCCTTCAACGTCCATAGGTGGGGATTTTATCGAATTATGGCCTGATAAGGACCGTCTCAAGTCGGACGTGGCGTGGCAAAGAAGTCCCATAAATTTCGTTTCACATGCCGATACATTTTAATTAAATAGAGCGACCGATCGATAAGGAAGGAATCTTATTTTAGAAGCAGATTTATGAGTAATTACTTCATAAAATGAGATGATATAGGTCATGTGGTAGTACAATGATGATATATGTGTGCCACATTCATTTGCATCGAGCTGAAAAATGCACTTCAATATAGTTATGGAACAGGAAAAATTCTGTCATATTCGTCGACTCTATTTTATGTTTTCCCTCGATAGAGATCGTAGAAGTGTTTATGATAAAAATGTTTTTCCAGGCCGTCAATTTAACTGGTCTCTTTTTTCTTGGTCGTTCGCACAGTGAAGTCATCCATTTGGATGTTCAATATTAGATTGAGAAAACCGTGTCAGGTCCATTGCCAAAAGTGTTCCTCAGAAACTTGGTTTCCCGTTTGTGTCAAGAGCAACTCGAGATTCCGTCCATTGCTTCTAATTTATACGAAATCTTCGATCAGTCTAGAATACTGCTACCATTTACGGAGCACAGCTTCAAAACATAACCTAAATCATCCAGATTTTTGCCAGAAAATAGCAATTCCCCTGATTTATGATGTCTCTGGTTCTGTCTCTCATTTTATAGATGTATTTTTAATGCTAATGCCAATCAGAATTATTAACAGTCGTTCCACCGTAATCAACAGTTTAATCGAGACTGACCCGTCATCACACATATTTTCTCATTGTCTAAGGTATTTACAGAAACCTATTGCTTCCAGAAATTGAAAAAAATGGCTTATTCCTACCTCCATTTGCTTCTTATCAAGATGTCCGGCGTACATTACAGGATTTTCCCTTTTATGAGGAATAGAAAAAAATTAGGGTGTGTGGAATGCCTTATATTTCAGGTTTTCGTTTTAGTTCTGGCACGAATGGTAAATTCGAATAAATAGAATTGATTGTATTATTTTTTCTTCGAAAACCTTAACTTCATTTTGTAGAAGTTAATATTGGTGCCGAGAGGATAATCTAATAAAAATAATGTCATTAGTTTTGTTGTCGATGCTTTACTGGAAATCGAGTTCTCTAACCATCGCGGCACCGTGGCCCATAACCCAACATATAATAATTATAAATTACATGATTAGCAGATTTATTTTTAATGTTCTTTGTAGACATAAATTATGAACGAGAACAAGCGAAACATCTTCACGTGTGGCAGGAATTTGCAATTCTTAAGAAGAGCTTATTTCTGAAACAGAAAATATTTGGGAGAGTACAGACAGCGAAACCGCGCAGTACTGAGGTGGAGAAAAAGAGGATACCAACAGGAGCCATAGTCAAAAACGCAAAAAAAATTGTCTTTCTTACCTTCAATCTTGGTGTACCACTTGCTCAGATATGACCAAAAACCATTAAAAGTATTTAATGGAGACTTAAAGAGTTTTGGGTTGAATTGATAATAATAATAATAATAAATTTTATTGGCAGGAAAAATTACAAAATTACATTCATAACACCGTCAAATGACAGGATTCAAGTTCTGACCATACCACAAGTGATAAAGTCAGACCTTGCTCTTCCATCCAACCAACCAAGCAAAAAAATTAGAAAACACTTGCGGAAAATTATAGTTTCACTGAGAATTAACTGGAAACATATATGCAAACTTGTAAAATATCAAAAATTACATGACGGAGTTGTCAGATTTTTAATACATCAGAATACGAAATGGTCAGGATAATCTGTTACAAGTTATTATTTGTTGGCAGTTGAACTTGTTTATTATCGAAGTGTTTTCTTGTCATATATTGTATGTCTTCCAAACAAGTAATGACAAAAGAATAATAATAATATCCATTCTTATCTTAATTTAAATAACTTACCATTTTCCAATGGGATTCTAAACTGAAAAAAAAAGAAAATATTAATAGAACTAATCTTGATTTGAAAAAAATAGGTTGATGCCGATTTTAGATGTGGTCGATCGAAAGGGGGGAATGTCAATTACGGTGAAAATTCAAAAATAATCCAGAATATTTTAGTGGATCATGCAGAAACTGTCCAATGTTTCAATTGCATAATACTAACAACAAAAATACCAATTCATCACATTACAAATCTCAAAATAATATAGATACAGTATCGGAAAGTTTTCATCGGGGTATGCTGGTTTCATAGGAGCGTAAAGAATAGCTTGCTATTATGTTGAGAGAGCATTAAAATTTCTCCTCGACTCGCTCGAGCAAGGGATATCGACGTGGCTGTTAATTCGTCGGACGAGGTAGTAGGTGAGTCATACAGTAGTGCGTCTCTCTTATTTATGTGGTATTATCATAGCATTGCGTTCCTTGTTGCTCGCATAGATTTGTCTATACCCCGATGAAAACTTTCCGATACTGTATATGGAATAATTTTTGAGACTTATTATAAACACATACTATTTTTATTATCTATTTAGAGGTACTTGCATCATAATCCTTGTCGAATTTACAGGAATGCGTGCGAAACCATCAAGATGAAAACACACCTTGCTAGAAAGGTTGCTGCAAGGTAGCAATGCCAATGCAGTTGCATTATATAAAATGTCGAATAACCATATACTGATTATTGTTAAATTTTCTATTTTTAATATATCTTTACTGGCCTAAAACAATTCTGGAAATGAATTGACTTCCTTATATCTGAATAAATCTATTCTGGTAATTATTGAGCATCTGATGTTGGCTATTACGATATATTAGATCAGGTACAGGTGTGTGCATAAAAAAAGTCGTACAGCAGAAAAAGTCGTACATCAGTTATAGGCTATTGTGAGTCAGGCTTGTCAATATTAATTAAACTTCTTATCGACTTTGACAAGTAGTGTTAAAATTCAAACTATTTTTGTCAGTAATGCGCCTTTAAAATTTTTCTAGTGCAATTAGTGCTATGCCTCAGCTAGACACCATACAAATCTTGTACGACTTTTTTATGCACACAACTGTACATAAGCATTAAATGCTAATGTTGATTAAATTATGCTATTGCACAGTTATTCTCCAGGAACAGGTTGCAAAGTTTGTTTTTAAACCATTTCCGACATTGTATTGAAGTTTGAAAACTTTTGGAATTATTATGAATTGATTGTATATTTCTACTGGCCTAAAAATATAGATTAAGGATTTTTGACGGATAGTATCAATTAAATGAAATAGTTAAATCGACAATGACGAAGTACCCTTCAATCCAAATATTTCTACCATGTGGAAAATACGGCCAAACATGTGGCAGAAAACAATTACTTCCCTGGCTAATACCACGACGGCAATGTCCTTCCCCAAATGCAAATAATTATTGCAATTGAACAGTAGATTATCCTTCATTTGGCTAGGGTGTTTTCCCCGCGAGTGGCGCTGCGTCTGACATGACTGTAAGTCGCTGCTTCATTTGTGAGGAAATATAAGTTATACAGTGGATTATAATTCATTGGGATGGAACAGGACAGATTTAATGTTGTCCTACGTACCCTGTTACTAACGAGAGGCAAGAACCTCGAAAGGCGTCTGCAGGAGGTCTTTCCCAGCCAAATGAATGTCAACTGTTTAATTATAATAAGCATTCGTAATTGGGTCGTCTTGAAAGAACGTTACACAAATATATGTCAGAGTTCAATGTCCGTAGTGGTATTAGCCAGGAAAGTAGTTTTTTCTTTCAGATCAATGCCTCATATACATGGAGGAAATATTTGGAGAAAGGGGTACTTCGACATTGTCGAATTTACTATTTCAAGTCATTATATAGGTATAATGAAAGATAAATATGATGTCCATATCTCAGAGCAGTTGCAACGTTAAGGTGCGTATTCACTATTTGTTCCGCATGAGCACCGAATGAGCACAGGTTCTGCTCGGGTCAAGCTCAGTCTGAATCGTGCTGCCAAATGTAAATACGCATTCTGTTAGTGCTCAGTTCAGCGTCCACACTATCCGAGCATTTGCTCATTCAGTGGTCATTCGGAGCTCTTGCTGAACGAATTCTCCATAGTGGAGTAAAATCCACCCAAAAAGTTGTTCCGTTCTCGAAAATTGTTTTCGAGGTATAACCAGTTCCGTCCTTCACAATACAGTGAGGTATATATTTTTCTATTAGAATACCTTTGGACGACATTTTTGAGTGAGGATGAACTTTTTTATTTAGAAAAGACTGAAAAAAAAAGGTTTTTCTAAAACACGTTTCTTGATGAATATCACCCCATAACTCTGAAACTACAGGAGGTATGGAAATAATTTTTTTTTACAAAAGAAACAGAATTCTGTTCTGTTTCTCACGCAAGTATGATAACATGATAAATAAATAAAGTTTTTCGTAAATTTTTTCGAAACGCAAGATATCACGTTTCATGTAATCGACAACCTTTTTTATTTCAGCTTTTTGTGAATATATGCATCGAATGAAATGTTGACAAATAGCCATAAAAGTTTTTGAACTAACAAAAATTTGTATATGTAATATAGTTTTTGAGATATGATTTTTCAAAGATGTAGGTACGCACGGCAATGAATATTATGCCTGTCGCGACATAACAGGATTGTGCCAGTGCGACTACAAAGTGCAGTTGTAGTTTTAGTTGGGCAGTTTGCAACAATTCGTTTAACATGCAGTGTGTCATTTGTGAAAAAAGCGTTTCCTTTAATGAAAAAAATTTCACGAAAAATCCACGGATACAAGGCTTGCTTTCGTTATTATCAACAGCAGAAAAACGGAAGGATATTTGTGGATCACGCATTCTTATGCAAAGAGAGCAAATTTTGTCTGCAAAAGAAAAAACTGTGTATCATAATGAATGTAGGAACAAGTTTCACCAGCATTCATAATATTCAAAAATTGTTGAATTTTAATGATTGCGAGAAAAATACCGAAGCGGGACCATCAAAAACTGCACAAATAATAAATGTAAATGCATCAAAGAAGGTTTGAAATGTTCCAGTGAATGTAAATGTAGAGACTGCCAGAATACATTCAGAGATCCTGTTGATGAAGCGGAATCAGAAAATGAATAATATTAATATTTACATTATTTTTCGTTTACTAGATTGGCTCAAATTCTTTTCATTTTGTAAATTATTATGAAATGCAATATTACTTTCATCTGTACTTGTATTATTGATTTTGAAACAATTTCTCAACACTTCATAGTGCGCTAATGGGTCGGATATTGATGGTATTGCGCCGGGCGCGAGCAGTCGCTCGTAGACTCGGAATAACAGACATTTTCAAAAAAGCATACCGTCAAAACTATCATATATGAGTTGAAGTTTTTTATTCTAAAAACTTTTTAGTCACTTTTTCTCAATTTTCTTTGCTGCATGTACATAAATATTTCGAATAGTAAAAAAGTTTTTTGATCAGTGAAAATTTGATTTCACGGTTTCTACTATTCCACATTCTCTATTTATTCAGATATAAACGCGATTTTATTTCATTTTGCTCATGGTATGTTGAGAAACGCTAAATGATCCCCTTTCGACTAACAAAAAAATTAAATCGATATCTTGAGTAGTTCTCGAGATATTGAGTGATATGTTTAAGAAAACACGTTTTTCGAATATTCTATTTTTTTCCTACTTTCGTAATTATCATATGGGTCTGATTTGGTTATACCCCGGAAAAAAAACGATGGATTTTGGCCCTGGTTTTACTCCACTACTAGTGAATACGTACCTTTAAGGGCTCTTTGCACCACGTCGTAACGTATGATTCAGATGTTAACGTTTACACTCCTAATATACCTGTGAGACACTCATACATACCTATTCTTTCGAGTAGATTTTCTAATGCCTGGACTATAAACTATTTGTACTACTTTGATAATGCTGTCTTACTCGAAAAGAAAGCAATTTTGTATCACAAATATTGCCACATTTTCAGTAGTTTTCACAAATATCTGTAAACTTGATTTATCATGAAAATTGTTTTGTTCGACGATATGTTATTTGATAATTTCCCCAAATAACAGCATTTATGCAGCCGCAGGCTATTATCTCAAGAGTAGCGTTACCCAACCAAAACTCGAGTCATGTTGGCATTTTTACTTTATTACTTCCTTGCGAACAGTTCTTCGAACACATGAGAAATGAAGTGTTTACAAATTCGTCTCCTGAAATCCATCATATGCGAACAATGACAACATTAAATAAATACAAAGATTGTGACAGATTTATGAGAGCGAGCTATAAGGTTGGTTCATGCTTAGTATCCGTGTTTTTATTTCTTTCATTTTCAACTAGTCAGAACTTCCATTTTAATTAGTTATACAGAATAACTCTACCTATGAAATTTATCAAATTATTTTTTTGTACAACTGTCAAAAAAACTTGACATTTCTGCATCTCTATTGATGCGTAAATGTTTACTTTTTTCACCATGTTAAAAAGTCTTTTGGTCACCGTGAAAAAATACTTTTTTTACTGCCAAAATAATTCACAAAATAAACAAGAAATATTTGAAGGATATATTTTTAACAGAGTTAATTAATAATTGATTATTCATCTTGAATAAATTTATTGATATTATCCCTTGATGAAACTTTAGATTTCTTTCCTCGATATCCGACGCTTTTTTCTTAATGAGCGGGACCTATTTCGAAAACTTCCTTATATCAATATTTTCCTTAACATTCAATGTACTTTTCAACATTGAGTAAAAAAATTGTACATTTTTTTGTGTAGTTTGCCTATAATAATAATTATTTCAATATCAAAATACTATTTCATTGTTTTACGGAAGAGAACCTAATTGTATTGTTGTCGAAAACAATTAATTTTATTGCAGTCCGTTGCACGTATCGTTCGTTTTGATTTCCGGCAATAAAGACTTTTCTTTTTCAAATACAATCCAGTAATTCCAGTATATTCATTTAGTCCGAGATTTAGTATGTGTATCAGGTTCATGTGCTAATAAATTTGTGTCTGAATTTCTCTCTAAATTTTTCTATTTGTTTCGAACCTTCGTAAACCGGGAGGAGCGGGTAGCTTCTCTTTTGGGTACGAACAGAACAATGACCATATGTTTCACATGTTATAAACACATCGCGTTATTCTTGAGGTCTCTGGACCACAAAGTTTCTCACATGTGAACCATAGATTCAAACGTTCTTCGAGCATTTTTAATGAAGACTGGTATTTTTCTGGCTAAAAAGGCTTTCGGAAATTTAAATTCATTTAACAGAGAAATCGAGAGGTGAGTCAATCAAACAAAGCAAATGATTGAATGAAGAAAAATTTGATGTTACATGCATAGATTGATGAAAATTACGAATAACAAATAACTGAGCCCACAAGGTGGACAGTATATTTATCCGATGTAAGTAGTTCAATGATCGTTATTGTATAAGCCATGAACGTATAGCACGAATAGCACAGGATCCAGGGGTTTTTACCTGACACAAAATCCAATTTTCACACAGAACAGAGTTCAAGAATTTTTTCCGGCGAGTATCAATTAAATGAATTTACTATTTCATTTATTTGATATTCTCCGGCAAAAATGTTCGAACTCTGTTCACTTCCTGGAGGATTGCTTGTTGGTTTCCCCGCGGGTGGCGTTGCGACTGACTTTTACTGTAAGTCGCTGCTTCATTTGTGAGTGAATTATAAATCATTAGGCTGGGGCAGGACGACTCTAATATTGCCCGACCTACCCTGTCACTGACGAGCGGCAACAACCGCGAAACGCGTCTGCAGGTGGTCTTCTCCAGTAAATTGAAGGATCATCTGCTGTATAATAACGAAAGCATTTGCAATTGGGTCTTCTTGGAAGAACGTTATACAAATATCTGTTAGGTGTAATTCAATGTCCGTCGTGGAATTAGCCAGAAAAGTAGTTGTTTTCAGTTAGATGTTTGCCTAATATTTTCCACATGGTGGACATATTTGGAGAGAAGGGTACTTCGACATTGTCGAATTTACTATTTCATTTAAAAATTCTAATAGGAATAATAGGCAAACTATCAGTTTTTGAGGAATACTTTTTCAAAACGCGTTTTTCCTTAAATAGCGTCCTATGAAAGATAATGAGCTATAATTGATATTATCAGATTTCCGGGCGAACAACTCGGGGTGTCATAAGATTTACCCGAACGCTCGTCTGAAATCTCTGTATCTTCCTTGTTTGTGGTAGGAAATTCATAAACTAAACAAAGTTTTAAAGGAAAATCCTTCTACAATTACCATATATAGCTGGCGGGTGTCGGTAGAAATGGTTGTATTTGATATTCGAATGTAAAATAGTGATCTTTGATAAATAAACAATGTATTTTTACCAATTTTTTACATTTTCCTATCGAATTATCTCGACAAGCTGAGTTTGCTCGAAGATTCAGTAGGTAAAATTTGAACAAATAAAATATAATACTCATTCCTAATTTATCTTGGGCCTACCCAAATCAACTTTTTCTGTACCCGTTGTTTTTGAGTTCGCTCATTTTTCATTTTAGAATCGTCGTAAAAATATCAAAGTGGAGATTTCTGCGTACTGGCCATTTTATTGGCAAAACCTTGTACTTTCAGAATAAGGATTTAAAACCCTCAGTTATCATTCATCATCTTCTATTTTGCTCGGAAATTTCCCGAACTAAAAAACAGCGGATAAAGATTTTTTTTATTTATTTAGGCCCAGTATAAATTGGGAATTAATGTTTTATCTGATTTTCACAAATTTGACCTACTGAATCTTTGTGCAATCAGCTTGTCGAACTAATTCGGTAGGAAAACGTAAGAAATTACTAAAATTACATTGTTTATTTATCAAAGATCAGTATTTCACCTTCGAATATAATCAATACAATCACTTCTACCGACACCCCTTTACTACATATGATAATTGCTGACGGATTTTTCTTCAAAATACCATTAAGTTCATGAATTTTCGACCAAAAACTAGGGAGATACAGCTATTTTAGTCGAGCGTCGGGGTAAATCTTATATCTCGAGTTGTTCGCGTGCAAATCTAATGAATTATAGCTCATTATCTCTGAAGGGTAGCAATTTTCGAAAAAAACTTGCGATTACCTCTTTTATAGAGATTTTTACGTCCTACGAGTTTGTTTCCGACCCCTCCAAGTTATTGATTTTCCCACTTTACATAGGTGTTCGCGTTCAAAACAATTTTGTTCTCAAAGTTCTTTTCAAGAACTGACCGGGTACCAAAAATATTTTCTATAATTTTTGTCAGGTTGTAGTAACAGTTTAGTTACAGCACTTGCATTAGTAGTTGTTTTCTGTCAGATGACTATACATAATATTTTACACTTTGTAGATGTGTTCGTATAGTATGGTTCACTTCTGGTTGGAAAAGCTACTAAGCCTGAACATACGGGGTGGATAGATTCCAATTCAAACTAAGTATAAAATATAAACGTATTGTATTTGTTCAAAGCACTGTACCCAAATTCATAATATATATATATATATATATATATATATATATATATATATATTATATATATTATATATATATATATATATTTTGGTTTCAAATATTACACTAATTAATTAAAATTAATATATATATATATATATATATATATATACTTCAATTTATAATATAGGAAATGACGGTTGGGTTTGTTTGATATAAATACAAGTAATGAGAAACGGAATTATTCACAACGCAAGAAATAAAGCCAGTCTATCTGTCTCAATTCATCAAAGTACTCTTCAGCATACATATACACGAAGTTTATGTTATGTACTTACTTAGAAAACTACGAGTGAGACAAGTCTGATCAAAATGAAGCATCAAATCAGGCACAGTTCATACGTTGATGAAAAACTAGTGCCGAGTAATTCAAAACAAAGGCCCATGCTAATATAGTTATGGAGAAAATAAATCAAGGATTGCCTGAATCTAATAGTATATTCTGTAACAAGGTTAGAATGAAAATTACGAATTTTAATTCTAACCGAGTAACAGACTGTGCTTTCTCCACAACCACAATTTTCACATATAATTAAATGGAAAGCCAACGAAAAATTATTTTGACGTTTCAAAACACTAACGGTTGTGAAGAAATGAATATCTGTGTGTCTCAAGTTTTCTTATGGCAATTATTTGAATACATGCCAATTGAATATGTTTTCCCTAATACATTGCGGTGAAAACTAGTTAATTTGTCAACTGTCTTGAAAAAATTAGAAGGGAGTTGTGGAGTTAACTTGGAATATTTTGATAGGTGGAGAACATATTTTATTTTGTAATTTCGAACAAACATTATAAGAATTGATATTCTTGTAGAATTCTCATATCAAAGGAATGATTTGACCACTAGAGTTCAAAGGCTCATGACATTGGCGCTTGGAAGACAGTCCATAAAAAGAACCTGAAGAACCTAAATAACACAATATAAGAAGGAAGTGTAATTTTAAAAATAATGTAGTAATAGAGAGAGTTTCCAAGTAAAAAGTAGGCGAAGATATGATTTCGCGTTCTTACACCAAAATTAAAAGAGTCGTTTTCATAAAACTGGTATTTTCAGAGATTGAAGCTTCTGAGTGATCAATATATTGAAATAAATTGTTCATTACTCATGATAATGATAAGGATAGTTGGTAATAAACATTAAATGTAAGTCAAATTACGATTTACTTATCTTAGGACTGGGTGCAAAAGAACCAGGTAACCAGCAGAATATTTTGACATCGTTGAATTTAGTGGTTTCATTCGTTCTTTCTCTACCTACGTTTTTAGTTTCCAATCAGCGTTGCTCCGAAAACTTTTGAATTTCGAATATCTGTTTCAACCTCATGCCTCCGAAAATATTTTCCATATATGGAAATCAGCAACGAATCATATAATTTTGATATCCATCCAGAAAAAACCCTACATAGTGTATTGAAGCAACCGTGGTCTTCGATTTCATGTGGATGTCAGGTTTATTTATTGTTCTGTTACAACTTACGTTAAATGCAAATCATTCCGATTATACCATCAGAATGGTATCCATGGTCCATTATCTGCTCTCATCGTTTTTATTTCAATGTCTATGCTTCAGTAATTTTACTACAATTTTTGAATTATTCACAGATGAGTACAGGCTACTCATCGAGTTTTTATTCCAAGATGGTTTCAGATTGAAAATTTGCCTTTTAGCAAGAAAGTGGCCGATAAGCTTTTTCAGTAGGATGTATGACACGGTCCAGTTATTTTCATTTCTACTTCATTGTTTACTGATTGCATAGTACTAGTATACGTACACGTAGCAAGTGCTGAGGTATTGATTTCCATTTTTTTTATCAAAGGTAATACCAAGAGTGATTCAAATTTCACACACAGGGTGGCCCAAGAGGTTTTGGCCAGGGAATATCTCGGAACTGGAGAGCGGTAGAGAATTGAAATTTTGGGGTTGTAAATTAAAGCAATTGGTGCAGCTTTTACCGATATTATGAGTGTATGTATATTTTAGCATTTCTATGTTCCTCCCCAAAAAACGATTCCAACAAACTATTACATTTGTAATCTAAAATGATTAATTTAAAAACTACAGGTTCTTCAATATTATAATTTTGCCTTGTTTTAATCATCAACCAAAATGTAGGACTGCCAAATATACAGGATGACCCTAAACCTCAATAATATGGCAATTGCTCGTTTCAAACGTCGTGGTACAAAATCTATTGAAGTATCTGTAGTTCTTGAACTAATCGTTTCAGACCACAAGTTTGATAGTTTGTTGGAATCATTTTATCGGGTGGAACATAGAAATGCCAAAATATACAGGTCTTGTTAATAATTTTGAATCTGATGTCACGTGACCGAGAACAAAAAGATCATTGGATGACGTAATATCAGAAAAATTTGCACCAATTGCTTCAATTCACAACCCCAAAATTTCAATTATCTACCACTCTGGAGTTCCGAGATATTCCCTGGTCAAAACCTTGTAGGCCACCCTGTATTATGTTTTTCACGAAAACCCTTTCAAACAAGTTTAAGTAATAAAAATGAAAAATTATTTGACAAAATTTGAAGAACGAGTTGAATTTGGAAATATTATTTTTTTCGCCAATTTGGATGTATACAGTATCGAAAACTTTTTATCTGGGGTATTTAGTATCGGAAACAATTTATCTTGGGTACCACAACAGCTCTTATTTTATCGCCGGATAAACTTTCGTTTTGAACGAAAACTTGGTAATTGACGAGAGTATGTAAGTGACCCTAATTCAGACAGTTTAAGGATAGTGGGAACTATATTACTTCAGAATAAATATTGAAATAGTTTTGGGAGTGGAAAACGTTTATGTAGCTTTCGGTATGTACCTATTTATCATAGATATCCTTCCATGAGACCTCCAGAATGTTCAGAATTGCACAAAAATAATGTTTCTGATGATAGTACCATCGTACGCAATTTCGACAGTCATCGGAGCAGATTGGCCATAATTTCGACGAGATTTTTGCCAATTTTCGACAGTGTTCCCAATTCCGACATAAGACAGGTACCTGATTCAGACATATTACACATTGAGAACCAATCTCCAACTCACCTTATTCCATTGAAAAATAAACATCAATTTTACTCTATTCATAAGGAAAAATACGATTCTATTCAAAATGGTATTTATTCAAACAAAAATTTCAGAATTATGATTTCCAGTTTCAAGCAAAGTTCATGTTAAGGTCTTTGACTTCAAAAACATTTCTTTTATTAACTTGCTCTGGTGTACCAATTTTTTTTATAATTTCTTCGAAACTGAACCAGATTTCATCATCATCTTTGGGCCATTTCCAATGATTGGGACCACTCTTGCACATGGTCTTCACCTTTACGCCAGTGTCTTTGATTTCTGTAACGATGCCAGGGTACAGTTCTTGTTCATAGGTTATCACAACATAATCGTTTACTTTGGTTTGAGGTATTACAGGTTCATTTGGTTGTTGAGTATCGGCTAGTTCAGACTCCTGACTATCTTCATTTTCAACGTTCTTCTATTCCTTATTTTCATTGTTTTCATTTTCCTTTTTCTCTTCATTGTTTTTATTTGATCTCTTTTTTCTTTTGCAGGCAATTTCTTCAGCTATTGTTCTTTTTTCCTCCCTCTTGCGCCTTCGTTGCTCCTTTTCATCTTCTATTTTCTTTTTTTCATCGTTTTTCTTTGAATAATATGCTTTCCAGGCAGCTGATGTCGTCACGGACGGAACCTTTTCCTTCTTCACTTTACATTTTTTTGATGCGGTTGGCTCTGGCCAGAACAGCGCAGTTTTGAATGGTGATAGAACAACAACTCCGGGAAGAACTTTTTGGTATTTGTTGTTTTCATTTAGAGCATCAATAGCATTTCTGTCAATCCCGGTATTATCAGTAGTTACATCTTTGTCAGTTTTTTCAGGTGTTGTTTGATTTAAGTATTCTTGTAATTGTGAGGTTGTTGTACTGTTTTCTAACTCGGTGTCTATTGATGATGCCTCTTCATTCGCGTCAGGTACTTTATCTTTTATGTTTTCGGATAAACTTTCGTCTTCAGGTGCTAAGTGATTTTTTTGGTCCGCTTGCTGCAAATACAAGTCCTTTAGAAGTATATATTTTGACATTTTACAACTTACTTACATTTTCACACTCCATTATGATGGGAACTTCTCCTGACTGTTTTTTTTCTTGCCCTTCTTCTATCAACTGATAACCCAATTCATTATTTTCTGGTTCCACAAATGTATCTTCAGTTATATTATCCAGTTGTAGAGATCTATTTTCCGTCATATCAATATTTTGAAGCAACATATTCTCCCATCCTTCCTCTAAATGTAATCCGTTTTCTATCTCGATAACAACATTTTCTACAACTTCTAATCTTTCATTTTGTGGTTCATTTTCTATGACTACATTAGTCTTCTCGTTGCAAAATTCCAATCCTGACATTTTGAAAATTTTGTTCCATGTGTAATAAAGTTGCTTATTTTCAAGATCTTCGGACCACTCGATGCCCTTCAGTGCATAAAATTTACGAACAAGGTCTGGTTCAATTGCATTTTCAAAAAATCGCAAATGAGCTACAATGGTCTGGTCAACCGTGTTTAGATTATTTTCATTGACTTGCTGGGTTGATTTGCTTCCTAATAAAATCTTACTGAAATCAACATTCATCACATTGAATGGATATAGTCCACAAGTTCTAAAAGCATTGCAAAATATACTCTCAATGTTATGTAATTCATTTAGTGCGTCTTTCAGAACTGGGGCAAAATTTTCTCTATTTAAAGCTTTCTGATTCTCCTCAGTTCTGAACTTCCGCACCCTTTTCTTCCAGCTATTCTTTAAAGACCTGAATAGCCCCACATCTAGAGGTTGGAGAATATGGGTTGAGTTTGGCAATAAACTGATCAGAATAATCCCTTTTTCTCGGCAAAAATCACTGAGTGGTGATGTTACGTGAGACTTATGACCATCAACGTAAAGCAGAATTGGGAATTGAATCTGTTCACGGATTAACCAGGGATGAAATATGTTAGTGATGTACTAAAAAAATGATTCGGCGGTCATCCATCCGCTTTCGGACTTTCCAATTCCCCAACCACTTGGAACCTTCATAACGATATGTTTTGGAATACGTTCGTAAGGATACATTATCATAGTGTGTGCCAATTTTCCTGCTGCATTTCCTGAAATATTGACAAGTTAACACATATTTGTACAAGATAATTCGATTGCTTGGGCTCACCTGTTATGAGAACAGTTAGACATTCCTTGTCATTACCAGATCGATCATAAACAGTCTTACATCCTTTTGGAGCCAACACGTTGCTGCCCTTCGGAGACAGAAAAAAAGCTGACTCGTCAGAGTTGAATATTCTTTCTGGCTCAGCCCATTCTTGCCATATTAATGATCCATTTCGATAAAAGATCTTCTTCATTTTCTGTAAGTATAGTTCCAACACCACTTTTGCAGTCTACTGGGTACTTTCCCGATTTTTTTCCTATAAGAGTTGTTCTGGGAACACCGTATTTTTTGGCGGCTGTTGAGCATGACTCCCCATGTTTAATGGCTTCAAGGGCATTTTTTATATCTTCCTTGGAGTATTTGCAATATTTCTTTTCTCCCGGCATAATTTTCTTTGACCTTCAATTATACACAAATGGTAAAGCAAGACCTTTTAATGGATGTCGAAATTAAGTTCAGAGTGTCCATAACTTCGAACACCCGTGTCGAATTTATGACCACATGAGAATCATAAAACAAAGACTGATGCATTGGATATCTGATTGTTCGAAATATGATCTGAAAAAGGATGGAATATTTCCTAATGATTTATTGGGTACATATATTCGACACTTGGGTGACGAAATTAGGACAATGGCTCATTGTTATGTACCAAAATTCGACACCTTCAGATTTTTGAATAAATAGGAATTCATCTTAACAAAAACATGTGATATGGATGGTTTCTTTCCTTTGAAATCAGAATATAAATTTGTTTCAATATTCTAATGAAAATTCGCAATTTAACGATTCTTCAAAGACGTGCCCTTTCGTACTTACCTTATAAGAAATCAATCACTAGTGAATGCTTGTCTCGATGAGTCAAACCACAGACACTTTGAGGTTATATTAAATATGGAGGATGTGGGTAATAAAGTTTCCTGTAAAACTGAACTTTCTCTGAATATTCCAAGATGCCTCTTTGCAAGAATTATGGCAGTTTAGAATTACAGTTTCCTTAGTAAATGCAAATTACCGCGAAAGTGTCTGATTTGGGGACACTGTCTGATTTAGGGTCACTTACCTTATGCTGAAATCATGACATCCCGATGGAACAAAATTAAAGTCTATTCGATGAAAACAAAATTTCGAGTAGTATTTAGTGAGATAATATAACGAATCAAATAAATGAATTATTAAACAAAAGTAAACGAAAACTTGGTTGCTTTAGTAATTGATGAGAACAAATAGCATAATACAATCATGACATTGAAGGTAGATTGATTTTATCTGACGTATTCAAAACTCAAATGTTGAGATTAGAGAATGTGCGAACTGAGGTATACTTAATTCTTATCGTCACTAACACTAATTGAACGTGCCTTGCTTCGAAGACTGCATTAAGGTATTTGGAAAGGTACGGCATGCGCCAAAAGTCTTTCATTTGCGGCCCATTAGACATACGTCGATCATACAAGTAAATTTGGTGTTCTGACTGTACGATATTCCCACCATTTAAACCATCCAATCTCGTATCGGAGGCGCTAGGCAACTCTGCTCTGTCACTAGTGTCAGTGTCAGTAACTTTTATAGTCCTGACGATCAGGTAGCTCAAAAGTGATGCCTCCAACCAATTTTGTTCACAAGGTAGGTACGGTTCATTAAAAAAAAGTTATTTAAAAAAAAGTCGCAATGCTATCGAAATGACGTTGGCTGCAAAAAAAATGGAAAATGAGAAATTATATGAAGGGAGCTCTGAAAGTATGTAGGCGCATCGTAGAATCGTTCGAGCGATGAAAAATATCATAAAAAAAGGAGATTGGGTTTGCCCTCAATTTTGAGAATTATGTGCGAATTTTGCAACAGTTCCACTCTAGTTAATACTGGTAAAATACATCGCAAATCGCAACGGCAAACAAGCTACAGATGTAAATACAAAAAATACATGTCTGTTTGAATATCTTGTGAAATGAGAGATAATTGTTATTTGGCATTGAGTGACAAGCTGAAGTTGACAAATTTTGCTTCCTTCAATTATATCGATACGTTCACACAGCTTGATAATTTCACTCAAATAAAAGTTTGTCCACTTGCAAACAGTTACGTTCCTATTTATCCGATACCAAAGTGTTAAAACAAACGTTTTTTATGGACGATTGGATGCATGAGTTGAATCATTAACAGTAAAAACACAAGAGCTTTTCTTTTCCGATAAATTTCTTCCTTCAACGAAATAATTTTGCCTATCACTAATTTCACGAGGAAAACTGTCATGAAAAAATTGCGAGACCGTATGTCGAGCAGTTTTGTCCAATGTCAGTTTTTTGAGTAAAATTACTGATGGTCGATTTTATACATGAGTTAAATTTAATTAGACATGAAAAATTAAACTATAAATACTCTTACGTTTCTGACTTTTTGAATAAGTACTTGGGTCCACTGCCTTTATCCCACTTTACCGTACTTCATCGAGCGTCTGTACATATCTCTTTCATGAAATAGTAATTTACGTAACAAGTCCGGAAAACACTGTTTCCGGACGTGTTGCGTACACAATTTTTTTGCTAACCGTGTAGAATAACAAATCAAGACACATTTATTTTTTATATTTCTTTGTAGAAGAAATTTTCGAACATTTTAATTCTTATTTGTTTTGAATATCGAAATGCGAACAGAAGATAGGTACTAACAGAAACATTTTAATTCTTATTAGTCCTAGTCTTATTAGTCCGGAAAGTACGTACTTCCCGGACTAGTCCGGAAAGTTATACTTTCTCAAAGAAAAATCGTCCGGGAAGTACCTACTTCCCGGACGGTTGCCGAAAAAATTCATTGGTGAATCGCTTCAGAAATAAAGTGAACTATTTTTCTATGGGCAGTTTTATTGAGATCGGCTCAATCAGATGGGGGTTTCCACCAATTTTTGGTTTTTTGGATTTACTGAGCATCTCTCTTTTTGTCGGATGGTACAGCTGTAGAATTCACTTACCTATTGCCTGTAAAGTCCTCTTGAAAACGCGTAAATGCTAAAGTAATCACTCCGACCATATTCTTTACCGTTTTTAGATTATACAGTATTCTATGAACCTGAGTGAAAATCATTAAAAAAAATTGTGGAATTTATGGTCAGACTTGGACCTGAAGAAAACGCAATCTCCATTTTTTCAAATACATATATATTATAAGCCTCAATCATACCCAAGATACACCATCCGAATTGAAACATCATAATAATAATATAATTTAATTGGACCATAAATCTCTTCAGTTAATTTCTTTCGATTCTACGTTCATATTTCATTATGATTGCCACCAAGTACAATATCATCACTATAAAAGACTTCACATATCTCTGATGTAAACCCTCGATCGCATTTTCTTTTATTTATGTGGCAGTAAGCAGATGAAAATTCTTTAAAGAGAAAAATCTGGTAGTGGTCGATAAAAGCTAGCTAGGTAATTACAATAAAAAACTACAAGAAGTTTCAAAGGCAATAAAGTCGTATTAAGTGTTTCTTGATGAAAGTGCAGTGATCATGTTTCTACTGGGAAATCTATTTTTAAATCGTATTTCAACAGGTACAGTTGTGAGAATAAAAAAGTCGTGCAGAGGCTATTGCGAGTCAGGCTTGTCAATGTTAATTAAACTTCTTATTGACTTTGATAGGTAGTGTTAAAATTCAAACTATTTTTGTCAGTAACGCGCCTTCAACATTTTCTAGTGCGATTAGTGCTATGCCTCAGCTAGACACCATACAAATCTTGTACGATTTTTTATGCACACAACTGTACATGCAAAATATGTATTGGATGGGTAATGTCAATGCAAAAAAAGAGATGAAAACTACATTTCTTTTGGAAAACCAATACAATTTGCATTTGAAATGAAAGAATATAATAAAATCGTTCATGTTCCTTTCTCGTTCTTACCTATATGATTTCACAGTCTGAAAACGGTGTTTTGGAAGAGAAAGTGGTGTACAGGGATAATATGGGTAGAGTGTTGGATGAAACCACCCATGAAGAGATTTCGCTCAGCAAAAGCTAATAAATAGCAAGGAACACAACTGGGAGGGCAAGCCAAAGCACGAAAATTTAGGGTGTTATTGAACAACTAATATATGATTTTTTGAGATAAAAATGAATCACGTAGTACTCTCGGTTTGAGTGGAAACGGTCCTGGTTTTATTTTTTCAAATGAACACCCTGTATATTCTCACATTTTTTGAACCTAGAGCAAATTCTGAACATAACGTGTTAGTTTTTTCATTTGATCTCCTTCATTTTATTTTTATATTTTCATTGATGAAGATTTTTCACATGTGAAACATTTCTTTCCAATGCCATATTGATGATGCAAATGGAATTGGCGTTTTGACTACAATACTGTGTAACCAGCTATTGTTTGAATGTGGCGTTATTTCTTTTTTTTTAATGGCAGTGATGTGGGGCACCCTGTATGACAGATAGTTCTGAAAGAGACGAAACGAATAATACTAAAATTTTGAATATTTGTCGATTATTTTCAGAGTTATCACTATTAAAAAAAAATGTACCACAAAATAGTGCAGTCGCTGGTCTAAACAACACCAAAATGATAGAATTTTTTAAATTTCATTTCTACTCAATTGTCTCATAAGGATTTTCAACATTAAAAATTATCATACGTTGGATTTATTATTTTGAATTTGAATATGCAGTTTCACTGAATCGAAAATTTCACGATACTCACAGTCAAGTGATCAATCTGATTGTGTACAGGAGATTATCAGAAGAATCAATTTTTATTTTTCAGTATTTCTCAAGTTCCACAAAAATGGTGCAAATTGAACAAACTTTCTCATTCTGCTGCAAACAAAATGTTTTTCCAACACTAATGTAGAAAAATGTGACTAAATTGAATCTATCGGTCTTATATAATATCACTGCCAAAAGTCAAGATCGGAAACATTATTAAAAAAAAAGTTGAGAGTTGTTAGACAGAAAGCACACTATATCGTGTTGAAAAGAGAAACATTCTCCATTTAAATTGAAAAATATGATTTTTTTGTAATATCTAACAGACAATATCTTGAACGATAGAAATAGAGACTAGTTTTTCTTTCAGCCGTAGATGATTCCACAACTGATTTTATGAACATACTGTTCATATTTTCGAGCAAAAATCAAAACACACTATATTATATCCTTTCAAACTGATTAAAATGTAATCAACGGCAATAGAAACTTTCGAGTTAGCGTATACACTCCACTGGGTTTTCACTGAAAACTACATTTACGAGACCACCTGACAGTCGTATTTTCCCAATATCACTATAGCATTAACATTTTTGTATAAATGAATAAACTCCATTCAATCGAACTTAAACATGCTACATTTCGGAATTTTCGGTGCTCTCAATGATATTTCCAAGCAGACATGTTGAAAGCTTTCCGATGTAATTGTCAGCTTTTATGTGTTAACAGTTCCTGGAGTTTCTATCAGAAGAAATATCAAGTCGTGTATGGGCCTAGTCTGAAATGTTTGTGGATACGTGTTGGAAAGCTGTCGGAACTTTATAAATTGAGTTTGCGAGTTTGAAATACCACCGGAAATGGTTTTTACTTACAGGTTTTCATTCAAAGCGTATCGATTAACAATACGTCCTCAGAATAATGAACGTTTTACGATATTTCATTCCTTGTGATCCGAGTTTTTGCTCCGGAGTATTAGTTCTTCCATTGCTTGCGAAAGGTGCAGCAAGCCACTGTTTCAAATCGATACAACGATATCAAAATCTCGACTTTATGTTTCAAATGGCTGGGTCACAGAAAACTCCAATTTTGTCCTACCTTATCTCACACCAATGCTGCAACAACTTCCGAACCGGTCTACAGGTGACCACCACTCCTATTAGTCCAACTAAAGCACAAAATTTCATCAGCCATAGTTAAATTACCAGCGTAGTGCCCGGAAAAAAAGAAGCAGATCATTTGGCCAGACAAGGTGCAAAAAGCTCAACTATTGGACCAGAACCTATCCTAGGAGTTTCTAGATAGATAGATAGATAGATAGATAGATAGATTGATAGATAGATAGATAGATAGAAAATATATTGTTTTTTCGTATGAAATACGTGAACAAGAAAGTGACAAGTGGCAAAACTATTTCATATTAAAATAAGATTTTTTTTTATTTTTGTAATAGTCTCATCAACCCTTAAGGTTATTAGAGACACAGAAATGTTATGGCACAATGAATACATATTATACATTGAATAATATTTAAAATAATTATATTCCGTTGGTAATATTGATATCTGTTAGAAACGCTATTACTTTTTTCATATCTGTAGGGTCGGATAAAATTTCCATTCGTATGCTGCACCTGGTAGTACCTCATTTGCTAAAGTATATTACACATATTTTTAATTTTGCTCAAATCCAATACATTTCCCTCTCTGTGGAAACACGCCAATGTCAGACCTTTAGCAAAATGCAATAATCCGGCAGAACTATCCAATTTAAGACCGGTCAGCATTCTCCCAACTCTTGTGAAAGCATTCGAAATGATCATTAAAGAACAGGTGACAACTTATACTAGTATGACGAATCTTATAACTGATGTTCAATCTGGATTTCGCCCCCAATATAGTACAACTACAGCATTGAGTTCGATTATAAATGATATTTTTGAAGCAATTGATGAGGAAAATCTCGGTTGTCTCATTTTATTGAACTACAGCAAAGGTTTCGACACTTTGGATCCGTTTGTTTTTTGTAAAAAAACTCAAATATTTCGGTTTTTCTAGCAGTGCAGTTCAACTTCTGGAGACTTATTCTCAAACTGTCGGATTGAATGGTAACAAATCTTCCCTGAGGAGACATCACGGCGTTCCACAAGCTTCTGTTTTGGGTCCTCTTTTCTTTGCACTCTATATATACGATTTTCATGATTACGTCAGATCAATAAACATACACTATTACGCAGATGACACTCAATTATATATGTCATTCAGTTTCAGTGAAGTCATCATACCCGAGAATAACATAAACAGAAACATGGAACAACACTTTGACGCATCTTGTGCACACAACTTGAAACTTAATTCGAAAAAATCGCAAGTGATGCTGTTCGGTGCCAAAGGAAAGAGAAATTCTGTTTCTGATTTACTTTCCATAAGAATTGATAGTAATCCTATTCAAATTGTAGATGAGAGCAAGAGCTTGGGTCTATGGATAGATACTGATCTAAGATGCACAAAACACATCAATCAGTTGTGTAGGGCCTCATACAATGTATTGCGGCAGCTATATCCCAATAGACACAAGTCAAAAAAACTCAAATTGAACCTTTGCGAGTCTCTGATATTCTCACGTATCGCTTACTGCGACATTATTTATTGACCTGCTTTAGACCAACATAATGGGTTACGTTTGCAAGAAATCCAAAACAGTTGCATTCGATTCGCATACGGTATACGTACCATATCAGTATCTCCTTTGATGACTCTGGCTGGTTGAAAATGAAACAAATGAGAGAAATTCACCTCCTCGCTATCACGCATAAGATTTTGCAAACAGGAACTCCGGTATATCTACGTGAAAAGCCGATTTTTCTTTCACGACATGAACATTCCGGCAATAAACATCATTGGCTGATTCCGAGACATACAACCGCAATATACACTAGAAATTTTTCATACAATTCAGCAAAATTTTACAATAGTTTATCACACGAACTCAAAAACCTCAGTTTGAGAAATTTTAAAAAACGTTTGAAAGTCGAAGTTCGAACAGAGAGTAACCAATTGTAACCCATTCTTATTACTACATATGTAATTTTTCACTACATTCAAGCCATATTTTATTATTATATTTCTCATTATTTTTATACGTATATATACCCCATATTTTTTCTACTTTTTCAATTCATATTTCATATATACTTACACATTTATATATTAATGTTATTTTTTTGTAGAATTAATTGTATTCGTCCAAGATTGGGTTTCAAAGCAGCTTCAGTAGCTGAATCCCGGCCATTCATCATTTGTACAACATTTGAGATGATAAATAAAGTCCTGTTATTATTATTATTATTATGAAAAGATGCCTTATGCATGAGACAATCGAAACTCCACATCGAAGGCCGTTCTACTAGGAAGACCAAGACCAAGGAAATCAGAATAGTGGTAGGGCTCCTGACCAGTCACTGCCCTCTAAACAAGCACCTCAACATTATCACAGATGATACTGAATGCAGGTGATGCTTGGAGTATGAGGAGCCAACCACATCGTCACGAAATGCGCAGCAGTGGCAGCAATCTAACTCTCACGGAGAATGTGAGAAGGGTATCTGTTGAAAGGCTGGCTTTTTTTGCTCGCGCAAAATTGAAGCAGTTCCCAGCAGCGCTGGGTGCGTAACGGGCCCGATTGAGAGGCCTTCATACTTATGGTTCGTCCACCCACCAAACAATATTCCAACTTCTTCTTATTGACAGGCGTAGTTCGTCCCCAGGGATGGTAGTGTCCATGTGGCACGGACGGTTACCTATATAACGTTGGCCAACATGGGTAGTAACTGCGAAAGGAGTTACGTACGGTCACCCTTCAAACGTTGATGGAGAAGTCTGGAAGACAAGAGTACCTGGGGAGATGGGAGGTGGCCTCCTCAGGCGTGACGACCCTAGCGCTCACACTGCGGTTGGCCTCCAGCGGGCAGGGGTTTCGTTGGACAAAAAAGATATCGTACAACGGTAGCGGTGACCCGAGAACCTACTCATTGGGTTCGGAGCGGGTATATCTCTAATCAACCCGGCGGCGAAGCAATGTCCATCACTTGCTCGGTCACGACAAAGCAGAGCCAGTAGTAGGCAGACCGCATACGGCCCCACCATTGGCTGACATAATGGTAGCTAAGTACATACTTGGCGCGTTGATCCGGCGTAACTGGAATCTGCTCCGGCCTCGGTTGGGGCTAGCGCTAGGAACCAGGTCCATGGTAACAGGGTACGTTGCAAGGGCGGTAACACTCCGATACGTGGCTGTCCCCCGTTCTGACCGGCGTAGTATCAGCCAGAGTGTAGTAGTTTTCATGTTCACATGGTGAATACATCCTCACTCACCAAAAATTATGTGGGGTACTTGTCTATCTTTTAGAAATACACCTGTGGAATTCAGAGGAATCCGAGTTAATTCATAAAAAAAAATTTCACTATTCCACAACACGCCACTGGAAGAACCTGTGAGTTCGAACTCTTGATCTGCAATGTCTACAACTAATGCCCATCAGAAATGATCATGATCATCTACATGCTTTAGTATTCTGCGTGTTATTTATTTCAAAACAAAAAAAACAAACTAAGGTAGTGTTGGGTAATAAGGCCCAATTATGTAATTTTTTTGTGGATGAGGTGATTTTTTGTCATATTTGCCGCTATGTTGACAATAATATGTTCGTCCCCTTTAAAATCTTGGTAACCAACATAAGACAATTGATAAAAACTGGCTGTCGGGTCATATTACGCGAGTGTTAGGGTAATAAAGCCAATAATAAGTTGTGCAGAATTTTGTTTACTCTTTGTATATTTATGTATATAGATCATTGTCTCAAATAAAAAATGGTGGAAACTTGATAAAAAAGACAAAAATTAACACTATTTTCAATAAAACTGCAAGATTCAACAAAATTCTAACGAGTATATAAAATAATATTTTGAAGAACTAATAAAGAAAAACTTCAAATATTTTATATTTTACCCACATCCTAACCGAGCCTATGGACTTTATTTCGCGATAGTTGGTTGGGCATTATTACAAGGGGGGCACTTTTTCTTGAACATACATTTTCCAGGAAAATGAAAAATGCTTTTTATTTTTCTCTCACTCCATGAGATAGTACCAAGGTTACAGTAAAGGATGGAGCACTATTAATTGTTTGAAGTAAAATTGTTCTTATTAAAAAACACTTCTTGCCTTCTTGCGAACTTAAAATCTGTTCAGCCTGAAACTACAAATACACCTAGTGTTGTTAATGGCGGACAGAACTCGACGATCTTTTTGTATAGCACCACTCGAATGATGCAACTAACCATGTTGCCAGATTTGAAAAAAGTTGCCAATCTCTAAGGAAAAAAAAAACAAAAATTCTACTATTTGGTAACAGAGAGTACATTCAATTGTATCGTCCCCCAATGAGGAACTTTGCACAAGTATCAGTTTGATATAATTCAATACTCGTCGCAGTATTAGCCAGGGGGAGAGAGAGACATATTTTGATATAAAAACAAAAAAAAATGTGGTATACCTACTCAACAGAAAAGAAATCTCTTGAAATTGAATTTGTTTCACTGTTGGTTAGGTTCCATCAAAACGTGGACTGACCTTGATGATACAACTTGTTTCCATTAAATTTTATGTTCGTATATAGAAGATATTAAGCCGCATTTATGACCAGATGAAGTGAATAAAGTGGTTCGGCGGCTCCTTTTGCGTTACTTATAGTCATATATTCAGATCGAGTATTATTTTCATGATCTTCTACTCGTAATGATGTTGTAACAGGTGTATATTGGAGTCACAATCTGAATAGTAACAGACTAATCTTCGCATATGCACCTAACGTAAGTTTTGACTAGAATGGGAGCGTGTACCTACTATAGAAAATATTAAACAATTAATGTAATTCGAAAATTGAAAATGGTGCCTGAATATCATGGATTCCACCTACCATTTTGAGGAAATGTTTGGTTACAAAGATATTCTAACAAATCTGGATTCCTGAAAAGATATTGTAGAATGTGTTTTTTACAACAAATCCGACTACAACACTAGATTCTTGATATTTAGAAATGATTTATGTTGAAAAATTGCGTTGAAATGCGTCTATCAATAAGAAAGCCATAGGGGAAAACAATTTGGGAAATATACCGTTTAATCAACCCACTACTTCTTTCTCAAAGAATTTTGAGTACACTACTAGATTCAGAGAGTCTCAAAATATCATTGACCATAACCTGTTGATAAAAAAAAAATAAAAATGATGAGATAAAAGGACATTTTCCTGATATTCCATTAAAATTTTTTGAAATATTATTAACTTATGATTTTCTTATTTTGAACAGATTTAGATGTATCGACACTTCATGAATACAGAGGTGTATTGGGAATTTTGATGAAAGTTCTGAAATTGATTTGATGGGTTGATTAAACGGCATATTTTTCAAATTTCATTTCTTCATAACTCTTCATTTATTGACTCATTTCGACCTTATTTACATATGAATCATTTGAAAATGTCACGAATCCAGTGGTGTAGTCAGAAATTTTCTAAAAAAATCGCTAATAATTTTCTTACATTTTTTATCTTGAAATATAAGATTAGTTGGCCCTGAAAATAGAGATTTATTTATAGAATTTGATATCTCCCAGTGCACTCTCTGAGTGACTATCTAACGAAAAAACAATTATTCCATACATTAAAAAATGTAAGTTTTATAAGGGTGCTTCCATTTAAATGGATAACACAGTATAGGAAAATATCATTTTTTTTTCTGAATAGCTCAACTATAGGTACTAAAACATTTGTATTTCAATGATAATGACAAAGCTTTCTCAGTTTATCCACACCCGAGAACACTAAATTTAAAAAAATTGGATTTTTTCAGAACCTTGGCTCTTATATTGGTTCATATCTAATAGTTATATCAGAATTGCACGACCATTGTGATGACATGACACTCTAAAAACATGGGGTTTTCCAGATTATAGTCAAGATTCGATGATAATCGTGCCAGAGCGTTTCACTTCGCCTACAATCTTGAAAACTCTAAGCTTCAATTTGACGAACTGTTTTTGATTTTAATTGAAAAAAACGCCATAGTTTTAAATTGCCCTATTATCGCAATAATCGTAGACTATTGATATAAATTTTAGATATAAACCAATATAACAGTTAGGGTTCAGATAAAATTCAATTTTGTTGATTTAGTGCTATCTGGTGTGGAAATAATGTGTTAGTATAGTCAAACTACTCAAAAGAAAAATAAATGATATTTACATACACAGGAAAATATTCAAAAACGGCTATAATCGATTTTCTCGCATAATTTCTTCAAACATTGTTTATGTGTCTAAAATTGAATTCTAAGCAAGTTTTTCAAAAGACTTCTTCCGATATTTTTCCATCTTATCCCACTGTTTACCTTTTCGTGGCATTTTTTTTAATTTGCCATTATACCAGCGATCACGTTATATTTGTTAATGTCGATTTTTAGGTTGTCGAACATGCGCAAACTTTTCCCCAGATTTTTTTTGCATAACTCTAATAGTAAACTTATTTCCTTATGGTACATACATTTTGGCAGTCACTGTAAAAATAAAAATATTTACAATTGCGATATTACAGTAAATGAGCAAAATGTCCACCTTCTGATAAAATACACGACCGCATTCGATTTGCCATTGATTGTCTGACACGTTCAAAAATTCCTGGAGGAGTCCTTATTACATTGCAATTGTCAATTATTCGGTTCCTCAAGTCATTCACATCTAGTACAGGAGTTTTAAAAACAAAAGCCTTGACATGACCCCATAAATAGAAATCTAGAGGATTCATATCAGGACTGCGAGCTGGACAATGTTAAGGTCCTGCACGTCCAATCCAGCGATTAGGGTAGGTGATGTCGAGATGGTGACGAGTAAGAACACTAAAATGAGCTGGAGCCCCGTCGTGCATAAACCATATGTTGCCTCTTACAAGGTACTTCTTTTAACAAAATGGGTAAATGATCTCGCAAAAAGTCCGTGTAGGATTCACCTGTTAATCTTTCTTTTAAAAAAAATAGGCCAATTAGGTAGTCACCAATAATTCCTACCCAAACGTTCAGCGAAAATTGATTATGGTTATTGTGAAAGTTCATAATAGCATTTCGTGAAAAATTTGCCTCGTCCGTAAATAGAATATTTGGTAAAAAATTATTATTTTGTTCCATCATATGAATTAACCACCTGCAAAACATTGATCTTGGATGAAAATTCCGAGACAGTAGAGCTTGGACCCGCTATATGTGGTATGGGTATAGGAGGTTTCTTTTTAGAACTTTCCAAACGGTTTTTGGGCTGACTTCAAGCTGCAATGCAATCTTCCTGGTACTATTTGAAGGATCTTCTTCTATCGCATAAACTATAGCTTCTTCTAGTTCAGGCGTTGTTACCGTTTCTGGTCTTCCACCACCTGCATTTTTAACTCCCAGTTTCACATAATCTTGCATGTAGCGTTCTAAATGTTTTAGCGCAAGGAATCACTCTGTTAGGATATCTGCCCTGGTAAATTCTTCGTGCTTCTCCCGAATTTCCATTTGCTAATCCATAAATAAGGTGCATGTCAGCCATTTCAGTGTTAGTATAATTATTCATGATGGAATCGCTGCTAATTGACAACTCTGAATTTTACTGCTATGACAATAATGTTGTCAAAGCGACCTTACCTATCGCTATTAAATTATTACGGATGGTGAACAAATAACAGCCAATACTTAATCCAAAATAAAAATTAACTTTTTTGATTTGAAATGAAATATGTGTAGGAAAAACCTTACTATCAATGTCAGCTAGTCTCCAATGCCGGTGTTCATGATATGCAATAGAGTGGCTTTAATATTTTTTCTCGAAAATGAAGCTGGATATGAAGAAAATACAAGAGACCAAAAAGTTGTATTTATCAGTTGCTCAATCTAAAAAAAAATAAAAATTTACCAAAAAAACTTTTTTTACAATATTGTTGGCTGAAACGCCACTGGCCCCAATAATTTCAATCTGAATAGGGGCAAATGAGCGCCTTATTAGTTCAAATAAAAGTACCAAATTCATGATATTTTATAATTACCGTTTTTTTCTTTAATTTCAACGCCCTGTATCTCAAAAATTCCGGACATATGTTAATAGGAACTTTTCTTCCTAAAATGATCTAACGAATCACCACCTGCAGTTAGGAACCGAAGTTGGGAAACACCCTGTATAGAAGCCTATACTTGTTTGAAATCGATACGACAAACCGTTTTTGAGTTATCGACTCTTTTACCCCAAAACGCCTCTTAACGCTATTTCTACCAAACTAGTAAGTAGGTAAATATTGCCAGACCTACATAAAGTGGTGATGTTGAAGATCAAAAACAATAATACCGAAGAAGAATAGGAGCTGATGTTGAGCAAGCACACACACAAGCACCCAAGCGCACAAGTAGTTCATCCTCAATTGGAATAAAGACCTTCATGAATGGATCGAAAAAAACCAAAATGCAGTTTGAAACGGCGTCGCTCATAATAATTCAGACAATGTAAGTCCGCAATAAAAGTAAACAGTTTTCCAATTTGAAGGAATCTTCCGTGACTTATTTTGTGGAGGTATATTTTTCAAGAGTCGTTGGATCTTCTTTATAAGAACTTGACTACTTCTAAAGTACTATAATAATCTTAGACTGTTAATGGGTAATTGAACGTTCAATTAATTGTTATTTTTCCAGATGTTTAGTGAAAAAAGGAAAAAGTCTCGTAGAAACATGTATCATTGAATTTGTTATTACGAATCCACAAAACACAAAACAGTGTGGAATGTTAGGTCCGATTTCATCGATTTCCCATGATAACTCAAACAAGAACATTAAATGTAATGACGGTCTTGAATGTTAAATAACATTTCCAACTTCACACCTCACATACGATCAGCACTAAGTATTTCAGTAATATATAATTCAATCGAAATCACCTGTTTGTGTTCAATAAAAAACTCGTTAGAAGTAAATGCATGCAACCACAATAGATAAACAAACTGAGAGATCTCGAGTAAATTATGTTATTGTTTGACTTTATTGATATTCGATAGGAATGCAGGCAGTAAAACAGGTGCAGCACTGTGGATAAGGTAAACTAACGGTGACTTTCAGCTTGTCACATATCTTGAGACAAGTTTCTTGAAGATATCGAGTTACATGTTCTGACTCAATTTTTATACAATTTATGCTATACATAAACGAACTCGATGATTTTCACTTCTGTTCTAACGCCGATGATATAAGTATGTAGGGAAGATTCTTAGTCCACTATAGAAGCAAACAAAATTTGAAAGTGAATAGCTATTTATGATACAAGTTCGTAAAGTAGGTCTTTTTTGTTTAAGCATGAAATTTGTTGAATGAGGTGCAGCCGAGTTCAACAAACAACCGAGTATATATGAATAACTCTCCCAATATAACTCTTTACAATCACCTACCTAGGGAAGTTAAATCTTTGTCTACTAATTGTTTTATACAAAAAGTGAGACAGTTCCTCATAAAATCAAGCTTCTATACTATTACAGAATATTTTAGACACCTCCCCATTTGTAGAAATAACGCCTTAAATGTTTTTTTTAATGTGTTCCATAATACTTATATGTTTGATATTGTTATCTATTTCATAAGAGTGTTTTAAATACCGTTGATATTTATACATTTGAGATATGTGTGTGTTTATGTTTTAAGTTTTATTGTGAGCTTTAGCTCAATCTCAAGACCTGCTACAAATGTAAGCTTACATGAATGTAGTTATATAAAGTATGTCTATGTCTATGTCTAAAAAAGACCCCTATGAAAGTGTATCATACAAAGTTTTTTCTTCGACAGATATTATATTGCCAAATTGAAGCAATAGTATCATTAAATTGAATGTTTTATGTTATGAGTTGTCGTCGTATTATCGAATGATTATTTCCGAGTTATATTTGACGCAAAATACTATGTATATATAATGTATTAACACTAATAAGCCGTGCGTACAAATTTACTTTACGCAGACCGTCCGTCAACACTTAGTTTACGACCTCTCATAGAAAATAGTTATATTTTTATCTAGTGCGCGAAATGCTACTTTGGTGATCGAGAACCGATTTTTTTTTAACTGGTGCAGTAAAGTTAATAAAAATAGTCGAGATCACCAAAGTATTTCGCGCACGAGGCACGAGTTGCAAACAAATTTTTACAAAGGTAAAAAAAAATAGGTAGGTAGTATAAAATATTGTCACAATTTGAAAAGTGTTGAAAAGCCTTATTTAATTATTGTTGAACATTCAGGAATTCAATATGTCTCAAAAACATGACTATGGCACTTTCGCCTGTTATACATGACACTTGTGAAAATTTAAAGGTTGAGTTCTCACGTTCGAGACATCAAACGGTATGGCACATACAATACAGACTTGACTTTTAGACATTAAAATCAATCGAAACTTCTTTTTCCTACGGATGCTATACAATGTGCCACTTCTCTCATCGCTTTCATACGATCAAAACGAAATATTTCTCACGCAGTGAGAAATATCCGCCAATACAGTGAGAAATAATTTCTCGCGTGCAATATCCAAGTAGCCCATTGTTAGCGTTTCTATAACAACAAAACCGAAGCACTGATTAATTATTGCTGTCAACTTACCCAACGAAAATAGTTTTATTGTTATTTGTTATAATATAAACAGTTCAGATTCATTGAATATTGAATATAATGGAATAGGTACGAAGATTTAGAGTCGGAAAATACACCTTCAGAAATTATTCAGAAAGCAATAGATGTTTGCTATAATTTGCTACCAAGCACATCAAGAGAAAAATATGAAATCGCTTACAGAAACTTTATGGACTGGAAAATGAAAGCCAAGGTAAATTCTTGTTCCGAAAATACCTTGTTAGTTTATTTTGAAGAGTTGTCAAGAAGATTGAAATCATCAACATTATGGTCTTAGTACTCGATGCTGAGGAGTACCTTAATGATTAAAAACTGTGTTGATATATCAAAATAAGTAAAAGTACGTGCATTTTTAAAACGCAATTCTGAAAAATATGTTCGAAAACAGTCAAAAACATTAACTTCTGAAGATATTCAACAATTTTAAATAAAGGTATGAAGGCTGATAAAGGTATGAATTGAACATTTTTAAATTATTATCGGAAAATGAATGTTTGGTTTTGATTTCAGGCTGTTTTAGCTATTGGCCTTACAGGGGCATGCCGTTGTGATGAACTTCGAAAATTAAAAAGTGATGACATGGAAGATCTTAATTCGGCCCTTTTAATAAAATTACACGATACTAAAACCAAGGTTTCTAGAAATTTCACAGTCACAGGAGAATTCCACCAAATTTACAAAAAATATGTGAAGCTTCGACCTTGCACAAATGAAACACGTTTTTTTTTTAATTACAAAAATAGCAAATGTACGAAACAGCCTGTGGGGATAAATAAATTTGGCACCATGGCGAAAGAAATAGCGAAATTTTTGCAATTACCGAACCCTGAATTATATACTGGCCACTGTTTCCGAAGGTCATCTGCGACTATTTTAGTTAATGCAGGGGCAGATCTTTTAACTTTGAAACACCATGGGGGTTGGGAATCCAGCAATGTTGCTGAATCTTATATCGACAACTCCATAGCTAACACAATGAAAATTTCAAAAAGTATAGTAGAATCCATTCAGCCTCCAGTGCCATTAGAACCTGAACACAACAATGTTGTGAAAGCTCAGTACGTTATCCCCATCAACTTGAACTTCGACCGCAGCTAATATTTCAATTACCGAAAACATGTTGTAACAAAACAACCTACAGGAATTACTTTACAAAATAGTTCAAATATAACTGCCAATTACTATTTTAAATAAAATATAAAACGCATCCGTAGAAAAAGTACAATGTACAATTCGTGAGAAAACGACATATTTCTCACTCGCTTGATTTGCAAACTTCTGCGCTCGTGAGAATTATGTCGTTTTTCTCACTTGTTGTACAATATACCTACTATTCTTAGATTTCTGCTTAATTGAGGACTATATAGGTTAGGATATGAAAAATCCCATATAGTTTACATGCAGTGTACGAAATATGTATTTCGCACATTACTTCGCGAAAGGTGTCATGGTAACGAAGGAAAATGGAAAAAAGTCTCACTTCGCATATTGTTGTCAATGCGCAAACCTTGTCATTTTTTGACGTTTGTAGAAATAATATTTTCCTACGAGCGTGCGGAAAAGTTCTTTTCCGCACGATTTTTCGTTTTGAAAGTTGTACTTTGCCGTGCGATTTAAAATGGTGCGGAAAAGTTACTTTCCCGCACGATTTTTCGTTTTGAAAGTTGTACTTTGCCGTGCGATTTAAAATCGTGCTTAAAAGTTACTTTCCCGCACGATTTTTACTTTTCCGTACGATTTTTACTTTTCCGCACGATTTTTGTATTGTTGAAAATGAGGATATTTAGGACTAACTAAATGATCTATGTAACTATTCTGTCTTATCAGTCATTTTGTAGCATTATTATAAAAACTTGTTTATTAAAAACCTTGTTTTTTCATAAATAAGATCGACAAAAACACTCGTAGGAAAAATATTGTACCTAACTCTTACGGAAAATGTCTTTTCCGCCCTTAACGTCTTGCCCGAACTCCACTCCGCGTCGTTCGTGCAACTGCCGTCGCGTGCGGAAAAGTACTACTTTCCGCACTTGTTAGGTATATAACTGTTTTCAATTTGTACCACTTTTTACCTATTTAAAGCACGCCACAGCGTGTGCAAATCGAACTATCAAAAACGCGTGTTTTTTAAAGTTACCATGGATACATCAACAACTCGAGAACAGTCTGAATGACAATGTTATGATTATTGATCTGACAGGAGTACTTTTTAACGTCAAACAAATGCAAAACTGTTATTCAAACATTAACGAAAGGTATACTGATGTCACATCACAAATTCAAGTATTTTACATTATAAGTTCTTATTTCCATCACTTGTAATAATGAAACCAGTATTTATGATTTCAAAGTGCACCAATTGTAAAAAATTATGTAAAGTATGCGTGGATAACTGGCCTTTCAAACACTTGCTCTATTTCGAACACTCAGGCAGAGCCGTCTTGTTCGAAAAATCGCGCGTGTTTGAAAGACCTATTACTAACATACTTACTAATATACTATTTTTGTAATTTCGTTTCAATATGGCAATTTTTTGTTTACATTTTGGATGTCAAAATGACGGTCATATTTCCAACAAGTGTGTTAATATGGAAGTTCATATCGATACTACATATGAATATGACAATCGTTGATTCTGATGCATTGGGTGATACCGAGGGGGAAACCGCTGGGGAATTTGGTGTACATGCCTTGGGTATCAGGGATTAATCGGGTATTAGTCGGGAATTAGAGGCATTACTTGAAAGCTATTGGGTATTACAGGCATTACTGCTGTATTACTCGGGTATTAGAGGAATTAGTTGGGAATTATTGGATATTACACGAGAAAGGGAGATAGTACTCGAATATTAGAGTATTACATGGGTATTACAGGAATTATGCGGAAGTTCTATAGAGAACGTTACTGTACAATCATTATTATTGTCGACAGGCAAAAAAAACTTCTTCAAAACATGGAAACTGGGAATTATTATCCGAAAATTAGAGAGCACTGGCTAAATCAGAATTGTTGAATGAAAACAATGAAAAGGTCTTCGATATTGTGCATTACTGGCATTACTTTCAGGTATTACTTGGGAATTACTGGGTATTACTCGGGAATTATTTGGGTATTAGAGGAATTACTTAGAATTTTTGGGAATTAGTGTACACAATTTCCTCAGCGGTTTCTGTTATATATCTAAAGACAATACTTTGTACCATGACCTAATCACAGGTAACATGTTGACATTGAATAACATAATTCTTGTTTTTGAATAGTAAGCAGGAAATTGTCCAGGTTCAATTATAAAATAAATAAGATTGGTGACAGCAGTATTTTTCTGAATGTTATTTTCTACTACATTGATCAAATAACACATAATATCTAATAATAGAGTGTTATGTTTGAAAGTACCTATAAAAATGTAGCGGACTGAAAGAAGCAATCCACAAGAAGAAATGATGTTTCAAAGTTCGGTAGCACACATGGACATGAATGACAATTTTTCTTCAAACTGCACTGAATGGTTCTAAACCTTTAAAATTTTCCTGATAACAAGTGGATATAACTCTGAATCAGATGAAAGAAAATTCGTTAGGCTACTACATTTGATTAGACCACAAGGTATGGAGATTTTCAATTCATTCAATGTAGAAAGGTCTACAGTAAAATTCAAAGAACTGGTAGAAAGGTTCAAAAGCCATTTCGTACCTAAAACAAACCTTACAATGGCTAGATATAATATTTTTACAAGACACCGAGGTCAAGAAGACATTCAAGCATTCCTTACTGAACTCAAGAACCAGTTTTTTTTTCAGAATTTTATTTTCTAGTACATTAATCTAATAACATATACTTAAGAGTTTCCCCCTTGGGTAATACATTCAAAATTCTGCGGAAGCTTTAATAAAATCAGAAAAATTTTCGGTACTACCAGAATCGTTTCTATTTTTTTGTTGCGGAATTTGGAGAAATAAATACAGTAATGAATTCTATCAATAGGTAATCTGACGAATATTTCAATCATGACAACTTGTCAACTGAAGGTTAGATCCTGGCAGTGTCACCGCCACCGACTACCCGGCAACATAATAACAACCATAATTCGAGGCTCGTGTTATGCAAATTAAATATACAGGGTAACCCATCAGGGTTGAACCGGCAAACTTTCATATGTCACAACTTTTTTTCGAGATAAAGGCGGTCGAAGTTTTTAGTAACAAAAATGTTTTTTATTCATTACTCAGAAACCCAAGATTTTGATAAAACTTCGCATGCTTATTTGCAGTAATAAAGGGCATGTTTCAATATAGTTAGAATTAAATTATCAAATGAAGAACTGATTTTTTTCTAAAAATTTCAACACTGTGTATCAGAAAAACTAGTTGGGACACATGCTTATATAAAGAAATAATCTGATTTTCGTCCAAAAAACTGATACTGAACGTTTGGCGGTTCAACCTTGGGTCACCCTGTATATGTAGCTATTGCCCCATGCCCTTATTCAGTGTAATCCATTATATCATATGAATGAAGATTCCATAGAAATATCAAAAAACCTGTATATAAAATGGCGAGTTATTTGCATCTCAATATGCGATTTGCGTACAGACGCATTCTCCTCCAGTAACAAAACACACCTGATCGCTCATCTTTGATAGAAAATTTACACAGATTACAATCCAATTTTTCACTATCGCATACGAAGGATGATGATCACCAAGTAGAGCATGTGAATCTGCTCGTAACCCCTTCAAATACAGGTGTTGGTTCGTTACTCCAATTTTTCTATTTTCATAATTTCGATTTTTCAAATGTAATTGAGCAAAACTGGTTAGACGTTTTGACGTGAAACTTCACACTGACGCTTATAATGAGTTGTTGATCGTTACTATGGCAACGCTTTTTTTCTATGCTAACTGGATATCATCCGCATAGCCCGGGAGGCAGCTTCGGAAAATTTGCACATATTCTTACAAAGCTAGTTTTTTGTCATTTTGTCATTTTGTGTTGTCATTTCGATGTAATATGTAAACAACGAGAGTCTACCACCACAATGATGGTGCGTTTATATACAGTGAGTTTCAAAAAGTTTGCAGCATTTGGGAAACATTTTATTATCGATTTGTCAGAAAATTTTATTCATCATAAAAATTAGTGCATTGCGGAATATTTTTATGTGAGTTATCAAAATTCTAAATTACACCACAGTGTACAGGGGAGAACAAACAATAGAATTTGTATCAAGTGTAAACTACCTTGGCTGTGATTCCAAATTTGAATATTGCTTTCAATATTCCATCAATATTCTACAGCTTTTTTGAATAATCTTTGTTGATAGTGTCAAAACTGAGGGTAGTTTACATTTGTTCAATATTCTATTTTTTGATCTCCCCTGTACACCGTTCAGAAATGTAGAATCTCGATAACTCAAATATCCCGCAATGCACCAATTTTTATGAGTAATACAATTTTCTGACAAATCGGTAATAAAAAGTTTCCCTAATGGTGCAAACATTTTGAAACTCGCTGTATATGAACGGACCATCATTGGGGTAGTAGAATCTCATTTTGTTTACCTGTTACATCGAAACAACAAACTGACAAAAAACTAGCTCTGTAGGAATATGAGCAAATTTTCTGTCGCTCTCTCCCGGGCTATCATACTTGTTGTTGTTGATACTGTTTGGGTAGTTTTCTGACAACTAATTTTAAACCCACCAAGAATTCCAATGTATTTAAGTTTCTTCATTCGGGTTTTAAAATTTTCAAAGGCACGATCACATTGAATTCCTCGAGTTTCTCTCATCGAAGTGAGTCATAAAATTGGGTATCGAAATTTGAAATTTTCATGCCATAACATCATAGAACAATGTAATAAAAATAATTACTTGATGAACATATATGAGGTTGGTTTCATGACCCATTATAATGAAACACATACTGTGAAAGCCATTTCATGTGGAGGCTTCCATATACCGCAACATCAATTTTCTAGACACAGCTAATAAAGTGTCTGAATTGAAAACAGTAAAGATTGGGTTGGTGCTAGGCTACACCGAATTTTTATAATGACTAGATACGGCTGGTGTAATGATATTGTTTAAAAGTATTTAAGGTAGTCATTTTCATCGCCTTGATTCTGGTCTTTCATTCGGACGCTTGATTAGAGAGTAATTGAGAATTTCAGATATCATTTTCTTGTAATGACCACTTATATGCTTCATTTGGAATTGGTTGAGATCATAAGGTAGAATCAAATTGTGGTTAGGTGATAAATATTTCTATTAATCGAAAAAAGGTAATTTAAAAGAGAAAGGCACTCTAATTTGTATGTGATAGTCATCAAATTAGTATTCAGTGCCAATGGGAACACTTGAATGCAATGAAACAAATGAAAGTTTTCGATATTTGATTACTATTCCGGGCAAAAGTGATTTTCCTGTTACTGCAATCTATTTTGGCAATATCGGCTTAGAACCATATCACCTATTGATATTTTCGTGGATAAGTTTAACTTTTGTGGCAAAGTCGAAAACTGGGTTGAAATACGTTTTTCGGATGGTTTCTACTTCAGTCGTTTGAAGATGTTGTCTGATCGTTGTCGAATAACTAACTGTGGTTGAGTCGAGAACGATGTTCTCTCAACGATGTCGGATAACTAACTGTGTCTGAGTTGAGGAAGATGTTTCCTCATTAATGTATATGTGGTAATGAAGTGAACCATTTATCAAACACTCCTAAGTCCGCAGGAGCTGCAGCTATATCAAGCGAAAAATTGAAAAGAAAGAAAAATCAAAATCTTGAACCTAATTATCTTTTCCATCCAATAACTGCCGAAACGTTTGGTGTCTTTGGCCATGAATATCTGTCCTTTATTCATGAAATTGGAAGGAGATTGGGCAGCGCAACGAAAGACAAACGTTCAACGTCATATTTGATTCAGAAAATTAGTATAGCTATTCAAATGGGCGATGCATCTTCCGTAATGGGTACAATTCCTCTATCGCATCCACTGAATGAAATATTTTATCGTCCCAATTTTCTAACGAGATACATATCAGTTATCAAAAATAATCACTCAGTTACCTTCCAAAAAATCATTATCAGTTTCTTTATCACCTTCTTTGAATTACAGGAACAATGAACCTATGGATTCTTCGTTGAATATCAGTGAGCATGCCATAACAACAAGAGACTCCATTTCTACATTTGGCCTAAGAGGATTGAAGACTGTAGGGAATACCTGTTTTATGAATAGTATGATGTCTTTCGAACACCAAGCTTTTGTTGGAAATTTTCAAGAATGGAGGATTTGAATACTACTACATCAAGAATGAAGGGAAATCTAGTGCAATCTTTTATATCTTTGATGAAAAATATCTGGAGCCCTGATCCTTCTCGGAAAATGGTGAATACTTTACATTTCGTCCATGTATTAAGAAATGTTGCTTCTTCCCTTAATCATTACGTCCCAGCAGATTCAGGAGAGTTTCTAAGACACCTTCTGGTAGGCTTACATGAAGAATTAAACAAGGCGAGTGCAGATAATCATCCATCACAAAATGATTTGGTTATCATGAATGATAATCAGAAAGCTTCCATTTCTTGGACAAAATATATATCTACCCATAATTCCAAAATTGTGTATACATTTGCCGGTCAGCTGAAGTCTATATTGAGATATACTTTTTGTGATTACTGCTCTGTTACTTTTGAACCTTTCTGGGTACTTTTGAACCTTTCTGGGTACTTTTGAACCTTTCTGGGTACTTTCAATCCCTATTCCAGAGTTACCAACCGAAGCCGTGAATTTAACACAATGTATTGAACTGTTGACAGAGGAAGATACTGTTACAGACCTGAAATTTGATAAAGACTTCTCGAATTGTTCGCGATCGTTCGATGAATTAGATGGAAAAATCTAGAAGCACTAACTTTTGTTCTGGATCAATCGTCGAACAATCTTATTGTGCTCTATTGATTTCTTCATTTTTCTAGAACTTTATTTTTATATAAAAGCAATGCATTTGTGGTATGAAGTAAGTTAGTTAGAAAGTTACCTTGAGTTACCTTCGATACAAGTATTTTGATATCAGATTTTCAGTTTTGACAGTGACTTGTATTACAGTGTTGTCAAGTGAAGTTTGAATAATAAAGGCCAGTCCATACCAGTGTAAACTTATTTTTGAACCCGAAGACGCAACAATACTTTGACTGACGATGCGAGCCCATACTGTTCAACTTGTGGAATGAAAAGGGAATTCAAAAAGATGATTAGTATACAAATATCCAAAATGTTTAGTTATAAATTTAAAACGTGTTTATTCGACTGATGGCAGTAAATTGGACAATGTGATTGATTTTCCTATACAAAATTTGAATTTGGACCAATATTCTGCTCAGTATGAAATTAATACTAATTATAATATCTACGCCATATCTAATCATAGCGGCAGCATTTCCAATGGACACTATACAGCATATTGAGAACACGATTTTAAAATAAATAACTACCCGTTTTATCAGGCAGCAGACATTTTGAGAAAAATAGGCTTTTTGGATTAAGTGATTAAATCATAAAAAAATAGAAATCTGGTAATTGGACAAGTTCCCAGTTAAATAGTAAAAGAGTTCTTTTTACATTATTATGGAACTAAAATATATTTTTTGGTATAAAGTGAACAAAATCGCCCAGAGAATAAAAGACAAATACTTGAAGGAAAAAACTTTGTATTTCGTGCAAAATATTTTTATTTTAAAAATTGTAGCAAAGCGCTTTCGACTGTTAAGTCATCATCAGTGCGTACCTGCAAGTAAGTAACACTTGTTAAAAAAAAAATATTTTGCACGAAATACAAAGTTTCTTCCTTCAAGTATATTGAAGCGTGCACACAGCTTGACAATTTCACTTAAAAGACAAATGTCCCATTCGAGTCGTGTGCACGTATTAGACAAAACTCAAAAATAATTATAGGCCTTTCAGAAAACAAAATTGACTCACCATCAACCTCTGAACTGGTCGTTGCTGGGTACCCAGGTAGATCTTCTCTAGTTTTGAAAGGGCCAATGTTGTCTTGAGTGATTATGCACTTGTAAAAAACGGTAATGCGAACGACTTTACGTGAACGCGTGTTTCCACTTTTTAATATCAAAAAAAAGGACTTCTTTCCATGCGAGCACGCTATCTAGCATCTGTCTCAGCCGAAGAGCCGCGCATGCGTGGAGAGATCAATGAAAATGAATTCTGAAAGGCATACTTACACGGTGGCACTAGTAACATTGTACCAAAATTATGAAAATAAAATAATTTATAATATAAAAATTCCCAAGAAGAATCAACAAAAAAGTAATGTATTATTCTGATTACATTGAAATTAAACTAATATTATACATAAACCGCCCACCAAATTACACAGTAATTTATATGTCTGACTGAGAAGGCAATGGACAGATTTTTGCAACAGGACGCTGCAAAATTCCCCTTGCTGTACGCAAAGTAACTACTCTACAAACTCTATCAGAGCCAGTATGAGCCTTCACAACTCTACCTAAAATCCACTTCAACGGTGGAGTTTGATCATTTTTTATTACAACGAGAGTTCCTTCGGCTATTGAAACAGTGTTTGTGTGCCATTTTTGCCGCTGATTTAGAGTATTTAAATATTCTAGATGCCAACGCTTCCAAAAATGTTGATGAAGTCTTTGCAATAGTTGCCATCTAGATAATCTATTCATGTTTAAATGAGACAGGTCAGGATCGGGCAATGCAGTTAAAGGCTCCATGGTCAAGAAATGGCCAGGCGTCAGAGCTGTCAGTTCATTTGGATCAGTACTCAAACTGGTCAAAGGTCTAGAATTTAATAATGCCTCAATTTGAACAAACACGGTGTTCAACTCCTCATAGGTGAGGATCTGATCTCCTATGACTCTCAAGAGGTGACTCTTCACCGACTTTATGCCGGCTTCAAATAGACCTCCAAAATTCGAACCTGTAGGGGGATTGAAATGCCAGTTGAGGTTCAGAGTTTCAGCCGAATTTTTCATTAATTCGAGCAGGTAACGATGCGCACCAACGAAGTTAGTACCATTGTCACTAAATATAGTACTACAGCGACCACGACGTGCTATAAATCGACGGAAGGCCGCTAGAAAAGCTTCTGAAGATAAATCAGAAGCGAGCTCTAAATGTAGAGCTTTCGTTGAGGAGCACACAAATAAGCATAAATAGGCCTTTTGAGATTTGCATCCTCGAGATTTACCAAGGGTTATGGAAAATGGACCACCATAGTCCACGCCAACACACGAGAAAGGTTTCAGTTGGTTGACACGGAGAGACGGTAAGTTTCCCATTATGGGAACAGATGATGAAGGGTTGACGCGAAAACATCTGTAACATTTCGATACAGTATGGCGTATGGCTCTTTTCACAGACAATATCCAGAATTGTTGTAATAAAAGATATTCTAAGGTTCGGGGACCTGGATGTAAATTTTCTCGGTGAAAATGTTCGATGATAAGTTGAGTGAGACGATGCTTTTGCGGTAGAAGAATAGGAAATTTCGCATCAAATGACAATTTGGAATTTACTAATCGACCGCCCACCCTAAGAATACCATGCTCATCGATAAATGGAGATAGTTTTCGTAATGGCTTAGAACAAACTGATTTTGTAGAGACCTTCAAGATATCATCTTTAAAATGTGTGCATTGAACGTGTTTGATGATAATATGAAATGCATGTTCTATCTCATTCAACGAAAGAGAACCAGTGGTTTTCTCCAGCATACGAGAATTATGTATAAAGCGTAAAACCCAAGCAACTTGTCGTTTAATTTTAATCAAGGAGGAAAGTCTGCCTATTATATAATCTAGGACATTTACTTCAACTGTGGTAGTCAAAGTGACAATTTTTTCTTCTCCAGTTACATCTATTACTTTTAGTATATCCGATGAAGGCCAATATTCATGAGATTGATGTAACCAAGGAGGACCTTCCCACCACAAATTATGCACAATGAGTTCGGAAGGTAAAAGTCCACGTGAAGCACAGTCAGCTGGATTATCTTCACCTGGAACAAATCGCCGCCAGGAAAGAGGTGATGTTTTTTCTTGTATAAGGCTAATTCTATTTGCCACGAAGGTCTTGTAACCGTGAGAGCTAGATTTAATCCACCGAATAACAGTTTGCGAGTCTGACCAACAAAAAATATCAGAAAACTTTAGAACATTCTGATAAGTTTTACAAACATAGGCGACTAACCCAGCAAGCAATGTTGCCGCACACAGCTCTAAACGTGGTATCGATATCTGTCGCAAAGGTGCAACCCTTGTCTTTGATATCGAGATACACACTTTATATGAATTTTGTAATTCAAATCGAAAATAAACCATGGCGGCGTAGCCCTTCTGGGAAGCATCACAGAAGCCATGAAGTTGGCAGCCATTGTACTGATCTGGAACTATTCTACGAGGAATTTGTATGGAAGACAAATTCGGTAATTCAGATTGGTATCTACTCCACGAGCTGATAACTTCATCGGTAGGAGTTGCATCCCAATCTAAGCCCAGCGTCCAAATATATTGCATAAGACGCTTGGCGAAAAATATGACAGGTGCCAAAAAACCTAGCGGATCGAAAATCCGCGATAATTCTGACAGGACTGTACGTTTAGTACACTGTCTGTCAAATGGGCGAGTATGATAAGAGAATGAATCCAAATGAGGATTCCACTGCAGTCCAAGAATTTTTATAATGGGATCGTGATCAAATGAAAGAGGCATTTGTCGAAAATCTTCAGGAACGTTACCAAGCAAGGAAGGACTATTACTAGCCCATTTACGGAGTGGGAAGCCACCGCGTTCTAAACAACAGACCAATTCAGTCTGTAATAAAGTGGCCTTACTCAAATCATTCTCACCACTAATAATATCATCAACATAGACATCAGATTGTAAAGCCTGTGCCGCCAAAGGAAAATTTTGCCTTTCATCCATGGCTAGTTGTCGAATAGTTCTATTAGCCAAGTACGGTGAACTAGAAATACCATATACGACAGTATTTAGAGTGAACTCTTGAATAGGGTCAGCCTGAGAAAATCTCCAAAATATTCTTTGGTAATTTCGTTGAGAGGGGGTTAGCAATATTTGTCTAAACATTTGCCTCACATCTGCCGTGAATACAAACTTGTATATTCGGAAGGAGAGAAGAAGAGTGGCAATATCATTCTGCAATTTTGGACCCGTCAATAAAACATCATTTAACGATACACCTAAGTTTGATTTGGCTGAAGCATCAAAGACTACTCTTAGCTTTGTGCTGACAGCATCCGGTTTTTGGACACAATGATGAGGGATAAAGTACGACGAATTTGTATCTGTTAGCGGAACAGCTGGAGACATATGACCCGAATCAATATAATCTTTCATGAAATCTGAGTATTCCTGTTTTAGCTCAGGATTTTTACTTAATTGGCGTTCTAAATGATAGAACCGTCGTAATGCAGCAGAACGCGAGTCTCCAATTTGAGGATTTTGCATTTTAAATGGCAAAGAGACAACGTATCGACCAGAATCATCTCTAGTGACAGTGTCCCGGTAGATTTGTTCACACACCTGGTCATCTTGTGAAGCAAATTCAGGTTTTGGTGGTTCTTCTACTTCCCAAAACCTTCTAAGTGTTTCATCTAGAGAAGGATGTGTAACAGAAAGGTAAGAAGATACCGTTGATGGGTAGCCATTATCAATTTTACCCATCAATACCCAACCGAAAATGGTATTAAGGGCAATGGGTTCATTAACATTTCCCGTTAATTTACCATCTTTTAAAATCAGGGGGAACAAATCCGCGCCTAACAAAATATCTACTTCTCTGTTCACATTGAATTCTTCATCAGCCAATTTTAAATTCGTGATGAATGATATCTTTGTTTTGGAAATTGTTTGTTGTGGCATATTAGTGCAAATATTAGGTAACACAATAGCCTCAAAATGATAAGAGGGTTCGTCAAGACCTTTTGGTCTTATAGTACAACTCGTACGACCGTTACTCATTGAAGGTACTTGACCTATACCTTGAATGGTGGTTCTGAGTTTAGACCTATTAAGACCTAAGCGTTTCAAACATCTTTCAGTAATGAAATTTGTTTGACTCCCTGTATCGAGCAAAACTCTAGCAGATTGGGTGTCTCCATGCACATCAACAATGTCAACTTGAGCGGTTGACAAGAGAACCGTTGATGGAGAAATTGATGTACTACAGTTGCTCGTTAAGGCAGTGTTCACTTCCGGGATAGGCGGAAGCTCAGCTTGCTGAGACGATGCTATTGAAGCATGCTCAGTAGCCACACTGATAGATTCTGCTTCCGGTGTGATATTGTTACTCCCGAAATGAAGGAGCGTATGATGTCTTTTGTCACATAATCTACACGACGTGGATGGACAAGGTTGATTGAGATGCGTACGTAGACAATTTAAACACAGTTTATACTGTTTTGCAAGCAAATGTCTACTGTGAGGAGGTTTATTCAAGAACTGTGAACATTTGTTAATGACATGATTATTTTTACATAGGGGGCAATGTGAATTGATAGACGAGTTCATTTTGTTTGAGACAAGTGAAGTAGTAGCACACGATTTTTTATTATGATTTTTTGAAAACCAATCATTTGGTTTAAATGAGGAAGTTTTAGTAGAACTAGCCTGTACTGAATAACCAACTGATTCTAAGGCCTTGCATTGTTCTGTGAGAAATTGTTTCAATGAAACATAAGATGGGATTTCGACCTTCTCTGAACATGACTTTAACTCAAAACGTGTCTTCGTATTAATATCAAGTTTATCAAACAGAATATTGAATAATGGAAAATCCCAACTGTCAACAGGAAAATTGAGTGCCCTAAGGGCCGACACATTTTCTGTAAAAATATTAACCAATTTTCTAAGGCACTGAACAGTCTCTGTAGCCTTGGGAGCATCTCTGATTTGATTCCAATAGAAGGTAGCTAACAGTTTTTTGTCTTGATATCTGTCAACTAAAGTTTGGAAAGCTATTTCATAATTTTCATCAGCTAAAGTAACACCCTGTACTATATTGAGAGGTTCTTTTGCCAAATTTGTGATTAGGTATTCAAATTTTTCAATATTACTAAGTTGATCATTTGTGTGAACTAGCGTAGTGAATAATCCATAAAAATGTGGCCATGATTTAAAATCACCATCAAAACAAGGCAACTGCAATTTTGGTAATTTGCAGTTCCGAGTTTTCTGAGTTGAAATCATGTTTTCCTCGTTAGCTTTAATCCATTTTTGAATATCATGATTCACTGAGCTCACTGTATAATAATGTTCATCAGCCTCAGTCCTGATCAAATCTTCCTGATCCAACATTCCAGGATCAGATGAAATTGCCGCAACTATTGCATTGTGACTCTGTTCAAAATCATTGAATATATGATCTAATTTACTGCATCTAATTTTCAACTGAGTATGAAGAGTTGGGTCAGAGATAGCATTTTGAGCAAAATGAACAATTTCTTTGAGCCGTTTCAAGGCAATATTACGTGATGCGCGGTGAGCTGCTAGTTGTTCAGTCATTGTCAAAATAGTTGAGAATATTTCAATATATTTTCCAAACTAAAAATGACTGGTAAAAATGACAATTTATTTATGTGAAAAGGATCGCGACTAAAGTGGGCTATAATAAAATGTACACACCCTGTCGGTTATCAAAATATTCTGAATACCTGCTGGTGAAAATGTATGAAAAAACTATGAGCTATAAAGAGTTGTGAATGACTGCAAAAAAGGTATAAAAACTCGTACAAGCACTGATAAATTGTACCCGGTTAAATACGTTTTTTAAAAGAAAAAAAAACAATGTGTAATCTGGTGGTTTTTAAATATTTCAGACTGATATTTGAAAATTACTTTTATTGTATGAAAGCTGGATGTAATATCCTTGGCTCGAATAGGACCATAATGTGCACGTATTAGACAAAACTCAAAAATAATTATAGGCCTTTCAGAAAACAAAATTGACTCACCATCAACCTCTGAACTGGTCGTTGCTGGGTACCCAGGTAGATCTTCTCTAGTTTTGAAAGGGCCAATGTTGTCTTGAGTGATTATGCACTTGTAAAAAACGGTAATGCGAACGACTTTACGTGAACGCGTGTTTCCACTTTTTAATATCAAAAAAAAGGACTTCTTTCCATGCGAGCACGCTATCTAGCATCTGTCTCAGCCGAAGAGCCGCGCATGCGTGGAGAGATCAATGAAAATGAATTCTGAAAGGCATACTTACACGGTGGCACTAGTAACATTGTACCAAAATTATGAAAATAAAATAATTTATAATATAAAAATTCCCAAGAAGAATCAACAAAAAAGTAATGTATTATTCTGATTACATTGAAATTAAACTAATATTATACAAGTCGGTTGGAATGGGACCCCGTTTCGGGTGGTATGACACTAATTGTTTTGGTAATATGTTGAGTCACCAACATTTCGTGGTTTGGGTGGTTTCAAAAGGATGTCACGTTCCCTTACAATACTTATGAATGTTCTCAACCATCAAATAAAAATCTGTAGTCGCTAGGATTTGAACCTAGTCGGCCAGCAGCATCAATGGCTTTGAACGCGACAGTCCTAACCACTGAGCTACCTGGCCCTAAATATTCACTATTGTATGGGCACATACCAGTTTTTCTGAATCCAAGTATATATAAGATTGGCTTTATTGAAAGAGCCCTCATAAGCTATATTTACTAGTTCTCGAACATCATACAATGTAATTGTCATCCAGCGATGCATGTTGAATTAAATTAGGCTACAAATTCGTGGAAATTTCCAGAGGTTACAGCATATATGGCTAGGAGAAGGAAATGTTAATAAGTGATCACCAACTCCTTCAGACTTTTTGATGCATTCAACTTGAGTGTGGCTTTTGTGAGTATAAAATATGAGAAGTATATGGTCATCTTTGGAACAACGTGGATATTTGATTTTGTGATCAAGCTCAAAAGCCAAGTTTGTTTGGGTCATCCAACCGCTTTTGTAACTCAAACCTACACTACCTTCAGAAGCTTGTTTTACGTAAGTATCATTCAGGAATGAAGTTCTTTGAAACATTTGTATCGGATCGCACCTTCTGTGTTGCTTCAATATGGGGTAATAGGTGTATTATCAGTCCCACTAATGACTTCGAACGTTCTCAACGTACTTCAAATTGTTTCACTATTACTATTATTATATATATTATTATAGATTTGAAACGAGTATGATGCTTCGTTCCTAGTTCTCATCATCTCTTTCGCATTATATGTGAGCCAAACTTTACTGTTCTGGTTGATGCGGCAGTACTGAAACCAAGTTCATCTTCATTGAAAAATGCCATACCATCCGATCAGCGTCAGTCATACCATATAAGAGGTCCCATTGAATGCGATGAAAATGTTTAATAAATGTGTTCTCATGTTACCTTCTAAAACCACCAGAAAATATTAACTTGTCAGTGGTGTTATTAGGTAGTGGAGGCAAATATGAACTACCTTATTCCAAAACTCATTTAAAGGCAGTTATTTTTCATTCATTATATCGCAGACCCTTCCTTATGGACTGCTCAACTACTCATTAACCATCCCATTTATTTGAATTGATTAATGATATTGTTTTCCAGAAATTTGGACTGAATAGTGATTTTTTTGTGTCAAATCATAATATTACCATTCGAATTTTATGATTATATGGCCCAATTCGTCGCTTACTTTGCATTTATAGCAGTTTTATCGTCGATCACTAATAAAACATATCATAACGTCAAACTTTCAATAAAAATCACATCGATACCTGAAACCCAGGTAACAATAATTTTATTTTTGTGATAGATCTCAGAAGGTTCTGAAGACCATAAAAATCACAGCTACGATGAAATTGTTTTGCTGTAACAACATCCATGAAACCTCTATAAAGCTGCCATAAATCTACGAGGGCCCACTCCTATGAAAGTTCTCAGGGCTTTTTTTAAATGCAAACATAAAACCTTTTTGCCTTATTCGTAGGATACTTAATAACCTCCGGAGGGCCATTATAAAACCAAATCATAGGGCTATTATAATTTTGTATGGTTTTAAAAAAATGTATTTGGCAACAAAATGACTTTTTTTATGATGTTGGATTAGAATAATATATTCCATAAATAACCATAGCCAAAACGGACTCATATTATTCTAATTATGCAGTTGCAGGTTACGAAAAATAGGGCGACTAATTTACAAGTCAAAAATATAATGATGGCATCCTGACAGAGACCTATAAAGTATTTATGTCCATTGAACAACGTTAAATACCAAATATCCTCTGCAAATGAAATTTTTGTGACAAAACGATATTGTATTGGTGGTAAATCTGCAACGCGCCCAATAACAACGCGAAATTAACAAGATAAACAAAATACCAAAAAAAAAAAATTTGTTATTCCCGAGATGATTTGTACTATATCTAAATATGAAACATATATAAAATTTTGCATTTACTTTCCGCCTTGCATACTAAATTGCAAGAAACATTAGTTAAAATTAGATTCATCTCCTATTTCGCCCCTCTGGTTGTAATAAAATATGGCTTCCTACCTTTATTCTAAATAGCTGCACAATTGCCCTCATAAAACCATTTTGAAATCTTTTTGTCCTAAAAAAGTATGTTTGGCAATATTTAATCTGATTTTCAAAATATTTTCTTAACCTTCAAAATAAATCCTCTGGTCGTGATGGGTTTATCCGGAATCAGTACTCGGTGTCTATACTCCTGTGATCTTTTTACAAATATGTAGGCATTTCTCGAACTTTCTTCAGATATCTCTTTGAATAATTTTAACACATTAGTGGTTTCCACACTGTATATAAATTTGAGATTAGTTAAATTAAGTTTAAAGTTGCGTTCAAATAAAATTGATGGGTGTTTAATCTTTTACGTGTTCCTCGGATAATTTGAACGTTACGGTGGATTCAAAATATGTGAAGAATGCTTTTGTAATGGATTTTCCACAAGAAACAACCAACTCACTAAATATTTGGGAGTCCAATGGCACATCATCTTTTACGCAATACTCAATATTTTGTGTTCATTTGCAATTAAATGTTACCTTTATCTCTTGTTCTCATACCGAAAAGGACAGGAGAAAGCATCAACTCACCTTCTTGAAACCAGTTCGGTTTTAAATCGTTGAAATGGGTCGCACCTGCCGTCTAAGAATTTAAAGCGTATTATGATTTTGTCCTTCGTTCTCTTCGAGATTTCATATATTCTCTGTATCCTGTCGGTGATCAGAACACAACTAATTATAATGATTAAAAGGCAAAAAAGTGGAACAGACGCAAAATGGCCCTATAAAGGTTAATTAATAATGAACTTGCAGTAATCCATGCATTTCATATCATTGTCAAAACTGATACAAGGGAAAGCATTATGCACATCCATGTTACATGTGGATGATAGGATTTTACTATCGATCAAGTTATAAACAATGCGTTATAGGATGATTTCATAGTATAATATTGATTGTTTACCTTCGTACTCACATCTGCAGGAAAATTTAAAACCTAGGTACATGGTGCTTACTTTGTTTTTCTTTTTTGGATCATTGGTGCTGTGAGGTTCGAAAAGTATCTTCCTTCGCAAGAGTTTCAAAAAGTTCTCAGTTCTCTGGTTTCCAATAAAAGGAACATTCTTCATTGTTCAGAGAACATCGCGAATGCCAATGCGGTACGCGGGTTCGATTCACCGCGTGGTCACGGGTCTCGTCATCACGCATTAAAAGGTAAGGGCTGCGTCTTTCCTAGCTCGCAGGAATTCTTAGGGTTGCTAGTAAGGGTGCAGCCGTTTGACGGAAATAACAATTGTAACAACAAAACTGTTTTTTATCAACGGATAGTTTGTAGGAATTGCACAATATTTCTCACTTCTCACGAAAGAACTCCCGTAAATTCAATAATTTTTGCGGTAGAATTTTCGATTTTCCTGCATTGATAGGTTCACTTGTAATTACCGAAATGTGCTCGAAGGTCTGTTTTGAAGTATATACACTGCACGCCAGCAGCGATGGAACCACCGACGTTTCCGAAAAATCATAGAAGGCCAAATAGGTCGAAAATATCTTCGAGTTCGTAATCGTAACTATAACCAACCCTTGAATTTTTCGAGACAGGCTATCATAAACTTAGAGTCAAATATCCCCAGTTATATTTCATTGTTCAACATGAGCAATAAGGACGATTATGTTCAATTATATACAGTGGTGATTGAATGACAAACAGTAGAATTGAATATGAAAATGTGATTTCTGGAACTGTATCCAGAATAACTACCCAAAAATAGATATGAATAGAATCTGATCAGTTTCAATATGATGCTGAAATCAAATGTTACCTGTAGATACTGGGACCTATATTGTTCAATACGTCATAATAAACAGTTATTCAAGGAGATCTCAAGTAGTCTGCTGGCCTCAGACCATTCTTTGGTGAAGGTAATTTTCAGAAATAGATATCCAACAGTGAAGAGCAATATTATAGGTATACATGGAATTCGGACAACTGATGATTCGTTTTTTTGACTTCATATTTTTTTGAAAAGTACTTTCGAATGTCCTATAGAACAGTATAGGTTTTGAGAATTTTCGAAAAGAGCATAACGATTTCCCGAGTAATTTTCCGAAAAGATACAATTTTTTTGATCCCTTATTGTGGCCAAATCGATGAAGGAAATCGGGATTTCAAATATGCAATGAATAGTGCTTGAACAGACGAACAAATCCTAAGCGAACAGTTTTCCGAGAAAATTATAGGAAAATGGTGAAAAATACATTTTTCTGAAAATGGAAGTTCTTGTTTTGGAAAATATCGAATATTTCGAAACGGCTGCAAATTTCCAAATTTTACAAGATACCTCTTTTTATCGCCTCCAGATATCCTACAAAAAATGTTCACACATTCAGTACATCAAAACAATAGTACAGGAAATATTTGAAAAAAAAAGAAGAAATCGAAATCTCCGGAACCCATGAAAAAATTAGTAATTTTTCTGTTTGTAAGAAATACCTCTCGACAAATTCTACTGACCCTTCGAATTTGCTCTCTCTGAGGTTTACGGAGTAAAGAAAAAATAAAATCCAAAAATATTAGGGACTTTTTTAAGTTTTTTTTTTATACTAGCACCAAAATCTCAAAAACTTAACGAGATATCAAAAAGTATGTACGAACAATTTCATTGTACTCGATTGGTACTACAAAACACTATTGGTGAATTTTATTCATATCTCGAAAAAAAAAATCGTGACTTGATTCGAAGAAAAAATTTCATTGGACAATATCGAATATTTCCTAAACGGTTGCAGATTTTCATTTTTTTTATGAATTTTTTCCTCAAAATTAGTCCAGGAAATATTTCGAAAAACAAAATTTTTTAAACTTGCCATCACAGTCGTATTATTATGGTGGTGACCAATTATAGTTAAAAAGGAAACGTTTCGTTTCACAAATATCAACGGTTTTCGAGATATTTAAAGTTGAATAAGTGGGTGCGTATGTGATACGGATACTCATTAGTGATTATTTTATTAGTGGCTATGTAAGTTTGAAATATCGGGAAATTTTTTTGAACTAAATCCCTCGCAAATGCCAACAAACTTCGAAATATCGAAACATCATCTAACTTCCATAATATATCAATATATTATTGAATGTTAATCCAAATAAAATAAAATAATATGCAAAGATGAAACTGCACAAGACATACAGAAAATAAAATAAGAGAAGTAAAATAAAATATGGTTATCTTTTATTTTATTTCAAGTTGACAACACAATTGACAGATGACAGAACACATACACATAAATACGGCTGAGTGCTTGTTTTTGTTTATTTTCTCATTGCATTATTTATTATTAGTATTGCCAATATTGAAAAGAGCCATGAAACTTCTGTAGCCTAGTGAAGACTGAAGATGCCGTTATAGGACGAAGATTTCATTATAATTTTAATGATGGCTGCGGTGGGTTATCATTTAATGAATAAAGCAAGGCACTGTCGATTTAAAATATGACCTTTGAATAGAAATAGGAAAAGGCTGAGTGTTTTTGAAGTGGTGCCAATATAAAATTCCAAATTTTGATTGGCATCTTATTATTTCTTATATTTTCTTACTCTGCTGTCTAACATTCCAAAAATTATCACTTTACATCTTACTTTATTTTATTTCTTATTTTATTTTACTTGCTGTATAACTCACCACCTCTGTGTGGCTGGAGTGGGAATTGGTGAAAAACTGTTTCAGTAAATGCAGACTATTATCAGAGGAATTCAGATGACTGTCGATCTATAAGTTCACGTTGTTGAACGTTAAAATTAATGCATAAATAAACATCGCATCGTCATAACACACCCTTATATTCGTATAATATTATAGCTATCCCAACAATCCCATTCTGAAACTTAAAATCACTTCACACTCAGTGAGAAAATCATTATCAGTTGACAACTACCATAGGTCATTCTCTTCATTAACATTGTTATTACTTAGATACACCCTGCTAAAGGTTTCTCTAAACCCTACTATTTGACTATTAAAACACAAACTTTCCATTTTCTAAACTCGCATAATAGCATATCTTCTAACGGGCCTATCCTAACACCACAAAGCAATTAGAGAATTGTGATAATTATCCTTTTAATGTCTTCCTGAAAATTTATTGGAACGCATTATCAAAACACGTTCGTTTGGCACGCACTTCAGGGGCGTTATTTTCGGGTGGGGGGTGGCGGAAAATGTTCGTCATTAATTGAGATTTTACGTGTGTTGCGGTGTGACTTTTCTTTATTGCAATGAGAATTAATTGGTTTCTGGATAATTGGGTGGAGTAATTGGGTTAGTTATGCGGCAATGCTCTAGGTACGAATGACTAATATAAAAGTATATTAATTAACAAGCATGGTAAAGTGACTAGTATCGAATAGGATAAATAAGTTAGATGAGACGAAGGTTGGTGTCGTAATTGTTTAAAAACGAGGTCACCACTGGGGAATTTTAGTGTACATGTCTTGTGTATTAGTGGCATTACTCGGGTATTAGCGGGAATTAGGGGCATTACTCCGGTGTTACTTGGGAATTAGTGGCATTACTTGAAAATTATTGGGCATTACAGGTATTACTGGTGTATTACTCGGATATTAGAGAAATCACTAAGGAATTATTGGGCATTACTCGAGGATATCATGGGTATTACAGGAATTATTACTTGGGTATTAGTGCCATTACTTACGATTTTTCGGAATTAGTGTACACAATATTCTTAGCGGTTTACCTCTCGTTTAAACATTTTTTGATATCCTCTATATGAAACTTGTTCTCAAGACTCTTTCTACCAGATTATAGTATTTGGTAGGAATCGATCCTCCAACCTTGGGACCCAGAGGACTTAAACTAATCACAGGCAATTAGTTATGCTACAATCGGAAGTGAATTAAAATTATCAATTTATGTTTTATTTTTAACTTCTTTTTAAGATATTCATCGAGAATGGAAAATAATTGCAATTTCACCACTTCACTTCATTACCATCTGATAATCAACTTGGAACAAAAAATGTTTTTCTTGACGCTGAATATTTGATATTTCAGGTATAGAAAATATCTCTAGACTTTTGAAGGGCTATTTACCCCATAATAATGAAATATTAGCCTTGAGATCTTTTGACATAAAAACAACTCAAAATTCAACCCGACATTTGCAGAACTATTCAGCCATTAATAATAAATTATCAGTCTCGAAAGGTTTTGACATAAAAAACTCAATTTTTAATAAAAAAAACTTTTCTGAAAACATATGGGAAAAAGATTCACAGGACTATTTAATTCACTCTGTAAATATGTAACAACTTTAAAATATAAAATAAAGCTATATTTCTAATATTTCTATGTGTTGAATACTGAATATCGTGAGACGACAGGGCTATTTAATTTCAACTGTATATGTATGAGGATGTTGAAAACAGGATTTAGAGAATGGCTTGATTTAAAAAATAACCATATTTTGAGAGTCAGTAAAAATATAAAAAAATCCAAGATGCTAACGGCTAGAGAGTGCAAAGGCTGCTGGTGGATTCTCATGAGAATAGTGAGGTTCTTCTAATGTCAAGTTAGTTGTGGAATCTGAAAAAAAAAAATTTACACATACCTTATTGGTTATTCAATTCACATGCCTCTGATAAAAGAAAAGAAACAAATCAACAATCATTACCCAGATGAAACTTGTATAAATAACTCTACATAAAGTGCTGCAAAATAGTCTAATTGCTGGAGATATACTAACTCTTTTGGTTATTTATCAAATTTCCAAAGTATTTCTGAATAGCCTTAATACTGATATTAATTACCAAGAGAGACTGCGTTATCAAAAAAATTATCATATAATATTACTACAAGCAACAGAATTAGGTATAAAAAAAATATAAATAAAATGAAATAATCAATCGAATAATATTAAATAAAATTAGGTTCAGTGCATTTTTCCGTTGGAAAACAATATTTTCTTGGAACACAACTTTACTTCAAAAATCGGCGCAAAGACACTTTTTGTTGAAGAAACCCTATTAGACTGAGGAAATCATTGATTTTCAATATAAGAATCATTAAGTAGCTGTTTCAGGGTTTCTAGAATAGGAACATAATAAAAAATTGAAGATTTATTGGGCATAAGTAATATTATTTTCTTGAATATAATGAACGTAAAATACCATTTATTTTAAGTGAATTTGAATTAAAACTCAAAATATCCAATTCTGGAAAATTTTCCTTAAATTTTTCCATGAATCCGTCAATTATAGTCTTGAGACTTTTTTCGCAAAGGAAATATTTGGCCTGTAAAGTTAAATACATGTTTGCTAGAATTTCGGTAGCAAGCTTTTCTGAATCATCATCATAATTTCCATCATCATTTGGTGCAGAATTAAAAAAGCATTGACTTGAAATATCATTACAAGCAATATTTTTTGTTTGGGCACATTGGGATTGATTTCCACTAAGATTTTGAGTATGGTGATCATTTGTATTTTGTTTTTTCCATAAAATGTTTTCTTCTCATGTGAACACGGATGTGTTGTCTGGTCTTGAACGAAGTTGTGCTCTTGCATTCCTTTTTAAATGGACATGCTATATATAGCATTATGATCTGATGAATGTTCATAAACATGAGACAGAAAGATTTTCCTATCATCGGTGAGCACTTGCTGGCAGATATCACAATAGAAATTAGTGATTCGCCCTGTTTTTGTAATAACCTTTGTATGGTGCCTAAAAACGTGTTATATAATTGGTGAATGACACTTTGCAGCTGGCATACAGACAAGGAAATTCTGCTCCACTAAATTGCCTATGCAAATACTGATGTCGATTATATTTGTCGATGGTTATCCACTTAAAACTACAGGTTTTACAGGTAAAAATACTGTCTATGATTAATATGAAATTACCTATAAAGTTATTCAACTCTTCCAACCACTATAAACAAAATATCTACGCACCCACTATAAACAGACCACAGCCATTGAAAACCAGCAATTGCGAATTGAGGTTATCATCGGTATAATCGGTACCGTTCTGCGTTTTTCCCTGCTCCCCCTCATGCACATACGTAGACGTCGCGAGTTCATTTAGGAATAGGTTACTGAATTTTACCAAATTGCTGTACATTCACATTATTCCAGAGAGAAAACGCAGTGGAACTGAAACTCGCATGGTGAATTTGAAGTATTACTTAAGATTATTCAGTTACGAACTGACATTTACATGGTGAAATTAGAAAAACATAATAAATAACAGAAGAGTACAATAGTACATGACAAAAATAAGTTTTTGCAGTGAAATTATTAGATTTGGTGATAATTCAGTAAATATTCTGTCTCATTTTACGGAAAATATTTTGTTATTTTCCACCTATTTTTATCAGTGCACCGCAGCTTAGTATAGCATACTGGAGTTGAGCTCTAGCTATATTGCAAAAATATGTTATATTGGGAACTGATATTGTTTGAAGTAATATAAAACTTGTAAGCACAATTTCATTCGTATAATTACTAGATGTTCAACGATTTTTAATTTGTATTTACTATTCTCTATGAAAGTTATTCTCTTTTAGCCAGGGTAATTGCTGTTTCATAGTCGTATATTGTATTTCCTTGTAATTGTTCGATACATGCGGGGTGTCCCAGTCTAAAGAGAACAATCTCCCATGATAAAATCCACATTTCATTTCAAGGCTGAGGGCTCCCATAATCATATCCTCTAAGGTGAGTATTAACTGATTTATAGAGTGTTGGAAGTGGCAAAAATATGTTTTTCTACAACTGTCAAAAAAAGTCCACTTTTTTGTGTGGTTTGTATGCGTAAAGTATTACAATAATTCTCTATCAACATACGATTTCATTATTAAACGGAAAAGCGTAAAAAAAATTGCACTTTTTTTAACGGCTGTTGCTAGGCAATCGACAGTTTCATGCAACAACGGTGACAGATCCGAATAATAACGAAATCCTGTCATAAAGCCAGTTCTCATTTACTTTGACAACTAATAACCTATAAATATCTGATATACAAATGTTTCACCAATAATATTCTTAGCATTCCTACTCTTAAATAATTATTATCAAAATTCCAAACTATCGCGGCGAATATACTCAGGGGTAATATAATAAGTGGTATGATTATTACCGATAATTTTTTGGAATATTAATGAATTGCAATCCCAAAGCTGAAAATACAACGAGTCCGCAGGACGAGTTGTATTTTCTTGCATTGGGATTGCCAATGAATTGATATTCAAAAAATTTATAGGTTTTTAATCATACCACGAATTATATTTAGGACGACAATATATGGATTTGATATAAAGAAAAATCATGTCACCTGGTAATTGATGCTTTACTTCTAGCCGTATTCAACGGAATACTCTTTTCCACGGCCTCATCTATGATACCAATGGACATCTGTCCCCAACGATCGCTCATATTGATGAATAAAGATAACTAGCCAAAACACATAAATTTGACGTTTCTAATTTAAATCATTATTTTCACTTGACAGATAGTAAAACAAAAACTAAGCAGGTTTATCACCGTGAAAATACAGCGACAAGCTATATTTTCACTGTAGTTCCGATTCTATTGGCTGAATTAAAAAATTTGAAATTCATTGATTGGTTGTTGAGCAAGGAAATATATTGTCAAAATAATAGTATATACCTCTAAGGAACCATTGAACCTAATCTACACTAGGTAATCCAGGGTAGCGATGGCTGTTTGGCCGTCAGAAACTAGTTGACAACAATAATTAATTAAATTTGTGAAATTGGGCATCTATCCAGATAACGAATTCTTGATAACTTTATTTGTGAAATTGGGCATCTATCCATATAACGAATTCTTAATAACTATAAATTTAATTTAAGCAGAAATGAAAAGTGATGAAGATTGAACGGAGAAAATCGTGGATAGTGCAAATATGAGATTTCCTTGGCAATTCAAAGAAAGAAAAAGGTATTCGTTGCTTCACGAGGATTGTTTATTTATTTTGAATACAAATCTAAGAAAATGAAAAGTTACTTCGATGGACCAGTAATTCGAAAGTCAAGTCAACATTAATGGTAATAATATTGACCACGATGAATATGTTACTTTAATAATCGCTTCAAATTTTCCATTTTGCGGGATAGTGTGAAGGGAAAAAGAGATTTCGACTCTGTCGAAATTATTCGTTTCATTTGATTGAAACTCAACTCTCCGGCATACTCTTCGAACTTTGTTCGAATAATGAATCAATAAAAATATGTCAAATTCATATCATATTTGCAAAAAAAAATGAATTGGTTATTTTTTTTGACAGTTGTAGAAAAAATACTGTATGAAACTCGTGAGTAAATTGTTTTTTTTACTCGTTGGAATGCCGCACTCCGCCTCCTGTGTCGTTCGTCAACATTTTCTACTCGTAAAAAAAATATCACTTTACTCACTTGATACATAAATTACTATTTTCAGAATAACTATACTTCATAACAATAAGAGTTCAGCTTGTAAAAATTTATGTTATTTGATAGCATTAATTTTAAAATTTCATAGTTATTCACGAGTTTGTAACTTCAAACATGGGCGTCCGGTAGATGTGTAACCCTAATTGCCCCGCCCCAATTTCCACGCCACTGGACTCATACAGATTTTGACTTCTTTTTCTCAATTCGCAATATTGTCTACCAAAAAAGACGTTTCATTATTGAAAATGTCAATGGTGTCGAAGGTAATTGATGTGGAATAAGTGCGTGCGTAAGTGATACGGAGACTCATTGTTGAACATTTTTTCAGAAGTTGCTGTTATTTGTTTGGAATATCAAGAAATTTTCTTTAAAAAACTAATTTTCTATAAATAACGGAGTTAAGAGATTTGGAGATATTGAATATATTTCGCTTAAGATGGCTTAAATATCTTGAAAACCGTAGATATTTTCAGTGATGAAACCTATCCCTTTTGAGTGTGGAAAATATTGAAAATTTGGAACAGTGTACAAATCTATATTAGTCCAGTGGCGCGAAAGTTGGAGAGGGCGATTAGGACTACTTATCTGCCGTACGCTTTTGTTTGCATTTACTTAAATGTAAATTGTATTCAAATTTGAAACTTAATGCTATTGAATGACATACCAAATTTCATCGGGAAAAGTATAACTGTTGTGGAATCATTCTGGAAAACATTTTTTGTGCCACCTGCAGCACCCTGTAACTTATAGATTGACTTATAGTCTTAAAATGAAGTGAGGATTCTACTTTCGAAATTTCCCCCTCCTATCCTGGGAAACTCCGTATAATTCTGATTGCACTCCATGTTGTTGTTGTTGTTTGTAGGGGTGAGCCTTTGTCAGCTTCATAGAGAAGCAGGAGTTGTTGGATGAAACCAGTTAAGGTTTGCGCCATAACAGACCCAATTAGTCGAGTGAAAGTTTTGGAAAGACCAGCCATAATTAACACAATTTCAATCCAAGCTGCTACGGGAAAATGCATGGAGTATCTCAGATTGAGCTTCTTCTGCGCATTTGGTCGATCTTGGCAGGTATGGGTGACGAAGATAACCTGATAATTCAAGAAATAGAAGCTTCTATTTATTGAATTTTATTCACAACAAAGGTTCCAAATATAAATTTTTCGATTAACCTGATATAATCAAGTGTTTCTCTGGGCATCCCAATCACTCTCAACATACGAACTTGACACATGCAATAAATTTATCTATATAAGTATCTCTTCAATCCTACTTCAGTAAGATTATTTCTAAATGGATGAAAAAGAGATAAAACTTTCAATAGTTCGAAAAGCGTATCGCCTTCGACCACATCCGCCTAAATAGGTTTTCGGAAATCCTTAGCCTCGATGTATTTATCGCACCGCCGCCTTTGAGAAACGCGTCTGAGAATCTTCTCGAAGGATTATTACATTCCTCTGGTTTACTTCCGACTTTGTCAACAGCGTTTATCTTATAAAGGAAAATCGTTAGTCAGGGATTTCGGCTCAGGAATTTTCATGGGCCTTGAAGGGACTGCTGTTTGCCGAGAACTTGCCGGCAATAAAGAGGGAGAGTTATGAGATTTTCGGCAACTTATATTAAGATGGTGCCAAGGAAACGAACACGAAACATTTTAAGGGGATTTTTCATATAATACGAATACAGTTCCTTGATAGAGTCCGTAACCTCTATACACAATCCAGTTTTCTTGATTAATTACGGTATCTGTTGTCAAAGCGGTAAGTCAAAACATGTTTCTGAAATGAAGGATCTTCCCTTCGAGATACAATTCCTTTAAGTGTCATTCTCAGAATCTGAGAATGACAATAACAATCATTCCGATGCTGATAGTGATCATGAGGAAGATTACTCCGAAATGACTGATGAAGATGATGGAACCTCAGATGACGATAAATGCGACAATATGAGAGAAATTAATTTTTGTATGATTCTTTTACTTCCTCAATTTCTTTTAATAAATTCCTTTGCATTATTCAATAAAATACCTAACAATCATTCATCAATATCCTAGATACTGCTCATTTTATTATGAAAATATCCGTATAAAACTTATTAATAATTATTACAAACTGTAAAATGTTTATTACTGTGATAACTGAATTTTTTTGTCAGACTATAATTACTCTAGTTACGCCCCAATATACGTGCCAGATACAATGACATGTTACGGCTAAACTCCGTTATAAACAGTTGCTGCGGTCACATTCTTAGCACAATTTTAATTGCCGCGTGTTTCGAGGAACCCCAGTCAACCCAAAAATCGGCAAAGCTGAGTTTTTGCTCAATTATCTGCTTATGTACAATGTGAATAAGCAGATAATTGCCGCGATATGAGCGGTAAAAAACCTTGTGCTTAGAATGTGACCCCGTGTTGAACGCAGCTAGAAGTATAAATAATGGTCAAACACTTATGCCACATTTTGAGTAGTCCTTTCTACATGTAATTCATGAATGTCTGATGTCAGAAAATATGGAGAGATCTTAAAGTTCTCAGGCCATTCAATTCGAAAATAAAACAGTATCAATACATTTTTTGTAGTCGTCAAAAGGACTTATTTGGAGACATTTTTCGGGAAAACGCCTCCGAAACAAAAAAATTCACAGAGGTAAACGGTGTGAGACTATACACAAGCCATACACAAGGTTTGGAGGGATGGGCCTTGAAGGAACTGCTGTTTGCCGAGAAGTCGCCGGCAATTGCAATAGAGAAGGAGAGTTATGCGATTTTCGGTAACTTATATTGGGTGTTATGAATAAAAACTAGCAAAAGCTTTTACTATAGGTTTGACTCTCTCATTAGTTAATAAAATAGATAGGTCTGTTTCAAGAAATCTAAGTAAAATCATTTGCTTAAGGTTTATTCATTAGACCCATTGAGTTGGTGCCAAGGAAACGAATATGAAACATTTTGACGGGATTTTCCGTTTAATACGAATACCAACTTACAGTTTCTTAGTAAGAAGTTAAGTAAGAAGTTTATCTACCAATCAGTATAACGTCCTTCTGTCTGTTGGATAGAACTACATCGAGGAGAGGTAGGTGTTTGTGTGTGAATTAAATTTAATAATAATAATAATAATAAGCCATTTATTTCCGACAGGTACACAAACCCACTTGTAGGAAAATATACAAAAATTACATAGTATTACATAATCAATGGTGAAAAAAATAATAATAATTGAACATTAACAATATTTATATAAATATGAAATATAGACGGACAAATAAAGAACATAAATATGTATTGAAATATGTTACACGAAGACAGACATGTGAAAGGTAGGGCATACACCGACAAATCAAGGAGTAATGATGCGTTAGAGAAATGGACGAAAACTGATTCCAGTCACCAACACACAAGCTCCACCAGATACGACAGCGAAAACCCAAACTTTGACCTCACAATACTTAGGCTAAAAATACAAGTCAGTGATCAGACGATTCATTCAGTACTAATGTGGTTACCGATTTTAATGAGACGAAATTAATATCGCATATTCCAGAAATACGATTAAAGTTTTGGCACATAATAGTTATAGGACTCTGAAGCGTGATATTGGTACGTGAATTACTGACATGAAATGTAACACAACGTCTGGACTCTAAACGGGGAACAAACCACTTGATTTCATGCAAGAGATATGGACAATCGATGTTGTTATGAATTAATTTGTAAAGAAATGAAACAGCAGCGATAATTCGCCTGCTTGCCAGAGAGATAACATCAAATCTATTTAAATAAACACTGTTATCTAGTCCTCTAGCTGGATAATTATTGTCCTCACGAAATACTAAATATTTTAGAAATCTTCTCTGAACAGATTCGATAACTTTAGAATGACATTCGTAAATAGGGTTCCAAATCATTGACCTGTATTCTAATTTTGAGCGTACAAATGAAAAGTAAAGTATTTTCAGTGTTTCAGTGTTTTCGAATCCATGAGAATTTCTGATAACGAAACCGAGAACTTTGAGGGAATTTGACACCGCTTTGTTGATATGTTGAATAAATGAAAATTTCTGATCGAATACAACTCCTAGGTCTCTAATCTCAGTACATCGTTCCAATACGTTTTGATCGATAGAATAACTGAAATTTACCGGATTTTTGCATCTAGAATATGTCATTACAAAACATTTCTCAACATTAAGGCCCAATTTGTTTTTATCACACCACAAAATAATTTGATCTAAATCAGACTGCAATACTAAGCAGTCATGAGGGGAAGTTATCACCGAATAGATTTTTAGGTCATCTGCAAAAACAAGCTTTTGACAAGCCAATGAGGTAACCAGATCATTAATATAAAAAAGAAACAGAAGTGGTCCAAGATTAGACCGATGTGGTATGCCTGACGTGGGAACAATGAAACGAGAATTGAATTTTTCATATTCAACGAATTGTCTGCGATTACTCAAATACGATTTGAATAGTAAAATAAGATTTGATGAGAAGCCGAAGCTTCGCAGTTTCTCTAGTAGGACTGACCAATTTGGTCAAATGCTTTTTGAAAATCATTATATATAACATCGACCTGCTTACGTTTATCAAGGGAATTGGCGACAAAGTGGGAAAAACAAGCTAAGTTGGTGACACATGATCTGTTGCTCATGAAACCATGCTGATGTGTCGATATCAAGCTTCTGGTTGGGGCATAAATTGCATCATAAATGATGATTTCTAGAATTTTAGCAAATGAGCACAAGATAGATATCGAACGATAGTTATTTAATATGGAGGGATCACCTTTTTTCAGAACCGGACATATTCGGGCAACTTTCAAGACAAGACTGAATAGATAAGACAGAGATTCAGCTAAAACAAGACGGCAATCTTTCGCAAAAAAACACGGAATTTGATCAACTCCTAAAGTGAGTTTATTTTTTAGTTTACTGCAAGCTTTTATAACTTGTTCCGGAGTAATGGGTGGAATGGTAATTGATTCAATGCTATTTTCTTTCCAATCAGGGAAGTAGTCCGAGTTAGACTGGGGTTTGTAGACACTCTCAAAATATGTGGCAAAAGCATCAAAAATTTCCTGGGGCTCATTATAGGTGACATGGCCATCTTTCATGCACCCAGGGATTCTGGACTGCCCTTTTTTCTCTCTAATAATGGACCAGAAGCCTTTAGCATCAGTTTTAATAGAATTTTCAGCATTTCGAAAGTATTTTTTGTAAGATGCATTTATTTGGGATTTAATAATAGTTCTTAGTTCTCTATATTGATTTAGTAGGGTAATGTAATGTGATTTTTTATATTTGCGAAAAGCCTTTTCCTTTTTACGAATGTTAACAATAATTGGTCTGTCAAACCATGGTGGAAAACGACGACGACGCGGTATTTTCAGTGGAACATAAGAATGGAATTGCCCATTCAATGTTTCATAGAAGACTTCGCATGCTTTATTCACATCCTCATGTTGATATACACATGTCCAGTCTACGTCAATCAAAGATGCGTAAAGAGCTGGGTAGTTAGCTTTTCTAAAATTGAACGAATTGGTTTGATTACTGTTCACACCAAATTGTTCATAATGCTTATAGGAAGCCGAGAAATTGAACTGAAGAGCGGGGTGGTAGCTGTCCTCGGTAACCAGGATTTCATCAGCTTTGGCTACTGAACACTCAATGCTAGAAAAAACCACGTCTAAGATTTTACCGTTCGTATTCTTAATCGAGTTGAATTGATTCAAATTCATAAGTTCAGAGAAGTTTCTCATTAAAACAGATTTTGTATCATATGGGCATTCAGAACAAAATGAGGAATTGTTGAAATCGCCCACAATCAGAATATTTTCATTACATTCAGAGCTGACAAGTGAAAAAGTATCTAAAAATAATTCCAATACTTCTAACGTTGTATCAGGTGGTATATAAATTACAAACAAAAATATTACAAAATAACCTAAGGATAATTTGCAATCTACAACGTCGCTCGATGGGCAGGTAGAATTTAATTTATTGAGATTCAGTCTTTCCACAATAAAATTCGAATTATTCACAGCAATAAGTACTCCACCACCGCGCGATTTATTCGTAGTAATAAAATTTCGGTCTTGACGATGAACAGTAGACGTAACAGGAAAAATTTCACTGTTAGCCACGTTTGAATTCAACCAGGTTTCACAAAGGCAGATGATGTCACAATCACTCATTAGTGCAGAGAGCAAAATTTCATGTGTTTTCGTATTGATGCCACGAACATTTTGAAAATAACACTCGATTATTTTGGAGGAATTATTGAGATGATTGTGTGAGCTGCTAACTAGTTGCTACGAATGGGAGACGGGGATCTCTACTGATGAAATATTACTGAAGACATCTTGCGGTATAATGGGCAACGTTGTACTCGAAGGGCTTGTTGAATTATCGACGTTGACAATAGTTGGAATCCCTTTCGAATATCTGATTGTCAGGTTTTCCTCGCCATTTGTTTGGCGTAACGCTAATTGTTTCCTTACGGAATCCAGGTAAGCCCTGTGAGAGGGAGAGGAATCATTTTTCAAAATGAGAGATTCAAACAATATATTATTTTTCAGTGACGGTTTATGACGCAGCAAGAACTTGGGCATGAGACCATCGTCGAATGACACTTTAATGGGTCTTGGTTTATTTCCAGAGACTTGACCAAGTCTATGAATATGTGTTATTCTGTACGCTGGTGCTTCATTCCTGTGACAGGTTAACAGAAAGCTGATCATATTAGTTATTATATCGACTTCAGACTTGATGAAATCTAATGACTTTAGAACAGCTTTGGAAACGTTCTCAACGTGGCATATTCTGGTATCGTTCTCTTTTAATATATTGGAATGCTCAGCAAGTGTGTCACGACATTTGATTATTTCCTCGTTCAAAGTTTTTTGATATTCTTTAATTGTGGAGACGTCAGCAGCCAAAGACTTCTGAGCCTGAGCTAGCGAATTTTGAGTTTGTGACATTTTTTGGAGTTCAGACATAAGCTGGGCAAAATGTTTCGTGGTGAGAGGTTCATCACTGCTGGAGGCAAGGGATTCAACACGGGGTAACTTAGTACCATGTGAAGGCGATTTTTCATCTCTTGTTCGCTTTGGGTTGAAAAGACAGCCAGTACAGAACCATTTCTCATTTGAGTCAGATAGTTTATGAATATCTGATGGTGAAACATTCACGCATGAAGCGTGAAATTTTTTAGAGCACGTAGCACAGGAAATTTTCAACTGCTGAGTAGTTATTCGGAGGGTACAGCACTGGCAGATATCCGACATATTAAATCGGAAGAAGAAAATTATAAGTAACTGATGGACGGAAGAAAGAGAGAGCCGGCAACAGTGGATACTCTACGAGAAGCTGATAAGGCACACTCAAAATGGATGATACCTATGTCCTATGTTTATTATTGTAATTGTCGATTTGAAACGGTGGTAGCTGATGGAAATCACTTACATGGACGTGGGAAGCACTAAGTTCAATGACAGTTAACACTGCGAGAATTAAATCAATATAAAACTTCGTAAAACACAACTTAACCAGCACATTAACAGGGTTAACACGTTGTACACAGTAGTCAGATGTAGTAAGAGGTAGAGTAAAATGCACACAAATAAATAATAAAGGATAACCTCACAACCGCAGATAGGGGAGAATAAATTTTATTGTTTTAGAAAGTCCTACGATTTTTGGGTTGTTTCTCGTCTTTTATGAATAAAAAAAATTGCATTGGGAAACGAACGAAAGGAATCTTTGAAACACACATTTGTGTTATGCCAATTTATATTTACGGCCGGTTACTTGTTTGCTTCTAATGAGGGTTCTTTCAGCACCTTGAAATTTATTAAAAATAGTTCGAGATCATACATGCAGACAGACTGTTTGTAGTCTGAAAACAGAAAGTGACATCAATGACCCCCTAGATCATTTGAAAATTATAGAAATCATTTGAAGAATATGGTTTCAAAATATTTTATTATTATTGTTGTTGGTTTCAAAAAATTATCTAAAAACGTTTCATTTTAGGTTGTTCCATATTTTTTTCATGCCCTAAATTAAATATGACTTAAAAAACAACTGTTTCTTAATATTCAATCTTTCTAGGTTGATCAATTCGTAATATTTGTACAAAATAAGTTGGCAAAATTCACTTTTTGCTCTCCCCCCAAAATTTCCTCTTTGCTCCCCCCCCCCAAAATTTCCTTTTGGTTTATCCCTGTTCGTAGCGACACTAATATCATATATTACATTTGGACCAATTTACAACATGCAATGAAATTTAATGAAGAGCATGCAGAAATATGATCAAGAAACATTCCATAAACGGTATCGCTATAAAAAAAATATTCCAACATACTGCACATTTGAATATTGAAATCGACCTGTCCAAGCAATTGTTTTCCTGTGACCATGTAAATAGCAAAAGCAAATAGTAATTGAACTGTCGATATCATGAATAATGAAGCACTTAGCCAGCTTTGGTGGTATATTGAGAAATTAGCATTCCATGTGTTAACTTTTTCATCAAACTGGCGATAAAATCTGGAAACATTTCTACGGTCATAAAATATGTCTGGTCAATGTGTCACGGAAATAAGAAATTATCTTCAGCAAATTGCAGGTGCCTATACAATGGAGAGTGAGTAAATATCAAAAGTTGATGTTATTAGCTGTAAATACATTTTTATGATGCTATAAAAATGTATTGAGTGCTTTATTGGTTGAAAGAATGTGCAGATTTTATGAGACTTTTACGACAAATAACACATTTTGATAAACATATCTGATTATCTGCGGAGGTCTCTTGGGGCTGGAATGAATGCCACTGGAACAACAGTGGCGGATCCAGGTTACTGGTCTGGTATGGGGGGGTAATGAATATAAATATTCTCATTTAAAAAAAGTAAAATATGAATATATATCTAATAGATATATGAAACAATAAAAACAAGAAATAAAGTGGTTCAGTATGTAAGAATTGCGAATAAAAGTATTTGAAACCCTCAAATTACGATATTTTGAAACATACTGCGTTCATCCTCAGACCTTAGGACGGCAGTATGAGTATTTTGGAATAGGCTTGGGGGGAGGGTAATTACCTCTTTTACCCACCTCCCTGTATCCACCACTGTGGAACAAAATACCTTTTAGGAATAAAATCGATGAATGCTATATGCACAAGCGTATGGTTTTGTGGATTACTTTACTCTAATCATCACGGGATCTATTTAGATTTGTAATCCTGAAAAATTGATTTTCTTATAAAATTCAAAATTACTACCACATATGCAAACAATCTCAAATGAGTACAATGGCGACAATTGTACACATGGAAATTTGTAAAACAGTCACTGAGCAAGTCGAAAAAAGTTATTGATTTTAACCCTCGGAGCAAAACAAAATCACTTTCAACAAATTCACTTTCATTCTCACATAAGTTTTAATGCAGTTTTCGAAAAAATATTGTTTGCATCTCGTATGCGAAATACTTTTGCGTTCGAGAATGGAAGTTATTTTTTCCAAGCTTCAGCGAGGCAAAATAACCATTCGAAAGTATCTAGATACAAAAATATATAATTTGACGTGGAAGTGTAATCGAGGCTAATATCACAAGAGCTCAGATTGAGCCGGATATTTTTACACACTTCACTTGTATGTTTGTTTGTTTGTATGTTTGTAACTGACTCCTCAGGGCGTGATTTCCAGACGTCCGAATGATTTGAAATTTGGCAGGTGTTCATAGTTCCGGTGACAATGCAATATGACATTTCCAAGATGGCGGACGAGATTTGTGATTATGGTCAGATTCGATTCAAAACTGGTACGTGAGGTTTTTTTAGGTCGTATATTTCAAAATTCATAAATTAAAGATGGTGGTGGCTCCAAGATGTCATTATGATTCGATTCAAAATTAGTGTGTGAGGGTTTTCGGAGTCAGAGATGAATTTTTCGTAAAAATTTATGAATTCAAGATGGCGGCCCAAAATGATGGACGGGTATTGTGATTATGGTCAGATTCGATTTAAAATTGGTATTGTTTTCGCCATCAGATATTTCGAATTTTAGGAAAAAAATAATAGTTTAAAAAACTAAAGAACACGCTTTAATACCCATGGACTAAAAAGTAAAAAATAATTGACAATTTCATTTTCCAAATGAAAAAAAGCGTGGGGTGCTTGATAAAGTTCTCTTGAGCTCTTGAACGCTCTGTACTGTTGAATTAAACTAAAAAATATGAGAATATAGATCGAAAGCACCCACGTGTTTTTTACTTTTGAATAATTAAATTGTCAATTATTTTATACTTTTTAGTCAATGGGAAGTAAAGCGTGTTCTTTAGTTCTTTTTAAACTATTATTTTTGTGGTTTATTTCGAATAATTACTATCATCGGCAATTTAACGAGAGCTCTGTTCTAACGAGAGCGTAGATTCAGTGATTTCGTCAGAACAAATAAAGTTGAATCACCTATATGGAAGTGAGTACGAGAAAACCATAGTAAAAAAATCCTTCTAGATCTGAACTCGCGTGGAATTTGGTAAGACAATCCCATGAATGGAAAACTCAATTCAATTCAACTTTATTAAACAAATTTAAAGAACAATAAGTAGAAAATAATGTACAGAAAGATCCAAATCCAAATCTCGACATGCCTACTTACTGGAATATTATTTGGTGTTTAAATCGTTTTTTTTTGGCATTTACAGTTGTCAAACTGATGCGACGCGCAGTGCTTGATAAACGAACAGTAAATGCTAGCGTTGCTACAGTATGCAATTTATCCGATTTTTTTAACCACTTGCATTTCTGTTCCTTCCTATGTAGCCGACAGCAAACTACGATTTTTGTACTCACAAATGGGAATTATAATAAATGAGTGGGATTGTCAAAAATATTCAGACGAAATTTCAACGTACTTGGTATTAATTACTACTTTACTTTTCACATGGTGATTCACTTTTTTCACTTTTCGGACCGGTAATTCACTTTCCGCACTGGCGATTAACTTTTCAAACAGTTGATTCACTTTTTGTATTGTTGTTTCAATGTGACGTATTTCACGTTATTTATGATACAAGTGTTGAAAGTGGCATTTTATTTTGTGAGTAGGAAATATTGCGAAACAAGCGTTAGCGAGTGGAGCAACCCCACGAGCAAAATAAAATCACTTTTAACAGATTTATCAAACAAAATTTTTTGTACAACAGTTAATGCCAGTACAAAAAAAATATAAGAACCATAAGGATTCGAACACACGATCTTTGGATTGAAAGGCAGACACGCAGAGGCTCCAACTGTAATACACCCAAACGCACTTTATTTATGAATGTCATTATTTGTCAGTGATGAAGGACCTTCTACAGTTGAACTGAATACCACTTCGTTTGTAACTTCAAAACGTATTAGTATTACCAATTACACAAACAAATACATCTGTGAACTTTCATAAATGATTCCTCTTGAGTAGGTGTTCTGATTATAATATCTGATTGAAGTGTTTCTATTAGAGAGATCTATATTACTGAGTATCCATCATCTCATCTGTCATTTTACTTTTAACACTAGAGGTAATAGTAGTTTACCTAACAAGTGCGGAAAAGACACTTTAAGCTCGTGTTAGGTACACTATTTTTTTCTACTAAGAGGAAAAAACAACTAAAAGTTAACATGAAGAACATTTATTATTAAATATATATTAAACTATACTTGGTAAGCTTTCTATTTTAACCTTCTGCGACGCAATATTTAAATGTCAATATAATCCGCAAAAACTAAACAAATCTACTTTTCCACACTATAATGTTTTTTCCGCACTAGTGCGGAAAAGTGACTCTTTCAAAACTAAAATGAGTTGCGGAAAAGTGGATTTTTCCGCACGCTAGTAGAAAAAAGTATTTTTAACACTAGTGTAAACAGGTTTTCGGAGTAGAATTCTGTGGAAAGTTCTAATATATATCTTTATGTACGTTGCATGCATGTTTTCAAGTGATTCGTCAAGATCTTCAGCCAATTTTACCATTTTGTAAGGATGACTGAAAAATATATTTTCGCCCATTTTTGAAGGGCAAATTAACATCAACACATACCGTTCTTCAAAAACTTTCACCTGAGACAATTTTTATAAGTCTGTAACATTGTCAAATTTCAACAAGTGATGATTTGAAGGATTCCTAAAGAAATAAGTCTAGCCTTTCATGGTTTACCTGTAAGTTAAATGAGTTCATTTTATTTTATAAAATATTGAGGGCGGTTAGAAACGTTGAATTTTAATTCTGAAGACGTCATACGGTCAGTCTGGCATAACTTTCACAAGTCTCTTGACGACTTCTGAGGGTTGCCTATATAAGGTAGAAATTGAAGGTTTATTTTGGCAACGTACTCTTTGTTAAACTTTTGTCCAACTTCGAAGTGCAAAAGTTGAAGAAAATACCGAAACATCAATGGTTTTTGAATAATTTTAGAGAACGATTCAAGTTTTTTTTTTGTACTTCTCTACGGCAATAAACCACCAATTCCATTTTGTTCGGATAAATTACTGCGTGACACATTTAAAAGTTGCAAATTTGTAAAATATTTCTAAATCGCCTGGTTGATAACAGAGATTATATGAATTCCTACAAAAATTTATTAATTTGAGGACATCAACCTCCATATAGCAATGTGGTCTATTTTCGATTTTTTTTTGAATATTTTCCAGAACTTCTGAAATAAGGTTTCCTTCCATAGGTTCGAAAATGTCGCCTGGCAAAATCATGCTTATTCCTGAGGTATAGGTAATATTTAGTGTTTCGCACGAGACCAACGAGACGAGATTTTCATAAAGTCTTGTCTCGTCTCGCCGATGAAACAATAAGTCTCGTCTCGCAGTTTCCACTACTGTTTGTCTTGCTTCCCGTCCGAGAGTCTCGTAAAATAATCGAAATCTCGTCATGCATAATCTTATTGTTTCAGTGCTATAAGGAATGGCTTCCAAAAGCAATTCTTGGTATTATATATTAATGTTTAGCTTTTTTCGAAACAAATTGATGTAATGTATACAATATCTTCAATAAAGGTTTTATATTCATATATTCATATATTTTTCCTCAATACCAAAAATTCTGTGACTATTACTCTATATTTATGTTAAGTCTTTTATTTTTAGTATTTTATATCACACACAAGCTTTGAAAGCTTCTGTGATTTTCATGTTTATTCTCGGTGTACAATATGTGTTTTACTTGTTATATATGAACAATTTTTCGAAAATAAACATTATTATTATTATTATTCATTAGCTTTTTAGGACCGCACGTAGAAATATTCACTTGCGAGACTCTCGTACGAGACGCGAGACCTCATACACGAGATTAGAGATGAGATCAATAAAAGTCTCGTCTCGTTTTGTTCAAGTATCATCTCGAGTCTCGGTAACGAGTAGTCCAGTAACCTAGTACATCTCAATTTGCATTCAATGGTGATAGTAGGTTTATTTTTCTCCTCTTGCATGGGATGTGATTAAGATGCAAAATTAAGTTTTCGACCTCTGCAGCCCTCCGCATCAATTTCGAATATCCGAAAAACTGCAAAATTTTCGTACTTTTTTCGTATTTTTCCCATTCTGACCATGAAGGAGAACGTTTTCGACTGAAGAACTTTTCATATATTTTAAATCTCGATAAAATTTGCTGCGATATGCTATCAGAATGAACTTGGTAGACACAATAGTTTCCAAGCTCCAGCTTTTCAATATTTGCCAAATTTTCCAGTTGTGAAAATTTCAAGACAATGATTTTTATGTCTTATCATATTGTCTGTATATCTTGAATAACCTGTCTGATATGAGTCAGTGGAGTAAACGTTTATTCAATTGAACATTTTGAAGGGGTGTGGGGGAGGAAGGGTAAGGTTTGTTGTCAGGGGGAAGGTGTTCACTTTTCACAACCAGACTACTGAAATTGAAACACAAAATCTATTCACGAAACATTCATATCGAGGGTATACACAACAAAAAAAGGTGGTTCCTCCTCTTCAAAGGACCAGAGCCAAGCAAATCTGCACGAGCAACCTATCTATTTCGACGTTGTCCAAAATCGTCGTCCAAATCGTATTTTTTGACATCGCTGAACTGGCAATTGCAAGTTCCGCAGACAAGTGAATACTGCCCAAAAAAATCATGTGTGGCAGGATTGAAGGTGATACTTTCCTTAACATCATCTTTGAGGAAAGGCCTCGGGCTGTAGCAACACATCCCCATTTGAGCGGATTCTTTTTAGAATCCAGCCACTGCTAGCTTCACTTGGTGGTGTATGCTGAATGAATGTAGCTCTGCAGAATCTTGCGTGAGGAAGTCTGGACAGGTTGAAACTGGTCTTGGTTGCAACAATAACTAGGTTTTTGACGATTTTACGTTTCCCCATAGTACAGATAATTTTCTTCCCGGCTTCAGCTACTTGGGCAGGTGTTGCAGCTGGATTGGAAAATACTGCAGTTTTCTCTTTGAAGGCCGATTAGATACATGGGTGTCCACACAGGGTTTTTGAACCCGCATGATAAAATCCTTCAGTATAAAACAAATTAATACTCCTGAACCAAAGAAAATATGACTTTGTGACAGAAACGTAAGTGAACGGAACATATATGTAACTGTCTTGCTTGTTGTGTTCAAGCACGTGCAATGTAAAAGCAAATATTTTTGACCCTTGTGCCGTATAAACTGCAGGACAGTTCACAAAATTATATTTTCTTTGGTTCAGAAGTATTAATTTTGTTAATACTGAAGGAATTTATCATGCGGGGTCCAAAACCCTGGGCGGGCACCTAAGCCCTAAGGTCTACATCTTTTTGTAGTATTTTGAGCAACTTGAGTTTCCCTTGATCGAAGTAGACCAAGGTGGAATAACAAACAGTCCCTGAAGTGAAGTGAAAGGGATAAGTTGACGGTCTGCAGATGTTGAGGTGGTGGAATGGAAGACATCTGGCGTTTTATCCTTTCCACACTTTTGATGATATATTGTTCTTAATGTAGGACACCTAAGATCGGATGACCAACAAGTCTACGTTCCCTCCTCCAATGACCACGACCTGAAAATCACAGGCCTTTTAGAAAGCTGTAATAATAATAATCGTGTCCGCACCTTCTTCGGCCTGAAAAATCTCATTGTGTTTGGCTTCAAATGTGACCGTTCTACTGCCTCATATATCCCAATAACTACTCAAAGTGTTTGTACCTTCTATTACTCTCATTTTACTGACAATTTGTCATTACTTTCAAAATTACTCACAAATGGCAACCCAAATCGTTTGGGCATTTGCTATCAACTGAGCAGGGGGTCGAAGAGGGATGTTTTAAAAGGAACGAAAATTATGGTAGAGGAGTGGGGAAGGAGGGAGACGACCTGGTATTTTGTTTCCGCTGGTTATTTAGGGGAAAGAGATAACGTATCATAAGAAACACAGCATCAAGTTCATGTCAACTGCCGAACTATTATCAACTCAATGTTCTAAATCATTATGTATCGTCATTCCTATATCTATGTATACCTTCACAACCCTTTCAAGATGTTAAAATGAATAAATGTTTCTTTCACAGACTCATATAAGACAGGTTATTGGAGACAATCATGAAAATTACTTTTAAATTTTTGAACTAATAGAACTACGGCGAATTTACTCTTGTATGGTTTGGTCCTTCTCAAAAAACATGCTCCTTAATGGTCAAAATGGGATAACAGTAAAAATGGGAAAAAACTTTGCAGTTTTTGGTATATTTAAAAGTGATCCGGGGGCTGTCGAGGTCAAAATCTTGGATTTCGCATCTCAGTCACATTTCATATCAGTAAAATAAAAAACTCTACTACCATTATTTGATGCAACTTAGGCTCACCTTTTTTATCACAAGGTTACTTACTGCCTGAATTAATTTTTTACGAACTTTCATAGTGCGTAACTTACGAACGTTTATTATGAATAACTATTGCTTATTTCTCAGTTTCCAGGATACTTGTGCAAACAAGAAATGACGGGTGGCTCACCTTCCTAAGTATGATCCTGAGCACGGTATTAGCATCCAGTCAAAACACCCAGTCGCACTTCTTCTATAAAAGTAACTATTACTGTTACAATACATTGTTTGTAATAAAACAGTAACAAATGTTATATTTTCACTTGACTCACATCTTCATACAGCCCATTCTTAAAAGCAAAATTAACCTCAAAAATTATCCGGATGGTGAAGAAGATTCTATGATACTCCTAAAATAAAAATGCATTAGCTGGAAAAGCTCTTTCAGGGATGATTCGCTCAAAATTGTCCATTTCATGTTACAAGCATGATGGATATTGGATAAGGCATTCAAGAATTGATGACAAAGAACATGATGATTGAAAATTCCATATTCTGAAATTAGGCCAGTAGAGATAGACATGAAAAATCGAAAATTTAACAATAATTCCAAAAGTTTTGAAACCTTGGTACATCGAGAAAGCAATAAATCTCAGTTTGCAACCTCTTCCGAAGTACGCAACATTGTCAAAATTGCAATTACCTTGAATTTCGCTGTATACGTGTTGAGAAAATTCCAGAATATGATTTCATATCACCAATCAAGTTTTCAACCAATTCAAGTGTATGGAACATTTTTTTTATCGACCTATGATGTTTTTTTTTATACAGTGCGGTTTTAATAGCCCCCCCCCCCTGTTAACTTTTGAACGATTCGACGTGGATACATAAAAAAACCATTTGAAGGGTTTTATCAGTACTACTTTTTGAAATAAAAAAAAAAATTGTGATTGCCCGACAGGGCGGGCGGGGGGACACATCAAGTCAAAATTTTTGAATGGCATGGGGGGTCAAGTGTCACATCGTTGAAATGAAAATTCCATTCTCTTTACAACCGTCAATTTTTTTTTGAATTTCGTTAATATTTTTTTTGCAATTCAAAATTGAAATATCAAAAATAAATGCGGATCTGAATACTACTCATACCTCGATAAATTTGAACGGTTTGATGTGGAACAATGAAACCAAAAATATTTTGAAGGGTATTACCGGTACTACTTTTTGAAAGAAAAAATATTGCAATTACTCGACAGATGGCGCTGGGGGAACATTAACTAAAATATTTCGAAAGGCATAAAAATCGAAATTGGGAAAAAATTATGAACAAAATCCAAAAATATTCAGATGGTTGTAAGTAGAAAAAAATTCTCTTTTCAACGATGTGACACTTGACCCCTTATGTCATTTAAAAATTTTGAGAGAATCACTAATAATAATAATAATAATAATAATATATTTATTGCTTCAAAAACATTACGTTTCATAGCAAGGGTTCGAAAATACATAAGTAGAGCCCTGAAAAATAAAAGGAACAAAAAAAAAAAAAGAAAAATTAATAGATAGGTACAAATAATACTTCCAATATGAGCACAGCATTGCAGTCGAAAAGAGACAACTAGTAAAAAAAGAAAAAGAACAAGAAAGAAATAAGACCAAAAAAATTTAAATATCGCATTATTGTAATACTATTCATTAATAACAAAGGAACGAAGTCTCAAAATGTTCCAGACATAATTGGCTATGACTTTGGCAATATTCGGAGTGATATTTTCAAGAGAAGACATCATGTTATTGATACTAGATAGACACTCGGAATTAGGGGGCTTCATTGAACAGTATATTGGACACTCAAACAGAATGTGTTCTATTGTTTCCAAAGTATTCATATTGCATATTGTGCAAACTTCCCTTGGATCTATTCTATAGGTGGCACCGTTCAAAGTGAATTTCAACATATATTTGCTACTGAGTCGAATTTGTGCTATTGTTCTTTTGATTTGAATTGGAACCTTGAGGTCAAGAAAATTCTGGTTGAATCTATGGTCGGTGAAGAAACAATGGAAAGAAAGGTAAGTTGCTCTACTTGAAAGTGACACATCTTCCTGATAGAGTTTTTCTTGAAATTTAGATAACATGATATTTTTGTTTTTAGTAATAAAGCGTGCATCATACAACGACCACAACTCGGAGAGATTATTTGAATCGAAAAAGCTTCACTATATTTTTATTTCAAAAAATAGTATTAATAAAACCTTCGCAACCTTCTTTTTTATCATGTGTCTACGTCATACCGTTCAAAATTTAACAGGGGGGGGGGGTATTAAAAGCCGCACTATATATACGATAAGAGAAAAGTCTAAAAGTTCTACAAATTTAACAGATACATCGAAAAAATATTCCGAACAGTTGTGCAGATTTGCAACCTTTCACGTTGACCGAAACATATAATTTTTTTATTCGTGCTCATTTTTTTTTTATCAAGGTGGTCTCGAAATAATTGAAAATTTTTTGAAACTTAGTTGCAAATTTTGGAAACTTGCGACCTTGTACACGATCCGGAACTTCATGCAATTTTGAAAAATCGAATTAATTTACAAATGGGATTTTTGCAAATTCCATGAAGTTCCGCATCGTGTACAAGGTTGCATCTTTGTGAATGCATCAGAATAGATGTTTTCAAAATTTGCAACAAAGTTTCAAAACTTTTGTAATTATTTCGAGACCATTTTGATCAAAAAAAGGACCATGAATTGAAAAAATATATGTTCCGGTCAACGTAAAAGGCTGCAAATCTGCACATGATCGGAATATGTTTTCGAAGTATTTGACAAGTTTGCAGAACTCTTGGAATTTTCTCTTATGGTACATCAAATGGAAACATTAGTTTTCGATAGAAAAATGTTCCCTACACTTGAATTGGTTGCAAACTCAGTTCGTTATATGGAATAATATATTCAATACTGCAGGTTTGCAAAATTTTCTCAACGAATATACAACAAAATTCAAATTAATTGCAATGTTGCGACTTCGGAAGAGGTTGCAAATTGATTTATTGTTTTCTCGATGTACCATTCCAAAGTTCGAAAACTTTTGGAATTATAATGAATTGAATGTCTATTTCTACTGGCCTAGATGAATAACTAGGAATAACTTTGAAATGAGTGTAGGAATTTATGATTATCCTATATTTCCACTGGAAACTTTATTATCGCCCTCATTTGTATCATAAAATTTTCATTGCTCAACATTAAAATGCACTCCAACGTCTCCAACCTGTAATGGAATATGTTTTTTTTTTGTACCAAGAATACCAGGAGAAACTACACTAATAAATATTTTTATCGCAAAATCAGTGAAATGACTTTGGCCGAATATAGAATTGGTTTCTAGGAAATATCAACATAATATGAAGGTAAAAACATAATTTTGAATAATGCATAAACCGTCGAAGGTGACGTATTTCTCTTCATGCGAGTAGGTAGGTACTATTACAATGATGCTTGGTGATGGTGAGAGGGATGAATGAAAAAACGAAGTATAGGGGCCATTTTCATTCCTTCTATATTTGGTTTTATATTACGTAACGTTATGTTCGGCAAATATCAATTATTGGTGATAATGGATCAGTTAACGAAAACATGAATATACGGAAATACTTGTCATGGAAATAGAATACACCCAAGTAGCACACTCATATTGGGGCAATATTGGTAAATATTATGAAAATATTGGCAAAATACTCAAATAACAATAATGGAGAGAAAAAAATGTGAATATTCGGCAATATTGGTCCAATATTTCAAAAATAATATTGGTGTTAGATTCTTGAAGCCATATTGGCCTAAAAATGTTAAGCGATATTGATACAATATCGCTGCAGCACACTTACATTGGAATAATATTGCTAAAATATTATAGAAATATTGACAAAATATTCAAACGTAATATTGGCGAGATAAAATTATAATTATTTTGGGATATTGGTACAATAAAACTTGAACATTATACAAATAATATTAATGAAATATTGTGGAAGCAATATTGGCGTCAACATATTTAGCGATAGTGGTACAATATCATTTGTATATATCGATAAAATAATAAAAGTGAATATGTTCCTTTGGAAACATTGATGAAATATTTCCAGAAAATTTCGAATAGTTAGAAAATTCTATAATTTCATTTCTACTTCGATTAACAACTGAGTAGATGGTCTCGTAAACACATTGTGAGAAGCCTGATTTAATAAATTTTACTATGATTCAGCTATCGTTCCATGTTCAATATTGGTTATTGAATATTCGGTCAATATTAAAATTTCAATGATAGTGATAAGTTTATTTTGTAATATTGAATCAATATTGTTTTTCAAATATTCGCGTGAGATTTTAGTAACAATCTTTATCAATACAGGGTTAGTATGATTTATTGAATATGGATGGAATACCATTCAACTAATGTGCTATCAAACTTGGATATACAGTATTGTTCTTTATCTCTAAAATCGATATGAGAGGAATATTAAAATCACAATATTGAAGATAGATGCTGGAAAAAATATGTAAACAATATCTCTTTATCGATATTGGTGAAAATTATGGAATCAATATCGACCCAACATTTTATGAAACAATGTACATTCAGAACAGGTTGAGCAAATATTCCTCCAATAATATTAATGAAATATTGTTTTTCCAATATGCACCCATATTGGTTCAATATTATTTTCAAATTTACAATAAAGCCACATTAGACCAATATGAAAACATGATTCAGCCAATTTGAGGGGCTACCTGGGCAAATTTATTAAAATTTTCATTCTTTTTTAATCTCCTATAATCCGGATGGAAATTAATTCCAAGCATTATTATTGCCAGTGGCATTTCATTTTCTTGGAAGTTTCATTACGAAAAAAATCAACTAAAATAGAAGTTCGGTTCTCATACCTTTGAACCATGTGATGAGGTCTTGAAATCCCCAATTATTAGAAGAGTCAATATTCATTAATATTTTGAGTTTGATGGTATACTTATGTACAGTTTAGATTGGAATGCAATATTTTTATGTTTATTTTATAAATATTGATATACTCACGTTTAGAAGCCGTTTATTTTAAAAAGTTATATTCATTTTATAGTTTCCATAACAATTAAAAAATTCCAATATTCATTATATACTAATTTTGTAGCAAGCACCAGAAATCAATTAAGATAATATAATGCTTGTTATAGTACCAGAAAATCACTATAATTTTCTAATAATATCCACTATACTATTTTCTACCTTCAGTTAGCAATATTTTACGTGGTCTGGCTATGAATGTTTTGCAAGATTATTCATCACACAGAACAGTCAATATCGGCAATATTTTGAGTAATTGGATGAAAAAAGGTTTGTATTTCGTGCAGAAATTTATTTATAAAATCATAGCAAAGCGCTTTCGACTATAAAGTCATCATCAGTGCGTACCTGTAAGTAAGTGACATTGAAATGAATTTAAGAAATTTTGATAATGTGAATTTTGAAAATTGAAAAATTACTTACTCGTCAGGTGTACAAGAGCCATACCATAAAAATATCATGTGTCCATAGGACCATGTAAAAATTTAAAACGGGACATCATATGATTAACATTTTAAAAAATCCTTATTCCAGGATTGAGTTGGATAAAAGTTGCAACAGGCAGAGTAACACATGTCTGCTGAACTTAGTATACTGTCAAACTAAATGAAATATGAATGAAATTGACATTGTGTCAAAAGTTGACAATGACAATTGGCTTCGAACATGACTTCTGGAAACACTGATCTATGTTTTGAAAATTGTTGAATGACCAATTAGTCAAATTGATCTGTAAATCTATTTATAGTTCTGTTCATCCAAACCCAAGGAAATATGACAAACCGGGAAAAGGTCTAATGAGAACCTCCACCCGAAGTGCACAGAACCAGGCTTAAGACACAGTCCCTTGGTAATTTGTGAAACCAATTCCATGCTCAGGATCATGAGATAGGTCTAATGAGAACCTTCACACTCCCCAAAGTGACAAAAGGGTATCCCAAAACCAAGAGGTACCATAAACAGAAATGATTTAAGAAAGTTTCAACAGGCAGAGTAACACATGTCTGCTGAAGCTTAGTCTATTGTCTAACTAAATGAATAAAAATTGACATTGTATCAAAAGTTAACAATGACAATGAAGTTATAGCATAGAAAATTACCTATAAATATAATGATATGTGCTTTTGAAATTGATAAAAAATGACAAGTTAGTCAAATTTTGTGATTTAATCATGAAAATGTTTCAAGGTGACAGAACCAAAGTTAAAGAAACTTTTATAGTCTAATGAGAACTAAAAAACTTTTTTCAAACCGTCAGCTCTAGGATTACCAAGGAAACAAACATAATTACTTCATATTATTATTATTGGTTCAGCATCCTTGGAAACCAGATTAGAACATAAGATCTTGAGATAAGTCTGATGAGAACTTTCCCAATCTCAAAAGTAGCAAATATGGTAACCAAACTGATGAACCCATACCAGAAAATTTTTAAGAAATTTTCCAATAATTGATCTGTAAGTCTATTTATTGTTCTGTTGTTCCAAACCCAAGGAAATATGACAAACCGAGAGAAAAGTCTAATGAGAACTTCAACCCGATGTGTATAGAACCCGGCTTAAGACACAATCTCTTGGGGGTTTGTGACACCAATTCAATGCTATGGACCATGGGGCAAGTCTAATGAGAACCTTCCCAATCTCAAAGCGCTAAAAAAGGTAGCAATATTTTGAGTAACCCCCAAAACATTACATTGTGTGTACCACAGGGGACAGCACTGAAACCAATCCTGTTTCTTGTTTATACATTAATGATCTGAGTAGAATAAGGAACTTATCGGGCCACCTGATCTCATATGCAGATGATACCGCCCTGATATACACTGGACACTCCTGATCAACAGTATATATAACAGCAGAAATATAAAACAATGGCTGGATGCCAACCTCTTGAGCCTGAATATAACAAAAACTAAATATATTACCTTTACCTTGCTGAATAGTGAACAACCCACAAAGGAAATCATGAAGATACATAAAAAAACTGTACCCTAAATGAAACATGTTTCTGTCCCGTTAAAAAAAAAACAAAATTATATACCTAGGGGTAATCCTTGACCAACACTTTAGATGGAATGAACATTGTATATGTTTATCAAAAAAATTATACCTTTAACCCACAAATTCTATACAATGAGAGATATATTATCAAGAAAAAACGTATTCATGATTTATTACTGGCTGGTAGAATCCATTTTACGTATATAACTATTTTATTTAGACCATTCCGCTAATTTACATTTTTAATTAAGTACAATGGAAAACTACAATCAGCGTGCTCTTAGGTTAAAATAAAATTTTAAAAAAGCAATCAAATACTTAAAAGGTATTTGTATCCTTGTCACATAGTAAAATAGTTATATAAAAACAAATATAAATATACAACACATATACACACCTACTACACCTATTGGCACCAACAGTACCAACACATATCTATGCATACACATTCTAAAAAATATTTGATGAGTACGAAAATATACTTTGAATGTACTGAAACATAATATGTACACCTGTCGTAGCTAAATATTAAAACGAAATATACCAAATGAGGAAGTAGCTAAAGGATGTTAAAGATGTTAAATGTTTGATCTCTTCTGGTAGACTATTATAGCTATCGAGTCCCTTAAAAAAAACTGAATTTTGGGTATGTCTTAATGTGACTTGTTGAATATAAAAGCCAGTTCTGGATCTTGTATTGTTTCCATGGATTTGGTCATTGTACATAACTTTTTCTTGTAAATATGTTAGGGAAATTTTATTTGTTATTTTGAAAATCAGGATTAATGTTTGGTAAAGGAGAAAATAGTTAATTGGTAACCATCCTAGTTGTTTCAACATATCTTTTATTGGTTAGTCTTCTGCAATTTAAAATTATGCACATGGCTCTATTCTGGAGTTTCTGTAAACGAGCTAAATCATTTTGTTTCAGTAGATAGAAAATTGTAGAACAATAAGTGAAATGAGGAAGCACCAATGAATTGTACAGTAACATTTTTGTCTATTTTCTCAAATATGTGGCTGTATAACCGCATGGGGAGGATTATTCTACGCTAACTTGAACTCCCTTAAAACATTACAGAATTCCATTATAAAAATATTGTAAAATAATACAAAGACTTTTTGTACAACCAAATTCTATGAAGAATCCAAACTATTAAATATAAGAAGCCCTCATTCCTATGGATATTTGATATGGATTTATAATAATAAGCAACACTGCCAATCAGACATTATCAGAAAATCAACTAGAGCGGCTGGAAACTCATATATCAATCCACCATTTTCAGAAAATCTCACACACAAAGATTTATCACTTACTTTGCTCCAAAACTTTTTAACATCCTACCAATAGAATATAAAAAAAATATTCAAAAATAAAAATATGTAAAACTTCTATAAAAACTTTTATTCTAGAATACCAATCACTCATTGGAGAAATAATTTGAAATGAAAGAAAACACATTACATTTCCTTTGAGAACATTATCCAAAACATATATTATGAAATACTGAAACACAGAAAATACGGTACGATTAGGTAAGTGAAATATATAAACTTTGATTCCAATAAGAAGGTTGGATGTAAAACACATTACAAACTTAGGTGAAACATCCAATTTCCACTCTAGTATAAGTCTATTTCAGGTTTTTCAAGATTTATTAGTATTTTTTAACTATATTGTAAACTATTTTTACTGAAAATCTGTGAACATTGAATTGAAGTGAATTAATTGAAAATTGCGGAGGTGAAACATCCAGTTTCCACTCTAGTATAAGTCTATTTCAGGTTTTTCAAGATTTATTAGTATTTTTTAACTATATTGTGAACTATTTTTACTGAAAATCTGTGACCATTGAATTGAAGTGAATTAATTGAAAATTGTTTAGGTGAAACATCCAATTTCCACTCTAGTATAAGTCTATTTCAGGATTTTCAAGATATATTAGTATTTTTTAACTGTATTGTAAACTATTTTTACTGAAAATCTGTGAACATTGAATTGAAGTGAATTAATTGAAAATTGCTTAGGTGAAACATCCAATTTCCACTCTAGTATAAGTCTATTTCAGGTTTTTCAAGATTTATTAGTATTTTTTAACTATATTGTAAACTATTTTTACTGAAAAACATTGAATTTAAGTGAATTAATTGAAAATTGATTAAAATTGTTTCACTCGACTCGTATCGATATTCATTAACTTTAAAATTCATATAATAATAATAATAATAATAATAATCGAATTTATTGATAGGTAAGAAATAACAATGAAATTCAAAATAATGAGAAAGTCATCAGTCCTATCAAATGGCGGGATTCAATTTCTGACTGAGTCACACAGCCAGGTCTTACTCTTCCATCCAACTTAGAAAAAAAAAATGTTTAAACACACATAAATAGAGCATATGTACACAGAATAAATCACCCTTTAAATTCACAATACAAATAGATATATGTATATATACAGATAATAAGTGAGTGGGAGAGAAAACCGAATGAAAAATAGAAACATTCAAAAATGCAAACAGCAAATTGTATAAATAATATGAATCACTTTTGCAGATCAAAACTCAAAGGGAAGCAGCCATTCTGTAGAAATGGTTATCACCTGAAAGGAGAGAAAAGAGTGGGTATTTTATTAGTTAGTGAAAGATTCCTCAAGGTGTATTTGAATTTGATGGGGTTCAAACCCTTGAGAGTATTCGGTAGCCTATTGTATAGCCAGGTAATGAAATAAGAGAAGGAGCCACGAAAGTTCTGTGTTGGGGAGGTGTGAGCTGATTTCTGAACCTAAGGTTCAGATTGTGTACGTCTGTGCGAAATATTATCTTTTGGTAGAGGTACGTTGGTTTATTTGAGGTATTTTTTTATGAAATAACGTGCACGCATGAAACACACGCCTCGTTTCTATGTTCAACCATCAGACTTCTTTCAGGTGATTTGAGACATGTTCGCGTCTGCGCGTTCCTGTGATTAGATGAATTTTGTAAAAGCTGTAATCTTTTTCTGTCCTTTTGTGTTAAATTGGGCCCATACACCACATCGGCATAGTTCGCATGTGACAGAACGATAGCTTCACAGGGAATTTTTTTTCTTTTCAAATTCAGAGTACCTCGGTTGGAATATATTCCTTTGACATTAGAATATCCACGCTTTAGAATCAGCAAGGTGTGGGAGGTGAATTTGAGCGAGTAATCAATTATCAAGCCCAGGTTTTTTGTTTGATCAACACAAGGTAGGTGCGAATTTTCGAGAAATATTTGAACTTTATTCAAACTACGCTTCCTGGTGACGGTACGACCAAATAGCATTACAAAAGATTTGGCTGTATTGACTGAGATGCAATATTTCTTCGAAAGTTCGACAAGGGAATTGAGATCTTCATTTATAAGTTGACACGCTTCGTACAGATGTTTTTCTTCAAATTCCATATAAATTTGTGTGTCGTCAACATACCTATGAGTGTATATTGGTGTGGCGGATGCAGAGAGGAAACTGTGAGGTATCAATGAAAAATAATGAAGGTCCCAAAATTGAGCCTTGTGGTACACCATTCAGTATTTCTAGAAAATTTGATTTATTTCAGGGATGTGCATTGAAGACGACCTAGCTTTAATGAAGAAACCACGATATGTCTATAAATTCAATAGTAGTTCATGGCTGATTCTGTCGAATGCTTTGGGATAATTGATAAGCACTAAGACGCTCAGTTCACAGAAAACAATTGGTACCTGAATACAAGGAAAAAGTTCAGTGACTCAATGAATATTTTTATCAATATTGGTCCCATGAACGCAATCGTTATGTCAATGTACCACTGGTTATCCATACTATGAATACGGATCTTAATAATATCAATGAATGCTTTCATTGATATCATGATCAAGTACAATAGGTTCGTTATGGTAATGAATTCCATTCATCAAACGAATAAAAAGTGATCACCCCAGCAAAGAATTGTATTCGGTCAACTGATGAAACTGTATTCATCAGATTAGTTATTATTGTCCATTCTTCGAATAAATGCTGTATGATTGATATAATGATTCAGATTTGTTCGACGATGGATATTTTTCATCAATCCAATGAACGGTGATTATTGAGTATCGGTTATTCCTTGATTCAATAATTGATATATATTAAATCTATGTTTCAGTTTATCCTCGTGATGCTTTCAACTAATTATTTTGTTCATCATTTGAATAAGTGGTATTTATTCAATCATTGCATATAATTCGTAAATGCAATGAAGGCCTCCCACTGATATTGAGCATACAGTGAGTTTCCGAAAGATATGCAAAATAATTAACATGCATTCATCAGAACATCGCAATCCTGATTGGAATGCGTATCTCCAAGTTATCTTTTATTTCGGCTGGATCTTTTCGGAGCTCTTCGGATGTCTCTGTAGTCTGTGCTACCTGAGAAGATGATCAACGATCGCTTCTGTCTGCTTAAGTTAACCGGCTCTGTGCAAACAACGAAGTCGTGCGGAGTGGTCCCTCTAGTGGAGGATTTCTATGCGAGGATTCGGCTGAACAGATGCCGGCCAAATTTATGAGTATATTTAAACACGAGATGGCTTGGTTCGACATAAGGCTTATTATTATATTCATGAACATATTAATTACGGAGTTATAGAATGGGACGAAAATGTTGCTTCTATCTGCCTAACAAAACTGGGACTCAGTAACTTCGTTACACCTTCTATGATCTTTCCATAGCCCCAATTAAACCTGTGTGTAGAGCTGAAAATAGATTATCATTGATTTCGTTAAACTTAGATTTATTGTAACAATAAAATCATCTCTGGGACCATAAAATACGTTCATTGATATGATGAACAATTTCAAATGGATTCAGTGTACCCCTTTCATTACCTCAATGAACTTTTCCATGGCAGCAACGAAACCAGTTCATAAATGTAAAAAAGATCATCTTTGATCTCAATGAACTTGAATCATTGTCACGATGAAAAATGTATTGTGCCAATGAACGTAAAGGTAATAAACGGTATTCATTGATATAATGTACCACATTTTATTCATAAAATAGTATACATTGTTTCAATGTACTTCTTTCTTCATTTCAAGTATTTATAATAATTTGACATTTCACATCAGTGCTTACCAAATTCGTTAAAGAAAAATAAGTAATAGAAAATGAGTAGTGATAGTGAGGATAATTTGACATTGACACCGCTAATTTCAATATAAAGATTGATGACAATCTTAGATGATCTTTTCCATAGCCACAATGAAACATGTTCATAGGTCTGAAAATAGATCATCATTGATCTCGATAAACTTGAATTCATTGTAACAATAAAAACATACATATTTCAGTGAATGGTCATTCATTGACTCGACGAAAAATGTATTGTGCCAATAAACGAAGAGGTATTCATCAATAAAATGTACCATATTTTATTAAAATATATACATCAGTGCTCTGGGACCATGAATTATGTTCATTGATGTGATGAACAATTTCAAATTGTTTCTGTGTACCACATTCCTAACCTCAATGAACCTTTCCATAGCAGCAACGAAACGTGTTCATGAATATAATAAACCATCAACTTTGATCTCAATGAACTTGAATTCATTGTATCAATAAATACCTTCGTACATCAGTGAATGTTTAATCATATATTATCACGATGAAAAGTTAATTGTGCCAATGAACGGAAAGATAATAAACGGTATTTATTGATATTATGTACCACATTTTTTTCATGAAATAATATGTATTGTTCCAATGTACTTTTTTCTTCATTTCAATAATCTTTTTCAAAGCCGTAACGAAATATGTTCATAGGTCTGAAATTAGATCATCATTGATCTCAGTGTACCCCTTTCCTCACCTCAATAAACTTTTCCGCAGGAGCAACGAAAACTGTTCATAAATGTAAGAAACGATCATCTTTGATCTCAATAAACTTGAATTCGTTGTATCTGTTAAAATTATTCATCCTGTATAACATTTTGAATGTACTTATTTGTATCAAGTGATACTATTTTTTTAATAGTTGAAAATACTGTTGGTAGGGAGATGTTTTTAGTTTTTGATAGATTGAATTGTCAGTAAAGACATATTTTCGATATTTTTATAAAATTACAAATTGGAGTTTTTTCTTCATGAATAAATGTTAATACATTCCGTTGTATGCCTTTCTACTACTCAACCTTTCAAATGTTCAAGAGGTTATGGGCCCAGCAGGGTTTGAACAGTAGAAGGTACCATTAAGAAATACTTCATCAAACACATTTTTTGGTTCGGCGGAGATGGAGCAGATTCAGCACCTCAAATTGAAGGGAAAGGACAATTGGAATCTTTGGAAGTTCCAAGTGAGCATAATTTTGAAGTCAAAAAACTTGCTGAACATTGTTACCGGCAAGGAAGTCTCTCCAAGTGACCCCGGAGTAAACGACTCAACAGTGGACAGAAATGCGTTTGAAAAAATCAAAAAGGAATGGATAGACAGAGACAACAAGGCGCAGGAAATCATCGTTACCAGACTGGAAGAAACACCAATGAGTAATATTCTACTTGCACAAACTTCAAACGCTATGTGGGATAAACTCCATGCTATTTATGAATATCGTTCAGAGGTTAGCCTACATCTTGTGCAACAAAAGTTTTATAACTACAAATACAGTAATGAAGGTGTTGCTACATTTCTAATGAAAATTGAAGAAATTGTAGATCAATTGACAAAATTGGGCGAAAAACTGTCAGAAAATATGATAATCACAAAAATTTTAATGTCACTTCCAAGTGAATACCACGCTTTTGTTACTGCATGGGAAGGAACACCGATAAATGACAGAAAATTAAACAATCTGACCGCACGACTCTTAATCGAAGAGGAAAGAATGAAAAGTAGATCTTCAACTTCAGATGATCAAACAATATCAACAGCACTTACAACCAGAGCAATTTCATCGTCTCACTCGCAGCAATTTCGAAAGTATCCTAAGAAGACAGGTGAAAAAAGACCAATTTGTCATTACTGTAAGAAAGTTGGTCATGTTATGAATAAATGTTGGTTCAAACAACAGAAAGAAAATCCGAACAAGAAGAACGAGAAAAATTATTTCAAAAGGGAAAACGAAGCATCAGGGTATAACGCTTTTGTCACTACTGCTCTCTGCAGTGGCAATGTGGATGAAAAAGCTTGGTATGCAGATTCCGGAGCCAGCGAACATATGTGCTGCATTAAAGACCAGTTTGCGGAACTGGAGTATCTTCATGAACCGAGGTTAGTCAAGATAGGTGATGGATCTACTATAGAAGCTACAGGTTTGGGTAAAATTCGACTACAAGCATTCACAGGAGATGTTTGGATGGATACTGTTCTACAGGAAGTATTGTATATACCAGATCTGAAAATCAATTTATTTTCTATAAGTAGTGCTTTAGAAAAGGGTTATAGGATGTATACTGATGAAAAAATTTGTAAATTTGTAAAAATTTCCAATAAAAAAACCTGTGCTATCGCAAGAAGGGAAGGAAAGTTATACAAAATGCAATTTCAGTTCATCAGTAGTTTAGCTAATATAACTGTCAGGCAGGAATTTGATTTGAGTACTTGGCACAGAAAATTAGCTCATCAGAACTTTTCTCACGTAGTAAATGTTTTAAGAAAACATAACATATCATATATACCAGAAAAAAACCATTTTTGTGAGGCATGTCTTGAAGGTAAGCAACAAAGATCCCCTTTTAAAGGAAGTAATTCTGTAACTACAGCGGTTGGTCAAATAATTCACGCTGATATCTGTGGCCCTATGGAAACTGAATCAATAGGTGGTTCAAAATATTTTTTACTCTTCAAAGATGATTTCTCTCACTTTCGCACTGTATATTTTCTCAAACAGAAGTCCCAGGTAAAATATAAATTGGGCGAATTTTTAAAAACAGCTCAATTACATACTGGTAATCCTATAAAAATTCTGAGATCCGATAACGGTCTTGAATTTGTCAATATTGATGTTCAGAATATACTCTCGAGTTCAGGAATTGTTCATCAAAGAACGGTACCATATACACCTGAACAAAACGGGAGTGCAGAAAGAGAAATGCGGACCATTGTCGAAGCAGCCAGGAGTATGTTGAGGGCTAAAAAATTAGATAAACATTTTTGGGCGGAAGCTGTACATACTGCTGTGCAGGTCATCAATCAAACAGGGAATAGTTCGATAAAAAATAAATCACCTTCTGAAATTTGGTTCAATAAAACCATAAAGCTAGATAATTTATGGGAATTTGGCTCAGAAGTATATGTACACATTCCAAAACAAAAAAGACAAAAATGGGATAGTAAGAGCAGAAAAGGTATTTTTGTGGGTTATGGTGATACGGTAAAAGGTTTGAAAATATATTTTCCGGACACAAAAACCATGGAATATGCTCGTGATTTTGTTTTTCCTCCAGATAAATTAATTGAAACCCCATCTGAAGATACAAGTACCAAATATACATATTTGAATGAGTTTGAAACTTTAAATTCAGAAATGGGTGAAAAGTTAGTTTATCTGCAGGAACCTGATTATGAAAAAATATCCCAACAGTCTACCGACCATGAAGAAGTCCATATTCCTGTTAACCTCGAAGATTCGCAAGATAATTGTGAAGATGAGCATATATCAGAGGGAAGAGTTTTGAGAAGAAGGGATCAAATAAGGCCACCACGAAGAATGGGTGATTTTGAATATAGCTTTCTTGGAATGGTTGAGCCAATGACTTACAGTGAAGCAGTTGAAGGATCCGATAAACTGAGATGGATGGAAGCAATACATGACGAAATGGAAAGTTTGGAGAAGAATAACACTTGGATATTAGTGGATAAGTCAGAAGCGATTGGAAAGAACGTAATAAGTTGCAAGTGGATCTTCAAAATAAAGGATGATGGTAGGTATAAAGCCAGGTTAGTTATTCGAGGTTGTGAACAACGTTATGCCATGGACTATAACGAAACTTTCAGTCCTGTCGTAAGTAGTGCCCCACTTCGAACTTTGATAGCTTTAGCCGCTAATTTTCAAAGAAAAATTATTAAATTTGACATTAAAACTGCCTTTCTTTATGGTAATCTTGATGAAATTATTTACATGTATCCTCCAGAAGGATTCAATTCAGGTGATGAAGTTTGTAAACTAAACAAGGCCTTGTATGGGCTCAAACAGGCACCGCTCAAGTGGAACCAAAGATTTACATCATATTTGAAAAATATTGGACTTATACAGAGTCAAACTGAAAAATGTATATTTAAAAATATTGATGGGACCATAACTTTGGGTATTCATGTTGATGATGGAATTTTGATTGGGGATGATACCTCTAACCTACAACACATTTTAGATCTTTTGAAAAGGGAATTCGAAATAACAATTACCATGAATCCAGAATCATTTTTGGGTATTCACCTTATAAAAAATGGAGAGTCTATAAAACTATCTCAGTCAAAATATTCCATGAAAATTCTTGAGAAATTCAATATGCAAAATTCTAAACCTACTACAACTCCGATGGCAAACTATGACAATCAGGTAAGGGAAGAAATGATAGATTTTCCGTTTCAAGAGGCTGTAGGAAGTTTATTATATCTTTCTAATAAAACTCGACCTGATTTATGTTTCTCTGTTGCTTACTGTAGCAGATATTTGAATAATTGGAACGAAGGTTCTGTCATTCAAATAAAAAGAATTTTCAGATATCTCAATGGTTCTTTGGATAAGGGAATTCGTTTTGAGAGTAACTGTAAACTTGAACTGAAGGCTTATTGTGATTCTGATTTTGCCGGTGACACCGAGACTAGAAAAAGTACAACAGGTTTTGTGATACTGTTTTGTGGAGGTCCAATAAGCTGGGCATCAAGAAAACAGTCAGTTGTGGCACTGTCCACTACAGAAGCGGAATATATTGCGGCAGCCGATTGTGTTAAAGAATTGCTCTACTTGAAATCTTTCATTGATGAAATTACCTCTCAAGACGTACCTATCACACTATTCATTGATAATCAGAGTTCGATAAAATTGATCAAAGATGGCATTATCAATAGAAGGAGTAAACATATTGACGTAAAATTTCATTTTATTCATGAGAAATGTTCTGCTGGGTTAATTGATATCGTGTATTGTCCAACTGATCAACAGATAGCTGATATCTTCACAAAGCCGTTAGGAAATGTGAAATTCAGCCAGCATAGAGATAGTTTAGTAAAATGATACCAATTTATTTTTCAATGTTGTGTATTTATACCTTGTATTTTCAAAATTGCCACTTTATACAAATTAAGGGGAAGTGTTAAAATTATTCATCCTGTATAACATTTTGAATGTACTTATTTGTATCAAGTGATACTATTTTTTTAATAGTTGAAAATACTGTTGGTAGGGAGATGTTTTTAGTTTTTGATAGATTGAATTGTCAGTAAAGACATATTTTCGATATTTTTATAAAATTACAAATTGGAGTTTTTTCTTCATGAATAAATGTTAATACATTCCGTTGTATGCCTTTCTACTACTCAACCTTTCAAATGTTCAAGAGTATCAATAAATACCTACAAAAGTCAGTGAATATTTTTTCATTGCCACGATAAAAAATTTATTTTGCCAATGAACGGAGAGGTAAAAAACGGCATTTATTTATATAACGTACCACATTTCCAGACTGCTTTGATGGAAGTTTGTCTTGATTATCTAGATGAGCTCTCATTTGAGTGTTAATGATTTTTTCAAATGTTTTGGATATTGCACATAGAATGCTAATAGGTCGTAAATCGTTGACACTTTGCGGGGTAGCTATTTTTGCCAAAGGAACAACATTTGATTTTTTCCAAACAATAGGGAATACAGAATCTTGTATTGAAGATATGCGTGATGAACGGGATAACGTGTGGGCAGCAGTGCAGTAAAATTTAATACTTATATTGTCGGGGCCGACGGCGTTAGACTTCATGAAAAGTATAGTATTGTACACTTCTCCATCTGTAGTCGAATGGAAAGAGAAGCTGACATGTTCATGAAGTGTATTGTTTAAGAACCATGTGAAGAGGAGTCACAAAAAAATCTATTGATGTCATCTACATTACTTAGCTGTTCTGGAATTGTTTTATGAGGTTTCTTGTGAATATCTAAAGGAGCTAGTTCCTTTCACATATGGTTTGTATTTTTTCTCTACACTGATAAAAAGGATATCTTCAATCAAATATATATATATACTCTTGAACAGAATAATCTTCTGAAAAGAATAATTATTTCTAGTTGATGAATATACTCTTATTTCATAATCATTGAACTGTTTGCTTCTTTACATAAATTCTCTTGAAATGAATTTGTTTGCATTAATACATTCCAACTCTTCACCCTAGAGAACACCTACTTGTGAAAAATGCTCCTTTTGACTCAAGAACATAATTTCTTGGGAAAGGTCAGGAGGAAGCAGCACGTGGCACATTCAACCAATGAGCTTTACTCTAGCGGGTGCACGCGAAAACTCGCTACCGGAACGGCGCGAACCCACGCGAAAGCGCGCCCTGCGACTGCCGATTAGGACCTCTATCCAGTTTGCTGTTACCCGCGTTCCGCGTTTGGTTTGGGGGTTGTGTTTGAATTATAATTTAAGTTGTATGTTTTATATTTGTCACAGTGGTTATGTGCAAATGTGCTGCTACAGAAGTGCAATATGGAGGTCCAATTATTTCTGCACGATTTGAATTTAGGTCATTTATGGACCAATTGTGAAGGTAGGTTGAAGATATTTTTGTTTTCAACAGGTGTGTGATAATGGCGAATGACGCTGTCGTTTGTACATTCGATCGCGTTTCTATGCGTCACCGAATAGGTACCTACGTTGATTATATAGTTTCCAAAATTAAAATATTACAAAACTATTCTCATATATAACCATTATACCTCTATTGTTCGCAGTTGTTCTCTGTTTGTTGAACTGTACGATATGCCCATGGCTTCCATGGCATATTTTTACGAGTAGGTTTATAACCAAGTGCACATTTGTACTGAACCTCCAAATGCAGATAATCTTGAATCAAAAATGTATTGCATTATGAAGAAGGATATTGTTCGTTATTGAAGTTGAAATATTCTTGCCTCAACCAACTCACACCATCGAACAAAGAAAGTATTCACAATAGTGTTCATTATCAAAGTTGAAATATTCTTGCATCAAACAACTCCCATTATTCAGTGAAGAAAGTGTTCATATGTCTCAAAACAGTTTCCTTTCAAGTGGTCAAGAGGATTCCGTCAAAAAATTAAACTAATATTTGGTTGGACCTATTCAAGAATACAATCGACTTGAATCAATGCAATTATGCATTGATGCAAAAAATCCTTTTTATCAGTGTAGTATTATAGTGCGATTCGTGAGATTTCTGAGTTGTTTATAGTAGTTCTAGTGGTTTGTGGATCTACTTTTCCTAAATTTGCTAAGGGCTCTGTCTCGTAAGTTCATCATAGTCTTCAAATTTTCTGTAAGCCATGGAGCTTTATTCTTTGTAATGCGTACTGTTTTTTTCGGTGCATGGAGATCAAATATATTCAAAATCAAGTTCAGCCAATTCACTTTTTCATCTATGCTTTTTAGACGATATAGCTTATACCTAAACAGTTTATGAAAAAAGGCCATGAAGTGTTCGTGAAGTGAACATTTTATCTTTTATTGGTACGTCAAAACACTATATTTTATTCTTTTATATTCCGATTACGAATTATGGCCAGAGTGGATCACACAATACAGGCATCATTAATTCACGCTAGATTTTGCCTGCAGCTATTTACTGTAACAAAAAAGCTGAATACAAACAGTCACGAAATTCAGAATGAGTGCCAATGTTATTTAAGACGTTTCCTGGGTTATTTGATTTTTTTTTACAGCTGTATGTGTGAAACCGGAGGAATTGTCGTATATTCGAGAAGTTGTAAATTATCATCATTACACTTCACAGATTTTCAAACATGCTTTGAATTTTTGTATACATGTTCTATACATTTATTAGAGCAAATAATGATGAATGGAAGCTATAAAGTAATTTATTCAATTTTCTCATCTTATAACTGAGGCTATGAGCACAATAACGGACTAACCCCAATATTATTAAATGTCAGTAAATAGGTTTGAAAAAAGAATGAAGAAGTTGTTATTCATAATATCTTCATTTTAGAACATTTTGACTTGAATCAACTAGAGTGTTATAAGTATCACTCATATTATATATATATAAAAATATATATATAAAAATGAGACTGAAGTCTCATTTTTGATTTTTGAATGTGGTTTGGTCCACTTTGCATTCAGTCTATTTGGTTCTTTGGTGTGTTATCATTACTCGACAATAAATTTTCATCACAAACTTCATAAATACAAAAAACTTAAAATTGAAAAAAAAATGCAAATTCTAATAGAATTTCTTCTCTTCTTCATCTTCAAATGGTCTGATTAGGTCTCCCCCGCTTGCTGTGTGCTGAGATTTTTGTAAAATTCATTGTGTACGGAAGAAATCCATTTAGTTGTTTTGAAGGTTGTAGACGATGTAGTAACTTGGTTACTTGTGCTTCGGACTTCCATCGTCTTAATGGTTGAAAGATTTCTACTTCTTTCAATTTTTCATTACGTTTCAATTGCTTGAATCTGCAATCGTCTTCAGGTGAATACTGACAAATTTTGAATCTATACGATGTTTTATAGGTCTGCCGGTAATTACGTTGTAAATTATGCGCGGTCTTGTGGCGCGCGTGTTTTCGCGCTAATTCTCCCTCCGAACCGGTTCATTAGCGGCCTCCATACGTTTTTGATTTCCACGCTTGACTGAAACCATTACCCATTAACCTCGATATAAGCGGTTTCAATAAATTTGCGTTTAAACCAGTGTTCTTCTCTATGAAGAACATTAGCCTCGTCCCAAAGAATTCGATGGTGCTCTGTCCACGCGTGGTCGGCTATTCCCGATTTAGATGTTCCCCCCCGTTGAGTCCACTTTTTGTGTTCAGCTATTCTTACAGATAATGGCCGCTTGGTCTCTCCGATATAGGAATCTCCACATTCACATGGGACCTCGTAAATACAGTTTTTGCTGGATTCTGTTTCGTTCTCTGGTTTCGTTTTGGTGAGGAAACAGTACCTCAACAATGGCTCCAATCACCCGAATTCCACGAAGAGGGGCATTGTAAGAACGTTGATGGAGAGAGCAATGTGTATTTGCAACAACCAGGAGTCTCTGGACGCAGAAATAAACCACATAAAGAAAGACCTACGCCAAAACGGATACCCCGAGAAACTCATAGAGGAAGTTCAGAAATAACTCAAAAGGACCAAGACGGTCGAAGAACGATCACAAAACCCTTGTCCTTCCCTACACTATGGGTATCTCTGAGAAGATTAAAAGGACCGGAAACAAATACAATATCAAGAGTTGCTTTCAATCCGGCTGCACTCTACGAAGTTTTCTCACCAAAACGAAACCAGAGAACGAAACAGAATCCAGCAAAAACTGTATTTACGTGGTACCATGTGAATGTGGAGATTCCTATATCGGAGAGACCAAGCGGCCATTATCTGTAAGAATAGCTGAACACAAAAAGTGGACTCAACGGGGGGAAACATCTAAATCGGGAATAGCCGACCACGCGTGGACAGAGCACCATCGAATTCTTTGGGACGAGGCTAATGTTCTTCATAGAGAAGAACGCAAATTTATTGAAACCGCTTATATCGAGGTTAATGGTGCTTTCAGTCAACCGAGCGTGGAAATCAAAAACGTATGGAGGCCGCTAATGAACCGGTTTGGAGGAAGAATTAGCGCGAAAACACGCGCGCCACAAGACCGCGCGTAATTTACAACGTAATTACCGGCAGACCTATAAAACATCGTGTAGATTCAAAATTTGTCAGTATTCACCTGAAGACGATTGCAGATTCAAGCAATTGAAACGTAGTGAAAAATTGAAAGAAGTGGAAATCTTTCAACCATTAAGACGATGGAAGTCCGAAGCACAAGTAATCACGAAATCCATTTACTTGGCTTCATTTATAGTATTATCGTTTGGGTAGAGGAGTTGTAGTTTTTTTGTTTCCATGGGAGTAGATTTTCTCTTATTAACGTCAACTGTTTGAAAATGAATGTATATGCTGTTGAAAAATTTTCTTTCTTTCCTTCTTTTTTATTTCCATCATTGTGAAAGGATTTTTCTTTCTAGCATGTTTTATGACTTTATGCCAGTCTTCAGGTACAAAAAAATGCGGATGGAATCTATTCTCCTTCTCTATGAGTGCAAAATCTTATTCACAAGATAGGATAGGAATGACCAGTGACAAGTAGCACACCCGTATTGGGACAATATTGATACAATATTGTGAAAATATTGGCAAAATATTAAAACGTAAATATTGATTGAAAGTTTGATTTTGTGGAGGAAATCCGATTCTTGATATGATTTTTTGGGTTTATAACATTCCACAATCTGAAAATGAAAAAATTTTAATCCAAAGAAATCTATACAAGTGTAAAAGGGCAAATTAATTAATTTGCCCGATAAGTTACTGCGTTCACAAGACTGCTGTCTTGAAAGAAATTAATTTTTGTCAGTAACGTACCCTACACTGAATTTGCCTACCTGAAAAAATGAGATGGAATTAACAAAGAAGACTTCTCTTTTTTTTTTTTCGAAAATTGTTGACGTTTCGGAGGCTATATCTGCCTCCGTTATCAAAACTTCTTGGTTTGGTTTTTCGAAATAATGGAAATAAATATAAATCTTGAAGAATCACACTAGTTCAAGACATGGGTGTCCTGTAGAACAAAATTTAAAATGAATATGAAAATATAAGCATCTGAAATTATCTGCTTGGCAAGAAGTTTGCTGACTACTCATTCCTGATTTGGACGAGTTGGACGGAAAAGAAAGGCAAACAAATGCAGTCTCTAAATCATGTAGTTTGGTAGTATACAGTATCGCAAACTTTTCGTCTGGGTTATAGACAGAAATCTACACGAGTAACATGAAACGCAATGATGTGATAATACCACAACAGAGACGCACTACTGCGCGCCTTCCCTGTTACCCCACCCGACGCATTAACGGACCACGTGGCAATGCGACACACCGATAACAGCACACGTGGATATCCCTTCCTCGAGCGAGTAGAGGAGAAATTGTAATGCTCTTTCAACATATAGCAAGCTATTCTTTACTCTCTCGTGAAACCACCATACCCAAGACGAAAACTTTCCTATAGTGTATTCTCACTAACATTCGAACTAGTGAATCGTTGAATATAGTTATTGATATCCTGAAATAATTGAAAAAGTCAATTTCGTCACTTCTCATTTCTGTTTTTAAGTTCTGAAATGTTCACAAACTAAATCTTTCCTTTAAGATTGAATGCACCCAATATTTTCTTTCCTTTGAAAAAAAATTGGCACCAGACCGTGGCCTACAACCGATTAGTGTGAAAAGAGGCGCCGACACCCGATTAAGATCCGGGCCCTACAGCCGACAAAGGGCTCTTAGAATCGTGATTCTACCTCCCACCCAAAGAACTAACAGAAAAAGTCTTGTAATAATTAGGCACAAAATGAACTTAATAGAGAAAAAACTGAAAAGTGAAAACTCGATAATAGAATAAGTTAAAAGTTCAACAGTCTTATTGTGAAGAAATATAGTAATGATAATAAAAAATAATAAGGTAGGTACCAGGCACCAGGCACCAGTCATCAATCAATCAATCAATCTAGGTCATCAACCTAGGTTATGGATCAAACTGAAATAAAATCGTTGGGCGCGTCGAATTTCTTTTACCAACAGTCAATCGCTCGTATTATTGAATGCTTTGGATGCATCTCTTCAATAGACAACTAATGCATTGTATTAATGTGATTGTGTGAATCTGTCACTATCATCATGCTTTGGATGCATCTCTTCAATAGACAACGAATGCGTTGTATTAATGTGATTGTGTTAATATGTCACTATCATCATGCGACATCACAGAACAATTATTTGCATATTTAATCAGGTTACGCTATGCCCCACGATTTTGTTTCCGTCTGATCAATGCCCCAGATTGATGAGAATTGTGGTTTGACGACTGGTACCTGGTACATTCCTAATTATTTTTCAGTGTTCTATATTACCTGCATCATTATATGTTTCTTCAAAGTGGAATTGTTCAATTTTATTTTTTTATTGTTCATTCGATCTTCTGTTTCGATCTTCACAAACTTTCATTTAATCACGACATGCTTCGCTATCCCAGTAGCTTATATTATTGATGTAACGGCCGAGTCAATCAGATTTTTTCTGATATTCATAAACATATCCATCTTGAAAAGGGGAACATTCTCCATAAAAATTGAAAAATGAAAAATGTGACTTATTTGTAATATCTAACAGAAAACAACTACTTCCCCGGCACAAGCCACGCTGGACATTGAACTACATCTGATAGATATTGTGAAAAGACTCTAACTGAAAAGGAAAGAAAAAATCTGAAAATGAAAATTTGCATTTTCATTCAGATAGCTGACTTTTTTAATTCTTTCTAGTTTTCCTTGAACAAATCATGGAAAATAGCGACTAAAGTTTGTCTTTCAGTCGCAGATGATTCCACAAAAGATTTTATGAATTTCGTATTCATATTTTCGAACTAATATCCATCTTCTTGAAAATGTTCAATGTTTGGACCGATGGTCGCAGTACTTGGGGTAGGTCATTTCTCGTAGATACGCAGAATATGGGATGGGAGCAAATGATGGAATGGGAAATGGCGTCGCTGATTGGATTCTGTAGCGCTGAATAGAGTAGTATGGCGCGTACGTTGTTGGCAGTATTAACAGTAATATGTTCCGTTCCGTTACTAGCTGCACCATAAAATAAGGTCTCCTCTGAGCTCTTTGATGTTCCAAGGAATGGTAGCAATTCCTCATGTACTGAACGCACTTACACATTCTATGATTCGTGGCGTTTTGATGTTTCTCACCCCTATTCATTTATACATTTACATCATTTGCTCCCCAGTGTTTCATTCATTTCAAAGATATTCAACTTCAAGAAGCTTATGTTTTGAGAGGATACGGTGTATGAAACTACCGACAACTAAATAGTGAAATTTGTGAATTTATATGTACGTTGAAGATGTCAGTTTCTATGTCAAGAAAACGATACATCGTTCGCATCACTCTATCTCAAACTGAAACGAGCACTTAATCTTTCATTCCTTGATAGGATCATAGGAAATGGCATATTTTTAAGTTTTGTATTTCAATATAAAACTTTTGAAATAAAGTAAAAGTTGAAAAAGAGTAAAAAACCGTATGAATGATGGTCAAATTAAAACGCACGGTATTTACTGAATTCTAATTGGTTCAGAGATATTGAATGAAAATAGACTTCTATAAAAATTTCTTCACATGTTTGCGTAGGAGTTATTTGAACGAGGGCCATTGCATATGATCCAGACAACGTCAAAATACCCTCCCTCTAATAATTCTAAAGTGCGTTTTTTCCAAATTCCTGTTACTAGTGCTGGGCTTGGTTTAGGATGTCGGATGGCTCTTAGCGCTGCCTGTTTATCTGAAGAGATACACATTTTCATCTTTCGTTTTTTGCCTAAAACTGAGTTCAGAATGGTCTTCAGCTTGGAGCACTGCGAAAATCCACTGTATTTTCTTTCCATTTTTCTCTACTCTGAATGAAGAGACTACACTTTCTATTTAAAATACAGTATATCTTGGACTACGCCCACTTTGCAATTTGATCAACCCTAATTTTTTTACCTAGGGTCATGCATTCTCAGATGACCTGTCATCGCCCTTGTTTATTCAGACTGTGAGTGGTTCCCTTTGCACGCGTTATTACGGAACAAGCTACTCTGGGCACCTGGCTACCATAACCACTGGCCCATATTGAAACTTTTATCTTACGACTGCCATGTACACAGCTAGCTTAAAACCACCGACTTTTGAATAACACTTTCCTCATGTGGCCTCCATGAACATTTGGAGTCCAAGGAAAATGGAGTGCAGCACCCACACTTCGAAACTCTTAGATACTGTCCAAAAAAGGGCCATTTGCCTCGGCGGTGACATTCCGCTCACAGGCTCGTTCAGTTCTCTGGAATACCGCAAAAGAGGTGGCGATTGGCCTCTGTTTTTTTGATAATTTCATGGACGATGCTCTTCCGTAATATCATCAATCGTTCCACCGTAGGCAGATTTATCAATACTGACAAGTCGAGCTCAGTCCTCACATCCATATACCGTCACTTTGGAGACTTTCCTAGGACTCGTTTTTCCAACGAACTGCAGATCTTTGGAACTCGCTGCCTCGGGAGATGTTTGCTGAGGCATACAGCCTTCAGAAATTCAAATAACACACCAATTTCTATCTCCTTTCTTTCGGTTCTCACGATGTTTTCTGAACAGGATTTTCCTTTTAGTGTAAACCAGAACAACAAAAACACCCCTAGATATTTGAATTGTTGAACTAACTGCAGCTGCCAAATAAATATGCCGAACACCCGTCTCTTTTCTTCCGTTTCAAATTTTTTTCTTGCACAGATTTACCAAGAACCCTGTTTCATTGCATCAGCACTCAATTATTCTACAGTCGGCCTTGCATACGATCGCAGATGTCTCTGATGGATTTATCGTCCACATATGATTGCGCCTCCGTCAGTGAGTTTATCCAAGAGTTCGTCCATGATTAAGCACCACAGATGAGTATTCTCTGAAGAAAGCCCCTCTCCAGTCTTAGGCCCCCCTTGGAAATATTTCCCCTCGTTAGCGACAATACAATCCAGCCGATCATTGGGATAGGAGTTCCTCTGCCTGAATAATCGCTCTCTTCGTGTTTTCAGTAACACCGTCCACATCGAAATACACTGGTAGCATTAACTTTTGAACTTCAATGTCCTTTCAATCCTTCACCGATTTCGTCAACACGTCAACATTTCCCTTCTATATGCTTGTTGATTTCTGACGAATTCTTATACCGAAATCTTCAACCCCGCACGAAAACACATGTAAAATTGTCTCTCGTTCAAATTGGCTGAAATTTTATTGTGTTATAGTTATTAGGAAAATGTTTGATACTATAGACAACACAAACTACACTCAAAAACAAGATTGAATTAAAAAAAAGTCAAGAACGTTTTTGAGATATTCAATAAAAACATTGCAAGTGACCTACAAAAAAATGAAACGCATATTGAACAAATTCACCAGAGAATTCCCTTATCTTTTGTTCAATCAACAGTGGCAATAAATAATTTTTTCTAATAGCGTGCGGAAAAATTCACTTTTCCGCACTCATTTTAGTTTTGAAAGAGTCACTTTTCCACACTCTTTTTAGTGCGGAAAAGTAGATTTGTTTAATTTTTGCGGATTATACTGACATTTAAATATTAAAGGTTAAAATAGAAAGCTTACCAAGTATGGTTGTATAGTTTAATATATATTTAATAATAAATGTTCTTTATGTTAACTTTTTGGTGTTTTTTCCGCTAGTAGAAAAAATAGTGTACCTAACACGAGCGTAAAGTGTCTTTTCCGCACGCGATTTCTGGCCGAACTCCGCTGACGCGTCGTTCGGCCATCTGCAATCGCGTGCGGAAACGTATCACTTTCCGCACTTGTTAAGTAAACTACTATTTTGTATTCAAAAACGATCTGTCAACTTTTTTTCAGTACAAGGGTATAATCAAAAAATAAAAAATTCATATTTCAAACAGAGGGGGTCATCAAGAAACAAAACATTTTTTTTGTCGCCTAGAATACACTGAAACTATGATACACTGAAACTATGATATTCAACCAAAATATAAATTGTTGGTTCAGGTCTAGTGTTAGAAAAAAATATCCTGAAAAACGATTTTTTTGACTATGTCCCGTATAAACCGGAATGTACTTTCATTAATAACGTCATAATTGGATATGTTAACGAGTTACGATGAATACATTTACATCCTGAATTAGTCTTATTTCGACTAACAAAACAGTTTTTTCTGTCAACCCTAAGCAACTTCGACGTTTTTTCGAACTTAGGCTGCTTATATCTCAGAAACGACACATACAAAATCATTTGAACTCGCACATTTTCCTAACTACTCATCCCACTATAACATAATACAATTTCATCCAATTTGACTGAGAGCCAATTTTACATGTGTTTTCGTGCGGGGTCCTTTCCCGGTTCACTAACGAACCGTTCACTTTTCTAATATCTCCATTGAAAGTCTAGGAATGTCAAATCTGGCGATCTCACTGGCCACTCATTTTAGATGTGATATTCCATCGTCCATCAGGGATTCTCGGTAGCCTGAAAGTTTTATCGTTTCTCCCATAATTATACATTGACTTTCAAACAAATTTATCCACTATACCATACGAATGCACTGTGCATATTTCTCATTGCCTGAAAAATCCCAACTGATATTTTATTACACGGCTCATTATCTTTGAAAACATTAACTTGGTTCAATCCTCAAAAAAATGTGAATAATAATTCTGAAAGCATTCGAATTCTTGGAGTGTTGCGGCGATTCTAGTATTTGAACACTTGTTTGAAGAATCGAAACATTCCAAAACATTACTCTCTCTACAAAAATATTGACATGTAAATTCCTACCATTTCTCCATAGCACGCCCACATGTTATCCGATTTGAATATTTATAGTAGAAATAAATACCAAGATTACAACGGAAACGTCAGCAGGTTGTTGATAACAAATAAAACATTTCATCTAGAACTCTCTCAGTGAAATACTAATGACCTCATTCACGTCTCATGTTGATTTACATCTGAAACAACTGAACTAGTCCATAAAAATTCAGAGCAAGCCTTGGAGGTATTCATATTATAATGAAATATTGATGTATGGGAAATAATTCATCCGAAGTACAGTTGTTTTGTATATGAGGTTTTTCGTCGATAACTATTAGAATTCAAATGGATTATTAATGACGGTGTAACTATTCTCACCATGTAATTGTGGAACAGAAGAGAAGTTCTTGATATTTTCTGTGTTTCTATTCACTCAGAGTTAAATTGTGATAACATGGCCGAAACCGTGAAAATATATGCACGTACATAATGCGCATTCGTGGTACAACGAACTACAGTCCGTAATATATCATTTCGGACTACCATCGTCTTTATGGTTGAAATATTTCTACTTCCTTCAATTTTTCACCACGTTTCAATTGCTTGAATCCGCAAGCGTCTTTAGGTGGATACTGCCAAATTAAGAATCCACACGATGTTGCGCGTGGTTTCGCGCTTTTTATCACTCTCAAATGGTCCATGAGCATTCTTCATACGTTTTTAATTTCCACACTCGGTTGACTGAGGACACAATTGGCTCCATTATAGGCAGTTTCTATAAATTTTCCGCTGAACCACTGCTCCTCTCTAAGAAGAACACTAGTTTCAAAAATCATCAAATCAAATCAAAATCAAAATATTTTTCATTGTCTGAAGATTAACATCTTTTTGACAAAGTCTTGTAAAAAATATAAATAAAAAGGTATACATAAGTAAAAACTAAACACATTTCACATAACAATTAATCTCATATACTTCATTGTCACCAAGAAAAAAAAAACATTCATATGGCAAAGTGCTTACATAAATATAAAATTTATATCCAGTATATAACCGGAACATGACATTGAGAGAGAGGAAAACAGAACAGTAAACGTATATGATTGTACAGTTAGGATTTTATTGGAGAATAGAGGAGTTAGACATTAAAATTAAAATGTTTTACAGGGATCGCGTGTCTTTGCCGTAGATAGGTATATAATTGCTCGTTTTTGTAAGATGAGTGTGTTTTGCATGTGAGTTTTATTGCATACTCCCCAAAATGGGATTCCATGTCTTAGGTGGGTCTCTATCAAGGCATAGTAAGTTGTTTTTACTATTGACAGTCCTAGCTCTTTTGTCACTCGTCTCACAGCATAACATCCAGAAGCTTATTTCTTATTCAAGTAGCAAACATGTTGTTCAAATTTCAGTTTACTGTCGATAGAAATTTTCAAAAATTTGGCGTTTTCCTGGCTCTCGATATAAATATTATCCAATTTGATATTGTTTATTTCACATTTGAAAGAGATTAGGTTGGTTTTTGTAACGTTCAAGACGAGACGATTTGAATTACACCCCATTTTTTAAATTTTTGTGTCAGTAAGGATTTTATCTTGCAGAGAGTTAGTGTTCTCGTCTTGCCATAAAATGGTTTTGTCGTCCGCAAACTTTCCTGATATATTTATTCCAAGCACATCATTTATATATAATAAAAATAGAGTGGGGTCCAATTTGGATCCTTGTGGCACAACACAATTAACCGGTGCCGTAGCTGACAAGGTTGTTGTTTTCACTATCGAAAATGTTGAATCCTTCTGTGAGAGTTTGTAGTTTCCTGTCTCGAGTACCGCTTCTAACTTTCCATACGTCTGAGAGTCCATGATGACTGTGGCATTTTCTTCGCCCGCAGGACAATTTCGAGGGTAGAGTCCATTTGTAGAGTTTTCAGGGCCTTTTGTTCTCCAGATGTTTTTCCGAGGGATTCGCTTCTTCTCTAAAAGAAAACCTACAAAACATGTAGATTCTGAAATTATTAGTATTTACCTGAAGACGATTACGGATTCAAGCAATTGAAACGTACTTAATGAAAAATTAAAAGAAGTAGAAATCTTTAAAGCATTAAGATGATGGACGCTAGGATAAACTAACCAGTTATTGGGCATATGGTAGATATTGGATAGTTGGACTATAATAATCAAAAATAAGATTCCTACTTAACTTTTCAGTTGATCTATCATTCCAGAGATGGCACTAAATATTGTTATGTTATTGCTCTTGACCGCGATGTTAGTAGCATTTCTGTTATTTTCCGGCATTATGAGTTTTACCGATGTGTAAATAGCAATAATAATTATTAAACTTTTGTTGAGGAAGTTCATGATTCAAGATTTCAGGTGTATTTTATTGTGGAGCAAGGTAAAATTTACAACTTGTACAGCGCGGGAAGTGTAGCTAGGTTAGGTTTTGTGGGTGTCCAATAACTGAAAGAAAATACCCACTAATTTCATTTGTTGGAAACATGTCCAATAATTGATATTGGTAGGTTTCTTCAAGTTTGTGCAGCAGCTTCACCGCCTTTTCACGCTGATTATTGGTCATATATGTGAAATTTTCTTTGAATGTTTCTATTATAACCAATAATTGGACACGTATCCAATAAATGAATTATAATGTGTCCAATAACTGAAATTTTCATTTTAGTGTTTTTATTCGCGTGTAAACAATGCTCCGGGAAAACCCTTATGATGCCGGCTCTATGGAGTCTGCTAATTGACATTGAGAGGAATTGAAGCTGGTAAAGTAAGCTGTTTAACAATTTTTAAATTGATTTGTTTTTAAATTGATCATAATGTTCTCAAGGTAGATCGAAGTGTTCAACATTTTTTAAAAGAAAATCCACGTCCTCACCCAGCGATTGTTGGTTGAAGGTAAAATTAACTGATTTCTCCGTCTTTTCGTTATTTTAGTTTTTCAATTTTGCATGGGCCTTCCGTAGAAGACATCCCACAATTGATCAGACGACGAGCAAGCCAGTGGGTTCAGCAAGTGTTTGCTTTTGTTTCAGAAGCAGATATTAGAAAGTGGTTCAGTGAGATACAAGGTTACTTGACGTCTAAAATTATGAATTTGAAAGATTCTTCTCGAATCTTCAATATGCAATAACTTCAATGAATGTTTTGAGGCCAAATCAAAAGAGAGAAAGGAAAGATTATAAAAATTGAAAACGTATAATTAAAAGTAATCGATATTCACATGTAATATAAAAAAAAAATGTTTATCATTATTGCAATCCAAAAAAAACACGAAGAGCATTTTCCAGATTTGGAAGACAATGATCTTTTCCTGTGTCTTGTCTGCTTTAGAGAGAAAAGCGATGAAGAAGCTGACGGTGAAAAGATGTAAATGATAAACATGAGAACATAGATGTGGAAGAACAAAGCACCATGGAAAGCTGTAAATTGAAGAAGATAAAGAGAAAAAAATATTTGAATTATTCGATATATGGCAAATATAACCAGGTAGATAGATCATATACTTCATGATATTCGAACTTCTATTCTTAATTATTAAAGAATGAAACGAAAGTAATAAGAAATATAAAACAATAACAAAAATTAATTGACTTGTTTGATTTCAGTGGCGCATTTGCTCTTTTAGCTACAGGAAAACCCGGAAAAACCTGCAGCACCACATCATGTCTTCTCTCTCATAAAATATGATGCCCCAATAAATTCAAGACATCGTCAGAACATTCAGTGACACAACTATCATCAAACTTAAACCAGTCCGTTTCATCTTTGTCCAATACGTAATAGTGACCACATTCAAGACAATGACTGCATAAAGATTATAATTACTTATTACTTTTCTGAATAAAAAAAATCTAAACATTTTTTTTCCGGTAACTGAATTGATCATGTCCAATAAATGAAAAAAATGTCCAATAACTAATTCTTTTGTCATACATTTTTTATTTGTCTGTGAGAAGAGAGTGGCTTTATTGAAAAGTGAATGTGAAAACCAGCTTTATATTGGTGATTTTGCATCCGTAGGTTTGAAAACAAAATTTTCACGTGTGTTTGAATTTAAAAAAAATCTCAACTGTCCAGTCAGTCACTGGGCATTTTACCCTACATCGTCTACAACTTTCGAACATACTATCGTATTGTTATATTATGTGAATTATTGCATTGCTTAATGATACATAAAACCTGCACTTGGAATGTTGAAAAACCTCTTTATCCCCGAGTTAGAACAGGTTTTATTCGGAAAGGAATATTATATACTATAAAACAAAATTCTAAGACAGAAACTTCAACTATATGATGTGGGTATACTAACATCAATGAAAAAACTTATGGTTGAAATACATAAGTTGTTACGGTTCACGAGATAACAAGAAATTATTCAAATTCTTCAGCATTACCGTATGAAGAAAAATATCTTCTTCACAACATTCCATTCATTTTCTGTTCGTTCGGTTTTCAAAGATAAACCAAATGAAGTAAATGTGAAAAATGTCGATGTTAAAAACAACACATTAATAAGAGACAGACAATAACGTGAAGAGACTTCCATCACCATTGTCGCTGCCTTATTTTGAAAACGTCAAATGAAAAATCTGTTTCTATGGAGAACAATATTCTCGTCGGACAAGAGTTCCTTGACTAATTGTCTTGATCTAGACGTCGAGATAACTAGTTGATTCCTTGGACTATACATACCTATTCATTATATATGTATTAATCACTGGTATATTTTTTGAATTACAAAAAAATCTACTTTATTATCCAAAGGCTAATTGCACTACAAGGTCTGTCATTAGAAATGATAGAGAGTGACATTTCAACAATATGAAATTGATACATGGGAGTGAGCTAAATATTTTAATTACCCATTCCAATGACGTTGGTTTCACTGATCCGATAAACTCCATATATAACTATTTAGTTATGCTCTGTGATGAAATATTCATATCGAATACTTTAGTCGGCCGTTTGTAACAGTATGCTTGAAAAGTTTGTCTCCTCACTTTTGAAATCATGTGTTTGAAAATTAAATGTCAGAGAATTCAAATGCGTTAGCTGCAAATTTCCACAACTCAAAACAAGAAATTATGTCAGAGTGCACACCGCAATGATTAAGTCTGCGAAACATTGCTAATCAGGAGAAAAATCATAATCGAACAATAAAACACCTCGAAATTTGTCTGCCAGAAGTTATTCACAGGCAATTGAACAAAAAACTGTGCAATCTGATTACAAAAAGTACTTGCAGTAATGTCATCATTTTACAGAGAAACGCCGCACAAACATTGTCAGATATAGTTCAAAGTCTGTCGATGAATTATTGAGCGAAGAACTCTTTTTTTGTCAGAGACAGTGTTACCAAAAAACAGATTCCACCAATACGATGTTTTCATGGGATACGCAGGTAATTGACTATATAAGGGGTGATTTCAGGATGACAAAGGAAAACCAAAATATTCAATCTAATTATCAATAGTTTTCCAACACATAATATTTTTTACTCCTAATAATAATGCTAGGACCCAATATAAAAAAAAACTGTTATCCAACATTGAGAATCCGTACATTCCTTACACATATCAAGTTGAACAATATGCTACGGTTAGTTATCTCCTCAAATGAGTTCTAGAATCGAAACAACTCCTACTACAAAAGCCGGAATCAGGTGCTATCGATCAACAAAAAATACAGAATAGTTCTGCAGAGAGAAACCTCTTGGTGGAACTATTTTTTGACTCCGAAAGAGGATACGATACAACGTGGCTATTTGAGGTCCTGAAACAGATGAAAGATTGGGGGCTACGAGGAAATGAGTCCTCTTCCATCAAAAAATTGTCACACTACAGAGAATTCTGTCAAAAATTCTGTCAAAATAGACCGTATTATTATAATAATAATTCCCAACCGCACATACTAGACAATGGGGTACCCTAGATCCCACATTGAGTTTACTTATATTCGCGACTGCAATCAGTTATAGATGATGATCTTGATTGAGATGTTGGGAGATGTTTGGACGTAGATGACTTCATCTATCAGTCGACAACATCAAAGACTGCAATAATTGAAAAACTTTTACAAACAACTGTAGATATAGGACCAGCTGTAAAAATTACAGCTCTTTTTGCCCATCTATTGGAGGAATCGTTTAACAGTTAGTAAAACTTTTGTAAAGAATTATAAAAACTACAAAATGTTTTTTTACACGACCAGGTCGGTGCATTTTCCAATGAGAAAATCTGGGAAAGCCTCTAAGAAAGACCATTTTTCAAAAATTTATATATATTTTTTTAAATCGGAAGCTGGACAAATAATATTGTGAAAACTTATAGGTAATACATGTGGTTCAACTGTGCGCGAGATGTTTTCTGTCCGATGTGTAGTTTCTGTACATGCGCGTTAAAAACGATTGAACGGGAAAAACGATGAGTGTCCAAAAACGATAAATTTTCAGGAGAGCATTTTTTAATTGAAATTTGGGTTATTAGCAAGTCGGTTATGTATTTTCAGCAAGTAAAAAAACATGCCCTTCTAATATGTTATCTTATTTCTATAAATACGTTTTTCGACTATCAGACCTGCCTATCAAAAGATTTTTTCTGGAAAAAATGATGGAAGTTAGATTTTTGTGAGAAATTTATTGCCGGTAAACCCATATTAAGCGAAAAATATGTATTTCTTATAGTACAAGAGCCGAAGAAAGATCGACCTTGTTTTGTCTCCGCCAAAATGTTTGTTAACTTTGGCAATCAAACAAAAGTATCAGTCAGAGTTGTCAGTGAGATGTCGTAATATTCGAACTTGTTTATGTTGCTCATATTTAAGAAGGTTTGTGAAGTAAAGTAAATTAAAATTTCATTCAACCAGGCTTAGTTTTGGTACATTCTATTTTGGCGACGAAGATGGGATACGAATCCACGCGGGTAGAGCATACATGAAGTTTCATGAATAGACAATTAGACAAATTGGAACAATGCAGAATATTTGAGTTGTCAAACTTTATAATTTCCAAACAGTGTACAGGGGAGAATAAAAAATTTTTATTAGGTGTAAACTACCCCTTATTTTTGACATTATCGAAAAAGTTTAGGCAAGAAGTCGTCTAGAATTAAAAACAATATTTAAATTTGGAATCACAGCAAGGGTAGTTTTATTCTTATCAAAATTCTATTTTTTGTTCTTACCTGTACACCTTTTGGAAAATAATTTTGTTAACCCAAATACCTATATGTTATCCGCCAATTTTCATGAAGAACTAAATTTTCCGATAAATCGATAGGTATTAAAAAAGTTTCCCATATGGTGAGAACTTTTTGAAACCCACTGTATATAGTCATAACCACATATTGATAGGCAACGTATTTTAGGCGTATTCGTCTATTTATGAAACTTCATAAAAAGTATGTTTCATCCGGTTAACAGATCGGTAAAGGTCGACCTCTCTTCGTCTCTTAGCATATTGTGAAAAAAGTACGGTAGCGTTTTTCCGAAAAAATTCGATAATCAAATGTTAAGTATTTAAGTATCTGAATTTGTTACCCATCTATTTAATTTATATACATTGCATGATGGAAACAACATTCCAAATTCACAATAAATCATAACATAAAAGATAATATTCGGAACGAATAATAATTCATACTTTGTGGTGGAAAAAGCAAACACGTTTCATAAATCAATGGTTTGTGTTCGGAGCTAAATTACTGGACATAACCTTGAATCTTTCTATCATGATTTCACACTTTACACCTTGCAAGCTGTAATTGAAGGTATAAGTGGTTAATTTTTAGATGAGTACCAGGCTGATATGATAGTTTTTGTTATTTTTTGCATCAATATACCTTCATGGATCAGTAGTTACTTTTCTCTACTGACTAAACCTATAATCAGAAGCAATTACCCGCTCTGAAATACATACTGGAATCAATTAAACTTCTATTAAACTTTTAGGTAATTGAAAATCGTTCTTCATAATATAATTGTTTCTTAAGATCGACAATATCCGATTTACCGACAAGTCAACCTTTACGGCTATCATACAACGTTCCCACAATATGGAATAGCTCAAAAGATGCCAGCTGTATTATTAATAGCACATAATTGCCTGATACATTCTGCTCTAGAGCTTCTTCCTGTTCTCACTTTACTCAAGCTGATGCGAGACAGAAATAGAAATAGTTTGCCTTGAGACAAGATATATCCGAACACAATTGGAATTTATTAATTTTGTATTGTTATAAAGTAGATCACCGAATTTTAAGAATATCGGAGATTGGGTATCTCCGATATTCTTAAATAAAATTTTAAAGGTTACTTTAAAGGGTCAAGTAGCTCAGTGGTTGAGACTGAAGCGTTCAAAACCATTGAACAACGATAGGATATGGAAGGATGAACTGGAGAAGCTGGACACTCGCGATGGTTCTCTGTGGCGGATGACGAAGCGAATTTCGAAGAAGTTCGCAACGATTCCAGCCATGGAGAAGGGTGGCAGGTTGCTAGTGACGGACCCTCAGAAGGCGGAACTGTTCTGGGAACATTTCGCCAACGTACACAAAAGGGCGCCTGACGTTAATGAGGGACATAGACAGAAAACGAAAATAACGGAAGACTTTCGTGAATCTATGTCCCCCCTATTGGCCCTCATAGATTTGCCAAAGTAATGACAAACTATGAGGAGCTGACGGAAGTCATTAAAACACTTCCGACGAAAAAGGCACGTGGGCCAGACGGCTTGGACGCCGTGACTCTCAGAAACCTGCCGCGGAAAGTCCTCGTCCAAATGATTCACCTGATGAACGCCATCATAAAGTGGGGGTGTTATCCAGATTGTCTGAAGAAGGCACTGGTGATACCGATTCTGAAACCGGGTAAGGATGGCCACAAACTCGATAGCTACCGACCCATTTCGTTCTTGAGCGTGATCGCTAAAGTCGTCGAGAAGATCCTCCTGAGACGACTGTTGAGTCTCGAGGGGAAACTCAAAATGATCCCCGCTGAGCAGTTCGGCTTTAGACAAGGACACAGTACCACGTCGCAGGTCGTAAGGATTGTTCATGGGGTGAAAGAGGCAGCCCAACGTGGACTCAATGCAGTTATGGTCCTGCTGGACATGAAAAAAGCCTTCGACTCGGTATGGGTGGAAGGTCTTATCTCTAAAATGCTGGGTGCAGGCATGCCCTCATACCTAGTAAAATTGGTGAATTTCTTTCTTGTTGGGAGTACGTTTATGGTGCGGGTAAATAACACTTGCTCCGTGGAGTTCCCGATTGAAGCAGGTGTCCCGCAGGGTTCATGTTTGTCCCCACATCTGTATTCACTACATACGTATGATCTCCCTCAGTGCGAGAGATCGGATATGGGCACAGCGGTGTACGCTGATGATACCGCCATTTTTGCCCATTCCTTCTCAAGCGCCGCTGCCCAATACGGGATCCAAGTTCACTTGGATAGGAAGATCATACCGTATTTGGCGGATAACAAGATTGAGGTCAATCCGGCTAAGTCGGAGACGATCAACTTCACGAAAAAGTATACTCACTCAAAACTTTATCGGAAGTTGAGAATCAATGACGACGCCGTTGATAATGTGAATCACGCGAGATACCTAGGGGTACACCTGGACAAGCGACTCAATTTCGGACGTCATATCACCCTTGCTATCCAGAGGGCGGGAGCTGCGTTAAAACGCACCTATCCTCTGATAGCAAGGGGCTCGAAACTCTCATTAGAGAACAAACTGCTTATCTATAAGCAGCTAATAAGACCTACAATGACGTACGCTTGTCCGGTGTTCTGCAGCCTTAAGCCAACTCCACTGGCGAGATTGGATAGGATGCAGAACAAAGTACCCCGTATTATCACCGGTAGCAGACGATACCTTCGATTGGAAGCTCTTAGGGAGCTTGCAGGCGTCGACTCGATCCCGACAGTTATAAATAACTTGTCCTACAAGTTCTATAAGTACATGCTCGATAAAAGTCCCCTCACCAGGGAGATCAACAAGCTCAGATTGTATGCCGCAAACACGGCGGGCTCATTTATCAAGCGCTCGATATCTTTAAAGAACGAAGGGATGAACCGGTTCCATAGGAAACCCAATCGAAAGAATAACTGAAACGTAGAGTACCTCAACCCGGTTTTTTGCTCCAGCCTTTTCCGGTATTCAACCTTGAAACAACCAGCCTCATAACCTGCAAAGAGCATTATCTGCATAGAATAAAAACTAACAACACGCATGAGCTTTGCAGGAGGCGTGTATCATGCCGAGCTACAACCGTGATGTATTGAAATGTCCGGCCAGCGTCACCACCAGCGCGGGCGGACTACAGCGCCCTCTCGCGGGGGTGCCTATGTTCGCTTAACAAGGCGCTCTTCTGCTACCCTGATCGGAGCAGAAGAGATGCTACTATTGCGCCCATCTTCCCGTCCTTCCCCTAACCCCCCCAGGGTTATGTAGAACGCGAATGATGTATAAAATGACATGTCATTACTCATGAAGTGTTCAAATGTGATAATTTAAAATAAAAACATTTTTAGTTAGTTAGTTAGTTAGTTAGTTGAAAACCATTGACTGCTGGTCGGCTAGGTTCGAATCCTCAGCGACTTCAGATTTTTTTCTGATGGCCCGAGAAAGTGCTAGGAATCGCACGTTAAAAGGTAAGACCTCGTTAATCCTTAGCTGGCACAAGTTTTGACTTTTGAGAGCTGCCGTTCGTAAGGGGACGACAGCTGGTTACCGGAAAAACAATTTTAACAATTTTAACAATTTGTCCAACCCCTATTTCAACATACAATCATGGACGTTTGATGAAAGTGAAAGCTGTGATGCGTAACGACTTATACAAATATTATCTTAGCTGTCTTTACTCACTACAGAAATTCAGCAGGATTCTTTATCATTATTGGCAATTATTGATAATGCTCTAACTATGTGGAATAATATCACATGGAAATTAGAATTACAAAAAAATGTTGCTATTATAGACCAAGAGCCATCAACAAAAACATAAATAACTGAGAAAAGCAAATATGGCGGCCTACAGGTGTCGGCTATGCCCTTGTGAATAAGCGCAAGATAATTTTTGTATAATATAGTGTGACAACTGGTTACACTGTTAACATTGACGTGAGGTAGGGATAAAATTTTGAATTTCCGTTTATCCACTTTCGTCCATTTCTGCGTCTGGTCTCACTTGAAGAACTCGTTGATGATTTAATTTATTTTTTTGAAAATCATCAAATCAGTTTCTACATATAACATTTATACTATCTATTTAAAATTCGTGGAATTCATTGGAATAAATATTTTTGTCATTTATAGCTTTCAAAATTATTTTATTTCCAATGAATTTTCATGATTTTTCAAAAGGCGTCATAGGACATATGTTTGACAACAATTTCTTCTTTTTTTATGTGTGCAGTTCTATTAGATGTATAATTTACAAAATATAAAACTGAAAAGCTTATTGAAAAGTTTGTTGGACTCTTTGTGAGTATTCAAACTGAAATACTCGAAGACTTCAATTCAGCTAATTGAGTCCTCACTTCTCGCCATTAAATGAGCGATGATTGTTGGTTGCCGATAGCCAAAATAGCAGAAAACTGAATAACTATAGCTACCTATAATAACTGGCTGAAATACACACTTGATCAGGTGTCCAGAACCAGGTGGTGGATTCAGGAGCGTTCCAGAGCTGCGGTTACTGTATATAAGAACTACTAAGGAAACCGAAGAGCTTAAAATATAATATATACTCACAGGAGAAGATTTTGGTTGTTGCTATGGAGAGTACCATAACCTATTGGTCATGAAGAGCATGCAAGGTTTAAATGCATTTAACCCAATATTTCAAAAACATGTAAGTTGGTATAGGACCATTTCCATTTGAATAACGAACAGTATAGACAAATAACCAAATTTTCTTCACACAAACTGATTAAAAACATAATAGAATTTTCAATATCTCATCAAGCCCTGAAGTTGGTTTAACAAATATTTAATTTATTGAATACTATTTTTCTTCACAACTTGATTACAATCAGTATTTATAGATTTTTCAAGATCTGGCCAAGCCCTGAACTTGGCTAAACAACATTTATTTAATTAAATGCTATTTTTTTAACCATTGTTTTATTTGTATGACTGAAGTATTTTCTCTTTCAGTGTAATAAACACTTTCTACAGAGACTGGCTTTGAGAATGAAATACTTTATCAGAATTCCAGTTGATGGCGTCCAAATGACAACTTTTATTTAGTTATTTCATTATCGCTGCAATAGATTGAATTTCTAGGAATATCTCTGGGTTCATTCACCAACAATCGTACCACGACCTTTGCCTCCGCAATGAGAGTTAGCCCTCCGCATCGTTTATATAAGAAGAAAAACCCAATAAAAAGGGAATATAACCTTATATTCTACAACACATATCTTCAATCTCTATTAATGAAAACTGAGTTTACACGACTGTTTCTATCGGAAACAATAGGAACAATTTACTGCGGAAAATATTTATGGATGCACAGTACTGTATCAATTATAGCAGCTTTTGGAAGAAGTAATTATTCATTGTCCCTTATCTTTGTGGATCCTAATTGTTTTGAGTGAAATTTCTTGAATGGAAGACAGTTCTGAATCTACCTACATATGATATACCTACTTCAAGGGGCACAACACAATGAATAAATCATGCAGAATTCAGACCTTCCGTCCTCGAAGACAAAAATAACTGACGAGTGAATGGCGAATTCACAATTCGGAGTAACGCTCTTGATCCTACTCACCCCAAAATCGTCTGGAGGTTATTTTTATCTGGAATGTTTTTTTTTTGTTCAACCGCGACCCTAATGTTATGTTTCGGTTTATTTATATCTTCTAGAAGGCCAAAATGTCTACCAGACGATAAACACATTGAGTTGTTTAAATAGATATGTCAGTTAACTAATCGCCGAAAACATTCAATGTAATAGATACGAGTATGGGCGCCTCCCATTGTTTGATTATATATAATATAATAATAATCATAAATAGGTACTACTTTATTCAGAAACATAAAATAGTATACAGGGCGTTTCATAATTGATTGCTGATCGTGAAGGGCGATAATCCTTGGGAGTTTCAATTTCTGATATACAAAAAAATACTTGTATGAAATAAATCAGTATTCAAGTCATCAATGTGTTATCCATCCATATTCGAATACTTCACGCACAATTCTTTTTTCCACTTCTTCAGTTGACGATTTCCTAATTTGAACAATTTCCAATTCTCTGGAACTGCTTCTAACTCATTCAGGTACGTACTTTACGAGAATCAACAACTGGCCAATCATGGATTTGATTTCATATATAACACGATGGACAAAAAATGTTAGGGAATTAGATCTGGTGGTCCAAATGGCCATTTCCATGGTCCATTACGATTTTGTAACTTCTAACGTACTCCCCAGGAAGTATGTGCGCGTGCTCCATGCCTGAGGACAAGTTATATAAAATCCTTGAACTTCAGTAGCTCCATATGGGTACCGTTTAGTATTTCAGTTGTAAATCTCATTCTACTCAATAATTTATAATCATTGCAAAAACACTGAATCCAAATATATCTTGAGAAGAAGCATTTCTGACAAGATGTTGATTCTGCAGTTATGCCTATTTATGATACCTTTGTAGTTGATTCTTTCAAAATGATAGGTGAATCTGGAACAACGACGAATGGCTGGAGATCTGTCTCTATTTCATAGATATTTTTGTGGATGATGCTCTTTCATAAATACGATAAAACGTAGTATGTACCATTCCAAATGAGGAAGTCATTCTGATTTATTCGGAGGTGTTACGCTACTGACGAAATTTCAAATTTTTTGAGTTTTATTCCAATGGGAATATCTGGCACTCCTAAGGAACGGGTTACGTGATATTCCCTGTATGTCTAATAGAGGCACGTTATCTTTTTATCATACAAACACTCATTCTCTTTTCCTCTTCCTTTGTCTAATTTGCAATATGGTATCATTATGTCTTATTATTAAGGATTACAATAACTATTTTTTTGCTGTCTACAATAAAAACATGATTCGGTAGCTACAAATTTATTATTTCTCCTAGGATTATTTAATCTACATAATTATAAGTATTTCAAGTCTTGTGTTAAATGCAAATTTGTGTTAAGTTTTAAATATGATTTGAATACAAAATTTCAATTCTCTACGTTCCTAATATACAGGGGTACTCTGTCATGAAAAAACACACCTGTGAAGTTTCGAAGAATGCAGAGATCAATCATATAATTATTTTTACCGTCACCCTTCCTAAACGTGCCACTAAAATGAACCTGTCGCTCCACCTATGTAGAGCTCATCATTGTAAAAATTGTTACTTCCATCAACCTGCTGCCCCCTTACGAGCAACCCTCAGAAGTCCTTAAGAGACGGTGCGGTGTTTCGAAGCCTGGTACCTTAGTATAGCAAGCAAGTACACTAGCCGTGCGCCATCAAAACCTATCTACAGTGTCTGTCGTTTCACGCGCAGACTGTTAGTTTTAGTTCATTACTCACGGTGTTTTCTTGGTGAGATATTTATTTCGACGTATTCTGGTCAGTAGATTTTTCAAAAGGTCATTAATAAAATTGGAATTAATGTGATTTGTGCTTTAATTAATATTTTGTTCGCTTATAAGGAAAGGTTGTTCGAAACCATTAATTTCCACTTGAATTTTTTTTATGTAATATGTTGTGTTCCAGAGTAATTTATTTTGCAACATTCTATTGCTCATCATATTAATAAACCTTCATTTCAAATAACCAGCCTCAGTTTGATCAAGGAAGGTGAACGACGAACATTTATTCTGCATGTCCACGTGTGTTCATCCAGGAACGGCGCTTCTATATACTTACAACAGGTAATTTTTTCTCCATATTTCCAAATTATATTTGTTTTTCCACTTCTCTGATTGTTAGTTTATACCCTAGAGTCCATAAACTGAATAGTGATCTTTTATTACTTACGAGTCTATATCTATTAAAGTGATCGAGATTGAGACAATTGCAATGCTAATATCTTTTCATTTCATACGGCAGTATGTATGTCATATATTTCTCTGCTCTGCGAGGTATTGAACACCAACGCGTCAAAATGTATGATAACAGTTGTTCCACATCATTAGCAACAAATGAGATATGCAAATCAATATTGTAACTGTAATATAAATCGTAAAAATATGTTATTATATTATATTTGCATTTGAAAGGACGACCTTCTGCTATGAAAATGCCTATAATACTTCTCGAGAGTGGTGATTGTTTGATGATTGGTATCAAGTCGTTCTCGTTTTGTTGAGTTTCATATCAGCTGGTATACCCGTTAGGTGTCGTTTGAATTATATTGAAAAAAACTATAGAACAACTAGAGTGGGTAGAAATTCATCTTATATTTAGTCATGATATTTTAAGATGATTACCATTGTGAATATCAGGGAAATTACATTTTCAATAACAAATAAAAACAGTATATAAATAAAATATCTACAAACTTGAAAAGGAACATTCTCCATGAAAATAAAAAAATAAAAAATGTGATTTATTTACAGAAAACAACTACTTCCCCGGCACAAGCCTTGAACGATGGAAAATAGCGACTAAAGTTTGTCTTTCAGCCACAGATGATTCCACAACAGATTTTATGAATATCCTATTCTTATTTTCGAACTAAAATCAAATCTACAAACTTGTTGAAAGAATGCTAATTGACTATTTCTAAACCACTTTTGAATATGATACTTATAATTACTCAATGAAATAAAAATTTCAGTAATTATTCCAATCCATAAATTCCAAATACGAATAAAGCCTGTCAGTTGAGACCAATAAATATATGATAACAGTTATAGCAAAGGTATTGGAAAAGCGGTCAACAATCAAACTATAAATCACTTGGGATATAATAAGGCCCTTACATGTTGAAAACGGGAACATATCTAACAGAAAACAACTACTTTCCTGGCGAAAGCCACGCTGGGCATTCAACTGCATCTGATAGATATTGTAAAAATCTGAAACTGAAAATTCGCATTTTAATTCAGATAGTTGTTTTTTTTTAGCTGGGGTAGTAGTTGATTTCTAATAGATATTACAAAAAAATCACATTTTTCAATTTTAATGGAGAATGTTTTCCTTTTCAACATGAATACCTCCCAAGAGGTTACCTTGAACGATGGAAAACAAAACTAAAGTTTGTCTTTCAGCCTCATATGATTCCACAACTGATTTCATGAACATCCTATATTCATATTTTCAAACAAAAATCAAATTTTCCATTACATGTGTTCAGTCAGGGTTCCATTATAAACACAGTTGTGAAACTGCTTGGCAATGTGTGTTTCACTAATGAAAGAACACTTTGAAAAATCTAATGGGAGTGGTTGGTTTTTCTAGAAGAAATTGGAGTCTATTGGAATTGTAGATGCAGCATTACAATGGACTATTTGAATAATTGTAAGCGAATATTGCGACTTAACCATTTTACATCTGGCACACTCGAAAATAATATAGAAGTACCTCAATGTATTGTTCTGGATCCTATATTCTATCTAGTTTATATAAATCATACGGTTGAGATGGTAAGTGAATGTTGTATACATCTATTTTCTGACGACGCTGTTATTCATTATACTGGAAAAAACCATTCAACATGCTTCAATGCAATCAACGAAAGTCTAGAAGCAATTCACAATAATTATTGCTGTGAAAACTTATTGAAAATGAATACAAATAAAACAAAATGGACGCTAATCAGTAGAGACAAAATGTATAGGGAAGTATTGAGAATAGCAAAACAGCGCCAAAGTTTTCAATCGGTGGTTGAGATAGAAGTGGTTGAGAAATTTAAATATTTAGGGGTGTTGGTTCATGGTCAACTTTATTTTAATGACAATGCAAAAAATTTTATAGAAACTATTGCCATGAAAATATGTTATTTGAGGGGATGTTCTCCGCATCTCACGCAGTGGAATAAAATAATAATTTACAATATCCTTACACTTCCTTATTTCAACTACTGTGCCACTGTGCTTTATCTGGTGAATCAAAATATGCTGAGCCTTTTACAAAGATTTAAAAAATCAAGCTATGCGACTTATTCTTTGTTGTGCACGTGACACGTCACTAAATTCAATGTTCGGTACCCTTCATTGGTTACCGGATAAGGCTTATCTATTATATCACTCCCTTATATTCGTTCACAAAATTAAAATCGATATGACACCTGAATATACTTGCAGAATATTTTACTTCTCAATCAGTATGTTCATCAGCAAGACACTTTTTAATTATAGATGTAGAGGTAATCTTCGTGTTCCTCTGGTTAGCAGAACATAAAGTCATAACTATTTTTGTTGAAGGTTTCACCTTGTACAAAATTATTTCAATTTATATAAAAAATTGTGCTAGTCTGGATACACCTATTGACGGATTCAAATACATTGTAGCAACTTTTTTTATATATGTTCTGTGTTTAGTTTGTTATGTTATATATGTTTGTTTTCAAGTATATATTTCGTTTATTTGTATCTTGTTCACAATGTTTTTATTAGTTTTATGACCAAATGAAGGATTTATATACAGAGTGGTCCAACGAAAAGTATGCACCTAGCTTTTATCCTTTTTGTGGAATTGCTAGCAAAAATGCTCGGACATGTGGAGTTTGTTTTTGAGAGGGACACATTTCAGAGATATTTTGCAACTTGTGCCTTCAACCCCTCAGCGACGGGGTGTCACAACCCTATCCCCTGAAATTTACTGAAGCAGTTAATGCGAAAACGGCTTTAAGAACATGAACCCGATAATGTTGGTATTAATGAAAAATACAGATAAGTTTTGGTTACTAGGAATTAAAACATGTACAAGTAGTACTTAGTACGTTTCAATATTTGTTACTTAAAATAGTGCTTTGTAAAAAAAAAACTAGCTGTTAAATTGATTTATTGAAATGTTACTTCAACAAGTGTTCAGATGCTATAATCCGTTGGCGAATATCTTCTATGGACTCGGGCTTCGTAGCAAAACATTTATTTTTCAAGTGTCCCCATAGAAAAAAGTCCAAAGGCGATAAAACAGGTGACCTGGCAGGCCATTCCATTGGGCCTCTCCTGCCAATCCACTGTCCGGGGAACCGGTTTCCTAAAAATTCTCGTACAGGAACAAAATAGTGCGGAGGTGCTCCATCTTGCTGGAAATGAAGCTGATCAGCATTATGATTTTGGACATCTTCTATTATTTGTGTGATGAAAGGATCAATTGCGTCTTCAAGCATGTTTAGGTAGATTTCACCATTTAAATTTCCAGAAATGAAAAGTGGTCCTATGATATGACTTCCTAATATGCCACACCAGACGTTTATTTTTTGAGGGGCCTGGGAATGAACCTCACGGAATAAATATGGGTTACTGTCATCCCAGTAACGGCAATTATGCCTATTCAAAGCTCCATTCAAATAAAATGTACACTCATCTGTAAAACAAATGTTACACATATCTGCAGTTTTTTTCTTACACTTATCTGCAGTCGTTTTCGACAAAATCACGCAAACGATAAATGGGGAATTTAGTTGTGATAACCAAAAATTATCATTGAAATGTTGCTTTCGGCAAAATAAAGTAATTTAGAAATGATTGTCGTTATCCTGATTCCTAGTAACCAAAACTGATTTGTATTTTTCATTAATACCAAAATTATCGGGTTAATGTTCTTAAAGCCGTTTTCGCATTAACTGTTTCAGTAAATTTCAACAAATAGGGTATCATTGGAAAGATAATTTTATGCCCGTTCAAATGATATATCACTCGACCCCACGTTCCATTTAAAATTTTAGGGTTGCAACACCCCCTCGCTAGGGGGTTGAAGACACAAGTTGCAAAATATATCTAAAATGTGTCCTCCTCAAAGGCACACTTCACGTATCCGAGTATATTTGCTTTGAATTCCAAATAAAGGAGAAAAGCTAGGTGCATACTTTTCGTTGGACCACTCTGTATACATTTTCACAGGAATTGTAATTCATTGTTACTCTCGAGGCATTGTGACAAAAAAATTCTCTTTCCTTGAGAGCACAACAAAATATTACTGTTTCATGAACTTGCCTCATGTGATGGTCTTCACACCTTCCTTTCAACTTTTCTTGGTTTTACACTTACTGCAAACCGGATAGTCACTGCTGCGCCTGTAGATGCATAAAAAATTATCCTAAGGTTCGGATTATTATCTGTTAATTTTGTTGGCGAAATGCTCCTCTAGTGAAATTGCCGTTGTTTCGGTATTTGAGTAGTTTCCAAAATAAATAAATATAGACAATTTCCATTATGAGCATAGAGTGAAGGCTTTCACGGCCGGAAGTGAAATCGTGAAGAATGGTTTCCGGGCTTTGAGGCCGTGGTCGGTTCACCTCCCTGGAGGCGGTTTCTTTGGACGTTTCGCTCACAACTGCGGTGAGCATCTTCAGCATAGGTTTAGTCTTCTCGAAGAACGACGTAAAACTTATGATCATCACGTCCAAAGAAACCGCCTCCAGGGAGGTGAACCGACCACGGCCTCAAAGCCTGGAAACCATTCTTCACAATTTCCATTATTATCAATTATTCAAAGAAATTCAGAAAATCTTGATATCAGAATACCATTGATACGTCTAATAGAATAAATAATTATTTTCTGATTCATTCATCATCACATATGTCCTGCAGCTCTACTTATTACTGGTAGTTTTGTGTTCAGTACATCAACATTATTCTGTATGCGAGAATTTGCATAGCTACGCATTAATTGTTACTATGAGAAAAGTGAAAACAGTTATTTGAGCCTTGGTAGCACATAAACAAATGAATTAATTAGGTCTCAATAGGAAAATTATCAGTTCAATTGATAATTAGAACCTGCTGGAGCATGATATAATAAATCATTTGTATCCAATTTGTTTTTAACGGTGTTTATTTATTATCACCCCAGTGGTAATTAAAGAGCTCATGGTGGACTACAAAAGACTTCCTGTTATACCTACCATACAATAATGATTATAGCAAATTACATATTTAGGGCGAAGTTTTTATCTCATTCCTTCAATTTAAATTACATACCGAGAAGGAGACCAAATTTGTCGTGAATAGAAATTGCTGTAATTATAATTCCATTTTTGTGATAGTCGATAGAGATACATTAATTAATTTTATTTTCTGTGTGATAGTCTCATGTTTAATATTCAGAATTATACTTCTGATATTCAATTTGCCAACTGAGTGCTAGTGCATATTATCCTTAGAATTTATTGCACATGTAAAAGTTATGGTTATTTCGAATTAGGTGATTAGACTTCTGTGAAGTCTTAAAATAGTCATTTTTAGAACATGTATTCAGATAAATGACTTATCATAATGTTTGATTCTGTGACCCAAATAAAAGAGTTTTAAGATATTTTGTCGAAAGTGCATAATTTCAAGGTTATTTCAGTTGGATGGTTATCTAGATAAATATATGAGAAAAAAATATTTTCTACGGCATGATTGTTAAAACTGTGTACACGTAACTGTTCAATTGAATGAAAGAGTTGTATTTCGTGTAATTTTATTGCAGTTGTAATGATATTACACGAAATATACTTGTTTCATTCAATTAAATAATATTATCTACTACCTTGCGTATTGGCCCACTTTCCCCCTCTCATTTATTTTACCATATTATTTTGGTCCGTATCAATATCTATCAACATAATCATTCTGAATGTAGTCCTATACTATTTTTGATCTTTTGGAAAGCTGCAAGCCATCAGCAAAATAATAGACAGTATGAGAATTCGTGATGCAAGGATATAAGATATTTACAGAGTAAAAAGAGAAGGGCCCCTATTTTCGAGTATGTATGTTTATTTGAAATCGTCATCATTAAAATTTCGTAGAACAATTAATTCTCAAAATGACTCATAACAGTTGTGGAAATAACTACATTTCCAGCTGTTACTTCTCTAAGAAAAGAAGGTGATAGACCTTGACGATGGAAAATAGCCACTTAGGTTTGTCTTTCAGCCGCAGATTATTCCACAACAGCTTTTACTAATATCCTACTCATATTTTCGAACTAAAATCATGAGATTATCTTTCACCAAAGCAATATTTCACAAAAATTTTTTAACTCAAACTTCAACCATTGCCAGCAGATTTGACAGAATTCATCTGATTATTCTCAAGAAATGTGCCTACGAACCTAACCCTATATATAGTTCATGTTATTTAATTTCCTTCACAATTCTGGGTTAATTGCGTCCTCCTGAATGATTTTGCCATTAAAACCAAAACATAAAAAATTAAAAATCCCATTTGAAATACAGAACTATGGAATTGATATATGCTATCAAAACGGACTGGGAAAGGCACTTGGATATTTGGAAAAATTGGCAAGTTTTCTCTTTCACCGACATGACACCGAATGATCCCATTCGTGGAATAATGAAAGGAACAAGCCAGGTAAATTTTAAGCTGAATTTTCTAATTATAAGAATTATATCCACCCACGTTATGAATATTTTGAATAATAAAAAAAATTAAAGGCTGGTTATAGTGAATATGAAATATACACATAAATTCAAAAATATTTATATAATTATTAGTTGAGTATTATACATATACAAATACATAATACATATAAATATACAAATACGTAATACATATGCAAATACCTCGTTTCCAAGTATTTGTTCTTGAAATCTTCTGTAATCTTAATTGCGAGCTTCTTGAGCTTCCTAAGAAATTTTTCCGATTGACAGAAGAACCTATTATTTATCGGTTCCATGGAAAGCAATGTTTGCCTAATAGCAGACATACAGTATCATGAATAAAAACACAAATAAACTCTCCTTTTGTAAATTTGTGAGTTTTTCTCTATCAATATCATAGAGAGATGACAAGAATATTGAACTTTTTATACGGCTCTACAATCTCTGGTCGGAGTTTTTGAAAAAGGGACGAGCAGTATTTGCATCATTTTTGTGTCTATTTACTGGCTTTGATTTATCTATAATTGATCTCATTTCATTAGTAAACTGAACGTTTGTTTACGTTAGCTTTATCAGCTTTGTTTCGCATTTAACATTTTTTAATTTAGAGGCGATAACTAATGCGAAGTAAGACTAACATTATTTCTATTTGCTACAAACTGCTTGATTTTATCATTCATCAGTTTTGGGGTGGTTCTAAAAATATAACGCTTTTGTGATGAAGATGTTTTGTGCCTGACAGACACCTACGTATAAATAATTGCAATCTATATTCATTTCCTCTAGAATAAAATGTGTCTTGTGGGCAACTGAAGCGGTACAAATGAAAACACAATTGGATTTATCAGAATGTTGTTTATTAATCCCTATGAAAATTTCTCTGAAGTCACTATAGTGACTTCTGACAAGCTAGTTTGTCCTCTTCAAAAGACTGTGGTCCCTCTGAATCTCCAATTTCGAATATTCCCTAATAATCTTTCCAATAATAATGCCTTTTCTCAATGATAATTTCTTATAAATGCCAGATTTTTCCAAGCTCTCCATATAGATAATAAATATTTCATATCGAAGAAAGATTATAATTTAATTTTTTGAAAGCTTATTTTTCAGAGGTTTTGACAGATGTTTGTTATTTGGTAACCATGAATGTTCATTTTCGTCCCTATGCTTGAGACATTTTTTATTGAGGATGGAGAGTGATTCTGTGATATGCACTGTGTTCAAGTCACAGATATCCACCACGAATATCTTGAAAATAAATAACCTTCATTCCAATTCAAGGAAAGTTCAAGTTTAATCACAAGAAAACCAATATAATGGGCTTTATTTTTGATTGCCAAAATCTTGAACAGACTTGAACAGACACATTTTTTAATACAAAGAAACTACCAAATTCCTAGGAATATCATTGGTTGATAAACTAAAGTTTGACCATCATGTTTCAAATTTAATAAAAAAATTAGCATTAGGATGCTTTGCCCTTAAAGTGGTCACTAACGAGTTGAGCGCATCAACATCTAAAATGGTCTATCACTCACTGATAGAATCCCACCTGAGATGTGGAATAGCCTTCTGGGGATATTGTAGCCAACAACTCCTTCATTCAGTGTTTGTTCTACAAAACAGAGCAGTAAGGTATCAGGGCAAAGTTGGTCCACGAGAGTCATGCAAACCATTATTTTTGAGCGAGGAAATTAATTCTTACAGTGACCTGCTTGTTCATATTGGAAACGGTATGGTATGCTTGATGCACAAAAAATATATAACAGAGACTACAACGCAAACTTACTATGCGACTCGACAAACAACAGAAAGGAAAATAGCTCTACCCATTCCAAAGTATCCAACGAACTAAGGACAATCCAAGATCATAAAATATTTAGAAAACTTTTGAAGAAATGTGTGCTTCTGAGTATTAAGCATTGTTAAATTATAATTAATAAAACAATAATATAGGTCAAGACTATCAAGAGAACTCATGTCAAGAACCCCACGCTTCTTTTACATGAGTTATTATATTGACAATTATTTTTACATTTTGGTCCATATGGAAGTGAAGCGTTTTTTAAACTATGATTGTTTCTATAACAAAAATGTCATATTGCATTGTCACCGGAATTATGAGCACATGCCATATTTTGATTCATTCGGACGTCTGGAAGTAGGTGAAAATTACGTTCAAAGATTTCCTTACATACATAGATACAGGTCAAGCTAATGTAAGCGTGTCAAAAAAGACGCTTCTTTCGAAACGTTCAGCCAAACTCTCCCTTTCTCAGCGTCATCGTAATAACAACTACTCCACTTTTCATTTCGTTGTTATTACCGAAAATCTGTCCAACATGATTTATTTCCTCAATGAAGTTTGGAAACTCATTGCCCAGAGAGCTATTACCGGGACATTTAAATATATGAAGACAATGCCACTTTCTATATTCTTCTCCTTCATTCTCACGATGTTCTCTGGGTATTTGAGAATTTTCATACCGTTGGTATGTTCCGACGTTCATGTTAAATTCTTTCAGTTGAGATTTAATTTATGAATTTGCATTTTGTTATTGACATGTACTTCAGCCGAGCGTCGGTCAATCAAATGAAGACCATTATGAGTTCTGCCGATGAATTGGATCTCAGTTTCAGCATACAGAGAGGTTCTGAATTGAGTCTGTCCTGAATATTACTGAAAGTCATTGTTTTTCACAAAGAACACACCGCATATTATAATGACTCAATTGGAAAGCTGTGTCATATCCCTATTTAATTTAGAGTACCTGCTTTCCCTGAACCTATTTCTTACAGTTTCGTACAACACGAACGCACAAGGTTCGCGTGGAAGTTAGATTTCTAACAGAGTATATCAAAACATTTGAAAAATTATATCTAAAAAGGATGAAAGTTAACTCAGATCACCCAATATTGAAATCGAATAATATTTACTGCTTCTGCGGTCTTTTGCGTTTGACTGAGATTGTTCAAAGAATTCCATAAAAATATCAATATTGGCAATCGGAAAACGACTCACCCTGTACATGGAATTGTAGAACTATCCATTAAAAGTTGTTTTGACAATATTAAGATTTTTATTATTACCCTCAACTTTCTGTTAAAAATTATTACATATTGATTTTCTAAAGGTGAGTAACAACCATACCTCCGCATGTTTTTACACCCTTTATCTCAAAAACTTTCCATGAGATCTCGTTGTACCCATGGGAACATTTTTTTATCAGGACGTCATAAACTACATCGTACTTATTTTTCAGCCAATTCGACTTGGACTCTTTTTTTTAAGAACCGAACTTGGTACTTTTCTGCAGTATGGTTGAACTTTCATACCTTGTCTACCAATACTGACAAAATCACCTTTATCCTTTTATCCTAAAATTTTATTACGAATGCATCATAACTGTCTCTCGCCTGAAAACGTCATAGCGAGGCACTTGCACTCGGTTCAAATTTAACTGGCATATTTTCATGAGATATTGCTGTTGCGATTTGAGCAATTTACCACATGTATCCGTTTCGTAGCACTCCTATCCCATTATATACCATGAAATATGAAAGGTGGTAAGGGGAATGAAAAGCGAAGGAAACAAGGAATCTGACTCATAAATTGTCGGTGAAAAATACACGCTCTGATTCGAGGTATGTTGAAAGTGTCTGGAGTGGCTAATTGAAGCACCGTTTCTATAATCATCACTCAAAGTGATTCATTGTTTCGTAGATAGATTTAAATGAATTAATTCGTTCCATTCCTTGAAAACGTAAAGAAAAGTACTGGGTGTTTCATGGTGAATGGATCATCAGAAGTATCTGGAGAATGAAAAGACAGATCATTTCGCAAATTTGTAGATGCGGATAATCGAACATGCTCTATCCGTCTAAAATATTTTCATCAATTCAAAGGTATCGCTTGTATCGTAAAGTAGGTTCTACTTTTTCATTTTTAATGGAACACCCTGTGAACTATTAAATTTTTGGAAACTTCATGAAATTTTTTATAAATTTCTATGGAATTTCACTCATATGTTAAAATGTCCATAGGAGGTGTGAAATTATTGATGAATTACAGGTAATTACAGATTGTTTAAAATTAAAAAATTAGAATAGTGTTTTCCGTTATCCAGCTATCGTTCCCTTACGAACGGAAGCCCTCAAAAGTCGAAACTTGTGCGAGCCAAGGATTAACGAGGTCTTACCTTTCAAAGTGCGATTCCTAGCACTTTCTCGGGCCATCAGATAAAAATCTGTATAGCCGCTAGGATTTAAACCTTGCCGACCAGCAGTCAATGGTTTTGAACGTGAAAGTCTCAACCACTGAGCTACTTGGCCATAACTCAGCAAAATGCGTGGCAATGAGAATCTACAACCCTGCACGCCAGGAGAAGGTTCAATATCAACTTCAGTTACGGAGAAGACAAATACAAATGTTTACAATATTATTTACAATAATTGTAGTATCAACTGTAACAATAAATAATAATAATGTTTTCCTACTCATGTATATAGAAATGATAATTTTTCAACCGAATACCCTACATAAAAGTAACAGTTTTTCACTCTAGAGATGAAATTGAAACAAATGAATATTATCATGTGACCCAATGGGAGTACGTATACTGAAAACGAATTGATGGATTTTTGACACTATAATGACAGTTAATCTTACTACCTGGCACTAGAATCAGCAAACGAACGTAACTTCGTTTGACAGTTTATAAACATTTAAGTTCTATAAATTGTAATCCAGTATTTTATAAACATCTATCGAAGAGAAAATATCAGTTCCTACTCGAGATGAAATACTTTTTTTTGTTCCCGAGATTACTATGCATCGTTAAAAAAACTCAATTCTCGATCACCAAAATAGCATTTCGCGCACTAGATACAAAAATATACATTACATACATTATTCGTGATCAATATTTATGTTCCCCCTTCATTGTCTAACGATAGGTATATCATCCTCTTCGAAACACTTACCAACATCCAAGTTGCCTATAACGATGCCATTCTCATTACGGGTGACTTCAATATCCCTTCTTATGCAGCGTTTGTACAGGGCGAACAACTAAATACGATAAATACCATCCTAAATAACTTTTTGGAACTCTCTAACTTATCACAGTATAATGCTATTCATAACGAGTATGGCAGAATACTTGACCTCATACTATACTCGAGAAGCAATGAGTGTCAAGTCGAAAAATCATCGGATCCTCTAGTTCCTGAAGACAATCATCACCCCTCCCTGATTATACATTGTAAATTGAATGTAACGCATAACTTGAAGAGAAACTTTGCCTCTTCTTATAAAAATGAGTACAATTTTAGAAAAGCTGATTTTCCTCGTATGTACGACAGTATCGGTAACATTGACTGGACCTTCCTTGAAGCATTTGATAGATCAGAGGATGCATGTACTTATTTTTACGGAAAAATTTATAACGTTTTGGATCAATGTGTCCCCCAACAAACTGGTAATTTCAAGCGTAAATATCCACCGTGGTTTAGCTATGAAATTATTCAACAAATTCGCACTAAGGCTAAGTATTGGCGTTCATTTAAAAGCAGCGGGAATGTTGTGGCTCGGGAGGAATTTAACCGACTGAGGGCTAAGATTAAGTCTGACGTTGACTATGCGTACAAGGAATATGTTAAATCTGCTGAGAATGACATAAAAGAAAATCCAAGTAAATTCTGGGCTTACATAAACAGCAAAAAAGGATCCACTAGCATTTCTGACAGGATGTCTTATGAAGGACACTCTTTAGACAATCCTCTGGATATTCTCAATAGCTTTGCTGATTTTTTCTCCAAATCGTTTATCACCAGTTCACGTACAGAATTTAATGATGACAATGCGCACTCCCTAGTCTTGAATATTCAATACTTCGAAGAAGATGAAGTGTTAGCAGCCTTAAAACAGATAAAACCTAAAATGACAATGGGTCCAGACAGCATTCCTGCACTAATTGTCAGGGATTGTGCCTATGTTCTGGCACGTCCATTGACCATACGAATAAATAGTTGTATCAAAACTAGTACCATCCCAGATCTATGGAAGTTATCCAAAGTTCGCCCGATCTATAAAATAGGAGACAAGTCCCATGTGACAAATTTCAGACCGATATCAATTATATGCAATTTTGCCAAGGTATTCGAAATACTTCTCTACAGCAGGTTGTACCCTCACCTGAGCAATCAAATCACTCCACTTCAACATGGTTTCATGAAAGGTCGCTCAACAACCACCAACCTTTTCAACATAACTCAATATATTGCCGAGACCATTGACAGAAGATCGCAAACCGATGTTATATATACAGATTTTTCGAAAGCCTTCGACAGACTTGATCATGGAGTCCTGCTGTCGAAATTGCACAGGTATGGTTTTTCTCAGACCCTCATTCACCTTTTTATGTCATATTTTACTAATAGGCGGCAGTATGTCACTTTTAATGGCTTCAAATCAGAAGAATATGCAGCTACTTCAGGTGTCCCTCAAGGTAACAATCTTGGCCCGCTTCTCTTCAACGCTTTCATCAACGACATAGTTGAAGTGGTTGACGTCAATTGTTTAATATACGCAGACGACTTGAAACTATACTCTGACATTAATGGCATAGAAGACTGTATTCATCTCTCCCACAATCTGAAACGCTTAGAGGTTTGGTGTGTCCACAACAACCTTTCTTTAAATGCTAGTAAATGTAATGTTATGACATTCACACTGAAGGATCAACCAGTTTTATATCATTACACAATTGACGATACTCCACTTCAACGGCCCAATACATTCACCGATCTAGGTGTTACTTTTGACACAAAACTCTCCTTCGTGCCACACATTGAGTCTACTCTGTCTGCTGCAAATAAGATGTATGGATTCATAGCTCGAATCTCAAAAGACTTTTCCGACCCATCTACATCAAAAACATTATACTATGCATTCGTAAGATCAAGATTAGAATATGCTTCCATAATCTGGAATCCATCATATCAGCTATATATAGAGAAAGTAGAATCAGTACAACGGCGCTTCCTTAAACTTCTTTCCTTTAGATCGGACAACATATACCCACCAATTGGTTATCCCCAAGAAGCATTATTAGCTAGACATGCTATGAACAGCTTGAGTTCCCGTCGTGACTGTCATTCCACAATGTTTCTATTTAAATTAATCAACAATCTGATTTTTGACCCGCACATCTTGCAAAAACTTGATTTTAACGTACCTAGACAAACGTCGAGAGTAGTCAATCCGTTTTATCTGCCAACGTCACGAACAAATATCCTGAAATACTCACCGTTGCATAACATGTGTGTCAAATACAATTCGGCGAGTTATCAGCTTGATATTTTTCATTGTTCTGTCATTGCAATAAAATCATTTTACTTTCGTTGAATTCTCGTAATTTATATAAAATTGTTTAAACTAAAATTCAGCAGTTTGGCTGTTGGCTATCTTTCTTTTTAATATTTCTTATCGTTATATATGAATATATCTGTGATACTTTTTAATTCGGATGATTCTGTATGTAATGTAGTATTTTTATTATTGTACTGTATTGTTGTCCCGTTACTAACTGAAATTGTATTTTATATTAATTGTAGTTCTATCCCCTGTTCTGTAGTTGGGTTTAACATGTAGAACAGTGTAAATAAAATAAATGAATAAATAAATAAATAAAAATAGTTATTTATGCAACAAGTGCAAAAAGTGAGTGTTTATTGCACTCGACGTAAAATTGTTCGACGAGGCTGTTAGGCCGAGTTGGACAACACGTCGAGTGCAATAAACAATTTTTGCACGAGTTGCATACAACATTTTTTCTACGTTCATGCAAAAAGCAAAAATTTATTTATTAAGGTGCGGCACTATGTATAGGAAAATGAAAAGAGAAACTCAAATAATTAATTATTATTATTAATCTGCATTGAAACTATCATCTATTTTTCCATTAATAATACCAATTTTGAAACTTTCATTTCTGTAATTGTCAGAATTAATTTTTGACTGACGTTTTTGTAACCACAATTGCATTATAAAAATCAAAATCATAGTAGCCTTGAGCGCGTATGTTATCAAGTGGTGTGGTCATAGTACAGACAGTTTGCTTTATGCAAGTAGACGGTTCTTAAAACAAAGTGGATCAGTTTTGATTATAGAGTTATTCTTGGGAAGACATTGTTTGTTTAACTCTGACTGTTAACATTAATACAAAATAAAATAAAATTTGTAACTGTTTAAAACGTATTGCCAATCTCACAGAATATCTACTAAATATGTAGTGGGTTTGAAAGTTTATGTTTGTCATGATGACAGCACGTTGAAGTAGAAAGACATATGAGTGCAATAAAGAACTTCTTTTTCTACTAAATATACTTCAATAAAGTTTTGCTTTTTGCATGAATGTAAAAAAAAAATATTATTTATATATTTTTTCATTCCACTACTGAAAGTATACGCAGTACCAAGCATGTTTTACTATACTAACACCCAATATTTACTAAACAAGCGAAGACAAGAACGTGCTGAGAAACGATCACTTTCGACGACATCTCTACATATGTCATGTGTGTCCTGTCCATTAAAAGAAAACGTGCCAGAAGTGTCGAATGTGTTTCAATCTGAAAATGACAATTTATCATTCATTAACTGGAAACAGAAATGCGCTGGGGTTATGAACAGCTTACCTTCCTTTTAAGTCTTCCTTTTTCCCAATAATTTTCGCATTTCTATTTCTCAACTCCATCTTCAATTGCTTTATAATCTAACCACCATATTTATCACTCATTTCACCAAAAAAAAGACCCATAACCAATGAAAATAATGGGAAATATTACAAAATACAATAACGAAGGGCTTCAACTTCATTAACTTATGGAGCACGCACAATTTATTAGTTGGTTCAGAGCTGATTGGTTCTACTAAGTCAGTAATCTTTGGTTTGATTCAATTATTCTCTTCACTTAAAAAGGCAATTCAAAAAATATTCTGTTCTTCATTTATTAAGGCAAATGAGATAAAAATAAATATAAGAGAAAAAAGAAGGAAATAGCAAATTTACTTCCATGATTAACGTCAAAATAGTGAAAAGTACGATGATTATCCTAAAAAACCCTTCAACTCTGAGAAAATTTACCGGTATGCCCCAGGTCAAGGCGGAGGCTTTGACCTGAGAATCTTCAACATTTCTTACTGCTTGAAAAATAACATTTCAACTGATTTCTTGTTCTCAAAGTTCAAGGCATTCCATTTCTGACCTTCCTCTCCAGAGGAGAGAGGACGGTCTCATCCTTCAGGATTTTAACTTGTAAAATAGATGTCATTACCGGACCGATCTTGGTATTATAAAACCCTTTTTCTGTATTCTACATGTCTAATTAACTACCTATAACTTTTTCTATTAAGTGACATCATTTGGATGATCACCCCGTACAAGTAGAACTCTCACTGGATGTGAATTAATCTTTATTGGCAGAAACGATCACAAAAACTGCCGAAATATTCTTTTGCTAATCCGATGCCCTTATAGTTGCCTGCGCACTTTGAAAATAACAAAATTTGCATACATCTTACAACGAACGACCTATTTCCATATAAGTATTATTTTTGACGAAATTAACTAATTATTACAAGATCAAGTTCGGTTGATTATCCTGGCCTGCGACCGGGCGGTACACAATCGCCGGCATTTGACCTTTTCTATTCAAACTGCAATTCCCAAACTTCAAACTGTCCATTTTTTTTGATAATTCTTTGAAAATCTACATTGTTTGTGGCGCGTCCCTAATAAATTTGGAGTTCGATTCTTGCACTATACTTGATAATTTCTTTAGAATTTAGGCCCTTTTTCCCCGATGTACATCTTTGTATCAAAGATATTGTTCGAATATGAAGTAAAATGAATTCTGTCACGCGATCATTGGCGTCTCAAATTTTTTTATTACAATACTATGGGAGTACAGACTTTGTAGTGACGAGGAGGAAATAAAATAACCTCTCACAAAATCATCGGATGCAACACGCTGCACAATAAGCACTACAGAATATTCGGACAGACTAACTTAGAAATAGGCATGAATCCGAAACAGCTAGTTAATAAACTTCTATACCTGGTGAGAGACACAGGCCTATTCAACTAGGAACCAATGACGACAGAATCATACAATAGACCACAGCAGGTATCAGTGTTTATGACACCCTCACGCTGGCTCGTCAGCTTCATACCAACCAAGCAACCAACCAGTGGTCCTTGGAATCAGGAAGTTATTATTTTCCTTGTCCATAAATATCAGTTTTGTAAAATATATACCATGCTCTCAGTGCCCTAAAAAACAAAGAAACATAATCAATCCATCCAACCACAAATTGAGTAATTACTTTCTGTAGTTTACGTTTCACGGACTGTTTATTATTTTCCAACAGAGTTATACCTCACGCAGAATTATTCGCGAATTCAATTTTTCATATCTGATGTTTCGTTACTAATGAACCGTACGCATAACGCAGCACCGCCGAAAAAAATTAATTACAGCTCTTTTGTGGCATGTGATATATCGTTCCCAAAATGACCTGTGGCACAAAGAACCCATATTCAATCTGATGCAGCACTTACAATGGTTACGTAACGTGCTTCATTCCCATAAATATATTTAAATTGGATCATGTCTAACAAATTAACAGTTGAAAATAACAGCCTTCTTTACATTTATGATTTATTAATTTATATTTCCGAAACAAAAACGAAGCAGAAGCCTGCAATTCGATCGAGCCTTCTTAATTATAGCCGTTGTTATGGACAATACTCCTTATTAATCAAATAATAATGATGTTGATAGATTCTATACTGTATTGCTGTTGGCTATACGATGAGGCCAGAAATAGCTGAATATCGAAAATGTACAATTAAATTTTGTTTTGGTTTATTAGTGGCATTCAGTCACGAAGTAATGGACAGTATTGGTCAGTTGAACTTTCAGTGACCATAATTTAGTTATTATACTCCATGTATTATTTCAAACATCAATAAAACTTTTGAAAAAAATTAGGCTTAACCGGGGGAACTGTAATCGGTTTTGATAAAGTGGGGTTACATCAGTGGTTAATTGAAGAGTATCAAATATAAAGCGCTCATTTTAAATAAGAAGATATTCTAAAGTATATTTTTGACAAAGCTGTAAATATTTTATGCTGCAGAGATTCCACAAAATTCCAAAAAATGCTTCCGAGCAAATAGAAACTTTTGCAAATAATGGCCTCATTTTGTCTGCAAAGTTTACACCTGAATTTATAGCTGCCTTGGTAATATAACTGGAAATAATCAGGATTAAAGTTTTTATTGTAATTTTCAGTACATCTGTTGCATTTTACATCTTCCTGAGGTACACGCATAAAATTAATAATTTTCCATCTGGTTAAAAATAAGCTCTAGAGCGCTTATGCAGCGATACCCACAAAGCTCGTTGAAACTTCCCCGTTCACCAGCATCCACAATTCAATCCAACTTATCCCGAGAACTATCAGACATTATTATCGAAATACTTCCAAACTACGACTATCTTTTTGTGTTCATCACGGCATATGACATGTACACCGACTTTAAAGTTGGTCGGATCAGATACAGCTGGTGTTCGATCTCGTTCATGGACCAGTTTATAACCACAAGTACTCCGGTGTCATGTCGTATAGAATGGCTTCTTGAGAAGGGGCCAAGTCAATTCGACTTGACTGAAAGCGGTAGTTTGAGTGCATTGAACATTAACTTTTCAAATGATAACGAATGTTAATATCATTAAGGACCTGTTCGAACATGTAAATGTAGAAGAGGCAATGGGTCAGGAAATTTTGGTTATAACTTCCATTTGAAGTGCAGTTGAAGAATCTGAAGGGTCAGTTCCTATTGAATGGAAAGTGTTATATTTTAAAAGGTAGGAGTCGCAATGGAAAATTTTCAAGCGTAATCAACGAGTCTTATGATGAATAGTGGACAAATGATTGGTGTAAATAAATTGAAATGAATGATCAATATACCCAGTGCCGGCTTAAGGTAATTTGCCGCCTGGTGCTAGGACTCAGCGACCACCATTTAAAAAATATTCCTACTTTGAAGGATTTTGGATTTTTCTTAATCATTGAACATTTTAGAATCACAATATTGATTCTAGATTCTGGAAACAATATTTAGGTAATACTGTTTTAGTGATATTGGTGAATATTACTGAACCAGAACTGATCCAATTTTATTTGATATAATTTTCATTCAGAACCAGTTTAGCCCATATTCCACCAATATTATTATCGTGATATTGTTTTTTGAATATGCATTCATAAAGAATCAATATTATTTTTACATTCCCAATATATCCATATTGGCCCAATATAAATCAAGATTGATTTTTTTTTATCGAAAATATCAATAGAATATTCATAGAATCTGATAAATTGGCTAAGGCTTTCGCGGCCGAAATTTTCACTATCACTGTTTTGAATCGGGTTTGAAGGCCGTCGTGGTTTGGAATACTTTCCTAACGTTTCGCTAGCGCGAGTGGCTAGCTTCTTCAGAGGTCTGTTCATCTTCGTTCTACTCCGATGACTGGAATACTTTCCTAACGTTTCGCTAGCGCGAGTGACTGATTCATAGAATCTGTTGAAGAATCATCTGCGGCTGAAAGACAAACTTTAGTCGCTATTTTCCATCGTTGAAGATAACCCCTTAGGAGTATTCATGTTGAAAAGGGGAACATTCTCCATCAAAATTGAAAAATTAAATATGTGATTTTTTTGTAATATCTAACAGAAAACAACTATCTCCCCGGCCAAAGCCACGCTGAACATTGAATTACAATCTGATAGATATTGTGATATATTTCATTCAGATTATTGATTTTTTCAACTAGCTCTAGTTTTCATTGAAAATTCAAATAAATTCAAATAAATTAGATAGGGAGAATGTCATTAAAAAATATCACCCACAGAAATCGTTCATTTCATTGAAAACAGGGTTCGCTTTTCTTGCGTTCAATCCCTAATATATTTTTGTCGACGAAAACCTATTTCGCTTTGCCAAGCTCATCAGAGAGATTGGAAGAATTGGAAAACAGGCTCTTCAGAATCAAAAACGCACATCAAGGATGGAAATGATGGAAATATTACTTCTGCGCTAACACTTTGAAAGTTATTTTTTTTTTGACATGAACCTGTCATGGGCATTGCCATCTGATTTCTGTTCGGAAATATGGGATAGAATATTCATAAAATCTGTTTTGGAATCATCTGCGGCTGAAAGGCACGCTTTAGACACTCTTTTCCATCGTTCAAGATAACCTCTTGGGAAGTATTCATATTGAAAAGCGAAACGTTCTTCACCAAAATTGAAAAATGAAAAATGTGATTTTTTTGTAATATCTGACAGAAAACAAGTACTTCCCCCGCTAAAGCCACGCTGGATATTGAACTACTTCTGATATATATATTGTGGAAAGACTCTCACTGAAACAAAAAAATATGAACGTGAAAATTTGCATTTTCATTCAGATTTTTTAAATCATGTCTAATTTTCTGTGAGTGACAATTTTGAATAACATTTCTCATTTTTCAATTTCAATGGAGAATGTTCCCCTTTTCAACATGAAATCAAGATTCAGCAAAAATGGATTCAGCTACCTGGGTAGAAGTCTTATTACCTTCTTGACAATATCAGGCTATTCCAATAAAATTTAACTGTAGAAGTTGAGAGTGTGAAAAAAATATACTGAACCACCGAGAATTCATTGTAATAATTTTTTGATGAAACATTAACGTAATGAATACACTATAGAGAAAGTTTTTTATATCATTCGAAACGAGAAGGTCCCAATCACATAATTTTATATCAACATGCTTATTCGATAAATCCAAATTGATTGTATCTGAAGAGTGGTTGACTGTCATTCCATTCTAGTCTAGTTCGAGATCCTATATTCTCCTTTAATGGATTACTTTGCCTATGTATTTATAAGAAATGGTCATCTCGAGCAGAAATTATAGTATTCCGCATCTGTCCAGACACAAAACATACATTTATATAATTAATATGTATGCAGAACTGAGTGGATATGTGTTTCCTCTAGCAGTGGTTCACGAATCCGAATGACTGTTATTTGTCCTGTCGTGAATAAGTTATTAAACCGAAGACTAGCTGAATGCGTCTAGGTATCGTTTGGGAAGTCGTTTGTTTCGACATATCCTTGATAATGAAACGTAATGTAACATTTATGATTCAGGCAGGAACTCTTGTCATCACTCTTCAATTGTGGCGTTCCCGGTATCCAATTTTATTTCAAATGAAATTGTCAAGCTGTGTGCACGCTTCGATATACTTGAAGGAAGAAAATTTGTGTTTCTTACAAAATATTTTTATTCTGAAAATCGTAGCAAAGCGCTTTGGTCTGTTAAGAGGACATGAGCGAGATCACATTTTGGCCGTTATTCAGGGTAAAATAGTCGATAACTCAAAAATGGTTCGTCGTATCGATTTCAAACAAGGAGGAAGTTTGATTATATGTAGTTACATAGTTATGTCTGCGGCAGCACCTCAAGATTCTATTAATTGATAATCGAAGTAGCTGCAGGGGTATTTCTCTTCCATTAAAATTTGAAGCAATCTTTATCCTATCGAAATGAATTTGTTATACAAAGAAAGGTAAAACGTTGATCTATGTACGTGCTGTAATGTTTTTTTGAAATTATTCGTTCATCTACCCAAAAAATTGCTTCGAAGTAACAGCATTTTTAGTACATTTTTGAGATTTTTTTTTTTGTGGAAAAGTGGATTGAAAATTCAATACCTACGTAGAATAAAACTTCCTCTAGAAGCCTGTCCTTAATTGAAATCGATAAGACGAACCGTTTTTCAGTTATCAATTGACTCTTTTACCCTTAAAAGCGTCCCAATCACGCTCTCATGGCCTCTTCAGTGCGTACTCGTCAGGTGTACAAGAAGTTGTATAAAAACAGCATCAGAGCTGTGCCGAGCACTGACAAAAAGTGTTTCGAGCACTAAGCTCTAAGCACTCTTGAAAAGTGCTCCGAAATCTCGAGCACTAAGCACTTTTATTTATGAAATGCTCGTGATTACAAAGCACTTTCAAAAAGTAATTCCAGTCAGGGAGCACTAAAGGAACTAAGCACTTTTCAGACTGTTAGATACTTAAGTTACTGAAACTTAATCAAACACGTAAGATTTTCACAAATAATAATACATCGTGACATATTTCGCTACACTGTCGCTTTTTCAAGCAGTTATTATATTAACCGATTGGAAAACTACAGTGTAGCGAAACATGTCTCGAGATAATATCATTTGTTGAAATCTTATCGTGTTAAATCAAGTTTCAGTAACTCACGTTTCTAATAGTCTAAGAAGTGCTATGAATTTCCATCAAGTAACAACCGAGTCAATTAAAAACTTAAGTTACTTTTTCTTCTAACATAATATCTTAAATGGCATTCAGCGTACCACTATGAATGATCAATCAATTACATATTCCGTAATCTGTATTTAATTTTTTTTTTGAAAATATTACCATAGCAACTCCATTTTTTCAAGTACATCGCCAGGGTTACTGATTGATTTCAGTGGTTAAAAATCCTGAGAGAGTAGGTCGTTCTTGACCTGTCAATAGAAACTATTAGTATAAAAAAGATATCAACTTCAAAACATACAATTTTGGGGTTATAATATGAATTCGTAAAAAAAGTACGGTATATGTAAAACATTTATGAACTCCTCGAAACGATTGTTTTTTAAACAGTCGTTCCGCAACGCTGCAGTCGTGAATAAAATACTCGTTACTGAAAGAATTGCTGAAATCAACAATTTGATTCCAATAAAATAGAAATATTTATTGAATGTTTGGTTTGTGGTTTTCTTGACATCGTTTTTTGAGTGTTCAACCTCGCACAGTCTGAAAAAAAAACATGTAAATCAAAATCAAATCGAAATCCCAGGTAGGACCTCATGTTGGCTAATTCTTGTGTGGTAACCTGTACTTCACTCTGTATTAATATTTTGAAATTGCTTTTTTGTGATCAAAGTAGTTGCTGTTTTTTTATGTCAGATTTGACTAATATCAAAAAAGTTGTTAATAAAAAAACTAACAAATATTATTACCAAAGCACAATCTACATCTGGTGACCCCGACTAATATTGTCTCCACTGCATTGAACCAAAGCTTAAGGTACGTCCACACTGGAGCAACATGTGGCAACTTGTAGCAATTTTATGTTGCAACAAGTTGCTAAATGTTTAAATTCATTAAGCATTGACATAAAACAAACTGTCCTCACTAGTGCAACAATGTTAATGAATGTTTGCACTTGTCGAATCTCAAATTCAGTTGAGTACAACATTCTGTCCACACTGCTGCAGTTTTGTGACATGATGGAGGACTGCTACTGCGTGCTTTCTAATTTTGTGTCGTGATTCACGAAAACGGAAGCGTAAATGGTGGGTCCGTCCAAGTTTGAAGAAAAGGGAAGAATATGGTGGACAGGATTTATTATTGGATTTAAAGAAAGATGACGTTTTATTAGAACTTCGAACCGATGGGTGCTTCAAAAATTTTTTGCGCATGAGTAGTTCAGATATGGAATTTTTGCTGCAAAAAATTGCACCAGTGATTAGAAGAGCAGATATAAACTGTAGAAAGGCTATACCTCCACAAGAACGATTAGCTGTAACATTGCGCTCTCTGGCAACACAGCAGCTTGATGTATTTATTTAAGATTTCGAAACAAGCTATCTCAAAGATAGTACCAGAAGAACTAAGTTGATTCTCTTCATTTATATTTAACATTTTTAGGATTCCAGATACATGGATATTGTCTATAATTGTCAATTAAATTTAAACAATTCTCCTAAGACCACTTAAACGCCATCACGAAAACCTAAAAATTCACGCACAGGCACTTCGTATAATAAAATACTAAGCAGAACACTGAGACGCGGCGGTCTGTCTACTGTCTAGTCACTCAATTTGCAACAGGTCTCAACTCGCAACAATCCGTCCACATCGAAGCAATGTTGACAAATGTTTCACTTTGTTTCATATTATCCTTTGATCTTTACCGCTAAACACGGATTTATACAACATACTAAAACTTATGTTGAATCGCAACACCAACTGTATGAAACGCAACACAACATATTCCAACAAATATAAACATTTTATGTTGTAACAAGTTTTTGTTGTATTATGTTGGAAAATGTTGCTCCAGTGTGGACGCGTCTTTAGGTTCATTTTTCCAGAATGAAGGTAAACAGATGGATTTAACCCGATTATATTGAGCTTCTATATTAACATTAGGTATTTGTTCTTTTGGTAAATTATAGAAGTGGTACCCACGTTGTATTGTATATCATCCTTGTTCCAATGGGATGATTGAAAGATTCCACCGAACTCTGAAAACTGCTTTAAAATGTCATAACAACGATAAATGGACTAAAATATTGCCAACTGTTTTATTTGGAGTCATGCCAAAAGAGGATTTGGATGCTTCCAGCGCAGAACTACTGTATGGTGCAACATTGAGGATTCCAGTGGAAATGATTGTCCAAAATAATGATAAGAAAATCGTAGGTACCCAACAGTTCTTCGAAGAACTACGTACTGCTATAGAAGAATTCAGACCGAAACAAGGAAGTAACCATGACAATTCCAGGAGAACGTACATATCTAAAGATCTGAAAAATGCAAAATACGTTTTTTTAAGAACCGATGCTGTCAAGAAACCATTACAACAACCCTACTTAGGACCTCATCAAGTATTGAACAAAACGGAAAAATTTTACAAAATATTTATTAATGGCAAAGAAAAGAATGTATCAATAGATAGACTCAAACCAGTGTTCATGGGAAACAACGTCGAGGATATTTCTAATACAACTTCTACTACGACACGTTCAGGGAGAAAAGTGAAGTTTCGTTTTTAAAAATGATATTGTTGACACTGAGGGGGGAGTACTGTGGTAACCTGTACTTCACTCTGTATTAATATTTTGAAATTGCTTTTTGTGATCAAAGTAGTTGCTGTTTTTTTATGTCAGATGTGACTAATATCAAAAAAGTTGTTAATAAAAAAACTAATAAATATTATTACCAAAGCACAATCTACACTTGTTTTCATATTGTGCCAATATGAATATATTGTAAATCTAAAAATAATATTGAACCAATATGGGTTCATATTGGAAAAACAATATTTCACTAATAATATTGGTGGAATATTGGCTCAACCTGTTCTGAATGTATATTGTTTCATGAAATATTGGATCAATATTAATTCAATAATTTCCACCAATATCTATAGAGTGATATATATTTCCAGCATCCAGCTCCAATATTGCGATTTCAATATTACTCCCATATCGATTTTAGAGATAAAAAACAATATTGTATATCCAAGTTTGATAGCACATTGGCGAAATATTGTTTAATCCATATTCTAAAAATTATATGGACCCTATATTGATTGAGATTGTTACGAAAACCTCACGCCAATATTTGAAAGACAATGTTGATACAATATTACAAAATACATTTATCACTAGGATTGAAATTTCCGAATATTCAATAAACAATATTGAAATGAATCATGATTAAACTTGGGTAAGAAACCACTAGGTGGCCCCACATATGGAACAACAGCTGAATCATAGTAACATATATTAAATAAGGCTTCTCACAATGAGTTTACAAGTCAATCTACTCAGTGGTGAATTGAAGTAGAAACGAAATTGTAGAATTTTTAAATTATTCGACATTTTCCGGAGATATTTCATTCATGTTTCCAAGGCAACATATTCACTTTGAATATTTTACCAATATATGCAAATGATATTGTACCAATATCCCTAAATATTTATATATTCCACTAATATTATTTGTATAATGTCCAAGTAATATTGTGCCAATATCCCGAAATAATTATAATTTTATCTGGCCAATATTACGTTTTGATATTTTGCCAATATTTTACCAATATTATTCCAATGTAAGTGTGCTACAGCGATATTGTACTAATATCGCCTAACACTTTCAGGCCAATATTGCTTCGAGAATATTAGACCAATATTATTCTTTAAATATTGGACCAATATCGCCGAATATTCACATTTTTTTTCTCGCCAATATTATTATTTGAATACGGGTGTGCTACTTGGGATATGGTTACACAAAAAAGAGGTTTGAAATAACAGTATGGTAATTGACATCGCACTGTATCATGATAGCAAATGTCATCCATACGAAATTTTTGGTAGACTTTTTTTGACTTTCGTCAAAGAAATAACAATTTGACTCGATAATGAAAAAACATTATTCTTTTAAAGGTTTTGCGACAGAGATTTGGTCTCCGACACGTCAAGGTAGTTTGAAAACAAGGAGTAATATTCATTTATTTTGAACATATTTTTTAGATAGGAAAAGTAACTGACAAAATTGTAATATTTTTTCAAGACAGTAATCTTCTAAATGCAGTACTTTTGGTAGAAAATTAATTTTTTGGTGGGGGGTGCCGCCGGCTGCCATCTGCCGCGACTTCATATTTCGACAAGATTCATTTATATGGAAAGGCTTAGTGCTTAGCAATCCCAGAAAGTGCTCCGGAGCACTGGAGTAGTCGCGAGCACTTTTTCGGCATTACTAAGCACTAAGTCTTTTCGTGAAATGCTTCGGAGCACTAAGCACTAAACTAAGCACTGAATTAGTAAAGTGCTCGGGAGCACAGTACTTAGGAGCACAAAAGTACTTCGAGCACTTTTACGAGCACTAAACACTGTGCTTCGGGACAGCTCTGAACAGCATGCCTATGGACCAAGTTCAAATTCAAATTATATTATATACAGTATCGGAAAGTTTTCATCGGGGGTATAGACAAATCTATGCGAGCAACCAGGAACGCAATGATAGGATAATACCACATAAATAAGAGAGACGCACTACTGTACGCCTCCCTACTACCTCGTCCGACAAATTAACAGTCACGTCGATATCCCTTCCTCGAGCGAGTCGAGGAGAAATTGTAATGCTCTCTCAACATAATAGCAAGCTATTCTTTACGCTCGTATGAAACCAGCATACCCCGATGAAAACTTTCCGATACTGTACAAATTTCCAGCAAAGTAATAATTTAAATAAATCATTATTTATTTGACTGTTCTCATTCAACAGTTGTGACATGACCAGGTATTACTTCATGTAGGAGAGGTAAATATTTTTTCTGAACTTCGTCTATTTATGTGTGATAATACACTACTCTGCTACATTACTTTATTAAGGTGTGAGAGAGGAAGGAATCCATTGATATTCACCGAAACAAATAATAAATCATATGATAGACAGGTTATTAGAATAATATGGTGGCTGTTAAAAGAGTTAATGGGTTTGGTATCTGAAAATAATGTCTATCTGTATTTCTCTTGCATGGTCAATTAACTCATTTCACTGTTTAAGTCAGTAGCAGACGCGCTAAGGGCATCATCACCGATATTCATTGTTATCTTTTTGTGTTATTAGGAAGCGTTTTGTATTATAATCGGTTTTTAATGCTGGCAAGATGAAAGGGCTGAGGCTCTTTAAGATGTTATTAAGATAAATTTATATTGAAATCAACAATTTATAGGCGAGAAAATTGAGTCATTACAGAACGTTTCGATATTAAGTAAACTGAGTTTCGTTATTATGTATACAACGAAAATGTTTTTTTGGAAGACAAAATATGTTATTATAATTTGAATACCCTGCAATCTCACCTTTCAATGAATAAAACATAAAATTCACAATATGCCGATTCGATTTGAATTTGAAAAGCTACTTGGTAGTTTTCCGAATTTTTCTTTAACTTTTCCTGATATTCCGCTTCAGCTGATATATTTGGATTTATATGTACATATATTATATCAAATATGTCGTAGAAGAGTTAAACAATCCTGGTGTTTCGAAGTAATTTATTGAACAAAAAATGGCGTTGTGCATTTATAATGATCATAAGAATGGTAGACTAATAATTTAAGGTTGAAGTGAAATTTTGGTACTACCCATGGAGGTTTCCGTAAATGTTTTGGGTATTGTGGACAAGAAGAAAGCAACGTTCATTGTAGTAATTTTTAGTCAGTTACGAATACTACCTACAAATAGTGCTTGATCATGGAGGTCAGGATTGATAAAAACTTCATCAATCATACAAGCTGTATAGTCATAAACCCCAAATTCGTTTTTTATTGACGTGTATTAAGTCTAGTTCACTAGAAAACTTTTATTTTGTTTCTATACACACCAAAGCCGTTTGAAAATAAAAAATTCTCCAATAATCCAGGTTGTTTTTCACAAAACCCTTTGATTTTAGATCTGAGTATGTAATCACAAAGTGCGCCCCCCTCCCTTTTTGCGTAAAATACTCTGGCGGATAGATGAAAAAGGGTTGCCTCTAGAAAAAATAGATTTTTCGAATTATTGATATATCGAAATTTGGTTCCATTTTCTATCCACCAGGTATACAGAGTGGCCACTTTTTTAATGGGATTGTATTGGTAACTTTTAAACCATAAGAGTTAGAAGGTCGGTCAAATGGAGAAAAAGTTGCACTCATAGAAGCATTGTCACGTGGTTCAAACAAATCGAGATTATCAGGACCGGTTATTGAGATATCATAAGAAAAGTAAATTCTGTCATTTTGATTTTTCTTTTTTTCCCACTTTATTTCAAATATTATCAAAAAATTTTACAGGAATTTTTTATTCGATAGTAAATTATCCTTAATTTGACCCAATCAGATTTCGTATCCAACGTTTCGTACTCTCTGGGCCACCCTCAACCTAACTCTTTTATATACGGACCTGCATATTTTATGACACTTTTCGAAATAACTTTTAACGCTGAATTCAACAATATATCATACAATGTCATTCAAAGTTGATTTTCAGGTGATTTTGACGATTATCCAAATTTCTCTGGGTCGGATCTGTATTGCATTTACCTTTAGTTTAATTAACAACATGCAATACATTTCGATTAGAAAAACAACTCAGTCATCTTAAACTGAATGGAACGTATCAGAATCAAAGCAAGAAATAAGTAATAATTATTTACATGATATTTCAAGAGAAGAAAAACTAATGCAGAATAATTAAACGAAACTATCATTTATATGAGAGAAAAATTAAATGATTATTCGAAAGTAAATGAAAATTAATGAAGTAAGTGTTCGAAATGTCCACCATTTTGTAAAATGCACTTTGCGGTTTTGGAACCCATACTTCTTATACATTTGCTAAATTCGTCTCCTTGAATACCTTCCAATACATTCTCAATCTTCTCGAGAGGAATCACTATTGTTGAATTTGACATTTGTTCCGTTGAAACAGATTACAGAATCGAACTTTATTTTTAAGATCATTACGATATAATTCTTGCAAGGCTTGGTATTCAAATTTAAAATCATTGTATTCGCGTCTCTTGACTATTTTATTAACAGCAGTTTTTGATAAATTTTATTCACTGGCGACAGTTTTCGATTTTTTTATGGATTCAATTGAATTTGGGCGGAATATTGTTATCGTTTATAGACTTGTTTTTTTTACTTACACAAAACTCTAGGTTTATTGAATGTATTATTTTCAAGTAGTAGGCCGTGGATAAAAAAGAACATAACAAGAAATGTCATATTATTTGTCACTTCGTTCATTATTGTGTTACAAGAACTCGTCATTAAATACTTTTCTGTGTAATTTCAATTCAACTTATTCGGTATGGTAAGATACACAAATGAAGAAAAGAGAGATATGTACGAAGTGTACATAAAACTAGGTAGGAATTCGTTCAAAGCATAACAAAGGTATGGTGAATTATATCCTGAAAGAACAACACCAAATATAAAAATACTTCGACGTTTATCTACAACGTTACTTGCACATAATTCATTCATCAAACCTAGAGGTCCTTATGTAAGACGAAACGAGCCTATCAATGACATCAATGTTCTAGCCCAAATTCGAATGAATCCAGGAATAGGATCGAGAACTATGGCCAGTGAATGCAATTTATCAAAAAGTGCTGTTAATGAAATAGTCAAGAGACACGGATACCATGACTATAAATACCAAGCCGTGCAAAAACTATATCGAAATGATCCTGAGAGAAGGTTGGAATTCTGCAATTGGTTTCAACGGAAAGTGCGGAATAACAACAATTTTGCGCACAATATCATTTGGGGAGACGAAACGACATTCACAAATTCTGGCATGTTCAATCGAAGGAACAAACATTTTTATGCCACAGAAAATCCTCACTTAATTCATGAAGTTAGGCATCAATATCGTTTTTCTTTGAACATATGGTGCGGTTTGTTGAATAATAAATTACTGGGACCCTATTTTATTGACGGCAACCTAACCGGAGAAAAATATGTAGAAATTATAGAAGAAAAGTTGGATGATCTTCCTATACGGTATCGGCGTAATAGTCCATGGTTCCAACAAGACGGATGTGGTCCACACAACTCAAGAATAGTCAAAGATTATCTAAATCGAACTTTTCCCGATTCATAGATTGGAACAAGAGGTCCAGTAGCATGGCCTGCAAGATCTCCGGATTTGAATACGCTGGATTTTTATTTGTGGGAATATCTCAAAAATAAAATTCATGATACTACGAACCCGACAATAGAGATTCTTCGCGAGAAGATTGAGAATGTATTGGAAGGTATTCAAGGAGACGAAATAAGCAAATGTATAAGAAGTATGAGTTCCAGAACCGCAAAGTGCATTTTACAAAATGGTGGACATTTCGAACACTTACTTCATTAATTTTCATTTAATTTCGAATAATCATTTAATTTTTCTAATGATAGTTTCGTTTAATTATTCTGCATTAAGTTTTTCTTCTCTTGAAATATCATGTAAATAATTATTACTTATTTCTTGCTTTGATTCTGATACGCTCCATTCAGTTTGAGATGACTGAGTTGTTTTTCTAATCAAAATGTATTGCATGTTGTTGATTAAACTAAAGGTAAATGCAATACAGATCCGACCCAGAGAAATTTGGATAATCGTCAAAATCACCTGAAAATCAACTTTGAATGACATTGTATGATATATTGTTGAATTCAGCGTTAAAAGTTATTTCGAAAAGTGTCATAAAATATGCAGGTCCGTATTTAAAAAAATGAGGTTGAGGGTGGCCCATAGAGTACGAAACGTTGGATACGAAATCTGATTGGGTCAAATTAAGGATAATTTACTATCGAATAAAAAATTTCTGTAACATTTTTTGATAATATTTGAAATAAAGTGGGAAAAAAAGAAAAATCAAAATGACAGAATTTACTTTTCTTATGATATCTCAATAACCGGTCCTGATAATCTCGATTTGTTTGAACCACTTGACAATGCTTCTATGAATGCAACTTTTTCACCATTTGACCGACCTTCTAACTCTTATGGTTTAAAAGTTACCAATACAATCCCATTGAAAAAGTGGCCACTCTGTATATGTATATATATATATATACATACATTATCAAAATTGTTTGAACTTCTAATTTTTTTTTTAATATGCCATTTCGACTACACCTTTCTTACATTTAATTAAGAAAGTGTAACTTGGAATTCGGATTAGTAAAATATAATTCAGAAAACATGACTTGAATTTCATATCAGTGAAATCTGAAATACAAATTACACATTCTGAAATTCATTTTATTTTCCTCGCCGTAGGCTTTGAAATATGCAAGGACTGCAATACATTTTTGTCCTCATTTTTGGAAAACCCATTTTGACTCTAAATTTAGGTAAAGCCTCAGAAAATATCTCTCACGATGTTGAATCCGAAGTGGATATAATTCAGCGTAGTACTTATTCTCTGTCTCTCAAAGATAATGAATGCTCTGGACGCTCAAAATAGTAATATATGTATCAAGTGAGTAAAGTGATACTTTATTTTACAAGTAAGAAATGTTCCTACTAGTAAAAAACACTTTACTCACGAATTTCATTAATAATTTTTTCTACAACTGTCAAAAAAATAACCAATTCATATTTTTTTGCAAATATTAAATAAATTTGGCATATTTTTATTGATTCATTATTCGAGCAAAGTTCGAAGAGTATGTCGGAGAGTTGGGTTTCAAACAAATGAAACGAATAATTTCGACACAGTCGAAATCCCTTTCTCTTCACACTATCCCGCAAAATGGAAAATTCGAGGCGAATATTAAAATAACATATTCATCGAGGTCAATTTTATTATTATTAATGTTGACTTGACTTTCGAACTAGTTTCTGACGGCCAAACAGCGATAGCTACCTAGCAGTAACTAGTGTGTAGATCAGGTCCAATAGTTCCTTAGAGGTATATGCTATTATTGTGAATATATTCGCCGCGATGGTTTGGAATTTTGATAATACTTATTTAATAGTAGTATTTATAGGTTATAAGTTGCCAAAGAAAATGATAATTGGCTTTATGACAGGATTTCGTTATTATTCGGATCTCTCACTGTTGTTGCATGAAACTGTCGGTTGTCTAGCAACAGCTGTTAAAAAAAAGTGCACTTTTTTACGCTTTTCCGTTTAATATTGAAATCGTATGTTGATAGTGAAATATTGTAATACTTTACGCACACAAACCACACAAAAAAGTGGACTTTTTTTGACAGTTGTAGAAAAACATTCCAACATCACACCATTCTGGATGGGTGAAAACCATTTTTTTTTACCCCAAATTAACAATTGCAACAACCAAACTTATACACACTGGAAACGAAGAAAAGCATACGACATTTCGACAGTATTTGATAGAAAATATTATCATTGTTTTTCAAATCCTCTTATACACAAGAAACGCGCGTTCTGAGAATCATTTTTCGATTATCCTAATGCCATCAAATCGTGAAGGTCATATGGCCAAAACCTGCTTATTATTTTTGTTACAAGCTTTCACCTAACCTACTCTGTGCATATGTCTGCCTGTCGTTCTGTCGTTCAATATGAGAATTGAAAAATCAAAAATATCGGTCGGGGCTCCGTAAAAATAGTAAAATATTTGGTCTCGAAAAATTTTATTTCTTTTCCACTAAAAGTTAAGGATCATAGGAAAAAACTTCTGACGGCTCTAGAAAAAATAAGCAAAACCTCGCGAAAATAAACTCATAAAAACAGTAAAAAACATTGGTCTGTCGAATAATTTAATTTTTTACGGTTTCGAACGTGGGTAATTACGATGAAAAAAAATATAAGTCTGAGGCTCACCCATCGTCGTGAAAAAAGTTGCTAAAATTGGGTTGGAAAAATTCGTAAAAATAGTAAAATACATCTGATGTGTTGTTATTTCCAAAATGTCTTCTCTTGTCACTGAATTCCCAAGAATTTTCAATCATTACTTCAAAAAATAACCAAATATGACTTTTCCATGGCAAACTATGACACCCGAATAGTAATAAATTGGAAAAAATATATTAGAGATTATTTAGTGGAAAATTCAACTTCAAATATTAACAAGGAACATTCCAAAATTCCAGAGCTTAATGTTTAAATCATGTGTAGCTGGCAATGTCATCAAATCTTATTCATACTAATAAAGCTCACCTGATTTCGAAAACATATTGCCTTTTCACAAAATTTCAAACTAATCGCTTATTATTCTTGTTGTTCAAATAACTATGTCGATTCATTTGAATATTTCATTCTGGAATTCAAATATTTTTTGTAAATCAATGAAAAAGAATGAAAAAGCTATAAACTCACCAGTATGCAGTGATTTTAATCCCACCTGAAAAAGGAAAAACACAATAAATATTTGATGACTCAAACACATTAAACTCCCAAACTTCACCGCTGATATCGTGAATACCCTGAAATTTTTCATAAATTCAAGATTGCAGTCCGCCGGAAGGGTGAATATTTATCAGATATTCCAGCCAACACGATGGGTAGAGTGGTATTTATTATATGAGTTGCTATCATTTACACTCAATATTTCACATATTTCTTATCTCTGAAGCTGTGAGTGCAGTCGTGTTCAGCTAAAATTCATCGGTATGTTTGGCAGAGGGAGTCGATTAACAAAAAACATTGGAAAAAGGGAGACGACTCGGAAATAAGGGTTACTCCGTGTTGCTTAATGTTCTCGCATTTTGTTATTTGATGAGGTTCGTAAAATCTACATGTTTCAGGTGTATTTTCACGAATCTCCCAGATTTTCGATGATCACCCCTCGAAAGCAGAGTTTATGCGAGCATGGGAGATTTGTGACCTACAGTTTACGTACCCGGGGTTCCGAACCACTTTAGTTGCGTGAAAGGTGGTATAGAATTAAACCCAGGTCCGCCTGGGTGAGAACGAAGCGCTCTAACAACTCGATCACTTTCCCAAAAATAGTGTATGTATTAGGGATGCACCGAGTACCCGGTCAGTACCCGGTATGGCGGGTACTCGGCCATATAGACCAGAAACCAGTTAAACCCGGTTTCACCGGGTACCATTCATACCCGGCCGAGTAGTCCGGATACACACATGAAATGAATAATATTTTTTTTAATTAAAACATATTAAAAAAATTAACAATGGTTACAAAAAAGAAAAGAAAATCAACATGTAAGTAAATATAACATTCTGTTTGAAATTGACAAATATTATTTCTAGCAATCCGAATGACAAAATCGTGATTTGTGGTGACTTTCATATTCCTTCTATACAATGGCATCATGATGAAGTCAATAATCTTAGTATTCCTAGAAATTATACTGATCTAAGTAGTAATTTTTTAATAGATACATTATCTTTTGGAAGTTTCATTCAATAACTAAAGTTACAATTATACCAATCTCCCCTGTTTCATGAAGATAAGTTCCATACTACCCTTGAATTACTTCTGGAGTTATCACATATAGATTCTACTCGAAATCTGGAAAAAAAATGTCATGCCTATATTATCAATAAAGGAAATTATGACCTAATTAACAATTTCTTTGCTAGGATTGATTGGCATAATATGTTCCTGGGAAAAACTGTTCATGAAATCACTGCCTTTTTATACTCCAAGATCAATATAGCTAAAGATAAATTTGGTCCTAAAAATCCAAAAATCTGTAAAAAATTTCCTAGTTGCTTTTCTGTTGGCACCATCAAGGTGGTTAAAGAGAAGAATATATATCACACAAGATGGAAAAAATACCATAACGACATGGACTATCTCATCTTTAAAATCTTACGCGGACGTTCCAAATATTTGTTAGAAATTGAAATATCCTAGATTCATGTGAAAAAAATATTTCTTCCGATCCCAAGAAATTTTGGCAATATGTAAACACTAAAAAGAACTCTTTCAGTAGAATAACATTTAAACTCATCAACAATGAGTTTGTAGCAGAAAGTCAAACTATGTGAGAAGCATTTGCCGATCATTTCTTATCAGCTTTCAGTGAACCTTTGAAAAACCAAGGAGACGTATGGTATCTACTCGCTTCAATTCCCAAATCATAAGTAAATATCACGTGCCTGAAAACGTAATTAAAGCTAAAATAAAATCTTTCCCAAACAAGGGTCCTGGCCCTGAAGACCTTCCAACAAATTTCATTAAAATGTGTTAAGAGAGTTTGTCATTTCCTCTTTATCTCCTTTTTAACAAATCCTTAGAGAAAGGACATTTTCCAAACGCCTGGAAAAAAGCATTCGTTATTCTAATTCATAAGTCTGGGAAAAAACAGTTACCTCAGAATTATAGACCAGTATCTAAATTATGTATATTAGCAAAATAATTCGAAAGTATCATCTTTGAGTATCTTTATCATGATGCCATGCACATTTTGAATATACAACATGGATTTGTCAGGAAACGCTCTGTCGAAACAAATTTATTCGAATATACTGAATATAATAATATATTGAAAAGCTTGAATAGTCGAATAAAAGTGGATGCCGTTTACACCGAGTTCAGCAAATCTTTTGACAAGACTGATCATACAAGGCTGGTACGGAAGCTTGCTGCGGTCGGTGTGCCGGCTCTCTATCGAATTGGTTTTGTGAGTAATCGTGTACAGGTTGTTTGTATCGGTAACTATCTCTCAAGATCAATTAACATAATATCCGGTGTGCCACAAGGTTCACATCTACGACCATTACCATTCAACATTTATGTAAATGACAATTCTGAATGCTTCAAATTCTCGAATTTTCCTATGTTTGTTGATGATCTGGGAATATTTCATAAAGTCTCACACTTGAACGATTCTATCCTCATTCAAGGAGACCTTGATCGATTTTCAGAGTATTGCCGAAATAATGCCCTTTATCTAAACCTCAACAAATGCCATCAGATGAATTTTAATAGAAATTTCATCTTGATAGCATATAATTTGTTTCATACGTCCATACCAAACACAAACTACTATTTGAACTAACCTCTGCATCGATGCTTGAAAAGTTATAACTCCATCTCAAATACATTCGACATTGATATTTTTTCTGACTCTTCAACTACCTTTGTTAATAAACTTAAGAAAATTGATCCGTCTTCTAATTGATAATATGATAAACATTTTGAATTCATATGAGTATATATATATATATATATATATATACATCTATTTATCTTTTTAGCGTCTTTCTATTCAGTACGCTTTCAGCGTCCGAGGAAGTATATTCAACTATTCCGCCTTCAATAGGTGGCAATAGGTTCAAAGAGCACAAAAATGTAAAGTATATTGAAATATTAGTATTGGATCACTCACAATTTAGATTTATATATTCTGCATATTTTTTACGTCCTTTCATTATACTATCATTTGAACGCCCTCAATATACACTACTTTGTACTATCCTTACTACATCCCCCCGTATGATTATTGGACGAATAGAATACTTTCGGCGTCCGACAGTGTTGCCATGTCTGGTATTTTGTAACTAAATATATGCAGACGTATTATTCCACATCATTAGGAAATAATGTCAAAAGATTCGTGAACCTGTGAAGCGCCATGAAGTGAATAAAAAAGTTAAAAAAAAATGAAGAACACGCTTTACTTTCAACATGGACTGAAAAGTAAAAAATTATTGACAATGTAATAACTCAAATGTGAAAAAGCGTGGGTGTTTACAAACTATTTTCTTATATTACTGATTTCAACTTCACAATACTGAGCGTTCAAAAGCTCGAGAAAACTTAAGTCAAGAACCCCACTATTTTTTGCATTTGAGTAATTACATTGACAATTATTTTATACTTTTTAGTCATGTTGGAAGTAAAGCACGTTCTTTAGTTTTTTAAACTATAATTTTGTTTTTTAATAAAAATCAAAATCTCCGACCCCGAAAACCCCTATATACCAATTTTGAATCGAATCTGACCATAACCATAAAACTCGTTCACCATCTTAGGCCGCCATCTTGAATTCATGAATTTTGACATAGAATTCAAAAAACCCCCACATACAAATTTTGAATCGAATCTGATCATAATAACAAATCTTGTCCGCCATCTTGAATTTATGAATTTTCACAGAAAATTCATTATCTCTGACCCCACAAACAATTACATACCAATTTTGAATCGACTATTATCACGAATCTCGTCCGCCATCTCGGCACCGACATTTTTCAAATTTTCCTGGAGAAGAATCATATTATTCAAATTGAAGAATAAATTGATAAAATGTATACAGTATCGGAAACTTTTCATCTGGGGTATAGACAGAAATCTACGCGAGCAAAAAGGAACGCAATGATGTGATAATACCACATAATTAAGAGAGACGTACTACCGTGCGCCTCTCCTGTTACCCCACCCGACGCATTAACGGACCACGTGGCAATGCGACACACCACACACAGATCACGTCGATATCCCTTCATCGAGGGAGTAGAGGAGAAATTGTAATGCTCTCTTAACATATAGCAAGCTATTCTTTACGCTCTCATGAAACTACCATACCCAAGATGAAAACTTTCCGATACTTATATATAGAAAGCCGCCCAAAGTTTTCGAATACGAAAGTGGCAATAAGCTTTTGAATCTGTAACTCAAATCTCAAGAAATTACTTTTTACTTTTTAGCGCCTTCGAATAAAAGCTAGTCTTTAATTTTTTTTTAATTATATCATTCTGTGCTTTTTAGTTAGTACGCATTGATCTATGCATTTCAAAGAGAGCATGGTTACAGGGGCCGTTTCCTGTGAGTTTTGAACTATCTAGCTCTTCACTGAGGAGGCCACCTAAATATTCACTCGTCCGCCATCATATGAATTTTAGCAAATTATTCATGATCTTCGACCCCTAATACCCCACGTACCAATTTTGAAGAGAATCAGACCATGATTACAAAACACGTTCGCCGTCGTGGATTTATGAATTTTGATTAAAAATCTATAATCTCCTACCCCAAAAACCCTCTCCTATCAATTCAGAATCGAATCGGACCATAATCACAAAACTCGTCCGGCATCTTGGAACCGCCATATTGAATTCATGAATTTTGACAAGAAAATCATAATCTACGACCCCAAAAACTCTCGCATACAAATTAAGAGTCAATCGGACCATAATCACAAAACTCGTTCGCTATATTGGAGCCGCCATATTGAATTTATGAATTTTGACAAAAATTTCATTATGTCCGACCCCAAAAACCCCCACATACCAATTTAGAATCGAATCGGACCATAACTACAAAACTCATCCGCCATATTGGAGCCGTCTTTTTTAATTTTTCTCTAACGAAAATTTCATAATGCATTGTCACCGAAATTATGAACACCTGTCAAATTTTGAATCAGACTATTAGAAATGTCTTATATTTGACTTGCAAGATTTGATTAGAAACGCACAGACACCGTGACAGATGAAACTAAATAAAAGCTTGTTTTGTAATGAAAATGGAGTTATTTTCCGTTTAGTATGCAGTATTCAAGTCTACCTACTATAACATACATTTTGGGTGTGGTGCATATCTCGGTGTGATATTCTAGAAATACAAGAAATACTCAACCAGATGTTCAAAGTGAAATTTCACAAGACTTCCATAAAAAAAATCAAAATGGTGTTCAGGGTCGCCATCTTGACATATATAACAATAATATAGTTTTGTCAATCCATTGAAGTGTGCTGAGTTTGATTTTATAAACCCACCAAATCAGAAGAGGGAGCATTTACGATCCAATAAAAAATTGATAAAGTTGTATGATATTATTTGATTTTTTTCATATACAAATTACTATTTTCGGCAACCGTCCGGGAAGAACCTACGTTCCGGACGCTTTTTCTTTCAGAAAGTAGCACTTCCCGCTCCAGTCCAGGAAGTAAGTACTTCCCGGACTAGGCTGAGAAGTGCTCGAATTTTAATGTGAATATTAATCTGAATAAGAATTAGAATGTTTCTCTTAGTACCTATCTTCTGTTCAAATTTCAATACATAATACAAATAAAAGGACTAAAATGTTTGAAATTTTGTCCTACAAAGAAATATAATGAATAAATTATTCTAAGAGCCGGAATAGAGGTCGACCTTCACCCATCTGTTAACCGGATGAAACATACTTTTTATAGAGTTACATAAATATACAAATACATCTATAAAGGCTTGCCTACCAAAATATGGTCCATACTATATACAGTGAGTTTGAAAAATTTGCACCATATGGAAAACTTTTTTATTATCGATTTTTCAGAAAATTTTAATTCCCATAAAAATTGGTGCATGGCAGACTACTTGCATATCTATGAGTTGTCAAAATTTCAAATTTCCAGTATACAGGGGAGAACAAAAAATAGGAATTTTGATCAGGTGTAAACTACCCCTTATTTTTTACATTATAAAAAGTGCATTCAAATAGGTTATTTAGAATTGAAAACAATATTCAAATTTGGAATCGCAGCCATGGTAGTTTACTCTTGATCAAAATTCATTTTTTTGTTCCCCCCTGTACACCGTTAGGAAATTTATAATTTTCATAACTCGAATACAAGGATTCCGCAATGCACCAATTTTTATGAATATTAAAATTTTTTGGCCCGAATAAGCATTTGAATGGAATGAGATGCAGCAATTTTCCGGCTGCCCAGGGCTGGATGGAGGCGATGGGCTGGAGACCATATCTGTTCTTCATCTACCACAACTGTGCAGGACCTTTCACGAAGCCCAGCCACGCCTGAACTCGAAGGTAGGCTTTCAATAAGTGCTGCATCCTCTGTTTGGTGGATGATGGTAATGTTGGTTGTCACCTTGAACGCAGATATTATGAACAGTCTATATGCCGCAATTTGTAAAAGGTCATTTGCTTGCCGGACCCCATGGAGAGCAAGGATAATGTTTCTCCTTCACTAACAACTGGATCTAGATCATCCTAAGGTTCTCTCAATATATTTTTGGTTTGTCCAAAATCTGTATTCTCCTCCATTGGTGTTACAAACTCATATAGAGCTGACGCTGTATCACAACCGCTCATTTCTCGTAACTCAATTGGAAGGAGTACAAAGTCAAATCATTTTGACAAAAAGGTTCCTATCTTCTCCCACTACCACCAAGGTGTCACACTCATATACCAGGCTTATAGCTATGACTATTATCTGCATTTTCTTGTGCTTGGTTGCAGCAGACAATGTTCGCTTGATCCAATTTTGAAGTTATGCCACCTGGTGGCGGATCCGTACAAGAAAGGGATGTGAAGGTCAATGGCATCGGTTATAATTAATAGGGGATGACTGTTGGGGACTGTCCAGATATAAGTCTCAATTACCTACCAAATTCATAGAAGAACATTCCCCATAAGATACCACAAACCAACCTTTACAGTAGCCTCTCATAAGTGATTACATTAGTCATTGATTATAAAAATTAAATAAATTGTTTTGAACGAGTGAATAGTTAAAATATTGATCTCTAATGAATTTTGAGCGGGCTCCAGCGGCCAAATCATTCGACCGAAAATAATTTGGAGGGGTGCTTTTTGCAGGAAATTTTATTTACTTAATTTTTATTTTACTTCGGAAAGTGCATAATTTTAGGAATTTTTGACAAAATACTGAAAAAAGGCCAAACATTTTACGATTTTCGTTGTGAAGCCATATGTGTGGACACTAGCAAAGTCAGAAACCGTATAGAACAAGTAAGAAAGAAACTACAATATTTTTTTCTGGCCAAAAACAACGTTTCATTTTACTATAATGATTTAACTCGATAAAAATTAATACTTTTTGTTCATTACCGTTTGTGGATTTTGAACTTTGACAACCCAAATGCAAGTTTTCCGCAATGCACCAATTCTTTCCTGACAAATGAATGAATTAGAAACAAGGTTCCTATATGATTCAAACTTCTTTAAACTCGCTGTGTTTTGCAATAATTAATTCTTCACTCAGATCGATGATCGATAGTTTTGTACATCAAAAGTGCATTGAGGCATTATCAAATATTACATATTGTTCTCAAGTTGAATCATTGCGTTTCGATCAACAAACAGAAACATGGAGTGTTTCGCGTTCCTTAAGAAATAATCACAATAGCTCTGGGTAACCAGGACCCGAAGGCAGCAAACGCAAATGGAGGAAAAGACACTTTGCTCCAGTAAAACATATTATTTTCTCTAACACCTTCAGCATATAACCACCAATTAATAATATAAGAAAGAATTACAGTCTTTTGAATATATTGAGGGATCTTATATTTTCCAATAAATATAATAAATAAGCCGATTTTTGAAACAACACTAACAAAGCTAAAATTTATCAGATTAAAACATTGAAAAAAATAATTCAGACCCAGTTGAATCTAATTACGTATGATGAATATTAAACATTTTGACTGTAATTTTGTCTATATCGATATGATACTGAGTTCAAATTTATATATGAATAAGGACGAATTAAACGAATACGACGAACATGTTATACCCGACCACATAAAGGAAGATGCAAAATTAATGAATGTGTCTTTATTACCAGATAAATCAAGATTTCGGTATGAGAAAGGGTATGATATACTACTAAATTGGATGAGGGAAAAAACAAAAACAAAATTGTGAAGAGGTAATTTTGGCGTATTTTCTGAAATTCTCAAAGATCTTTCAACTTCCCACATTATGGTCAAAATATTGAATGATCCGTTCTACAATGTTAGTAAAGGAAAATATAGATATAAATTACTCCAAGTTAAAAGCATTTTAAGGCAAATGAAGCTGTTGTTTTTTAAAAAGTGAAGATTATTTAGTTTATTTCGAAGCACGAGATGACCGGTACTCAAGGATGATGGTATATTTCAGTCATTGGTAACTTTTTTATTGCTTATTGATTACTTTTTGTAGGTTGCGATTGATGGAGCATTCTGATGACCATGCAGACACCAAAACAAAAATACATAGAAAATGTATTGTTACAAACAATACCATTGGCAATGTCAACATTCTTGACATCATCAAGAAGTACGCAGCTCTGAGACCAGCGAAAACGGATCATCGTCGTTTCTTTTTAAGTTACAGAAAATATTCAGAACAGGTTGTAGGAGAAAAAAATGCAGCCCAATATTCGAAGTTGCATAATCCAGAACATTACCGTACATAGTTTGAGAAAAAAATCTGCGTCTCTCTTAGCAAATGCGGAAGAAAAAATTTCAACATCAAAGAAGCATGGCGATTGGCGCTCGACAAGCATGTTGGGGGGTTGTGTAGAGCAGTCAACTACCAAAAAAGTCAAATTGCAAATCAAATTATGACAGGTACTCCTACCCAGTTGTTATCGAATATTTAAGAAACCGCAACAACATTAACGAACGCAACTCGTTCATCAACAATATATCTCTATAGCATTGCTTCTATCTTCAATGGAAAGGCTGATCTCACAGTGGTCAGCGTAATTATTTCAGTAGTTTCCCTACCAAAATGCAGTCCCTCATTTCAATGCTTGATATTTCCATGAGCAGTATCGTTCATGTGAAGTCTCTTGCCAGAAGGGCCCCTCAAAAACTCAGTTTTCTGTTTCTTGCCAAAAGCTATTTCACTCCCAGACTTCAACTGATTATTCTTCATAAGGCAGAGATCTGAGTTTCCGTACAGTTCCGTATATGGAATGCAGCCTCCAAACACACATTAAAACTTGGAGTTTCCGTCCAAAAATGAAAAACCATACATCTGGTAGGTCATACTTTGTTCAAAAGCTCGCTTACTTTTCTGTAACACCGCAGAAAGGTTGGCAATCTTTCAGTGTTTCATAAATATTTTCAAACGACGACCTTCTAAAATATTATCATTCCACCGTTAGCGGTTCCTTCGAGACTGGCCCATCGAGCCCGTCTTCACACCCCTTCTTCGTCACTTTGGAGAATTGCCGAACATATCTGTTCCAGGGCTCGTTCTTCCAACAAACGGCAAAGATTTGGAACTCACTGCCTTGGAAGGTGTTCCCTGATGCAAACAGCCTGTAGAAATTCAAGAACACCAACATAACATAATAAAATAACAAAAAAATAAATAATATATACCAGTTCCCCAAAAAATCTAAAAATAATCCATTGTTCACTCCGATTATTTACCAAAGAGTTCGTTTACATAACAACATTAAAGATTCTGACAACTCCACTGCGAACTCTCAGTCATTCATCCAGACATTCCTTGGTATTTTCCTACGGCTGAAATAAATACGATACCTTTTGGGAAATAAAATTTAATTTCGTAATCAACTCCATAGATAATTCTCGATTGAATTAGTTCGGAAACACGAGATACGTAATTTCATGTCGAGGTTCAATCTATAACGCCGTTATTCCCGGCATTGTTATTAGAAACTTGTTTAATCATACTTCGGTCTGAAGCATTTCATGATGTTTCCTTTCAATAATGCACAAGATGATGGAATATTGGAGTGGCAAGCTTCGGAATCGATATATTTGCATGCCAACGTGGGGTTCTGCTATTATTAATTCTCGCAGGTCTATTTGCTTAATCTGCTGGTTTTATTCGAGAGTAAGATGGAGAGGCGATTGGTTATTTGCAATCAAGCAATTTGAAATAGCCGTCAAAGGAAATAGAGAGACGGTGGATTCTGTATAATTTCAAGAAAATCGAAATTGATGAATGAGATTTTTTTTATGTCTACGAGATAATTTTCTGATAATTTGATTTTGAAGGATTCATCAACATGAATAATATAGCCTAAAAATTGTAATTTATGATAATATTTTGGCTGATCTTGTAGGTAAGGCAATTTTGCGAGATGTATTATGGTGAAAGGCATACGAACTTCAAAGATGTTCTAACATCCGTATGCCGAATATCTCTTTCTCAGGAATAGTTCGTCCAACGAACGGTTAAGCTTTGGAACTCGCTGCCTCGGGAGGTGTTCCCTGACGCATACAGCATTTAGAAATTCAAGGAGAACACCAATTTCTTTCTACTTTTATACAATCTGAAAATTTTAAACTTAACCAGTCATTTTGAATAATCATTTAGCATAGGTGAATCGGACCCATCATTTCAAAAATTATCATTCAATATTTTTCAGCTACTGTGCACTGTTTCTCCAAATCAGCTGATTCCTAATATACAACAGATATTCATATTAGAGGTCTGCTGTCCGTGAAATATTGTTTTTTTTTGTTTTAAGGACAGCAATACCTTTACAGATGTAATGAGTCTTTTCCTATTTTACCGAAATGTACCCTAGTCGCTTGAAAAAAATGCCATTCCATTCCACTCATCGTAAACACGAGAATGTTCGAATTAATTTATCCGCATATCGGTCGTAAACTTGTACCATTATTGGAGTACTTTTTTTTCGAACATACTCTCCGAGAAACCGTTCTCTTGATAGCCATTATCGTAATAAATTAAACCTTTAAGAACGTTAGGCTTTAATTCGCAAAACCTCTGACATACATGAAATGTCGAAATATAAAAATATATTTCATAGCAAAAAATCATGTACATGGATGTATTAATGAATAAATGGCATAAGAAACATTGAACATTTATATAGTACAATTATTGCCGAATCCGTTTCCAATGAATGTTCTAATTCGATGTGTATGGCTCTTGCTTTCATGTATATGAATAACAACCCGTATCTTTCTTCACCTTCTTCTAACTGGAATAGGTCCAAAATTGGTGTATGGTCGATTATAACCTGTTATGTAAATGTTCTATTCACGCAAAAATTTATTTTGGAAGTACACTTATTTACTGCGTTAGTCGAGAGTAATAATAATAATAATACTAGAGAACGGCTATTATTATTATTTGCCGTGGCGCTCCGAGGCGACTGACTGATTTTTGGTGGCGTATTCACTTCTCAGCTGCAGGAAAACCCGGAAAGCCTACAGCACCATCTCGGGTGGCCAGCGTGCACTCCAAGCTAGCACTAGACGAGATTGGCATCTAGACAACACACAATAGACTTGCTTCCAACACGGACTGTTGTCGTCTATCGATTCCGATATCGAGTACTTGAGAAAAAATCCCTCGTACATACATCGGGCTCGAACCGACTACCGCTATACTGAATTTTCGAACGGCCTGCGCCTTAGACCGGCAAGCTACCGACCACCCTAGAATCCAATATTTTTTCCGAAGCATGTTCACAACTGTTTTTTGTCCTTGATGAGAATTTTTATGGTGACAAGTTATTAGACGAAGTTAAGTCAATTGATTTTCTGGGTGTAATATAGCTGAGTTTTTGGAATCTTAATATTTGAGTATATTTCAAACTCCCTGACCTTCTGATGATATTATTATCGTTAAAGTATGGTGTAAACTAATACACTTAACATGCTTTCTCTTCCTTCTTTACTTTCTAAAAATCATTCGTCTCTCTCTGGAAAACATCTGTCATATGTGATATCATATATGTACCTTATCAGGTTAAACAAATTTACTAACCTTGTCTATACTAACTTATAGAAAGAACACTCACAAATAATTAGCTGGTTCAGAGCTGATTGGTTCTACTAATTTAGTTATCTTTGATTCGATTCAATTATTCGCTTAACTTACGAAGGAAACTCAAGAAAATGTCTGTTTTTCATTTATTGAGGCAAAGGAGAGAAAAATGAATATAAATTGTTTAAATATGTGACAAGAATGTTGATATTTAAGAGAAAATCAAAGGAAATAGCAAATTGACCAAGATTTCATTACAGTAATAGATTTTACTTCAAAATAGCCAGAAGTTTTCATGATGAATGGTTGTGATGCAACGAAATGTATTGGTGAGGCATAGACTATTTTGTACGTTTTCTCACCATACTTCACAACTGCTAGCAACTCATTTTCTGAAGACACAGATAAAAATAATGAAAATGTTAATCATGAATTCTTAGTCAGTCGATATTTGCTTGATTGAAGGAACGCAGAGTATAATTTTTTCGATTACAAATCTGAAACGAGACTAGATATTTTTAGACATATTCCACAGAGTAGAGTCAAAATTTGATAATATATCATAGAAGCCAACGGCATTGAACAATTCCTGTGGCGATTTTTCGGCAGAATTTTTCTATACAGTGAAGGACAGGTGTATGATGCCATTTTATAACGAATGGCAGGTGTGGAAAATTCGATAAAAAAATGTGGAAAATTTACATTGTGTTGAAAAATTCAAAAAATCCTGGAAACCGCTGTTCTAAATTACACAGTTCCTTCCATTCGGCATTTCTAGTATTATTGCGGGTTAGCAGACGTTTGGCGGACAGCGGTTCACAAAATTTTGACGAATTTTTCAACACAATTTCCAATTTTGGTTTTTTCACACCTGCCATTCTTTATAAAATGTTATTATACATCCGTCCTTCACGGAGTACAAAAGGTTAGATTACCCTGTAAATGAAAAAATAACCCAACGAGACGCAACTATAACGAACAGAAATAGCTATTTGTATTACTATAGGGAGGAAAGTGAAACTTTTCCTCCCGCAGGAGGGCAGTAATCATCCAAGGGAAGAAATGGCACCTTACTCCCATGTAATATACAGTGATCGCCAAAAAGTATGTACCATATGGGAAAAAAGTTTATTATTAGAGTATTCAAAAAAAGATTCTTGGGAGAAGTTTCTGCATGCCCGATAACCTAAAAATCGATTTTGACACGTGTCACATGATCGCTGGTATGGCGGCAAATTGAAAATATTACTATAAATAGGCAAAAACTCGAGTAAAATGGCAAGATATCGAAAAAAGTTATTTGAAAGAGTTGCTTAGAATTCCATTTTATACGCATATACAGAGTTTGACGAAATAATGTGAGAAAATTGAAAATAGCACTTTTTTAAATATTTTCCCAGCTTTATGAAAATATCAAATTATTTTCTTATGAAATTACTGAAATATTTGTATTACAATGATAATGACAAAAATTTCTCATTTTTTCCACGCCAGAGAGCACTAAATTAAAAAAAAATTGAATTTTTTCATATCAGAATTCCACGATTATTGCGATGATGGAGAAATCCAAAAATATCGTGTTTTTCCGATTATAATCAATTTTTTATGATAACCGAACACGAACGTTTCACTTTGTACATAATCTTAAAAATAGTGCGTCAAATTAAAGAGGCTAGAGAGTTTTCAACATTGCATGCGAAGTGAAACGCTCTGGCACGATTATCATGGAAACTCGATTGTAATCTGGAAAACACCATGTTTCTGGAGTGTCATGTCATCACAATGTTCGTAGAATTTTGATATACCTGTTAGATATGAACCAATGTAACAGCCAGGGTTTTGACAAAATCCAATATTTTTAATTTAGTATTCACTGGTGTAGAGAAAATGAGAAATTTTCATCATTCTCTTTGAAATACATATGTTTCACTATGGTCAAGCTTTTCATATATAAGATAATATGTTGATATTTTTATACAGCTAGGAAAATATTTAAAAAAATAGCTATTTTCAATTTTCCCACATTATCTTTTCAAACTTTGTATATGTGTATAAAATTCAATTCTAAGTAATTTTTTGCAATAACTTTTTTTGATATCTTGCCATTTTACCCCACTTTTTGCCTTTTCATAGTAGTTTTTTTCAATTTGCCGCCATACCAGCGATCACGTGACATGTGTCAAAATCGATTTTTAGGTTATCGGACATGCAAAAATTTTACCCAATAATCTTTTTTCGATTACTCTAATAATAAACTTTTTTCCCATATGGTACATACTTTTTGGCGGTCACTGTATATGATTTTTTCTCCTACCCAATTAATGAACCTTTTTTTGAAAATTCAAAACACTCTTCCCTAGGGAGGAAAAGTATGAGTTTCCTCTCTGATTTGAGGGAGGAAAGTGTATACTTTCTATAGGGGTACGAAGAAACAGTGTTTTGAATAAATATGTTGGAAAACAAATTATTACCATATTCCTGCGGGGTTATTGCCCTTGTAGAGCAGTTACTCATATGTTCTTGTTCTAATGTATGGGAAATTCTAAAATATTCAAAGAATAAAGAAAGAATGTACGAAGGCGTAGAAGGGCTAACAACAAAATATTTTTTGAAACATTTGGAATTGCCACTTTGAACTGACAATTGCCACATTCAATTGGCAATTGCGACTTTGAACTGGCAATTGTCACTTTGAACTGGCAATTGTCACTTTGAAATTGCAATTGTCACTTTGAACTGGCAATTGTCACTTTGAACTGGCAATTGCCACTTTGAACTGGCAATTGCCACTTCGAACTGACAATTGTCACTTTGAACTGGCATTTGCCACTTTGAACTGGCAGTTGTCCCTTCGAACTGAGAATTGTCACTTTGAACTGACAATTTTCACTTTGAACTGGAAATTGTCACTTTGAACTGGCAATTATTAATTGCAAAAAAACAATATGCATTCAGTTGGCAATAAATATCTTTTTTGAGTAACAATTTACAGTTCAAAGTGACAATTGCCAGTTCAAAGTGACAATTGTCAGTTCGAAGTGACAATTGCCAGTTCAAAGTGGCAATTGCAATCGAAAACTATTTTGTTGGTGGCCCTTCTACGCCTTCGTAAGAATGAGAGAAAGTGGGTACTGAAAATCTTACAGTCGAACTCTACCAAATTTCAAATATTTAGTGTAGTTTCATCTCACCTCCACTGTATGTCATGGATCGCCTCCGTTGGATAATGAAAGAATGCGAATGAGTATTTATTATCAATTCTCTATACGTCTTCTGGAACTAAGTACAAAAATTGGAATAGCAGACATTGAAAAAATAAAACCAAACTGCCAGCATCCGCGATAAAAATGCGAGTAGATTATGGCTCAACTTAAAGCAGTAATTGACGCGTAGTCGCACAATTCCAATGCTCGATTATTGACTCACTTCTGCTGATTATTCCGTCCAGAATTTGTTTGGACAACCGGATGTATCCTGCATTAAATCGTAGCTTTTTAACTGGTTCTTTCATGCCGTCGCTAATGCCCTTCGAATGGGGAACGAATATTTAGCTGGTTTGATCAAAAATTGGAATCGATTTCATGGTGACGCGGCGCGAATGTGCAAACAGTAAATTAAAGATAGTTATCAAATGTTCATGTTGCAGTGGAAATAATTGAATGCTGAATAATTTCACTTGAATTCGTTTTCATGCGACATTCATCGAGATTTGAGATGGATTGCATTGATTTTCTTTAATTTTCTATTATGGGTGGCAATATTTGCTTGCCATATGAGTTTCCCAAGAAGTTTAAACTTGTTTGGAGTATTGTTTGGAACTAATTTTTTGTTTTTCCGATTTTCTACGTATAAAAAAATGCATAACCAAACGTGGGGAATTATCCCACATATAATATACAGGGCGTATCTTGAGTCACATTTTATAAAAAAGAGTTTATATAAACGTGTGTCCTAACTTGCTTCGTTTCCGAGTAACGGGGTATCAACTGCGACGCCACTGGCATTAAAATTAAAAATCTAATTTCATGACAAGGAGGCCCTTGTTACTACTGATGAACACACGAAGTTTGATCAGAATCGGCGTAAAGAATTTTGAGTAATACATGAAAGACCGATTTTTTATTGAAATTTTGACACCCCGTTACTCGGAAACGAAGCAAGGTAGGACACACGTTTATATAAACTTTTTTCATAAAATGTGACAATGCATCACCACCCAAAATTAATGACATTTTATTGAAGATAAACCCTATATATATATATATATATATATATATATTTGTGTTCAGATAGGTTTCCGCGGTCAGATATTTGGAAACTGGAAGTTCGGGTTGAACCGCGTCTAGAATTTGTTGAAATTCGACGTTTCGGCTCCGATTTTGGAGCCATTTTCAAGAAAAAAGGATAAAATGATTGAAAGGGTGTGAAGTTAGATTCTACACTGAGGTCTCAATCTGCCTACTCCTCAGGTATCATCAGGATTTTGTAACTTGACGCCGGGGTCTCAATCTGCCTACTCCCCAGGTCTCGTCACTTGTTCTCTCTAAGGTCTCAATCTTCCTACTCCGTCGAGAAAACTGTTCTTGAAGTGCGTGCGTATCAAATTTTTTACAATTTTTGAAAGGAATGTGAAAGTTACTATTTATAACATTATAACCAACATATTTCATACCTTGCAATGAGTATAAATTCAAATATTTCGAAAATTGTTGGCATTTACGAGGGATTTTGTTCACAAAAATTTCCCGATATTTAAAGCTTACATAGCCACTAACAAAATAATCACTAATGAGTATCCGTATCACATACGCACCCACTTATTCAACTTTAAATATATCGAAAACCGTTGATATTTGCGAAACGCAACGTACTCCTTTTTTGTATAGGAAATATTGGGGATTAAGAAAGAGAAAACGAAATCGATATTAATCCAGTGGCGTGAAAGTTGGGGAGGGGTGAATAGGGCCGTACGACCCTGTTCAGAGTTACAAACACATGATTTGCCTTGGAATATGAAACTGAATGTTGTCAAGTGAAATACCAAATTTCATTAAGAAAAGTTGAGCCGTTATGGAGTTATTCTGGAAAATATATTTTTTTGGGTCACTTTCAACACCCTGTAGCAATACTCATTTCAGGGTATATGTTTATTGGAACTTTCAGCCTTAAAATTCGTTGTACCGAAGCTTGTGACACACCCAGATCTTTTTTTGCACTGCGAATGTAATCTTCTGGATATGCATAAGAATTGGCCAAAACGTTAACAATATTGACCTCATTAAAAGTAACATGTTTTGTAATGTGGAGGCGCTTTTAACTTTGAGCCACAGTTAAGAAAATTATTTTGTAATCTTACAAACTTGATCTCGTTCATTGGTGTTAATTCAGTATACATTTGGTTGCATTTCATGCAAGTTCTGGCAATGATTTGATCACACTGTCAATAATTTCATAAAAAAATTAAGTTTTGATACTTTTATACATAATGGAAATAAGAGTAATTTTAGCATGCCCTGTATGATATGGAGTCGATTTCTTGGTGTTAATTGTATAATTCGAGTTTGTCCAAACTATAGTCAAAAAATCAACGTTTCATGAATTGCGAGTACTTAAGTTCAGTTATGGCTATGGTTTGGACCATATTTAACACAAATTATTCTTTATCTCGAAAACCGATAGAGACCGGTATAGGACATTATTGACAAAAAAGTATTGTAATAAAAGAACAGTTCAAAAAATTCGTTTATATATGGGGTGTTCTGTTTAAAAAAATAAAGTTGCAAAGACTTTTTGAGAGAAGAGGCAACGTCGCAATGCTGAAAATACTTTAGTTCGATAGAACAGGTGAGGAAATGTAAGGTGTGAAATTTTCAGAAAAATCCTGCGTTGCGTTTACCAGAAACGTCTAACCTACCATTGACCGTGAGTCACACTGTATATTGTATTCGTTTCATGAGTCTCATTTTTCTAAAATTGTGCTTTCCTATCTACAGCGACATACAAGTCCTTAGTCCTCCACTCATTTATAGGTAACAGTTTCATCAAGACTAATCCAACGAATTATGCTTACCCACCCCTTCCTTTAAAGTCTGGGCTGATTCTTTCAACAAAGGACAAATCTTCTGAATTCAATAACCAATTCTGAGCTTCACCAGAGTATTTCTTTTTGTGTAAACCTCGAATTACAATTAACAGCTTCCCTCTTCATACATTGAATCCAGCGAAACTGTGTTAAGAGGAATTGTGTGTTTTTAAATCGACGAGTTTTACTACTACTTTCACGTTGAACAACTATTGTATAGTGGAGCGTTTCAATTTAGATTTTACGCCGGTTTTATAGGGTTCGATTGGTGCTTAATGAAATGAAGATAGGTCGAAGAGTGTAATAAAATACGTTTTCTAGATGAAATGATGTTCGCTGAATACGAAATGAAATTTGATTCCTTGGTGTTTGCCTGTGCGAACTGAGAAGACGTCGATAAAAAGAAAAATGGAAATGAAGGCGATTGTTCGGAGTCGTTCAATTTCAAACATTCGAATTCACAAAGAAAATCATTTTTATTTTATGGATCGAGTCGCGCAATATTTATTCGAAGGAATATCCTCATGAAAAATTATTTTGATAAAGACGGTCTGCTATATTCGTGTCTGATGTACTGATAATGACTGGTTTCAGTATCATATTTTATTCAGGTAGGTAGTTGAGGAGAAGCAAGGGTGATTCAAAAGTACTTTGACAAACTTCAGGAGATGATTCCGCACAATATTCTAATTTGAATTGTCCAAATAAATAAATGTCCAGAAACGCTTCGTTTCCAAGATACAGGGTGTTGAAGTTTTATTTTTATATTATTTTATTTTAATCAAACGAAAATTGCTATCGAGAAGTTTTTCAAAGTGACGAATTCGAATCTGATGTTACTATTGCTCTTACTCATAGGTGGCGCCACCTACACTTTTAGCATATACACTTTTAGCATATTTTTCAGTAAAAAAATCGATTACTCTATCATATCTACGTAAAAAAGCTACACTTGTTACAAGTCGCTATAAGCAACCGTTTTCTAGATATTTGTACTTGAAAATTTCTAGTCGATTAATTGATAATCCATGCATGTTGAATATTTTGCATTTTTCACAAGAATGCTTTGGAAATGAATTTGACGTTTAAGTAAGTAGTTTTGGTAATTAGATATTTTATGACAGTTATAAGTTTTGTTGAAGTTTCCGTAAGTTTTAAAACACCAATTTTGAAAAAATGGATTATTTAAATAATAATGCTCATTTAGCCGATATGCATTTCGTTTATGGCCTTGTGCGCGAAGCAAGACGTACTTACCAGCAGCGATTTTCTAATCGAGTACTGCTTTCAGCTCCAACATTTGCCAGTCTCCACCGTCGCGTCGTTTGGCAGAAACAGGTAGCTTTAAGTGGACAGCTGATATTATTGGAAGACCACGAGCAGTCCGAACCCCAGAATTGGAAGAAGCTGTTTTGAACGCTCTCGAGGAGAATCCAGAAACAAGTACAAGAATAATTGCTGAATCTCTCAATTCTACTCAGTCCACAGTTTGGAGAATTATCCACGATCACCAATTTTATCCATACCATATTCAAAGGGTACACTCTGTTTTGCCACGAGACTTTCCCCAACGCATTACTATGTGCCAGTGGTTTTTGAGAAAACTGGCTGGAAATACTCAATTTTTAAGATATGTAGGCTTCACGGACGAGGCAAACTTCTCCCGAAATGCTATCACAAACTTTCATAACAACCATGTTTGGGCTCTAGAAAATCCGCACGCAGGTGGTGAAAGACATTATCAATATCAATTTTCTGTAAATGTATGGGCGGCAATAATTGAAAATGACTTGATAGGTCCTTTATTTCTTCCGCTCCGACTGAATGGTGCAACTTACAGACACTTTTTAGAAAATGAATTGCAGGGACTACTTCAGGATGTACCATTAGAAATTGGTATCCGCATGTGGTTTATGCATGATGGGGCTCCGGCCTATTTTAGCGTTGTTGCCAGGGAGTTCCTTAACACTGTCTATCCAGATCGATGGATCGGTAGGGGTGTAGAAGAACCTAATCAGGCGTGGGCACCAAAGTACTTAGATCTAAACTCGATAGATCTTTATTTTTGGGTACATTTGAAGTCACTAGTTTATAAAACTCCAGTTGCGAACGAGGAAGATCTAAGTAACCGAATAGTATACGCTTGTGAAACAATAAGAAACACACCAACAATTTTTGAGCGGGTACGATATTCAATGATTAGAAGACTGATTGCCTGTATCTTCGCTGAAGATACAAATAATTTATTTGGTAACAATTGTAAAGTTTCCTTTATTTTATTCTACATATTCAACGAAAATGTTGATATTTCTTTCAAATATTATTAAAACAAATACTGATTTTGCATCCTTGACACAAAAATAACTATTTCGCTAAGGATGTCATACAGGAACGTACCCAACAGTAATGACCTATTCAAATGAGTAAAAAGTAATAGAATAGGTGGCGCCCCCTACAAAAAACCCAAACTACCTATTTACTTAAACGTCAAACTAATTTCTTGTGAATAATGCAAAATAAAGTTAATTATTTCAACATGCATCGATTTATCAAATAATCAACTTGAAATTTTCAAGTCCAAATATCTAAAAAACGGTTGCTCATAGCGACTTGTAACAAGGGTAGCTTCTTTACGTAGATATGATAGAGAAAGAAACCGTTCAACAGCTTTCACTAAGAGGCATCCACACGTAGGTTTCTTGAAAACTAATGACAATGCCTAAACAACAACATTCGTGAAAAGTATAAGGATGCTCACAGAAGCACACTTTCCATCCAAACAGGTGAACAACTTTGAAATGGAGACTTGCTACGGAAATATAGAGACCAAATAGTATCAGGTGGGCTATCAGTAAAGAGATAGGCATGAAAACATTTATAGACATTAAGGGTACCTTCAAAAATGCATCCACCGAGTCTATTGCAAACGCTCTAGTGGTTCCTGTCCTACTGTGCCAGTGGATGAACACTAACTTTAAAAATAAGGTCATTACATTAGCAATAGGCGGAATAACACTAACACCTAGAGAAAACAGGGTATGTCCGCAGGGAGGGGTGCCATCGCCCTTACTTTGAGTTATCTTTCAGAGGCTTTCATTGTCTAGGATATGCCGACGACCTCGCGATTATTGCAAAAGGCAAATTTGCAAGCACAGTATCGGAATTTACACAGTCAGCCCTAGATATAATTGACACGTGGTGTACAGCTGACAGTGAACCCCTCAATGATGACCCATGATAACGTATAATTCGGTGGTATGGTGGCCAAACCAGGTAAGAATGGTTCGACGGCTCTGAGGACTGCAAAGACCAGCATGTTTGAGTGCCACCGGGGACATGAGAACCACCGCAACAGCCGCCTTAGAGGTCTTGCTCACATGGCATACTTTCCAGAAATAGCTCTGATAAAACTTTCAAGACAAGTATAACGAAGAGGGATGAGTGGAAGGAGGGCCCTTCTAAAAAATGATGATGGTTCAAGAGCCGGCATTTACGGAACCAAGCGAAAGATGAAAATCTCATTGAGATGGGCAAACGAGCGACGATATTCCAAACACAAGAGCTAATAAGGCATGAGTGTTCAGAAAAAAACATTGTTATTTACTCAGATAGCCAAGCTTCAATACTCAATACCTGTTGGGGCCTGCATAGAAACTCTAAAAGAGCTCGGTGGTCAGAACAGACTGAACGTAGCCTGGGTACCAGTAATGAAGAGGCCAGTACACTAGCCCGAGAAGAAGCAAGTAATGCCCTGAATGGCCCAGAACTCTCAAACACTCCTTTCTTATCGCACTGTCACTAGCATGTCATCGACATAATCTCAGATGAGTCCTTTGATTGAAACTGCTCCATTGACGAACAAGAGTACTTTTCGTGTTATAACAATATAATTCCTTGAGAAATTCACTAAAAATGTCATTAAATAGTCAATAAGAGTTTTGGAGTGAAAAAGTGGGTGTTTGCTGACTCAGCAGAAATACGCCAACTTTCATTTGGAGTTTGAGCCCGAACTGTTTGTCGAAAAAAAATCTGAATAGTGGAATTTGTAGGAAATTTTATATACTTCCATTTTGAATGGAAAAGATTTTAACGAAAACTAATAAATTTCGAGTTATAAGCGAAAAACTACAAAAAATAGAATATTTACAATTTTTCTGCATTTTTTTTTAATGCTCCGACAAGAAATTTTGTTAGCAAACTTTAGATTCGGATTCAGCACTCCAAAGAACGTGTGAAATGTCAACATTTGAGTTGAATTTTCGAAAAATTTATGTTATTTCTCAAACCTAAGTGTCGATTGTAATGTTTTTATGTAGATCATGAATTGAGGCATCAACTTATCGAAGAGTTTAATAACAAAAATTAACATTTAGTTAACAAAATAATTGTCATCATCTGACAGCAGAGTGACAGTTTTCTATTTGAAACAATGTACATATGACAACGATAATATGAAGTGTTGATATATGTTTTGTTTGCAGCAATATCATTGAACCGTTTAACATCTGACCCATTTCATTCCAAACCATTTAATGGAGCTTAATGGAAATCCATTGCTCTCAGTTGTAAAGTTATTGTGGCTGCAAGTGAGCGTGAACATATGAACTGAAATTATTTTTATTACATATGATAATTAAACGATTACAGTTTGGATTGATTCTTGAGAGACAAGTTTATTGATGACATAAACGGATTAAAATCCTGTGTTCAGCTATATACACACATAAAAGAATTATATGCATATACTTGGAAATCATCAGAATAAAGACACATACCAATTTTGAAACTGAATTGAGAAGGTAAAGAGGACCATAAATTAACTGGAGATTAGTAGTGTAGCCAGAATTTTGCTTTGATGGCGCCCTTAGTAAAATTAGTTAATTAGAAAATTTGGGGGAGGGGGAAAGGACCTTTCCCCCTGGCTACCCCACTCCTATATATTTCTATTGTTTTTGAGTTAATAATTTATGTGAATAAATTGCCTCATCTAACCCCTGAGAGCCACATGAAGACTTCGAAAAAATTTCCAACACATTCAGAAGTCGAAAATTACATAAAAAATATCTGTTGTAGAGGTCGGAACGCCAGCACGAAAAAAGATGCGACACTTGGCTCAACTTAAATTGAAGAATTTCTGAAAAACATTGAATCATCGCATTTTGAAAAATTGAACCTCCTGCTCCTCTGAAGGCTAATAAGGGAACGCGACGAAATTTGGAAATATTTCCAACAGTTCAGTAAAATCACGCCAAATAAAAATTTTGGTATTGTCGGTACAGACGAAACTGTCGCTAATGTTAGCACTCTACTTTTTTTCGTAAAAAAGTTGCAAAACCTCGAAGAGTAAAATAAATTCGGGGCGGGGTTTGGTTGGCATTGGTTAGGCGCCCGACTAGTGATCAAAAGATCTCTGTCCCGGTTCTCAGCCAGGGCAAGGTTTTTTCATTTTAAGATGAAAAAGTCTGGATGATTGGATTATTGGATCTTGTTGCCAGGCTTGGAACAATCCTCCACGATTCACTGTTGCGTTTATAATCAACAGTGCTGTTCCTGAGGTGGCGTATGGAGTTAGTTACAAGGCCTCAAAGCTGTGCCGAGCACTGACAAAAAGTGCTTCGAGCAGTTAATTACCTATTCCGTAATCTGTATTTTTTTTTAAGTACATCGCTATAGGATTACTGTTTGATTTCAGTGGTTAAAAACCCTGAGAGAGTAGTTCTTTCTTCTTTCATTCTTTCTTCATTCTTTCATTCTTGACCTGTCAATTGGAACTGTTATGATAAAAAAGAGGTTAAACTTAAAAACATACAATTTTGTGTTTATAATAGGAATTCGTAAAAAAGTACGGTATATGTAAAATATTTATGAACTCCTTGAAACAATTGTTTTTTAAACAGTCGTTCCGCAACGCTGCACTCGTGAATAAAATACTCGTTAGTGAAAGGACGTTTATAACTCTGCTAACATAATATACTATTTTTACATAGAATTGCTAAAATCGACAATTTCATTCCAATAAAATTGGAATATTGATTGAATGTTTGGTTTTGTGGTTTTCTTGACATCGGTTTTTGAGTGTTTAACCTCGCACAGTCTGAAAAAATACGAAATCATGTAAATCAAAATCAAATTGAAATGGGCCGCATATGGTTACACAGAAAAGAAGTTTGAAATAACAGAATGGTAATTGACATACCGCACATCCCCTGTATTAAAGATAGCATACGTCATCCATACGAATTTTTGGTAGACTTTTTTTGATTTTCGTCAAAGAAATAACAATTTGACTCGATAATAAAAAAAATTATTGTTTTAAAAGTTTTGATAACAGAGACAGATTTGGTCCCCGTTACGTCAAGGTAGTTTGAAAAGAAGAAGTAATATTTAGTTATTTTGAACTTATTTTTTTAGTGCTTAGTAATCCTGAGAAGTACTCCGGAGCACTGGATTGCTTGCGAGCACTTTTCGGATTAGTTGATATTCTGTCATTTTTGTTATCGAAAATTTTCATGATCAAGCAATATATCCCAACGAAATCATGTTTATACGGTATCAGCTATCTGCGGTGGATGATAATTCACTCGAATATACAGGATGTGTACGAAAGAACCGGCCATACATTTCATCAATTTTTCAAATGTACCAAATGTGTGAATTTTGATTAATGATGGAATAACAATAGTATATTGCATGCAAACATAATTTTATCAATATTTCATTATTACGTCGAATTTTCAGACATTACTAAAATGTTTTAATTTTCACTCTGTACATAATGATTTAATCTGCACCATCTGGATGATATTTAGTAATATGAAGATACGTTGATGATAAGAGCGAAATAAAATGAAGTTGTCACTCTCAAATTCCGAGAAAATGATTGAATAAAAATTACTGATTTTTAACTTAAACGCCCTGTATTTCAAAATCTATCTATCAACGAACTTTGCGATTCCGCACGTTCAATCAGTACATCGAATACTACAATATACTGAAAATTCAGACAATTTCACGGAGAACCATTTTACCTATAAAAAGTGCGGGGTCCCGAGATCTATGATATATGAAAAATTCGATCAAATTCACCGCAAGTTGATTCACTGTGTGGGGTCATTCATCCGTTAAAAAATATTTTTTCTACAACTTTCAAAAAAAGTCCACTTTTTTTGTGTGGTTTGTGTGCGTAAAGTATTACAATATTTCACTATCAACATGCGATTTCATTATTAAACGGAAAATCGTAAAAAAGTGACAGTTTCATGCAACAACAGTGACAGATCCGAATATTAACGAAATCCTGTGATAAAGCCAGTTGACAACTGATAACCTAAAAATATCTGATATATATATATATGTTTCACCAATAATATTCTTAGCATTCTTACTATTAAATAATATATCAAAATTCCAAACTATCGCGGCGAATATATTCACAATAATAGCATATATCTCTAAGGAACTATTGGACCTAATCTACACTAGGTAATCCAAGGTAGCGGCCGTGTGGCAGTCAGAAACTAGCCGACAACAATAATTAATGAAATTTGTGAAATTGGGCATCTATCCAGATAACGAATTCTTGATAACTATAAATTTAATTAAAGAAGAAATGAAAAGTGACGAAGATTGAACGGAGAAAATCGTGGATAGTGCAAATATCAGATTTCCTTGACACAGTTCAAAGAAAGGAAAAGGTATTCGTTGCTTCACGAGGATTGTTTATTTATTTTGAATACAAATCTAAGAAATTAAGAAGTTACTTCGATGGACTAGTTATTCGAAAGTCAAGTCAACATTGATAATGATAATATTGACCTCGATGAATATGTTATTTTAATATTCGCTTAAAATTTTCCATTTTGCGGGATTTTTTTTTTTTTCCCTTGGATGCTGGTCCTTTCGCCAGCTGCACCTCAGCCTCTTGGGCTTTTTGTGCTTTCCGGGTTAGTTTTACATCACCCACTCCGTAACTCTAGTCCCCTGTACAAGTCTGTGCAGGTTCTTCACCGGTTGGGTGCTGTATTCTTCGGAGGTTAGCCTAGGCTTTCCGAATATTGCCTGTCTCTTGCGGTCTAGTGCCTCGCATTCTGACAGTACGTGTTTGGCTGTTTCTGTTCCTTTACCACATTGTCTGCAGGAAAGTTCTCCGTTGTACAGTCCCATATTGTGCAGGTGTTTTCTCATTGGACTGTGACCAGTGAGAAGGCCCGTTATTGTTCTAACTTGATTCCTGCTCAACTTGAGCAGTTCTTCAGTTTTGTGTTTTGACGGTTCTTTGCGGGATAGTGTGAAGAGAAAGGGATTTCAACTCTATCGGAATTATTAGTTTCATTTGTTTGAAACTCAACTCTCCGGCATACTCTTCGAACTTTGTTGAATAAAATATGCCAAATTAATTTTCATATTTCCAAAAAAATAAGAATTGTTTATTTTTTTTGACAGTTGTAGAAAAAATACTGTATGAAACTCGTGAGTAAAGTGTCACTTTACTCACTTGATACATTGATACATTGATAATTACTATTATGTTGATACTGTTGAACAAAACAAATTTTCCTAAACTATTATAATTTGTTTCATCATGTATTAGTACAAAGGCGTAGATGGGACGCCTTAATGATTGCCACGTGCCAATAAAAAAAAAACTTCGTCAATTGTTTGGGTTACGGCTGCCATCAAAGGAACTTTTAGTTATTGTCGACAGCGATTGATTATCACAGATATTAACCTCGTGTCAGCATCTGAATGGAGAACAACCTCTCAGTCGAAAATGTTTATCGGGCACGTTCTGAACGTATTGGTGAAATTATTGAAGAATATTGTTTAGGTTTGCAAAAACTTCTGCGGCTAGCATTTTTCTATTGATAATGACTTCCTCAATGGTGCCAACTTAGATAAATAGCGTTGTTATACTAGTTATGAGAAAAGGTGTTTTGGAAGCATCACTGAAACAGTATACAGCGTGTTTCATTTCGAGCGAGAATACCTGAAATACTCATCACCGTAAACGAGTGTTTACAAATTTCAAAATTGAAGTTTTCAGGTTGTGAAATGATTCAAGACTGATGAAAAACCAGACGAATGAACGTTTTTTGCAGCATTGGAGAAACTTTGTTTTTGGAGAACACAATCCTTGGTTGCAAGGAAAAACAAACTGGTTATTATTATTGCCTAATTTTTCGTGAAATTATCGTTATAGATATGGATTAAGCAGATAAGAACACATACTTTTGAAACATTTTGCTGTCTTATTTGAAATAAAATATTTTTTTCTTGTCGTTTGACGTGGGTAGTGACTATCTGGGTAAATGACACCAGCCCTTAGGATATATTGGGGCTCCGGAGACAGGGCCTGACAAGAACTATCCTTGCGGATAGGAAAACAAATTATAAATGGACTCAAGAGCTGAGGAGCTGCGACAACTCGACGTGAAAACTCGGAAAATGATGCATCTTAATAGGAGCTTGCATCCTAAATCGTCCGTTTCACGGCTGTACTTTCCTAGACAGGGATGCCGTGGACTTTTGAGTTTCGAGTGTCTACATAACAGAATGGTACTGGATAGAGCCTATAAAGTTATCAGGAGTTCAGATCCCATTCTCTGCTTGGTCTTTGACCATGAGAAAGCAGGTATCGGAGACTTTCTTTTTGAAGCAGTAGCCCATGCAACCGATGAACTTGGTCTCGTTTTCGACTTTGAACGGGGTAATCCAAGTTGAAGCCCGTTCAGCAAAAGGCTACTATTAAAGCTACGGAGACTGGAGGGCTCCTGCAGCTGCATAAGGGAAAGGCAATGCATGGGGTCTTCTTCAAGAACAACGAGGACCTTGGCTTATAAAAAATTTGACCTACGCTTTTCTCAGGTCAAGTGAGCTGAAGTCGGAGACCGACGGATTCATAATGGCCTGCCAAGATAGTGTTTTCAATACCCTGGTCTACTGTCGCGTGATGGATATAGAGGTCCCGGACGCTAGATTCATAGTTTGTTGTGGGTCTCCTGAGACCATAATGTATTTGAGGTCACAGCCTATATCCACAGGCATGACGCGGCTCTACGAGTATTGTTCTACCATCCACGACACTAGTACGGTATAGACGAGACACCGGTGTTGCCTCCGGGTGATATTGCGTCCGTTGTGGAGAATTAGAAGTGCCGAATCTATTGGAACTACTCAATTCTTACCCTCAGGCGAATACAAGCAAAAAAGCCTGATGTATTCCTCCTCGATCAAAGTAGGACGATTTTCGTCATTTAAGGTAGATCCGCGTTTAGACGTATTGTCTTTGATTATATCCTATCATCTTCTATGTAATTTATAAATGACATGTAAAATCATGAAGAGACTACGTATAATGTGAAATGCTCGGTGAAATGTGATCTTGCTTAAGTTATGTTACTCGTATCATTATGTACTGTGTTATTATTATATATTGTGAATACTTTATCCATGTAATTAAACCAGTAGGTTTGTATGGATAAGAGATTAATAAATAAATAAATAAATAAAAAGGTTCTTGTTGTCAAATCAGCCGCAAATCACCGCACTTTTTCGAGTCATGGTTGATCAACCATGATAGTAAAAAACTGGAAAATTTATATAGAAAACTTGATATTATGATAACGTGATAACTTTTCTGTTCCAAAGTCAGCTGGTGGCACAGATGTCAGACTATTGACTGGTTGATCACTGTATGATCAAATCAACTAATTTTGATGTAATATGAAACCATTTGAAGAGTAAATTTTTATCTTGCGAAAATTACCCTGATGATGAAATAAAGAAGTTAAAGTACAAATCTTCGTATTTTAGGTCGAAATACTGACAAAGTTGGAAAAAGCATGAAATCTAGAAACCTCCAAAACAACGATGAATGGTTGAAAGAAAATACATAAAATACCAAGAGTGCAACAGCAAAGCTCAACTCGCCAATCGAAATGGTTTACCGAATTGATTGAAAGAAGTAACAGAAGATAAAGTATAGATTTTCGTTTCACGAGAGATGCTGACAAGCTGATACATGCTGCGCAAGCGAAATCACAAACTTTTGAAAAAAGATATATTAAAACAAATTATTACTAGCCAAAGATGAAGTTGAAGAAAGCCTACGAAAAGGCTCAAGTAAAGCTAGATTTTATTGCACGGTGCAACTGATCGAAAAATTCATTCTTATCAGTTGGATTCCTCTCCGAAGAAGATGCAGTCACGAAACAAAGATATCCAGTTGTACAGGCAGATCTTAGGAGGAAAACAGGTTGTTACTTATCTTTGACCCACTGATTACTAGTATGAAACCAACCCCCAAAACGAAATCACTGCTGTTCAATTGATAATGATTTCTGCTGATCCTGCTTCTGAATATGACCGCCATTCAGATTTGAACGAAATTTCTTGAAACATAGAGGGCACTCATCATCATCTTCGATAAATAAATTATATCAAGTTTAGTTTCATAGATAAATGAATGAAATTAAGTGTCAGAGTTTAATAGTTTCATTTCTTTAGAGATTCTATATGCCGCTGCGACTACTCAACTCAGTGATAGTTTTCAATTCATTTATACAAGATATCCTTGTTTCGCAGAACTCATTTATTTCATTATTATTGAACGTCATTTCATTACTTATTTTACGAAAATTTGATGACTCGAATTCCTTTCAGGTCAATGAAACAAGATCTGTCATGAGCAGTCATGAACAGGAGCAATCATGAGCAATCTCTCAGAGGAAATAGACAGAGAACGAATCAAATATAATTTCAGAATCTGAAAAATAATCATAATAATACTACAAAAAAAAATTATAAAAAAGAAAATAAGGACATTACAGTCGCAAAAAGTGAAGGTTAGAATTCATACAAGTTGGCTTGAAAGCATATAAAACTAAAAATTTCAGCAGTGGTAACCTGTCAGTCAGTTCGGGATTAATGGAAGCTACCCAGATTACACAAAGACGTCCTCAGTATGTCCACAGGACATAAATCTAATACATTCAAGACGTCCCGAAGACGTCCATTACTAGACATAAGACGTCCGTAGGATGTCCTGGATATCAATGTTTTTAGGATATCAATTTTCAAGGTTTTCTATAACCCATGATCCTAGTCAATAGAAAGTGACATACCAACTAGGAAGAGTGAAAAGGATAATGATGGAAAGTGATTTTCGAAAAAACATTTATAAATTATTTTAAATTCTGACACAAATATTTACATCAATTACAAAACATAATACCTATAGAACAGTATAGAAGTCACGGCTCACAACAGCAATAAATACGTGATATTATATTTTCTCAGATCATCGTATTCTTTTGATTGTAAAAGTAATTTCAAATTCTGCCACAACCAGAAATTATGTTTATAAGTTAGGTTAGGAAACCATAAGGCAAGAGATAAGACACAGCACAGGGCCACAAATGGAAAAAATAATTGGAAAATCGTTAGAGAAATGATAAACCATCAAGAGTGTGATTTGAGTCGCCTTCTCAACGACTCGAGACTTACTGAACTCACTGAAATATGGACGACAATAAAAGGACCGCAATAAGCGCTCTGTGATTGGTCACTGTCATGGCGGGAAGTTTAAACGAAAAGATAAGAATGAGGCAAATTGAGTTGAGAATGCGTGAATTACTAGCAAACCTAACCTGACCTGACTAACCTAGCGCGAAAAGAATAACCATGCAAAATTGATAATGATATAACGACTATTCATCTAATACTGGTGACAACTGGAGAAACTCACTGAGCTAAATAAGCTCAGTGGAAAATGTATGAAATTTATGACGGAAAATTAAACCAAAACACGTTTTAAATTTTTGAAAAAGGCACAACACACGAAAATAATGTTATAAGTCGGTAATATGAATTTGGCCAGAGTTTGGACTTCCTGGGGACGTCCTGGGGATATTCATTCGCATCGGATGTCCCAAAAACCTAATTGGGACATAAAATGGACATCCTCGGGACGTCCAGGTCTATCTGGGTATACGATCGACAATAGGACCAACGATAAGAGAAGATTCTATTTATGAAACGTATATTATGATATCAAAAGAATTTATAGAAGACCCTATTCTTAAAATAGCATAAGAGATAACATGTACTATTGGTCGCAGGACAACCCTCAATACTTAAGAGAAACCAATATCCAAACAATGTGGGGTGTGAACGTGTAGTGTGGTTTACATAATGGACGTCCCATCTTTTTCAAGACACTTTGACGGATCACCGATATCTACATTTCTTGGAAAATTGTATTCCTGCACTACTAGAAGATACTCCAATTGACGAACGACAACAAATGTGGTTGCAACAAAATGGTGTATGGTATGGTAACCATAATTATCACATTTTTCATTCTTCAATTTTTATGGAGAATGTTCCCCTTTCGTTATGATATTATAGTTACGACATTCCTCAATAATGCTTTTCAAGTCAGTTGGATTAGAAATAGTGGACCTGTTCGATGACCTGCACGTTCTCCAGATCTCACGCCATTGAACTTTATCCTATGGGGATATTCGGAACGAGTTTTCCGTCTTCAAAACTCATATCCTGGATATTAAAGATTCAAACCAGAAAATTTCAATACCGTTACTCCGTTACTTCAAGTATGTCTGGCAAGTGCTAGCCAACATTTTGAACAATTGCTGTAGATTGCCATTTTAGCTACATTGATATATCATTGATTGAGAAATAAAAAAACAAACAAACATGGGGGTGCAATATGAAAAACAAAAGTTAGGAGTAGTGTCTCGGGGGTTGTTAGCCAGTGGTGGATTTTGCTAGGCTGCATTTTTTTTTGCAAATAACCAAAATATCTGCTGGGACACAAAGTATAAAACAATAGGCATATATTCGAAACTTATTAAACTCGCAGACATAAAGTTACTCATTGATCCTCATTGAAAATGAATTAGCATTTTGAACGTGACTCCCGTCATCAACGATTCACCTACTTGAAATCTCATTCATTAAACGGATTTGGAACACCAAGCGTAGAATTCGCGGGCGGCACGAACAGAAGTTTTTTATAAATGAATATATTCTGTGGGAACGGAGCATAGGAGATTGATTACCTACCTATAACGAGTGACGACATCACCATCTGTGACTGTCAACACTCAAACTGGATGCTTTCAATCCCTTCTCGTTGCCGAAATGATATTCCATTTGTTGTAGGCGAGAAGTGTGCCTACATTCAGAGCCGTGCACCAGAAAAGGATGCAGTTGATGGAGACAAATCAATGTGGAAAGCACAGTAGATTTCATTTCATTCAGAACATGGAGATGGTTCAGTGTCGGACCGTTTTTGCTCTGAATAGAAGTTTGCTACTGGCTCCGTAGTCGTAGATCACGATAAAAAGAAACACAAGCAAGTCAGGAAAAATTTATAATATGTCTAGAGGAGATTTGAATAAGGGGAACATGTAGGAATGCTGAAAATTGTTCGGAGTGAAAGAAGTCAATGTGTTGAGATACAGGGAATTTTGAATTAAATAAATCCATTGAGTACGTTATACAGTGTGTCCATAAAGTAACTCCCCCTGTTAACTTTTGAACGGATCGGTATTATTCGCCTAATTTTTTTTGTGAAATGGTTGTTCATAAGCTACGTTTTAACATAAAAAACATCATCTGTTTTTCAAAATGGCGTTTGGTGCCATTGTGAAATTTTTTTTTAAGTTGCATATGATGGCCGGGTGATACCTTATTCAAAACATCTTTCAATTCTCCCTATGATATAAGATCCACGGTAGAGAAAGCTGAAGGATTCGAACTTGTCGCCACTTTTGTACTCGCTCCAGACGTACTACTTCCCGATATATTTCTAAACAAATATGGCCATATACACCGACGACACTGCGATATATGCCAACACGGTTACAAGTTATGAAGCCACGAGTTAAATACAAACTCATTTGTAACGGAGAGTCTTGTAGTAGTATATGGCGAGGAACAAAATAGTGATAAAACTGGCGAGAACGGAGCTCATGAATTTCACGACAAAGATGAAGCGCTCATGAATTAAAATTTTTCATGACTTTGGATACCCGTATTGACGAGTACGAATCTGTGCAGTACCTGGAAGTACAGTTGGGTAGGAAAATAACACTTGGTTGGCATTTCAGCTTGGCAATCCAATAAGTTGTGGCAGCTAGGGTGACAAATGAATTTTTGTCGGAAATAATGGAAAATAATTTTCTAGGAGTTTTGGCCCTTATATAATGATGACTATAATAGAAAACAGGATCTGTGGTCAGTTAGGTCGCGACGTAATAAGGACGAGCGCAGCGAGCCTAACGTAACCTGAAACGCGAATGGAAGGAAGTGCTCGCTGCGCTCGCAGTCGTTAGGCTCGCTTCGCTCGACCTTATTACGTCCTGACCTAACTGCACACAGATCCAATCTTTTAAGGCAAAAGAAGGGAAAAACAACCCGACTCACCCACCTAACCTACCTAACCTAACCTACCTTACCAAACCTAACCTGAAACGTATATAAAAGTAGGTGCTCGCTGCGCTCAATGTCGACATTTCGCAAATACTTGGGCACGTAGTGCGCGCTCGGTGGACATTTCGCGGTTGCGCATGCGCATTCACATTTTTCTCATAATTTTGCCTGTTTTCTTGATCTCCATGTAGGAAGGGTGAGTTTACTGCGATTTTATATAAATTTGCACTGGCTATGCAATGGGCTGACATTTCGAAAAAGTACGACCAACAATTTTCACCAAGTCAATTTCTCTTTGTTCATTTTCTGAATCATCTTGTATAAACGTTAAGTCTTTTGCAATTTTCACATAAATATCTATTGCTGTGATTTTTTTATCAATGTTAACCGAGCGAAAAATGCTGTAAATAGCTAAGTAAATATGTAGGTGTGTGCTGCTGAAAGAAAGAGGATCATTTTAGTCCTCTACAGTTTCCTTGAGTGATATTCTACATCAACTCATTTTATGGAACGTGAAAAGGTCATATCAACCAACATTTTGGTTGCTATAGTGTTTTTATCGTATTTTGATCCATCTGTGGAAGTATCCTTAAAATCGGAGAGGTTGCAGTTTAATACAGTACGATTTGGTTTTGAGACAAGCATCGATTGGTATGCCAAACTTGGTATACTAGTATTTGGAACCATGATAAACACGAAAAAAAAATTGTCCAACATCTGATACAATTCAAATTTTTCAAGTTGTTATTCAGCATACAAGGATTTTTTTGTAGTTGAATTTCAAAAATGTATTTGTTTTGAAAAAAAAATGTGTTCATTACTTGGAATGAACAATTTTTGCTTGAAGCATTTTTTCTATCTCCTAGGCCTCGTCACTTTAACTATCCTCAAGTATTCAAATGCCAAATAATGTGAAATTTGTAATCCAACACAATGACGAGTTCATAACGAGTGGGTCGTTGTACCCGAATTGCAAAAACATGAAAATTTTTTTTCGTTTTTCATTAATCCTTGATGGAAACAAATAAACAAATGATAGGGTAATTCTAATAGCCTACAAAAGCATTAAAAATGAAACTGAATGTATGGTAAAGCATAAATTTCATTATCTTATTACAGTGCGGTGGAAGCTGATATTTCAATTCGAATTGAAATTCAATATCTATAAAATTTTATAGTCGAGGTAATTCTGATCAATTTATTTCCAATTGGTCAGTTCGATTCAACGCAGTAATAATTTATATTTCCGAATTCGAAGGGAATGGACCGAGAGAAGAGTTGTATAATCAAATTACCTGTACTAGAGTGAATTTAAATGACAGCATTCGATGGAGTTATGTAGATACTCTATTCGGTGAATACAATTTTGTTGTTCTGATATGATTGTATAGTGATTTTATTTTAATTTCATCCACTTTTACAACACTATAAAATAGTAATTTTTTGAGCTTTGAACGGTATTAAAGGAATTTTATTGTTTTTGTTTATGTCATGCCGTCGAGTCAAATACTTTATGAACTTTTAAATGTACCAGTTGCCTTGATGGATGTAAATCGTATATGTACGCTGACGCTACTCAGGTTAAGTTCACTATTTCTTATACTGAAATAAATTCAACAAATCAGGTAATTAACTCGGAATTATCTAAGCTTGTTTCATGTTCACAAAAACACCAACTTTCTATAAATCCCTCTAAAACTCAGATTTTTATTTTTGGTAAAAATAAAACTCAAATTGAACAGGAAATTGAAATTAAAATTGGTGGTAATGATATATTTTGTGTCAAAGTTGCCAGAAATTTGGGCTTAGAGTTGGATAAAGATCTGCGATTTAAATCTCACATAAGTAAAGGTGTGAAGCGATCATATGCTAACCTGAAAATGTTATTTCCACATCGACAAGTTTTAGAAAAATCCAACAAAATTCTTCCCACTGATTCTCCACTACTTTCTCATTTTAATTATTGTGATGCTATATATGGTCCTTGCCTAACTAATACAGATATTATTCGCATTCAACGAGTTCACAGAAAAAAATTGGTACCTGAATACAATGAAAAAGTTCAGTGACTCAATGAATATATTTATCAATATTGGTCCAATGAACGCAATCGTTATGTCAATGTATCACTGGTTATCCATACTATGAATACGGATCTTAATAATATCAATGAATGCTTTCATTGATATCATGATCAAGTAAATAAATAAATTCCATTCATCAAACGAATGAAGAGTGTTCACCCAAGCAATAAATTGTATCCGTTCAACTGATGAAACTGTATTCATCAAATTAGTTATTATTGTCCATTCTTCGAATGAATGCTGTATGATTGATATAATGATTCAGATTAGTTCGACGATGGATATTTTTCATCAATACAATGAACGGTGATTATTAGGACTCGGTTATTCCTTGATTCAATAATTGATATACATTAAATCTATGTTTCAGTTTATTCTCGTGATGCTTTCACACATTGAACTAATTATTTTGTTTATTATTTGAATAAGTGGTATTTATTCAATCATTGCATATCATTCGTAAATGCAATGAAGGTCTCCCACTGATATTGAGCATACAGTGAGTTTCCGAAAGATATGCAAAATAATTAACATGCATTCATCAGAACATCGCAATCCTGATTGGAAAACGTATCTCCAAGTTATCTTTCATTTCGGCTGGCTCCTTTCGGAGCTCTTAGGATTTCTCTGTAGTCTGTGCTACCTGAGAAGATGCTTCAACGATCGCTTCTGTCTGCTTAAGTTAACCGGCTCTGTGCAAATAACGAAGTCGTGCGGAGTGGTCCCTCTAGTGGAGGCGCTGTGTACTACCAGCTAAAGCTTACTTGCCAGCAACGGAGATTTCTATGCGAGGATTTGGCTGAACAGATGCCGGCAAAATTTATGAGTATATTTAAACACGATATGGCTTGGTTCGACATAAGGCTTATTATTATATTCATGAACATATTAATTACGGAGTTATAGAATGGGAGGAAAATGTTTCTATCTGCCTAACAAAACTGGGACTTAGTAACTTCGTTACACCTTCTATGATCTTTCCATAGCCCCAATAAAACCTGTATGTAGATCTGAAAATAGATTATCATTGATATCGATAAACTTGGATTCATTGTAACAATAATATCATCTCTGGGACCATTAATTACGTTCATTGATATGATGAACAATTTCAAATGGATTCAGTGTACCCCTTTCATTACCTCAATGAACTTTTCCATAGCAGCAACGAAACCTGTTCATAAATGTAAAAAAAGATCATCTTTGATCTCAATGAAATTGAATCATTGTCACAATGAAAAATGTATTGTGCCAATGAACGGAAAGGTAATAAACGGTATTCATTGATATAATGTACCACATTTTATTCATAAAATAGTATACATTCAATGTACTTCTTTCTTCATTTCAATAATCTTTTTCAAAGCCGTAACGAAATATGTTCATAGGTCTGAAAATAGATCATCATTGATATCGATAAACTTGAATTCATTGTAACAATAAAAACATACATATTTCAGTGAATGGTCATTCATTGACTCGACGAAAAATGTATTGTGCCAATAAACGAAGAGGTATTCATCAATAAAATGTACCATATTTTTTTAAAATATATACATCAGTGCTCTGGGACCATGAATTGTTCATTGATATGATAAACAATTTCAAATTGTTTCAGTGTACTACATTCCTCACCTCAATGAACTTTTCCAAAGCAGCTACGAAACCTGTTCATGAATATAAAAAACCATCAACTTTGATCTCAATGAACTTGAATTCATTGTATCAATAAATACCTTCGTACATCAGTGAATGTTTAATCATTATCACGATGAAAAGTTAATTGTGCCAATGAACGGAAAGGTAATAAACGGTATTCATTGATATCATGTACCACATTTTTTTCATGAAATAATATACATTGATCCAATGTACTTTTTTCTTCATTTAAATAATCTTTTTCAAAGCCGTAACGAAATATGTCCATAGGTCTGAAATTAGATCATCATTGATCTCAGTGTACCCCTTTCCTCACCTCAATAAACTTTTCCGCAAGAGCAACGAAAACTGTTCATAAATGTAAGAAACGATCATCTTTGATCTCAATAAACTTGAATTCGTTGTATCAATAAATACCTACAAAAGTCAGTGAATATTATTGACATGGCTTTTTGGGTACTTACACCCTTTACATAATTGAACGTTTAAAATGACAACTTTCTTATGATTACGGAAATATGCCATACTTGGCCTTTCTTTCCATTATTTCAGCGCGAATTCATATGAACCTTATAAATATCTCTTCAGACTTCAAAACTGCCAATTTCTTTAAAAGTTAGTACTGTAATTCCTATACCAAAGGTAAGTAGTACAATCAAGGCAAGCGAATTTCGACCTATAAATACACTACCAATAGAAAAGATTCTTGAAAAAGCTGTTTTTAGAAGATTTTAGAGCACGTTGAAAAAAATGGAATTTTAATAAATAATCAGTCTGGTTTTCGAAAAAAATATTCATGCGAATCTGCATTACCACTAGCCTTGTCTAAGTTCAAAAAAGAAATTGATAACAATAAATATGTGGTAGTAGTTTTTCTTGATCTGAAAAGGGCTTTTGAAACGATTGATCGTAATATGCTTTTGATGAAATTAAGAGGATATGGCATAGATGGTAAAGTTTATCAATGGTTAGCTGATTATTTGTCTCATAGAAAGCAAAAAGTTAGGGTCCGAAATGACATCTCACAAGATACATACATCTGGTATAGATAAGGGAGTTCCACAGGGTGGCGTTTCAGGACCCCTGCTTTTCATTTTCTACTTGAATGACATGAACCTGTTTGTTAATCTAGACTTCGTAAATTTATTTGCTGATCATACTCTTCTGGCATGCTATGATTCTAACTTAGATAAAGCTATTGAAAAAATTAATTCTGCACTGAAGGAGGTTAATGAATATCTAATCACAAATAAATTGAAGCTAAATACAACGAAAACAAAAAGTATGATAATAACAACCAAATATAAATTTAACTCTCTTGATTTGAACGAAATAAACTTGCAAATAAATAACGAAAAAATTGAAATTGTAACACCTATTAAATACCTTGGATTGCAGTTAGATAATGTATTACACTTTGGTAATCATATATAACAGTGTGACCCATTTAAGATGGAAGCACCCTTATAAAACTTACATTTTGCAACCGATTGGAATAATTTTTGTTTCGTTAGGTAGACATCCAAGAAGTCTACTAGGACACCAAATTTCATGAATAAATCTCCATTTCCAGGGCCAACTAATTTTATTTTTCAAGGTAAAAAATCTAGAAAAATTACTAGCGATTTTTTTAGAAAAAAATTTACTACACCACTGGATTCGCGACATTTTCAAATGGTTCATATGTGAATTACGTTGAAATGCGTCCATTAATAAAAAAGTTATAGGGGAATGAAATTTGAAAAATATGCCGTTTAATTAACCCACCAATTCAATTTCAGAACTTTAATCAAAACTTTGACTACACCACTGGATTGAGGTTGTCTCGAAATATCACTGACTATAATTTCATTGAAATTTGTTGATAAATAAAAATTATGAGATAAAATGACATTTTCCTGAAAATCCATTACTATATTTTTCAAATTTTATTATCTTATTATTTTTTTATTTATGAACAGATTTCGATGAAATTTTGATTAGTGATATATCGAAACATCCTTAATACAGTAGTCTTTTCCAAATTTTGATAAAAGTTCTGAAATTGAATTGGTGGGTTGATTAAACGGCATATTTTTCAAATTTCATTTCCTTATAACTTTTTTATTCATTGACGCATTTCAACGTAAATTACATTTGATTCGTTTAGAAATGGTGCGAATCCAATGGTGTAGTCAAATTTTTCTAAAAAAATCGCTAGTAAGTTTTTTAGATTTTTGACCTTGAATAATAAGATTAGTTGGCCCTGGAAATGGAGATTTAATCGTGAAATTTGGTGCCCTAGTAGACTTTTTGAATGTCTACCTAACGAAAAAAAAATCATTCCAATCGGTTGAAACATGTAAGTTTTATAAGGGTGCTTCCATCTTAAATGGGTCACACTGTATGTATATATGAATAAAGATATCCAAAAAATCTATCTACCCAGACCAATATTACTGTATACAGTGACCGCCAAAAAGTATGTACCATATGGGAAAAAAGTTTATTATTAGAGTATTGGAAAAAAGATTCTGGGGAAAAGTTTGTGCATGTCCGATAACCTAAAAATCGATTTTGACACATGTCACGTGATCGATGGTATGGCGGCAAATTGAAAAAAATTACTATGAATAGGCAAAATGGCAAGATATCGAAAAAAGTTAATTGAAAAAGTTGCTTAGAATTCAATTTTATACACACATACGAAGTTTCAGAAAATATTGTGAGAATATTGAAAATGGCATTTTTTTTTAAATATTTTTCTAGCTATACATAAATATCAAATTCTTTTCTTATGAATAGCTTGACCATACTGAAATATTTGTATTCCGATGATAATAACAAAACTTTCTCAATTTCTCCACATCAGAGAGCACTAATTTTAAAAAATTGAATTTTGTCAGAACCCTTGCTGTTACAATGGTTCGTATCTACTTCTTTAGTTTTGATTTCAGCAGGGAATAAGAGTTTATGAGTTTCAGCTCTTCGGACAACATGTACAATCTTGGCCCTAGAAAACCATGTCCTCTCTGCCCTATTGTTTTATTGATTTTAGGTATAATTATCGACCCTTTACTATATTGCGTGTCATAATTGTGGGTGATTTTTGAATGTAGATATTTGATCTTATGTTGGTGGTATATAAGTGCCTGATAATATAGTTGCATCCATATGAAGGCACGTGGCACGAGTACAACGATTCGCATGTTTCCCCGATTTCATCAAATTCCATAGTGAGTGAAAAAGCATACTTCTATGAGCAGGAGGACACTCAATCGCACATTTGAGATTATATTGAGTTTTTTTTTAATATTATTATTATTGTTAATTATTTATACCTGATTTATTAAAGCTATCATAGTTGCCTGATATCCATGACTCGGCTCTCGGAACATAAGTTATCGCTAGGGTATCGATAATGCTTGCCAAATAAGATTTTCAGTATCTATTTTTGGGCTACTTCAATTTTCCTTAGGGGATCCTTTTCAGTTGTTGATGGTTACAAAAGCTTTGCCATATTTATAATATTGGAAAAAGGCTTCCTAATTTTTTGGTAAGCAATTTTAAATGGATATTTCAATGAAGGTGGCTGTCTATCCATAGGTGTTTTACTTCATTTTTGGGGGAGATTTCCATCGTTTTCGTTGTTGTTTATTTGAACGTTCTTCAGGGATGGCATGATATTGCTTATGGCTGGTAAACAGAATATAATATGTTTTACTTTCATTGATGGTGAGTAGCCTACTTCAGAAGAATTCAACCATCATTGTGAAACCATTTTCAATTTTATTTTTCAGTTGGTTTCATGACTTGGCTTCATAGAGGACTGCAGTATCATCTGCGAAACTAACTACATCACCTTTGGTTGATGAGTTGAAAAATTCGTTTATATATATATATATATATATATATATATATATATATATATATATATATATATATATATAATTATATGGAAACTGGAAGTTCGGGTTGAACCGCGTTTCGGCTCCGATTTTGGAGCCATTTTCAAAATCGGAGCCGAAACCTTTCAATCATTTTTATCCTTTTTTCTTGAAAATGGCTCCAAAATCGGAGCCGAAACGTCGAATTTCAACAAATTCTAGACGCGGTTCAACCCGAACTTTCAGTTTCCAAATATCTGACCGCGGAAACCTATCCGAACATTTACTTATATATATATATATTCTTCTGTGGGGGTAGTGAGGCAAGCAGTCAATTAAAACTTTTCAAATTAAAGTTTTATTCACAATATTGCCAAGCTTTCGCTTTATTTTAAAGCTTCTTCAGGGCAAACTGAAAAATACATATGAATTCTTTGTAAAAACAATAAAAAGGAAAACTCACAGCAAATAAGGTATAAATTTGAATATAAAAACATAAAATAAAAGTAAAAGATGAAAAACTTGGTATCCGAATTAGATGACAGTATATGACTATTCAATTTTCAATTTTTTAACAAGAAGTTGAAGTGTGAGAAAAATTGTTTTTTTGTTGGCAGAGAACGATGACATAACTGTATTCCAGGTTAGTTTTAGAGTTTGAGTGATATTTGCAAATGTGTTTGAAGATTGGTATAATTGTAGCTTTTTTTTGGCTATTGTTTGATTTTTGTCGCATACAATACCACTATAGTATAGCAAATTGTCAAAAGGTTGAGTTATTATTAATTCATTTTTATGTGATGAAATTTCGAAAAGTATGCCCATTTCCACATGTTGAAATTGTTTATTTCACATGTCGAAACATATAAAATATTGTTGAATCGTCAGCATTTTTGTGGTTGATGAAAAAATTATTCAAACGTACTGATACCACACAGAGAGCATTTCAAGAATATTTTCTGGGTGATCAAATCAATTATTCTTGATATATTGCTGGTAATATAACCATATTTTACTATTGACGACATCTCCAAATGACTTATTTCAAAATTTCACATGGTCAAATAATAATGGGGCAATCACCTGAATTTTGAACCGGTTGTTCTACTCCTTATCCTAATAAATTTTCAAATATAATAAAATTCTCCAACTAATTACCTAGTTTATATGTAATTAATTTGATATATAAACGGATTCTCTTACAAGGAATTTGTTTTAGAATACCTTAAATTTTATTACAACTCCAACCTAGCTCCCGCTCGTGATCAAAATGAGAGTCGTAAAAAACTGTGTTTGATACAACCGAAAGAAGTTAATCCAGTACACGATATTAACGATTTTATTACTTATCCAAGATAAGGTAAAAGCTTCAATGAAATCGACTGTGACACAACCAAGTTTGCTCTCCATTCTCATCTAGCTTATTTTTTTTATACTATGATTGACAGGATACGGAGAACTGGTTTTCTGTAAAGAGTCTAGTTGCTCGCTTCGACTAGAGTTGTATTTGATGATGAATACACTGTCACGAGATACAGCAAGCGAAAGAGACGATGAACAAAACTGAAGAATTCAGAAATAGTTTCACATTCTCGTTCCCATTTTTTCTAATGGAATAAAAGACACTCAATGCTTCTTTCAAACACTTGCCAATAAGAGAATCAAAAACAAACTTCGACTATCATGAAGGGACAGCTCTTATATTTTCTATATCCCTGTCACAATCCATCAATTATGCCTTTTTTTTGGAGCATATTCAAAATATAGTCATTGACCAACAATCAAAATTGAATAAATGATTGCTACACCAAGAGGTCTATGCAAACAATTTTTTGAAGATATTTAACACAATCTGTTATTCCTTGCTATAGAGTGTCCTTTGAAATATAAAAACAAGAAATATAATAATTCATTATGAAATTCGACTTGGGCGTTAAGTTGTGGTTTAAATATAATAATGGCTTACTCACGTGAATTTCACTTTCTGTCAAAAGTTAAATTGTTTGAAGTAAAAAAATAACAAAAAATTTTATTCCATTTAGATTTTACACATCACTGCTGAATTCAAACGTTTTTCTACAAATTTTAGTTTTTGCCATTATTTTGATATTTACAGAATTTCTGATATCTTAAACTGTTTTATACTACCACTTCATCGTGCTATCAAGTTTTAATTACTGAATATCGATGAAACCATGTTTTTCTTCAAGAAAATTGTTGGTTATAGAGTTTTTCGAGAGATAAACGCAATTGCAAAATGAACAAAATTATATTTGACAACTGTTCAGATGAATTTATAACTCATAAATGAAAAACAATAATCAGAGGACCACAGGTTTCTCCCAACATATAGGGACATATTTTTATATTTCCAACACCCCCACATGAATAGAAATATACTAACAAAAAAAAAAGCATACCAGCCCGAAATTTTTGACACATTTATCATGTTTAAGTACTCTTCATCTAAATTTCCATATAAATAGGCGGTTGTAACGTCCATATGGTCTCAAGGTATGACGAACGGCTAATGAGAATAGATATCTGGGCGAAGAATATTTTACCACCGGGGAAAAAGACTATTGGTAGTCAATACCTGATTTTTGGGCACAACCCTTGACTACCATTCTGGCTTTGAACTTTTTATTTCCAGCTTCATCTCCTTTCACATTGAATACCCATTTCGTATTCAACAATCTTTGATTTTCATTATGGTCAAGTTCTTCATAAGTCTAATTTTTTCTTAGTGATTTCATCTCACTTCCCGTGGCTGTTTCCCATTTATAAGAATCAGCATCAGTAGATTGTCTTTTATATTCTTTGTTGCAATATAAGTAACAAAAGTTGCCATTTGTATGGGTTTCTTTTCACGACCAGAACGTTTTGGTGATTCAGTACCTAATTTTGTTCTTCATGAAATTCTTCCATGTTTTCTACCTCAATTTTCGAAGAATTTTTCTCGATATGTTCACCGTCTATAGGTCCAGCCACTGCATCACTTTCAACGTATGATTATTATTCAATGGAAAGAACTACTTTCGTAGGTTGATTGCAGGTGAAATGTCACTTGCCATCTTTCATTTTTTGTAACCCCTACCAAGAAAACTACATCTCGGCTAAAGATTATCTTCTTTGTGTGACGATCTATCAATCTATAGCCATAAAGAGAACCACTGTAGTCCATGTGAAGATATTTTTTCGATTTCGAATCCCATTTTGCTCGGAGTGGCTTTGGTATATTGATTCACATCCAAAAATTCGTAAGTGTAATAGGTCTGGTTTTCTTCCTTCATAGACTCCGAATGGAGTTTTGCCTTTGAGATGCTTGACTGGAGATCTGTTCAATAAATAAACAGCTGTTGCCATTGCTTCTCCCCTATCCTCCTGTCCCAGTCCAGACCTTTACAGCATGGTGCGGGCTATTTCGACTTTCGAACGGTTGAATCGTTCTGCCAAACCATTCAGTTGTGGGCTGTAACGAACGGTCAGTTGATGATGTATGCCAGAAGAACGAAGAATTCTTTCGAAATCAGCATTTTTGTACTCAGTTCCATTATCGGAACATATGGCTTTCATTTTCTTGACATTTTGATTTTCAACAAAGATTTAAAATTCTTCGAAGACGGTTTTTACTTGGTCCTTCATCTCCAGGAAATAAACGAAGAAACGAAAATAAATCGCAAGAAATCATCGATGAATATGAGCATGTACCTACTTCCACCTATGGTTATAGTTTCCATAGGCCTGCTTGTTTGTTAACCCACAACACACACTTCACATGTCTCATTCAAATCTATGTTTTCATCTACTCCAGTCGATATCCCTACAATGATACCATAGCCTTCCCATTCAGGTGACCAAGACGTCGATGCCATTTATTTTAGTTGCTTCAACCAATGTGACAACATTTTCCTTTCCCTCATTTTCATGTACATTCTTATTGTCATTTGAAAGATACGCTATGAAATATTTTTCCCTTTTGAAATACGGTTTCTTGTCACCTGCCTTTTTTCTCGGATTATTTTAACATTTCCGAAAAAAATGTCCGGTTCTGTTGCATCTATGCGGCCCTTTGGGTTTTTTCTTATAATTGAGATTCTTAGAGTAGAGTGCCGTCTCACTATTTGCTGAAGATACACCTTCCTGGTGACGTACATTTTGTAGAAGCTTCACTTTGATTGAATCTCCAGTTATTGGCACGCCTGAACTTTCTAAACCTATGATCATTGGTCGATATTCTTTGGGGTCCAGCTAAGAACGGTGTTCCAACCCACTCGTCTACTACTTCAAAACCTATCTTTGAGCAAACCTTTGAGCAAATGTTATTATTCTGTCTACGTACTCATCAACAGAATTAAAGTTGCTCAGATTTGTAGTAACGAGGGTCCGCAGCGGTCCTACTTCTCCAGTAAGCCCAGAGTCTTCAAATGCTCTCTCTAAGAATAACCAAGCTTCTGATGAAGATGATGATGAAGGTGAAATGTTTGAAGGATCCACGGAGAGCGGCTTCCTGTCTTTTGCTTCGAATAGTTCTAAAGCAGTTTTTTCTTCTGGCCTCTTTCCATTGACAATTTCCACAAGTCGTCCAGTTGTATAGAAATGTTTGCATTGCGAATTTACACGAGCCATAATTTTCACGACCTTTCAGTCTCTCGATCATAGGAAACCCACTGTTTATGCACTCATTTTAATGCAGCTTTATCAACCTGTATTTTTTCAACTAATTATAAGTATTATATTAACGACTTTCCGTTAACTGTTGGTCCTGGGCCCATAAATTATTGGATATAGAGTTTTTCGAAAAATAAACGCAAGTGCAAAATGAACGAAACTATTTTGAAAAGAGGAACATTCTCCATGAAAATTGAAAAATGAAAAATGTGATTTATTTCTAATATCTAACAGAAAACAACTACTTCCCCGGCACAAGCCACGCTGGACATTGAACTACATCTGATAGATATTGTGAAAAGACTCTAACTGATGAGGAAAGAAAAAATCTGAAAGTGAAAATTTGCATTTTCATTCATATAGCTGACTTTTTTAATTCTTCCTAGTTTTCCTTGAAAAAATCATTAAATAAATTAGATAAGGAGAATGTTATTAAAAAATAAGTAGTTGTTTTCTGTTAGATATTACAAATAAATCACATTTTTCATTTTTCAATTTTCATGGAGAATGTTCCCCTTTTCAACATGAATACCTCCCAAGAGGTTATCTTGAACGATGGAAAATAGCGACTAAAGTTTGTCTTTCAGTCGTAGATGATTCCACAATAGATTTTATGAATTTCTTATTCATATTTTCGAACTAAAATCAAAATGCTCATGACAGGTCTATGTCAAAAAATAATTTTCAAAGTGTCACCGCAGAAGAAATGTTTTTCTCATATCCATCCCTGATGTGTATGCTTCTAAAGGGCCTGTTTTATTTCAATCCTATATCAATCCTCCTGAAGAGCTTGGCAAAGCGAAATAGATTTTTGTCAACCAAAATGTATTGGGGATTAAATGCGAAAGAAGCGAACCTTGCTTCAATGAAATGAACGATTTCTGTGAGTGATATTTTTTTAATAACATTCTCCTTATCTAATTTATTTAATGAGTTTTTCAAGGAAAACTAGGAAGAATTAAAAAAGTCAGCTATCTGAATGAAAATGCAAATTTTCACTTTCAGATTTTTCCTTTCCTTTTCAGTTAGAGTTTTTTCACAATATCTATCAGATGTAGTTCAATGTCCAGCGTGGCTTGTGCCGGGGAAGTAGTTGTTTTCTGTTAGATATTAGAAATAAATCACATTTTTTATTTTTCAATTTTCATGGAGAATGTTCCCATTTTCAACAAAACTATATTTGACAACTGTTACAAGTTCAGATAAATTGACAACTCATAATCAAATACAATAATCCACAGAGGACCCCAGGTTTCTCCTAAGATATAGAGACATATATTTATATTTTCAAAAAAAAATATTCCAAATTTTTGTTTTGTTTGATGCAAAGGTGATTCATCTTCAAAAATATAGGAAATTTATTTTAATTGATTTTTCTCATGAACAAAAAAATCATTGAACTACTTTACGTATCTAATAAAATTTCAGGACTTCCAAACGACTAAGCGATAATATTTTTTCAAAATAATCACTTTCCCTTGAAAAATTCTATTCATTTGTACCAATAGATAATTTTCAAATCCACCTAATTTTCAAGATGAAATGGGCCCATTTTTAAATTACATTCTCATTTATTTCAAAAATTGTGACTGTCATACAAAATTGAAATTTCATATGGTGTGACGTGACGAATCTCGTGGCCACGCGGTAGATCAAGGGGCAACATTATTTTGTGTCGTTTGAAAATAATAATTCAACGGAGCTACGCAGAAATTGTAGTAGAATTATTAATACTACTCATTAATTATGAACGTACGTAATTTGAGCATGTTCATCATGTAGTTCGTAAGACTATTGCGGCTTTCAATATTGCCGCTTTTGTATAAGAGATTCGCGTCATTCATGGTATCAATCAGGGACAAAACTGAACCCCATCTCAAGCCTTTCTAAAGAGGTTAGTCAAATAGTAAACTCTAGAGAGACTCATTAACGAGCATATTGCAAATTGAACAGCTTTCCAACATGTCTATTTTGATAAGATAAGATCATGTTAGTACTTACTACTAGACATTATGATTTGTGTTTTGATTCGAGCGAAACAGATTGAAGCAGGTGAACTCGGAGAGCCATTCTCACTACTAAAATTTGTGAAATGGCGATATATACAAGAGTATGAGATGAGTTCATCAATAGTACAGTAACGACAGACAAATGTAAGATACAAGTGAAGAATGAATCGTAGCACTTTGAAATTCGGAACATGACTTCTTTACATTATGTATTGTTACCAAAAAATCAGGGGTGGAACCCAAAAAAAAATGTAAAAAAAAATTATAAGTTTTTTGCTGTCGTTTCGGAAAGTATAAGATTTATCAAGAAACAATTTCAACAAGGTGAAAGATAATTCAATCCTCCACAAGAAATATACTTATACACCTTAAATTTTGAATTTCTATCAGAAAATCTATCTACATCTATCTATCTATATATATATATATATATATATATATATATATATATATATATATATATATATATATAGAAAATCTATTTAACATGAGCATTCGAGGAAATGTTAATCAGATAGTGTCTTTCTTAACAAATAGATATTTCCAGGTGAAACAGAATGATACAATTTCGAATAAATTTCTAGTAACAACTGGGTCACCACAAGGCAGTGTGCTCGCACCACTGATATTTCTACTATATGTGAATGATCTCCCTAATAACACACTAATGGTGAAATATACCTTTATGCAGATGACACTTCCATCATCTTATCAAGTGAAGCTACAAAAGACATGAATAAACTCGTTAATAGACTTATAGTGTTAGTGTTACAGTGAACTTGAAGAAAACAGTGTGTATGGAATTCGCAAATTCATCTCGAAGCTTACATGATTTCAACTTAATTTTCCGGAACGAATCCTTAACGCTATCGAGCTCGACAAAACCTGAGAACAATATTTGATTCCCATTTTCAATGGCAAGAACATATAGAGTTCACATCTAGGAAATTGAATCAGTCATACTACTTTAATAAATCTCTTAAAAATAAGCTAGATACTAAGTCACTAATATCAGTATATTAGGCGAAATTTCATTCTATTATTTACTACAACATCGCCATCTGGGGGCTAGCTACTGATATAAATAGAATTTTCATAAAGTAGAAATCATTGTTGAGACTAATTTTCAATCTAGATTACAAAACGTCCTGCAAAGAGAGATTTCGTCAAAACAAAATATTAACTGTTGCAAGTTTGTTCATTTTGAAAACAATAATGTATACTTATCCATGAAAAGAGAAGGCACCTAAAGTCCAGAAGTTCACACATACCATACCAGAAATAGCAACAAACTTACTACCCAAAAACACCATCATGCAAAGTATGAAAACTCTCCAATGTTTATGGGTATCCGTCTCTATAACATGCTACTGAAAGACATGAAAACATTGTCCTCTCAAGTTTTCAAAAAGCGGCTGAAACTATTTCTCTGAGAAAAATTTTATTACACACTAGACGAATTTATACTTGAAGTTGATAATGTACGATCACTTTCATTGTGACGAATATATTTAAATATATTTTTGTTCCTTTGACATAGTATCCCTCGTCCCTATGCACACTATTAAAATGTGCTATACTTGTATGGGTGTATATACGTATGAATGTGTATGTATGTATGTGTGTGTATGTATATATGTGTATATATCTAGGTTTATATTTATGTGTGTGTGTGTGTATCATTTTCATAGTGACCTGTTAAGGATATCCTATCAAATCATTTATTTTTTTTATCACTTCCGTCACATACATCAATCTATTGAAGAATTTTATGTATCACATAGTTTTGTATGTTGTACCCATTCAATTAAAAAAAAAATATCGATGACGTCATATCATTTTAGGTGGTGAAAAAATTTTTTTTTTTTGTAAAAAAGGTGGAAAACTGAAATAAAAAATGGACCAAGCTTTACCTTCGAAAATATTAACTCGTAAGATAATGGAGCGTCGCCACACATTCGTTTTAAAAATTAGGAGATTTGGATGCGAACGCACTTATTCAGCTTCAGATATCTTGAAAACCGTTAATATTTTTGATAACGAAACCTTCCCTCTTTGTATAAGAAATATTGGGGAATAAGGAAAAGAAGACGAAATCGATAGTGATTCAGTGGCGTAAAAGTTTGGGAGGGAACATTACGGTTACTCACCTGCCATACGAACCAGGTTTAAGACATGAATTGCATTGAAATGTGAAACTAAATGCTAAAAGTTGAGGCGTTATGGAGTTTTTCTGAAAAAAATATATTTTTCAACACACTGTACCTCGGTTATTATTCAAATTAGGGTATATGTTTATTGACCTTGAAATGAAGTGAGAATTCTACCATCGGATTTTGTCCCTTTCATTCTGGGACAACCAGCATAGGAAACATCATGTATCTACTTTTATTCAAAGTGTGATTATGTAACCACCTAATGTATTTAATTAGTTCCCATGTAACAAGACATTCCAGTTTGTATGTAAATGAAAATTAAACAAATAGAGAAAAAATTGGAATGAAAAAGAAAGTAAAATCATCATGAGTAAGCGAGATGCTCTATACTTTGTTACACATTTTTGAAGCCAAATGATATTCCTCGAAACATTTGGTGTCTTCAGTTGCAGTCAGCTTGAATATACACATTAGAGATGCTATTACTGCTAGACTGTTTCCACAGCTCGAAGTGATTACAGAATGACACATCAGTATCTTGTAGCCGGAATTGCTCTAATAATGCTGCGAGTCTATATTTTATTTAATGTGATGTGGGTTTACATCAGAAGTTATTAGTTTTTCACAAAAGGATTCAACCGGACTTGCACGCTGGGATTATACGTAGTTGTTAATTAAATTAATGTTGCCATCCTGTAGTTGTTTAGTGCACATTAAGTCAGGAATTGAATTATTTTCTGTGATATTACAGGTGTCCACGAAGAACACCATAACTCGTATTTCGAATAATGAAAAACGTGGCATTAAAAATCCAACAAAAAACTGAATGTACCGTATTCTAACTAATAAGCGTTGTTGAAAAACCGATGACTCGTAGCAGCGAATGGTGTTCAATATAATAATAATAATAATAATAATAATAATAATAATAATAATAATAATAATAATAATAATAATAATAATAATAATAATAATAATAATAATAATAATAATAATAATAATAATAATAATAATAATAATAATAATAATAATAATAATAATAATAATAATAATAATAATAAAGGTCTTTATTTCCCTTCAGCTAAATGAAAAAAACAGAAAAGAAACAGGCAGTACAAGTTTCAATATAAAAATACAATGATGAGAAAAGGCCAGGGATCAGATAAGCTGCAAGCAGCCCCTGTTATTATTCCCAAGCCGAACAGAAAAAAAAACATTATATATTCTAGCAGAGATAGCAGCAGTGTTAAATGTTAAGTACCTCCAAATGTTAGTTATTAGAGACCTAAGTATAGACATATATTGAGGATAAATCATCAAATATTATAATAACAGTAATAACAATAATAATAATAATATGAATAATTAAATTAAATCAAAAGAATATAGATATAGAAGGACAGGGCGAAACCTGAGCTCAACATTTTTATTGCTGAAGGAGATAGTTTTTATAATGTTTTTGAATAGTTTGATATTCTTGGACTTCATATTTATCGGAATTGCATTATAAATTTTGGATGCTTGATAAGAGAAAGACTTTTTGAATTGTTCAGTACAATGATGTGGTGGAGTTATAGTACCCTTAAATCTTATGTTTATATGGTGGACGTCATCCCTGAGTGTTATTTTCTCCATCAAGTACGGGGGTTTTTTATCTGTAAGTATCCTTTTTATCAGACATACATAATGCAATAAGCGTCTTCGTTTCATGTCCAGCCATTTCAAATCACGCAGTTTGTTTGAGACTCTTTGTCGACGCCTTATTCCGAATATCAGTCGTATGCAAGAATTTTGCATGACCTGTATGCGTTGTTGTAGTACGGAAGATATGCACGGTCCATATCTAGTATCCGCGTAGTTGTATTTTGATAGAATCAAAGCTTCACAAAGTAAGGATTTTGAATTTTTGTCAAGATATTGTCTATTACTGTATATCAACTTAAGGTTCATGAAAGCTGATCTTTGTACACTGTTAATGTGAGATGAAAATTTCAGATCGTTGTCAAATATGACTCCCAAATTTTTTGCAGAGCTAGATGGCTTGACGGTATGACCGTCAACTTCAACGTCAACACTAGTGTGATTTTTTTCTAAAATTTCTTGATGCCGAAAATGAGAACCGAGGTTTTATTGGGATTAATTAGTAGGGAATGCTTACGAGAAACTTCAACAATTTTTCCAATATCAGAATTGATCTCTCCCACAGCATGTGCGACATTTGCTGGGTCGAAAACCCTGTGGATCTGAGTGTTATCAGCGTAGAGACAGATTTCGTGCTCACCCACATCAGGATGCCAGAATGTGGAAGTAACACAGATAAATTATCAGCAATATTCATGATAAGCAATTCAAACATTTTAAAAAGAGCTAGAAATAATATCATTGGAATCCTGCTCGGGGAACCAACATTTGGGTTTGGCTGGACTGTGCATTGCAGTCGATGATGTTATTTCGACGGAACATTATATAACCTCTGTTGTGAATTGAGAAAGTGGAGAGCAAACATTCCTGAAATCATTGGCTTTCTTGATCAATCTGAATCTGCAACAGAAACTTTATATTTTTCAGTAAATAAAAATAAATCTTGTAAAACAGTAGGTTCGTCTTGAAACTGCGGGTTCCTTACATTCAAATTATTGAAATCAGCAGTCACCAAACCATATATTATTTCCCGTTTTACATCAGTTTTCTCTACTCTTGTAATAATCCAGTAACGACAGACAAAGTCGAACAAAAAGTGAAGAATGAATTGTATCACTCTGAAACTCGGCACATGACATCTCGACATCATGTATTATTGGAAAGAAAATTGTTTACCAAAAAATCAGGGGTGCAACCTAAAAAATATTTAATTTAAAAAAAATATAATTTTTTTTCGTTGTTATTAAAAAACGATTTCGATAGGTTGAGACTTCTACTCATGCAAATATAACATGTGAGTACCTAAAATTTGTTTTGTCCCACTTCACATAACCCTTCTCCCTTCGACGATATAAACGGATGATCCAAAAGTCATGGATATTTTAGTTGATATGAAATAGTTAGACTAAAGCATGAATCAGTACCCTCTTTGGACCATATGCAACGATTTGAGGCTAGTGAGACAAGTTTCACTTATACGCACTCGCTATCAGAGTTTTTAGGCTTCAAAAGAACGCCCTAAGAATCATCGATGGTGCAACCTACCATGCGCACTGTCAGCCTCTATTCAAGAAATACCAAATTTCACCAATCCCTTGTGTTTTTATCTACCAATCTTTACTGGAGACCTTTTCTAATATAGATTTATTTTCAAAAAGGGTGATGTCCACAACCATGCTACGACAGCAGCAAGTAAACTCAGAACTCCTTAATTCCGACTGTGTATCACGGAGCTAAATTCTCCAAATGTGAGATTTTTTAATATTTTACCAACTGCTAAAAAAATCACTGAACTTTATCCAATTTAAAAAATGGGTAAAAAATTACTTACTGTCACAGTGCTTCTACTCAATTGAGGGAGGTATTCAACCATGAACTCATGATGCTCACCCCAAATTCTTAATCATTTCATCAATATATCTCATTTGTTTGAGTAGATGTAGGTTTATGTAACTTTACGTTTTTGTACATGCATATGTAATTTCAATCCGATTGGTTTTATCATTTGGACTCTGTTTTGTTTTCAAGGTATGTTATATAAGTATATGTAACTTTTAAATATTGATATATAGGTATATATAACTTAAATCGGATTGGTCCTGTTATTTAAAATCGATTTTAAATCTCAATGTCTAGCTGTTTTGTAGTTTTAGTACATGTTAGCATCTAACTTCTATGTCTAGACATATATGTGGTATCCATGTAATTCTTGACTTGCTACAAACATATTATAACTTATGCAAAGTGGTTAAATCAAATCTATGAGGTATGTGACTTCAAGCTTGAGATTTGCACTTCACAATAGTGCTATAATTTATATATATGCAGGATATGAATAGGTTATTATTATCAACATTTAGAGAAGAGAATGCCGATTTTATGGGTGAGTTGAAAATGAGGCAGGAGTAAAACAAAGTTTTTTTTTTGGCATGTATAAGTGGGACCTGTCACACTTCACTAAAATTGTTGCATATAGTCCAAAGATGGTATGGGTTGCTGCTTTAGTATAATAATTCCATATTTACTGAATTATTTATGATTTTTGGATCACCCGAAAACATCTCCGTGAAGTGCGACAAAACACATTTTATGTACTCAAATACTCGCATATTATATTTGCATGAGAAGGTAGGAGTCTTCAGAAACGATATGAACTTTTCCTTTTCGTTCTCCGATCATTTTTAGCAGAGTTATTACCAATAAAATATTCGGCTCCGCCAGAACTTTCAGCAGCGGGTAAGGGTGAACCTGAAATTTGATGTCGGGGTTCAATCACGTTTTCTGAGGAAACGAGCGCATTTCATTAAAAAAATTACTAGGAATCAATAATTTTTGTGGATAATTGACTTGTCTTTCACCCTGTTGAGTTGTTTTTTCGATAAATCATATATACTTTCCAAGATTACAGCAAAAATTCAATTATTCATTTTTATACGAAGAAACATACACTTTTCAAGAAGGGCTGGAGTTTAGTTATAATTATTACTTGCGATAAGATTATATTAACAGGAAAAACACAATATATATATATATATGTCTTCCTTCAACGAAATGGTTTTGCCAATCAGTAATTTCACGAAAAAAACTGACATGACGTATGGTCTCGCATTTTTATCCCAAGTCAGTTTCTCGAATGAAATTACTGATGAAAATATTTTGAGTTGAAATAAATTCTTCCATTAAAAGAAAAGTTCGAGTGAATATATGAATATCCTACAATAATAATCACCTTAATTAATACATTTATTCAAGACAGAAATTGAATGAAAAGCCGCTTACTATATGAATTTTTATCGCGATAATTTAACTCATGTATATAATAAAATCATTCATAAGAAACGACAGTTTTTGGCAGTTTGATATCGGATAAATAGGAACGTTACTGTTTGCAAGTAAATTAACTGTTATTTACCTTCACCACGTTAACAACTAATAATTGTCGTATGACTTGAAACCGACTTTGTACCCGAGGACGCGTTGCTATCAACAAAGCCAAATGACAACAACATTTTCCACTTTTTGTTTCTGACTTGGAATGAGCGATAACGGTAGATTTGTTAATAAATGGTGTTCTGTGTACTTTTTTTGTTTGATAATTCTTTTATTTGATTCGTTAAATGATCTCACTAAATACCACTCGAGGTTTTGTTTCCATCGTATAAACTTCAATTTTGTTCCACTCAAATTGTAGCTTGTAATTTGACTCGAGCAAATAATATTAGATAAAATCAGTCCACCTTCGGTGTCGTGATTTCATCATGTCATTTACTAAGCAAATAAGTTTTCGTGCAAAATGAAAGTTTATCCGATAAAATGAAAACCTCTTGTGGTATTACCCTTGATAAAAAAGGATGCACCTTTTCAAAATAAATCAGATGTCACATTTGAATGTGTTTCTTACTAGAAGATGTGATTTATCGAAGAAAGTATATATCGACCAGTCTATCGAAATCCACTTGTTTCTATCGTTGATGCAGTCTGAATCGAAATTCCGATAGAAACAAATTTCTTTAATTAATCTTTATACTTTTTTCGGGGGTAATATAACAAGACCTCGTTTATCAGCGAATAAACTTTTTAGTTTCAATGAAAACGATTTGATTGAAAATTTATCGACTTGAATTCGTAGATTTATGTTCTGAATAAAACCCGAGAGCTTTTAAGCTTGAGGGTTTTATTCTTTGACCATAAATCTTCGAATTTAACGAGATCAATTTTCTAAAACAAAAATGTTTGAGTGGAAATTCCAAAATTTATTCGATTTGATAAACGACGGTCGAGTTATATTTAATCAGATTATTTCCCCAATATGTCAATCAACCAATAACATTTATTCCACAGCGTACATCATTAGGTATTTTTATTGAATTAAAAAAACATAATTATTTACGGCAATATGTCACACGACTTGTGAAATGTGTTGCATACATTTAGGCAACTGTCAAGCAGGACCATGCAGTTTATTCGCAAAAGGAACGAAGCGGGTTTATCAGCGAATAAATTTTGAGAGATGAGGGAAATAATCACAACAAAACCAATAAATATGCCCTACATGTCTCAATCATCAAGCTATCAGCCATCACACCTAACAATCCAATGCGGAGACTTCATCCACAACCCACGCTTCGCATTCAATGAATTCTCCCTTTCGTAGTGAAACTCAAAGAGAATCTGCAGGCAAGGCAATCTGAAGGCCGGACATGACTCTGATGACACGGCCAACGGCCAACCCAGATGCGAGGTGGACATTGAACTCCTGCGATCGGTGTCGGTCATCTATTCACTTTTCTTCCTCGCGTTTTGTTTCTGTCATAGTAAGTGACAGTGGCGAACTCGAATGAGTGTTAAGAAGGGCTCACCTGATAGACTAGATTAAGATCTCTAAAAACCTGTATCGACTGATTATTTTGGAGACAAAAGAAATGAATTAGTGGTGTGCTTCTGTAATTGGATCAAGAGATGGCGTCTTTATAGGATTCAGTCGTTGACAGTACTAAAGGTGACTTTTCATGTACCTAAACTCCAGGACTCCTATATAAAATGCATTATAGGTAATTCTAGTTAGTTGTATTTCAACAAAAATTTAATAAAGATTTTCTAAAATTGTAGATAGTAACAACTAATACTACCTAGGACAGTAGTTCGGTATATTCCACTTATTATGATGTTTTTCATTTCATAGTCGTACACAATAGTTGAAATTTCTATTCATGGAAACTCACCTTGAGAAGAAAATCGACGGTGGCGATACACGAAAGTATTGCGGAACATTCGGAAAGTATACCACTAATTCGTTTGTTTTTGAATTAATCAAGTTGGCGACTGTCTCGCGTTTTATTCCACAGTTTTGCAGGTATGAGTCGCTACACCAGGGTTTTTAGGCATCTTACACTAGATCTATTTTTGATTTAGAGCAATGAAATATGAAACAAACAATGAATGTAGTCTATCCCCCTGAACATTTTAGAATATTTTGTTTTTTACATTAACTATGTCATTGTGAACAATTGCAGATTATTTACATATCAAAACATACCGGATGACCACGAGGTAAGGTACGCCCCCCAATTTTTCTATAATTTTGAAGATATAGATTTCAAATTTGGTGTATCGCTATAGTACTCGAATACACATATTTACTGAAAATTCACCACTTCCGGTTCAACCGGAAGTGATCAAAAACTTTTTTATATGACAACCCGTACATATTTTTCCATTTTCCGAAAGAGCACGCAATTTGTGATAACACTGTTTTTCAAAATTGAAAATCGGTTGAAAAATGGCGAAGATACAGTTGATGGTTCTGTCAAACAAAGCTGGCCACGAAACTCTAACTTAAATCATCACAATTGACAAACGACATCAGAAGTTACCAGAGGAAAATTCGAAGTGCGAAACAGTTGAAAATTGAGGTTCTCATGTAATTGCAGCTCCCATATATTTCAACGATTATAAAAACGGAATGGCACCCATGAAGAAATGCCCACAAATGCCATTTCCTAAATGGCAACATGTACTTTTCAATTTGCAGTGATAAAAAATTATAAATTATCAGTTTACTCGTGTGAAAAGTTTTTTTCAACGTAGGCGGCTTAGACAGGCTCAAGAGAGAGGAGGGCAGGTGGGACCGGAGGAAACAGGGGGCACGCAGTCCTCTTAACACAAAATGATTATGATGATTATGAACGCCTAAAACCCCAAGTGAGACGGCTTGCAGCCACAGCATAAGTCAGAAAGGCAAATTTGTTTAAAAAAAAAATGGTATTGCATTTTTGACCAGTTGCATCAAACTTCCGAAAACTGATGGTAGAAATAGTAAAGGAAAGGAGGTTAGGGCCCAGCGGAATACTCTGCCCCAGGCCCAATGCTGGCTCTCTCCGGCCCTGGGATTTGAACAAAATTAAAAAAGCAATACATAGAAGCTTTTTTGTTATGCTTTTTTATGTTCCTGGAGGCCTTCGTTGACAAATACCTAATTTTGAGAATTCTTCAAAATTTTTCACACTAGTAATCTGATAATTAATCATTTTTCATGATGACGAAGTGAAAATAACATGTTGCCATTTGAGAAACAGCAGTTGTGAGCATTTTTTTATGGTTACTATTCCGTTTTTTGTGAATTTTTGATAATTGTTGGATTATGTAGGATCTGCAATTAAACGAGAAACTCAGTTTTCAACTGCATCGCACTTCGAAACTTCCTTTGATAACTGCTGATGTCGTTTGTCAGTTATAATGAATTAAGTTTGAATTTCATAGCCAAATTTGTTTGACTGAACAATCAACTGTATCTCCGCCATTTTTCAACCGATTTTCAATTTTGAAGAACATTGTTATCCCAAACTGCGTGATCTTTCGGGTAATGAAAAAATATATGCATAGTGTCATTTGAAAAAAAAAGTTTGGCGTCACTTCCAGCTAAACCATGTGGTGAATTTTCAGTAGATATGTCAAAATATGCGTATTTAATTACTTAATAAGCGACATACAAAATTTGAAATCTGTATCTTCAAAACTATTCAAAAATTGGGGGGAGTACTTCACCTCGTGGTAATCCGGTATATGCTTAACTTTTCTTAACGGCCCAAATCTTTTCAATAAAAAAACTCTTTAGGTCTGCCTGAGGCACTTCGAAAGTTAATAAAATCTATTGTGTACAGATTGTCCTATACATGAACTTGAGTATAATTATATATTAAGACCTATACTATTTTTTTCGTATACATGTAATATCACCAGTTGCTTTGATGGATGTAAATCGTATATGTATGCTGACGATACTCAGGTTAAGTTCACTATTTCTTATACTGAAATAAATTTAACAAATCAGGTTATTAATTCGGAATTATCCAAACTTGTTTCATGTTCACAAAAACACCAACTTTCTATAAATCCCTCTAAAACTCAGATTTTTATTTTTGGTAAAAATAAAACTCAAATTGAACAGGAAATTGAAATTAAAATTGGTGGTAATAATATATTTTGTGTCAAAGTTGCCAGAAATTTGGGCTTAGGGTTGGATACAGATCTGCGATTTAAATATCACATAAGTAAAGGTGTGAAGCGATCATATGCTAACCTGAAAATGTTATTTCCACATCGACAAGTTTTAGAAAAATCCACCAAAATTCTTCTCACTGATTCTCTAATACTTTCTCATTTTAATTATTGTGATGCTATATATGGTCGTTGTCTAACTAATACAGATATTAATCGCATTCAACGAGTTCAGAAATCGTGTCTGAGATACATTTATGGAATGAGAAAATACCAGAATATTTCATATAAGTTGAATGAAACAAAATGGCTCAGTATGTCTGCAAGAAGAGAACTGCATACAGTAAGCTTATATCAAAAAATACTTTTACATAAGACATCTCCATATCTTTATGATAAAATTACTTTCCGAAGTGATGTCCATAATGTGAACACTAGATTTCACCACCATTCTATCGCACCTCAATCTTCGAAAGGTCCTTCACTTACACAGTATACCAGCTCTACAACCAGGTTCCAACAGATCTCAAAACACTGTCAACCAATAAATTCAGAGATATTTACAAAAATTTGCTGCTTCAAGCCAATGATTGAATTGTAAAATGAGTAATTGCGCTATCATCATGTTGTTTATTCACATGCTGACATAGATTTATAAATATTTTTTTTTGTGCTAGTCACTAAGAATGGCACTTGTATCAGTTTCACTGCCTGCCATTCCTGTTTCGCAGCTTGATTTATATAATTCGAAATGTTGTTTATACAGTGTGTCCCACTTTGAGCAGCCACACCCTCGTATTTTCTTGACAGTAAAGTGATTTCAAAATTTGTTTTTTATTACATATAGTACCCAGAAATATCTACCTTCAGGTTGATGAAATATTCGTTTATCCATTTTCCACGGCTACCTAAATAACACCAGGATCTGTTTCAGAACACCCTAAAACCCCCAAATATCAGTGATAACTCATTAAAATATACAGGGTCATCTGTAACTAACAACATTTTTTATTTGTTATTCATCCGCAAAATTTGGTAGTTTTCGATTTTTTTCCTTGGTCACAAAGTACCTGAAAATGCTCAAATAATGCTGTAGGGTACGTTCCAACATTACTTTTTCATGGCTACCTACGACCAAATTGAAAAGTGAAAAATTGGGAAAAATATACCAGGGATTTTTTTTATCACAAGAATAACACTAAGTTCTATCCCAGAACACTCTGAAACCCCCATATAGCAGTACTTAATTATTTAAAATATACAGGGTGTCACCTGTAACTGACATAGTATTGATTTTTATTCATCCGTAATGTTTAGTTGTTTTCGATTTTTTTCCATAATCACTAATTATTTAAGAATGTTAGAATATTGTTGTAGAAAATATTCAAATATTACTTTTTCATGGCTAGCTATGACCAGTCGAAAAGTGAAAAAGTGTGGACACACATCAAGGACTTTTGTAGCACAAACGTAAGAGCGGATTCTGGTTCAGGAGACCCTAAAATTCCAAGACCCCAATTCTTGAATCATAAAAATATACAGGGTGTCATCTATACTATAGCTGGCAGAATTGATAACGCTTATTTATTCGTAGCGTTTTTGTTGATTTAATAATATTTTGTTTTTTTTTACACTGTATCAATTAAATATTTTGGGTGCTTCTTGATTGGAAAAAAATATTCAGAAACAATTCAACATTACGGATAAATAAAAGTTATCAAATTTGCTAGCTACAGATGATACCCTGTATATTAATAAGTACTGAGGTGGGTATATCAGGGTGTTCTGATCTAGAAATGTTTGTGCTTGAAGTATCCTTAATGTATTTTCGTCTCTCAACTCGTCATAGGAAGCTATGAAAAAGTAATATTTGGTTATTTTCTATAGCAGTAATTGAACATTTTAGGTACTTTGTTAGTACAGAAAAAAAATCAAAAACAACCAAAGATTACGGATGAAAACAAATTGAAAATGTTGCTAGTCTGTAAGACACCCTGTATATTTTAATGAGATCTGGGGGTTTAAGCATGTTCTGAACCAGAATCTGATGTTAGTTTCGAAGTAAAAAACTTTTAGTATATTTTTCCCAGTTTTTCACTTTTCAACTGGTCATAGCAAGCCATGAAAAAGTAAAATTTGGGTATTTCTTATACTCAGCATCAATTGAACACGTTCAGGACCTTTGTGACAAAAAAAATCGAAAGCAACCTATCATTTCGGATGAATAAAAATTAATAATGTTGCTAGTAACAAATGCCACCCTGTATATTTTAATGAATAAAGCACTTAGATCTAGGGGTTTTAGGGTGTTATGAAACAGAATCTTGTGTTATTTTTGCGATAAAAAAATACCTAGTATGTTTTTCCCAATGTTTCACTTTTCAGTTGGTCGTAGGTAGCCGTGGAAAATGGATATACGAATATTTCATCAACCTCAAGTTAGATATTTTTGGGTACTATATGTTATGAAAAATAACTTTCGATATCACTGTACTGTCAAGAAAATACGAGGGTGTGGCTGCTCAAAGTGGGACACACTGTAGATTATTTTGCTATCTTCTGTTCATTCTGCGAATAAATATTATTATCATTATTATTATTATTATTATTAATTGTTGAGAAACATAATATTATTAACACTGGTTATGTAGACGTTTTCCTAAATGATAAACTTCGTTCCGTCACTGGTCCGCGCAACCATTAACAAAATGCGCGTACCTCTGCCATTCTGCAGCATCTTGAGACGTGTCGATGAAACTTCCGGGACTTCGAAAGCGATGACACTTGACTCGACTCTTTATCAGATCACGGAGATATGAATTCGTGTAGGGATCTTGTAAGATATCTAGTGGTATTCGAAGAGTCTTGTCAACAATAATGTAAAAGGAAGTGTTCGATCCAACGAGGGTCGTCCTTTTAGGGGTGGTCAACGAGGTATAAATGAAGTTAATGATGTATTGTTTAAGTGAGGGAAATGAAGGTAAATGAGAAAAACTTTATGAAATACATTCTTCTATGAGAATAGGAACAGGCATTAGAAATATTTTTACAACATCAACTTAATGTGAGGAAGACAGACATTTTCTTTTTTTTTTACTGGTGACACTTGACTCTAAGTGTTCGATCCAACAACAATCGTACTTTTAGGGGTGGTCAGCGAAGTAAAAATGAAATAAATGTGTGTGATTGTTGTTAAAGTGGATAATTTGAAAGAAACTGTGATATTAGTGAAACTTTTTGCAATACTTTCTTCTGTGAGACCAGGTACAGGCATCAGCTGTAACCAAACCTATAATTAGTAAAATATATTGAAGAATTTTTAGTTAAAAATACCACACACAAAGTTATAGCATTTCCTGTAGTCGTAAAATGATCAGGTCAAAATATCTGAAAATATCGAATTGCAGCATCCCTATAACTAGAACTTGCCAAATATGTTACTTTCTTAGCTTTAAGTGTTGAATACTATGTTTCGAAGGGACTACATTCAGGAATCATTAATTCAACGACTCTTTTCAATAGCTGAGTCAATGTGAATATTTTTATATTGATTGAAAGTTTGATTTTGTGGAGGATATCCGATTATTGACATGATTTTTTGGGTTTATGACCTTCCACAATCTGAAAATGAAAAAAAAAATGTTATTCCAAAGAAATCTGTACAAGTGTAGGAAGGCAAATTAATTGATTTGCCCGATAAGTTACTGCGTTCACAAGACTGCTGTCTTGAAAGAAATTAATTTTTGTCAGTAACGTACCCTACACCGAATTTGCCTATCTGAAAAAATGAGATCGAATTAACAAAGAATACTTCTCTTTTTTTGAAAATTGTTGACGTTTCGGAGGCTGTACCGCAATTCAAATTCAGTTTCTTCAGCGTCTTCCCAAGAAGTTTTGATACCGGAGGCAGATACAGCCTCCGAAACGTCAACAATTTAAAAAAAAAAAAATTATTCGTTGTTAATTCGATCGCATTTTTTCAGATAGGAAAATTCGGTGTAGGGTACGTTACTGACAAAAATTAATTTCTTTCAAGACAGCAGTCTTGTGAACGCAGTAACTTATCGGGCAAATTAATTGATTTGTCCTTCTACACTTGTACAGATTTCTTTGAATTAACATTTTTTTTCATTTTCAGATTGTGGAAGGTCATAAACCCAAAAAACCATGTCCAGAAGTGAATATTTTTGTTAGGCGCCACATCTGATGGCCACCCAAGAAGAAACATTTCTTAGAATGCAAAGGGTAGGAAATATTGGGCTGGTAAATTGTATATTATTTTTCAAGACAAAAGTAGTCTAAACTTTCAAGTCGTACAGGAAGCATGTAGTTCTTTGTTTTCACAAGTACCGTCAAGATGTAAACCGTTTAATTCATAATGTATTATTCCTGTATATTTTATTCTTTTTCATATTTAAATACGTGGTAACTACTCAATTTCCTCTATCATTTCCATTATTATTTTCATTATGAAGTCTCAAGTTTGAGAAGGATCTTTCTCACTTCTCACAAGTTTGGTTTCTCAATCAACTTGTATTACAGTCTATTTATTTATTCATTTATTTATTACATTGTCATTCAGATACAAACAAACAAAAGTCCTCTAAAGTACCTATAAAAACATATGAATGGTTATGTAGTATACAATATCAACATTTTCATATTTTAAATCTATACCTATAATACAAGTTGTGAACATATGTGTAATAACTAAATGGCTATGTACATGTCTATTATATAGTATAACATAGTATATATATATATATATATATATAGTATAATGATATCAAAATTATTTGATATAATGATTTGAAATAGACCTACAAACTTAAAAGGAAAAGGAAGTGTTGTATTCATTGTAAGAAAAATTGTTTCAGAGAACGTTTAATATTTTGTTGGGATGAGAAAAAAATATCAATTTGATCATTGTAATTATTTGTGTTTCGAACAATTCTACATAAACGAGAAATCTGCGACGAATTTATTCGCCTAAAAGGTATGTAGAATAAATTATTTGTTCTTAGATACCGACCAGGAACATTTATTTGAATTTGATTCAACAAGTTTGGGTTCTCTCTGACAGTGATATAAGTTTGAAATGTTTTTATGGTTTTATTCTATTAAATTTAATTAAGGTTTGATTATTGTTAAATCCAGTATCATTTTCTATGATTCACTTTCAAAACCATATTATATTTCAAAATTAATATTTTTTAGTATCAAATAATTCTTAAAAAGTCCCTAATTAAAGGATTTGTATTCTATTATTCATTTATTATTTCTTTGTTCAATATATATATATATATATATATATATATATATATATATATATGTATTGTCAATTTCTTTTGTTTCATTTATTTTGTAATTCACACATAGGCTTTTGTTAGCCTTATCGAGTTGAGACTTGAGCATTTCAATTAACAAAGTTTGAACCGAATAAGTGAAGTCAAGTCAAGTGCTATTTCGAGAATAAAGTAAATTTCGCGATTTAAGTATAAGAAATCGATGGAGATGCTGTCCAAGGCACAGGAGAGAAGGAATTAGATATGATAAGGCAAGAAAAACATCTAAAATTTTGTGAGGTAAGATTCTTAATTCTTGACAGAGAGCCTACCGTTCCCATAAATTTATTTTATTGCTTTATTATTAATTACTTCGCTCGGTCAATCAGTTGGACAGAACGCTATTCGTTTATTATAATAGCGATTTGTTATACAGCAAAATTGTTAAATCATTTTCAGATTGTGGAAGCTTACAAACCCAAAAAATCATGTCAAGAATTACCGGAGTATTATGTGAGGAAGATAGACAATTTCCTGGGATTGTTTTTCACTCACTGGTAACACTTGACTGTTCATCAAATCACGGAGATATGAATTTGTGTAGGGATCTTGAAAGATATGCAGTGGTAATCGAGGAGTCTTGTCAACAATAATGTAAAAGGAAGTCTTCGATCCAACAATTTGATATAGTTGGACCTGTGAGACGAGACAGGAGTAAACAAGGGTATATGTGTAATACCTAACTATGATTCTCATACACCACGGTTTTACAATGACGAGATACTATTATTATTTAGTAGGGAAAGCAAACTAGAATCAAAGTCAAAATGTGGCTGTGAAATAAGATTCCAAAAATATTCTGAGTCCTGAAAAAAAAAATAAAGTTTTTTGACAATTGTTTGTAAATAATATTGTTGAAATAATATTTGAAATCGAACATGTTTTCAGTAAAACCAAGACATTTTATTCCTGTTGGTATATCTATTTGATTTATATAAAATTCTACATTCAAAACTTGAACATTATAAACATTTGACTTGACTCTTCATCAGATCACGGAGATGTGAATACGTGTTAGGATCTTGTGAGTTATCTGGTGATATTCGAGGAGTCTTGTCAATAAGAATGTAAAAGGAAGTGTTTTATAAATTAAGTGAATGTTGTTGGATTATTTTAAAATTACATACATACAATTAAGTTTTGATTCCAAGAAGTTACCTACCAGTCACTGGGTACCTACCGGACACCAATGTTATTGGACAACTTTTCGACTTGATATTTCTGATAGTTATCAGTTTTACGAGAGATGGCAATCTTTACAACTTCTTCAGATTCGTTATTTTCTGCAGCATGTTGTTGAAAGCATTATTTAAACATTAAGAATACCAATTTTGCATTGGTAAACTTTTAGTTCGATAATTTAAAATATTTATTAACTAGACACTGGTTGAGGCACAGCAAAAACCACTCAACAAAATTTCAACAGCGGATAATCTAAAATAACGTTTTAATTACGCAGAAGTCAGCAGGTATCAGTGTCATTTGCATATCTCATTTAAAAGATTTCGTTCGGCCAGAAACCCATTAGCTCTTAATTGGAGTTGAAGATATTTGGAAATTGAATTAAGGCCTGAGTTATCGATATTTTTGGGAAGAGTTTCGGCATAACTTAATTTGACTTTGAATTGGTAGTCCAAATTGCCATTGCGGAATTTGAAACTTCTTCAGTATTTTCGAGAAGTGTTATATTTCATAATCAGCTTCTCATGGATAATGACGGTGTCGAGTTAATTTAGAGTTGGATTGCATTTTTATGCTAATGGTAAGCGTTTTAATTGGATCTAAATATATTGAAGTATAAGATGAATATATGAAGACCACACCAGTCAGTTATTTCCATCTATTAGTTCAAAGACAATTCAATGAAATGATTTGTGGTCCTTAATATTTTGAGGATAGATTAACTTTGAACTCACTTGATTATAATGAAGATTCATGAGTGCAATTCTGTCTTTCATTATCACGATATTTAACATTTCCACTAGTTCGTAAAGTTTAAATAGCGCGATATGTATGACCGTTATGAGTTTATTCAGCAATTTCAAGACCCCCATCAACCATCATAAAATTTTAATGAATTGTTATAGCATTGAAATTGTTACTTCGGGTTGTTTACTGTTACCTAATGAATGAGCTGATTATATACAACGAATTCTAGTTCTACTTCGTTCGATGTTACGCGAGTACAATGATGTTGGGTGGAAAAATAGTACAGTTCAAAACACGAATGTCTCGGAATATTCTATTTCTTTGGTATTAAATTATTCTGATCATCAAAATTTCTACATCTGATTTATTTCATGAGATTTGAATTATCACAAAAGATCACTATTGGTTTGTAGCCAGCTATAGCTAGTGGATCAAAAGGAAATTTCAGCATGACTTCACATAGAAAAATCAATGTCATCATTTTTGCACTTGCAAATCGTAGGCAGAGAACTTTATGTGTTTCAATCAGTGGATCTTCAAGGGTTGGCGAACAAAATATTTTTATAAAGCATCATAGATTGTTCTAAAATTGTACAGGTATTTTTTCGCAGAACATAATAGTACATTTTTTTCTGTAACTGGTCATAGTTGTTCACCTTGTATATCGCAGATATCTATAATTATGCGACTCAATCATAGCAAAAGTATCGAAGAAAAACCTTATTATAACATCTTGAGACTCTTTGTTTCTTATAAAGCTTGCATGCGTTAATGACGGGTTAGTGTAGTTTAATAGGGATTTGACCTGGTTTAATCAACATAAAGCGAATGAGATGATAATTATTTCCGTTCTTTCACAATAAGATCGTTAAGTGTATAGTAGACACCTACTTATTTAGGACCAACAAGGAATATGGCAAGTGTTAACTGATTTTTATTATTACCAGCTTTACCATTTGTATGTTCAAAGTAATGGTTATTCAAAATATGATCGCAGATAATTTTCTCACCATGGCCGATGAACACACACAATAGATATCATTGGAGGCTTGTTATGATTTGAAAACTAATATATGGTTTTATCTAGTGATTAGAATCGACATATCTACTTAGTATCGGAAAGAACAATCATAGAAAAGAATAAGTGAATTTTTAAAACTGTCGGTATCCATAGATCTATCTATCTATCACTGACGATGAGATGAAACAGGATACTGCTATGAGTGGGGAAAATATTGACATTCATGAGACTCCTCTGGGAAAGAAGTAATGAAATCAACATACTGAGTTTGCAACTGTGTTTGCCATACGTCTTCCCCCTTTTGACACATGTCATTAAATAATTTCTGCTCAAAACATTCAATTTTTCCTGCTATCTGGAAAAAGGGTAAGGTCATTCCTGTTGTAAAAGTACCGAATCCCTCATTATTTAATGAGATCAGGCCAATCAGCATTTTAGGAATCAATCGGGATTTAAAAAAAAACACAGTTGTTGCTCAGCATTTATGAATATAAATAATGATATCTTGAGGGCAAATGGTTAATGTTACTTAAGATACAGCATCAAATAAAAATTATAAAAAAATCATTAAGAGAATTTTTTTTATATCTGGATGATCAAAAGTATAGTACAACTGAGAAAAATATATATAAAATATCATTATGATCTACGGATTTCTGGAAGAAATTCAACTATTTATAACGGAATAACCAATAAAGACCATACATTACCATACGCTCCTGATTTGAATTGCATTGAAATTTCAAACTGCATGCTACCAAATGACATACCGAATAATATGGGGAAATGTTAAGCTGTTACGGAGTCATTCTGGAAAATTATTTCGTGTAATTTCAATAACCTGTAACTCGGTTCATCCTTACCTTAGAGGTTATGTTTATGGAAACTTGTGAAATTAAAATGAACTAACTGGACGATTCTACCATCTGATTGCGTCCCTTTTATTCTGGGACACTCTGTTTATCATTATTAACACCACCACTTGCCGTTACCATAGTCAAAGATCGCAAGAGGCTATACCATAGGGATACCCCAGTCAGACATCCAGAAAGCTACGAAGTTGAAAATAGTTTGGTGAAAAACATGCGATTCAGTTCAAGTATTAGTTTGCAACGTATTATTCAAAAGAATAGGCATATATTTCCGAAAAATATTCTTTTTGTGTTTAATTATTTTAATATCTTGTCCCCTTCTTACCTATATTTTTTATTTTAGTTGATGAAATTCTTCGTATTCATGATTAATCAAATAACCAACAAACAAAGGGTCTAAGATAGACGTTTTTCGTTTTTTTTGCCGTTTTTCATTGGGTCCGCCATGTTCGAAATAAGGGAGGTTGATGAGGGTGGATTATTTCTCGAATAATACAATTTGATCCAGACACAGCAATTGTAAGCAGTTCAATTATAACACTGTAAAAAATGGCAAATTCTAGGCATTTGTTTTCCACTTCTTACGGTTTGATTAAAAATTAAAACAATTATAATATTTTCCAACGACCTACTTGAAATACGAAAGAATATCATTTTCACAATGTAAACGTCACAAAATAAGCGTTCACTGATAATCCTAAAACAAGTTTTTTTTTAAATGATGCGCAGATGGGTATAATTGAGTCATGCAATATTCCATTTACTTGGAGGAGTTCTTTGAGTAAAAATTCGTATGATTAGTTTTCCCAAAAATATAGCTGTGGTACATGAATACGCATATTTTGAGACCACTACTGAAAATCAACCAATTTCGGTTAAATTTGTGATAACACTGTTTTTTAGAATTGAAAATCGGTTGAAAAATGGAGATAGCTGATTGTTTAGTCGATCATAATTGGCTATGAAAATCAAACTTATTTCATCATAACTGACGAACGGCGTCAGCATTCACCAGAGAAAGCTTCGAGAGAAGCTACAGTTCTCGTTTAATTGCAGTGCCCATATTATACCACAATTATTATCAATAAATTCCTCAAAACGTAATTGTACCCATAAAAGAGAAGCTCACAACTGCAATTTTTCAAATGGAAATAATATACTCGTTTCACTTCGCCCTGATGGAATTGATGGATTATCACATTTCTCGTGTGAAAAGTTCTGGAGAACTCCGAAACGAACTGAACAAACAAGATGTTTCATTAGGAACATAAGGAAACGAAATAAAAAGGCAGCATTCATCGAATAAGTATGATAATTCATATTTTTCCAACACGATGAAGTAAAAAGAAAAATGATAGTTGGGGGCGTTTATTTAAGAATCCCATTCCGTTTTGGGACAATGTGCAGTACTTGTTGAGTAATATTGGTGGTGCAATTCAATCAGGACCCCATTTACCATTGGGATCTCTCCTTGAAACTTCCTCCAATAACTGCCGATGACGATCGTTAGTTGGGATGATTCAAGTTTCATTTTCCAAGATCTTTAGGAAAATTGGAAAAAATGTACAGAGTGCAATTAGAAAAAAAGGTAGGGGTCACTTTCCGGTTATTATAGCGACATACCAAATGTGTATCTTCTGAACTATAGAAAACATGGGGGAGTACCTGACCTCGTGGTCACCTGGTATGATTCCCAACAGCAAAAACCGCATTTTTGATACCCTGTGGTTCGAAAACTACGGTCATAAAATCGATTTGTTGATTGGGCTCCAAAATACAGATGCCAGTATATGCAACACATACAAATTTCAGGAAAACTAGCAGGAAAGTCATTTCACAAAAGATTTCAAATAAAAAGGTCATTTTCTGAACAGATAATGCGGTTTTTACATTCAAATACCTATTATGAAATCTGTCGCACACAAATGAATGTGAATTCACTAAAAGACGTTAGTATAGTCTAGTTCCTAAATTATATATAGGGACCGATCGTACATTTTCAGGTTTTTACGGGATTTGAAAGTGTGGGGGGATGAGAGATAGTGTCAAAGTAAAAGTTGATTTAAGAGGCAACATCAGCGCGTCATCACGAAAGTCAAATTTCACCATTGCGCAGCACATGTTGGGTGTATGAGGATATATTTTTCAAGAGCGATAGTGGAGGTAACGAAGCACTTGTCCGTAAAAAAAACTACGTAGCTGGGAGCGCCAATAAGTTAGATAGCTTCTAATCGTATTCGTTTTGCGTCAAAAATAATGATTTTATACATTTTTTCTTCTTCTGAGTCTATAATCTCCTTAAGAATACGGGAATTTGCCTATTTTTTTCATTTGTCAAACCATAAAAAAAAAAATCTTCAAAATCATCAAAACAAAAAATCAGTTAGATTCCTGAATTCTCACAAACGAATTGAATCATTTTCAAAATTTCCTCAAAAAAATAAATCTGGAAGCTCAAAATCGATTCCCGTTTCATCAAGGGTATTGTTTGCTCTTAAAACCTAAGTACCTAACTGATTTCTGTTCCATTTCTTGCCTTGCTTCATATGAGTTATGAACCGTACAACCTATGAGTCACTATCTGCAATTTATCCTAACAGATTTCATCCAATAGGTTTTTGCATGCTTGCGGAAACTTTGTCTTTATTTCGACCTTTTCATGCAAAATTCCTTCGGAAAATTTGCCAGTCCAAATTTCTTAGATGACGACGTTGTATGAGCTCATTTTCCGCATCTCCTCCATATTCATAAATATATTTAACATTGACGTGACTTTCCCCATTTGTTTGCATAAAATTTCAGCAGATATATTCAAATAGGCAGGCAGTTTAATGCCAGTCAAAATGCAAAGGTAAACACAGCTTTGATCAGTTGGAGTTCCTCCTGATATGGAATTTCGCTAATGATTAACCAAATCTGCTTTGCAGAGTGCTTCGAAAGAGTAAATATTACTCCGACAGAATTGCGATTGCTCTGTTTCTGTGAATTAGGAAAGTATTCGAGGAAGTTACTGTATTTGCTCCTTGTTATCGGTTGATTTTTTTTGAGAACGCAGATTGACTTAAACAGCATGATATTTGGTCTATTTTGTAAAAGGCAGCAATTTTTTCTAACGCACATGATGATTTTTTTTATTTATAACCGATTGGTCACTCAATTCCATTGTGCTGAGACTCATGTACAACCGATTAATCAATTCAGTACCTTTTCAATATTAATAGAGACCAACAAGAACCAAAACATTCTTCAAGTTCAAAAACCAATAAGTACTAAGAAAAAACCCCCAATTATAGTCGTAAAAGCAAAGCACACCTTTTTCCAAATGAATGTGTTATTGCCACGATTGAAACTTTCCACACAAATTCATCCTTTGTTTAATAATCGACAGACAACGGAAAATACATTAAAAGGATATAGGTACTGAAGCACTTTTACTTGGAGTAAGAACCTGTTTATATGTTATTGAAAACTCCAAGTTTTATATTTCATCAAATAGTTAATATATTGTCACGAATTGGGCTTCTATACGGCCTTTTTGGCCTTTACTATAAGCCGCAACTATGGTTGCAACCCTTTGCTACTCTGTGAGTAGGGATTGTAGCTACAGATTACAGTAGCACATAGAAACTTTAGATAATAAGTTATATATATATACACAGGAGGATAACTAATAATACAAGATACAACAATTCTTACCATACAACATTAATACAACTAATTGATGCAAGGCCCAAAAGGGCCAAGCCCAAGCCACACTGGCTATGGACTTCAATGAATGAAACAATCTTGGCTGGAGGTTGAATGTGAATTCTTTCCACCATAACAGCCGTTTCACATGTGACTGACCGTCAGTCCGTATCGTCTGGACTGACAATATAAATGGTCACCGGTCCGGATGCTGACGCTACGCACTTCATGTGAAAAGGGCCATTTAACGTAATGGAACTAACTGACCGTCCGGACTGACGGAACGGTGCGTGTGAAACGGCTGTAAATGAGTCTTCATTTATAGTAGTGTGTTATTTACAATTGGCCGGTACAGTGACACTGTGATCGGTGTAACCGAGTGTCATGGCCAAGCTGTCATCAGACTCATTCATGGTCAGGCATGGTTACCGAATCGATCAATTAATAATAACATATCAATGACCGAACATTTCGTACTCCAGCTCATTCTTGACAATATCCTTTTTTTTTGGAAATAATTTTAAAAAATGAATCGAATACTCCCCAAGTAGAACACACAATTAAATTATTCATTTGCCGTTCATCAACCCACGTTGATTCATGAAATCATACTAAGTATTTCCTTGCCTTCCGTCAGCGAGACGTTTTTTTTTGAAGATACCTAAAAACCCGATCTTTGATAATGCATGACACACAGCTGGCCTATAAAGGAGGTTCCATTTTTGGGTGGCGCTCGGCAATAAATATTTTCCAACACATGAAACTGAACCCGGTTATTGAGAACGTAGTTCTAGTTCCTCATTTTTATTTTAATAGTTGCGAGTTCTTTGTTTACGTTCCAATTACCCAACAATCAAAGAGCACGTTAAAACGCGAAAAGTGTGACTCAAAACAGTGACCTAGCTAGAGATAAAAACTCTTCTTTCAGCATGCGCGTTATATCTACTAACGTATAACTACAGGATGGTAAATCTATTCGGATGTGACAAAACAATTTCTAGTTATAGTGACAGTTGTCACACTCGCAGGATATAGCCATCCAATTGTAACTGCATTCATATAAAATTATACGCACGCCTATCTCGAATCCCACCTGCAACTATACGTCAAGTTGATTCAAAATGTTTTTATGCCTCTTACCGAGTGCCAGTTTTTCTACAATATCAATTAATTTTTAATGTCACTATGCGCTGATTAATGAAATCGGCGACTTCAGCTTGAATAATTATAATCGTCAAGGCAACTCGATGCAAATTTATTGCAGACTCACATCAAACTGAGATTGAACTGCTGTATCATATTACTTAATGTCATGAAGTAGTAAATGCTACTCGCGAAGGCTGTCATCTATTTCATTTCAGCATGCTACCTCCAGTTTCATCCACCGTTATAATTTCTTCCGGCACGCCTAGTGATAATTTTAGTATGCTTTTTATTATAGTATAAATTCGTGTAATCAATTGAGACGGGGTATCTTCTTCTTTTGCTATTTTCCTCTGTGGTTAGTTGAAGGTAGTTGCATGGATCGTGAAGAAACATGTTGTGTTGAAACTTCAGAGATTGCGACTAATTCTATAGTTTAGACATTTAAACTAGGTAAAATGGTCGTAAGTCATAATAAGAGAGAAAATGAAAACCTCCAAATTACACAAAAACATATATTGTAATGAAGCTTACAAACGTCAAAATCATCATCTTGCTTGGACCACATATTCATCTAGAGAAGAAGCATAATTTTGAGGAAACAATGCTACCTTTTATTTTGAAATGCATTACGAATCATTATCCACTCATGCTAGCGTTGAAGAAAAAGAACTAAATGCCAGGAAGGCATTTCATCAATGCAATACGAAATGCAATACAAAAATTAACTTTCGAGGTAACTTAATACTGAGAGATGGGTAATTGTATTCGATTCCTTAGTTATTATCAGTTTATTAGTTTATTAGGCATCAACTACTACCACATTGGCAACGCTGTCCGCTACCACGGCTTTAAGCATGTATCGTCCTAGCTGCAACTCAGAGATTGGTCACGATAATAGAGTGAAGTTCAAATAACAAGACTGGTTGAGAAAACTAAGTTGAAAATGCGTAAATTACTACCCGACAAAACCTGACCTAACGCAATCATTTTCAGATTCAAACTTCTTCCAAATCGTAAGAAATAAGGAAGAAAATGGGCAAAATCAATTTCATTTTTGAGTGGAGATTTTGATTAGACTCTTTGATATAAGTTTAGCACAGCTGATGGGAGCACATTTAATCGTTAGTGAATAAAACAGAACGCTTCATACAATCGGCACTCAATAATTTTTCGCGAATTGCTGACAAGAGAGGTGCGGATTTCTGTAATCACGAGTTATGAAACAATTCTCAGTAACCGACTTTTTTTTTCGACAATGTTCGAATAACAAATAGTTGATTTCTTAGGGACGTCATTATGACCTTCACGAATTACGTCAATTTGACGTCATGAAATAAGACGTCATTTCAAGGTTTCACTGTGGTCGAGGACGTCACGGACCAAGAGTGATTTGAATAGGACGTCATTACTACGTTATTTCACTAACCTGTGCTACTTGAGAATAATTCTGTTCCTATAAAACTAAAGTTTCACATAATATCTTTCTACAGTTATTCTCAGAGAAAGTCGGTAAGGATATGTCAATTTCAGCGCAACAGTACCATTTTTACATCATATTCACATGCTGTGAGAATTTTAGTTTAGAATCAAGAGTCACCACTAAGCTAAATTGGCTTAGGCTTTCGCGGCCGAAATTTTCACTATCACTATTTTGAATCGGGTTTAAAGGCCGTCGTGGTTTGGAATACTTTCCTAACGTTTCGCTAGCGCGAGTGGCTAGCTTCTTCAGAGGTCTGTTCATCTTCGTTCTACTCCGATGACTGAGCTAGGTCTGACTCTCAAGTCATATTTATACTACCTACTACCCTACTACCCTGGGTATTAATACCCAGAACTACCAACTACCCTACTACCCTACGACCCATAAATATGACTTGAGAGTCAGACCTAGCTCAGTCATCGGAGTAGAACGAAGATGAACAGACCTCTGAAGAAGCTAGCTACTCGCGCTAGCGAAACGTTAGGAAAATATTCCAAACCACGACGGCCTTCAAATCCGATTCAAAATAGTGATAGTCACCACTAAGCTATTATTTGCACCTTCTGTAAATGATAAAGATTCAATACTCATTCATATATTAATATTTTACACAATTAGCAACCATGTCGTTTTGACTGAATAAAACTGCATTCAATTCAGATAGGTTTATTGTGAGTATGTGTTCATTGCTAATACCAACATACACCTAGGAATATTATGAAAAAATTGCATGTGCTCCGTCTACATTTACTTCAACTTCTATGGTGCAGTTCAGTTATTTTTGTTAATTCCTATTGAAATACATGTTAAAACTCCATTTCAAACAACCAACTTCAGCCCAACGTTGAAAATAGGGAGAAGAAAAAAAGGATTCCTGCTGTGCACTCGATTATATCCAGGAGTGACTCGTTACTACTTATGAAAGGTAATTTTTCAATCTTTTTTTTTCAAAATTTCTCAGTTTTTCACTTTTTCTGGTTTATTTACCCTGTAGATTATTTTTGTTAATTGGATGTGTTTATTTCTTCTCTATTTATCGCATAACGATTCGATGCGCAAATACGATAAATTGATTCAAGAAGAAGTTGCAATTATTTGATCATTATTGCGTTTGACACGATTCATCCGAGAATGTTTCGTAAAGCATAACTTTCGAGAGAAATTGGAATAAACATTCACACATTCTGTTCTGCCAATTTATTTCCCAAGGAAACTATTATTAAACTGAATTATATCAAAACATACTCTGGATTAACGATAACATCTAACCCATGCACGGGTTTGCTAATTCAAATTCAAAACAAAGCCTTGCTAAGGTCAGAACACAAAGGTGTGTTAATGCTGAAAAATAAGATAACATCAACCGTAAAGTTTAATATACCATAGTTTAGCCACCATTGTAAATGTAAACGCGTTCTGAAGAATTTTTACGACATTTATGACTATAAAATTACAAATACTTTTTTAATAGCATTGCTTGATGGATGTTTACCGTTTTCGAATACCTACCTATAGTGGTATTCTCGGAAGAAATATTATTGGTGGTTTCATTGTTTCATAATTATGAGTAGGTACGTACTTCCGGCATAAAAACAACTTTTAAATATATGTTGCTTTGTTTTAGACATTTACCTTTCTCATTTGTGACAGGTATGTTCCTACTATTTTATTTATTTGAAATTCAACGTCTCAGAAACACTATCAAAGTTGTCGAGTTTTTTGAATCAGTTCACTGTACCTGAAAATCCTAATACAATTTATACAGTGAGCACATGAATATTGGAACAAATTCGTTAAAAACTTGATATGGCCATTGGGAAAAAAAGATCAGCCACATCGATTTAATTTTTCAGTTGAGCATTTTTTGGTGTACTCATATTTTTGATAACGTCATTATGTACACAATTTTGATAATACCTTCAGAAGGATAAATGTCAAATTTTTATGTAAAATTAGTTGCATATATCAAAAATTTCGTAATCTTCCCATCTCTTACAAGAACCCTTGAGTTTATAATACAAACGGCAATATCCAATACAAAATAAGGCTCAAAACTTATGCCCAGAAACAAAACCGGCAATCTCCTGTCAACATATGCGTGTATTCGGATTTCAGGAAATAAACGGGTAGCTCAGAATGTCCTCCGAAACACAGCATAGCCGCAAAAATTTATTTGATGATGGGACTTTTTGGAGTTCTTTAAAATGTTCGGTTTCAAACCGACTGGAACTTTGTTGTGCTTGGTAATGTCTTGACAAAGACTCAAGCCGATTGTGTATTTTAACACGAATTCTTTCAACATATGTTTGGTGTTTCCCACCGAAACGTGGGTTTCTTGTGTTACTCCTAGGTACACGGCTTCTTCAACCCATGGGATGTCCTCGTCGTCCATAGTCACATGGCCTTCTGGTGTCCTACGTCGCCTCGTGAACAGGATGGCCTTGCTTTTATCTGCACGGTTGAACCACGGTTCTAGTTTGTTGATCTGTCGCTGAAGCTTGGATGTAACTCCCCTCTCGTGCGTTTACTTGTCGTTAAGTATAGTGCGAGTTTGGTCATGCGGTCGTCTGCTGTTGGTATGTCTGCGGTGTAGATGGAGAACAGGTGCGGTAATACAACCGCTCCCTGTGGGACCCCAGCTTCTAATCTCCTTCGGGAGGAGAGGACATTCCTGACCCTGCATCGGTACTTTCGCCCTCTTATGAAGGAGTTTATGAGCTTGACCATTGGTGTAGTGTATCCTGCATCCACTAGCTTCGTGATCAATCCATCGTGCCACACTTTGTCAAAGGCCTTGGAGACGTCTAGGAGGACTGCTCCAGCGGTATGGCCTTTGGTCGTACGGTTCCGGTTTTGTATGCTGGCGTCCACTATGCGAGTGACCTGGAGATCTGTTGAGTGCTCGTGAAACCGAACTTTGAACTTTCCGTCTGGGAGAACGTTCGGTTCTGCAGACATTGCCTCGAGTCGTGCCTGGATCACTCTTTCCGCGATCTTGCTCATCGCGGGTGTTAAGCTGATGGGTCGGTGGTTTTGTGGAAACACGTGGTTTTTGTTGGGCTTCGGAATCATAATTACTGTTGCGTCCTTCCAGCTAGCTGGGAAGTGTCTCAGTCTCAGGATGGCATTGATTATGTTGGTCAGAGCAGCTACGCCCTTCCATCTGGACCAGGTGCTTTCCTAGTTTTTGCGTTCCTGAGTATGTTCTTGACTTCTTCTGGGGATGCGGGCTCCAGTCACTTCGACGTTCGAAGGAGTCCGCAAATGCTTCGGCCTCCGAAAATATAGCCAACTGGCTTATATTTATATGTATTCGGCATATTTAGGCCAGCCAATCAGGTCCCGAACCACTGGTGGACGGGGGCCTATTTGAAATTTGTTCGCGGGTATACTCCACTGAGTATTATTTTGGGAATATTATTTCTGAAATACTAATTTAAAAAGCAGTATTTCTCGGAGGTTATGACTCTCCATACGTCTTTTAGAATCATAAGCGGGAATGTCCATTTCAGACAATCACGAATCGGCGTGGAAGTCATGACAATCATCATATGATCATGTGCGTTTCAATATTTTATCGAGAAAGTATATCGTTGGGTGTTCCCATTTGAAATTATAAAACGGTTTTATCTTAAACATGAATGACCTACAAGATTTAAGAGAAATTACAAAAAGAGGGAAAGGAATATCAATGTTAATTTCTGATTGAACAAATAGCGTTCTTCAGCAGGTCAATAATTTGAAATTATTTGATGTTAACAATCTACTAACCAAACACTTTGGGAATTACTGGAGAAACCTAGACGAACTTAAACTTTATAATGACATCATCAATAACAATCATCTGGACAACACAGAAAATCAAAAAGAATTGGCAGAACAACTTCAAAATGAAGAGGAACCTGTGAATATGTTCCAGAAATTCCAATTACGGAGATATCGCTTTTTTTGGAGGGTCAATAAATTCTATCATACTCATTGAGCTTATGAATAAAATAGTAGGCGAAATCTCCGTAGTCTTTGATCCTAATGATCATCTCTAACCTATCATGCAATGTCCTAAAAAAATACTTGTTGCGATTTTTTGGGACACTCTGTATAAATGAAACTCAAACCATTGAAGAGATCGATGAAACCCTACAACTTATGTTTTTAACATTTTTTTGTAATATGTAAAATAAAGAAAATATACGGGTGGGGCGACGGACTTTTGGTTCTCACTGTATAGTTAGAGTTCCCATCGGCAATGACTTTACTGTTAGATACTCTCTCAAATTTTCTGTATGGCTTCTGTGGATGTAGTCTGCCACCGTTTTCCTCTGTTACTTTTTCACTTTTTTGGTTCGGGGGCTTTTCCTGGTATTAATGCGTTTCTCTCGTGTTTCCTAACTGCGGTCATTATTACGTATTGGCCAAAGACAAAACGGACTGGTATAAGTTTGACGATAGTTGTGACACTAAATATTCTGACGATATCTTGAATTTATTGGAGCCTCTGGAGAGATCCTACATTTTATTTTATTAGAGAGAGGACATTGGCAGATCAAGATCTTCAGATGATGTGGTGCTGCAGGTTTTTCCGGGTTTTCCTGCAGCTGAAAAAGCAAATGCGCCAATGGAATCAATCAAGTCGCCCCGGAGCAACAATTAATTGTTGTTGTTATTTTAAAATTTGTATTACTTTCATTTCAATAAATAAGGTTTAAAAAAACTGTTCCTGAGAACATGTGAGTACAGAGCCTTGAAGGTTTTCTTCAACACCCTGCTGCTCAGAAGCCAAACAACTCCGGACATATGTTCATGTGACCATTTTTCTTAAAACGACCTTCCAAATCACCCTCTGCAGTTTCGAACCGTAGTTGGGAAACACGAGGAAAACACACTAAAAACAAAAATCAGATTCGGAAAAAGTCACAAAAGAAAATGGTGGCAGACTAGGTCCAAAGAAGCCATACAGGAAGTTTGGATAGAGTATCTATCAGTACATTTTTAGCCAATGGGCACTCTAACTAATATATCTGCAGAACATTTTTGAAAACATTACTATAGCAACTCCATTTTTTAAATATATCGCGAGGGTTAATGTATGATTTCAGTGGTTAGAAACCCTTCTAACAGAGTACGACTTGTTAATTGAAATTGTCATGATAACCTGTTATCGTAAAGCGTTCATGAACTCCTCGAGATACTTGTTCACTGAACATTCGTTCCAGTGGCGCAGCCAGGATTTCAGTTTGGGGGGGATGAACATACAATTCATCAGTTACCAGAACTTTTTTTTTCGTCATCCCAGTGTTATGAATAACAGTAGTAATTTAGTGGCTTGGGGGGCTGCAGCCCCAAAGTCCCCCTGGCTGCGCCAATGATTCGTTCCGCTACGCTATACTCGTAATTGAAATATTGAAAGGACGTTTGTAACACTTGTTACACAATGTATCATTTTGAAACAGAATTGCTTGAATCAACAATTTGATTCAATTATAATAGGAATAATGATTAAATGTGTGCATTTGTGGTTTTCTTGATTTCGTTTTTTGAGTGTTTACCCTCCCGCAGTTTGATGATAAATATGTGTGAATCAAAATTGAATCTAAATGGGCCGCACATGGTTACCTCTTCAGAGATAAGAAATGAGAAATAATAGAATGGTGATTGACATACCGCACGTTCCCTGTATCCAGATAGCAAATGTCACCCCAACGCAATTTTTGGCCTATTTCTTTTGACTTTGGTCAAAGAAATGTTGCATAAGGTCGTGAACAATTTTTTTTTGGTGGGGTGCCGCCATGTATTATCTGCTCTGCTCTGCTCTGTACTGGAGTGCTCGCAAGCACTTTTAGATATTACTAAGCCTTAAGCCTTTTCGTTAAATGATTCGGAACACTAAGCACTGAATTATGAAAGTGCTCGGAAGCACACTGCTTAGGAGCACAAAAGTGCTTCGAGTGCTTTCACGAGCATTAAGCACTGTGCTTTAGGATAGCTCTGGGACACACTGTATGTTATGGTGTGCTATCATCAGTCCCCCTTCCATATATAAACATACATATCTTAGATTAATGGTAGTAATATAAATGAGACCAAACTCCTATTTCAAAAGTCCGTGAGATATATTCCAATGATTTAATAGATTTTGTGGCCACCTGAAATATCCTCATCATTACCGTACAGAACGTTTCATCATATTATTTGATTTATGTAGAAACTAATCTGGCTTCTAGCACCGACTGAAGCCGCATATGGGTTGTGTAAAAATAATTTAAACGCTCCAGAAAATGAAATATTGCTCCATTTGAAGACATAACCATTTGTCATGGTAATACATTGAGATTTGCTTTTTGACGGTGTTATTATGTTTAATTGCCTACTTTATTTGTGTATTACGAGATTTTTATTACGTTCGTAGATTTGAAAAATCAATCATATCCATCGTCACTATTAATTTCTCATTCTCGCAAAAGTATAAAACTACATATTTGTCTAATTTTTAAAAAAGAAAACAAGGTATGCAAAAACGAAAATTGGAATGCAATATTCACAAACATCAAGAATTTGTAAAACAAATATATAAAGCCATTTTTTTCATTATTATTTGCAGATAATTCATCACAAATTTATTTAATTATATTTTCAAGTATTTTTTAATCTCTGTGAATACCCGAGAACAATTTTTAGAAAGGCCATCACTAGAAAAGAAACAGTGCCAGCAAAATGGGAAGCGGATCATAGGGACGGTAAACGACCTTAAATAACTCAAATCAAAACACATCAACATGATAACGAAACAAAGTTGGCAACAAATAGACACAAGAAGAACACAACAAAATAACCTGCCAATTAACGTCTAAACTAATCATATGGTTCAAATAGAAATTGTTCGATTACTATGTATGGACTGTACGTATTCAGAAACAGCCGGTCATGTAAGAGATCTCCATAAATGCAGTAAGGAACAAATACCAGGATCAATATGAACTAGATGTGATTAGCGTTTCAAAATGATGTACATACCAGTTCAAGGTAAGCTGAATTAGATTTTTGGACAACAAAGTTAGTGTTTAGCTCAGGAGCTTCTATAGATGACAATTTTGATAAAAGTTTGCGAAATAATAAGGAAGAAGAATAAAAAAGATCCAGAGTTTTTATGAAAAATTTCTATTTCTTATGAAACTTCATTTTTACCAAACGGTCATGACAATCACCAGATGTGTCAGTATTGGGCTGCTACAGAAAATCCATACTTGATACTTATAGAAATTGTATGTTTGAGCGAGAATAGCATTCAAGCATTTTCATAAATTTTTGTATTTATTCATAATACGAAATTTGTTGAAACAAAAACCAAAGAGACCTGAAATCGTAGCTAATGTTCAACATCAAACACCTGTTTTGTCTCTTTACCAAAATACGATCACTCGATGTTCAATTTCTATGATTTCACGCTTATTCAGTTACTGTAGACGCGGCTGTTGTTTTTGTTCAATACCATGTTACTGAATGGATACACTAGATGTCCGTAGGACCGCTCATTGCAAGTATCCCATACAATGGGAATATTTGGATCGAAAATACATCAGAAAACAACTACTTTCCTGGCTAACACCACGACGAACGTTGAATTATATCTGATGAAATTTCCGTGCAGAGTTCCTACAAGGCTATCTCTGCAATTTCTTGTTGCATAGAAACGTTCATCGAAACATTCGGACTACTTATAGATCGATTTCGGGGTTTTTGCCCACTGATCAGTATAGGGTAAGTCTAGCAGTCAATAACTAATGACTGCAACGAATATTTCGACCTCGCCTCTATTTCTAGACAGAAGGTGAAACAGCGCCGGTAGCGCGGATGAATCCACACTACGAGCGCCATCCCAACCTCAGTCTATCAACTAAGCAATATCCAGCGACACGACCGTCAAGGCTGCGTACTCAACAGAAAAATAAAATCTGTATTCGCAATGAGCTTCTAATGGATACACTAGATGTCCGTAGGACCGCTCATTCCATGTTACTGAGACATTTATTCCGACGTATTTTCCGTAATTAACCTTTCAAAATGCATGAATAGATATGGATCAAATGTGATTTGTACTCAAAAGAACATTTTGTTTGCGTATACGGCAAGTTCATTCGACACTAACATTATTTACTTCAGCTTCCATGTTTGTGAAGTTTGTGTCCTGCAAAAATTATTTTTTTTTGCATACTAAAACTTAATTTCGAATCACCTGCTTCAGTTGTCCGTTTGATTAGGGAGAAGAAGCGGAGGGACATTGATCCTGCCTTTCAACTATGTACTGTGCTTTCTTACACATACAAAATTTCACTTTGTTTTCCACTTTTTCTGGTAGAAAGAGCACACTGTATGATTTTCTGTCAGTACATGATCGTAGATCACCTTGCATGAAAAATTAAAAAAACAATAAAATTTTATGATCGCCAATGTAGATAATTTGGACACACACACAGATAATTATTATTTTTTTGTTTCTAGACAATGGGAGTCCAGAAGAATTCTACCCATACCTATACATCGTCAACAACTTTCAAATAAAGCATTTTTGTAATGAAGCATAGTTTTTAAGTAACCAGCGAAAAAAAACGAGAAAACTGTTTTCGACGAAGTACGAATTTTTGACCTTTTTCCAGCGTGCTCTAGCGGCCAAACCGTTCAGCCACAAATACACTTGAGTGGTGCTTTGTGTAGAAAATTGATTGTTCTTCACTTTTGTATGGATTGGTCTACCTCGAAAATTGTGTAGATTCAAGATTTTTTTGGACAGAAACTGAGAATAGGTCTAAAATTCTGAGGATTTCTGCAATTTGTTGAATAGCCATATTCGTGGGAAGTACCCGAGAAAACATAAAGAGCGAGTAAGAAAACAACTTAAGTATTTTTTCCAGAAACAGGCACCTCCGGAGACGATTTGACTGGATTATGATACAGATTATCCGAATAACAAAATCTTAAATCTCGCCAACAATCAAATGGCGCATAATCGGTGAAAGGATGATATCAGTCATGAATGATCTTCATGGGGAATCAAACGCAATTCCCCTAAACAACGTCTTGGATGTCTCATAGTTGAGTCCAATCCTGATGTCCGTTGGGAAAATTACCGACTACGTCTCCAAGTCATGTTCCAGAAAGGCTGCGTTCTAGTGATTGGGACTGATGGCGAAGTGAATTGATTGTAGATCGTATAGCGGTACTTATTGTATTACGTGCATGAAATCTTTTCAATAGTTGATGAGAGAAGAAAAATCATCAAATGTATTATAGAGCGCTCGGAAAATGTCGAGAAAATTCAGAAATGCGACTGTATCTATCGCGGGTAATACCACGAGTACTCCCAATACTATCGATTGTGATGAGGTCAGTAATCAACGAGATCAAAGAGCTTGGTCACAGCACGAGTCCTCTATGACGGGTGGTGAGTGAGTATCAGCTTCGGAATAGACTCCGTTATTCACATTTCAAGCTGCGGTCAAGTAGGGTCACATTCTAAGTACAACTTTCACTGCCGCTTGTTTCGCGGCAATTATCTGATTATACAGTAGAAAACAGGCGAGTGCGAACATAGGCCTAACGTAGCGGAATTGACTCTTGTCCGCTCTCTAGCTTTGACATTGAAGTGACTTCTGAACGCGTGGCGTGAATCAAACAAAAGACGTGATAAAATGGGCCAATTCTGGGTGCTTAACTTATTTCAATTATTGAAAATCATTAAAATATTTGTTCGAACCATTCGAACCGTTCGAACCGTATGGTAACAGTAACTTTGTTTTAGGCATGCGTTCGCAAAGCGACATCATATGCGCATATGCATAAGGACACTTTTGCAAAAAAAATTGAATCATATGAAACAAACAACATGCTGCGCAGGCGTATTGACTTTCGTCTGAAGGTTCCTCCTCGAAAAAAGAAAAAATTCTTTTGGAAATAGAGACTGTTTCGATACGCCTTTGTATTTCATAATGACGCAAAATACAAAAACATTTTTATTCCAAAAAATAAATATGACAAAGCAAACGTAGGTAACTCAATGAAAAATAGTGAACTGTGTATTCTATTCTTTCAACGTAGATGTTCAAATAAATTCCCTTCCTGTGCTAAACAATAACATTAATTATCATAAAAACGACTCCTGACGTTTCTTAACACATTTGTGGTGATACTTCTGAAAGAATTTTCAATGTTCTTCAACAGATCTTGTAAGTTATCAGCCCTACCCTGTTGAAAACCATAAATAAGATATTCCACGTGCTCCCAAAGGAAGAAATCATGTGGGGATAAATCGGGCGATCGAGCGTTGCCGGTAGCTTGGCGGTCTAAGGCGCAGGCCGTTCAGAACCTCAGTACAGCGGTAGTCGGTTCGAGCCCGATATATGTACGAGAAATTTTTTCCACCCTTAATGATGCTGTAGCAATAAATTAAATATTAAATATGTAAACTGAAATGTACTGTATGAATAAAGACATATTATTATTATTATTATGCAACCTTTGATTCCGTTGTGAAAGCCATTCATGGCGTGTGATAGCAATAATAATATACGGCGAGAAGAGAAATGACCATTTCTCTTATTAATCGAGTTAATGGAGCATAGACGACACTTCCTGTTCCCAAACCACGCATTCTTCGTGAATTGATTCATGTTGATACTGAATTCAGTGACCAATACGAAAAATTCATTATTGGTTTCTAAGAGATAAATGTTATTTACACTGAAATAAGACTCGCGTGATTTCTACTTGTTTGGAGAAGAAGATTTCGTATCGTTGTAAAAACGCGCGGGTGTAGGTAGCAAGGACGAATATCTGATATGCCGCTCCTTCATCCGTGAAAATATTATTGGTAACGGTTTCAAAAAGTTGTAGATACCGGTTCACATTTGGCAATTTATACAAGGAGCAGAGAATATACACCTTTAAGAACATTCATTACTAAGTGTGCACACTGATAAAAAGGATATTTTGCATCAATGCATAATTGCATTGATTCAAGTCGATTGTATTCTTGAATAGGTCCAACCAAATATTAGTTTGATTTTTTGACAGAATCCTCTTGACCACTTGAAAGGAAACTGTTTTGAGACATATGAACACTTTCTTCGCTGAATAATGAGAGTTGTTTGGTGCAAGAATATTTCAACTTTGATAATGAACACTATTGTGAATACTTTCTTTGTTCGATGGTGTGAGTTGGTTGAGGCAAGAATATTTCAGCTTCAATAACGAACAATATTCTTCTTCATAATGCAATACATTTTTGATTCAAGATTATCTGCATTTGGAGTCTCAGTACAAATGTGCACTTGGTTATAATAATATGCCATGGAAGCCATGTTCATATGGTACAGTTCAGCAAACAGAGAACAACTGCGAGCAATTGAGGTATAATGGTTAAATATGAGAATAGTTTTGTAATATTTTAATTTCAGAAACTATATAATCAACGTAGGTACCTATTCGGTGACGCATAGAAATGCGATCGAATACAGAAACGACAGCGTCATTCGCCATTATCACACACCTGTTGATAACAAAAATATCTTCAACCTACCTCCACAACTGGTCCATAAATGACCTAAATTCAAATCGTGCAGAAATAATTGGACCTCCATATTGCACTTCTGTAGCAGCACATTTGCACATAACCACTGTGTCAAATACAAAACTAACAACTTAAATTATGATGCAAACACAACCCCCAAACCAAAGGCGGGCAAAAGCAAACAGGATAGAGGTCCCAGTCGACAGTCGCAGTGCGCGCTTTCGCGTGGGTTCGGGCCGTTCCGGTAGCGGGGTTTCGCCAAGAAAACATGTTCTTGAGTCAAAAGGAGCATTTTTCACAAGTAGGAGTTCTCTAGGGTAAAGAGTTGGAATGTATTAATGCAAACAAATTCATTTCAAGATAATTTATGTAAAGAAGCAAACAGTTCAATAAGTTTGAAATAAGAGTATATTCATGAATTAGAAATAATTATTCTTTTCAGAAGATGTTTCTGTTCAAGAGCATATATATATATTTGATTGAAGACATCCTTTTTATCAGTGCAACAAATAGAAAACTTGTTTATTATCGATTTCTCAGAAAATTTTATTCCTGACAAAAGTTGGTGCATGTTCCAAAACTATACCAAGTGTACCTGAAATGGCTTTATGACAAACACCATACAGGATAGGCCAAAAAATATAAAGTTCGTTCAAAAATTAAAAGTTATGTTCAGATACGAAGTCATGGCCTGCTATTCGAATTTTTTTTTTCGTTTGGAAAATATTGAATTACCCCCGTATGATACATATTTTTACTATTTTGATTTAATTTGTATGTGAAGTAGCCGCAATCAAATCAGTTTGGAGTATTTTTTAACAAATTAAAGTGTATTTGTAAAATTTACTTGGATTTGTATTTTTTTAGGTGACCGTCAACTTTATGTTTGTTGAAACGATATTTAACAGAACTCTAGAATAGAACAAATACTCTTTTTAACGAGGCAAATACTTTCAGAATGTCAGAATAAAACATGTTTCTTCTGTAGGACCAATTTTATGCAACTCAGTCAGATGAAGTAGTTTCTACCAAATTCGACCTCAGTCATCACACAAAATGTTTCTGATTTTCAAACATATTTTGTGTTCATGTGATATGAATGGCAGTTGAACTTCTTGCACGAATCCGAACATACGGTGCCTAAACACTGGGAGTAGAAGCTATGGTAATGAGAGTGATCTAGCTTTTGAGCCATGAAGTAACAACCGAATCGGGTCAAAACTTACGTTACCTTTACTCACATTATTAAAATGGAATTCAGCTTACCACGCTATTATCACAAATTCACAATATGTGTATAACGCAATTTTTTGAAAACTTTACGGTAGCAACTCCATGTTTTAAATATATTGCTATAGGGTTACTTGTTGGTTTCAGTGGTTAAAAAACCTTATGACAGATTAGGTCTTGACCTGCCAATTGAAACTGTTATGATAACCTGTCATGCTTGAATGGTTTGAAGGCTACCTCTCTGGTCGGGACATATTCAAACCAAAAAGGTGTCAATAATGGTGTACCTCAAGGTAGTGTCTTGGGCCCGCTTCTATTTGTACTATACATTAATGACATCAACTTCATTAATGGGTGTGAATTCATCAAACTATTTGCAGATGATACTCTGATTGAAGTAAGTGAACCTGAATTACAAACAGCTATCAATGAAATTAATAATATATTGATCAGAATATCTGAATTCCTCAACATTAATAAGCTCAGGCTCAATGTCAACAAAACGAAAGCAATGATAAAAACAACGGAACATAAACATAATTCAATTGACAAAACATCTATAAGTATAAATATCTATAATCAAATAATTCAAATTGTCGAGGAATTCAAATATTTGGGGTTCATCGTGGATCAAACACTGGATATGAAAAAACATTACAATTATATTCGCAATAAAATTGCTAAGAAAATATTTTTCTTGTAAACAGTTGCTTACCGTTTCAGACTTCCATTACAGTTTTCAAATCAATTATTCTACCCCATTTCGATTACTGTGCTACTTTACTATCACAACTTGATGCAAATTATTTGTCCGCATTGCAAAAATTATAGAATAGAGGCATGCGCCTAATTTGAAGATGTAATAGAAATACGCCAACTACAACAATGTTGGAAGTTCTGGATTGGCTGTCTGTGAAAGACCGTCTGTTTTATTTTACAATGGTATTCATCTTTAAAATACTGTCTGGTAATGTCCCCTCATATTTTGATAAATTTATTGTTTTTCATCACCAAATTCATAATTACCCCACTAGGGGGAATACTAATTTATATGTACCGCGTATGAACTATACACGATCCATGAATTCCTTATTCCATAAAGGACTATTGGACTACAATAACCTCCCGCTTGAGATAAAACAAAGGGAATCTATTATGACATTCAAAAAAGGACTTACTACTCATTTGAAGATGCAATATCAACATTATCATTAATATTACAATATCATATACAGTGACCGCCAAAAAGTATGTACCATAAGGGAAAAAAGTTTATTATTAGAGTATAGGAGAAAAGATTCTTGGGAAAGGTTTGTGCATGTCCGATAACCTAAAAATCGATTTTTACACATGTCACGTGATCGATGGTATGGCGGCAAATTGAAAAAAATTACTATGAATAGGCAAAAAGTCGGGCAAAATGGCAAGATATCGAAAAAAGTTATTTGAAGAAGTTGATTAGAAATCAATTTTATAGACATATCCGAAGTTTTAAAAAATATTGTGAGAATATTGAAAATGGCAATTTTTTTTTAATATTTTCTTAGCTGTACAAAAATATCAAATTATTTTCTTATGAATAGCATGACCATACTGAAATATTTGTATTCCGATGATAATAACAAAACTTTCTCATTTTCTCCACACCAGAGAGCACTAATTTAAAAAAATTGAATTTTGTCAGAACCCTTGCTGTTACAATGGTTCGTATCTAACAGTTATATCACAATTCCACTATGATTGCGATGATAGGGAAATCCAAAAATATCGTGTTTTTTCGATTTTAAACAATTTTTGATGATAATCGTGCACGAACGTTTCACTTCGCACATAATCTTAAAAATGTGCGTCAAATTAAAGAGGCTGAAGTTTTCAACATTGCATGCGAAGTGAAACGCTCTGGCACGATCATCGAAACTTGATTATAATCTGGAAAACACCATGTTTCTGGAGTGTCATGTCATCACAATGGTCGTGGAATTCTGATATAACTTTTAGATACGAACCAATGTAACAGCCAGGGTTTTAACAAAATCCAGTTTTTTTAATTTAGTGCTCACTGGTGTAGAGAAAATGAGAAAGTTTTGTCATTATCATTGAAATACAAATGTTTCGGTAAGTTCAAGCTATTCATAGGATAATAATATGATATTTTTATAATAATTGCTATTTTCAATTTTCTCTCATTATCTTTTTAAACTTTGTATATGTGAATAAAATTCAATTCTAAGCAACTTTTTCAGTTAACTTTTTTTGATATCTTGCCATTTTACCCCACTTTTTGCCTTTTCATAGTAATTTTTTTCAATTTGCCGCCATACCAGCGATCACTTGACATGTGCCAAAATCGATTTTTAGGTTATCGGACATGCACAAACTTTTCCCAAGCATCTGTTTTCTAATACTCTAATAATAATTTTTTTCCCATATGGTACATACTTTTTGGCGGTCACTATATATCTATTATTTTGTAATTAATATTGTTATTTTTTATTCTTTGAATGCTTGGATTATTCCAAGCATTAATATTTTATTGCTATTAAGTTGGACTGTGACTGTTTCCACCCAATTATAAAAATGTTTTTGTATATTAGGATGCCTATTTGAAATAAAGAAGATTATTAATTAAATACTTCTTACTGAAAGAACGATTATAACACTTGTTACACAATATAATATTTTGAAACAGAATTGCTTGAATCTACAATTTAATTAAAATACAATACGAATATTGAATAAATGTTTGGTTTTGTGGTTTTCTTGACATCGTTTTTTGGGTGTTTAACCTCCCATAGTTTGAAAATGAAAATATATCATATCGAAATGGGCAAGAGATCAATTCATACGGAAAGGCTTGGTGCTTAGTAATCCCGAGGGCTCCGGAGTACTGAAGTGCTCGCCAGCACTTTTCGGGATTACTAAGCCCTAAGCCTTTTCGTTATATGCTTCGGAGCACTAAGCACTGAATTTGGAAAGTGCTCGGAAGCACAAATGTGCTTGGAGTGCTCTCACGTGCACTAAGCACTGTGCTTTGGGACAGCTCTGATACTAGTGTGAATTTGAATATAATTGTTTCGAATTTATTCGTGAATACATTCAAAATTACCTGCGACAGCTTCAACATAATTAGGAACATTTTCGTTACCTATCAGAATCACTCCTTTTGTTTTTACTGCAGATTTTGGAGAAATCAATAACTAAAAACCAATAAATTTTATCGTAAGGCAATCTGACAGATAATTCGATCGATACAACTTTTCTGGTTAGATATTGTTAGATATTGGTAGTGGACCGACTAGACTGCCCGGCAACATGATCACAACCATCGTTCGAGACACATGTTATGCAATTCAATCTGAATATAGCTATTCGTCGAATCCATCCATCCATTGTATTATATGGATGAAGATTCCATCGAAATTACAAAAAGACTTGTATATAACACATTACAAAATGGCGAGTTTTTTGCACACGACATTTTGGACTACTCCCTACACTCGTTTTTCAATATACACGCTCATTTTCCAACTTGTTATATAGCTATTCTTACATTTCGGTTGTTGGTGCAAACTGAAATGAGTAAATAAACTATGAGTACTGCGTGTTTGTTAGTTGTTAGAGTGGTTGACACTAGTAGCAGCAATGATCTTGATTTTTCAGATTTTTTTTTCAATCTAATTCCTTGTTATTTTCACAAATGCAGAAGATTTCGATTTTTTTTTGGTAAAACTCTTTAATGGATTACAGGTAGTTTTTACAATGAAACAATACGTTTTTAAATGTGTCAGTAATCGTGGATTGTGAGTGAAGTTTTCCAGTAAGAAGAGAAATATCTTGATTTTTATTTAAAATTAAGAACAGGATGTTCATAAAATCAGCTAAAACGTTGAAAAGGGTAAAAACAAAATAATTCTTCATATTTATAAAAATATATTTTTTTTTTATTTAAAATTTGAATGGAAAAAGTTTCCCTTTTCAACAGGAATGGCTAATCTAAGCATGACTATTTTTATACCTGTGAGTAGTGACCAACATTTCGAAATCAGTTCTTGGTATCGAGGTCATATCATTCTTGAAATGAAAGGTTTTTAAGAACATAAATGAACATGACAAATTGAAAATTTCGAAGAGTAATCCCAGAGTTGGAACTTTTTTTGTCATTGTTTTATTACTATAAGTATTAGGTAGAAAATAATAATTTTTACAATTATTTTTTACTTTTTAGTCCATTTTGGAAGTAAAGCGTGTTCTTTAGTATTTTTAAACTAGATATTTTTTATGACTGAAAAATCTAAATCTCCGATCCCGAAAACCCTCTTATACCAATTTTTAATCGAATCTGACCGTAATCACGAAACTTGGCCACCATTTTGGGTTGCCATCTTCAATTCATGAATTTTGACAAAAAACTCATAATCTCTGACCCCGAAAACCCTAACACACTAATTTTGAATCGAATCAGATCATAATGACAAAAATCGTCCGCCATCTTGGAGCCGACATCTTTAATTTATGAATTTTTGACAAAAAATTTGAAATATATGACCTAAAAAACCCCCACATACCAATTTTGAATCGAATCTGACCACAATCACAAATCTCATCCAGCATCTTGGAGTCGCCATTTTGAATTTATGAATATTGAAAAAACATCATAATCTCTGACCCCGAAAATCTTTTCATTATACCAACTTTGAATTGAATCGGACCATAATCACAAATCTCGTCCGCCATCATGGAGCCGCCATTTTCTTTTTTCTATTACAAAAATGTCATATTGCATTGTCACCGGAATTAATTACATAGACACATACATACATACAAGTGAAGCTAATATAAGCGTGTTAATAACAAGAGTTTTATCATCAACTTGAGGTATTAGTTTGACCATACAAGATGGAACACACTGTATAATAATTGAGCGTGTGTAATGTCACCAAATGAACAAAACTTTTAATATTATCTTATATTGATAAATGTTTATATCTTGATTACTCAGAATAGTGAAAATTATTCAGGGTAACGTTTTTTGTTGTTTAAAAACGCCCTCTACCGTCAAAACTAGCCTATAGAAAAAGTTTTACCAATTGGACTTTTTGTTTGGAATGACTTGGACTACAACATATCAAAAATTCAGCCGATTCGACAGGGGGCCAATTTCCCTATAAAAGTGTGCGGTGTCCTTTGTAACTTATCACCTGTCAAAAATTATGCCAAATCCAATCAATATTGATACCTTGGTAACAAAACTGAAAGCAGAAAAATTAGAAATGATAATTTACCAAAAGTTATCTACAACGCAGATTTTTTTTATCAAATACCCTGATATTCGTTGAAAATATATGAACGCAAACAAATCCATGAAAAAATACATTCCTTGATACGGATGTATTTTTAATATCAACCAACGAAAACATCTAAAATCATACTCCGGAAAGCATACATACTGTTTTCAGATATTTCAGGTAAAAAATAAAAGGAACAATCCATCATTCCAACTGAATTCAACGATTGTCGTTGCTTGGATTCCTAACGGCAAATTATAAATGGATTTCTGTTTGATAAATTTGATCGCAAATGCATTAGTATCAGTCATTTTTCACGACTGGATAAACAACAGGACAGTTTACCAATCCAAATTAACGACAAAAAATACAACGATTTGTTTTCGTACCGGACAAAACTATTCTGGACTTATTTGATTTATTATTGCTGTCGAGATTATTTACCATTCCTTGCGAAATTCGAAAGGAACTAGGATAAAGGAGTTTCTCTCGATCAATCAAAGCCTTCGAACATTGAGGACTGAGCAAATCTCTTTGCAGCGGATCATGCATTCCAAGAAGCCCGAGGGTCTTGCTGCCAGATGGTTAGGAATACCCCAAAAATGTGACTTCACAGTAATGCAAACACATCATGGTGATATCCATGCTTGGAGCAAATGGAGCAGCAATGCCATTATATAATTCTGAACGGACGATCTTAGGCCTTCTCGTCGCGGCGGAAGTTCCAGATGTTTTCATCTGACTATATAAGCATAGCGATTTGAGCGGACGGACAAGTTTGCAAAAGTTGGAGTTCTTTAAGTATAATCAGTATCCAGTGAAGTAGACACATTATTGTATCAGTATATTCAAGTTGTATAATTACTGTATTGGAATTTATTGTTGTATTTGGAGATACAAATCATATACTTTTCATTTAATGTAAAAAAGTGAAAAAAATTATCAAGTTTATTCAGCAACACTTCAATATCTAAATGACAAAAGGAAGTTACTGGAAAAATACAAAGATATTAGGTATTTAGTAATAAAAATATAGAAACATTCCAGTAACAGAAAATGCATTATTTAGAAGGCTAATGAAGTAGATATTGAAAGTTATTTTGGAGAGATAGAGAGAGAGAGATTGTTGTTATTGTTTTGTAATTCTTAAGCTATTTGTTTACCAAAAGTTTTGTGATACTGAATGACCCATTGAAAGCGGGGCATCTCTGATTTTTTTGTTGTGTTAAAGCCAGCGCCGGCTTATGCAGTTAGTAACACAGCATACTAAGAACCCGTGGCTACTCACCATTGTAGTTGATACCAAAACACAAAAAAATAGCGACTGAAGTTTCCAGATTCCAGAACTGATTTTATGAACATCCCGTCCATATTTTCAAACAAAAATCAAAATGCATTACCCTTGACAGGTTTATGTCAAAAAACAAATGTTACTGCAGAGGAAATATTTCCATCATTTCCATTCTTGCTGTGGGAAATTGCTGATGAAGAGTCTGCTTCCTACTTCTTCCGATCTCCCTGATGAGCTTGGAAGAAAATACATTTTCGTCGACAAAAATGTATTGGGGATCTAATGTAAGAGGTGCGTTCCGTGCATCAACGAAATTTTATTATTTTCCGACCCAAGACAAGGAATTTTATTGAATTCTGACATCAATGTTGGAAATTAGTGAAATATAGTTTTGAAAAATTATATGGCACTTCTACGCCTTTGCATGAATCTAGATATTAAAAAAAAACAAACACTGACAATAGAGTACTGTCAGTGACGTAATTTGACAGTTGTTAAACATTCGATGGGGGGACAAACAAAGCCATTTTAGTGAGTATTAATTCATTGTGTATAGTACATAAGTCTGTAGAGGTGTTATAAACATGGATTTTCCAATTCAAAAATACGTTGTTATGATGAAAGGTATTATACAAACAGTTTTCTCTTTTAGATTTGAGGACATAAATCATGAAGACTTGTGCTGTTATGGGTTGTTATAACCGATACGATCCAGACTAACACGTGAAGTTTCCAAATTCCGAGCATTCGGACCATGTACCAACCCAAAATACGTAGAACAAAAAAAAACGCTGGGAATTTACAGTTAACATTGAAGTCAACATTGGAAAGTATTGTATTACTAGTAGATATTTATTGTCAAAGATCGCAAAACTAACAGCGAAGTTATTAGTAAAATTATACGATTTCTCATCTGAAACAAGAGTATTTCAAAATATTATCAATTAATAGGATCATTAAATTTAGTAAAGTTTAAAGAACTCACAATGAACCACCGCAAAGAACAATTTTCTTTTCAAACTCGAATTCATTGTTTGTCCCCCTATCAGCTGATCACCGCCATGTTGTGACGTCAGCTGACAGTGCTCTATTCGATGAATACCTGTTGGTTGGATATTATTACAATTCACACAATATTTCACTTATATCATATAGAGGGAGATTTTCCGAAATATTTTGATGAAGTTATTCAAATTTTAATCATGCTATATATTTTTTATGCAAACTATAGCAAATCCAGTGGTGTAGTTATATACATTTTCTTTGGTTGAAGTAAATTTTGAGTAGTCCTTGCAACTTTTAATTTTTTGGAACTAATTTAAAGCCACTTATGACCTATAATATTGGAGAAAAATCGTTCAAATCTGACAATAAACAATAGTTTGAGAGATGTGCCCTACTTTGAAATGGGACACTATGTGAGCAGGTTAGAAAAATACTCAGAATAGCAAACTATACAGATTGTACAATTTGAGATGGAAATGCATCGAGAAAATGGTCCAATCGTACGTCACTGCTGAAAAGTGCTACTAAACGGGACAATTCATACCGCATCAGTGTGACAGCCGAGTATCGAACTGCAGTAAAAACATGTGCCGGATGCGACGTGGCCGCAGGCCAGCTTGTCGGATCAGAGAAGGCAGTGAACTGAGTAACCATAGCCGTGTTGATTTTACTTGTGCCAAGGCGCCCAGGCGTTGATTTATTACTTGTGTTTGACTCTGCCGGTCCGGAATGGAAATAATGTCCTAGGAAATAATTAATGGCGCTAATTTATTCTGCGTACTGAGGTGGGTGAAATCCAGAAAGGTAAAAGAAGTTCGGAGGGAAAGTTCGCAAGTTTCGGGTGAGTTTCCCAGAAGTTTCTTGATTGATCGGATTCAGGTTTTTGGTCTATTGGTTGGTTGCACATTGAAAAGTCAATTTCCCTCGAACGAGTATTTCCTTGAAGTTGGTTCGGTTCGTACTAATTTACAAGAGTTGGCACTCAGATCTCAATTAGGTTTTATTCAATGTTGAAAGGATCCACAGAAAATTACATGGAACCAAAAATATCACATATAGAGCTACCAAAAGTTGAATGTTGAAAATTCAGAAAGTAATTGAGATGATGATGAGACTATCATACTTTGTTCTAGAGTAAAGTCATCAGTAGTTTCGATGGAATTTATTTTTGTTTATTTATCATCATGTTCAAAGAACCATTCTCCTTTTCCTTAACCTGGAATTGTTCCCACTTTTATTCAAAAAACAGTACCAAAAAGTACCAAAAAGTCTCAACTAAGACATTACGTAATAATGGCATACATGAATTATACCTTCTAATTGAATAGGTACATTCATAAATCCTATAAATTGCAACCGTACAAGTGCTTCTTGATAGGTTTAATGTTATATTTCGATAAATTGTGGACCATGTTGAAGAAAGTTGGAACATTCTCCATGAAAATTTTCATGGAGAATGATCCCCATTTTTTCAACATTAATACCTCCCAAGAGGTTATCTTGAACGATGGAAAGTAGCGAATAAAGTTTGTCTTTCAGCCGCAGATGATTCCACAACAGATTTTATGAATATCCCATTCATATTTTCGAACAGAAATAGTATATGTACCCTATTTCTTCAATTAATATATTCTTTACTCATGAATCTCATAAACCAATCAATCAATTGACACAGTTAAATAGGGGCATTCACTATTATTTGCTTGGTATAGTAAATATGTACAGATTTACCATAATTATTGAAAAAGTCGAGTTCTCTTTTAGATTAACCGTCATTTCTTTCGTCTTAGATATTTGTGTTTAATAAAATATTATTGTGCATACCAGTATGTTAAAGTAGTTGGTTGTAGGACAATACCATGTATATTGAAGTGACAATGTCAAGGGATTGTCATTATAAAATAATAAATAAAATGGTCAAGAGCTTATACGGATTATTGCTCTTAAACATGGCGCAGTCGAATCAGAAATATTCCAGCAACTAGATGATGAATGTTTAAAGATCATAATACAATATTGTAATACTGGATGGCCAAAAACACTATCACAAACAGTCAATGAAATCAATAATTTTTTTAAAATCAAAGATGACATTGAAATCAGTGAAAATTTATTATATTATGATTCGAGATTGATAGTTCCAAAAAAATTCCGAAAATTTGTTTTGAAATTATTACATGAAACACAAACAGGATTCAAAAAAATGAATGGAATTGTTCAAAATTTCTTCTATTATTACTAGTGATTTGAAAAATGTAGTATCTAATTGTTCTATATGTAATAAATTCATGAGATCAAAAAAACGGGAAACTTTACTTAACCATAATATTCCCAATATACCATTTTTCAAAGTCGGTGCAGATATTGCAGAATGGGGTGGTAAAAGTTATTTTGTCTTAATAGACTATTACTCAAGATGGATTGAAGTTTCTAAAATAAATAATAAAGGTGCTTCGTCAATAATTTCTAAATGCAAAAATATTTTCGCTTCTTTTGGTATACCTAAAGAATTTATTGCAGACAACGTCCCGTTTAATAGCTTTGAATTTAGACAATTTGCCTGTGATTGGAATTTTAATGTGATAACATCTAGTCCTCACCATCATCAGTCAAACGGGTTAGCAGAAAAAGCAGTTGGCATTGTGAAAAATATGCTAAAAAAAAGTTACGAATCTAAAAAAGATATAGAATTATTTTTATTGAATTATAGAAATGCCCCAGTTGCGAATTTAAAATATTTACCCTCCCAGTTATTGTGTAGTAGAATCTTGAGATCTAAATTGCCTATACATGATTCCAAATTAAAAGCTAAATTGGTACTGAACAATATAATTGAAGATATGATTAAGAATCAAGAAATCTAAAAAAGTTATCATGATCAAAGAGGCGTAAAATCAAGTGAATTCGGAAATGGGGAAGAAATATTATTACAAAATATTAATACAAGAACTTGGGAGCCTGCGATAATAATAAAAAAATTAAATGTTCCAAGATCATATCTGGTGCAATCAAAAAATGGAAATATAATAAGGCGCAATACAATTCATATTCGAAAATTACCTAATGATCATTCTTCTGTACCAATTGATATAAAAAATGTCTATTTGGATCATGAGTACACCGACACACTTTCTTCTGATGATGCTGTTCAATATCCATGTTTAGAGAGCATGTCAGAGGAAAGTACTAGTAGGTTAACTAACTCATACGGAGTAACACGTTCTGGAAAGCCCTACAAAAGGGGAGATGTTTAATAAAATATTATTGTGCATACCAGTATGTTAAAGTAGTTAGTTGTAGGACAATACCATGTATATTGAAGTGACAATGTCAAGAGATTGTCATTATAAAATAATAAATAAAAAGGTCAAGAACTTATACGGATTATTGCTCTTAAACAATTTGGCAGCAATCTATCGAAAAATATGGTGGAACCCTGGCCGATGCATTAGATATATCGAAGGTATTTAATCGCGTTTGGCACCAGGGACTCCTTGCCAAACTTCCATCTTATGGACTGCCTCCCCGGTTGGGTTCCTTGTTATCTAGCTTTCTCTTAGACCGATCTCTCCACGTGGCGGTTGATGGAGTATCATCTGATACCAATAAATGCGGGTGTTTGGCAGGAATCCATTTCTGCATCAACACTGTTCCTTCTTCAGATCAATGAATTGTTGGGAGTGAACAGCTTTGCAGATGACAGTACCAAAGCTACGATATCAGCCATTGAAAGCAGAAAAAAACGGAAAGAATCGTGAATGAAATGATTAGGGACTGAGCAAAAATTTCAGAATGGGAATACAACAATTTGAGATAATTAAATGCGGATAAAACCCAAGTATGTCTTTTCTCTAGAAAGGCCGATCTCACAGTGACCAGCGTAACTATGTTAGGACCAATGAAATTTTCCATTTCAATGCTAACTATCAGCAGTACTCTTTCCTGGAAAAACCATTTGAGGTCCATTGCCAAAAAAGTGCCTCTCAAAAATTTGGTTATCTGTTTCGTGTCAAAAAGTATTTCACTTTGCTGTCAACCGATTATAATATGTATGGCATAAATCCGACCACTTGTGGAATACCAGTTCCATATACGGAGTGCAGCATCCAAGGTCGCTCAATTTCAAAGAATAATTAAATTCTGGTTTACGGTATGTAATCTTATTCGGGAAAACTTGCAACCAGCTTCTGTTGCAAATTGTGTTCGTATCACAAGAAATTGCTTTTCCACTTATGTTCAAGGTTAGGATAAAAGAATTGTGTAGTCCGTTTTTTCCTAAAATATCAACTCTTATCGAAATATACTTTATGAAGACATTCTTTATTTGCTACACATTAACAAAGATTGATTTGTTTATTTCTGTATAGGAAGACACACGTCAGCAAAAAATCTTGTTCTTCCATCTCTCACTTAATCCCTGAATGTCTGATTCACAGAAGTGAACAAATCTACAATCCTCACCTAAGATGATAACAGACATCGATGATATGAAGCATTTTAAAAAATGTGACTCTTCCGATGTCAAAGCAGTTTTTAAAAAAGGCTACTTGTATGGCAAACCTCACGATCCAAGTTACGTGCGGTCAATACAACCATTAAACCTATAGTGCCTCTAACAACTAAAAGACATACACAAGTGATATTAACCCGCCTTCGTCTCGGACATACTAGACTCACTCATGAACATCTCAATACATGTAGACACAGTTTGTAAAGACTGCAATGTGCAGAAAATGTACAGAAAACTTCCTAGTGGACTGTCCAAAATTTTCCAATGCTTGAGTCACACACAAAATTCCACAGAAGCTATCATGAATTTTAGGTCAATCATGATAGACTATATGAAAGACACTGGTGTATTCCACAAACTGTAATAGTTAGGATTATTGCAAGTTTGATAATTCATTGGTATTTATTATCACTCAACAATATTTTTGTGTAATCAGTAGTATTCTAGTAATTGAAAATTTATGTTTGTTGTTACATTGTTATGTGTACCTACTACTGTTCCGTCGCTAATAACCGGAAGGTGGAGACAACTTTATTGAAATAAAAAAAACTGCTAAATGTAGAACTTGAAACACTGAAAGCATGATATTTGTTTTTGTCGATTCGAATTGTATACAGGGTGAAAACTTTCCACACGGATTTACTGGGAAATGACAAATTATTTTCGGAAACGCTGAAACATGTCGATTTTGATTTCTAGGGGGACACATGTCAGTGTTGAATTTAGTCACGCAACTTCATCCCCCCGAACAGGGGCGGCTACCCCATTGCGAATCATCATAGGGAACTTGGGTCGAGTGATACATCATCTTAAAGCTCTCTTCATTCTCTATCCAAACGTTTATATTTTTTCAAAATCGAATGACTGGTAATTGAGATTAGTGTAGTAATAGGTTTAATTTAAATAATCAATATCGTACCTGTTATCGCAATTCAATTTAATAATTACTCGAAATGAGCCCCTCCTACCTCCATACAATGATATAGTCTACTTTCGAAACTATTACGTTTTCCAATACTTCTAGAGTTATTCTGCCGTACTCGTTTAAAATTCTACCGGAGTGGCAAAAACTTTGCTTTTGAGATGCCCTCATAAAAAATAATCCAACGGGTTGAGGTCCGGTGATCTAGCTGGACACTCAATTGGTCCTCGTCGCCCTATCCAATGATTGGTATATCGTTCATCCAGAAAGTGTCTAAGCGCTACTGCATAGTGAGGTGGTGCTCCATCTTGTTGAAAATGGAGGTTGTCTTCCGAATAATCTCCATCGTTTTCGATAATATCCGTTATCATGGGATCGATGGCATTCTCAAGAAGATGTAAATACATTTGTCCATTCAAATTATCATCTATAAAAAGTGGTCCAATAATATATTTGCCAAAAATACCACACCAAACATTCAACTTCTGCGGAGTTTGTGTGTGGACCTCACGTATTAACCTGGGATTGGTATCGCTCCAGTAGCGGCAATTGTGACGATTTACGTTTCCATTAACAAAAAATTGAAGAGCAAATTGGGATTTGTTCTCAGACGCTCAGACATTTCCTCACAAAACTGTTGACGTCTGTCAAAATCGTCATCGTTCAGTTCATGTACAAGTTTGATTTTGTATGGATGGAATCAATGTGACTTGAGAATTCTCTGAATACTCGATCGCGCTACACCTGAAGCTTCAGCCAAGCTTCGAATACTTTGAGTATGATCCATAGCCACGTGTCCCAAAACCGCTGCCTCAACAGCCTCGTTCCTTATCCGACGTTCAGGATGATGTTTCTGGTTTCCCACATACCCAGTTCTTTCGAATTTATCAATCAACGTTTGAACATAGGTATGAGATGCATTTTTCCCTAGATGCCTTGTATTGAAAAATCTAGCTGCAGCTCTTAGACAATCATCATTTTTGTAGTAAAGTTTCACTAACTCAATTTGTTCTTCTAATGCGTAAACCATTTTCAGGAAGAAACTTAACTCACAGAATACGAATCAAATGATATTTCCATAAGAATCATGCGAACTGTGAATTCATTCTGAGAATATACACGCAGGCGAACCATAAAAAACAGGTATTTTTTGTCTATGAACAAGTCAACAGAACAAAAACTAAGAAATATGGTTTCCGGGCTTCAGTGCCGTAGTCGGTTCACCTCTGTGGAGGAGGTTCCTTTGGACGTTTCGCTCACAATTGGGGTGAGCATCTTCCGCTTGTAATGTTGTATTCGCGAATAGCGACATAAAACTGATACTTGGTTGAAAGATCTTCGCAATTAATAGTCCCAGCCTGGCTACTTACTTTGTTTTGACTAATTTGTTTTCGTTTTTCGTGTGGTGACTGGGTTACCTGACCGGATGGGATGTTGCCATTGTCTATCTGTCCACTCATTGAGTCTTAAAATAGTTAATAAATTGAATTTGAATAAGAACAGAGAAGATATTGACTATTTACATTGAACCTGTCAACAACACTAATTTCAATTACCATTCATTCGATTTTGAAAAAATTATACACGTTTGGATAGAGGATAAGAGAGCTTTAAGATGATGTATCACTCGACCCACGTTCCCTATGATGATTCGCAAGGGGGTAGCCGCCCCCGTCCGGGGGATGAAGTTGCTCGACTAAATCCATTACTAACATGTGTCCCCCTAGAAATTAAAATCGACCTGTTTTAGCGTTTCCGAAAATAATTTGTCATTTCCCAGTAAATCCGGGTGGAAAGTTTTCGTTGGGACACCCTGTATATTACCCACCGGTTGTACTTTTCATCAATTTTAATTCAATTGATTACATTTCTATTTGAGAAATCATGATTTGAAAATTCCTGCATTTTCATGCCAAATTACTGATGTACTCAGACCGGTCCGGGTAAATCCGTTTCAACAAATATCATAAATTCTTCATACCCTACAAGGTTGAAAATAATAGCCGTTGCGTGGAAAACGACCTTATATCACAACTTAGTGTGGTTTCCGTGTAACTAATAATGTGGGTTAAAATGTTTATGTGAATTATAGGAAACACAATTGATCGACGTGTTTGCTGTGATGTGGTAAATCAAGTTTGCTTTGTCCACGTCGAGAGTCATGGATCACGATATCTGAGTTCACAAAAAAGAGTTTAATGAAAATCGACATGAAAACTTATGGGGTAGATGTAACACGTGTATATTGGTAGACAGAAAAATTTGAACCCATAAAACAATCTCGTGATGTCCACTGTTTGTTCGTATCGGTTTTTACTTTCTGTGAATTTCTCATTGTGAAAATTTTGATACTCAAATAGTCATTTATTTATACATTTATAGAAGATGTAATACAGAATAATTACTTAATGTATTTAGTCACACCTATTCAGTTTAAATAATGAAAAATGGAATATATAATCCAATCTTTCGCAAAGAACCCTATACAAGAGTTATTTCGTCGACAATTATTATTCAAAATAAAACATCTGAAACCCTTTTCGACAGTTGAATAATATTTGTTTCATATCTGACAAAGTCTTCTACCAGAACTATTTCGCAATGCTCTTTTAATCTCATATCAGAAACTATTTTTCCATTTAAATGAGGAAACACCAACGCACCGGTTTCATTGTCTTTTCAATCATCAATAACGTAAAGAGCAGATCCCAGATAAATTATGGCCGTGGTTAAAGTTCCGCACCTGCGGAACTTTATGATAATTTGTTAAAGGTCCGCACCTGGAAAATTCCGAATACCTATAAAGAATTTTGAAAATACCAATTTAGAATCTGATATGTCTGAGGAACAGGAAACCTCAGAAAATTTAATGTGTGAATTATTTGAAACAGAAGAAGGAAAAGAAATTGATAGTTTCAAACGTAAAAGGTTTTATAAAAAAACTGATGAGGAAGGGAAATTGTGAAATAATAAACCTACTGCAGGGTTTAGGGAACAGGAAGCGATTTCCCCCTTCCCCCTTCCTCATCAGTTTTTTATAAAATCTTTTATGTTTGAAACTATCTATTTCTTTTCCTTCTTCTGTTTCAAATAATTCACACATTAAATTTTTCTGAGGTTTCCTATTCCTCAGAAATATCAGATTCTGAATTGGTATTTTCAAAATTCTTTATATTATATTCGGAATTTTCCAGGTGCGGACCTTTAGCAAATCATGATAAAGTTCTGCAGGTGTGGACCTTTATCCACGGCCATAAATTATAACAAAATGCCTTCATAAGTATTGGGGGAAATTGCGAAGGTAAGATTATTTGTATTAACGTGGCCGTTACTTGATGGACATCCAAAGTTATGACACTAAGGTAAAACACGATTTAAGCGTCCACAAAATGTATTGTCTTTGCGACATGTTTCGATACGTAGTATGCGCGGTAGCAGAAGAGCTCGGTATACATTCTAATTGAACGTATAATTTGTACTACTCTTTACCGTTAGAATATTTTTTTATTCTAATTCGCGCATATCATACGTTTATATAATTGGATAAATTTAACAAACAAGTTGAACTTTTATTAATTCCTTAGAATTCTAAATAATTAGGACTACTTGTGGAACATTTTTCAAACAAGAAATAGTCAAAATATTACAACTTTTTTGTATTTTTGCAAATATTCCCAAAACTATTGAATGAATTGTTTCCAATTGAACTTTTGTTGTGTTGTGTAGAGAATTATTAAACCTACAGAATGGTTTTTTGTACGACCTAATCGATGGATTTTCGTCTAAGGAAATCCGGGAAAACTTCAAAAATTAGACAATTTTTCAAAAATACACATTTTTTATAAATATGAAACTGGACAAACAATAATTCGGAAACTGATAGATAATAACATGTTGTTCAACTCTGCGCAAGATGTTTTCTGTCCGATGTGCGGTTTTTGCACAGTCGCGTTATAAACAACTCAAGGGCTTATCTTGCAAAATGCGCAGATTTAAGGAAAATCATCATATTCAAATTCTGTGAACGGCATCTGGAAGTAAAAATCAAACACTAAAATTTGTTCATTTTGGATTTTCATCTGAGAGGTGGGAAATGTGTTGAAAATGCCACTGAAGGTTGCTCTAAAAGTGTGTTTATGGCATAGTCGAATAGCAGTAGTGGGGTAACTATTGAGGAGAACTGAGTATAACCGGACAGCGATTTGAACAGTGCAATTTCCCCACTACCAGTCCCCGATTTTGCCACAAACATATTTTCAAGTGTTCGTAGCACATGCCTTCAACACAATTTGAAGAATATGACGATTTCCCGTTATGAAAGATGTGCCCTTAAATTTTTTATAACAACAAAAACCACACACACATCGGACAGTTGAACCACATGCACATGCAAAAGGCACCGATCTCATTGCTTAAAAAACTGTTTTGTTTTAGGTTTTATATAAGTTCCATTGACTGTAAAACGATTCCTACAATACTTTTTGGGATATTTGCAAGAATCTAAAAAAATTGTAAATTTTTTCACTATTTCTTGTTCCACAAAGCAATTTTGCTGGGGCGAAAACCAGGGTTTTCATTTACGAACTATCTTATAAAAACTAGTATAGGCCATTTGCTTCTTTTATTTTTTGTGGAAAGAGCCTCGTATTTTTATCTATAGCTTGGCCTATTGGTCGACAATTAATGATGAAAAAACTGATTGAGGACTTTTGATTGGAATGCCATAATTTTGTACTCAATGAGTTTTGGGGTATGTTAAATCACTACGAGTGTACAAAATAAATTATTGATTGTACCTCTTTATTTAAAAAAAAGTTATCTTCGTCACTAAGGTTTCTTAAACCCCAATTTAGTATGATATGCCATATATCAAATAAGCATACAATACTTTACTATACAATATACTCAACCATAAGAGGTACACTTGAATATTCTACACTATAGTATGCTATACTTCAATATGCTGTACTATTTTATGCTATAGTAAACTGTACTGTAATGCTAATAAGTATGTTTTTTTACCTTTTTGGTCATTCTTTTTGGTGTCTTGGGAAGAATACCGTCCAATATTTTAATGTCGTATTTAGGGAATATCGATCAATATAAAATATAATCAATATACTCACACAATAGACAAGAAAACGTTGACAAACAATCAAAAATAATAACATTCAGTAGTTTTATAATGTTCCATGAATTGAATAATTTCAATTATGTAAGATACAAGCATCTCAATTTTTGCGAAATCGAAATGGTATCAAAGAGACAAATGGATTATTAGCGCAATATACCAACTGACATTTTTGTTATTGGAAACAATCTCATTATATGCAAATTAGAAGGCTTGATGTCCTCATATTTTGCGTGTAGGTGTGAAATTGAAAGTCGAACCTTGCGGAACTGTATTCCATATCGATATAAAAATAACCAATGAATTTCCATAACTTACCTTGATTGTATTATGACCAATAAAGCACTTTCCTGAAATGAAAACGTTAGATTAAAGCTTGCCTAAGGATATTTTGTCCTTTTAAGGAAGCAGGTGAAATCGAGGAATGGTCATTCGATTTCACGATGTTAGTACATTGCGAAATTTTCTACTGTGGTGTTCTTAATAATTAACATTTCAATACCGATTTCAAACGGGTTATGTAATTCTTGTTTTGTTTCATATTGGCGCCAGACGTATTTGACAATAAAACATTCAGATTTTATGTATTTATTCAAGAGGTTATTTTATTTATATTCCATTTGATGGACTTGAAAAGGAATAGAAATTATAGGAATGATGAAACATGAAGCTATATACAGATTAATTTGTTGTTTTTCTGCTTGAGATTTAGAAGACGTTATAGAAAATTCACGAAATAAAAAACTCATTACTCTGAAATGCTTAATAAATCATTGCTAATTAATAGCTATATGTCTAAGAGTTTTTCTATAAATCAAGCAACTGAGAACATTGTCGTCTATTTTTCCAGTTTTCAACATTTAATCAGAATTAGGTAATCAATCTTTCGTTGGTGTCAATTTTCAACAAATGTGTTTGTGTTGTTGCCTAAAATCGTTAAATTCGTTACTTTGTTTTTTGAGTTATGCTATACAAGCAAACTCACAGAAAATTTTCAATAATGACATGATATAATAAGTTTTAATGAGAAGGTCCCAATAAAATCTGTATTTTCCTAAATGCAATAACATACTCCAAAAAAATACTTTGTTTGAATGAAAGACAACTTTTTCCTATTTCCACTGACCCTTTTCACACAACATTTCACACCATAATTGAGTAACTAACAGTACTAGTTTTTTCCATCTGATAATTGAATATAAACGAATGGAATGGATTGAAGATACAACAGCCGTGTGCATACTCATTCGCCAGCGACTTTCCAGGGATGCGCCGTTCGCTGGCGGAAAATTTGAAATAATGGTTGAATGAGAGTAGCTACTGGTCGAAATATTATATGTCCAGCGTGGCTTGTGCCGGGGAAGTAGTTGTTTTCTGTTAGATATTACAAATAAATCACATTTTTCATTTTTCAATTTTCATGGAGAATGTTCCCCTTTTCAACATTGATTAGTCTGTTCTCTTATGTTATTTCGATTTCTTAAAGTTTCTACAATAGTCCAGAAAAGTCTCCAGCCGTCATTTTATCACATGATTGAGAATGATGTCGGCCAGTTTATTCATATAAATTTTCACCTATTTCCGCATATAATTGTTTTCTTTTTGGCCTGAGATAGACCTTGTGGGGTGTAGTTTAGGCTTTCTCTAGCACGTTTGAGTATATTCCGAATCATAGTCCTGGACCAATCTATGAACTAGATCAGTCTACTGATAATACTTGTCTCCTCACGGTCGAGCATCAGAGGATCACTGTGGTTTTTATTGGACTGATTCCATATCGAAAACAAGATCTCCTCTATATCCCAATCTGTAGAAACCGATCAAAGACTTAATTCTCACAACAATGTGAGGACTTTGTCAGCATTGCATGTTGTTTTCTGCTGTAATTTGCAGATCTTCAAAAGCTTTACTATACGTTGAAAAAAGAACTGATGAAGGTACATTAGGCGGATCAGGACAGTGTGTAAGAATGATGATAACGATATTTCAAAAGAGAAATAAAATACAGATCGCCAACTCTTTGTGTACTTCTAGAAAAGTGAAAGTGGCTCTGTATTCATTTATGAGAATCATGAATTAGGTGGCACGACCTTAGCATATAAACAATGGGAAATTATGAATAAATATATCAAATCATCTTGCGTGCTAGCTAAGTGGCAACAAACCAGATTTAATAGCCACTATAATTTTCGGCAGAGTAGGTGTATAAAGAGCATTAAGTTCACTAAGTCATGATGTGAACTTTTGATCCTGATACCTTGTGGGTTTGATAAATGTTTGATTGTAGAACAATAAACAATGGGATAATTTCACAATATTCCGCAATAGAGCATCGTTGGAGGTGAATTGTGAGGAAATTTTAGAACGAGTATGATATATGTTCAATTGGTGTTATATTATCGGGATTTCGATATAGACCAGGTGACACAAAATGCTCAAATCAAAGGTTTTTCTGTTCTAGAAAATATTCTGAGTGCTCACATGTCATCTAATAATATGTAACTTTTGGTCAATCCACAATTTAGCCAGATGATTATTCGTTCATTGAAATTTTCTCCAAAATTAAAATTTCAAACAGAACGTGTGTTGAAAAAATGTTCTTCATCTACAAAAAACAATAATTATTGAAATAAGACATGACACTTCAGGATCGATGGAATGAATTTTCGAAGGGGTTTGTCAGTGTTTGCAACACTGAAGGCCCTTCAGCCAAGATCTCTTTGTTGCTGTTGTATATCTGCTCAGTTGTTGCTTTTTTTCCAGGAACTGTACAACAATCTGTAAAAAAATCTGTTGAAGATTGTGGTCATAGATATTCAATTTGAGTAGGAATCCACATGCATATGCCGTGGGAATATGTACACGCAGTGCACCACCGAATTGCTGGAAATGTATGATGTGCCTGGAATGTGATCGACTTGGAACAATGCAGTTTTGTCCAAAATGTAAGTCACAATTGAATTTAGTTACAATTTCCTGACAACTAAATGATTCAACCAAATTTGTTGTTCCCATCATCAGTTATAATCGAGACTGAAGATAATATATGACTTTTGCGGTTTGTCTGAATTTTTTGATGTCGATAATTTTTCTGAAAACTTTCCCAGAACCGTAACAAACAAATCAATAAAAGAATTAAGTATGCTTGTCAATCATCTAAATTGTGTGATATGACCATGAGTTTATAGAAGATTCACAGGTTCTTCAGGATTTTTCAATTTTCCGAAGAACTCTTCCAATTATTTTTTTTTTTCGTTAAACCCCATTCCGAATATTACGAACAATTATCCAGGCCTGGTCCAGCCGTTCTCACGTACTGCCAACAAACAACTTTTTATTTTCATTCATGTAGAAGAGGATACAAGATAGGAAATGGATATGAAAAAATAGAAGATTTCGAAAGAATATATAATATTTTCCTTGACTATCATTCATTATTTGATTGATGTTTGATGCATAAAATAGATGGCGTCTGAAGAGGGATTTTCACAGAAAAATGGCAACGTTGAAGAATATAAATCGCAACAAAAGTAAGCAACTGACAAATTAGAGAAATTCAACAATCATGTCAGTCCTCTTTATACACAATTAACATATTATCTGAATTAAAATTCAGAAAAGTAAAGAGAATACAATAAAACTCAAAAACAAGCGGAGGTAACTGTAGCATAACAGATTCAATATCATGAGGAAGGCATTTTTATATTTTAATCAAAACATTTCTGAGCGGCGTTGCCACAATGTACGAGGAAACATTTTCAATTTCAAAGTATTTTTTTTGGATAGGCATTGAATTCATTGGTGCCACACAATTATGTTATCGAAGGTGTTTTATAGACGAGTTTGTCTTATACCCAGATATAATTTCGATGTTTTTGACTATTTTCCAGAAACAGAACTAACCCCTACTTTTTGAGAAATCTGCTATAATCAATCTACCTAAACTAACCTAACTATACGATATATGTAGTTTAATTGGCAAGGTGGGATAAAAAAATAGTTTCTTATCTAGCAACTTCCAAGAAAAGCAATTCATTGATTATTGGGATAATTCATCTTTTCACATAGTGAAACAGGGTAACAAGATATATGTAGTAAGGATGAAATTATGAAAGAAATCATATCCATACGGATCGACTTAAGAATACACGGAAACACTGAACATAATATTAGAATTTGGGAATTTAGCAGTACTTTCGAAAGTGATATTGAGCAAAAAGGTGTTTGAAACATTTCTGCTATGTATGAATTTGACAAAATATCAGTCAATTTATTGCTCATTTGGTTTCATTTGGTTGATATTTAAGAGTAATTTCTGTAATCATAGAGTGCTCCAATTGACAAAACTAGATCATTGAAATGATAAAGCTCGTTCCTTACAATGTTTATTTTTTCACATCAATTAATTTTTTTCGATAACTACCCGTCATCAGCCTTGTATACCTATATACTGATAGTTAGATGAATGAGTCTTGTTATCTATATTGATATCATGTAACTCCACCTCCGATTATTTCAGATCATTCATCAAATTAGATAAGATTTTCCAATTAAGGCTATCTATCATTCATTAGCATATAATTCTGCGCCATATTGAGTTAACGTGAATGATTGATCTTTTATATACGAGTTGTTGATTGAAAGTGATTATAATAAGAAGATTGAAGATCGGATCAAAAGTCTGACGAAATTTCCGGAGAATGTGAACAAGTTTGCTTCTGTTCTCCTACAAGGATTATGATAACCATCGATGAGACGTTGCAGTGAATGGGAGAAGCATCTTTTCGATAGTCAACTGATTCATTCAGATACATTTTATATGAAATATCTTTCGATTTTTATTTTGGTTTTTGTTGGGTATGGGACTTCAGTTAAAAGAATGAATTGAAAGGTAGATCACCAAAGATGAAGAAGATTGAATTTCAGTGGAGGGGCATTCTGACAAACATCGATTCCTAAACAACACTATCGCTGGATGGAATCCGTCATGTGGGTAGAAAATTCTAAAAAACACGTCCTCAAATGTCAATCCTGAGTGATGATATGTCACTAAGAATCAGTAACCCGCCCCAGTGTTATGAAAAATGCCGAACAACCATCAGAGGTTATCTGTCCTTCTTTAAACCCAAATGTGAATATCGTGAGTGAGGGTTATTCTTCAATGTTAATAGAAACATTTGGACCACCTATAAATCCATTTCGTGGTTTAGTGAACGTTGCACTATATCGCCGGCTTAGCTTTTGCCTTGACAGGGAGATTCAATTGAACATTGGTTATTGTCTGCAGAGACCTACCCTTTACTGATGAAGGAAAAACCCAGAAATCGATCTATAGATGGTTCAAATGTTTCAACTAGCAATTGCTCAGATAGCCTTGTAGGAACTCTGCACAGAAATTCATTGGATGCAATTCAACGTTCGTCGTGGTTATTATCCAGGAAAGTAGTTGTTTTTTGATGGTCATGATTATCACAGTTTACCAACGCGAAATCCGATCAATTAGTGATTGGTCTGGAAATGAATAACCGGATGAATTTCTGCCGATGGTTTACAAATGAAATACCTGAGAACTTAGGAAACTAGTAACGAAAACTGAGGAACTCATCAGAAAAACCACCCCAGAATGTCATTCCCAGTCATATGCAGTCAAATTTGGTCCGAACTAACATAAGTTCTCTAGAAGTTGATCAACCTCTTCCATAACTTGGGGTCATGGAGAAATCAATCAGAATCGAGCTCATTAAATATTTAGAACTTCCAGAAATTGTTTGATATGTGTTTCACATACATAGCAGTAATCCATTGGAAAATATCGTGGAACTCTGGCCATTGGATGGAGATATCTCCAAGGCCTTTGATTGCGTTTGAAACCAGGGCTTCTTATCTAGCTTCCGTCTTATGGCTTACCCACCCCCTTGCTATCTATCTCAGTTTCATTCGAGACTTCACCTACAAGTACTGGTATACCGCGGGGATACATTCTGGCACCAACAATGTTTTTTTTTTCGAATCAGTTAGTTATTGAGATCTACATTAAGTCTGGTTGGTGCACAGTTTCAAGGAAATTAGCATCCTTTATACCACTTTCTCTTCCAAATCTCGGATATCAGCCCGTTGAATCGGAAATGAACAAGGAAGAAATGTGAACGAATTCAATATGGCCTTAGCAAAAATTCTGGAATGGGGATCCAACATCTATGTATAATTCAATGCGCAGACAAAACCCAAGCATGTCGTGTCTTTGGAAAGACCGATCTTACAGTGGCCAGCAATCCGCCAAAAACTATAATTTTAATGCTTGTGTCACAATCAGCGGTACTCTTTTGTTGGAAGATCATGTGAGCTCCATTGCCAAAAGTGCCTCTCAAAAACTTGGATGTGCCAAGAGGTACTTTTTGTCAAGGCACAGATCTGACCTATCCTGGATTACTGTTTCCCCATACAGTATCGGAAACTTTTCATCTGGGGTATAGACAGAAATCTACGCTGGCAACAAGGAACGCAATGATATGATAATACCACATAAATAAGAGTTAACAGCCACGTCGATTTCCCTTCCTCGGGCGAGTAGAGGAAAACTTGTTATGCGCTCTCAACATATAGCCAGCTATTCTTCACGCTCTCATGAAACCACCATACCGAAGATGAAAGCTTTCTGATACTGTGCATCACCTGAACAAAAACTGAAATTTCCTGATCCTCTCCAGAAATTATTGCTCAGATCTCTGTAATACTACAGATACTTCGGTGATTTGTCTCTACTCATACTGTGAATAACTTCATTATTTCTGAATAAAACGATATTTCCGAAAAATCCTCGGACACGTCTATTTTCGTTTCGGATGAACCAGTTTTTGAATCCCACCCAAAATATATAGGGTTATCTGCATTTGAGTAAAATGACTTTGGTGATATTTTTGTATAGGACACCCAGTATATTTTTCCATATTTGGTTAGGGATCGTCATTACGAATCCAGTGATACCGGGTTTGATGGGATTATGTCAAACGGCTGCGGAGATATGGACAGAGAAGTTATCCATATGCCCAATGAGTGTGACAGAGATTTTTGCCTTCTGAATCGTGTGGAGTCTCGTAGTCATACGAAGAAGTTTTTTGCCCATATCTCCGCAGCCGTTTACCATAATCCCATTAAACTTAGTATCACTGGATTTGTAATGATGATTCCTAAGCAAGCATGGAAAAATATCATCAAAGCCATTTTTACTCAAATGCGGATAACCCTATATATTTTGGGTGTGGTTCAAAATTGGCTCATCGAAAAAAAATCGACCTGTCCAAGGATTTTTCCGAAATAACTTTATATTCAGAAATAATGAATTTATCCCATAATTTAGCACCGCCCTGTATATATTTTCATGGCTGATATGATCAATCATTCCACCGTTAGCGATCCCATCGAGACTGAATCATCGAGTTCAGTGTATAATCCATTTGTTTTTGAAGACATGCCGAAACCAAAAGCAGAGCTTTCTAACTTACTGCTTCGAAAGGTGCTCCCTGAGGCATGCATCATGTAGAAATTCTACTACTTCCTTTTGCCATCACGATATTCTCTCAACATTTAAGGCTTAAGATGAAATCTGCGCTCTAGTCGTAGTGCTTTTCGCCATCCCATAGATGGTTCTGTTGCTTACTTTTCAGGTGGGTACTGGAGTTATCGTAGATTGACCTGAAAATAGCAAATAGTATTCAATTGCAAGTTGACGGATAAGAGCATCAGATTTCCGTCCTGACTAGGTCTGCACTGATGATCGACAGAACTGTGAAACTAGCATGCAGATAGTCATCTGCTTTGTTTAACATTGGCAAATTGATACAGGAAGCATTGCAAGGTATGTTCCTGTAGAAAAACTCTATCAGCTGTCGGGCAAAGGTAATTTAGCAGTCATTCATCAAGTTTGCCAAATACCACATTCCATTGGTCAGATTAATTTTTATTCGTTGGATATCACCTAACTACTGCTATTTTTGAGAACACCCTATGATATAAATATGTTTAAATTCAACCCTCTATAATGAATTTAATATAAGCAATAATGATAAATGATAAATGAAGAATAATATAGTGTAATTTCTATGATCTCTTTCGCTAATTTCTGGTTCCACTATTTTCGAAGTTTAGAAATTGATATCCACGAAAGCAGAACCAGTAAACCCCTTTTTGATGGTTGTGGAGAACAACTTAAACTCACCTAGCTATTATATGCAAAACCATAGATGAGAACCAATGAAACATATTTCTCATGAAAGTGTCAATTGCCAGTTCAAAGTGACAACTGCCAGTTCAAAGTGACAATTGTTAGTTCAAAGTGACGGTTGAGGAATGTAGTAACAACAATTTTTTAACAATATTAAGTAACTGCCGAATCAATCAGAAAACTGTGTTATGATTATGTGCAGGAGCACCATCTTGTTGCTACCACATTCTTCTTCCGAAATCTGTAAGTCTGAGTCCTTGGTGTAAATGTACTGTTTGAAAATTATTTGTACAGACGTCTTAGCCAGGAATCACACTGATCAACTAGGACCGACCGTCCGCGACCGTCCACCTACGACCAAAATTTCCAACACGTATATTCTTATCGCACAACTCACACTGAATAATCGTCATTGACCGTCCTCGACCGTTTTTCAAAGACCATGTTCGAAATTGTAGTCTGCTGGATATTTTGGTCGTTGTCACACTATCCTGACGTAATGTCATTTTGACACACATTTATGACAAACTCATGTAAATAGGTATATTTCCTACCGTAAAAATAAAATGTTCTTCTTCAGTATCACTACTGCTCATTATATAAAGCGAAACTATTGATATTATGAAATTAACTTATTTTCAATAAATGAACAGACAAATCACATAACCTTTCGAATGTCAAATTAATGTCAGATTAACAAAATTATTCTAGTGGTCGGTCGTGGATGGATGAAAGTTTTCATTGATCTGCTTCTACTTTTGGTCGTAGGTGGACGGTCGCGGACGGTCGGTCCTGGTCGATCAGTGTGATTCCTCACTTACTGATCCCAATCTTTACCGTTAATGCACGAACCGAAATATGAGGATGCTCACATTTATACAATCTTTCTCAGTTCGCACAGGAGTAGGATGTGTTTGATGTGTTTTCCCTGGAAAGTATCCTGTTCTACATTGTATTTTCTACATACTGAAATGTATTGCAACCTGACTGTCGACGATCAGAAAAGCGCTGCTCATACAGCCTCTCTGCAGCACGTTTATTCTTTTCGCACTCATGAAAAATTGGAAGCATATTAACGTATTCGTTGGAGTGAAGATGAAAGACATTTTGATATTTAACAACAATATCACGACTGATAGCAATTTGTCATCCAGATAACGTAGGAATCAAACAGAGTACAAAAAGAAACATTTTCTTGTCTATACAATGTGGAACAATTAATTCAATCCAATCAATAGTACCCACTAACGAATTTAATTTTTTTGGCTAACGTTGTAGCAGAATGAATAGCAGGATCTTCAATGATTTTTTTGAATTAGAGCTCGCGTTTCCCAATCTACTCATTCATCACCTGAGACCAGAATACCTAACAGGTGATAGTCAACTGTACTGTCAAATCTGTGCCATAACAACAAACAGCAATAAAATAACAAGTATAGTTGAAACACCTGCAAATCTAATCATAACTCTGAATCTCTTCAGTTATGACTCAGCAACCCAAAGATGTATCAAACTATTTCAACGAACCAAGCTAGAAGAAAGAATACCCCAATCTAGCCGACCGCAATTACAAGATTTACGCAGTCATTGTTCACCGTGGTTCTGGAGCTGATTTTGGCCACTATTACACCTTAGCCAAAGATAGAACGGACTGGTCTGAATTTGATGACAATTGCGTGAACAGAATACCTTCTTTGAAACTGGACCTTTTGGAGCCTTCGAAGACACCATACATCCTATTTTACCATAGAGCAGATTGTCACAGTTCATCGGACCTCTTTAGAACTTCTCTACCAATGAATTCCAACTCTTCAGATGATGTGGTGTTGCATGTTTTTCCGGGTTTCCCTGCAGCTCTGAAAGCGAATGCGCCACCAATATCATTTAAGCCGCCTCGAGCGCCGATCAATCATTTTGATGTTTTTACTTTGTACTTGTTAGTTTCAATATGTTAATTCAAACTTATAATAAATTATGTGGAATTTGAAATGTTCACCACTGCATATTATGACATATTGTTGATTAACAAGTGAAAAGAGCTGTAAGTTGAGTAACAACAAACATGAGGATGCAACTTGAAAAATTAAAGTTAGGGATGGCTTCTCAGGGGTTGTTTGCCAGGAGGTGGAATTTTCTATCCTGGAGGAAAGTGCTTATGGTCTCCTAAGAAATTGATTTTTTTCAATATTTTATTTCGGCAAATAACTGTAATATCTGCTGGCCTAAAAGCTCTGGGACACCCAGTTTATGTACTGATGAGGCATAAGGATAAACAGTGAATTCCGATTGGCAATAAAAATTATCAAATTGGGGGTGCATGGCGCCACCCAGCCAAGAGTTACTTTTGGAATTTTCAAATCTGTAGAACATGACTGGGTTTTGGGAAATTTTGAACTTTTGAAGCCCTGTCACTCGGTGAGTATGGAGTCAATAAATATGATTTCATTGCAAGTCATAGGAAATATATCGCTCTACAAATGTTAATGACAGTACCTAAGTCGTAGGATATATGTAAAAAAAAGTTATAGAGGAAAAATAAAAATAGTGCAGAAACATTTTTTTTTTCGCTCCCCAAAATAACACAGAAAACGTTTGTTGGACAGATGGGGTGAAGCACTTCTATACCATAACCAACCACCACCCCAAGCAAGGTTTAATAACTCGTCTAACGCGATTGGCCTAGTAACCAAAATAACGTCAGTTGTCTGTATGAGAAAAATCTCATGGCACGTATGCATAAGAAATTTCAAACGAATAAAACACTTTCCGGCCCCAACCATATGTGCCAGCCTATACATATAGACATTAGGTATGCATTGGCGGTAACTAAAGCATGTGTTTGATGAATGGGCCTTTTTGACAGGTGTCGAAAAGAAGTGGAGTTTTCGCATTAGATACAAGTGGCATTTTGATTTATAGAACTTACTGAAATTGTTCGCGTGATTTGTAGGTGAATGATTGAATTCGAACGCGAAAATGATTGTTTGAGTTTTTCCAAGTTATCCATTTGTCAACGTTCGAACTCTGTTGATTTATGGAGGTATTGGCTCACGTGTAATTTTGATGGAATGATCTCTCTACTTATTCGAAAACACAATTCCAACAATAACGAAGCGGGTTCGAGTCTTCTAATTGAAATTCTATATCCGGTGTTCTATATAAATTTCAGGAATCTACTGAATGTTTCCCATTGGGCTCAATGAATATTTCTTCATTCAAGAAATAACAAGAGGATTTCTCACTGCCCTTCAGATACAATGATATGAAATTCTTTAGGGGAGATTTCCATTAAATGAGATGCATTCAGTTATACAGGGTTTTCATGATTGAATGATGATTCTGAATGGCGATAATCCTTGATTGATTTCAAGCCAAAAATATTCCTACTATGCTTGTACAAATAAGTATAATTTTTGTAATTGTCATCTACCTTCTCATGAAAATGTTTTCTCATCTGTTGTCTTTCGTTCAGCAAACGGTTTTCGATTAAAAAAATAAAACTTGCTTGTATCTATGCGATTTTTTGTTGGTCTCAATGAAATACAATTTGTTTTTTAAATCAGAAAAAAGACAATGCACCATTTTTATGAGAAAGTAGAGGACAATGATGAATGCAATATAGATTAAAAAAATATATTTGTTTGTGTTTGGAAAAAGAGACAAAATATTGTGAGTCAGATTTATTATGCACCCTGTTGGTATACTGGTAAGTAATATCAAAAAGTAGCACATTAAATAGCCATTCGTCGTTGTGTTATATTGTGAATTCACGGAACGATAAGTGAACACAGAGAGACCAAACAAAATATAGGTCTATCTAAAATAATATCATCACTGTACAGAGGCATATTTTGTCAGACCAAACGCACGTGGAAACAAACGTGAAACAGGTTTTATAGGCCTATGTCACTAATGTGAGCACTCTAGAAGTTTACTCTTAGTAGAAATACGGTTCAAATTCCTTTTAGAGTGAGACGCCACCCATGAAGCGATTCAATTTCAGAAAAAGCACTCTACGAACCATAACGTGGTATTGTAATTTCCAACTTCCAAGTTTTGGTTAGTATTTTGAGTGGTATATGACGTGGTTTCATCCTCAAAACTCCATATATTTAATCATGTTGGTAAACGGAAGCAGAGCGCTAACAAGGCAAACTCATGTTCATAAAGATAAAACATGAAACAGTAAAAGTTTCACTCTTGGATATCGATAATAAAGGTTGGCAAACTTGATACACAGAAAATTTATTATCAGTTCCTTAACGTAACATCAAACACTTTTGGATACATTTCAGGAAAACTTCAAAGTTTATGATTAGTTTCACCAGTCCCCTCAGTCAGTGTTTTTGACGTCCATATCAAAGTCTCCTTATGTCCATGCAACCTCAGATGGTGTCATAGTTTTATCTAATGTACTGCTAATCTGAAACAAGTATTTTGTTATGTTCTGTAATGTTCAGATATGATCGGGAGAGCCGAGATAATAGTATTTTAATCATCAAGAACGGTTAGCATATTTTACCGATCAAAGACAATTGTTTCGAAGAGGACTACAATTATTGTCTGAGATCGGTAGTGCTCAACGTTCGTGACAATTATAGCGTTTTTTTCACAATCCTGTAGCATTTTTCCCTTGATTAGAACACACTTATTTCCAGCAAACTACTGAAAATTCGAAAGTGACATTGACATAAGTGAATTACTTAACGACGGTGACGCCTTTGGCCTAGCAATTAGTATTGAGAAGACGTCCGTCGTGGTGAAAATTTGCTTTTCGACCAGAATCAGTAATGGAGTTAAAATTCTGCTGCAATTAAGTAATAGTTAAAATATTATTTAAAATTTTTCAAATTTTTCAAATATTTCAAACAAATTTAAAGCGCTTGTCAGTTTGAAACGGCTTGGCCGATTTCCACAAACAAAGCGGTGTCGGGTAGAGAATCGAAAGGCATTCAAAAACAGGTGCCAAGTGCTTTCCGTGACATTTGAAAAAAAAAAGTCTATGGTGTCCTCAGGACTCTAGGCCACGTGATCACAATCATTTCCATGACAAAAAGTAGTAGAAGTGGTACTTTTTTAACAGTGTAATAAAATCTTTCGAGACACCATTGATCCTGTGTCACTTCATAAACAACCAGACATTTGGTACAAAGATGTTGGAACATCGGGGGATAAGGGGCCTAAATTGTTAAAAAATTACCATGTCTAGTTACAAGAATCGAACTATAAATTTATTAGGGACACCACCAACAATGTAGATTTTCAAAGAATTATAAAAGATATGGACAGTTTTAAGTAGTTGTAACGTTTGGGAATTGCAGTTTGAATAGAAAACGTCAAATGCCTGCGACTGTATACCGCCCAGTTGCATGCCAGGGTAATTCCTAGAAATCACCCCAACTCGATCTTTTAATAATTAGTCAATTTCGTCAAAAATAATACTTATATGGAAATAGGTCGATCATTGTAAGATGTATGCAAATTTTGTTATTTTGAAAGTGAGCAGGTAAGTAAGTGCATCGGATTCGCAAAATAATGTTTTGGCAGTTTTTGCGATCGTTTCTGCCAATAAAGATTAATTCACATCCAGTGCGAGTCGTACTTGTACGGGGTGATCACCCAAATGATGTCACTCAATAGGTGAAGTTATAGGTAGTTAATTATTATTAATGAATAACACAAAAATAGGGTTAAGAATACCAAGATCGGTCCAGTAACGACATCTATTTTACAAGGAAAAATCCTGAAGGATGAGACTGGGTCAGAACTGGAATGCCTTGAACTCTGAGAATAAGAAATAAGTAGAAATGGTATTTTTGAAGAAGTAAGAAATGTTTAAAAATTCTCAGGTCAAGGCCTCCGCTTTGACCTGGGGCATACCGGTAAATTTTCTCAGAGTTGAAGGGTTTCTTAATTATTTTATCAGTCACTAGAATTTCTTATCAGTTTCAAGTATTCAAATGTGATCTTGGTAAGCTAACACGCTAGGTATTTTATTGTCAATTTGATAGTTTTTTGTTGAGTTAACAAATTATTGTTTGCAGTCTGTTTAAGTAGAATCATTGTAGTTTTCACTATTTTGACGTTGATGAAGCAAGTAAACTTGCTATTTCTTTCTTTTTCTCTTGAAATTTTAACATTCTCGTCCTATATTTAAATAATTTATATATTTTTTTCTCTCATTTGCCCTAATAAACAAAAAACAGCCTATTCCTATGAAGTTAGGTGAATGATTGAATCAAACCAAAGATTACTGAATTAGTTGAACCAATCAGCTCTGAATTAACTGATTAATTGTGCGTGTTCTATAAGTTAATGTGTACTAGCTCAACACCCCAGAGAAATAAACGAACCGGAACACAGAGACGGGCGAATGAGTATAGACTGGGTAAGTAAGTTTTGTTTCACCTGAGGTACATATATGATTTCACATATGACAGGACCTCCTGAGTGTTTGATCCCTTTTTATCTTTTCCACGAATTAATTTATTCACTCAAGAGTAAGATCAATCCTATTATTTTTTGAACCAGAATCCATGTATGTTATCGCCAACCTGACATACAATATTTACACTTGTTCAAGGAGAGGGGTGATTGGGCGATGAAAATGGAGCTCAACTCCTATTAAATATACGTCAGGCATAAGCCAAAGTATTAGTTCATTCGAGTCAGTCACAAATATGTTCTTTGTTCACCCCGTGAGGAACACTGTTATAACAGCTTGTTCCGTTCAAAAGTTGAGGGGGAAGCTCTTTTTACATCCTCCACTGTATATGCCATCAATTAGTGCGTACAGAAAAACATCAGAAAGCCATCGAATATGAGAAAATAAACATAATGTCAGAGAGTCAGGCCGCACTGAAGTCACTTATAAGTCGAAAAGTGACATCCCGACTGGTATAGGCATGCAAAGAGTAAATAAAGACACTGGCAGATCGGATCCGCGTTGAGCTTCTTCACGTGGTGGGATATCAGGAAAATGCAGTCATCAGGAAATTGAAGGCAATTAAAAAGCTGACCTACTTGCTAGGAGAGGGTCGGAAAATAATTTTGATCCAGAACAGACTACAGTGGTACCAGAACGTACAGCACGAAGCTCTGTGGAAGACTAGATCTTAGGAAACCACAAATGATACTGGGAGAACTCCAGGAAACTCACACGGAAGATGGTACATCAAATTATCCTGTGATAAATACAGTAAAACCTATAAGCACTCGATATGAAAACAGAAAAGTCGTAACACGGACCATGACGCTCCATGCGCCAGGAAAATGGCTTTTGCGAGATCAGACCGCAAAAGGTCAAGAACTATAAGTGTCATCGGAGGCAAGTCAGACGGGCCTAAAAGGTGATGAAGTTGATAATGAGTATGCCTGAAGAGGGGACTCAGTAAAAGTCCCGGAAGGGGGTTGTGGTAGCTAAATATAGTTTCTGAGGGGTGGATCCATGTTTTTACGATTTGTGGCTGAAATATGCATTCTATCGAAATAAAATGTGGAGAAAAGTTGCAGATAATTGATAACTCGCAAACTTTTTAATCAGTAATTTTTTAGTATAACCTCGAAATTAACGATAAAAACGCTAAACCAATTGTTTTATTTGGTTGAAATCTCCAAACGTTTCAACTGCAACAGTGGCAGTCATCTTCAGTGGCGTGGTCGAAGTACCCTTCTTGACGTATCAACTGAAACTGTTTCGGTTGATGACTGCTGATGACTGCGGCAGTTGCAGTTGAAACGTTTGGAGATTTTAACCAAAGAAGACCACGGCAAACCCGGAAACCAACCAAAGCATTAATGCCAGTCGTGAAAGCCTACATTCATCATGGTATATTTCTCAAATTCCTTAAAAAAATTTGGCACACTCTACATCAACTCCATTTATTGCTGATTGCATTTACACCCAATTTATTCCTGCTGGCATTTCATGAGCTGTTAATATTCCAACAAAAATAACTCAACACCATCATCAGTTGAACCCTCCTGAAATTTCCACCGACACATCTCCAATAACAATGCCAGTACCGAAAAATCACCCTTTTAGGTAACTCAACTGCCAAATGTATTAGAATATACGGATCTCAAGGGTAGTTTTATACTTAATGTGTCTCTTCAAACATTACAGTTAAAACAAAAGCGAAAGGGGTAGAAACGCCCGCATCTTCGATACGACACAGCTCAGTAAGGACAGTCAGAAGAACAACCGGTCCATCCTTTCCTTCAGAGGTTTTCAACAGAAGTGCGAGAGAAACAAACGCACGAATTGGAGAGGGTTCATTAGGGGATGACTTCTCCCTCAGAATTTTTTTTTCTCATGAAACTTGATGAAAACTTTCCTTTTAGTGTTTTAAATGAGCTGTATTTTTTTAGAGCAGAATATTTATTTTTCGCTGGTACATGAATTTCAATTTGGAAAAAAATTATGATTTTCAATCAAAGAAGTCCACGAGAAAATTATTGATTTTTCAAATTCATCAGTACTCATATTCTTCTTCAAAATCTCGACCTTGGGATAGTATGTAGAAGATATATTGTTCATATGGTAAAATATTAATAAAAATGCAAAAAACCAAAAAAAGAAAAAAAATTATTTTTATTTTTTATTGCATGTAATATAATGACATTTACATTCTATTGGAGATGCCTGGCAATATTTGCGCCTGACTTCATCTTTAAAGATATTAGTTAGTTTCTTCAGCAGTAAGTAACTCGCACACAACTGATATTATCAGCGAATACTAGCCAGACAAATAAATGAATAAAAAAAGTCCATTTTGATTTTTCTGTAATACGAAAGAATTTTAGTTTTTAGCATGGCACTAATTGTTTAATGTATTGTGGTAAACAAAGGTAGCAGATTCATTTTTCAGAATTTAATATTCTGCCCAACTATGGAGAAAGTCAGTAACTGCAAAAAAGTGAAAATAATGTTTTTTCTGTGACGGGAAAAATGTTTGGCATTCTATCTCTGTTGAAAAGTAATAAAATATAACTTTTTATGCAATTACTTTTTCCCCGAGAACCGGGAAAAAACCGGGAAAAAAGTGAGTACTTTTTGTGAGTACTTTTTTCCCGGATATATATGCACCTAGGTGAAGGTAGATATTTGATTGAATCGTCGTTTTTCCCGTCACAGAAAAAAATAGATAGCCCTCGACTATTGATAAATTCTCACTATTTGTCTTAAATTTCCTCAAGCCAGTTGCTTTTAGGTAACAGCCCGATGCCGAAGGCAACTCGCTTTCAAAAATTAGCGACAAATTATTTCGAAATTATCAATAGCCTTGGGATATTACCAGGGGCGTCGCTATTTTTTTTTCCTAGGGGGGGTAAAGGCTTTCTTGGGGGGGTAAAGACTTAAGTGACAATTTAATTCATGTAGGAAAAATCGCATATGCCACAGTGCAATTAATTGTCACTTTGACAGCGGCAAAAGTTATCTTTTACTTTTACAAATACACTAGTGGTTTTTTGACTTATTCATTTGTTTATCAATTATCGCGGTGTTGGTTGCCAAAATGAATAGTTTGACATTGATATGTTTCTGAATTTCTTATTCATTAAATTGTCCTGCTGAATTACACTCGAGGTTTCAATTGATATCAGGTAAATTTGTGTTGTTTAAATTCTAAACTGTTTCCTTTAGCAATTTGACTCGAATAACTGACAACCTGAATACATTCCACCTTCGGTGTCGTGTTTTTGATAGTTGACAGTTATTCTCGTCGAATTGCTAGGAAACAGTTTCTCATTAAACATCCCAAATTCACCCGATAAAATACAAACCACTTGGGCAATTATAAGTGATAATATCATTAACATGGATCAGTTGTTTGTGAATGGATATGTACTGCTGAAGGAACTAACTAATTTCTTTAAAGATGATGCCTGGCGAAGTTTGCGCCTGGCTCAATTTGAATGACATCATATTGAATGAAAATTATTATTTTTAAGCTTATTCGCAATAAAAAATAAGAAATTTTCAATATTACTGATAATTCGATATGGAAAAGTCGTTTTCTTGTTTTTTTTGCATTTTCAACAATATTTTCCAGAAGAACAATATATTTTCTACATACCATCTCAAAGTCGAGGTTTCGAAGAAGAAAATGAGTACTGATAAATTTGAAAGATCTAAAATTTTTTTTGTGAACTTTTTCGATTGAAAATTATGATATGTTTTTCAAATTTAATTTCGTATACCATCGAAAAATCAATAAAAAAAAGTTTACGTTTTCCTAGTTAATTTTGAGGTTAAGTAGTAAAATTACCAGTACAAAAATTCTAGAGTTATCAATTGTCTACAACTTCTCACCAAAACTTTTTCCAAAAGAATGCATATTTCAGCCACAAATCGTTAAAATCAAGATCCAACCCTCAAAAAGTATATTAAGCTACTACTACCCTTCTTCCGGAACTTTTTACTTAGTCGTCTTGATTCTTCTTAGTTTACCCACCCCAACTTTACCGGCTATGTATATACTGCTAAGAATTTTTAACGAATTCAGGTATTGAGAATAGTTTTGGCCCTGGGGCCCCTTGTCTCAAATGTCGACTACCCTACACAGAAAAAAATTGGTACCTGAATACAATAAAAAAGTTCAGTGACAATGAATATTTTTATCAATATTGGTCCAATGAACGCAATCGTTATGTCAATGTACCACTGGTTATCCATACTATGAATACGGATCTAAATAATATCAATGAATGCTTTAATTGATATCATGATCAAGTACATTAAATAGATTCGTTTTGGTAACGAATTCCATTCATCAAACGAATGAAGAGTGATCACCCAAGCAATGAATTGTATTCGTTCAACTGATGAAACTGATCAGATTAATTATTATTGTCCATTCTTCGAATGAATGCTGTATGATTGATATAATGATTCAGATCAGTTCGACGATGGATATTTTTCATCAATCCAATTAAAGGTGATTATTAAATATCGGTTATTCCTTGATTCAATAATTGATATACATTAAATCTATGTTTCAGTTTATTCTCGTGATGCTTTCACACATTGCACTAATTATTTTGTTTATCATTTGAATACGTGGTATTTATTCAATCATTGCATATTGTTGCGTCTTCGGGTTCAAAAATAAGTGTACACTGGTATGAACTCGCCTTTATTATTCAAACTTCACTTGACAACACTGTGATACAAGACAAGTCACTGTCAAAATACTTGTATCCAAGGTAACTCAAAGTAACTTCCTAACTAACTTCCTTCATCTAACAAATGCATCGCTTTTATATACAAATAAAGTTCTAGAAAACTTAAGAAATCAATAGAACACAAATAGAATGTTCGACGATTGATCCAGAACAAAAGTTAGTGCTTCTAGATTTTTCCATCTAATTCATCGAAGGATCTCGAACAATTCGAGAAGTCTTTATCAAATTTCAGGTCTGTAACACTGCCTCCTCCTTTAGGTTATTCCGTCCCGGATAACACCATCACCATTTTGGCTGTTCCTCTGGAACCAATTTGGGGGATCGTGGCCTCGGTATTCTGCTAACCTCTCGATGTGAACAACTTTGGGTTTACTCCTTGGGTTGAGCTGGATGCGGTATACCAAGTCGTTGATCTTCTTTATGATGACATAGGGTCCTGTCCAATTTCTCTGTAGCTTGGGGCATTTTCCTTTCTTTCTCTGAGGTTGGTATAGCCAAACGGCATCACCTGGCTCGAACATAGTCCCTGGACTCTTCCTGTCGAACCTCTTTTTCATTTTATCACTGGAGATTTGAAGACGACGTCTGCAGAATTCATGAACTTGGTCCAGTCTTTCTCGCAACTCTTGGACATATTCTGGTAGGACTTTGTCCTCTGTACTTCTAGGTGGCATTCCAAACAACAGATCGCATGGTAGTTTCATTTCTCGCCCAGTGATCAACATTGAAGGAGTATATCCGGTGGACTCATGATGGGAACTTCGATAGGATAGGAGAAATAGTGGTACCAACTCATCCCAATCCTTTTGATTTTTGGAGATGAACATCGACAGGTACTGACTGATGGTTTTATTATGTCGTTCAACCATACCATCTGATTGTGGATGTAGGGCTGTGGTACGAGTCTTCTTCACACCTAGAATGTTCATCATTTCCTGCCATAATTCAGATTCGAAGTTTCGTCCTTGATCAGAATGTAATTCTAGTGGGACTCCATGTCTGGCTATTACATTTTCTATGAAGGCCTTTGCAACGGTCTTTGCCTCCTGGTTTGGAATGGGCACAACTTCAGGCCACTTGGAGAAATAGTCCATGGCTACCATCAAGTATTTATTTCCTTGCTCGGTAACAGGAAACGGCCCAAGAATGTCAACTGCTACTCTTTCGAATGGTTCACCAGAAAGATACTGAGCCATTTTCCCTCGACTTCTAGTTTTGGGTCCCTTCTTTGAAGAGCATAGGTCACATCTTCTGCACCATTCTTCTACATCACGACGACAATTCACCCAATAGAATCGTTCTCGAATTCTAGCAAGGGTCCTCTTGATTCCGAAGTGTCCACCTGCACGACTACTATGAAGTTGCTCGAGCACATCTTTAGTAAGTGCTTTCGGCAGGACCAGTTGGTACACCACAGTTGCTCCATCTGGGCTCTCCCATTTGCGATGCAATAGGCCATCACGAAGACATAGGGAGTCCCATTGAGCCCAGTATCCCTTGGCAACTGCACCAAACTTGGATACTTCCTGCCACTCAGGTCTAACTCCATTTTTTAGCCAGCTTAGAACTAACTTTAAATTGTTGTCTTTCTTCTGATTCTTCCTCATATCTTCTGTGGTCCATAAATCAGATTCTTCAGACTCGACTCTTACGGTGGTAACTTGCAGAATTTCCTTGCAATGTTCATCATTGTAAAAATTGACTTCTTTGTTTTCGAGTTTCTGGCAATATCGGCATTGCTGTTCCAAGCATGGACGTCTTGATAATGTGTCTGCATTTCTGTGTTTCCTGCCACTGTGATGAATAACTTTGAAGTCGTATTGTTGGAGTCTCTCTAGCCATCTCGCAATCTGACCCTCAGGTTTCTTGAAGTTCATTATCCACTGCAAAGCGCTGTGATCAGTTCTTACGAGAAAACGTCTGCCATAGAGGAAGGTATGGAAATGTTCAATGGCTTTGATTATCGATAGAAGCTCCTTTCTTGTAACGCAGTAATTCTTTTCGGCTTTGCCTAGAGTTTTACTAAAGTAGGCTATTACTTTCTCTTCGCCATCCTGTTCTTGGGATAAAACTGATCCAATGCCTTGCTGAGACGCATCACAGTCCAAAATGAAAGTGCCTTGTTCTCGTGGGTAAGCCAAAATAGGCGCAGTTGTCAATTTCTTCTTTAGTTCAGCGAACGACTGTTGGCAATCAGGGCTCCAATCAAACTGAACGTTGTTCTCAGTTAAGCGGTGGAGTGGCTTGGCAATTTTACAAAAGTCTTGAACAAACTTCCTGTAGTAGGTACATAGTCCCAGAAAACTTCTTACTTCATGTTTATCCCTAGGACGTGGCCAACTCCTAACAGCCTCGATTTTAGCAGGATCGGTCTTGATTCCTTCGGCCGAGATGACATGGCCTAAAAAATTGACTTCTTTTTGAAATAAATAACACTTCTTTGGATTCAGTTGCAGGTTAGCATTTTCTAACCTCAAAAATACTTCTTCCAAATTATTCAGGTGTTCGTCAAATGTCCTTCCCATTACTATGACGTCATCCAAGTAGACTAGACAAATTTTCCATGTCAAACCTCTCAATACTAGTTCCATAAGTCTCTCAAAGGTGGCGGGAGCATTGCATAATCCGAACGGAAGAACTTTGAATTGGTACAGCCCTTGTCCGGTAGAGAACGCTGTTTTTCCTCTATCATCAGGATGAACTTCCACTTGCCAATACCCGCTTTTCAGGTCCAACGTTGAAAACCATTTGGAACCGGATAATGTGTTTAGTGTATCATCAATTCTTGGCAATGGGTAGCTATCCTTCATCGTTACGTCATTCAATCGACGATAGTCCACGCAGAATCGGGTTGATCCATCCTTTTTAGTTACCAATACTACCGGTGAGGACCATGGGCTTGTGGTTTCTTCAATTATGTCATCCTCCATCATGTTGTTTATCATGTCTGCTACCTCTCTCTGTTTGGCAAACGGTAATCTCCTCGGAGCCTGTCGGATTGGTCGGGCATCGCCGGTGTTGATGCGATGTTGAACTAGACTGGTACGTCCCGTCGAAGTCTCTGTCGAGAAAATGTTACGATGGCTATCAAGAAACTCTTTGGCCTTCTGCTTTTCTTCCATAGTTAAATGTTCCGTGGATTCCATCATTTTGTCTATTGTTCTCTGATCGGTGTTAGTGGTATTTCTTCGCAGTACCTGAGTGTGGTTTTCACAATTGATAACTCGAGTGACAGGTTTGCAGAATCCCAATTGGTCGTTTTTCTTCAGAAGGACTTTATTTTCCGAAGTATTGGCAACCCTGACAGGAATTAGTTGTTCTGTGTTCACAAGACATCGGGCAATTAAAATTCCATCTTGGCGGTATTCATCATTTTCAATTATTCCAGTGCTCAAATCTCCAGGTTCTTTATCCATTCTGGCCATGATGATGGTTTCGGAGTTTTTCGGAATGTGGATGTCTTCGTCAACATAAATCTTAATTGGTTGGATTTTCTCATTGTATCTGCTCAGGAAGATTTCTTCATTGCCAATCCGCAAAATTTTCTGTCTGATGTTAAGGATGAAGTCGTTTTTCTCCATGATGTCCAGACCCAAAACACATTCATCCCTTATTTCCGCAACCAACATAGAATGTTCCATGGTAATAGGTCCTATCTGGATGTGTACAAGTGTTTCCCCAATGACTGGTGCGGTTTGTCCCGTTGCCGTTTCCAAAACCATATTCCTTTTCATCGGCTTCACAGATTCTTGTATGAGGTCTGGGCGAACGACTGATCTCGAAGCTCCTGTATCAATAGTGAAGGTGCATTTCCGATCTTCTAAGTAGCCTTGTATTAGTAGACTTTGGCCATTTTTCTTCAATGACGATATATGGATCTTGGGGCTTTGAACACTGAAAGTCGCCACGCGCCCCCTAGTGTCGACTAATTCTGGTTTTCCTGGTTGGGAGCAAGTCCTCTTTCAGACGTTTGAGGTCTCCTTTCTGGCGTAGTCGATCTCCTGAAGGCTCCTCTGGTATATCGCCCACGTTGCTCTGTTCCTGGGCTCGGAGATCTCGATCTCTCTTCGTTACTCGTTGATGACGACCTCTTTCTTTTTGGACTTCTGGATCTCGATCTCTCCCAGCAACTCCTCTGTAGATGGCCGCTTTTCCCACAGTTATAGCAGCGCCTCTTCCTGTCTTCTGGGGAATGCACTTGGTTGCTTAATGCTGTTATGGAGTCCAATATTTTCTTCAATAGCGCCTCGCTTGTAGGAGAATCCTCGTTGAATTCAACTTCACGTAACTTGGGCCTCGTATTTCTTGATGCGTTTTTCGCGGCCTCGAACTCCAAAGATGCTATTAGTGCTGCGCTTATGGTTTGAAGTCGTCCTAGTCGAAGGGCTTGCTGCATGTCAGTATCTCTCAAACCATCGATGAAAGTCTGCACCCCAATTTGTTCTATGAACTCCTTCGGTGCTTGTGGGTATGCCAAATTAATGAGTCGCTCTACGTCGGCTCCATACTCCTGTAGGGTTTCGTTGGATTTTTGGTATCGACTCTTTATTTGGCTCTGAAATACTTGCTTGAGATATTGCTGTCCATATCTGATTTCCAAAGCTTCAACGATTCTAGAATATTCCTTCTGATTACTCTCGGGGATGTTCTGAAGGATGTCCAATGCTTGTCCTCGTAGACACAGGACTAGAGAGGTGGCCATTTCTTCCTCGGACCAGCCATTTGCGTTTGCTGCCGCTTCAAACTGACGTCTATACATGGACCACGAGGATTGTCCATCAAATGTTGGAGGCTTCAAAATTTTCACTTGTGTAGGCCTTATCGGAGTTGTCAGTGAGGATGGCCTTTCGCTGGTGGGGGAGATTTCCTCAGATGGTGCACGCTTGTGTGGAAGGTGTAACGTTTCCAGCCTCTCCTTGATCCTATCCACTTCTTCGTTGAATTTCTTGTTCACCTCTCGTGCCACCCGTTCATCTATTTTGGACAGTTCATTTTCGACGTCTTGGACCCTTCTGTTGACTCCCTGGACTCCGCCTCTGACTTCTTGAACTTCACCTTTGACCTCTTGAACTTCACCTTTGACCTCCTGGACTTCACCTTTGACCTCCTGGACTTTTCCTCTGACCTCTTGTACTTCCTCAGTGATTTCATTCTGGAAGCACTGTTGACTGTGACTAATACGTTGCAGAAGATCAACATGTTGTTGTAACTGCTGGACTAACCGTGCCTCCTGTTCCTCTCGTTCTTGTTTTCGTTTGGCTTCTTGTTCCTCTTGTTCTTGTTTTCGTTTGGCTTCTTGTTCCTTTAAAAACTCAAGGATATCTGCTGATGTCGCCATCTCGTCGTAATTATTTGCACGAGTATTCACCATCAAATACTGGAAAACTGCCTTACTTTTCTTTCTTCAGTAACACTTATTCCGCCGCTGTCACCAATTGTTGCGTCTTCGGGTTCAAAAATAAGTGTACACTGGTATGAACTCGCCTTTATTATTCAAACTTCACTTGACAACACTGTGATACAAGACAAGTCACTGTCAAAATACTTGTATCCAAGGTAACTCAAAGTAACTTCCTAACTAACTTCCTTCATCTAACAAATGCATCGCTTTTATATACAAATAAAGTTCTAGAAAACTTAAGAAATCAATAGAACACAAATAGAATGTTCGACGATTGATCCAGAACAAAAGTTAGTGCTTCTAGATTTTTCCATCTAATTCATCGAAGGATCTCGAACAATTCGAGAAGTCTTTATCAAATTTCAGGTCTGTAACAATATCATTCGTAAATGCAATGAAGGCCTCCCACTGACATTGAGCATACAGTGAGTTTCCGAAAGATACGCAAAATAATTAACATGCATTCATCAGAACATCGCAATCCTGATTGGAAGGCGTATCTCCAAGTTATCTTTTATTTCGGCTGGCTCCTTTCTGAGTTCTTCGGATGTCTCTGTAGTCTGTGCTACCTGAGAAGATGCTTCAACGATCGCTTCTGTCTGCTTAAGTTAACCGGCTCTGTGCAAACAACGAAGTCGTGCGGAGTGGTCCCTCTAGTGGAGGCGCTGTGTACTACCAGCTAAAGTTATGCGAGGATTCGGCTGAACAGATGCCGGCAAAATTTATGCGTACATTTAAACACGAGATGGGTTGGTTCGACATAAGGCTCATTATTATATTCATGAACATATTAATTACGGAGTTATAGAATGGGAGGAAAATGCTTCTATCTGCCTAACAAAACTGGGACTTAGTAACTTCGTTACACCTTCTATGATCTTTCCATAGCTCCATAGCCCCAATAAAACAAACCTATGTTTAGATCTGAAAATAGATTATCATTGATTTCGATAAACTTGGATTCATTGTAACAATAAAATCATCTCAGGGACCATTAATTACGTTCATTGATATGATGAATAATTTCAAATGGATTCAGTGTATCCCTTTCATTACCTCAATGAACTTTTCCATAATAGCAACGAAACCTGTTCATAAATGTAAATAAAGATCATCTTTGATCTCAATGAACTTGAATTATTGTCACGATGAAATATGTATTGTGCCAATGAACGGAAAGGTAATAAAAGGTATTCATTGATATTATGTACCACATTTTTTTCATGAAATAATATACATTGTTCCAATGTACTTTTTTCTTCATTTCAATAATATTTTTCAAAGTCGTAACGGAATAGGTTCATATGTCTGAAATTAGATTATCATTGATCTCAGTGTTCCCCTTTCCTCACCTCAATAAACTTTTCCGCAGGAGCAACTAAAACTGTTCATAAACGTAAGAATCGATCATCTTTGATCTCAATAAACTTGAATTCGTTGCCACGATGAAAAATGTATTTTGCCAATGAACGGAGAGGTAAAAAACGGCATTTATTGATATAACGTACCACATTTTTTTCAGTGTATGTCGTATGTGACAAAATATTTCTATCACTCCTCTGAACTAAGCATTAAAAATAGATAGAGATATTTTGTCGCATGCCACATAGGGTAAAAGACATTTGAGAATCGGTCTCCTGGTCTATGATGTTGGTGATTGATGAATGAGATCTAATAAACCAGTCAAAATTTCAAAACTCTCGATAAAAAACTCAAACATGTAATTCAATCGCGCTCCATATGAATAAAGTGGAAATAGTGGTTTACCTAACAAGTGCGGAAAGTGATACTTTTCCGAACGCGATTGCAGATGGCCAAACGACGCGTTAGTTCGGCCAGAAATCGCGTGCGGAAAAGACACTTTACGCTCGTGCTAGGTACACTATTTTCTTTTACTAGCGAAAGAAACACCCAAAAGTTAAAACAAACTATACAACCATACTTGGTAAGCTTTCTATTTTTACCTTCTGCGACGCAATATTTAAATGTCAGTATAATCCGCAAAAACTAAACAAATCTACTTTTTCGTACTAAAATGTTTTTTTCGCACTAAAAAGAGTGAGGAAAAAACTTTTCCGCACTAGTGCGGAAAACTTACTCTTTCAAAACTAAAACGAGTGCGGAAAAGTGGACTTTTCCGCACACTAGTAGACATTTTTTTTTTGGTTTATGGCCACCCCTTATGGACAGAATGTGCATATTATTTATCACTAATAGGGTCAGACCGGCAAGGGAAGTGAGTTTTCATCAAGAGAAACTTTCCGCCTATTAACAGCCGTAATTAATAGCTGAGAGTTCTGAAACAATTAGACAAAACGCGCATTTCGTTTAGAACTCCGACCAAACCGTACTGGTTTCTCAAAATCATAACATCCGAATGAAATAAGTTAGTGTATCGCGTGTCTACAAGCCATTACGAAACTGTGAGGGAACTAAACTATGGTATATTCACCTTTTTGTATAATTAACGACCAGTTCAACTTTTATCATTTGGAGGTTATTATCTCTAGCCACAGGTTCGTACTCGGATTATGACTTTGAGGTCCATATTACGCTCTTGTTTTTTGCACTCGGACGGCTTATCTGTCAGAAAGGGTTTTATGCCTTGAATAATTTGGAGTTCTGACTACAAATATTTCAATTTATCAAGCAAAATTATGGCAAATATGTGACACTGAAACATTTGATATCAAAATGAGTTGAAGTAGTCTCCTGCATTTTGACAAATTATTCAGGAGGAAAACAGTCATTTTCATCCGGTGGCAGGGAGGATTTTCGTAGCCGATGAAGTGCGACGGGATCATCCAAGTTATTTTTATGTATTTTGACCTGCTGAATCCGAATTTTGAGGATGATAAGCTGTGAAAGCATCCGGAAAATTGTTATGAACGATTTTCTGAGGGAAATCGAAAAATCCATTTTTTCAAAAAACAAATGAAGTCGTGATATTCTACATAAAATTCTCTACAAAAAAGGTATCAACAGGGTTTTCTCCAAAACCCACAGTTTTCGAGTAAAACGTGTTCGAAATTCTAAGAAATTCGATTTTTTCAATTTTCTGTGTTCTCCCATCCAATCACATAATGATATTTTCAGGATCACCTTGTCCAAAATTATTCATATATTTCTCGACTATGAATAACAAAAGAGATATTCTTGAAAAAATCTTTCATGTGGATTTTCCGGCACTGAATTTCCCGATATTTTTACCTTGCATGGAACCGGCATTTTTTTATTCACGTCGTGGACGGGTTCAGCACATATTTTTTCATGATCACAAAGCATTTCAGTAGCGGACAACGGATAATTTAAAAGTAAAACAATAGTCTGAGGAAAACTGAAAAATCTTTTTTTTCCGGAAACAAATAACGCTATAATATATTCCATAAAATTCTCTACAAAAAAGGTCACGACAAATTTTTCTTTATAATGCATCGTTTTCGAGTGAAATGTGTTCAAAATTCGAAAAAAGGGGACATTCTCAACTTTTAGTTCTCATTCAGTCACATAAGATATTTTCAGTATCACTTTGTCTCAAATTATTCATGTATGTCTCGACTACGAATAACAATTCCTGAAAAAATCATTCGTGTGGATTTCCCAGCACTGAATTTCTCCATACTTTCAAAAATTGAAAAAAATTGAAAATTTAAACAGTTCGCGCTTCTAACGCGAACTCTTTCCTTAGTTTCATTCCGCTAATAGGATATTTTTCTTTTGAATCCATTAGATTTCGGGTTTATTCAAGAAGACTCTATGCTTAAACCGCAAAAGGTTGAAATTTTGATCCCTTCAAGTACACAATTGGTACCGAATTGTACTTGCAAATTATTTGTCACCGCGGTAATAAATCTCAAAATAAAATTTTAATAAAACTCAATTTTTTCATTGAACCTTGAAAAAGTCTTGGGAAGAAATTGTGTCTGACAAAAAGTAAGTCCGAATTTTTTTTTCAACGAAAAAGTGAATTTTCTGAAAATTGTTGTACTTTTAAGCAAAATTTTTCGTTTTTCCGCTACTTAAATGGCTTGTGATCATGACAAAATATATGCTAAACCCGTTTTGGATGACACTATAAGAAATTCGTCGACGACGTGAGCTTTGCGAATAAAATAATGACGGTTCCATGCAAAGTATCTGGAAATTCAGTGCCGGAAAATCCACAAAATATTTTTTTCAAGAATGTCTCTTTTGTGATCATAGTTGAGACATATATAAATAATTTGGGACAAGGTGATCCTGAAAATATCATCATGTGACTGAATAAGAGAGCACAGAAAATTGAGAAAATCGCATTTTTTCGAATTTCGAGCACGTTTTTCTCGCAAACGATCCATTTTGGAGAAAAACTTGACGATGCCTTTATTGTAGAAAATTTTACGCAAAACATTATGACGTCGATTGTTTTTGGAAAAAAATAAATTTTTGATTTCCTTTGAGAAATCGTCCATAAGAATTTTACGGATGCTTTCACGGCTTATCACCCTCGATACATAAAATCAAAATGCTCCACAAGATTTTATGAATTTCCTATTCATATTTTCGAACTAAAATCAAAATGCTCATGACAGGTCTATGTCAAAAAATAATTTTCAAAGTGTCACCGCAGAAGAAATGTTTCTCTCATATCCATCCCTGATGTGTATGCTTCTGGAGAGCCTGTTTTATTCCAATCCTATATCAATCCTCCTGAAGAGCTTGGCAAAGCGAAATAGATTTTGGTCGACCAAAATGTATTGGGGATTAAATGCGAGAGAAGCAAACCTTGCTTCAATGAAATGAACGATTTCTGTGAGTGATATTTTTTTTAATACCATTCTCCTTATCTAATTTATTTAAAGATTTTTTCAAGGAAAACTAGAGAGAATTGAAAAAGTCAGCTATCTGAATAAAACTGCAAATTTTTACTTTCAGATTTTTTCTTTCCTTTTCAGTTAGAGTCTTTTCACAATATCTATCAGATGTAGTTCAATGTCCAGCGTGGCTTGTGCCGGGGAAGTAGTTTTTTTTTATGTTAAATATTACAAATAAATCACATTTTTCATTTTTCAATTTTCATGGAAAATGTTCCCCTTTTCAACATAAAAATAACTTGGGTGATCCCGTCGCTCTTCATCGGCTACAAACACTCTCCCTACCACCGGACTATTTTCTACATTGTAGTATTTTAATTAGTGTTTACTGCGATTCCATTACATATTCGTTTGTCTGAAGTGGTATATGTATACAAATGAACAAGTAGACATTAAAATGGAACACTTGTTTAAGTAGTAATTATTTAGTTTGCTCTAACCAGAAATTATTAACCTTATGTAGACATTTCAGCATGTAGTTACGAACTGTCCATGTTATGAAGTGTCGCCGTTCCTTTGTTTTGAACCTGATTTACGAATAATCTCTCTGCCAATCTCTTTGCTGATTAAAACTGTTGGAAATATTTTTTTTGTCTTCTATAAGTGTACCATCGATTGAGTTGATTTTTTCAATTGGACCGGTTACAAATTTCATCAATACACGCCCATAAAGTTTTGGATTGGTTTGTGTTACTATTTACTAATTTTTTTGCAAACGTTTTTTTTGCCTTTTTTATAAGTTTATTCAGTTTATTCTGATATGAGTGATAATCATTCTTTAGAGTTATATTGTCTGGATTTCTCAATAGGTTTTTATACATGAGTTCTTTTTTATTTATAGATATCAGTATTGCAGAAGTTATCCATTTCTTTCGGTTAATATCTTTTTTCTTCAGTTTAACGTTTCTTGTGTTTTTGTCAATAGATGATTTGATTTTATTCCCTAAACAATCGCTCATATCATCTATGTTCTGTAAGTCGTAAAAGTAAGTCCAATAATTATTTGTTATTTCTGCTTTCAGAGTTTGATAGTTGATGTATTGTTTATATTAATATTTTCCAGGTGGATTATTTTCTAATTTTGTTTTCTGTCCTAGATTCATAGTCAAGGCTATAGGATAGTGGCCTGTAATACTATGAAGGAAAATGAAAGATTTCATTTCAATTAATAGGTAATAAAGTTTTTACAACAAAGTGATCTAGACATGTTTGGCTTTGTGGCCGGGTACAATCGTTTATATAGGAAGGAAATCCATGAGTATTCAGTTTGTTTTTGTATTCCTCAGCAAAGTCTGAATCTGAGAGTAAGTCAATATTGATGTCTCCTGTGGAAATGTGGATGTCATTCGTTTTTAGTGACTCTAAATAATTGAGGAGGTTAGTATTGAATATTTTAGGACAAGTTGTGGGTGATCTGTATACTGATCCAATGGCAAGTTTCTTACCATTTATTTCTGCGTTCAATTCCAACATTCCAGCATAAATCAAATTGGCTATTACCTAACCGCCATAAAACTTTCATAAAACTAGGATGAATCGAAATGACATTTAAATCGTTACTTGGGATATAAACTAATATCCGTATGACCGCCTTCTCAGGAACGTATCTGTATGCGAGGCAACAACGGAATATTCTCAGAAAATGGCTGGATATCTAGTATATCTTTGTCTTTTGTAGTATTGTAGGAAATATATCATTTTCCCTCGGATATTTGAAAGGTGGAAATGACTGAATGGCCCAGCTATTTTTTTGTAGTCAACCTTAGTTCTGTGCGAGACACTTGGCTGTGGGTTGGGTGACACTACCCGGAAAATGAACTGATAACATGTGTTGGAGAGCCTCTCGGTTCAAGGCAGTACATCTGCCTTCGGGCAGGGCGAGCTCTCCCAGCCTAGCGTCCGGGTCTCTGAATAGGACCTTGTAGAGTTTTGCTACTTTTGCTAAGGTGCTCAGACTCCGTCAGTGGGTTCTCCAAGTATCACTCTGTGCTTCTCGAAAACTTTTTGCAATCTGTTTGTTTGGTTCGTTTGAATTTCCTGACGAGTTTACGGACTTCCTGTAGTGGCACTCCATTTGTGAGTTCGAACGTGGGGTTTTGCCTGCCCTGTCTACGGACCAAGAGACAGCTTGCTCCGTATATGATGATAGAATTGCGGAATTCAGAACAAGAGTTTTGGGTATCCCGAGAGGATCAGTTAGACCGAGAGATGGTAACACAAAATTTCCGGTCATTTGTACCAAGTATGGCGACTCTTCAGAGCTCTAATCACGTGATGATGAAAAGAAAAATTACTTCTCCGGTGTGATTTACAGCCCGCCATACCGACGAGAACACAAAAATTAAAAATAAAAATTCAATCATTTGTACCAGGCCAATTAGTGCACAGAAAATCATCGTCGAGTAGCCATTCACGAAAATCACCATGCCATACTTTTCCGACGATTCGAAATGGCCGCCATACATCCGCAAAGGAGAAGTTCTATATTTTTTTGCAAAATGATTTGTACCAGTATGGCAAATGAATTTTTGGAAAGTATATGAGACAATGTGATTGTTATTATATTTGGCATACTCCTAATAGGGGTAAAAAGTGGTGCCATACTTGAGAAATGTATTTATTCGACACGTTTTCAAAATACGACTGTACAATACGCACCCAACCATAGTGAACAATTCATTGGTCGAATGAAATTTCCTTTAGAAGTGGGTACTTCCACACTTCTTACTTGTTCGTCCCTTCCAGAAAAAGTTTGGACTATTCTAGCCAACCTCCAATTATTTTTTAGCGTTGAATTTGGGAAAGCTACTACAGTTTGGCAAATCTATGAAGGAATATGAAATCGGCACGCTTATCGATGCGCGGTAGCAGAAGAGCTTAGTTTACATTATTAATGAATGTACAATTTATACTACCTCTTTATCGTCCGAATACTTTCTCATTCTAATTCGCGCATCTTCTACATTTATCGACATTACTTTATAGATTTGCCAAAAGCTATATATGTTGTGGGTCGCCTGACAAACAGCTGCCGTATACGTGTGTTGCCATACATAACACGATGAGCCGAGACCTCCACAACTCGAGGAATCGTTCGAGCGGTGGTAGCCGTAGAATGTTATACAACAAAACATCTGGTTATAAAACCAGATTGCCGCAACAAATATGTTTGAAATTTCGTATTCATGTTCTTTGAACGTCAAATCGTTCAAAATACGCATAAAATTTTACAATTTTGAAATAATATTGTACACGTTCGCCACCTCCCACAGGTATGGCATAATCAGACTTCTACTTAGGATCATACAAAGAAGTGGTAAAGAAATTCATAGGGTGGTACAAATCGTTTTGCAAAAAAATTAAGAATTACTCCTTTGCGGTGGTATGGCGGCCATTTGGAATCGTCGAAAAAGTATGGCATGGTGATTTTCGTGAATGGTACAAATGATTGAATTTTTAATTTTTAATTATTTGTTCTCATTGCTATGGCGGGCTGTAAGTCACACCGGAGAAGTATGGCATTACGCTACCGCCTACTTCTTTTTTCATCGCCTTTCGAAAAATACAAGAATTTTTCTGTAACAAATCGTTCGACTTTCGCAATTAATTCGACACGTTTGATTAACGTCTACGAGAATGGGCCGCCAGTACCAGCACTATGACCAACATTTTCGTTTTTGTCGTTATATAGTTAGAGACCTGAAGGATCGCCATACTTGGTACAAATGACCGAAAATGTTGTTTTACCATCTCTTGGTCTAAGTGTATCAATTATGCCCAGTAATACTTACTATGTACTAATTTTTTTTACTTATGTTACAATTCCAGAAACCCTGGAACAGCTGCTCAATAACCCTTGTATTGTATTTACCTCAATAACTTGACATCAAAATTTCACTTTTCCCATAAAGATACACAAAATATTTATAGATAATAATTTTCAAATGTCATAATAATATGCCGACTTTTTTATATCAATTATCAAATTCAGCACTAAATAATATCTTATAACCCATGAGCAAATGAATTGAAATTTTGATAAACTGAGATTGTTTTTTATATTTTTCCGAACACACAAATTAGGTGGCAATTTTATGTCAGGAAAGCGTTTGCATATTATTTGTTCAACATTCAACGGAATTGAAGTAAATTTTTAGATATTTACGTACTGTAGAGTGCTTTGAATATGAATATGTGCACATAAAAACAGAAGTTGTGAAACAGTTTATGACAAAAGTGTTTGATGTCAGACTTTCTTTTGAAGTTTTTTCACAAAGGGCTCCGTCACGATTCCAAGAGAATTTCTTTACTTGTGTCGAACATGATATAGTACTTCAGAGTCCATGTAGTTGATGTTTACTTCCTGTATTTATACCCAGCGGGTTTATTTCTGAAACATTTTACTATTGCACCAACAAAATTTGCATAAACAGATATGGTTATGAAGGTATCGAATATCATATCATTTTACCAAAACGTTCTGCCAGCAATCTGAAATATTATTTTGATTATTATTAGTACAGTAACCACAGACAAATTGTAAGCCACAGTGAAGAATGAATCGTAGCATTTTTAAATTCGGCACATGACTTCTTGACATCAATTGTTAGAAGAAAAAAAATTATTACCAAAAAATCAGGGGTGAAACAAAAAAAAAAAAATTATTTCAACAAATTATATATTTTTTTGCTGTTGTTTCGGAAAGTATAAGATTCATCAAAAAACAATTTTAACGAATATACTCAGTAATTTCTCACAAAATGCACTAGTTTTCTCAAAGAACCTGATTGAATTCCGATATTAAATTTCAGGCTCGCTTTAGATTTAGATTTGTCATAACTTTGCTAAAAATTATAGTAGAAGGTAAAGGGTATATCATTCCTGAAGACTTCTACTTCCTCATGCAAATATAATATATGAAACTCTAAGTACTCAAAGTGTGTTTTATCCCACTTCACATAACCTTTCTACTATATTTACGGAGTATCCGATAGTCATGGATATTTTAGTTGATATGAAATAATTATACTAAAGCAGGAATCAGTTCTCTCTTTGGACCATATGCAGCGATTTTAGAGTAGTGTGACAAGTCTCATTTATACATGCCAAAGAAAAAAAAAGTTTTACTCCAGCCTCAGTTTCAAACTCACCCATAATCCCGGCAATTTCTTCAGTAAATATTGAAAATAATCGCTCATAAACATTTTACATAAAAAATGAAGTATGTGATTACAAGCTTGTGGTTTGCGCTTCACAGTAGTGTTATTTTAAACATACATGCAGGATATGAATAAGCGATTATCTTCAACATTCACTAAAGAGAATGCCGGTTTTATGGGTGAGTTGTAAATGAGGCAGGAGGAAAACTAAGTCTTTTTTTAGCATGTATAAGTGTGACCGATCACACTACTCTAAAATTGTTGCATATAGTCCAAAGAGGGTATGGGTTGCTGCTTTAGTATAATAATTCCATATTTACTAAATTATTCATGATTTTCGGATCATCCGCAAACATCCCGGTGAAGTGCGACAAAACACATTTCATGTACTCAAATACTTGCATATTATATTCGCATGAGAAGGTAGGGGTCTTCAGAAATGATATGAACTTTTCCTTTTCTTTTTCCGATCATTTTAAGCAGAGTTATGACCAATCAAATATTCGACTCTGCCAGAACTTCCAGCAGCGGGTAGGCGTGAACCTGAAATTTGATGTCGGCGTTCAATCACGTTTTTGGAGAAAACGAGCGCATTCCATAAAAAATTACTGGGCATCATTTTCGTGGAGAATTGAATTGTCTTTCACCTTGTCATCTGTCTCTCTCGTTTTGTTATCTCTCTTTCTCTCTCCTTCTATATCTTTCTCTCTCTCTATCTCTCTCTCTCATTCTCTCTCTTTCTCCTTCTCTTCTATCTCTCTCTCTCTCTCATTCTCTCTCTTTCTCCTTCTCTTCTATCTCTCTCTCTCTCTCTATGACTCTCTATCACTCTCTTTCAATCGCTTCCAAATTTACTTCTGCATCCATATACTGTTATGTGTACTGCCAATTATTTAGGTATTCAGTTAATTTAGTCCACGCTGGGATCCAGTAACGCCACAACACAAGCATATCAATTGCTTAGGTGGGTCTCCTGTCTCCTAGGGTGGAACCACAAAAATGTTTTGTAACAATTGATGTAAATATTTTTGAATCTCAATAAATTCCAAATTCCAAAATTCCAAATTCCAAAATTCCAAATTCCAAATTCCAAAATTCCAAATTCCAAATCATATTCTTTCCAAGATTACAGCAAAAATTTATTTATTTATTTTTAAACAAACAAAAATATATATGTTCCACCCCTGGAATTTTGGTAAACAATTGTTTTTCCTGTTTATCATGGTTCCAACTACTAGCATACCAAGTTTGGTGGTGCTACAATCGATCATCGTCTCAAAACTCAATCGTACTGGATTAAATGGAAGACCGCAATGAAAGTAGTGAATTCACATAATTGTCTAGAACTTTTTAAATATATATATATATATATATATATATATATATACGTGTTATTTGATCAAACACAATTCGTCACCGGCTTCACTCCAATCGACGGTATATCATTTCAAAGCCCTTCTCATTTCATTCCATCAGAAAAGCCTACCGCTTTCTCTGAAACGCTGTTTTTATTCCACAAAATGAGTCATTTAATTTGCTTCGATCCACAACTCCACGAGCTCATAATTTGTCACCGCGGGGTTCGTGCTCAGGCCCTATTTGACGATCTTCGGGGCAAAACCAGAGCCTGCTCAGTTTTATTATTCCGCAAACTTCATCCCGAAGCACGGAACGACCTGGTGGAATTATAGATCTATATGAATGCGATGTGACACAATAAATTAATTTTGTTGCAGATTTATGCTGTAGAATGGGATATGAATATTCGGATAATTAATTCAGTGAACGTGTATGAGGTGAAAGAAATGGTGGTTTATATACCATTTTGTCTGAAAGTTTTAGAAGAATATGTAAATTGATTACTTTTATTGCGGACGTTCATTGTCTGGATTGTTTTTATGATTTAATGAGTACAATGTTTCAATCTGTTCAATATCTCTGATCGTTATCAAGTGCGTACTGAACGCTAGAGTAATGAAAGGAAATGTACATGTCTTGTTTAATGGGCTCTTATTCATTGCATTCTTCTGGAATCTCCTATTATTCCACACTTCCACACATTCCCAATTTCTTCGCTTGGTTGACTGGAAGCGTTGTTGACTTAGATGAACAAGGATTCTTTAAATTTTCTTTTGAAATAGTGATGTTCGTTGTCTAAGACGTTGGCATCTTTCCACTGGATGCGGTAGTGTTCCTTCCAAGTAGTGGAGAGACATATTGCCAAAATGAAAAATTTGGCTCACCCTGAAAAGTAACCAGCAAACACCATTTTGTATTGGAGTAGTACCGATGATATTTTGACCGGTGGTCACTGTGTACGAGTGGGACCCTCTTTTCTGGACGCCAGTTTGGAAAATGGCGGATGCAAATATTTGATTGTTTTTACTTTGGAACCTAACCTAAAAACTTGATCTTGGTGTCAAATTATACGTCTTCGGGGCCAAGGAATTCAAAACACTCATTAATTTACACATATATACAGTAAGGGCCATAACGTTTGCAGTATATGGAAAAAATGTTATTATCAGAGTTACAAGAAATACGTTATAGGGGATCGTTTCTGCATATTAGAAAACCTTTTTCGAATTTTTACGTTTTTCTTTAATTAGCATTAATGTTTCTCTTGCTTTGTTTTGTGGGATTGTTTTTTCAGTTGGAAATTAAGAGTCTCCTTCCTTTTTTCGTTTTTTTTTTGTGACGGTTGTAGCAGATCCGTCACATTGTTTTTATTTGGTGGGACAGACCTGCTATAGCCATCATCTGTTTTTTGTCAAAAAGTACGAAACAAAAATGTTTATTTCATACAATTCGTCACATTTGGACAAAAATAAACTCGATTCTGTATGAAAATGATGACTTTTCGACGTCTTTTGAACTCCTACTGTCTACGAATGTGTTAACAATCATTGAAATATTATTTTGTATAGCTAGGTGGTGATGTGGCATTCAGACCGAAAGAATGGACAGGCGAGCCACTTCTTGAGGCCTGAAAAAGCACTTTAAAGCCTTGGTTTCCTCCAACAGTCGCAGTCGTTGATCAGGTAGCGAGGTAGCCGCGACCACGACCGTACTTGTTATCCTCGGCCTCGCCTTTCGCCAGTCGCCATTGTTTTGAGATGTTTCGACTGAGAGAGGTGAAGGGATTTCAAGCAATTCTAATTGGGAATCACTTGAAATACAGTGATACATAATTCAAATAATTCTTCAAGACATCAATTTAATTACATTCTGGAGCTCTGATGAGACCCTATAATCGAGTGAAGGATCCGTTTAAACTACAAATAATCGATAAACAACTGTCATAATAGCTGTTTTCACTATCAAATCTGTTGCGAAATGGACGTCCGTCGGCTCTCGGAGCGGTGAAGCGACCGGCGACTGGTAGTTAGTAGCAGCGACTCGGCAGCGCTAGGAAAACAGAAAGATTGAAATGCACTGGAGATATCTTTGCGACGTGGTCGCCGCTACCCGGTCGCAGTCATCAGCGACTGCGACTGTTGGAGGAAACCAAGGCTTAAGGCGCGTTTTCATATTGCTTCGCCAGTCGCCGATGATTGCGACCAAGGAGCCGCAACCGATTCATCAAGATATCTCCAATGCATTTTAAACCTGCCTGGTTTCCAACCTGCTACGCAGTCACTACTACCAGCAAAAGGTCGCCATTCGTCCGGTCGCGAGTCGCCGCTCATCTCCAAGAGACGTGCTGCGACTAATTTCGTCGACGAAAATGCATTGTTTGTTAATTTTTGCTAACCTACATCCAATAATCAAAACATTGAAATAATTCACTAACAATAATGTTACTGCCATTTTTTCTGTGGGTGTTATTGGAAATTTCAAAAGACTACAGGATGGCTTAACAAGTTCATCTTCTATGAGCCGCAGTACGTATAGTTATATTGATGCCGTGAAAGTCGGAAAAACTCTTTGAATTTTGTTTCATTGTGTCAAGTGGTCCGTTAACAAAACAGAAGCATTTTCCTCCTACTAGTGATAAATTAGTAACGCATTAAAAGTAATGACTATTCGGAAATATTCATTTTCCTACGAGCGTGCGGCAAAGTAACTTTTCTGCACGATTTTTCGTTTTGAAAGTTGTACTTTTCCGTACGATTTAAAATCGTTCGGAAAAGTTACTTTTCCGTACGATTTTTACTTTTCCGCACGATTTTTGTATTTTTGAAAATGATGATATTTAGAACTACTAACTATTCTGTCTTATTAGTCATTTTGTAGCATTATTATAAAAACTTGTTTATTAAAAACCTTGTTTTTCCATAAATAAGATGGACAAAAACACTCGTAGGAAAAATATTGTACCTAACTCTTACGGAAAAGTACAACTTTCCGCAATTGTTAGGCAAATAACTATTTCCTGCAGGTAAGAACAGACCAAAAGACCCAAACACTTCAAAAACCACGCATGTTAGGAAAATGGCTTTGAATAAATTGATGGCTACTACTACGTGGTATAAAAATAAGCAATTGATAGACATTTATCGTATATACGCTTTATCGATCAAGGAAGTAGGCCTATTGTAAACACTTTTTCACTTCTACATCGCAAGCTGTACTGTAATGATCATTTCAGTACAGGACATTTCATTTCCCACGACTTTCATGAACTACTAAACTGTCATTTTTATGATCATACATAATATAAGATCGAATCAAGTTTGTTAACGTAATCATATTGCCACGTGAGCTCGTAGCAGCGAGTGCAGAGTGAGCGAACATTCGGATTTCGGATATAATACTGGCGAGGGTTCAAATCCAAATACACCACTTTTTTTTTTCTTTAATGAAATCGATCAGTGTTCGATTTTTATTATAATTTTCAATATTTGTATCTTCAATTCTTTTTTTAGTTTGTATGCATTATGGGAACCATGACGGCAGGAAAGTTTATGATAAAAAGTGCATTAAGAATATTACAGGTTAGTTTATGATTCAGATGGTCGTAGAAAAAGTACAGTGTACAATATGCATGAAATGACCCATTTTCTACTAGTAGCTATATGAACTATTGTAGTACTCGCTACGCTCGTACTACATTTCATATATCTACTCGTGGGAAATGTATAACATTTCATGCTCATTATACAATATACTTTAATCCCACACAGAAATTTTTGTTGGTAATACGAAAAACGTCAATAACGATAAAATAGCGAAAATGCCACATAATGCTTCGATAAAATTGTCTATGAAGTCATTAAAAAAAATAATCAAATCGAAAATAAACGGCTAGAAATAGAAAATGGTTATTAGTAAAAACTCATTCTATAAAAACAGGATGAAAATAATTGCAGGCATAAATGTAGATGAAATCAGATGTCTCAAAAGTATTATAAAAAACACAAGGTGCAACTATGCAAATATTGTGAATATCCGTTGAATATCACAAAAAACGTAGGCTAAGAATTTTGGCCTAGATATCGTTTCCTCAGGTGATGCCAACAACCGAACTCATCAACCAGTGGCGTCTCGCTCGATTGTGAATAGTGACACCGGTTGAACAAGTCCGGCCCCATCGTCTATGAAAACAATTTCACAAAATAAATATCAATCATCGTCCAATAGCGGTGTTAGGAACTTTTTCGGAACAAAATTCAGTAAAAATTATTGAAAAACCACAAATTTAATGGGATCAGGCGATTTTGATGTCAGAGAAATTGCGTTCACTCTTATCATAAAAAGTTCAAAACTAATGAAGGGATGCAGCCCAAGTGCGTCTCGCGGTCAGAAAATTGATCCTTTAGAAAGGTAAGGCCGAAGAATAGCCGAGGTGCCCCCACCTATAGGTTTGTCTAACTTGGTATAAATATGGACAATTGAATGGCAACATTTGTTCAATTAGTAATTATATAGTCTGATCTAATCAGAACGAACTAAACTTACATAGTCATATAAGTGCATGGAGTTTGTCTAACGTGGTATAAAAATGAACAATTGGTGGACATTGAAATGAAACACCCTTTTTCGAAGTACGAACTAACCTAACGTAGATATTTGATATTTGAGTGCATGGAAATTGAATACATACATTTTGGATAGGGTTGAGTAAGATTCTCTACCCTACCAAAAATCATAGAGACTAATACAATATATATATATATATATATATATATATATATATATAAAGCTCGGAAACTATTTGGGATAGCAGCAAAACGCAAGTGTACTCTTATAACATTATATTTCCAATATTTCGACAATGAATATTGTCATCATCAGGGAGAATGTCATTGAGATTGGTCGTTTTTAGATGTTGTGAGAAATGAACAAGACAACATTACAAGCATGTAACACATATATATATATAAAGCTAGGAAAACTTGTTGGGTACGCAGCATGCAGGAAGTATACTCTTATAACACTTGTTCCAATATTTCGACAACGTTTATTGTCATCCTCAGGGAAAGCTACAATATTATTAAAATACAATGAAACAATGACTAACAGTGGATTCCAAAACTACTTACAGTGTCGGTGAGGTTATGTTCATAGATATTATAAAATAGACGTTAACAATTGCAATGTACATATTAAAACAATTTGTGAGAGTCCTTAAAGGTCATCATCAACAATTATTGAACTTTTATAGTTAAAAAACATTAATTATAATAAATGTGAAAAATTATTTCCTCATACCGGTATTTTAACGTCGGCATGGGAGAAGAAGAATTTAATTTAGGTTAACAAGTGAGGTTAGGTACGATCCTGCATGGAACAGTACTAAAATGGGGAACATTGACAAACTGAACCTACCATGGAACGAGACCTTGTCATTCAAACATGGAATGGCACAGAACACCATAGAAAAGACATCATATCATTAATTAATTATTTCCACCTATAGAGGGAGTACTCCGAATACTGAAATTATTATTAAAAGTAAAAAAAGATAATATGAATAGTAGACAAAATTATGTAACAATTATTTTGATTGAAGAAGTCTTAGTGACTCCTCAGATATATAGAAAAAATATATTGATAAAGATTTACGTTATAAATTTGTAAAGTTTAAATTACTGGAAGAGTAAAACATATTTTAAATAGATTGGGAGTTAAGGTCCCTTTCATTATGTGGATTTTGATCCAAGTGCAATAAGAATGAATATATTTCACTTAAATGGTTAATGTCAGTTTTTTTGTTCATACATGAGGATGACTGTGAGATGAAGGCCATCTCTAGAAAGAGTCTTTTATACTTGTTAGGTTCTTTGGCTAAGATTTTCGCAGCCTCAAAGTTGATATTATGACCTTCTGTCTGCACATGATCACTAAGTGCATATCTTTCTGGGTGCAATCTACAATCACTCTTATGTGAACAAATTCTATCTTTTAATAACCTGTTAGTTTGTCCAATATATTCATTCGAGCAGTTAGAACAAGGAATACAGTAGACTACATGTGATTGATGAAGTAAAGGAACTTTGTCTTTCACTTTAGTGAATAGAGAATTTATCGTTAGAACAGTTTTATTTGAAATTTTAATGTTATCAAAAGGTTTAAAGTTTCTACTAAGTTTTGGAGTAATATTTGATATATAGGGTAGAGATGTATAAAAAGTATTGACTATGTGTTCTGGATCAGCAACATCAGCAATATCCAAATCTGTATTATTATTATTTATGACAGGTTCCATTGTGGAGCTAAAAAGAATTTTATTAAGAAGGACATGAGGGTATGAATTATTTCGAAATAGGTTGTACAAAATGCCCAAGTTTTTATTGTGGAAAGTACTATCAGAGATGCTGAGAACACGTTGCTTCATCTGCTTGACCAGGTTCACTTTTATATTTTCCTTGTGGTACGACAAGTAATTCATATATCTACCCGAACTCATGGGTTTCCTGTACCAATCGATGATAATATTGTTGTCATGTGAGCGAATGAGTTTCATGTCCAAGAAGGGAACACTACGATCATCATCTTCACATTCCAACGTGAACTGTATATATGGGTCATAGCTATTAAAAATGTCAAGTATCTCTGCAGTACAGCCCGCAGGTAACGAGAGGATGATGTCATCAACATATTTCTTTATAAAAAATAAATTGAAGGGAAGAACATTAATAACTGTATCTAAAATGTTATCCATTACATAACAAGCAAGTATGGGACTAATTTTAGCTCCCATTGGAGTACCAAAAGTTTGCTTATAAATTTTATTGTTGAAAGAGAAAACTGTATTATTAAAGAGAAATGTTATTAAATCAAAAAAAGATTGTTTTTGGATACTACAAATGGAACTAATGCAGTGCCACTTTTTTCTATTGCTCTAATACAAGCATCTAAGTAAACATTACTGAATAATGATACCACGTCTAAGCTAGCAAAGACATAATTGTCAGGGAGTTGCAATCTATTAAATTTTGTGGAGACGTCAAAGGAATCTTTTATATAATAGTCATTATCAAAGTTATAAGCTTTTGTTAAAATGTCAGTTAAAAAGGCAGATAAAAATTCAATCGGTGAGCCTATCGAAGCTACTATAGGTCTCATGGACAAAACTGGTTTATGTATTCTGGGAAGAGAGTAAAATTTTGGAATTATACCGTTATAGGTGGTCAGCCTTTTTTTAGTAATTTCATCTATTTGCTTAGAGGTGAATAAAGATTTTATTAAGAGGTTACATTTAGCTTGTATTGATTGTGAGGGATCTTTAGTTAACATAATATAAGAATCATTATTTTCAATTAAATCATTAGAGAGTGAAATGTATTGATCTCTGTCCATAATAACAGTGACATTACCCTTATCTGACTTTGTAACAATTAAATTTGGATTTTGTTTTAAGAAATTTTTTGTTTTATCAAATAAATGCTGAAATTGTGAAGAGGAATTTGACGAATCATTTACAAAATTAGTGATTACATTGGTAGATCTGGCAATTGTCAATTTACGAACATGGTCATCTGGAATAGACGACGTGATGTAATCAACATCTGCCAATATATTTTTTATCGAGAAATCTTTTTTTAGACGGGGTTCTATACTGAATTTAGGACCCAGTGCTAAGAATTGTACCACATCCGAAGGAATGTCGGTACCAGAAATATTTTTTACCCATTCAGGTTTAACATTTAAGTTATTCCTGGATTGAATAAGTGAAAGATTATTTAATTTAATAATATTTGAGGATTTAATTTTATGAAAAAGTTTTAAAAATTTAGGTTGTTGTCTTGCAGAAAATTCAACAAAAAGCAACTCATTCGTTAAAGGGATTATCTCGGTCCTTAGTACGTTCAACCTATTTTCAAGAATATTTATTAATTTATGATTCATATCAATTTCAAGATTTAAAAGCTTTGATCCTAACCTGAGGCAGAACCTTCTTGATATCTCACAAAAGCTGATATCTTGTCGTTGTAGTAATCTATTTATCTGTTTTGTTGAATGTTCCAAATGCTTCGGAGAGATTCCCATCGAGCGGCATTTCAGTAAGAAACATCTTCTATTATACTCTTTAGCCAATTTCATTTTGGTGCGGGACCATAATTTCAGTTTTTTCACCACTGTTGTTCCATACGTAGCAATCACGTCTTGGTAGAAACCCATATCTGTAGAAGTTAGGAGAGAGGAAGTCTTTGCTGACCAGTTAAGATAAAGCTAGGAAAACTTGTTGGGTACGCAGCATGCAGGAAGTATACTCTTATAACACTTGTTCCAATATTTCGACAACGTTTATTGTCATCCTACAATATTATTAAAATACAATAAGACAATGACTAACAGTGGATTCCAAAACTACTTACAGTGTCGGTGAGGTTATGTGCATAGATATTATAAAATAGACGTTAACAATTGCAATGTACATATTAACAATTTGTGAGAGTCCTTAAAGGTCATCATCAACAATTATTGAACTTTTATAGTTAAAAACCATTAATTATAATAAATTTGAAAAATTATTTCCTCATACCGGTATTTTAACGTCGGCATGGGAGAAGAAGAATTTAATTTAGGTTAACAAGTGAGGTTAGGTACGATCCTGCATGGAACAGTACTAAAATGAGGAACATTGACAGACTGAACCTACCATGGAACGAGACCTTGTCATTCAAACATGGAATGGCACAGAACACCATAGAAAAGACATCATATCATTAATTAATTATTTCCACCTATAGAGGGAGTACTCCGAATACTGAAATTATTATTAAAAGTAAAAACAGATAATATGAATAGTAGACAAAATTATGTAACAATTATTTTGATTGAAGAAGTCTTAGTGACTCCTCAGATATATAGAAAAAATATATTGATAAAGATTTACGTTATAAATTTGTAAAGTTTAATCATTAACCATTTAAGTGAAATATATTCATTCTTAATGCACTTGGATCAAAATCCACATAATGAAAGGGACCTTAACTCCCAATCTATTTAAAATATGTTTTACTCTTCCAGTAATTTAAACTTTACCAATTTATAACGTAAATCTTTATCAATATATTTTTTCTATATATCTGAGGAGTCACTAAGACTTCTTCAATCAAAATAATTGTTACATAATTTTGTCTACTATTCATATTATCTGTTTTTACTTTTAATAATAATTTCAGTATTCGGAGTACTCCCTCTATAGGTGGAAATAATTAATTAATGATATGTCTTTTCTATGGTGTTCTGTGCCATTCCATGTTTGAATGACAAGGTCTCGTTCCATGGTAGGTTCAGTCTGTCAATGTTCCTCATTTTAGTACTGTTCCATGCAGGATCGTACCTAACCTCACTTGTTAACCTAAATTAAATTCTTCTTCTCCCATGCCGACGTTAAAATACCGGTATGAGGAAATAATTTTTCAAATTTATTATAATTAATGTTTTTTAACTATAAAAGTTCAATAATTGTTGATGATGACCTTTAAGGACTCTCACAAATTGTTTTAATATGTACATTGCAATTGTTAACGTCTATTTTATAATATCTATGCACATAACCTCACCGACACTGTAAGTAGTTTTGGAATCCACTGTTAGTCATTGTTTCATTGTATTTTAATAATATTGTAGCTTTCCCTGAGGATGACAATAAACGTTGTCGAAATATTGGAACAAGAGTTATAAGAGTATACTTCCTGCATGCTGCGTACCCAACACGTTTTCCTAGCTTTATCTTAACTGGTCAGCAAAGACTTCCTCTCTCCTATATCTATATATATATATATATATATATATATATATATATATATATATATATATATATATATATATATATATATATATATATATATATATATTTATGAGATCCAAGTTGGATAGTGAAACCGTAAATCCTTATAGAGCCATATAAACTACAGGCCAGTGTCAAAAATCGATGGGTCATCTGAACCACCAGAGGACCTATGTAGTAAGATAGAAGGGCTTAAAATAATGAGATTAAGCACTATGCCGTCACTTGTAAGCTGTCCAACTGAGTGCAGGTGATAATTGAAAAACACAAGTTGAGTAGGCATATTTTGGTCAAATGATTTTGTACGGCACCCTGGCCACCTATAGATGCATCAAAAATAATGAGAAAACGCGTAGTGCCGTACAAAAATAGTACGCCAGTAAGTCGAAATTTTTTTTTAATTTTCCTGCAAATTTTTAGGGTAATTTGGGTCATTGGATCGTGTACGGCATTAGTTCCATACTGTTGCAGTACGTCTTACAATCCATTATTCCGCAACGCCGTACAAAAAATCATGCGACAAGGGGAAAAGATCGAGGGTTGAAACCCCCTCCTTTCCGTACAGAAGCACACCACTATAATTAATTTTTTTCGTCTACAAAATAATCAAAACAAAATAGAATCAGTCAATACACCAGGGTTTTTAGACATCTTACTCGTCCGTATTATCACAACTCGCATCAAACCATGCCTGACTATTCGTGTTCTCTAATCCCGCGGTACCAAAACGTAGTCTAGGCCGCGCCATCTTCCGAGTAGAGGAATAAGCACTCCGAGTAGGTTTTCCTGGATTGTTTCATTTCGTTGATCTTGTGCTTTGTGATCTTTCTAAAATACTTTTGAAATATTCTGGCGTAAAATGATAATAATAATCTATTCGATTATTTTGGTAATATTCTTAGAAACATTTTGTTTAGAATAAACCATTTGGTTTGGTCCTTCGGTTGTATCTCATGAAATCTCATAGGATTCGCATAAAATTTGATACGGAATTCCAAATACAGATTGGACCATCGCATCCTGAACCCACTTTTTTATACAATACCGAATAAAATTATAGATTGGGAATTTCCACACATAGGTTCTCAAGCTTTTGAATGAGGATATGAAAAATTATTGTAATTGAAATTAGAATACATAATCGAATTGTATAGTCTCTTTTTTGAACCACCACTGCCTAAAACAAACTCTTTTACTCCGTATCCTTGTTTTCTTATCGACACTTGTAATCCTCGGTACTTCTGTATGAAAACTTATAGGAATCGCATAATTTCTGATAAGTAATTCCTGATCCAAACTAACACATCCTCATCCCACTGTTTCCACAAGATACCCAATAAAATTGGATACGGAATTCCTGATACATATCATCGAAACCTGAATTCACTTTCTTCATTCGATACCGAATAAGATTGTAAATTGTGAATTTCGACACATTACTAATACGTTGACATGGTTGTGAATGAGCATATAATATCGTCGTGATTGAAAGTGGAATGTCTCATCGGATCTTATGTCTCCTTAAACAACCACCGCCTGATACAAACCTGTATGTCATGTATTCGGATATGTTTATAAATTGCATCTACTTACAAATCCTCATACAACATTCCAAAAAGTGTATGTGTCAGGGATATGTACGTATAAGTTAGAGACTTTTCACGAAGATCCTTATAAATTCTCATAATTTGTCTATATTTTTTCCTGAGATTTCACGTGGTATTTTTGGCAGGGTAACCATGGTACTATTAGTGAAATTGACCTATTTCAGGTATACCTAAGGGTGGACGCAACTAGGCGAACATGGGCTGCAAGTGGGCTATGAAATTATATTTGTGGGACGCAACTAGGCAATTTTTCTGGACGCAGGACGCAACTGAACTCCAGCGTACTGCAGAACCTCTAGATGATTCACCAGTTGATTACTCACCTAAGACAGAAACAACGCCGCTTCCATTCCGTAACCGCGGTTAAAAATGTCCTCCTTCTTCAACTATTGATACGTCAAGAAGAGTACTTTGAATACGCCACTGAAGATGACTGCCGCAGTTGCAGTTGAAACGTTTCATTCATGTACAGGTTTCGATGATTGCAATTCATACCTGTGTTTCCAACACACTTTCCACAAAAGTATCATACTAAGATCGTAAGAAAAGCCATAAATTATCATAACGCTATGTCATCGGTTCGACACAACGAGAACTTTTAGGAATTCTGGGATTATCAAGACAACATTTTTTGACAAAGAAGTATAATTAAAAATATTCAGGCGAAATTTCAACATACTTGGTATTTATCAATACAATTTCAGATCAAGCCAATTATAGAGAAGGTTTGGCGATATCGGCCTTTCCAGACCGTATCACATATTTTGTATTTTTCGTTTTCAACTGCTATATCAGAGCTGAACACTTGAGGTAACGTTAATAAGTTTTTGAAACAACGATGAATCTCAGCCGAGGCACTATGTAGATGTGAAGTTTTGGTTGAAGGACGACCGAACGCTTTGAAATCGGAGAATGAAATGTGTAACTTGGTTGACCGACTATTGCTGTAATTACCATAATTCCCTACAAAGGCATTACTAATGCAGCGATATCGATAAACATGGTTTGCTGACAAACAAAAAGTGATTACTCGTGGTAATTCAAATCTCATGAAAGAAATGAGATATAGAAACTCTTGATAAATAAAATAATGATTACCTAAGAAATAGGTTATTATTCTGAGGCATCCGAGAGAGGAGGAGAGAATTAGCAATGAAAAGCCTATACTAGAATAATCCCGAGCATAATAATATGAAGCTGATGGCTTTGGCATTATTTTGTTCCATTCGACTACTTTTCGCACTACTATTATTACCTTTCGCACTGGTAATCAACTTTTTGCATTGTTGTTTTAAAGTGACGCGAAAAATAGTACATTTCGGTTGTCAGTGTCAAACCTTCAAACATTCAGCTTCGCGATATAATAACTCCATATTGTTGAAAAAAAAAACAAGAAAAATAGGGCAAGACAATCTAAGGAAACATATATTTTACTCTCTCATTGTTTAATTTTCAGTATCATTATCCTCCACCATTCAATGATGAGTCCTACGATAAATAAAATTGGACTGAAAGCCATAATGAAAACAATTTTCTCTAGGCCTGTTGTGCATTGAACGAGCAACAATAAACCATGTCATCTGAGAAAGACGGTCTTTTTCAGGCGTCTAATTTAGCTGCTAGTGTTTTGTTTATCGCCGATTCTAGCCACGCCGGTTGGGGTAAGGCGTATATGGACCCTAAAGTCGTTACGTAACTTGAGGGAAAAAGTTCTATATCAGTAGCGTTGCCCAGAAAACTGCACTAGGTTTAATGAAAATTGTTATTACTTTTTACTCAATTGTATTCCTCGTATATTTGAAATTATTTATACTTATAATATAGTATCATCTGTTTATTTTTAATCTGCAACTGCGATTAAAATATATATATTTTCTAATTTATTTCTTGGTTTAAATTTCGTCAGATGTCACGGAGACATTGGAGATATGCAACTGAAACTATTCTCCTCCCCTTTTTTTAGTTTTTTTAGTCCGAAAATCGGTGGTTCAAAATCCGGCCAGGAAACATATACCAACATTTTCTGCTTGAGTAGATGATTTTTATATTCTTATGAGTATCTGCATATACTATAAAGTTTTATGTCAACACCAAACTGAGATTTTCAACACCTCTACAAGTTTTTCCGTCACCAAGTTACCATCTTCTGGAGGAAAAACTGAACGGTTTTCTCTTTTTTCAACACGCTTTTATTAGCTTCACTTGTATGTATGCATGTATCGAAGTGGTTGAGGTGCTAGAGCGTTTGCTCCAACCCAGGCGGACCGGGTTCGATCCCCACCACCATCACGGGGCTAAAGGTTCCCGGCTAAAGTGGTTCGGATTCCACTTTTCAAGCTGTAGGTCCCGGGTCTCCCTTGCTCGCAAAATGAATGAAAATCCAAACACAGTGTCTTGTTGTTGAGCCAATCGTTCAACAGTGCTCAGCAGGCAAACAACCATTTGAATGGCCTGGACTTTATGAACGATTTCGCTGAAGAAGTATCGGAATAGTTACAAGTAATTGAACACAGGCTCGGTGTACCCCATTTTATTTATACCATTACCATTACCACATGCGAAGGGTGCAGGCTCTCCTCGAGATTTCCCTATAAGGATTAATTCCTTTCATTGTAAAATGCGTTTCAAACGACAACGACATTTTTTCAAGAAATTTCACACCTCACTTTTTCAGCAAATCAAAAAATTGGTTTTTATTTAGTTGCCATGGCAACCCAAAAAATTTCCGGAAATTTTTATCCTCCTGGGTACCCTGGGCGAAATTAATAAGTGGAAATTTTTCTGTCAAATATTTGACATATGATAGTTAACATTTTGCTTTTATGTACAAATGGAATGTTATTTTTCATATGAAAGGAGATAATATTTCATAATTATATATTCACGAAATATTTCGAATGTGTCTGAAAATATTTTGAGAATTTGCATTTCAACGATGAATCGGTAAAAAATGTATATCAATCAAATAAATCTATCTATGCTTGACTTGATGAACTTAATATTTGAAACAATTTTATTCATATTCAACTTATCTTTTCGTGAATACTCGGCTGAAATTTGCAACAATTCCTTTCCACATCACTTCCCAATAGACAATCCGCATGGATCAGTCAAAACTATTTTAGTTCTGCGTGATGTGCAATGTAATTTTAGGTTGAAAATGTCGCAAAATGAATTTTCCTTTCTCACATACAAACACCGCCACTAATACCAACGCGTAACTGTTATTATATCAACAAAAACCATTCATGGCCCACTGATGTTACAACTTGTTTTCTCTCAGAATAATCTACAAGTCAGTTGAATTCACCATTAATTTAATATATTTTGGTGTGAAATTTTCTTACCGAATCCCCCGCGTGCTTGAATTAATTGCTGGAAATTTATCTCGTACATGAATTTTTTAGGAAAATCACCCTCGTCGTTGCGCGACTCGGGTAATTTTCAAAAAATTCATGTACTCGAAAAATTTCCGGCAATAATTCAAGCACTAGGGAGATTATAAGTGAAAATTTTCATTAAAACCAGACATGGGCTCAAAAAAATCTAAATGGAATTATGGAAACGAATTTTTAAGTGCATTTTCATTTAAACGGATGGAGTGGTATGATTGGGGGTCTTTGAATGGACTTTTTTTCATTTTAAATTCAGTGGGATGTGGGAGTGGGATCAGTTATGGCCCCCTTTTTTCCTTTACATGAATAGCCTAGATATTTTACCATGGCGGCATTTCAAATCGCTAGTGTATACAACATCGATGAATACCGTTGATGAAATCGAATATTAAAAACGTTTAAAACAGCAAAAAACACACAGGGTTGTTTAAAGACTTCAGGCATGAAGCATGAATGAGAAAAAAAGCGCAGGCATGTATATGGTTGGAGGAGGTCACCTTCAACAATTGTTGTAACGTAGTTTGCTGGTTATTGTTATTTATCTGGTCATACCAGCTTTAAATTTCATCAAGTAGTGTCGACTGAACTGTCAAACATAATGAAACCAAATAAATTCTGGGCATATTGGACCATTCGGAAAATTTTAATCTCGTCGATCCAATTACATACAATTGTTTGAAACGTTTTGTGTGATAACGGTCGGATATATGACAAAACTACATAAGAGAATATCAGTCAACTCATTTTTTATTTAAAAATCTACCAGGTCCAAATTACGAAAAGAATCAGGGATGGAAAATAAAATATGACATTTGAACAGAATCTCCCAATACCCAATAATGTATGACCGCAGCCTAACATATCCTAAATTTGTACAAAACAATTTAACACCCTGTAGATTGATGACGGATCGTTCGCAAATTGTTATTTCATCAACCGGCTGCCTCCTTACGAGCAACCCTCAGAAGTCTTCGAGAGACTCATGCGAGCTAGAGAAGATACATCCCTTACCCTACATGTGATGCCATGCCATGCGATTCAATCCCAAGTAATTGTTATAGGAAGAGAGAGCACTACCTGCACGCCACCAAGACCCATGACCATAATACTTAGAAATACCCTGCATATTATAGGTATATTGACAAAAATCGTGACAACTGAGAAAAAAATTTATCAATTTTCATCATACTAGTATTGAAACAATAAGGTATCATATTGAAGGCGGTTGACACTAGTTATTCCAGAAATGGTAGTGTTAATGTCAATTCATATTGAGATTCATTACAAAAATTGACATGTACATAGTCTAAATGTGAATGAAATTATTCAACTTACTGTACCTATTTGCAGTTTTTCTATATTGTATTGCTCTGAGTATGACTTATATGAATATAAGTTGGCAACAGATTCATAGTGGATTTAGTTATAATGACCTTTCCTCAACCAATTTCGAGTTAGAATAATCATCAAGGGATCACCAAGGTTGCTGCAGTATTTCGAACCAACATCAAATACTACTCAACTCATACTCGAAAACTAGAAGGACAAATATACAGGGTGAAATATGACCACTTACACAAAATTATATATTGTACTCTCCCCACCAAAAGGAGTGGTATATCAAATTCTGAACAAAAAAAAAATGTAGAAAAGCTTTCACCCTGGATGAACACACGTAGGAAGGCAGAATCAATGTTCCTCCTCAATCAAAATGAAGCTGAAGATAGAAGCAATCATTTGTCAAGTGTCAGAGTATACCGTATACCCTCTACGTATGGAAAGGTATATATTGGCACCACGGAGCGGTCGATGAGTACTAGAATAAAGGAGCATGTGGGAAACTGCGCGGTATCTTCTTGCTCCCACTCAAGGATAACACAACCGACCCGTATGAGAGACCATCGAGATACACAAACATACGCGAAATTTCAGGAGAAAACAGGAGACCCTAAAGTTGAACCAAATATGGAACCAGATTCTCAGGGATGCCAAGTTGGCACCAATGATTAACAACGATCCAAAACCGGTTGAAAACGCTGGGTTGGTATCACTGAACACCGAAGACTGGGCACTGACTACGCAAAAATTACCTATTTCAGGTGGGATAAGACGCCTGGAACCACAGACATTGTAGATCGAGAGTTCCTACTTTGGCGAAGAGACAAAATTTGTTTCTAAATGATAGACTGGCAGCCCATTGCAATTTTGGTAATTCGTCAGAGTTCAACCTGTATATCGACACGTATCAGCCAGGTTCTAAATTGTACAAATGACGCTTGTAAAACGAAACCTCCAAAGTTTCAAAACTGAATCAGCAAAGGAAAAATGTACTAGGTAATTTATGTGCTTGTCCAACTTGCACAGAAATTATTGAGAATTTACCCTTATTGCGTTGAAATAGCTATTTATCACAATCAAATTATCCGTCAGACTGTCTTTCAATAAAATTTATTAGTTTTTGATAATTTTTTTCTCCAAAATTTGCAGCAAAAACAAATGAAGTGATTCTGATAGGTACCGAATGTATTTTTAATTATATTCGAACTGCCACAGAGGATGTAATTTTGAATGTATTACTGAATAAATCTGAACCAACGATTTTCATACCCACAATTAACCATCATATTAACACTTGTGCAAATAATATGACCGTAATTTTGAAATACAAAATGTAAACAAAAATGAGTTTGCAATAAAATTTGCATGCATTATTAGTTGCACGACTGTTGAAACTCGTCTTTGAATGACTAATTTCAAACCATATTACACAATATATCTACTATGTGGGATTCTTCATTCACGCCACTGGAACACCTTCCAAAGCAACATTTATACGGAAAAATGGATGAAATCATAACACGTCCCGTATGAATGCAAATAACATTCAAATGGACCATTTATTTTTTGTCCCAACAGCTTTTCATACACCATAAAAGCGCAAAGTGAAGGATATTTTCTTCTCTGCTGAAATTAGGCAAGCTTCGTTTGCTTTATTTGCACTTTTGTTGGGGATTCATAAGGCATTTAATTTTGTGGGAGGAAAAAAAGGTTGAAGAAAAACGTGGCAATAATGTTTGTTGTTGATAGCTCTTTTTAGGCTGGAATCTTGGGATAATGGTAATATCAGATTAATATGAGGAAAAGTCCAGTGGCATATGGCTCATAATATACAGTGTGGACCATTATTATGAGGAAGTACAATTCTACGCCTGTCACAAGTAACATGAAAAAATGTTTCAAATAAAAATTGTACAGCTTACTTCGTTGCTCATCAAAAACATTTCCTAAGAAATTCAAAATATATCTTGTAAGTGGGGCAACAGAAATTACCAAGTTTTCAACAACCACATGTTTTTGCAGAGTTGAACTGAGCAATGAATTTAACATATAGAAATGTTGTCTTTTTCAGAAATTTTACGCTGTTGTCAAGTTCTTTCCGAGGTGAAACAACTCAAAAAAAAAAAAAAAACAGATCATGACAGATATCATCATAATATATTACATTTTGTAACTATGAACTGCTATGAACCCAAGTTCAAGACAATATTGTGACAATATTGTGACAATATATTTCCTTGCTTAACAATCAATCAGTGGATTTCAAATTTTGAAATTCAGTCAATAGAATCGGAACTACAGTGAAAATATAGCTTGTCGCTGTATTTTCACGGTGATAAACCTGCTTAGTTTTTGTTTTACTATATGTCAAGTGGAAATAATGATTTAAATTATAATCGTCAAATTTATGTGTTTTGACTAGTTATCTTTATTTATCAATACGAGCGATAGTTGTGGTCAAATGTTCATTGGTATCATAGATGAAGCCGTGGAAAAGAGTATTCCGTTGAATACAGCTAGAAGTAAAGCATCAATTACCAGGTGACACGATTTTTCTTTATTTCAAATCGATATATTGTCGTCCTAAATATAATTTAAGGTATAATTGAAAACCTATAATTTTTTGGAATATCAATTCATTGGCAATCCCAATGCAAGAAAGTACAACTCGTGCTGCGGACTCGTATTTTCAGCTTTTAGGATTGCAATTCATTAATATTCCAAAAAATTATCGGTAATAATCATACCACTTATTATATTACCCCTGAAAATATTGGCAAATTGTATAAATAGCAGTATTGGCGAGAAAAAAAAGTGAACATTTGGCGCTATTCGTCGAATATTTTAAAAATAATATTGGTGTAATATTCTTAAAGCAATATTGGCCTCCAAATGTTGAGCGTTATTGGTACAATATAGCCGTAGCATACCCACATTGGAATAATATTGGTAAAATATCATAAAAATATTGGCAAAATATTTAAACGTAATATTGGCGAGATAAAATTATAATTATTTTGGAATATTGGTACAATATTACATAAACTTTTGTTCGGAAATATAAATAGGATATTCATTATGTCTGTTGTGGAATCAACATGAATACCTGGACATTATACAAATAATATTAGTGAAATCTTGTACAAGCAATATGGCCTCAAAATATTTAGCGATATTGGTACAATATCATTTTGTATATATTGGTACAATATTCAAAGTGAATATGTTGCCTTGGAAACATTGATGAAATATTTCCAGAAAACGTCGAATAATTTGAAAATTCTACAATTACATTTCTACCTCAATTAACCACCTAGTAGATTGACTTGTAAACGCATTGTGAGAAGCCTTATTCAATGTTTGTTACTATGATTCAGCTTTCGTTCCATATATGGAGCCATCTAGCGGTTTCTTACCCAAGTTTATTCATAGTTCATTTCGATATTCTGCCGTGCTAAGCCCATTGGCGGTAAATTACATTCGATTTTATTGCGGGAAAAAAGTTTTGAATTTTTATTTTTATATTTCAGTATATGTTGAAGTTGTACCTTCACTTGTGATACTTTCATTTATTAACAATCAAAGCATCCCAAGTGACGGTACAAATTCAGCATGTAATGAAATATCATAATAAGAATTCAAATCTTTTTTTCCTACAATAAAGTCGAATGTCAGCTACTGCCAATGGGCTTAACATGACAGTATTGTTCATGGAATATTCGGCCAATATTCAACTTTCAATAATGGTGATAACTTTGTTTTGTTATATTGTATTATATTGCCTTTCAAATATTGGCATGATGTATTCGTAACAATCTGAATCAATATAGGGTCAATATAAATTTTCGAATATGGATGAAATAATATTCCACCAATATGCTATCACACTTGGATATACAATATTGTTTTTTATTTCTAAAATAGATGAGAGGAATATTGAAGAAATCACAATATTGATGCTGGAAACAATATGTAGGCAATATCAGTCTATATAGATATTGTTGAAATTAATTGAACCAATATTGACCCAATACTTTATGAAACAATGTACATTCAGAACAAGTTGAGCCAATATTATTAATGAAATATTGTTTTTCCAATATGCACCCATATTGGTTCAATATTATTTTTAAATTTACAATATATCCATATATTTCTTTGCTTAGCATTTTCCTGTTTTCGTTTGAGTATTTCTAATCATGATTTTTCAATTTTCATCAAATGTAAAAATGTGTTATATCATGAGATAGAAAATTTGAAAGTATTTTGAGAAGAACCAATCAATTCACTACTATTGAAGCCATTCTCAGCGTTAACTGATGGTTAAAAAATTGCGAATTTCTATACTTTTCAGCTTCCAGATATCTAATATATTTTACAAAATGAAAAAACTGCCCAGTTGCTAAGAACCGTTTAGATATCCATAGAAAATTTGTGTTGGTGACCATTATATTAGACTTGGCTTGTCTTATATCGGAATTTGTAATAAAATCCTTCCTAAAAGGGTGAGTTATATCAGCAATTTTATAGCACACAGCTGTACAACCTGAATTTTCATTCATATTTTTTGGTTCATGTAATAAAACAACATAAAAGTGGAGACATTTAATTCTCAAGTGTACGTAACACTCATTCTCATTTTGATAAAAAAGTACCTATATTCGGACGTTAATCCTTTTTACTATCAACAAAGAATCAGATATTGTGTTCATTTTTAGGTACATCATAAGAATCCTGTTTTATAATCTAACCTTCGGTCAACTGACACCCAGTGGGTAATGAAATTCAAAACTATACGTCCTGAATTTCATTTTGTTTGGACTCGAAACAATTTTCGAAATGAACGTACTTATTTACGACGGAAAAAACGTTATAATTGTCGCTCTTTCTTCGCAATAAAAACTAATTTGTCGATCTCCACATCATCCAACGGACACTATAAAATTATCATATTCAACTCATCATTTTCGTACCTTTTAACGAAGTAAAATTATGTCCTCTCGGTAATAGGATAAACTAATGTTCAAATAATTTCATTTTATATATGGGAAATAAAAATGTGTGTGAAATACAGATGAATCTGTAATGGGTATATAATTATTGGACGTTTAATTGGCTTTTTCTGTAATGATGCTCATCTCAACGGGAATGGCTGCGTGTATAGAGGTCCTGGATAACTATGTTTACTGAAGGCTAGACATGAAGTGCGACGTGAATGCAGTCGTCAATCTATACAGAAGGTGGTATACGTTCATGTACTTTGATTATAATTTCAGTGTTATTCACCACCGAGGCGAGGATGTAAAAATCCCCACATCAATTTATCTGTAATCTATTCAAGAGGAACTCAGAAGCACTCGTGCTACGTAGGTTGAATTTCTTTTAATTATATTCATAATAAATGATTTTTTTATTTTATTTTTGTTTGAGCTTTCAAAAATGGAGACCAGTCATTATTATTATTATCATTAAAGAGAAAGTTTAGCAGCTATTCAGACATGAAAATGAAAAGTTGAAAACTGAAATAAAAATGTGGACCAGCCGGGGATCGAACCCAGGCTTTTCCATCTCTAGTCGGGCGCGCTAACAGCTACACCACCGGTCCCTGATTAGAAAACCGGCGGCTCACGGTGTAGTTTTTCATGTTATTAAATGAAAATGGTGGTTATTATGATAATGGAAATCAATCACGCTTGCATGCATTTTCATGTCTGAATTGCCACTAAACTTTCCCTTTCATATTATTTACCGGTGGTGTAGATGTTATAAACGGAAAGCTGGCTACGTGGAGTGCGGGTGACTCGGTTCAAGGTGAATTTTAGCATCTACAGGTTCGGTTGTTACCGATGTAGCGTGAGACGGGCCGCCAGAAGGCACCCTGGAAGAATAACGCGAGGGTAGAGGGTTAAATATGCATTTTTACGTGAACCAAGTCATGAGGTACAGTACTGAAAATTTGCAGAATAATCGGAGGTTATGCAAATGAGTAGAGAAAAAATTGGCAGAAGACTAGGTGGAAGATAAAGACCCGCCAGAAAGCGCTAATGTTGCAATAATTATGTGACTCGGTGCACTTCTGGCAATCTCTATACTTATTCTGTGACTCAAAACTGGATTGCTTGCAAAACGCCAGAAGGCTAAGTGGAAGAATCACAAAGATATTCGCGATACTATGAGCGTCGGCGGCCCACTCTATGGATCAATTTTTTTTATATATAATATTTTATCTCATTAGGTGCACTTCTGGCGATTTGTTAACAGTCAGTTAGGTCAGGATGTTGAAGACAGCATGCCATTATATAAATCTCTCGGTCTCTGACCTAAGCCCACTTGATCTGAGAGGGGAAAATTTTTCGATAATACAAGCTAATCGATATTCTTGGAGTATAACCCATCTATTGGCTCATCCTTATGTAGCTGCAAGAGTACTTCAGTAACCGCAGCTTCGACGTGATCTTTTTGCTACATGGGTTCTAACTTGGTGACCGTGTTTGGGTCACTTCAAGGCATTCCTGTTTTCTGAGGAAGTATAAAAGTGGATCGGGCGATTACGGATACAAGTTCCTATGGAGATGCCTCATCCTGCAGGTTTTTCCGTAAAGTTGTCGTAGCACCCCGTGAGTGCATTATTTTTCTTCGGTAAGGAAAATCCCAGTTGGGAACATTTTCTGATTCCCCGTGCCGGACCTTTCATGAGGGGTGCGATGATGTATCGTCATCTTCCAAGCACCACCATTTCCGATTCCAATGCGGTTCAAGTCAGATGATTTTCCTGATCCTTCCTTGGCCAGTTTGCCTGCCTGCTTCTTTCCGCAGACATCTAAGTATCCAGGAGCTTCTGTCAATGGAATCTTGGAGTAGACTCTTCGACCTGGTCCACTACGACCCTTGCAATTTTATTGTGGAACTCCGTTTGTTTAAGTGCACACTGTCTATCTTGGTCTCCATAATGAGACTCCATAGCTTTGACAGTGGTCCTTCGAGTGACCATTGGCCTTTGGTTTTCCTTCCTGCACTGCATGCGTTTTGATCTTGTTAGACCTTCGCAATGACATAATATGACAGAACCTGTATGGGCAATGACTTGTCAGCAGACCAAGGTTTTGAATGTAGATATGTTGTAGTGATGGGTCCAGTAGGACCTCTAGAGCAGCCGTCGGGGTTATTTTCGTGACACCAGTAACATTCAGGTAAATCACTAAGCAACCTACATGATCGTCCCGACTGTCATGTACTGATACACTTCACTACTGAACCGAATCAACCTCGTGTATAGCTATAGGGTGATTTTTTGGATTCAATCCTATCGTCGTCGCCAATGTGATATACTATTATTGCTTTATCAAATAAAACACTGTTCTCTACTCGCCGATCATACACACACTGATGAACCTCGATATATTCGTGCTGGACACGGAGTGACACATCATGATTCATCCGTGCATGCTGTATCATCCGTTTATTTACGTTATCTGTATACTGCCGATCCCAATTCTGAAATTTTGAATCAATCACGATTCTTTCCCATTCATTTCTGCTTTAACTGGCTGATATCGAAGTCTTGAAAGAGAAAGCGGTAAAGCTGTGCACTAAATATGAGTTATTTTCCAACAAATCATTAATCTGAAGACGAAGCAGTGTTGGTGCTAGAGAATAGCTCCTTGCGGAACACCAGAGTGGTAAATTCTCGGATAAGGAGAGACCGGTCTGAGAAAAAACCTAGATAACAAGAAACGCAACTATGGAGGCAAGCCATAAGATGAAAGTTTGGCAAGGAGAATGAGACAAGATTTGTTCTCATCTTGACTGCGCAAGTTTATTTCTAGGATTCGATAGTCTTCTACCTCCATCCATAACAGATACAGGCACCCTGAGAGATAAGAAACTTAAAATTGCAATTATTGAAGAAATAGTTCGTCAGCGTTTGCGTTGTGTACACATGAAGTACATATAATTATCTACTTGCAAAAGGTACAGCCCTATAATTCATCCAGAAGGGCCAGCTCTAAAAAAAGAACATAAAAAAACGCAACATTTTTCGTATTTTCTAGGTTTTCTCCGATCGGGTCGTACCAAATAGTACTGTGTTCTTATTTCAATTATCTACATTCTCTTCAGGAAAAAAAACGTTCAAAAATCAGATTTTTGGAATTCACTTGTTCATGAAGAATTGACTGTCTTTTATTAACGAAAAACTTATCTGTTTATTGGCTTTTTAATGAACTACTCTTAGCTGTCTAATCATTTAATTCATTTTACACGAAAACTTCACTATATTGAACTTGTTTCAACCCATTTCTATAACTCATATCAACCTTGAGTGTTAACAAATTCCCAAATTAGTAGTTTAGTTAATTCATCGGAAGGCATATACAAAAAAAGCTGCTTGATGTTTATATATTATTATGTATCTCTAATCTTCCAAATAACTTCAACTCATTAACGCTTCTTCTCAAAAACCTAATTACAGACCACTTCACACCGGCATAATCTAAATCAATTCCGTCGCTCAACATCTTTCTGTAGTTTGTCCGGACCAGTGGTTTTTGACTAGAAAGTAATTATACTAAACATTTTCAAATTGTTATTCCATTTTTTATGTACTTGAATTGAGCTTAGCGGTGTTAGATAATTAGACGTTCTCATTTTCGATCGAAATTCAAGAGAAAACACGGGCTCGGGTTATTATTTCAGAGTCAACTATTTTAATTTGGTATTCGAACCAGTTTGACCTGAACGACAATGCGATACTTCCTGTGTGGAAAAAGTATATGGGACACGTTTTGCTGGTATATAGCTTGGTAATCCTTGATGCACACTAAGAAAAACTCCGGTGTTGTGAAACATTGAATTATTTATAAAAATTATTGAGGATGTAATCTCTTAACCACGTTAATGTAATTATATATTATTTAACCTACAAGAATAGAATAGAATAGAATACATTTTTTGCTTCAAAAACATACAGTTCATAGCAAGGATTCGAAAATACAAGCGTTAACATAGATCACTATTATTATTGTTACTAAACATTTACCTAGAAAAAAAAATAAAAAATAAGAAGAACAAACAGATAAGAATACAGGTCAGCAAGAGAAAGAACAGAATATTGAAGTGAAGTACATATTACTGTAAGTAAACTCATTCATTCATCACGAAAGATCGGAGCCTCAAGACGTTCCAGATATAGTTAGTTATGACCTTGGCAGATTTTGGGGTAATATTATCAAGAGAATGAATACGGTTGTCAAGGCTGATTAGCGAGTCGGAATTTTGGGGTTTCATTGCACAATAAATTGGACACTCAAACAAAATATGTTCTATAGTTTCTTTTTTTTTTTTTTTTTTTTTTTTTTTTTTTAATTTATTTTCCTTTAAACGACAAAAGTACATTTTGTATAGGAATAGTCAGTCTAGAAGAATATATATTACAAAGTAATAAGTCATATTTAAAATAAAAATCTATCCAGTCACCTGTACAGACCTGAATGAATAAAATTCGTCTATGGAATAAAAACAATGTTTCAACAGAAATGATTTCAAATTATATTTGAATTGTTTAACATTACAAGATGTTTTAATATCATGTGGTAAATGATTATAAATTCTGGGACCGATATAGTTGGGAGAATTTTGTGTAATTCTATACCTGGCAACAAGGGTATGAATTTCATTCTTTCTTCGAGTATTCATATTGTGCAAATCTTTGTTTGTTTTAAAATCATTTCTGTTACTGAAAATATAAACTGCCAATTCATAGATGTATAAACTAACAAGAGTTAAAATTCCATAAGTGGTAAAAATTGGTCTACATGAAGACATTCTAGAAGTACTAGAAATGCAACGTAAAATATATTTTTGTTTGATAAAAACATTTTTGGCCATGGTTGAGTTGCCCCACAAGCAGATGCCATATCTCAGTCTCGATTCAACTTCTGCATAGTATATGCTACAAAGTTGGTCTCTGTCTAGTACAGTTTTTAAGTTCCTAAACATGTACTGAACAGAATTCAATTTAGAGATCAAATTTTCACAATGTGTGTGCCAATTGAGATGTTCGTCTACATGCAAGCCTAAAAATTTTACTATGGTTTGGTTTGATAAGTTTGTATCATTTATATTTATTGAAAATGAATTAGTTTTATTCTGATAATTGTGGAAACGAATAATTTTAGTTTTCTGTGGATTCAAAAATAGGTTGTGATCACTGAAAAAATTGGAGGCATTTATTAGGGCAACTTCACATTCGTTTTTTAAAGATTCGGTGTTCTTTGCCGACACTAGTAGCGATATGTCATCTGCATACGCGATAAATTTAGAATGCATTATTTCAGATTCGAGATTGTTAATGTAGATCAAAAATAAAATAGGCCCTAATACGGACCCCTGAGGCACCCCTAACGAAACCTGTCCTATTTCAGAGAAAAATGTTGAAATACGTTCATCAACTTCAAATTTGAGAGAAACACATTGACGACGATTATTGAGGAAAGAAGAGACCCATTTATTCGAGATTCCTCTCACACCACACGATTCTAGGATATTCAATAGCTTCACATGGTTGACGCAGTCGAATGCCTTGCTCAGGTCACATAATATAGCAGCAGGGCACTCGCCAGTGTCGATCATCTCTACTAATTCGGTTAAAAAACTCATCAGAGCAGTTTGGGTGGATTTACCTTCACGAAATCCATGTTGCATGGCACTCAAAATATTGTGGAAATTCATAAAATTCAATAGACGATCCAAGAAGGCATATTCAAAAATTTTTGACATGCTTTGTGGAATGGTAATAGGTCTGAAGTTATCTAGATTGTTGGATTTCTTATTTTTTTGAATCGGTAACACTTTCCCTAGTTTTAAACTATTTGGAAAGCTACCTGTTGTAAACGAAAGGTTAACTAAAAATGTAATAGGTTTTATGATGGAATTCAAAACTTTTTTTAGAACAAAAGCTGGTATTTCATCCATTCCAGCAGATCTCTTGTTTTTCATTTTTGTACTCAACATATGCATCATTTCTTTTTCACTGAAGGGATCTAAAAAAATTGTGTAAAAATTAAATTTATTTTGGCAAATGTTATCTGTACGAACGATATTATTTGTGTCAATATTATTTACTAATGCCATGGGACCCTCCAGAAAATACTTATTGAACTCTGACAGAATGGCAGATGGTTCTTCAAGTTGGATGTCACCCTTGGTAATGACTATGTTTTTGGTGATAGTACTTTTATTTGTCAGTTCAGAAACGACTTTCCATAAAGTTCGTGTGTGGTTATCTGATTGGTGTATTTTATCTTGATAATATTTTTTCTTTGAATTATTAATTAAATTGATATGCTGTTTCTTAGCTTCCTTATAAGTGTCAGACAGAGCTGGATTGAATTTTTTTAGGTTGAAAAGGTTTTTTAGAGCAGAACTCGACTTCTTGATATTATCATTTAACCATTTTTTGTCTTTATTGTTAACATATATTTTCCGTTTGGGGAAGCTGATTTCAAAGTTGTAAATCAATAAGTTATAAAATATATCGAAAGCTTCGTCAATGTCTTCTTGTTGATAAATGCAGGACCAGTTTTCCGTGACTAAGTTTTTGTCAAAAGTTGATATATTTACATCATTGAAGCATCTTTTTATCTCATTTTTACTCGGGTTAGGGGAATCACAATCATGTAATTCTGATAAAACTGTACGATGGTCTGATATAACATTGTCAAAAACATAACAGGTACTCGCATAGCTTGTGAAGATTTGATCAATAATAGTACAACTAGTGTTGGTTACTCTTGTGGGCCAATAAACCATAGGCCGTAGATTAAAACAGGACATTACAGAACATAATAAGTTAAAGTTTTCATTGGAATATAAGTCAAAATTAAAATCTCCACATATAATAAACTCCACACCTGGTTTATACAATGAGTCTAGTACATCTTGAACTCTACTGAGAAATAAATCTGCATCCCCTGAGGGAGACCTGTAACAATTAATTAAAATATGCTTTTTCTCATTGTACATATATGAGACGGCACAAACTTCAAAATTTTGTTCATCACAGTAGCTGTCAAGATTTATAACATTAGTACGGATATTATTTCTGACCCATATAGCTACTCCACCGCATTTTTTGTTAGGTCTAGTATAAAAACTACTCAAGATGAAACCTTCTATGCTGATAGCATCCAGAGTACTTTGTTTAACTCCTATCTCTGTTATACATAGAAATTGTAAGCTATAGTTACATATATCAGTAAGTAAACTGTTAATTTTTTCAAAATTTATAGTATTTATATTCAGTAATAAAAGATTAGGGTCTATTAAGTGTGATTTGGTTTTTGTGGAGTGCGAAAGTGTAAAAAATTACTTATGTACGCACCACAAGGCCACAGCTCTGCATTCATTGCTTCCTTAAAATTTTTTTCATATATACCAACTTTGAAAGATGCATATATACTGGGAAACTTCGAGTTCAATGACTCACATGTAACTTCTGGAAAGGTGTCTTTCAGTTGATCTGCTAGGTTTTGGGACGTTGTCTCTGGGTCCACTCTGCACACATGTAGATAGACATATTTTGGGACGCCTTTTATTTTTGAGGAGTTTTCTCCAACTATGAGGTTTCGTCTGGGTCTTCTCTTACGAACTGTTTGCCAGTCATCACTCTTGTTTATGTTTATATAATGGTCAAGAGTTGATTTCGTCTCAGCACATAGGATAGCAGCGTTAGCATCTTTCTTATTAATTTTTGTTTCACTAGAAACTTCTTGTAGAACTGTAACACTGCTTTCAGGAATGAGGTTTTCATTACCCTTGCCATTACTATCAACATTCGGAAAGTAGTTTGTAAATGATTTATGGGCTTCTGTTGGTTTCTCAGATTTAGCGGAGGAAGTCGCAACCGCGCAAAACTTGTTTATATTGTTCACGTTATTCTTTTCGTTCAGGAGAGTTACTATGAGTTCTAAATTGTTGACTGTTCTTTCCAACTCACATACTAATCGTTTTGATGCTTCCATTTCAGTAACAGCCACTTTCAGATCGCATTTCAGTGCCATAACCTTAATATTTTCAGAACTGGTATTTGACGGTACATCACTCACAGCGTCGAAAAAACTGCCGTTTCTTGCATTATTAAGAAATCTTAGGACACTTTCACTAATACTAATGTCTTTTGGCACATTTTGATTGATAATAATCCGAATTAAATCGGCTTTTTTCAAGCGTTGTAGCTCAGATTCAACTTCACTGAGAGTTGCCATGTTGCCATTCTAGCTCGTTCATGTTACATATTGTACAAATTTGCCTCGGATCTATTCTATATGTAGAGCCATTCAGTGTGAATTTAATAATAACCTACAAGTGTGGTACCGACTTCACAAATTGAAAGTATGTTTTGATTTCAGAAACTTATTTTTTACACTTCACTATTCAAGGGAGAGTGTCATCTTTTGTAAGCCTGTTCAATAATTTTTTTTGAAAACTGAACTCAAATGTTCACATTTTCGTTATAAAATCAGTTAGCGAAGTGTCTCTGTTTCGTTCTAGAACGTAGAAGAATTTTATGTTCTAAGACCTAAAAGACTTTTGCGTCCTGTTAATTATTTATTACGTTGCTACTATACGTTCGTTGGTTCGTTTTGGTTCAAAACACGAAATGTCACATATGTAAATTAACATTTTAATCCAGCACGATTGGTTTTCGAGACAAGAATCGATTGTAGCACCACCAAACTTGGTATGCTAGTAGTTGGAACCATGATAAACACGAAAAAAAATTCCTGGGGTGAAACATATTTTCTTTTTTTTTTTTTTGGTTTACAAATATACAAATAGATTTTTGCTGTAATCTTGGGAAGTATATGATTTATCGGAAAAACAACGCAACACCGTAAAAAACAATTTAATTTTCCACAAAAATTAGTCCTACTAATTTCTTATGAAATGCGCTCGTTTTCTCAGAAAACGCGATTGAACGCCGACATCAAATTTCAGGTTCACCCTACCCGCCGCTGGAAGTTCTGGCGGAGCCGAATATTTGATTGGTCATAACTCTGATAAAAATGATGGAAGAAGGAAAAGGAAAAAGAAAAGTTCATATCGTTTCTGAAGACTTCTACCTTCTCATGCAAATATAATATGCGATTATTTGAGTAACTGAAATGTGTTTTGTCGCACTTCACGTAGATGTTTGCGGATGATCCGAAAATCATGAGTAATTTAGTAAATATGGAATTATTATAGTTTTATTATTATACTTTTTTCCCACTGAGAGTATACAGAATAACTATTTAAATAGGGCTAGTCGAAAGTAAGAAATACGGGGTCGGTCAGTATATAGGTATTTACTTAAAATACTAATGTAACTATATAAATTCATACTATGGACAAATTCAATATTGATCTTTCTTCCTTCATACTTTGAAATGAAAAAGGAAAGTGCCTTTACCATGAAATCAATGAAAATCACGCTAATGGAATTGGTGAATACTAACAAATAATATCTGCTATCGGAATATTGAACAATTTGGCCACATTCTTCAGTGAGGTTTCAAATCTGTCATGTGAGGTATAGGTTAAAAAATGCTTAAAAAGCATACCATTGCACTGGCCAAGTATAGTAGTATGGTATAGATCGAAAATCCACCAATAATTTTGTGATATTCCCAGCAATAAAGTTCAGCCAATAATGGCCTGAAAGTTTCATCTTACAACTTCAACACTCTGTATCTCGTAAACTATACATAAAATTTTTGTGTGCCTATGGTAACTTTTGTTCAGGAAGCAGAGTTCAACAACATACTAAAAATTTGGAAAATTTGACCGAAAGACTTTTTGCATAAGGAGTGTGCGTGGTCCTTTCTTTGACCGATATCTTTTGAGCAAAAACAAAAAACGAAATGACTCATGGTACACCCCAACTTTTCTCCTTTATGACGTAAACTTTCGATTTTCAAATGGGACATCCTGTAAATTATTACAAGATCGGTTATGGATGATCATGAGGAATCCAACGATACCAGGTTTGATGGTGTTATCTCCAATGACAATGGTGATATTGACATTTATCCTATCCATAAGCTCAATGAGTAGGAGAGAGAAACTTTTTCTGGCGGGAACTAGGCAAGCGGTAATCTTGAGATCCAGGTATGAAATTTTGGTTCAGTTGTAGAGCAGAGCACTTCTCATTTTTATGATTTTTGGGATCTGGAGTGGAATAGTATTGCTCTCATCCAAAACTTTCCTTCGAAAACACTTCGAAAACACTTCTATACAGGGTGTTCCATATTAACTAGGCACCATTGCCAACTCCGTTATTATTAATGCTACAAATTCGGTTAAATGGGCAAACTATTGGTATTTTTCATGGCCTTCTCGATGCTGATGACACCATCTATGGACTATATGCAACAATTTTAAAGTAGTGTGATAGGTCCCACTTATACATGTAAAAAAAAACTTGTTTTGCTCCTGCCTCATTTTCAACTCACCCATAAAACCGTCATTCTCTTCAATAAATGTTGAAAATAATCGCTCATTCATATCATGCATATATATATATATATATATATATATATATATATATATATATATATATATATGTATTAAATAACACTATTGTGAAGGCAAACCTCAAGCTTGAAATCACATACTTTATTTTTTATGTAGGATGTGTATGAGTGATTATTTTCAACATTTACTGAAGAAATTGTCGGGATAATGGGTGAGTTGAGAACTGAGGCAGGAGTAAAACTCAGTTTTTTCTTTGGCATGTATAAGTGAGACTTGTCTCAGTAGCCTTAAATCGTTGCTTATGGTTCAAAGAGGGTACTGATTCCTGCTCCGAAATTATTATTTCATATCAACTAAAATATCCATGACTTTCGGTTCCTCCGTAAATATCGTAGAAGGGTTATGTGAAGTAGGACAAAACACATTTTAGGTACTCAGATACTCACATGTTATTTGCATGAAGAAGTAGAAGTCTTCAGGAACGATATGCACTTTTTCTTTTCCTTTTACTATAATTTTTAGCAAAGTTATGACAAATCTAATTTTCGGCCCTGCCTGAACTTGCAGTGGCGGATTAGCGCGAGCCTGAAATGTGATGTCTGCGTTGAACCACGTTTTCTGAGAAAATGAGCGTATTTCATAAGGTATTACGGAAAATTTCTCTTTTGAAGAAATGAATTTCCCAACCTATAGAAATTGTTTTTTGATAAATCCTATATTTTCTGAAAAATCAACAAAAAAAATATTATATTTTTTTGATGAAAAACTTTTTAGGTTCCACCCCTGATTTTTTGGTAAACATTATTTTTCTAATAATACATGATGTCGAGATGTCATGTGCCGAGTTTCAGAGTGCTACAATTCATTCTTCACTTTTTCCTCGAGTTTGTCTGTCGTTACTGGATTATTGACAGTTACTTATTTATAATTTTTTCATTCTCAAATTAGTTTTAATGCAGTTCTCGAAAAAACATTGTTTGTATCTAGAATGCTAAGTACTTTTGCGTTCTCGCATGATTATTTTGCTTCGCTGAAGCTCATCAAAATAACTCCCATTCTCGAACGCAAAAGTATCATTTCGTATTCTAGTTACAAAAGTATCTATTTTCGATAACTGAACTCGAATGTTAACATTTTCGTTAAAATGTCAGTTAGCGAAGTGTCTCTTTTTCCTTCTAGAACGTAAGATTTCAACCCCCATTTAATACAGATATTTTTCTATTGACTTTTATTGAATTTCGATTTGCTATTTTGGGTATTATGCTTCGATTACATTTTTGCTTCAGTTCGGAATTAAATCGTCGTAGAAATGAATTCATCACATTAATGAATCCCTCCAATCGAAAATATTTTACAAATTCTGTTTCATTAAAGCATGGCAAGACAATTTTCAAAGAATTAGGTAGCAGAATATCAACAACAAAATATTTTTTACTGAAATCGTTCAAGAATGCGTAATTTCTTGGAGCAACTTCAGACTCCAAAATACGCCAATCTAGTTTTTTGGTCCGTTGCTGAGCAATACAAATCTTGAATATGAAAATGTGTGAATTATTTAAGAAATGAATTATTTTGTATCGTGCGTACTATTGAATGGATTGTACTTGCCTAATTTGAACTGAATATTATCGAAAATGTCGAAGTTACTCCAAAAAGCCTTGAAAAAAATGTATTTTTATCACCCTGTATCTCGAAAACCAAGCCGTTTTGGGACATATATTTATATGAACTTTTCATCCTGAAAACTTTCAAAGAATCACCTTCCAAAGTTTGTCAACGTACTTAATTAAGACCCTGTATATTAAACATGTAAGACCAATAAAAATAATTCATCATTAACTTCATTCAGGTTGGGGATGATTATCTATGGGGATAAATGGAGATTGACGGGCGAAGCCATTTTTCATATCCTGGAAACATTTTTAGTTTTCAGAATGATATTGGGTCTAAGGAATAAACTATAAGCAATTGCTTTTACTTAGATTTCTTGAAACAGATCTATCTATTTTGTTAATTATTGAGAGAGACAAACCTATAGTAAAAGCTTTTGCTAGGTTTTATTCATACCACCCATTGACAATACATTTACTTGCTTAAAAACCAATCAGTGGATTTCAAACTTTAAAATTCAGCCAATAGAATCGGAACTAGTGAAAATATAGCTTGCTTGTCGCTGTATGTTAACGGTGATAAACCTACTTAGTTTTTGTTTTACTATATATCAAGTGAAAATAAAAATTTAAATTAAAAACGTCAAATTTATGTGTTTAGACTAGTTATCTTTATTTATCAATATGCGAGCGATCGTTGGGGACAAATGTCCATTGGTATCATAGATGAGGCCGTGGAAAAGAGTATTCCGTTGAATACGGCTAGAAGTAAAGCATCAATTACCAGGTGACACGATTTTTCTTTATTCCAAATCGATATATTGGCGTCCTAAATATAATTCTTGGTATGATTAAAAACCTATTATTTTTTGAAATATCAATTCATTGGCAATCTGCGGACTCGTTTTATTTTCAGCTTTGAGATTGAAATTCATTAATATTCCTATAAATTATCGGTAATAATCATACCACTTATTATATTACCCCTGATAATGAATCACTTCTTTGGTGCGCCATGTTTGAAATATAACAAAGTCATTTTTTAACAGTTACTCAATGAGTTATAACAATTGGGAATTTCTATTATTATTCCCCATTGAATAGCTAGGAGAAATGCTCTTTTGTAGTTTAAGTTTTACTTCTAAAATGGCCTGTACTTTTTCACAAAACTGGCCATTTCTAGCCGTTTGTTTTCCAGTTTTAACGGATTGAGTGAGAATCAAAACGATTATGGTATTGAAATTTATCTATTTCTATGAACAATGTCTTGCCATGCTGTAATGCAACACTTTGTGAGATTTAACTTTTTAGTCGAATGAGGTATTCATGACCTATATATAATATGTAATGAGTTAATTTTTAAGGTTTGATATCGAATCCGAGCACAAAAATAAAATCGATGCATAATACCCAAAATAGAATCGAGCTCTTAATTAAGGATATAAGGATGTCAGGATATACAAAATATCAATATTTCAAAATAATTAGCTGAAATCCATCTCACAGAGGGAATGTGCGTCCTTTGTTCAGTAGTTTTAGAGCGTAAGCAATTCTAATATTCAAAACAAATTCATTTATGCAGATTGTTCCTGTAAGTGAATTGGTGCCAATAGTACTTGAAAAACTCATTTTGTTCATCCCCAATTCATTTATCGAAGAGGAAAATTATAAGATCTAGTTATAATAATGATTGCTCACATCAGTATATTTATAAAGAAAAGGCAGAGGTAGAAATAGTTATGACATTAGCCACTTCACAGAAGACAGAGGATGATACTCATCATTTTCGATGTTCTTCATGGAATAACAGAAAGGACGCAGTATCCGGTCAGCATTCCAGAAACATAATTTCAAGAACCGAAGAGAAATCGTTATTCAAGTCTTGAATTTCGACCCATTCAAACCTCCAGTTCGAATCATGATTTAAATTTTGAATGTTATAAATCAAATCTTTTTTTTTATAGAAAACAACATATACTTATTCAATAAATTGGCGCAGTCGGTAGTATCTTGAAAACGCTGTGTTCAAGAAGAAACAGCTAGCAGTTAGCCTTCAAACTTCCAAACGTCCAAGAACCGGAAGCAGAGCTGGCCTCTTCAACAAAGCGAACTAGTTTGTGAAGAAATGAGCTTTAGAAACCAACGAAAGTCGTTGAACGTTGCATATTCTTTATAGGCCGATTACTTTTTATTTCAGATGACGAAGAGTGAGTTGTATGCAACTTACTTCATCAGTCATTTTTTTTAATGATTGTATGAACCTCACTTCACTTTTTTTTCAATGAATTAGCTTCGTCGAAATGCAACATGAGTACCATTTTTCTTAAAAGTTAATTAGAATTTACGATATGCGTGTTGAAATTTTGTAATGTTTCCTCAAAATATTTTCAAAAAATTAAGTGAATTTTTTGATTTTTCAATTTTATTTTATCTGGTTCAGAATTGAAACGCTTCGTTGTCGAGAAACCACCATCAATTGTTTTTTTAAGCATAATTCTGTTTCAAAGAATACAGTTTTTTTAAGTACTTTATGCCGTCTTCAATACGTTTTATACCGGTTTCGCACATTACCAAGAAATTTTCACCAGTTATTTAACAATGTCAATATAAACTTTTGATTTTCTTCGGGTCTAGTATATCTAGTTTCACGATTTGAGTTTTCAATTCAGGAACGTACTAGATTTTTTAAATTCGAGATAATTTGAGACATAACGAAATTACTATCATCATTCAATTTAGAATGAAAAATACTCTCAATATCTAATTTGATTACCTCAGGGTCGTATTAAAAAAAATTGATAATGGTTGGTCGAAAACGATAGATTCGACCGTATATCTTATTACATCTTATAATCACAATATCTTTCAGTTGCAGTATCTTAGAACGACAATTAAGAAAGCATATTATAGTTTTAGATATCCCAGTAGCGGACAACATTATCTTGGCATCACTGTATGAACTTTGCTGATGATTATCCCGATGGATCGTGACCTTTAACAGTAGAGTTCCAATCATACCGAAATAATCAACACACTCATTGAAAACCATTGCTTATCAATTAATCTCAACAAACAAAGGACTCGACCGATAGATTTTAATTAACGCTTGCAAATGTTCTGCCCACAAATCTCCATTAGCCTTTGGCCGTTTGTGCAAACAAACAAATTCAAAGGAAACTAATTCCTGATGCTAGATTCACGGGATTTTCTATTTACGGATTACCACCCAAGCAACCGAAATCTTTTGTGTTCGAAACAGTCGAAGGCGAGTAAGTTCGGTCCACGGTCAGCTCGCGCCAGTATCAAAAGCCCTCTAGATGAACAGAGTCGACTAGATAAACAAGAAATTCCAAGAGATAAACCACCCAATTTCGGAAAAAGGAATAAATGAGTGGGTAACGTGTTTGTTTTGCTTGAAGCTTTGCTGCAGAATGATAATTTAAGGGATTGGCAAAGAGAAGGAGGAATCTTCACGTATTGCACTACCAAATATATTACCATAAAGTGGGTAACGTTATTTTTCTTTACAGGAAGGGAAATGCATGTGCAGGTTATTAATAAATTTGAATATATATTTCTCATTCAAAAACAGGTACCTACCCTCAATGTTTCATTCTGAAAGGATCATAGTTAAAGAATATTTCACTACTTGCTATAAAATGTTATATAGGGTTGGTAACATTCATGAAAGTCATGAACTGGCTATACACCGCGATCATAAGGCCCAGAAGCACATACGGCTTGCTCTTGTGGTGGTCCAAACTGACACAGAGACATGCAAACTTAACCTTGGTAAACTTCAGAGGCTCGCCTGTCTGTGTATCACGAGCGCTATGAACACTACTCCGACCAGTGCCACGGAAATCATGTTAAATTTTCAACTCTGGAAATTTCAGTCATGGGAGAGGCGATAATGAGTGCCTACAGACTCACATACAAACAGTTAATTGGAGATCCCAACCACAAATTTGGCACACCAAAATCACTCATGAAATCGACACTACCGAACTGGAAATAATATCAGACTACATTCTACCCCAATACTCACAAGAAAAACCATTCAAAACATAGCTCAATTGGGACGAATGGGACTCGGGAGTAGAATCACTATCATCTGGAAACATAATCTGGAGCAGGAACTTCATACTTCCACTTGGCAATAACACCACAGTGTTCCAAGCTGAGATACATCTCATAAGGATATGCATATATATAGGGGGAGGGTTAGACTAAAACCTCACCACGTATCATCAGGGGATAGTGAGGAGTTGAAAAATTGCTGAAACCCTTAATGGACGGCCTCTCAAGAGGAATGTCGGTAATCAAGAGGAGATGATGAAAAGTTCTCGAGCCAACTGCCAAGGTAATTTGTTCGACAACATCTGTTCGAAAAGCATTTTTCAAACGGAAATTTGTTCGAACAGAAATTTGTTCAACCAGCACTTGTTGACCAACATTTCTTCGAAAGTTTGAGAATTTTCCTATAGTTACCGATATTGAATGATCTTGTAACATTTTGTGAATAAAATTATTATTATTATTATATTATTTTAATAACGTGAATTCATGATTTGACTTCTTGTTTCGTTCACCCAATTAAAATGTATGTGTTCAATTTCCACGCACTAAAGTGTCTACTTAGGTACGGTCAGTTCGTTCTGGTTCAATTATACTAAATAATTACTTTCTGCAAAATGTATGTATTCAATTTTCACTAACTCAAATGTCTTCGTACGGTCAGTTCGTTCTGGTTCAATTATACTAAATAATTACTTTTCGCAAAAAGTACGTATTCAATGACAAATGTTGTCGGACAAATTACAGCGGACCGATATTTTCAGACTCCGATATCTTCCTCCCTTCCACTATATAACCAAAACATGATTTTTTTCGTGTTGTTGTATCCGCCTAGTAGAGAAAAAAAAAAGGAAGAAAAATTAGTTGTAGTGCCCGACAGATAAATCCATACACTGAATAGAGTTGTGATAGCCGCCTGAGCCTAAATATCTTGTTCAGATCGCTAACAAGACATGGGACACCAGGTCCTCTCGCCACAGGATTTCATTACGACAGCCCATCAAAGCGACGAGTGTACTACCGAAAAATATTCGCATCCGTTCTAGAAATTCGATAAACTACGAGAACCATCTACGGTTAGGTGAAGAAATGTCTGTGCAACATAAAAGAGCATCGGCAGCCTGATTGAAAAGTGAAATACCTTGGCCCTGCAGTACACCTAGTCGTTCACTAGAAGATGGCCACTTGGTAACTGAAACACACGTCGAGATGTTGAAAAATACTGGTTTAGTGTTGAAATGAGACTTCAGTGCATTCATTACTGAAGCAAAGGTTCCGAAGAGTGCAGTGCAAGTACTTTTGAATCAGTAGAAAATATGCCTAGACCGTAATAGAGCTTTTTTTTAACACGCTTTCATCAGCTTCACCTGTAATATCTGTCAGATGTAATTCAATGTCCGGCGTGGTATTAGTCAGGGAAGTAGTTGTTTTCTGTCAGATTTTTGCCTCATATTTTCCACATGGTGAAAATATTTGGAGAGAATATTATTTCATTCACCTGTATCTATCTATGTACCGTCGAACGGGGTTATTTTGATCATGTGGGGCAAATTCGATCAAACACGCCCCTGTGAAAAAAGGGGTAACGTGGTTATCTAGTTAACAGTTGTACACCGGTTCAGTTGAGAATGCAGTCGAACTCAAGTGCGGAATTGTGTGTTTATAAATGGTTGAAAATTGGCAAAAATTGAAAAATGCAAATAACGATTGATTCTACAGCTCACACATTACGCGAATGAAAATAATTGGTGAATGAACGGGAAACACAGTTATTTGTAAATGTGAATTACTTTTTTTTATGCTCCACTGGAGATTTTTGAAAAAAAATCTATTGTTGAAGGGTAATTTCCATCACTTTCAATTTTATAAATATGTTTTTGTACAACTGTTAAAGAAAATGACGTTCTTAACACTAGTGTTAAAAGTAAAATGACTGATGAGATGATGGATACTCAGTAATATAGATAGATCTCTCTAAAAGAAACACTTCAATCAGATATTGTAATCAGAGGACTCAAGAGGAATAATTTAAAAAAGTGCACACATTATTTGGTCGTTTGTGCAATTGGTAATACTAATTCCTTCTGAAGTTACAAACGAAGAAGTATTCAGTACAACTGTAGAATGCCCTTCACTACTGACAAATAATGACACAATCATAAATAAAGTTGGGGTTTACTATAGTTGGAGCATCTGCCTTGTTATCCAAAGATCGTGTGTTCGAATCCTTATGGATCTTATGATTTATTTTTCGGTTTAGCAGTAAGTGTTGTACAAAAAACTTGTATGATACATTTGTTAAAAGTGATTTTATTAAATGCCACTTTTAGCACTTGTATCATAAATAACTATATTACTTTCAATTCCAGTCTATTTTTGTAGTAAACTATCGTACGGAGAACGACCTGTACAGTGTTGCCAAGCATATGGCGGTTTCCTGTTTAGTGAGAGAGTCATAAGTTTTTTCAGTTATAGCAACCCATTGATGATTTGAAAAAATACGAAATGAAAGAGCATGTGAAAAAATTAAATGAAGATTTTTTTAAATTTTTTTTTTTTGAGAGGTAAAGTCGGTTTTTCTATGCTTTTAGATAGGTGATCGACTTAACACCATTATGCGAGGTAAAGTCGATCAATTTAAAGCAAAATAAAAATTGAATGGTAAAGCTTAAAAAAATTAATATGGATTCAATAAATGTATTAATATTCGAGGTATTTTAATTTTCAATTTCATTTAAAAAAAAAAATTATCGGTTGGCGCTATATGCTAAAAAAGCTTTATTTTTCATCATTATTTTTAACGTGATTTTAAACCACTTCCAGACTTTCGAATGATATGAAATCAATCAGATGACAATGCTTCATGACAATTTTGGTGAAGAAAAAAAAAACGAGATTTGTACTGATGGTCCGATTTGATTCAAAAAGTATTGTGAAGTGAAAATTGGTAATAATATAAGAATATAGATCAAGAGCGCCTACGATCATCTACATTTGAGTAATAACTTAAAAAATAACTTTTTACTTTTCAGTCCATGTTGGAGGTAAAGTGTGTTTTAAAAAAAACTGTACGTGAGTTTCTCAACTGTTTTATTATTCGAATTATATAGTTATTTCAGTTGAATTGATTTCGTTATGTTATACAGGGTGTTTATGAAACTGGGACAGTTAATGAAATGAGAAGTAGAAAAATAAACAAAACGAACTGAAATAATACTTTTTTGTCAAAAAAACTATTTTGTAAGATATTGAATTTCAAAATATTCAAGACTTTTTTGGTAATTACTGATAAGAGGTCTGCAGCCTACACAAACCGCCCTGGAACACTGTCAGCGATCAGACACGATGTATTCTGCAGAATCAAACCAGTGCCTTCCAAACAAAGGTAACAACCCATTTCAAAAAATTTCATATTTTTTTATTGACTGCTTCCAAAAGGAAAATTCCTGCCATTTGTTCATACATTATGTTCTATATAACAACCCATTTTCTCAATTGGCCCAATTTCTGAAACACCCTATATCTGTATACTATTACCTCACATTTAAAAACACCCTGTATCAATTAACCGCACTCAACCTGATGTTTTATTAAGCACGCTACTGTCATTGATATCATTCTCTGTTGTGTTGATGCCTCGATATCTGAGGAAACACAAATAAGTAGTTATTTTCCTTCAGTCCGTTATTGCTTGGGGTTAATAGTGTACCACAATAATTTATGAGGGAAGAGCAGGGGTTGTTGTCTTCGTGATTTGTCGCTGAAAGGGTACTCCCATCTTACTGACAAAGTGAATTAATGACACTCGCAGGGTTGGTAGGGTGAAGCTGCGGGAGACAAAATATGAAAATAACTCCTATCTGAAAATGGGGTGATTATAAATTACGGGGGTACAAATTCCGCCGCACCGCTGTTTGTGTGTTTGTTCTAACAGAAAAAGTAATTATCATTCTCCAGCTTTTTACTGAGGTCAGTCCAATACAAAAAAGTTATTTTGTACATTTCTTTTGAAAACTGCATTAAGAAAGGGAATGAGATAATTACTAAGGCATCAGATGTTTTTTTTACAACTTTTAAAAAGTTCACTTATTTTATGTAGTTTCAAGGTGACAGAAAATTTTATGAGACAACAGTGACAGATCCAAAAAACAACGAGATTCTGTCAAAGAGCCTGTTCTTATTTTCTATTGCAACATAGCGTTTTGAATATAAATTAAGTGTTCCACTCGCTGACGCTCGTTTCACAATATTCCCCACTCACGGAATAAAATGCCACTTTCAATACTTGTATTATAAATAATTATTATCGGAATAGGCAATAATCCAACACGAAACAGCTGTGCTGTTGCCTGTGATGCTAGGACCTATGATCATGCTTTCAAGTATTTCACAACTTCAAACTTTGCTTCACCGTACTTATGATGACCAATTTCACGTGTGTACGGTTGCATTGATATATACAATGTGTCCCAGAATAAATGAAAATAACTTCATTGGTGGAAGGAGTTATGTAATATCTTCATTGTATTCAATGGAAGGTAATTACTCAAATATTTAAATTTGTATAAGATGGATTGCAGTTTTTTTATGACGTAGTTTATATGAACGTTCCATTTCATAAGCGGATCCGGATTTTTTTCAGATTTAATTCTGAGTTTCTAGTCGAGATGTAAAAAACGGCAATTACTAGTCGAATCACAGCTGAAAGGTAGGAAGTTGGTTTTCTCTATGTTGAGTGTCAAAAGTCGTCCATCGAACCACTCCTTTATGAATCGAAGGTCAGATTCGGCTTTATGTTGTAATTCATGTCATGTTTTCGCTTTATATATTATTGCGGTATCATCAGCTTACCCTATGATACTTCCTTGACTGTTCAATGTGAATATTTCATTAATATAGAGATTAAACAAAAGAGGACCCAGAACGGATCCCTGCGGTATACCATATTCAATTTATCTCTGATCGATCAATGTTTCAGCCACTTTCACTCCTTGAGTTCTGTTGTTGAGGTAATTTCTAAGTGAATTTGCACATTTACCTCTCATTCCTTTTTGTTCCAGTGTGTCTATGAGCAATCGGTGACTAACAGTATCGAAAGCCTTCGAAAGGTCAATGAAAACACAAGACAAGGATGTCCATCCTCCAGCGCGCTGTGTATTTTTTCGGTCAAAGCTAGTACAGCACCTTCCGTTGAAGTATTCTCTTTGAAACCATATTGTTTATGGGAAATCAAACCGTATTTTTTTATGAAGGATGTCATTCAGTTTTTCAGAAACATTTCTAAGATCTTTGACAAAGGGAAATTGGTCTGTAATTGGTAACAATCATTTTGTTTCCTTTTTTAAAAATTGGTATTACCATCGATTTTTTGAAAGCATCAGGCCAAATTTCCAATTCTAAGAATTTATTTGAAATGTATAGTAGGGGATGAACAATATATTGTGCATTAGATTTTATGGTTTCTGCTCTCATCTCGTCCTAACCAACGGCTTTCCTATTTTCTTATGATATACAAAAGTTTAACATAATTGCTTGGTGCTAGAATCATAGTATTAGGTAGAATATCGTCAATGAATTCGTGATTTATTATGTTTTGTTTTCGAGTTACTCAATTCCCTTACCTTTTTCCATAAAATTTTTTATTATTATTATTTGAATTTTTTTTCCATTTGTTGTTTATAATAATCGCATTTTACTTTCTTGACCAGATTGGTTAATTTGTTTTTGTAAAGATATATTGATTTTTCAGGAAATTGTTATTCGTTTTTTTTAAGATTAACAAACATTTAATTTTTTTATTTATTGACGTCACTAATGAATTTGTGAGCCATGGTGCAAGAATGGAGTTTTTTCTCGTTTGGTTTTTTGTTTCTAGGCATTCGTTACTTTTTATTGATATTAATTCAATTAATTCGTTCATTGCGGCGTTTGGATCCGGAGCCAAAAACACAGTTTCCCAGTCTACCTGTTGAATTTTTTGGTTGAACTTTTTGTAATTCAAAAATTGTGTAAATCAATTTTTTGTAGTTTTTTCATCGTTCATTTTTTCGGTTACAGGAAGAAATCCCAACTCTGGATGAATTTACAGGTATTATCTTGAACCATTTTTATTCGAAGACAATACAAAAGTCCCAGTTTCTTTTTCGTGTGTCAAGATATAATCGAGGAACGGACAATTCAGTATGCAAACTTCTGTATGGATGCATCATTTTGCGAGTATTTCAAAAAACATGTATAATTCTTCTCTCAATTCCGAAAAGCAATATTTTGTATTATTTTGAACCCTTTATTGATAGTAGCTATTGTACAAACAAGCGTGCCTAGTAAGTTTAAGCAAAAAAATAACAAAAACACCTCCCTGTAATATTCTATACCGACTGATATTACTTTTTTCATTTAATGCTAGGTACACATTGCACCCTACTTTGTATCCAAGAGGGTGTCTTTATTCTATAATTAATTAATTATGAATTCGCTAAAACTGAGATGGCAAAAGGACGACGCGACGTAGCAGAATTCAAAATGAACTCTTTGCAAAAAATGCGAGTATCCTCTTTATGAAGATACTTTAATAAGGTTGATGTTAGCGAGTAGGCTAATAACGTTATTTCATCTATTATGCTATTCGTCGGAGCCCCCTGTTATGATTTAATTGATATGAAGTTACGTAATTTCACGTCCAAATGTGAGTATTTATGAATTGTGTTCCGGTCTGAGTGCAACTTCAAGTCTAAATTCGCAGAAGGGGGTTCTTCGAAAAATATCAGGTTTGTTTTTTTCTTGTTCTGGTTTCACTAGAAAGAAAAGTCCCATAATTTTCAGAGAGCATCGTATGGGCCGAGTATAGGAATCAATTATTGATGCGGTAAGTTCTAAAGTTCAATGGGCGAATACGTGAAAAAGAAACGTTCGGCATGTCTTCAAGGATGTGAGGACTGAGCTCGACGGGTCATCTACGATAGGACCACTAAGGGTGGAACGATTGTTGATAATATCGCAATTCGCCTATAGAAATATCCATCAATAAAATAGAGATAATAATAATAATAACGATGAGGTGTTTGAAGCTGCGGACACTGAAGTCCTACTGCAGGTTCTTGAAGATAAGCCAATGCATGGGGTCTTCTTCAAGAACATTGAAGACCTTATCTTATCGAAAAATTTGACCTATGCATTCCTTAGGTCAAGTGGGCTGAAGTCGGAGACCGAGGGCTTCATAATGGCCTGCCAGAATGGTGTCTCCAACACCCTGGTCTACCATAGTCGCGTGATGGGTATAGAGGTCCCTGACACTAGATGAACAGCGTGTCATGTGGGGCACCTGAGACCATAATGCATTTGCTGTCTGATTGTCAAGCTTTATGGTCTCACCTATATCCATACACAGACATAACGCGGCGCTACGAGTGTTGTACTACCATCTACGACACTTACGTTATAGACGAAACACCAGTGTTGTCAAATTCTTTGGGTGATATTGAGTCCGTTATGGAGAATGAGAAGTGTCGATATATTTGACTTCTGGCAAAAACAAGCAAATAAGCCTGATGTAGTCCTCCTCGACCATCAAAGTAGGACGACTTTCATCATAGAGGAAGAAAAACGGATCAAATATCGAGATTTACTCTTTGAACTACGCAGGCTGTACCCAAACCATTTTGTAAAAATGTGGGTTCTATAGGAGTCCTTGGAGAAGTGATGGACACCCCGCTCTCTAATCTAAAAACCAATCCGGCTTGCCGTGGCGCAGCAGAAATCTCATCCGGACGAATGCAGAAGCCTGTCATCCTTGGTTCACTCAGTCTGCTCACGGCACATGATTCTCTGACCCAGTAGTTGCTCACCCCACGGACGTGGGAAGTGACTATCCGGTTAAATGGCACCAGCCTGCCCTCCGGATGTGCCGGAGCTCCGGCTGGTATAATCCAAACGAATACAAAAATTAAAATTAATAAAAATGAAGTGTCATTATTCAAGTTCAGTCCGTGACTGCTCTTACACTCAACCTAAAATGATTGCAGTATATTCTTAACTATACAGCCTACTATGCTTACACATACCTACTAGAATAACTGAGAGAAAAGAAGAAAAAGAAGTCTAATAATGAAAAATATTTCTTCCAGGTTTTCGGAGAAACACCCTCAGAAGCAGAGTTTGTGCGAGCAAGGGAGATCCGGAACCTACGGCTTTAAAAGTGGAATTCGAACCACTTCTGTTCCGTGATGGCGGTGGTGTTCGAACCCGAACCACCTGGGTGGGAGAAAACGCTTTCAACACCTCGTCCACTTTGCTATTTCACCATACAGAGTGGCAGGTTTCCCTGTTGCTGTAACTTCCAAGTAGATGGTTCAATTCTTGCTTGTTTTGTTTTTTATAGTATCAAACTTGAAATCGAAAATTATACAAAATAAAATAGCAAAATATTTGATACTTTCTGCATATCAAGCGGGTACTTTTTGTAAAAGGTCTTAAATACTACTAGCGATTTCTCTTTGATGTGATCTGCGTAAGAAAAAGACTTTTTGAAAATGGCCGATGAGTCCTGGGGTATGTCAAGAAGGTGCTTGTGTCTTAGTTCCCGATTATAAATCTTCTGTAGGTCTACGACATCACCGTAGTTGAAGTGAGACAATACTAACGAATCACAAAGGAAAATTCTGAGCCTTGTACTCAAAATATCACGATTAAGGAATAGTATTTTCAGTGCACAACAGGTTTTCTTCAGAAAATTGTTAACATGTAAGCTGAAATTCAGTTTCTGGTGCAAAACAAAATCCAAGCTTTTTACTTTGCTTTGGAGTTCTATAAGATCTGTCCGTGGACCATGATGGGTGAGGTGCCCCTGACCATTTATTTATTATTGTCACTCCCGAAAATTAGTGCACTTGATTTGGTGGCATTAACGCTCAAACAATTTTTTTTGCGAAAATGAGTAAAGATTTTCAAAATCAGAATTTTAATGTTAGTTGTCGAATTTTATGACTCGTTGGAATCAAGCTAAGATACAGCGTATCGTCAGCTTAAAAATGTGATTGACGGGGCGAATCTAGTGGATAAAAACCTAGCAATTTTTTTTTCTTGGCGACTTGTGGACTTGCCTGTGTCTTTGTATATGGATAGCAGCCTATTTCTACAAACGTTAAATTTCTTCATATTAACTGTAGAGCATGGCAATGTGAACAAAACACCAACTGAGTATAAGTTTCTGAATATGGCTTACAGTGTTTTTGTTGATTAATTCTTATTTTACAGCTCGAAGAACTCTGCTGAATACTCCACCAAGGCTGAATAATAAATTATTCAATAAAATCAGTTAAAAGACGTTTGTTTGTATTTCTCAACAAGAGATAGATAGTTCTGTTTTATTTGGATTGACAATTAGAGCATTTAGCCAGTTCCGACATATACTTTAGAATTCCGTCCGAACCATAGATCTATCTAAATATGAACCAGCAGTTAATAAGCTGTTCTTTGATAGTTTGACAAGTGGTAACACTGTTTGTTGACATTGATGTGAGGAAGGGATTGAATTTTGAATTTCCGTTTATCCTCCATTTCGTCCATTTCTGCGTCTGGTCTCACTTGAAGAACTCGCCGATGATTTAAATTTTTATTTTGAAAATCATCCAATCAGTGTCTACTAATAACATTTATAAAGAGGTAACTATCTATTTAAAATTCGTTGGAATGCATATTTTTGTCATTTATAATGTTTATCTAAAATATAAAAACTCATCTAAAATTATGAGATTATTTAAAAGCTTATTTCGCGCCATTGAGCGATGATGTTTGTGGCCGATTGCCAAAAATAACCAGAATAACAACCTATAACTACCTTATGATAACTGGCTGAATCACACACTAAATCCAGAACTAAGGTGCAAGCTGCAGACAATGTATAGAAAAACCCAGGAACCCGAGGAGCTTGAAATACATTAACAGGAGAAGAGTTTGTTTGATTCTTATAACTTATTGGTCAAGGAAAGTATGTAAGGTTTAAATGCATTTAATCCAATATTTCGAAACATGTAAGTTGGTATGACCATTTCAATAAGGCACAATATAATCTAAAAAACCAAATTTCTTCACACAACCTGTATACGATCCTTATCAATAGACTCATCAAGCCCTAAACTTGGTTTAACAACGTTTCATTCATTATTGATTACAATTGGTATTTATTGATTTTTCAAGATCTCGTCAAGCCTAGAACTTGATTTAACAACATTTATTAAATTAAATACTATTTTTCTTCAGCAATTGTTTTATTTGTATGTCTGGAGTATTTTCTGTTTCAGTGTAATAAAGACTTTCTACAGAGGCTGGCTTTGAGAATGAGATACTTTATCAGAATTTCTATAGATGGCGTCCAAAAAATTATGTCAAGAACTGGATTTCCTCCACAAAATCAAACTTTTAATCAATAGGGAATATAACCTTATATATGTAAGTATTTTCAAACCAAATATTGATTATTTCTGAATAATTTTATAAAAATTTTTCATATCCTATCGGTATATTTGCTAATGATTATGTTGACAAAGAATTACTTATATAGACACTCAAGAAAATACAGGCTGCTCAGCTGGCCCATACTGCATAACCAACTGAAAGGTATATTTATGCATTGGCGAAAAGTATCATACATTGTATATTGTGTAACAAATCACTATGTACATAATGTTCCAATTAACGATTTAATGTCTTCTGCATGTAACTTGTCAGGGTATCAAATGTGAAAAAATTCATGTTCATATCTGCCCCATCGAACTTCTCTACTAAACATAATATTATACTTCATAATATATACACCTGCCTTCTGTATAGATTATGTAAATCACTTTATGCAAATCGCGAATTTTAATTTCATATAAATATTCATATACCGAATAATCGTTGAAAGTTTTTGATTTACATTCGTTCCTACATCTGCTTTAGGAGAAATTTGTAAAAATGCAAATGTTACAAAGTGATAACGAGGAATATAATCATGATGGAGATTTCGAAAGGAGGTCAGGAAAAATTGATTTCGTCCTAAATATTGACTTTAATATAAACTATCGAGCGATTGAATAAATGTAATCTAAAGTTAGTGTTGAAATCAAGATCACAAAGTTTACGACTAGTTATGAATTATCGCAATTGTTTTCGGGGGTAATAGTATCAATGGTGATTCTGATCAAATTGCTAAGGACGAGTGGTGTTTCTTAATAGTTATTTAAGTAACAAGGAATGTAAAGACGTGTTAACATTCGAGGTGAGCGAGTACGAGCCGAGGTTTGTCGCTTGCCGAGGATGTTAACAGTTGATACATTCCGTGTTACTTATTACGTTTTTCCCACTGCTTGTTGACATTCTTCAAAATTTACCTGGATTGAAGTTCGTTTTCTTACCCTTCATGAATATTCTTTCCGCTATTTCATTCTAAGTTGCTTGTGCGTGTAACTATGTTATCGTTCGGAACTAGGTTACCGAATAAATAGACTACAAATAAAAACCATAGGTGATATTCAAAAAGTCATAACAAATCTGAAAATGGATATATGTGAAGCTGCAGGTATTGCTTGTCAAAGTTTGTTACCCAAGAAGTCAAGGGCAAGGTACGAATTCACGTACGATATTTTTAAAAAATGGTATGCTAAGAAAAATGTACAATCCGTGTCTGAAAACTGCATGCTGGCGTATATGTTGGAGCGATCGGAGAGACTAAAATCATCAGCCAGTTTATGGTGCGAGTACTCAATGTTAAAAACAACACTGAACTACAAAGATAATGTAGATATATCAAAATTTCAAAAACTGGTGGGTTTTTTGAAGCGCAAGCATCAGGGTTATCAGCCAAAAAAGTCACAAGTTTTAACAAGAGAAGAAATACTATAACAATTCCGCAATCCAAAAATGATGTACGGAAGTTCACAATTGTTGAAAATAGCACGGTTTTTTAATTTACTAGAGGCTAATTGATACACTGGGCACTGCTTTAGAAGTTCTTCCGCCACTTTACTGGTTGAATCTGGAGGCTAAAAAGACATGGCGGATGGAAATCGTCCACAGTGGCTGAAAATTATGTGGCGGAGTCTATTAGGAATAAACTAGATGTTGCGAATAAAATATTGTACAATGGAAATCCTATGCATTAATCAAGTGTTCGAAAGCTGACACCGTCAACTTCATAAATGGTAACCAATTCTCCGAAAGTGGAAATGCCTTTTTCTTCTGAAATATCTCGTCCAACGCCGTCGAACACAATGCAAACCACCACAGCGTCATTTGAGATCGAAACCATTGAAGTATAAGAACATGCAGGCTTTGTTATTCAAAATTCAACATTTTCACAGTGTAGTTTAGTGTTCAATTTCGAAAAAAAAAACTAATCAATATTTAGCTGTTTGATCCAGTTATACGTTAATAAAATGTCAAATTTCGGATTTACTGTCATTATTTTCTTACATTGATGTTTGTTTTCTTTTCCGTCATGATGACAAGAGTATTCGTTCTGACATTTTCATTCCAAGTTGCTTGTGCATGTGCAAGTCAAAGTCATTATTACCCTAGGCATGTAAATGACACTATTTACATTCCTTTGTCAAGATGAATTAGTAAACGAATGATATAGGCCACTTACCTGTTTTGTTGCTAAGCATGTATGGACTATTTACAGTGTTGGCAGCGGGAAAAGGAATTTTATCAAGCTCTTACAGATTTTATTATGAGCACGAAAGGTATTCATTCATATTATTTTTTATACGATCGTTTCTGCCAATTGTCATAAGAAAACATTTCAAATCGAAATAGTATCAAAATTACACTGATAATTTTTTAGTAGTAATTTACAGCGATATTTTTTAACGTTGTTTGATTGGATCTTTGTTCAAATGAATGCATAAGAAACTAAGCCATTCACTTGGTTGTCAAGATGACACTGACAAATGTCCGGTTAAAAAAGTAATCAAACCGAAATATATTTGTGAGGTAATAATTATTTTTTGATAATTTTAACTAGATTAGCTATTAAAAAATCCGCTCGTGAGATTTCTATAGCAACAAAGATTCGTGCATCTAGCTAAACTTAACAAAAAATTACCACCCCTTGTATAATTACTGTTGATAATTGTACGGAACAAAAAATCCCAGATAGTACCATTTTCGTGAATTCTTCATAGTAACTGCTAATGACTAATTAACATGAAGTCTATCGGACTGACATTCAGGTAACATGAGGTTACAACATGTAATAATGTTGATGTAATTTTGACCGCTTTTTAAACCTCTTCAGTAGTTTCCTGTCATTCTAGATATTCAAACGACACTGAAAGCTATTATTTGCAAAAGTTGTTATTGAAAACCCTGACTGAACAGATTAAAGAGAAAATATGCCAGGACAAAACGGAATATCAAGAAATGAAAAAGTATACGAAGTGAACAAGTAGCGATCAATCAGCTACTTTGTATAGACAGAAGGTTACTAGATAAGTGGATCCAAAGAGGTCAATGAAAATGCTGAAACAATGTATCTGGACAAAGGAATGGTGAACCCTTTCTTCATTCCAGAACTATGCAAGAAGTGAAATCAACATCAGCAGAACACATTTCAGTATCATTACAGGGCTTCTCAGTTCTCAATAGACAATTTTCTGAAGTAACAACTGTACAGAATGGTAGAAAACTAGTTATTGAGGAGAACACAATAGCTGAATGGATGAGATGAAATGATACAATGGAAGAACTTGTTCGCTAGGAGCTTTCCCCCAATTATTTTTTATCTCCCTTATTTTCAGAACACGGCTATCAAATTTAACGTCGATAATAAATAATATTTAAAAAAATACTCTGGTGAAGACCAAATTGAATTGAAGTCGCAATAAGTGTCATTCCTTCTAGCTTAATGTCTGCAATGGTGATACCTCTTCACAAAGGAGGAGCAATAATTGATGAATACTGTTTAAAATCATAGATGTATTATTCAAACGTGAAATGCAGACATGATATATCGAATAGAGCGTAGTTTGGATTTAGAAATAAAAAAGTACAGTTGACATTTTTAGCTTTCTTGGAAAATCCACACAAATCTTAATAAGAAGGTGGCAGCTACAGCAATTTTTTCGACCTTGCCAAAGCCTGTGACTGTGGTATCCAAAATGTCCGAAATGGTGCGATAATAGTTCAGAAGGAAAAAAGAAAACAAATGTACGTGAAGTATCCCAAGCGTAAATGTTACGACCTAATTCCTTTATTGTTTGTTAACGATATTATACCTTTGATATCTCTATAAACTTTTGTTTGCAGACGACAAAGTTTCTTCGCACAATGATTCGGCCAATCCATTCCTGAAGATACGAAAGAAATGAAAAGTCGGTATTATGCCTATATGCTGACACTTAATATTTCGGAAACCAACCTGAAATCATTCCAGTGGTATTAACAACAGGTTACTGAAGAGTCTCAAAAGATCAGTTACAAACACTTTTTAAAATTCAATGGCTTACACGTTGATGGCGTTTCGAAGTTTGACTCTCAAATAATATATCTCAAAAAAAATGTTCTTCGGGTTGTTATCTAATTAATAAAATTTCTCGTGAACTTATACATTCATCCTGCCTACTACCAATAGAGGGGCAACAACCTAGGCAACTAACTCGAACATAACGGAGATCAGTAGAATAGACACGTTTGATATGACGTCGTACAAAATCATCCAAACCTACTCCTTTGGTAGAACATACACCACCATCATAAAATATGGGAAAGTGACATTTCCAATGCTGTCAAGGGCAAATCTGTTATACGAATGGCTCAAGAGACCGAGGCACAATATTAGTCAAATTCGTGGTACTCAAATTTCGATATTCCAAGCCGACGAAATGTTTTACACCGTTTACACATATTCTGAGGAATCTTAGTGGCAATATAGGACATAAAACAATGCACAGAAACTAAAATTTGTCCAGGTACCAAGACACAGGGGCATTCATAGTAATGAGAATGCAGATGCTCTAGCAAGAGTGGGGCAACAACTCTCATTGGACCAGAATTCCGTTTGGATAACAAGACACGAATAAATGGATTGGAAATCATTGTCAATCTTCCTGGGAGAATGCCTTAGGTAATATTCATAAAAATATGATGATGAAGGATCCAAATGACCATCCATCGAGAAACGTTCTTGTACTGAAGCCGGAACTCAAGAAGGTGGTAGGGCTCCTTACATATGGTACTTCTACTTTAGAAAACATCTGCATCTGCTGAGGATATTGTTAAAATTGTTATTTCCATCAACCGGTTAACCCCTAACAAGCAACCTTCAGAAATCATCGAGAGCAAGGGAAGATGCAGCCCTAACGTTTCAATGTGTAATGCCATGAACGAGGTCGGTGACAGCGCGGCGATTCGAACCACCTTGGCATAGCAAGCGAGAACACTACCTGCGCGCCACCAAGACACATATACCAGACTACACTAAATAGGTTCTGTCAAGGGGAGGACGAAACTAACTTCCACATAGTGCAGAAGATACTATCCCACAGTAAAACCTAGTGAAAATATCCATCAACTCGATTTTATATATATATCATAATATATATAAGATTATATATATTTTAATGATATACTAGCGGTCCTGGCAGACGCTGTCCTATTGATGTGTATATTTTTGTTTCGCTGACTAATAGACCGGGAGATAGTGATAGATTTTGGGATACGATTTAACTCAGTATGCCTTTTGGAGGACAGTATTGTCCGCATATCCTCATGATAAAAATACAAGATTCAAAAAGTCGTCGTAGGTTCTTCAATCAGGCTGCCATATGTTTCGTGATGAAATGATGAAACTAAAATACTTGAAAGACCATTGGCATACCGTTAGGGTGAATTCGACGACTGTTATGGTCACTTATCCGCCCACCCTAACGGTATGCCAATGGTTTTTAGAGTATTTATTTCTATAATTCCATTAAAAAACACATGGCATTCTCATTGGAATCGTACCGAAACACATAATTTTTGAAAATATTATTATTTAATACGATGAACCTACGAAGAATCTTTGATTCATGCATTATTATCAATATAGTCCTCCAAAAGGCATACTGAGTGAAATCGTTTCCTAAAATATTCACTATCCCCCGGTCTATGACCTTTCCAAATTTTATTGTCGAACTGATTTTATGACGAAGTCGCGGGGAGCAGCTGCTGCTTTCAACTTATGAATAAAAAATTATTTAAAAAAAAATGTAGTTGGCCGAATAATGAATCTAAACCATTCTCGAATCTACTTGAACAAACACAAATTTGTTTGTCAAAATCGTACACACGCACAGAAGATTTTTTACAGTGCGGCGCTAAATTATGGAATAAATTCATTATTTCTGAATACAAAGATATTTCGGAATAATACTCGGACAGGTCGATTTTCTTTTCCGATGGACCAATAGAGCACTATCAGCTGACGTCACAACATGGCGGTCATGGGGGGACAAACAAAGCATTTGACATTTGATGAAATGAAAATTCATTTTTTGTGGGTGTTAGTGGATAATTACGATTTCTATAAATCACTTTTCGCAGAAAATTTACCAGAAAGATTCACGTAGCCTTATGGAAAATGGGTTCGATGAGTTTGTTTTTGTTCACTTTGGTTTGTTTGTCCCCCTATGACACTGTTCCGCAACTGTCATATTACGTCACTGACAGTGCTCTATTCTTGAACCCCACCCAAAATATATATATATATATATATATATACAGTGTGTCCCGCTTTTCATGAATACACCCTAATATCTCAGTTATTAATTTTCTTGAAATTTTGGTGGTGATTATATGATAGGTAAATGAAGTATTTTGGCATAGTGAACATTTTCATCGACCATAGGCGTGCGGTGTGGGGGGGTAAAAAAAAGGTGTTTTTTGGGAAAAGGATATTAGGGCTCATTCTAAATAACTTTTTTTATCAGAATTAGAATCAGCATCCCCAAAAACCCCCCAATCCATAATTTCGAAATCTCAAGAGCTGATTTGAGGAGAAAAAAAATAAATTCACTTTTTTCGTCAATGCACCCGATTATCTGTTATTAGCGATTTTCTTGAGATTTTGGTGGTGATTTTATGTTAGAAAAATTAAGTATTTGGGATAGTGATCATATTCATTCACCATTGGCGTGCGAAGTTGGGGAGAGAAAAAAGGCATTTTTTGAGAAATGAATATTAATGCTTATTTAAGACAACTTTTCTTATCAGATTCGGAATCAGCATCCCCAAAAACCCTTTGATTCATATTTTCAACATCTCAAGAGCTGATATGAATAAAAAATTATTGAACTCTTTTTTCAATAAGTCCTTGTAAGCAAAATTCAAACCGTCTTTCAAAATAACCATTTAACACGGTATGTGGAAATTTTGGTTTAAATGCCCTAATCCTGTTGCGTTTCAAACATCTCTATACTTTGTTTTTCGTTGAATTCATTGTCCTCGCAACTGCCCTTACAGTACCAATTGGGTTGTTTCGAAATTGTTTAAATTGTACTTCCCTGGTCTTGTCTTGAAAACCGCTCTAGTCTTTGCGAACAATCTGTTGATTTTGGCGTGAGAAATTGGTTCTCGATCATGATGCCTTCCATTGAATATTACAGCAACCTGACGCGTAGATCTTTCATTATTACCAAATAATCGGATAATCTTCACTTCTTCTCCAAGGATATAAGGGGCTCATTTCAGACATTTTTTTTTAATCAGATTTGGAATTAGCGACCGCAAAAACCCCTCAATTCATATTTTCGAAATCTCGAGAGCTGATTTGATTAGAAAACAAAATTAAATTCACTTTTTTCAATAGATTGTTTATTTCTAACTTTTTATTTCAAATGCCCTAATCCTATATTAAATTTCAAACACCTTCGTTTCCTTATATTCAGTATCGTTTGCAACTGCCCTTATACTACAATTTAGGTATTTCCGAAGATACGCGCACTTTGTTACCGTTGGCTTGCCGATTTGAGTTTTCATGCAAATTAATGAAAGAGTGCTTTGAAAGTTTTTGTTTGACATCGGTAATCAGTACGAAATGTCAATAAGTCAAGCAGTGTTACTTAACTGTTAATAAGATGGCACACAACCGAAGAGTAGTTTTACAATTGGAGAAAAAGTAGAGATTATCCGCTTATTTGGTAATAATGAAAGATCTACGCGTCAAGTTGCTGGAATATTCAATGGAAGGCATCATGATCGAGAACCAATTTCTCACGATACCGTTGCCAAAATCAACAGATTGTTCGCAAGGACTGGAGCGGTTTTCAAAATAAGACCAGGGAGGTACAATTTTAATCAAAGACACTATCCAGACGACGAACGTATCTTAGCAGAATTTCGAAACAACCCAAATGGTACTGTAAGGGCAGTTGCGAGGACAATGAATTTAACGAAAAACAAAGTATGGAGATGTTTGAAACGCAACAGGATTAGGGCATTTAAACCAAAATTTCTACATACTCTGTTAAATGGTGATTTTGAACGACGCCGACGGTTTGAATTTTGCTTATGGTTGCAGGGTAACTATCTTAACGACAGACTTTTTCTGAAGAACATGATGTTTACTGACGAGGCAACGTTTACAACAAACGGTGTGGTGTCTAGTCAAAATTGTAGGTTTTGGGCAGCTGAAAATCCGAATTGGGTAATTCAATGTAAAAATCAATACAGTGAAAAAGTTGACGTGTGGTGTGGCATATTCAACGAACGGATTGTTGGCCCTTATTTCCTGGATAACCTGACCGGACAAAATTTTCTAAATTATTTATAAAATGGTCTCTATGATTTTCTCATGGAATTGCCATTAGCACAAAGACAAAACTCAATCTTTCAATTAGATGGGATAGTTCGGAACTTTTTAAATGCAATTTTCCTTATAAAGTGGATAGGTAGAAATTCTCCTTTGGAACCATGGCCCCCTAGATCGCCAGATATTACCCCTTGTGACTTTTTTCTGTGGGGGCATTTGAAGAATAAAGTGTATGCTACTCGGCCGCGTGATAGAGAGTAACTTTGCTTTGCAATTAGGCAAGCGTGTCAGGAAATAACTCCCCAAACTTTAAGAAAAGTGAATGTACGTTTGAGAAGAATTGTTGAAAAGTGTATTGTTTCAGAAGGTAGTTATGTTGAAAACACAAGAATCTAAAATAAAGTAATTCGTAATTTTGTTACCCCTGTTACATATAAAGAACTTTTTAAAAAAAAGACTTTTTTTTCAAATCAGCTCTTGAGATGTTGAAAATATGAATTACAGGGTTTTTGGGGATGCTGATTCCGAATCTGATAACAAAAGTTGTCTTAAATAAGCAATAATATTCATTTCTCAAGAAATGCCTTTTTTCTCTCCCCAACTTCGCACGCCAATGGTGAATGAATATGATCACTATGCCAAATACTTCATTTTTCTAACATAAAATCACCACCAAAATCTCAAGAAAATCGCTAATAACAGATATTCGGGTGCATTGACGAAAAAAGTGAATTTTTTTTTTTTTTCTCCTCAAATCAGCTCTTGAAATTTCGAAAATATGGATTGGGGGGTTTTTGGGGATGCTGATTCTAATTCTGATAAAGAAAGTTATCTAAAATGAGCCCTAATATCCTTTTCCCAAAAAACAGTTTTTTTTAACCCCCCCACACCGCACGCCTATGGTCGATGAAAATGTTCACTATGCCAAAATACTTCATTCACCTAACATATAATCACCACCAAAATTTCAAGAAAATCGCATTATTAATAACTGAGATATTAGGGTGTATTCATGAAAAGCGGGACACACTGTATATATATATATATATAACTTTTTTGATATTTTTAAAATTGACAACAGTATATTTTTCTATATTTGATCATTTCCATATTTGGTATTTGGGATCGTCATTACAAATCCAGTGATACCAAGTTTGATGGGATTATGTCAAACGGCTGCGGAGATATGGGCAAAAAACTTTCTCATACCTATGTCTAATGAGTGTATAAATGCGTGAAGCTGAATACACTTGTTTGAATAAATGAAGCAAAGTTTTGTATAAAAGTGTATAAATTCTCTTTATTGCAATAAAATTATACAAAACTTCGCTTCATTTATAATGAGTGTATGACTGAGACTCCCTACTATTCAGAAGGTTATAAGTCTCTGTCGCACTCATTGGGTATAAGGAGGCGTTTTTTGCCAATATCTCCACAGCCGTTTGACATAATCCCATCAAACCTGGTTTCACTAGATTCGTAATGACGATCCCTTACCAAATATGGAAAAATACACTGGTTAAAAATATCACCAAAGTAATTTTTACTCAAATGCGGATAACCCTATATATTTTGGGTGGGGTTCAAAAATTGGCCCATCGAAAAAGAAAATTTATATTCAAAAATAATGAATTTATTCCATAATTCAGCACCGCACTGTATAAAGACTAAATACAATTTGAAAACTTATTGAATATATCAGTCTCAATTATTATACAGTATCCACTCCAAATTCTGGAACTAATATTATATAACATCGTAAAACACATAAATCTCGATTTCTGGACGAATTCAGAATACACGTAACGCAAATGCTTTATCTCAACCGTTTATTCGCAATATTTGTTTAAACGTGCTGTGATAACCACATTTTAATCTGAACTACAAATATTAAATTAATACCGGTTACGCCATTCCAAACATATAACTACACTTTAATCAGTTTAAGTGGATGAAGTGGATGAATTCGGTTTGGTCCACGTCGAAATGAACAACTTCAACAACGGAGGAAGAGGCTGATCAAGTGATTAAGGAAAACTAATTGTTCTTTTTGTAATGAAAGTATCTACGAAAATTGTATTCTCAATTGAAATAGTTGAAATAAAAGTTGTGTCTTTTGAAATGCTATTTACAATAAATAGATATGAACTGAAATCATCAGAGTTACTTTATTTCTAAGTACGTAGTAGCTGTATAAAGGTCGTTATTCGTACTCATATTTTAAGTTTCCCCTTCATAATCGATCGCAAGGATCTACTATTATCGTGCTTCGATAGGTGCAGGTGTTGCAGCGGAGAAAAGCAGCACGAAAATGAGTACTGGAAATTTTACTGATGACTAAATTGGTTCTCTTCCTCAAGGTCCTCCTTTATTGGAAACTTTCACCACTGTTTTTCCTGATCTAGTGATAATACTTGGAAGGATATAGACAAACACACCAACGTTAAGCCCACGTTATAATTTCATTCCAAACATGTTGTCTCGGGTGATTTTTCTTCCGTCATTTCAACTGAGATATCTAGTCAATGGAATTAAACATTCTCGATAACTACCTTGCATTCCACCAGATGTTATAGTGCCCATTTCATAACCCCTGTTATATCCATACAGACCAGAATTTCAATCGAGTTGAGCTTGTTTCGTTGCGGGCTTCCATTGTCTGGATTATTACCATGAGCACGACGTTTCAGTCAGTTCAGTATCTCCCATCGTTATCAATTGTGTAGTGACCGCCAGAGTGAATGAAGAAAACTTTACATATCTTGACATAATCAACAGGACTATCTGTCTTTTCAATTGGTCCTTCTTGGCATCTCTTCACTGGATAAAGAGACGTTCTGTCTGAGCAGGTTCTGCGACTTTTGATTTTGACATATCTCCCCGATGAGTACAGCGTTTGTGTACCTTGATGCTGTGCGGTCTTTCAGTCTCACGCCATTTGTAACATGCAATTATTTCAACTTCTGCTCGAATTCTCAGGCTTGGTTTTGGCCAGGAGGCCGCTTCTTTGCCCATATGGATGGACTTTCGATGGGGTCCTCCCTATCCCCAGTTGTCGCCAATATTTACATGGAATGATTTGAGATCCATGTCATCCAACATGTTGAAAAAAAACATAGGCTATCGTTGACGTATGTTGTATATTTATAATACCATGGAGACCAAGAGCTTCAACGAATTCCGTATACTATTAATGGGTATGGGATAACATCAGCTTCACAATGGAGAAGGAAGTCAACAACACATTATCTCTTCTGCATGTGAAAGTTAAGAAGAGAAGCGATTCCATTCCTACATCGGTTTACAGGAAGGTGACTCATACTGGTCATTATTTGGCATTCGATTCCAACAACACAAATTCGAAGGAAAGCTTCATGAGGACACTCTTGAAGAGGGCGTTGACGATATGCAGGAAACACTTCAAAGCCAACTCTGTGTAACAAGGAGTGATTTGCGCAAAATCAGATATCTTGAAAGATGTGAGAAGACATGCCATTCACTCCAAAACAACCGAGGGAGAATAACCGGGGCTAGTTACTACTTCGAAGGAATATCCAAAAAGGAAAGAAGGATTGGAAAAAATACACTTTAGTGAACGGGTGAAAGAATATACCCGGAAAGGACGGGTTGGGTCTGAGATACACATATTTTCGTTCATATTTTTTTATTTTTCAACTAATTGAATTGATACTGTTTTTGAAAAGCTATGAATTTTATAACTCTCGATATCAACCAAAGGTATTTTTAAATATTTCGTGGTTTATATATGCAATGTTACAAAAAAGAAAATTCATGAATTCATATTGCGACTTTGGCAAAGACAAATCTTCGATATGTTCCTTCTAGTGCTTGCTCAACCTAACTCTTTCCACTAAACTTCGCAGCTTTCAGCCTTACATCTCTTGATATATGTGTGTCAATAGCTCTTTTCTTTAGCTGTTCTGTAACTAAACTCATTCCTAGTTTTTTCAGGTATTTCCTCCTTCCTGTTTGTGTGATAAACATATCCTTGTAGCAGTTAATAAAATATTGTCATTGGCCAACTCCTGGTCTTTCTAGGTACATCCTGTCTTGCCGGTTCATTAGGTATGTACATTCTGAAGGAACATTGGTCACGGAAGGTAACAGTATTTCAGCAATAATGATGTATTCTCCTAGCGAGTAGTGGTTTCTGAATTTTCCATTCACTTTCTCAAACAATATCCTAATAGGAGCAAGATTGTCAGTTCTCTTTCTCTCTTCACGTGTATCGACATCATCAAAGTGTAACCATTTATCAAAAAGCAAAATCCTTTCAGCCATAACTGCTGCACAAATGAGACTACCTGCCTGCCGATAGAGGGCACAACCCGCGCTATACTATAATTCACTAAAGCTGAGGCTTACTAGCAAGACCAAAGCAATCTTCAACACCAGTTACATTCAGCACCCGACCGGTTAGGAAGGAAGGGATAGCTAGAGAACGAGGAAGCAGTGATGATATATTTAAAAAACTCAGTGTGTCTCACACATTAGGGAGTATTTGAAATCTATATTCTCTAACAGCTATTTTATTAAACGCAAAGCCTTGTGTAGAATTCTTATACAGTATTGTGCAATATGAATTTCAATATTGTCCACAGAACTATAATAAAAACAAAATGATTTCTAAAAATAATAACACAATATTGTGTATTTTTCAATTATATAGTCCACAGAATTGTACAAAAAAAATCTTCAATTTCTGTAACATTCATACAGAACGGTGATGTTAAGCAATTTAAACAATATTGTGTGAAACAACAAATTAGGATAAACAATTTCAAACAATTGTGGAAAAAAACTACACACATTTTTTTCTGTGCGGATTCAGATTATTCAGATTATAAGACAAGGGAAGTCCTGATATAAATGTTAGCGAATAGGAATATGTTGCCCGAATTATTTCTGGATTCCATATTCTTACGTTCATTCTGATATGAAGAATCAAGTGAATGATTTGAAATGAATGAAATGGTTATTAAATCAGTGAACCAAATACTTTCATTTATATAAAACATTATTTGAACGTTTGCTCCCACTTCAAATTCTTTCAAATGTTTTTATCTCTAACTAGATTTGGAGCGAAAGTGATTTCTTCACTCAATGTACGGAATGTCTTGATAAAGTGCAGTTCACTATATTCAGACCATCTCAAAGGCCCCTTATATACTGTGGCAGAATAAACGGTAGTCATTATATTCTACAGGAAACATATAAATTACGTAATACACCCATTAACATCGATAAATACTGCATGGAAACGCTCTCTATTTATTTGTACCAACCATTTGAAATGTCTAACTGAAATAAAACGACGCATGATAGTTACTAATCCAGGATATACCTAATCATCCTGAAAATTTCTCACCAATAACAGGAAACTCTTGATTAGAGACAACAAAATAACAAACAGGTGAATACGGTACCGCAGTTGCTATTGTAAGATTCGCCTCAAAGCGAGCTTGAATGTTATACAATTTGAAACAGGGTTGAAAGGATACGTGCATAAAGAGAGCAGCAGGAGCCTGTTGGCAGAGTAATGAATGAAAACGTATAGCAAGAGCAAAAAAATTTGACTACTTCGAAACGTTCACAGGATGCTTCATTTCCTTCAATACGTCTGAACTGAGAAAAAAAGAGTCATGAGTAAAATAATAAACACGGAATACTGAAATTTCTTAGGAGGAAGAGGCAGATAGAAGGAGAATAATGTTCCTTCCTCCTGAGGAAGGGATTGAAACAAAGTCTGAAAGAAAATTGGGAGGGGTTGTATGCTCCTCACTCCGTGCTCAGAATTTCTGCTTCGTCGTCGGAATGAAGTGACTTAGTTCTTTCCAGTTATCGTGCCAGAGATTTATGATTTCATACGTGATTATTACAAGCTTTCATTGAAAAATCTTTTCAAAAACAAGCTTTCATTTATAATCTTTTCACCAAAAATTTAATATAAGTATGAAAAACAAAGAATTTAAAATTAAAATACTCATTTTTTCCAAAGCTTTTGAGATATTATCGAAATTTCCAAAAGTTCTCTGTATCTCATGTACCATATGTCATTTTCACTTCTCATTTTGATAGTATAGAATACCAGCTTGTTTTTAAAAAGTTTGATTAGGTTTGTTTCATTCAAAATATGTATGAACCACTCAAAATTCTTCCTGGCCGAAATTGATATACAGTGTGAAACAAACATAAGTTGATAAAAATTGAGAAAGAGTGATTTCTGTATATTGCACCTCAAATTGAAATTTTCAATAGTGAAATTTTGTAATTTTTTGTAACTACTTTCAGCTCGAGTATGTCACGCACATACATCTTTGAAAATCACAGGTTGATACATCGAAAGGAATGACCGCTATATATCCGCTATTATAACCGTTATAAAAAAATAGCTTTGCACCAGTGGATGCGATCGTGAAAGTAAGGGTAGGGGCATGTATGTCAGTTCGATTATTTAATAACCAATTGAAATTGAAATTGTGATTATAAATATATTACTAAAAACTTCTATCAAAACAATTTTCAGTGGCGTAACCAGAGGTACGTAGTATAATTAGAAAAGCACTGATATAAATATATCCTGTAATTACACTTTCTTATTTTCTGAGGGGAACAGAGTGATGAGATTGAGAAATTCAACAAACGATATTCTTAAATTTAGGGTAAATTATAAATATCACTTTTTTGCAATTTATATCCTCACCTAGCGTTTACTTCATACTCATGTTTTAACTAGATTTATTTTGAATGGTTCGTTGTCAAGTATTCACGAAGGTCGAAATATAAAATGGAAATTTACTAAATATCACCAAAAAAATTTTGTCTTCCCACTCACTCAGTATAAAATTTTGAATATTCATTTCAATTTTGACAAAATCAACATTTTGCTATGATTAATGGTTTAGGAATCTACTATTGTATCCGACAATATTTTGTATTCAAAATCAGTCAACTGTAAGCAATATTAGTCGTGATATTCATTAACACCTAATATGTAAGCCTAACTGAAAAAAAAAAAAAATGCCAATTCAGCACTCTGTATGTCGGAAAGCGGCCATTGGATGGAGTTGTGAACTGTTCCGTTCGGGAGGTCAAACTCCATAATACGGCTGCTTAGTCCTTTTATAAAGTTCTATGTTCTTTAAACGATAGTCTTTGACCGATGTTTCACCCTGTTACTCCTATCCACAAACAATGCTGTAGGCTATCATAGTAAACACCTGAATGTCTGAAATAGACTACTCCCCTTGCCAATACCGTGACCGGTATTGAATTATGTAAAACAGATTCTTGTGTAATGTTCCCCATTGCAGATAATTCAATAACAAGTGCTCCTTGTAACCAAATGGCAAAATTTTGTTTTGATTCGGACAGGAGGACCCCCTGTCCTGTAGGCTAGTTTCTAGGTTTATACCATGTCGTGTCATCAGAACAGGGTAGGTCACTGACGGCAGCTATGACGCCATCTATTTCCCATTCAAATCATTACACCACTTCGTCTGTTTGTTTACTCTCACGCTGACGAAACGGGTGTAAGCCGCTCTACCTAGCGAGCAGAGCAAGAAGTATTCCTGTTCTACGGGTTGAAAGATTCGAAATTAGATATCTGAACACAAAGCTCAGAGTTCTTTGGGGATACCGTTTAAGGAACGATAGTCAATGCTGACTGATATTTTACCCTGGTATTCTCATTCACCTGCAATGCTGTAGGCTATTACAGCAAATACCTCTACTTATGACGAGAAAAAAACCTCGATACTAGTCTACACGTGGTCCCTCAGTTCAAATCACTCGATTTTTTTAAGTCATGTCAAAGTGTGGTCTATTTCGATAGACCTACTGGACAAATGGACTACAGTTCGAACATTTAATATTTTTTTTTAAACAAAATATATAGGGCTATTCAAATTAATCTCTGTACATGGAGATCTCGTAAACGATAAGAGATGTCGATTAAATTGTGGAAAAGTTGCATATTTCAGAGACTTATTCAATGATCTGAAAAAATTGAATTCAGCTCTTTTGGTTCTGTAGATATACAGGAAAAACCAAAAAATCCCAATTTTTTTTTGCCTGTATATTCTTTATTCGCAGACATTGAATATCTGTCAGAATATGTCCATGAATCTTTTATACAGGGTGTCATCTGACTTGGGCCACCCCCATCTTTGAATTATTAAATACGGACCTGTATTTTGTGTTGTAGTTTTTGGATCGTCAACGTTCACTTCATCTCTTCTATTTCTATCGTTTACGGGATCCTCATGTACAGACACGAATATCAAATATTTCTTCGACTATTAATTTTAGTTTCTGGTACTTAACGTTATTCCAAATATCATAAACGGAATTTCTTAATGAAACAACTGTCAATGAAGAATTTGTTTTTTTTATGAATATGTACGCCACTGTCTAGTTCAAATTGTCATATCTCTAGACTATCCGTTCGGATACATTCCCAGCTATCAATATTACTACAATTAGAAAAAAATGATCTTTATAAATATACTATACGTAATACAGGGTGTAATCTATCCTCTTGCACTCCCGTGAAAGACGGTTGTATAATGCCATTTTATAACGAATGGCAGGTGTGAAAAATTCGAAAAAATATTGTAGAAATTTTAAATTTTGTTGTAAATTTCGAAAAATCATTGAAACCGCTGTTCGAAATTACAGAATTTCTTCCATCCGACAGTTCCAGTACTATTGGACAGCGGTTCCCAGATATTCGACGAATTTTCCAACACAATTTAAACTCTCCACTAATTTGTTCCGAATTTTTCACACCTGCCACTCGTTATAATATGGCATTATACACCCGTCCTTCACGGGAATGCAAGAGGTTAGATTACACCCTGTATATTGTACCACTTGAAAAAATTGCTGTTGACGTTTCTCATTCACATTAATGGCAAAACTGATTTCACAAAAATGTTGAGGGCGGAGTGCCCTCCAACTTTCATTCGAACTTTTTTATGATAAGTTTCATATTAACTGAGCAAAATAGACAGGTCCATACATCTGATTATCTCGAAGGAAAAAATTGAGTTTGATGAGTTGTACATATTCGGTGTACGAACAAACTGAAAAATGTTAGGTCTTTGGCCATTGATGGCCTAATTATGGAATTTTTTTGTGACGTCCTGAATTTGCTAATATCCAAACTTCTCTAGTACACCTTTCACTCATTTCTCTTTCATTTGAATCTTAATTACTACACGAATATTTTATATTTCTCAGTGATATTTCAATATAATTTCCTTTTCATGTCCATGAGTGTTAAATTGGATCACAATGAAACGGTACGCAAAATATAGCTTCAGGTAATATATTTATTATTAAATTTCCCTTTTGCTGCGGTTTACTTCACATGAAAAGACTTACCAGCAGATGTTTATTTAGGTTCAATTGAAGAGGTACAATATCTGAAACAAAAAAAAATTACATTAACTCAAATGAAATAATTAGCAGACCGCATTGTTGAATACAATAATTATAACAGGAGGAATATTTTGATCATTCATAAAATAGATGTTTTCTCGATATGGAGGATGCTATGAAGTATCCCCACTTTTCACTCTCTAACCAAAGCATCGTTCGAGTCATAGAAATCATGATATATTAATATACAGGGTGTTATGTAAATACGTAGCCAGGACCCCGCACATCTCTTATGGGAAATGGCTTTCCGTGAATTTGGCTGAATTTGTGGTATGTTATAGTTCTTGATGAGCTGACCAAAAGTGTTCACAGCCACAAAGCTCAAAAATGAAAAGTTTTCGAGTTATGGAGCCTTGAAAATGAATTTTCTCAATTTTTTGGGGTATTTGCGCATCCATCGGAGGGCTCTCATTTCTTGTTGGGATGGAATTCGACTATTTGGCGCCTAGAACCCGACTGAAAAATGGTCTTCCTCAGGTATATTAGGCACCGTTTTCAAAAAAATTTTATACACTGCCTATGGAACGAGGTACAAATTCTAAGATCTTCCATACATCTTTCCATGCTACAAGATAACGCTAGAATAATTTATATTTTCGGAAAATGTCATATTTCGGGTAGTTTTTGAAGAGAGGCCGTAATGTTTGATCCCAAATATGTCTAATATACAATAATCTCGAATATGTTTTCCAAAATGTTCATAACGAGGCTCAGCGAGCTGTAAGAAAACGGAGAATTCTTGATCATATATCCTAAGAGATAACAATTGTGATCACCATCAATATCATTTACATATGATATGTCATTCATTTCTCACAAATCTCGATAATCTGACAGTGTGGTGCCAAGACATTTTCCTCAGAATGGCTTGAAATGGATGATAGTATCTCACAGCCAAACGAATCCGTGAAAATGTCTGCATCTTTGCTATACCTGTATTTTCATTTTTGGGTATTAGGTATGTTCTTTCTTTTTCGCCAATCCAGAATGATTTCGTTGTTGTTAATCATTCTTTTGTTAATTCTTATGTGCTGCATGAAGCTTTTTCAGCCAAAAATTGGTTATGCCGTCAAAACCTGGCTGTTTATCCAATGGCTGCTTTTTGTTTCGTCGATGTTCTTCATTATTATTATTGTAGTTATTTTGAATGTTAGTCTTACTAATATATGGTTTTCGATTCATCCACTTATTTATTTTGTAAACGATCATATGAATAAACAGTTATTTATATTTGTAAACTTTAATGTAATATTTATGAAAAGATAGTGTTTTCAAGAATTTGGTTGTGAATATCGAAAGTTCCATTCATAATTTCTGCAAACACCTGAACTACCCCATTCTACCTGATAAGTACTATCACGTATCAAAGATGCAGAAAATTTCACAGATTTGTTTGGCTGTGAGGATCTATTATCTATTTCGAGCCATAATGAGGAAAATGTCTTGGTACCCCATTGTTAGATTTTCGAGATTTCTGAAAAACAAATCACATATAATATGTAAATAACATCAATAATGATAACAATTGTTATCTCTGAGGATACATGATCATGATTTTTTCATTTTCCCTCGTTACAGATCGGTGGGCCTCGTTATGAACATGTTGGAAAACATATCAGATATTTATCAAAAATAACCGAAATGTGTCATTTTCCGAAAATATAAATTATTCTAGAGTCATCCTGAGTATGAAAAGATGTAAGTATGGAAGATCTCATTCCATAGGCACTGTGAAGCAGTGTACGAAATTTTTTCGATAACGATGCCTAATGTAACTGAGGAAGACCATTTCTCAGTCGGGTTCTAGGCATCGAATATTGAAATTCCATCCCAACAAGAAATGAGAGCTCTCGGATGGATGAGCAAATACCCCAAAAAAATTGGAAAAATCCATTTTCATAGCTCCATATCTAGAAAACTGTCCATTTTTGAGCTTTGTGGCTATGCACACATTTGTTTCACATTGAGCTACTGAAACTACAACTTTTTTAATGATAATAATAATAATAATAGATTTTATTGATAGGAATACAGGCAGATACAGCATATATAGAAAATAGAATATCCAATCAAATGGCAGGATTCAATGTATGACCATGTTAGAGTACCATGATCATACCTTGCTCTTCCATCCAACCATAAGTTTCAGTATTTTTTCTGTATATTGCTTTGTTTTTTGAAATAACATAAAAAAGTCATAGTATTAAAAAAATTGAATAAAATCTCCCAACATTTCAAGTGCGGCAGTCATCCTCAGTACGTAACTGGACCATGATTATTTTCATCAAGGTAGAGCTAAATTAGCTCCTTACTACCCAAAATAACACAACAAAATCTCATCAAAGCAGGTTAAAGGAATATTGATGAATATACAAAAAACATACTGAAAATAAAAAAGTTCCAGATTTGGTTGTTTAATGAGCAAACAAAAAAAAGGCGACGTTCATTTTTTTGTATCAACAATATTTGGAAAGAAACCAGGACCAGGACAGCTCACTCCAATAACCCTATACAATGGGAATAATTGGATCAAAAATCGATTAGAAAACAACTACTTTCCTGGCTAATACCACGACGAACGTTCAAATACATCCTACAAAGCTTTCTCTGCAATTGCTAGTTGCATGTGAATGTTCATTGAAGTATTGAACAACCTATAGATCGATTTCTGGGTTTGGTAGGTTTGGTAGGTCTCTGCAGACAATAACTAATTTCTCCAATGAATGCTTTGATGACATCTCCATGTCAAGGCAAAAGCTAAGACCGCGCCCGCAGTGTAGCGTTCACAAAACGACGAACGCCATCTCAACCCTAGCCCTTCAACTAAAGCAATACCCAAACATTGTAATCACTAAAACCACCAAAACAAATAAAGAAATCTGCATTGTGCACAATGAGCTTATCAAGAGAGAAACAAAATGATCTACCCTACCAAAAATATTGGTTATGGTGCCTTCCGGAACACCACTGGACATGATAATTTTGATCTAGTTAGAGCTGAATTACCCCCTCACTACCCCCAATACAATTCCAAATTTCAACAAAATCGGCTAAATTATCATTAAAATATTTAAGAAAAAACGATCTTGTCTTGAAAACGAAACCTAGGCGGACCTATTTTGATTTTCCTCTTTTGTTTTCGTCGTAGAATCACTAGAATAATCAGGTTTGGTTCACTGATGAAAAAAGAAGGAGTTTTTCATTGGAGAGAGAAACTGAGACGTTAATAATTGCGGTGGTAGTGCTATATGACCAGGGTGGAATCCAGATTAAGCCAGGGAAATTACATACGTAGCCCTTATTTTGTCATCGATACTGAAATAAATAATTCAAATGATATGAACTGATAGAATATAACTTCATTATACTCGAGTTGTTTTTGTCATCAAAATTGGATCTGGTTAAACATCTCACACAAACCACTGTATATATATCTAGTACCTAAACCATACCTGTTGCAAGCCGGTATAATTCAAGTTTATCCGTTCGAAAACTTATATTATTTTTTTATTTCAATAATGCTCGCGCATAGGAAGCTGTAAAAGTGCAAAAATCCGACAAATAAGTAGTTAACGTCCTGTTGCGGCACCGGATACCGAACCGTTGCTGTTGGAATAACGAGTTCCTAACGATTATTACTTTTCTCGATTCTCGGCCTAAATCGCTTTCGAAATACTGACGGTGGCTTTCCGATTCACTTCGAGTATTATGTCTTCCATGAACGTACCAACGCCGACGTTATTAATCAGATGAAGTTACGAACTCCTTTTTGTCTGGGCAACTCATTTATTGTACTCATTTCAGGGTTATGTGAGCTGGTACTTGAGTTTTAGGGCTCATTCTGAAATAATATCAAGTGACAAGCGACTGTGTAAGTATTTTAATTGAGATTGAGCTTAGTGGACTGTAGATTATATTGTCCGTTGATGCAATCAGGAACTTTGGAACTTAACTCTTTTGACAGGCAAAACTTAACCTTGGTAAACTTCAGAGGCTCGTCTGTCTGTGTATCACGAGCGCTATGAGCATCACTCCGACCTTTGCCCTACGAATCATCTTAAACCTTCCACCTTTGGACATCACAGTCATGGGAGAGGCGAGGATGAGTGCATACAAACTCAAACAAATAGGTAATTAAAGATCCCAACCACAAATTGGGTACACCAAAATCACTCATTACCGCTCTGGAAATGATATCAGACTACATGCTACCCCAACACTACTCTTACGTTTTACTTACTCTTCCAGAACAATCACGTTTTCATTCATTCACAGTATTGGGTATTTGCAGTTCGAAAGAAAGACTTGATATGACCTGTGCATGCCCTGTTGAATCGACGTTGAATGACGCATTTTTTTTTAGTTCTGGTTTCCACGAAAAGGAAAATCCTGTATTGTTCAAAAAACATCGTGAGAGCCAAGAGGTAGTAGGTAGGAATTGGTGTTCTTATTGACTATCTGCAGGCTGTATGCCTCAAGGAACACCTCCCGAGGCAGCGATTTCCAAAGCTTTGCCGTTCTATAATAATAATAATAATACTTTATTGATCCCAAGAAACAGTTTTGTTTATAGAGGGATATAAAAAAATAATACATTGAATAATAACAATACTTATGAAACACAAATTAAAGAAGAAATCAAACAATTGATAGAAGTTTCAAAAACTGAAAATGATGGAATCAGAAAAGATTTATTATTTTTTCTAAACTAAACTCATTAAATGTTTTTTAAATTAATTTTAAATAGGATTTTACCATAATTTTTCAATTAGTCATTATAAAATTTTATTCCATTACATAGTATTGATTTTTGACCAATATTTGTCTTACTTTTATTCATTGTTATATTATTGGAATATCTGGTTGAATAATTATGTTGATCACTATTGATTTTGAATATTGAATTAGAATATTTCATATTATTTTTAACTAAAAGAATGAAGGTACACAATTTCATTTTATAAAATGAATAAATATCCAGAAGCTATTTTGGTTTATACAAATTAGTAGCCATAATGTTATTTTTTCAAAATCGCTTGTCATATTACTTTTAATTTCACTCAAATTTGTTCCACTGTATATCGTTGTTATGTCATCCGCAAACATTTTGATTTTTCCCGTCAAATACAAATCAGCAAGCAAGTTTATATATATAAAGAAAAGAATAGGTCCCAAAATTGATCCTTATAGAATAGTCTGTTTTTTAGACTACTCTATTCCTTTAAATGAACAAACTGTTTCCTTTTGGCTAGATAATTAGTAAACCACAAATGTATATTTCCTCTGATACCTATCTTATACATAATTGACAATAAAATTTTGTGATCCACTGTATCAAAAGCTTTCCGAAGATCAAGTGACAATATACCAAACTTTTTGTCAGAATCTAAATCTAGTTGAACTTGAGTTATAATATTTTGTAATGCTGATTCTGTATCACTAAATCTTCGAAAACCGTATTGACCATTGAACAATAAATTTGATTTTTCAAGATATTCCAACAACATACAATGAGCTGCTTTTTCTATAATTTTTGATAACACAGAAAGAATAGAGATAGGCCTATAATTTGCCATTTGATCTTTTTCGCCTGATTTGAATATTGAATATTGGAATATGGGATATTTGTGTAGTGAGTCCAGATGAACTGATTATGATCGCGCGCAATCGTCAAAAAATTATATATATGCATATGGATATTTACCTAAACGGTGAAAAATATGAAAAAATATGTAATATCATGTAATATTATGTAGAATATTGTATTTCAATGTGAATCTTTGTGAATTTTTGTAGATTTTGGTATTTTTTGATGTGAAATATTGTAATACACTGAATCATGACATTTTACTGTATTTTTACTCTAAAATACAATGATTTTGGACTCACATGCTCCACTAGTGAACTCACCATGATTATTCGAGTATATTTGATGTAATTTTATGTACTCTTTCGTGCAGAGTTCCTAAGGCTCTATCCGCATTTGCTAGTTGCATGTAAATTGATACATTTGGAAATTCATTGGATGGAATTCAACGTTCGTCGTGGTATTAGCCAGGAAAGTAGTTGTTTTCTGATGGATATTTGACCCATTTTAGCTATTGTATAGGATTATGGCAATGAGCCCATCCTGGTAGGGCAGGACACCTTCTTTCTTTCTTGACGAGCTCATTGTTGAAAATTGCAGATTTCTTTTACATGTTACTGTGATTTTGGAAATCACGCAATTTGGGTATTGTTGGTTGGACTGAAGTTGAGATGGCGCTCGTGGTTTAGTGAACGCTGCACTACGATCGCGGTCTTAACTTTTGTCCTGACATGGAGATTTAATTGAATCATTAGTTATTGTCTACAGAGACAATAACTAATGTGATGGTGATGGGATTGATGGAAAGGATTGTTCCATGAAAAATTTAAGTTCAACTATCTTATCCTAGTAACGGTTATGAACAATTCGTAATGATTATGTAATTTCATTCATGAGATGTAGCATTTGAAAGCATTTAAATTGCCCCCCTGTACATGGAAAACTATATACTAATGGACAGGCCATCACTGAATTCTGTAGTTGATCAAGACCTATACTTTACAAAAAAATTGGCAAATTCTAGCCGTTTGTTTTCTACTTTTAACGGATTGAGTGAAAATCACAACGTATATGGTGTTGATTTTTAACTATTCCTATGAACATTGTTTTGCCATGCTGTAATGCAACACACTTTGTGAGATATTATTTTTTACTCGAATGGAGGGACTCATGAGCTACAACTTACATACAAACAGTTCATTTCTAAGACAGTTTCATTTTGAATTAGAACAAAAAAATAAAAATACCCAAAATAGCAAATATTGTTTTTCAATACCCTGTAGCTCGAAAACTGGTCATAGGATCGATCTGTGAATTGGAATACGTAATGAGGATGCCAGGTCCTACAATATATCAAAATTTAAGCAAAATTAGCCGAAAGCCATTTTACGTAGTAAATGTGAGGGGTCCAAATTTTAAAACATTGAAACAGTTATATTTTGTTATTGTTATTTTTACTCTCGAATATTTCATAATTTCAGTTGAAATACAGTACATTCCTGAGTAAAAATATGGTGAAGAAAATCATACCTGTTCAACATCTGTAAGATTACTGCCCATCACCACAGGTTTCTAATCGCATCAATTTGTTCTGCTCTTTCGAATTAGTCAAGAGTAATTTTTCAAACGCATCCCAATGCAAGTAACTTATTTACATTCACTGGTAAACTCGTTTGTAATACGTTTATAATAGAGCTGTAAGTATTGTTAGTTGAACAGCGAAAGACATATATTATCCGATTGGTACAATTATGCTTATCGACATTAGATACGAATGGAGCCTGCATGTGAACTAGTGGATAGATGAATATCTTCATTTGCGATTTGTATACGTCTTCTTGAGTTCTCAATTCTCAACTAATTTATACAGTGAGAACCAAAGTCCTTCGCCACCCTCGCAATTTATTTATTTAACATAAGTATTACAAATAAATGTTTAAAACATAAGTTGTAAGGTTTCATTCGATCTCTTTGATGGTTTCAGTTTTATTTATACAGAGTTTATCAAAAAGCGCAGCGACGCAAACAGAATCTGAAGTGGATTCTGTTTGCTTTCTTTTTCACGCATGAGAAACTTATTTGAACTGTGGATTGGTCACAACAACAAAATTGTTGACTGCCCGCCAATGAGTAGAAAAATTTCTAACTTTGGATTCCGTGGTTCGTTTCAAATTAAGTTTCAACTAGTGACTGTAGATGTCACAAGTTATTTTTCATTATATAAATATATATATATATATTTGAAACATAACATAACATGTATATATATAACATAAAAAATATATAAAATAATATGAAATGCATTATCTGCAAATATAAATGGGCAGAGTATCAGCAGAAAGCTGTTTTTCAACTCGAAAATATTATAAATATATTATATATTTCAACTGAAGGAAACAATATTTATTTTTGAAAAAACTTATACTTAAACTGGTGTGTGATCATGAAACCTTATAATCGGGTCAATTCTGTTTCTCAGTAGCAAGATTTCACAGCAAAATATATCTGAATTTTGTAGAAATCTTGATATCTAACAAAGCATTATCGGCAGGAAATGATGTGGCAGCAACATCTCCTGCCGATAGACTTCAAGCCTTTTGCTATGATAACAATCTTGCTACTGAGAAACAGAATCGACCCGAATATATTGGATTAGAGTTCCCATGTAACAAGATTTCCATGTCTCTGAATGAATAAATAAATGAATAAATTATTAGGTTCATTATGAAAATCATTGAATCAAACAAAATCAAATATTTGATTGAAGAAAAGAATGAATATTTTTCCTGAATCTGATAGTTGAATATAACAGTCCAAATTGATCACAGAAGCTTCATTAAAATAACTCGATTTAAATGAAATGCCAGTACATTTATATATATTTTCCTACGGCCGATTCGGAATCTTTCGAATAACATCTCAGTCGATAGCGTCGATCCCATTTCGTAGGTAAACATAATAAGCTCGCATACATTCTTCTCGGCAAACAGCTTTCGGAATAAATTGATCATTTATCGTCGGCATTCTTTGACGAAGCATCGTTCAGTTATGAAAAGTGTGTGCGAGTCTAGAAACTATCCAAAATTGCCTCACAAACCGAGAATACATGTCAGTCATCAAGTTGAATCTATTAAGATGTTCGAATGAGCAGAATCAGTTACTCTGTCCGATCATTTTCAGGCTTTGGTTACAGGAAAGTTGAGCTGTCCTTAAATAGAGAATACATCACACAAGTCACTGGTTTTGAGAATGTCCTTGCTCGACAAATTCGATTTTCGTCATTCGATGACATCTGTGCATAGCCCATTAACGTGATAATAAAATAATATTTAATTTATTATATTATATTAATTATTTAATGTATTTGACATTAATTTATACATATAAAAAATTCTTATTATTTATATTTATATCATGGAATAAACTTATGAAGTTCTCATATGTATTCATGCCTTGTTGACAAGAACTATTTTTTTTGGCATAAAAGTATATATTTATTATTTACTCTTAATGGATATGGAATATTGAATGTAAAATCGTCAACTGAGAATTATAGAGTTATATGTCTATTTTTCATAAAAAATGAGTTATATACACAAAAAATTTGAAAAAAATCCACTTGTTCTGTATCCATCAAAAGTACGGTTTCATTTCGTTCCAAATCCATTATATGAGTAAATAATTATACTATACCCTTTGTATTTCAGTGAAATTGTACTATTATAGTTGTCTATATCCATTTATTTGTTCTATATCATATTTATCCCATGCATTCTATAGGTCAAAATTTTATGTAATTTTTTGTTCTTCATCCTGCAAGTTGCCTAATTGTTTTATCTACCTATTATCAATATTATCATAAATTGAAATTAAGTTATAATATAATTTGACAAGACATTGCAGTCTTAATAACCTAGTTTATAATACCATTTGGCACGAATATATTTGCGGAAGTGCTGGAACGCATATAGCCAGATCAGTAGTCAAAATTTTGCAAGTTGACCCTAGTTTGAAAAAAATTGTTCTCTGTAGAACACAAGTACAACAGGCAAGGCTGTGGAAATCGACAGTGCTCAAAAAAATCAAAACTATGGAGATGTATGTCTCTCGTCCTTACCAAATTGAATATTATTTTTTTAATTATATATAAGGATGCGTATACAAGAGATATTAACACCAAGGGAGCTTTGATTAAAACATTTGCGGAAGTGATAAAGGAACTGTGGTCACAAGATGCGTTGGATCGAGTTGTTAATACAGTTTCTTTGAGAAGTAAAATCCAAAGATTTGAACCACGTTTCTTCAGTTATGACCAACAAGATACTCAGGAGTTTTTACGATACCTCCTGGAGGGACTACACGAAGACGTGAATGATGTAACGGATAAGCCCAACCTAATTTTGGCCGAGATTGTTACTAGTGATGAGTCCAGGAAGTCATGGTCAAGATACTCAGGAATGGACAACTCCAAGATAGTAGATAACTTTGTTGGACAGCTGAAATCAACATTGAAATGTACACATTGTGGTCACTGTTCAGTCACTTTCGATACATTCTGGGACCTTTCTCTTCCGATTTCAAAAAAAAACAGGCCAACTCAGACTCTCGCAATGTTTAGATTCATTCACTAGGGAAGAAACTATGGATGGTGATGAGAAACCGACATGTTTGAATTGTAAAAAAAAAGGAAATGCACAGTAATCCATTCAAAAAGATTCTCTCAAACAGAAAGATTTAGAGGAAAATTGAATATAACCATTGATTTTCCTCTGGAAGGTTTAGATTTGAGCAACTACAGTGCAAACAACATAGCCCATTGTCGCTATAACTTATACGCATTGACGAATCACAGCGGGACTACCAATAACGGACACTACACTGCTTACTGTAGGCATCCATATACAGGCACATGGCACGAGTATAACGATTCCCTAGTTTCACTGATTCATTCAAATTCGCTTGTGAGCGGAAAGGCATATATACTCTTCTACGAGCAGGACACTTCATCACATGTTCAAAATTATGCTTAGTTTTATTTTATGAATATTATTATTGTATTTTGCAAATTATATATTGTGTCAAATAAGGTTATAATTATTTCTACCCGATTGGAAGTTATAAAGTGAATAAATGTTTTGATTGCGTCTATATTGAGTCTATATCCACAAAATAATCGAAATGACATTTTCCGTATTCTATATCCAAATGCAAGCATTCTTTAAATTCAATTAAATTCATTTGTTAATTGAGCTACAGTTTTACGAATGTATCTTCCATGTTGAAAAGGGGAACATTCTCCATGAAAATTGAAAAATGAGAAATGTGATTTATTTGTAATATCTAACAGAAAACAACTACTTCCCCGGCACAAGCCACGCTGGACATTGAACTACATCTGATAGATATTGTGAAAAGACTCTAACTGAAAAGGAAAGAAAAAAATCTGAAAGTGAAAATTTGCATCTTCCATATTCAGAATAGTTCGCATAACAAAATTATATAGACAGTTCATTGTTACAGATTTGTTCACAATGACGGCAAAATCTCTAATTTTGAAATTCGTTGATCTCGAAACTGTAATACAGGGATATGGAACACTATACTTAATTCTCACCTGACGAAATATAAAATGAAGTTTTTATATAACTGTCATCTTCCAGGTGGATTCCAGAAAAATGAATGCTATTGTAATATTATTTTGTGTTCAAATAGATGAATAATATAGTAATACGTAAAAAATATTGTGTTTTTCAATAAATTTTCAAATGAATAACAATGAAACAAATAGCGAATTGAAATTTTTCATGTTTTACTACCTCAAATTTTCCCAATTCTCTAAAATCAAACGCCAAATAAGTCATTTTACCCATTATGAAATATTTGTTTAAATAAAGTAATCATCCTCTATTGATGAATTTCTAAACTACCGAACACTCTACAAGTTGTGTTCTTGAATTTTCTGGGAAAATTATCATTCTGTAAGACTTTTTATCTAAATAAAGTGGATTAAAATCCTTCACAAAGGACGTGGAATTTTAGGTAATTTTCTTTTATATTATATATTTTTCTTCAGATGGAACCAGAGGCACTGGTTCACCGTTATTATTTATAATTTCATTATGTTAATTTTTCTTCAATTATTAAATTAATTTCCTGCATGTGTTTGAGTCACGACAGTTAGCATCTACTGTCGCTATCAAGTGTGTATCAAAGTTATTGCAATCCATCTCACTTACACTTTCTATCTTATAGTTCTCCAATCATAATCCACCGCCTACGTGTCAGTATTTTCATGAAAGGTAACTCATTACGTGTTAATCTACCTGTGAATTGCACATAGTAATATGAGAGTTGATATCGAATAATGTGGACAATGTCGTCCGAACTCTCGAATTGGAGAGTTGTTAGTAGTTATCGAAAGCACCATTACCATGCAGCTCCATTAGAACTTTAATATTCTCTCACAAATAAGAGCGGGAAAATTTGCATGTCATCGAGTAAAATAAAGACCAAGACTCCAAGTAATTTGGCACTAGGTGTGAGCGCTATTTGAAATAACTAATTTCAGTGAAATGAGTGCCTTTGGCGTTTGGATTCCAATGGCGTTCACAGTGGCGGTGCCAGAAATTATGTATATAAAGGTTAATAGTCCAAATCGGTCTTATCGTGCGGGTTAGCGCTGCTGAAAATTATTATTATCAACACATCTGCTTTTCGCATGTGAGAATCGTATATATCTGTTTCATGTATCATTGGAATTTTATTTGAACGGGTATGAATCAAGACGAACGAATGAGAGAAAACTAAATAAATTGTCGGTGACTAAAGGTGGATTCATGCAAAATCACTAAAACTAAAATGAATTTAAGATTTAGATGAATTTTAAATTAAGAATATGATGGTGTTCATGCAGCATCAATTTAACGAAATTAAGAAAGTACTAGACATGCGCATATCGTTCCAAATGTCAATTTTTGAAACGTCTTCGGGTATTCTTTGCTCAGAAAACAGAAGGTGAACCCTTAACCTGAGATTATCGTGGTTTGTTGTTTTTTGTTTTATCTATTCTGGTCTGGTGTTTACAGTACAGCATGAAAACTATCACCAATAGAAGTGAGTATGGTTTAGTACTGAGTACATTATTGCTTCTGCGGAAGCCTCTGGTGTTGTGAGGAATAAGAGATTTTATGGCGTCAAACCTATGCTGAAATTGCGAACATGACATAACCTCTTTCCTCTTTGAGAGCAATCAGCTGTGAGTAAAGAGACTACGCATTCGCCGTTTCTAATTTAAGGAAGAAATTAAGTTATTAGTTGAAAGTTGGCCATCTTTCTTAGTTTTAATGTTAATTTTAATTGCTTAATTTCTTGCGTGAACACCTCCATTTCATTATATTGTTTTATATTCTTAATTTTAGTTTTAAATTCATTTAAGTTTAGATTTATGCTTGCATGAATCCACCTTAAGTCTCACACCCGCACGTTAAGACCGATTTTGACTATATCGAGAACAATACTGAGTTTTGATTGCATTCCATTTAATTACCGAATTGTGCCAGATTTTGGTGTACATGAATCGTAATAATGTTCAGTGTGAAGAATGAATATGCATTTCTTTGTTTATAAGAAAATATACCAGAGAGCATAATTTTTCAAGCTGTTGAAATTGGAAGGAGTTCGATCAAAGTTCCGAAAGGAACCAACGATTTGAAATAGTAGAAGTTTCGAAACTTGTATTGCTCCATCTTCAGGACTTTAGGAAACAAAAACACATCAAAAAGTCATACATGTTGAAGTTGAGTCTTTCAAAGATTTTAAAATATATAAAAAATCTTAGGTCAGAGATAAAACCTCATAAAAAATATATAGATTTTTATTGAAGAAGCCAGGTCGGGGCAGTGCAATATAGATACATAAAAAATCAAATTGAAAGCACAAACACATCAAAGAAGTAAGGGTAATGGTGAATAGAATAATGTACAGGTTGATATATATACATACATGGGGTTGAACAGGTAAGCTCTCAGTACTATATGAACCTCATCAGTCATCTAATTTTTGGCTATGGGTATTATTTTTTATATATTCCGTTTTTTTCTTTTAATAAAATAGTTTCAGAAAAAAATAAAGAAGAAGAAGAAGAACCAAAAGGAATATTACCAGTGTGAATACTACCTATACAGTGCGCGCGTAAAGTATGGAAACAATTTTTTTTCTTCTGAATATGAAGATATTTCGAAAAAATCCTCGGATAAATCGATTTTCTTTTCCGATGGATCGAATTTTAAACCCTGCCCAAAATATTTATCCTCCTTTGAGTGAAAATGACTTTGGTGATATCTTTAATGGGACAGCCAGTATATTTTATATTTTATATTTTTCTAAGTTTGGTTGAAAATCGCCATTACAAATCTAGTGATACCAGGTTTGATGGGATTATTTCAAACGGCTGAGGAAATATGGGCAGAAAATTTCTCCATTTGCCCAATGAGTTCGGCAGAGATTTTTAACCTTCCGAATCGTGTGAAGTCTCAGTCATACTCGTTAGAGATACGAGAAAGTTTTTTGCTAATATCTTCGCAGCCATTTCATATAATCCTTTATCAAATCTGTTATCACTGGATTCATAATAAGTGCTAGGAATCGCACGTTAAAAGGTAAGACCTCGTTAATCCTTGGCTCGCACAAGTTTCGACTTTTGAGGGCTGCCGTTTGTACGGGGACGAAAGCTGGTTACCGGAAATAACAATTTTAACAAAAACAATTTTAACAAAAACAATTTTAACAAACAACAATAATGACGGTCCCTAACCAAATATAGAAAAATATACTGGGTGTCCCAATTTAAAAATATCACCAAAGCAATTTTTACTCAAAGGAGGATAACCCTATATATTTTGGGTAGATCTTCTATTAACACATTTGTATTCATTATTTGTGATTTCTACCATCTCATTAAGGAGTTTTTTTCTAAAATTGTTTCCGATTATGTTTGTTGTTTCAAAGTCAAACGAGTGTAGAGTTAATTTGGAATGTTCTGTAAGGCTTGTAGGGTTCTCAGTGACTTTTATTGGATTATGTATAGTACCTGGACGATCGAGCTTTGCTCGTTTTCGGTAAGGTTCATATAGTACTGAGAGCTCACCTCATATGTATATATACAGTATCGGAAACTGTTCATCTGGGGTATACACATAAATCTACGCGAGCAACAAGGAACGCAATGTTATGATAATACCACATAAATAAGAGAGACGCACTACTGTGCGCCTATCCTGTTACCCCACCCGACGAATTAACAGCTCACGTCGATATCCCTTTCTCGAACGAGTAGAGGAGAAATTGTAATGCTCTCTCAAAATATAGCATGCTATTGTTTACGCTCTCAAGGAGATACTGTGTAGATATTATATGTGAATATGGAAAGCCACTTTTTATTTGCCATTGTGTCTCTCTTACTTCACTGATATATTTGTACTTTTCATTCAACTTTTCATGTATTTACATTGCTTTTATATGTATATTGAGTCGTAGAATATGCGAATTTCGAGTATGTATGGTAGAAACAAAAGATGTATTTAGCTGTTTTGAACTAAATGCATGATATAATTATTAATTTTATTTTAGAACAGAGTTGTTTTTGATATTTGTTTACTAGAATATATGAGCGGTGCAGTCGACTACGCAGTTTAGTACGTTTGATATAAATTTTCGTCGGTATTATCTCAACTCAGGATATCATACATCATATTCTTCTACTAAATCCATATTTTGAAAGAATTTGTTCAACCAAATGAAAAAAAAGAAGGGTTACCAGAAGCGCTCAAATATATTAAGTTTCAGAAGATTTTTGTGCGAAACACCACTGACTACACCAGTTGAATAAACTAAAGATTAATCTACCGCCCGGGTGCATTAATGCAAGTTGAAGTCACTAACAAACAGATTACGATCTATGAAATTACATGTTCTCAATCTTATGGTAGCACGTAATATAGGAAATTTAGTTATTTTCAAATCATTTCTCACGTCCTACTGTGGTATTTTCCTTCAATTATTTTCATTACTGAAAACGAATACTGTATTTAATTGAAATTTTATTGATATCACACGCTACTCGGCCGCAAAATCGGTACAGGGTATCGATTGTTCGATGGTAATTGAATTACACGAACGGAATTGAAAAAATATCCAGAACAAATAACCCCACCGGCACATTCATTTCAAATATTACATTCGTGCGAACTCAAGAGAACCGCTATTCAATTATCCTGTTATGTGGATAAATGGATAAAAGCTGTTGAAATATGCGTATAAAAAAACCCAATATGTTTTCTGTAAATAAGATAGGACAATTTGTATTATCGATTTTAGTCATTCTTTATTGTTCAAATGGTATTACCTACACGATCTTTTCATTTCTTCACCCCACCAATGTTGATCGCACCCAAGTCAAAAATACCTCATTCAATGCCTGAGAGTACTGAAACAGTCCTTAGAACAAAAAAATGGGCTTACCTCGGGTTATACAGTATCGGAAACTTTTCATATGTGGTATAGACAGAAATCTACGCTAGCAACAAAGAACGCAATTATATGATAATACCACATAAATGAGAGAGACGCACTACTGCGCGCTTCTCCTACTACCTCGTCCGAGTAGAGGAGAAATTGTAATGCTCTCTCAACATAAAGCAAGATTTTCTTTACGCCCTCATAAAACCACTACACCACAGGTGAAAACTTTCCGATACTGTATATACACTCCAGTCATATACAGTGAGGACGTAAAAAGTCTCCCCCCACCTTAACTTTTGAACGGATCAAGCTATCGAAGTCGGATAAAATTCAGGTAAAAAGGTACCACTTTTACTACTTTTTGGCAAAAAAAAAAAAATTGTCCCGTGGCCTAGTGCCAAGACGACACTATCAACTTTTTTCTTCAAACATGAAAAGGAGATACGTGGCATTTGGTTTTGAAGGACTCCTGATTATCCAATACCGCTTCGTTTGTACAAATTGGCCAAGCCGTTTCAAACAGAAAATTATTAGGTTTAAATATTTTACAAATAAATAAACTTTCAATTGCAACAAAATTTCGAGTACCTAATAATTTTATCTATTTCAGCAAGTGTTCCAAATGTTCACCGTTCGCTTTTTGACAGAAAAAAAGTCAGTTTTGAAATTCATTCCGAACGTTATTAAATGTTTCCGGGGTAATGCTGGCACACAAATGTTTGATTCGGTCCATAAGTTACTGGAGTGACTTTTTCTCCGTGATATACACCTCAAATATCATGTACACCCATAGAAAAAAGTCCATATGTGTCATATCAGTTGACCTAGCCGGATATTCAATATAAGTTTCAGAGCCACAGCTTCAAAAATAACAGAACTCCCATACAAACATGCAACCCCCATTTCACGCCCCTGAGGTACAATAATTTCAGTGAATGAAACTGGTCTCGATCTATCTCCATTACCGAGTTGAATAAAAGATACAGTAAAACAAAGATAGCTGAAAATGTTGAATTTCCGCTCTTAAGCGAAAAGAATAACGTGAGAAGGCAATCGGAAAGAAAAAGACTGTACGCTCGGGTCAGTGGACAAAAACAGGTACAATCGGATACACAAAGGTATTGTAGGATTTTTGAACTGATTTGCTTTTTTTATTGGAAGAAACATGGATTTATCAATAACAAATATCAGAAATATTTTGTTGATAACACTGATGAAATTGATAAAATTTGACAGATACTCTCAGTTCATTTGTTCAGAGATACCCTAGACCGCGTACACGTTAGCTATCAAACAGCCCGTAGGAAAACAAACGATAATTGCCATGAATGACGACCGTAATTACTACAGGTATATCAAACTGGTGACCTGCTTGCCTATGTCTCATATATATGGACTCAGTCTATCAAAACATATTCTGAAACTTTTGCCCTGGCATCAGAAAGCTCCAAAGCGTTTGATAGCGTTTGGCACAAGGGACTTCTCGTCCAGCTTCGATATTTTGGCATGCCCTGTTTCCAGTTGTTTTCCTCGCTATCTAGCTCTCTCTCAGACAGATCTCTTCGAGTGGAGGTTGATAGTGTGTCATGCGACACTCACTGATAAAAAGGATATTTTGCATCAATGCATAATTGCATTGATTCAAGTAGATTGTATTCTTGAATAGGTCCAACCAAATATTAGTTTGATTTTTTGACAGAATCCTCTTGAACATTTAAGAGGAAACTGTTTTGAGACATATGAACACTTTCTTCACTGAATAATGAGAGTTGTTTGGTGCAAGAATATTTCAACTTTGATAATGAACACTATTGTGAATACTTTCTTTGTTCGATGGTGTGAGTTGGTTGGGGCAAGAAAGAACATTTCAACTTCAATAACGAACAATATTCTTCTTCATAACGCAATACATTTTTGATTCAAGATTAGATCTGCATTTGGAGGCTCAGTACAAATGTGCACTTGGTTATAAAAATATGCCATGGAAGCCATGTTTATATGGTACAGTTCAAGAAACCTAATGACCTAAATTTAAATCGTGCAGAAATAATTGGACCTCCATATTGCACTTCTGTAGTAGCACATTTGCACATAACCACTGTGTCAAATACAAAACTAACAACTTAAATTATGATTCAAACACAACCCCCAAACCAAACGTGAGCAAAACTGGATAGAGGTCCCAGTCGGCAGTCGCAGTGCGATCTAACAACTTGGTAAAATTAAATGTGAACGGAATCCAAGCATGTATATTATCTAGAAAGGCGGATCTCGAAATGGCCAGAGTAGTTGTTATCTGGTATTCCGTTGAATCATTACTTGATTGTACTCCATACATGGGTGGGAAATCAGGTGTTCAAGAAGGCCGATTCTGTGGACCCAAACGCCTGATCTTTCGATCAACTCCCACCAAAATTATGCTCTGCAAAAGTCGGCATTCTTCTGATCATCTGCTTATATGTTTCAAATTCCTTGCCTCTCATCAGTGCTAGTGCCATCAGCTGGACAACATTAGAGTTGTCTGTGCCTCGGAGAAATGAGTGCTAATGTGCTTGGTAGTATTTTTCGAGGGATCAAGCGGGGACTGAAAATGCGTTAGATGGAGCATCACTTGTGTACCAGAAAACCTCTCCTCGGAGACAGACTTCAGAAAAACTATTTGAAGGAAGTCTTGAAAGTTTGATGGCGATAATCAAACAAATGAAAACAAATAATCTGAGCTACAGCAACAATTTCTTTGACTTAATCACGACGGACATTGAACTGCATCCAAAGGAGATTGTTGTAATTTCGCTCAAAGAAGACCATAAAGAGTGCATCTTCCGCACTGAGCAAACCTGTGCACTAGAGAATATATATATTGTACAACTTTCTGTTATTTTTTTTCTTCAATTTTAGAATCCTCAGATTCGACGAAGTACTCAATTTCAAAATAATATATTTTTTTCTTTATTTCGAATTACAACTCAAGATTGAGTTTGGCTCTTTCACGCAATTAACACTAATTTCGAATTATAACTCGATATTGAAATACCTGATGGATGAGTCAGGACTTGTCCTCATTGCATATTGCAACTAAATGAATAAATAAATAAATATCTGCATTATATTTCTACCATTTGACGATCACGTTACAATTTATTACAGAAGAAGTAAAATGAAATGGATAACGAATATGCTGCATAACATCATATGAGTTATTTCACTTTCAGTAGTTTCTTCACTGCAATACGTCTGCACATTGGACTGCTAGGTAATTTATTCCTATTTTTTACTTGCATGTCTATGTGGGCACGGTAATTGAATACACCACTTTATAATTAAAAGAGAAAAAGTACCCATTCCACATAAGTCAATTGATTTGAATGAACCTTTTTCTTTTTCTTCTACTATTCCTGTTTTATTACTTACTCTAATTTACATGGTAATGGGTTCGTTCTCACAACCTTGATTGATCATTCTTGATAGTTTATTTAGTACATTGTTGCAGTTTAATACAGTTATTGCCGTGGATCCTTAGAATTGAAATGATCTATTTTTTTTTGTTCCTCAACAACTGATTATACAACTCATCATTGAAGTGTCCAATTGCGACTGCGAATTATACCTACTGATAATTGTTATTGTTATTTCCATCAACCGGTTGCCTCTTTACGAGGAACCCTCCCCAAGTGTTTAAGGGACTTGTGCGAGCTAGGAAAGATGCCCTTGACGACGAATATACCCTTGAATACCACGTAATACCACGAGAGCATCGAAAAAAATCGATTATACTTCCGAGTCACGAAACGTATTCTGTGAAACACCAGGAGAGCGCTAGTGGAATACGTCGAGTTACGAGGCAATTAAATCGATTATTTTCGTTTGCTCAAGTAGTATTGAATAAACCTGATGATTCTTTTTGACACAATGATAGAAATGTCATATTTGGAGGAAGCGGAAAAACAAGTTGTGTTCATGCTTGTTGTAAAACTTATGGACAAAGCTTTATTGATTCAATGTTAATGTTGAAATAGGGAAATGTGTCCTTACGAACTCATTTCAACCAATTTTTAAAATGGTACCCATGATTTTTCAATCTCTTTCCAATGCAAAATTCGATGGGGTCTGTTGTGACTTCCCGATTTTCATTCGTATCTACTTACAAAGAAATTTGGAAAAAATTTCTGAACGAAAGTGAACTATTGGTTGGAATATCAACGAAATGATCAGCATCGAGAGTAATCGATTACACCTCCGAGCTACGAGACGTATTCTGCGAAACACCACAAGAGTACGTCGAGTTACGAGGTAAGTATAATCTGTTACTTTCGTTTGCTTAAGTGGTAATCGTTACGATTAAACATCGAATAAACACGATGATTCTTTCTTTGACGTTAACTGACAAACGTCAAATAATTTTTGAAGAAGCGCAAGTTCATTGATAAACGCCAACATTACGTTGCTAACGGCAACATCCACTTTGTTGACAGTGCGAAACACCAAATCGATTATACCACATCGTCAAGGGTATATTCACTTATCAATACGTGGCAACTAGGAAAAATTGTCATTCGGTATTGGCCACTTCAATGATGAGTTGTATAATCAATTTCATGTTTAGCACTGTAAACAAAGTGAATGTTGCCATTAGCAACTTGATATTGGCGTTTATTAATAAACTTTCGCTTCTCCAAAAATTATTTGACGTTTGTCAGTTAACGTCAAAGAAAGAATCATCGTGTTTATTCGATGTTTAATCGTAGCGATTACCATTTAAGCAAACGAAAGTAATAAGATTATACTCACCTCGTAACTCGACGTAATCCTGAAAACACCACTCTTGTGGTGTTTCGCAGAACACGTCTCGTGGCTCGGAGGTGTAATCGATTACTCTCGATGCTCTCGTGGTATTACTGATCATTTCATTGATATTCCGACCAATAGTTCACTCTCGTTCAGAAATTTTTTCCAAATTTAGATACGAAAGTAGATACGAATGAAAATCGGGAAGTAATAACAGATCCCCTCGAATTTCGCATTGAAAAGAGATTGGAAAATCATGGGTACCATTTTAAAAATTGGTTGAAATGAATTCGTATGAATACATCTCCCTATTTCAACTTTAACATTCAGTCAATAAAGCTTTGTCCATAAGTTTTCCAACAAGCATGAACACAACTTGTTTTTTCGAATGAGATGGAAAATAATTCAAGCTGACAGTCATAGATGATCAGATGAATGAACTTTGTGGTATGAACATACGGCTATAATTGGTCATGGTAGTGTGTAAGTGAAGCATTCACTTCTCAACCCAATATACGTGGATTCGGATCCCAGCGGGGTCACCGGTCAAGTACATGGCATCACTCGTTTAAAGGTAAGGGCTACTTCCCTGAAAGTATCTCGAGTGCTTCTGAGGGTTGCTTGTAAGGGTGCACCCGACTGGCGGAAATAACAAATTCAACAACAATAATAACAAAAAAAATTAACGTCATCCTCGGAAACTAGAAACACTCCGACAGACTAATGTAAATCAGGGGTGATCGGATGGGGCCAAGCTGTACTTTATTAAATTACTACTGACGAAAACTCCTATTCTGAAGTTTTTTTTGCTGATGACTGGATTTTTGAAATTCAGTTTATATAATTTTTCATATAAAGTCGTCATTTTCCAGTATTGATTTCATTCGACTTAACCACATAGTCAAAATCAAGAATTCTGCATCGCTTTTGTAGAGTACCTCACTTTGCAACTTGCAATCCCAAGAACCTGGTTATGAAGTCTTCTAATTGGTTCATATAAAAAAAATATATAAATTATCTATGTCTCAATGATAACTGAGGCATTCAATTCATAATTTCGAATGAGTGAATAAAGATGTGAGTATTATTATCTATGAATCTTTCCATCTAATAGGAGAATATGATGATTTCTATACTTAATCATGAGATAGTATTGTTCACTGTAACACTTATGATCACTTCTCACTTTATATTTCTTATTTGTTAACGACAAGGATCGTCACATATTTCACGCTCTGATAGCTTTTATTTATCTGCTGGGAAAATGTCGAGAGAGACAAAAGGTCAATGAGAAGCTAATGATTCCTTTGAAGTAGCTAGTCATATATTTCTTGAGATATGGTATCGATTGAAACGCAAGGCAATGCAGTAAATGAAACTGGAATGAACGATTGTGTACGTTCTCACAATGACAACGGTGATATAAACCATTTCAGTTGACAATGGATGACTCAGACCATGTTTTCTTTCGAAACCCAAGGTGCGTTTTCACAAGAGCATTCGTTCCGCATGAGCATACAATGAGCACAGTGTGGACGCTGATTTGAGCACGAATAGAAAGCGCGTGCGGTGCTTGGGCAGATCCGTTTTTTTCGTGCATATGTGCCAGGAGACACTACTCAGCCTGATGCAGCCTGAGCTTGAACCGAGCAGCCTGAGCTTGAACCGAGCAACCTGAGCTTGATCCGAGCAGCTCATGTGCTCATTTGATGATCGTCGGAACGAATGCTCTAGTGAATACACCCCTTTATTATTATGTATGTGATTTCCAGCAGCAGATTGGCATTCGAATCCCAGTTGCCTATAGATATTGACTTATACTTTCATACCTTCCGGATTGAATTCAACAATGTTTTTCTTCTTCAAATCATCTCTTATAATTTCTGTTTGTTTTCTTTGTGACAAAAAATAACCCAAATAGCAAGTAGTTCCTGGCAATGCTATGCTTAGTGAATTGAGTTCTTACGAGTAACAATACTGTAATATGCTGGGAATACTGTAAGAAACAAGAGAAATAAGGGGAATTTGATGATATTTATAACTTTTTCAGGTTGTGGTAGCCGGAAAAAAACTTGCTAGACTGTTAGTACCTAAGCTTCACCGACGTCGTTCATTGAAATAACGAATCCTGAAAATGATGAAAAAGGGTACCTATGCAGTCAAAACTTTCTTCTTCGACTACCATGGGGAAATGATTGATCTAAAATTCAATTGCAGCAAGTTTTTGAAGTCATGCTTTGTGCCCTCAAACTGGTTGTGCACACTTTCAAGGCTCAATCACACAATTTTATCGAAAAATCTGTTGCATATATATTATTGGTGAAACCTGTCACTTTCTTCGTGGATTTCATAAAATGTGATTCCTCAGTGCTCGATAGGTATAGTTTTTCTGTTACGTATTTTGAAAGTTTGCTTCGGAAATTTCCTGATCTTGAAACTCTGCAGTATTCAATGCTCAACAAACTTGCTCAGCCTGTGCTAGATTAATTCCAATTGGAGTTCGTTGTGTCAGTAGTTTCTCAAAGATTTGCGTTTACTGTTGCGGTGATATTATACAGTATCGAAAAAAAGTCCCCAGATATTACCAAAATTTTTCTTGTTATTTTCGTCTTTATTGGGCATAATTAAAAAACATTTGAATTTGTCATTTTTATTTCAAGGCCTCCTTCATACACAAAAAGACGTCCTTTTAAAAGGACGCTGGTAATATTGGCGAACAAAATAATACTTAATTTAAAATAAAAACTAATCGTAAATCCTAGAACTAATAGGTACTAACTGAAAAATATATTTAACAATGTATGGTAGGAATAAAGACATGTTTTTGGGTGTAACGTATTATTCGAATCTCTGAAATTTTCCCAGTACATATATTGCATTGGATGAATGGAATATCCGCTAAGAAACAAAACTCCGATGAAACATTTCATTTCGCTTTCAGTGATGTCTCCAGTCTTATTTTTATGACAAGCATAGAGGTTACTATAGTTGATCTTTATCAAAAAACAAAGAAAAAGCTTCTAGAGGTATATCCTGGTTTACTGGACCATAGTAGTTTTTCCAAGGCGGTGAGTTCTGAATTATATCCCGATTGATCCACTTATAGGCAGACTTTTGGTTTATCATAGATGTTTCTTTGTTTCTTCTAACGAAAGCTGCAGCAGAAAGTTCATCTTCACTTTCCGATTCATCTCAATATTCAACTCTTCTTCTGTACGTAATTGGCTTCCGGGCAAGTTGTTGAGGCCAACTTCATCTTCTTCTCCAGAGTCCTAGTCGGTGATATCTTCATCTTCTTCCCCAGAAGGTTATATTCCTAGTAGTGTTCTCTGGTGGAAAAAATGTAATATGGTTGGGCACAAGCTCTCATTTTCTATTTCATCTATAAGTTCGTGAAGTTTTTACGACCTTGTCCAATAATACTTAAAAAAAGTTATCACAAATTATAGACCCTTATTTTAACATCTATAATGAAACTATAGTTTAAATGATTTTCACATCAAAAGGGTTTACAAAACCACGACAATTGTTTCGCTTTACAAAAGCTTCTTCAAGTGGTAAAGATACACTCTTATTTTAACACCGTCCTTTTAAAAGAACACTTCAAATAAATGCATTTTGCGAAACACATAACCTAACTTGTTACAATATCTGTAACATGTACTATTTTCAATTTTATTTGAAGTGTTTCTTAGATACCTTTAAAAAAATATAATATCTAATATGTTTTAGTCCTACCTGGAATTTTCCATGTCGCGTGTCCCCAAAACAATCAGACTCAAAACCGGTTTACAGCTGATCATTAAAAAACAGCACGTGCACCTGTTGTCAGTTTGGGAATAAATAATATTTAAAACTAAATTATTTGGCGCCATCTATCAATTACAAGTTCAAGCCCCATAATATAGAATTCTGTTATTTGGCATTTAAAAGGACGGTGGGTGGTAACATCTGGGTTTCAATTGAAGTGAAAATGATATTTTATTCTAGGTCACGTATAACATTCTGGTGTGTTCAACAACATTCTGTATTCAATATATTAATAATTCTAGGTATGTTGGGAAAGTAATGTACTCTACTACTTGTAGCGATTTTAAAATGAAAAGCTGTGAGGAGATTTTAACGATATAGTCTCGTGGTCTGAATTTAATTTGTTCTGTTCTTATCAATTATTCAATAACCAAGATTCCATCACAATTGAACACCACAATTGAATTTCAAGGTTCACGGTCACTTCAATTGTTCCCGTTCTCATCTCAATTATCAATTCCTCCAAAAATCTAATCAAAAACTTAATTATGCGAGAGGGCACTGCGTAAATATTACTTGGTTCTCAAATTGAAACGGAAAAAAGAAAGGCGGTAGAAAAAGCGAGGAATTGCAGTTAATGACATATAATTTATACATAAAGTTTTCGGGATAACAGGAAAAAGCGGGCTGCAACAATAGGAGAAGGAAATGAAAAGAAGGGAATTCATTCATGTAGGTGTTTTTTCTTCGAGTATCAGGATGAATTCGCAGTGACGGAGTGCGGTGGGACAATTTAATTTCAAGACGACACGTTCCAGTACATTGAATTTGTGAATTGGGGTTCTCATTCTTTGTGTGAAGTGACCATCGAATATACAATTAAGACTACTTCTAAATGTTCTGAACAGGTCTCAGATCCTGCAATGCAAATATCATATTTCAGTGAATCACAGACCACTTTGATCATTTCCATTCAACTCTTACCTCTGTTGTTCTGAAATATTGACTCTATGTTGTCGAATTTGTGAAAAACAATATATGATTTTGGTAGGTAACATTCCACTGAAAAAAATTAGGTGTTCACCAGAATTATCTCAATCTTGGCAACACCGTTACTAGCAATGGCCATTTTGCTTTGAAGTATTTATTTTGGAGAGCTGTTAAGGAATTTCATGTGTGTTTTCAACAGTTTTCTTGTTTTTTTAACTTCATTAACAATTTCAATGATATTTGGGATACTTTCCATAGTTTGTTGTGCAGTGGTTTAGTGGGACACAATGTCAAAATACTGCTTTGTTAGCACCATTCCACAGTTCGAACGTAGAATGAAAATAATATTGGAGTGAAATAGGTAATAATGATGATTTCATACATACAAGAAGTTGCAAATATGATGAGTATGATAGTTGGGTGAATTTTTACCAAGAACGATATATTTTAATAATGTAAATGAGCTAGCACTACACTGTTTGAAACCTTTGGTGTAGTAATGCGGATATACTGGAGTTTCATTCCAATACCAAACTGCTATTCTCAAAACCTCGACAAGTGATCCCTTGGTTATTGAAACACGTGTTGAGCATTAACAAACACCTAATTTCAACTTACCTGAACCGTATTGGTCAAGAAACTTGCTAACTCCCTTGAATTATTTGATTCAAACCATAAATGCCTTATTTATGTTCGCCTAAAAGTTCTAGATTTCAGTTATGGATAGAATGAATCATAAATCACAAAACTCATCCGCCATCTTGAATCACCAATTTTTGATAAAAAATTCTTTATTCTCAACACATGGTTATTCTTGTTTGTCTCTATTGAGCCGGTATTGTTGATAATTATAGTAGGTAATGCTATTCACCCGGAAAAATATAATCACATAATAATGATATGTTTTCTTTATGTATTCTATCTAAATAAAAATGAAGTATTGTTCGTTGCTAAGAGTTGTTAAAATTTGGAATTGATCATTTCCAACATCCAAATATAATAAATTTAAATTTCAGACTGAAGAATAACCCTATTCATATATCCAATTGATAACATATTCAAGTTCACTCAAAAAATCGGTAACAACCATTCAACAATACTAGTTAATTGACTGAAACAAATGGATTCAAATTTGGGATCGGAATACCATATATTCTATATGGACAATTTAACTTATGTATAAAAAATCGCATATGCCACAGTGCAATTGTCACTTTGATAGCGGCAAAAGTTAGCTTTAACTTTTACAGTGCCAAATAAACTAGTGGTTTTTTCACTTATTCATTTGTATGTCAATTATCGCGGTGTTGGTTGCCAAAATGAATAGTTTGACATTGATATGTTTCTGAATTTCTTATTCATTAAATTGTCCTGCCGAATTAAACTCGAGGTTTGTATTGATATCGGGTAAATTTGTGTTGTTCATATTCTAAACTGTTTCCTTTAGCAATTTGACTCTAATAACTGGCAACCTAAAAACACTCTACCTTCGGTGTCGTGTTTTCAATAGTTGACAGTTATTCTCGTCGAATTGCTAGGAAACAGTTTCTCATCAAACAACCCAAATTTATCCGTTAAAATACAAACCACTTGTGCAATTATAAGTGATAAATCAACTCTTGTATAGAAATAAGCCCTGTTAAATATAAAGCCTGAGTCATTTTGACGGCCATAAAAAAGATGCATCCATTTTTTTCGCGATAAAAATGCATGTTCCTCAAAACCGGATTTCATCTAGTAAGCGGCCGTCACTTTTATTTCTGTCTTGTCAGCCGCGATTTTCGAGTCATTGTCGCAAGAACCTACAATATGAATCGTTTTGGACAAATTTCGTCTGAGCAAATCAGACAAAATATAAAAAAAGCAATCCCGCAATTGACAAAAAACACGAAATCGTCAATATGGAGACGATTTATGGAGTTTTGTCATATCCGAAATTACGAAATGTCAGAACAAACTTCGTTATAACATATATATAGCAAACATATTGAAGGATTTGGCATACAATATGAAACGGCGAAATGGAGATGATTACTAAGAATATGTAGTGAAAACAATATGGAACGCAGACAAGACAGCTAGAGAAGCCATAACCCAGTGAGAACTCTGAAATAGTGACTTTAGGAGTGACAAGTGCGATAAAAAACTCCTTGGAAACAGCATGGCAGGAAAAATGGCAAACATCTACCACAAAACGAAGTGAAAAGGTCAGTGAAACCATGGCAATTTTTGCCCAAAAATAGACGGGACCAAGTACTCCTTACTCGTCTACGCGTCGGCCACACACGCATCATTCATGACTATTAATAATATAATAATAATAATATAACTTTATTCAAAGAAAGAATGGGTTTACAAGAACACTATAAAGTGAATAAAGTAGTAGTAGGCGATAAGCGTTATTACACTTGTTTCGCAAAAAAATACAACTGAATCATATACAGTACCATAGAATTACTTATAAACTATTTGAATTTAATATGGATAAAAACACCATATATTATATGAATAAAATTTGAATCATCCACAAAAGGAATTTTAAATTTAATTCACTATTTTAGGACACATATTACAATTACAAATTAAATGGAATATTAATTTGTTATAATAGCAATTTTGTTGTTGGTAAAAGTATAAAAGATAAAAATATATATATATATATATAATGTAAAAATGTAATAAAATAACAATATTTGTTGAAGCGTATTCATATTCAACACATACGGAAATGGGATAGAGATAAAAAATTCACACATGATATAACGAGGAGGTTTCTTGGTCAATATTGATTGAAATTATCATTCTCAAAAGACCCGTACTTCAGATCTCTTTATGAAAGTTTAAGTGTTTTTTGAAATGGAGTAAGTTCGGTATAGTGCGAATTGTTTCAGGTAGAGAATTGAACATTTTTGGAGCGTTGTAAGAAAAGCTAGTTTTCAGCAGTGATTTTGTTATTTGCGGTATTATGTAGTTATGTCTTTGTCTAGTGTTATAGGTATGTGTTGGTAAGTTTGACGAGTGTTTTGTTGTATAATACTTTATGTTTACATTTTAGAAATAGAGTTGTCTAAGGTCGAGTACCTCTGATTCTTGAAAAAGTAGATCACTTGGATATCTTGAGTTTTTGCTTAGAATAATTTTCAGGAATCGTCGTTGTAGGACTTCAAGGGGTCGGATGTGGGATTTTAGTGCACCTCCCCATGATAATAAACCGTATCGAAAGTGACTTTCAACGAGTGCATGATATAGTGTGAGCAATTGATGAACCGGAAGGATATTTTTCATGTATCTTAGTCTATAAAGGATACATTGTAGTTTTTTGGTGACGTAGTTGATGTGTGTGTCCCATTTCATGTGACAGTCTATGGAGACTCCAAGGTACTTTATTTTACTTTCAGATGTGATTGTAAGATTGTCTTTCCCATCAAGGATATTGAGCTGAGTAAAGTGAGGAAGATTCGTTTTATTACAACTGAACGGTGGGAAGTTGGTTTTTTGAAAATTTATAGTTGGTAGCCTGCTTTCAAGCCATTTTTTAATGATAATAAAGTCGGTTTCTACTATTTCCTTTACTTCTGTCCAGGTATCAGCTTCGTAGAAAATTGCGGTGTCGTCTGCGAAGCCGATAATGTTGCCCCTGCTTTTTATAGAGAACAATCCATTCAGGTAGATGTTGAAAAGTAAGGGTCCGAGAACCGTACCTTGAGGCACTCCACATTGTACGACTAACGATTCACTGTCAACATTATTTATTCGGACTGTCTGATACCTATTTGTAACATAACTTTTGAATAAATCTAAGAAAGTATTTCTGATACCGATATCCTCTAGAGACTCAAAGAGCAAGTCGTGGCTAACAGTATCGAATGCTTTCGATAAATCAATGAATACACATAGGCAGGGTTTGTTGTTGTTTAATGAATTATAATTTTTTTCAGTAAGAGTCAGAATAGCATCTTCGGTGGACGTTTTTTCTCGAAAACCATATTGTCTCTCAGAAAGTATGTTATATTTATTTATAAAATTTTGTAGCCTGTTTTTTAGAAGCTTCTCAAATATTTTTGATAAGTGGGTGATTAATGATATAGGTCTATAATTCTCTGTCAGGTTTTTTGTTACCTTTTTTATATATTGGGATGATAACTGAATATTTTAATGCTCTAGGCCAGGTACCAGTTTCTATGCATTTGTTGAAGATGTAAGTTAATGGTTCAGCTATAAATGTCGCGATAACTTTTAGCGTTTCCGATTTAATTTCATCTGATCCCACGGCTTTGTGGTTTTTCAACTGATGAATAAGACTTTTTACTTCATGTGTGTTTATAGCTAAGAGTGTAATTGAGTTTGGAAGGGAGGGTCTATTGATTTTGTAGTTAGGATCAGGGTTTATATTTCGAGCAAGTTTTTTTCCGGTGTTATTGAATGATGTATTGAATTCGTTAGCAATGTCCTTAGGATTTGTTAAAATCTCTCCTAGTTCATTTTCAATATTATCAATAGAGATCTTCGATTTTTTGGTGTTACTAACTTCTTGAACTACATTCCATAAAGCTTTTGTGTTTGATTTATTGAGTTCAATTTTGTTTTTATAGTATTCGAATTTAGTTTTTTCAATTAGAGTCGACAATTTGTTTCTATATTTTTTGTAACGGAGTTTTAGTTCATTATCATTTGGGTTTCTTCTCAAAAGTTGAGCCATTTTATTTTTTGTGATAGTTGAGTTAAGTAGAGCATTTGTCATCCAAGGAGCGATCTTCGTATTTTTCCTTTTAAATGTCTTCGTATATGTACAGTCGTCTATGTATTTTTGAAGTGTTTCAATGAAGGTATTTGTTGCATAATTAGGATCTGGATTCAAGTATAAGAAATCCCAGGATGTTTGTCTGATTGTATTTTTAAGTTTGGTTTTGTCTATGTATTTCACTATTTTTCTTTCCTTGGGGCATTTGGTCTTTTCCAATACTATCTGTAGTATTGTTGAGAAATGATCTGTAATATCGGTTTGCAGTACTAGGGGCAGTATTTGATCAAATACGTTGAATTTGGATTTTAAAAATATGTGATCAATACATGAACTATGTTCACCCTGTATTCTTGTTGGATTATTTATCGTGGAAGTGAAACCGAATTCGTTAAGTGTGTTGTTATAGTCTGTATTATATTCGTTATTTTCTAGTAGGTCGATATTCAAATCACCAATGAAAATGTTGTAACTTTCTGGTTGAACTCTCAAAGTAATGTTGAAGGCTGATAATGAATTGATCGAGATTGCTATTTGGGGATCTATATATAGCGTTGATAAGAAAGTTGTTCTTGTCATTGAGGATGATTTTAATCTGCAACATGTTGCTTTCATTCAAGGGTATGATTGAATATGTATAATTATACTCTGATTTTATGTATACAACAACTCCATCGTTTTGATTGAAGTCCCCCTCGTTATATAATTTATTGTAACCATCTAAATTATATAGGTCGGTATTTCTTATTGCCCATGTTTCTGATAGTACAATACAATCGAATTCGATATGTAAGTTTTCTAAGAGTATTTTAAATTCATCTAAGTTTTTATTAATGCTATTATTTATAGATTGCTTAAATTACTCTTCGATAGAAGAAACTAAACTATAACATCCAAACGACTTTTTTTGACTCCAAATCTCTTTTGGGTACACCCAAATTCGAAAGAATGGTTCAAAAATGTTCCATTGGGAAGCAACATGATATCTACTTGGACCAAAACTTCAGCAACTAAAATTGGCCCGGAAACATAACTAACAATAAAATTACCAATCATTCAAACTGTGCTAGTACCATTATACAGTTGGCCAAAGCAGGAATAAGTGATCAAAAGCTTATAAAGATAACTGGACATTCATCTTCATCGATCTAACCCTATTAACAAATTGACCTTGAACATCACGAAAATCTTGTCAATAACTTACGATCCTCGGATAAGAATTGCTCGAACGTATACTCGACATGGGTGAAAACCACCAGAAAAGAGAATATTGAAGTCTCCACACCAAACTCTATTTATAAAAATTGTGTTTTTCAGAAATGTTCTTTTAAATTATATTTTCAATAAAGGTGTTTATTATTGTTGTCCATTTTTTATATATTGTTGTTGGTTTATCTTCTATCTAACTGACATTAGACAAAATTGCTCGCAATTTATTCATGTCAATTTTTCTCGCGAAATTACTGTTGATATAATCACCCAAGTAGCACACTTGTATTGGGGCAATATTTGCACTTACAATAGGGGTAATTCTGTAAACTGTATGTAAATTTTGAACGGATGTTGATTTCAACACATATTTATTATGTGGTTACTATGTAAAAAATATATAAATGTAGTGGTATCTCTGCAAGCTGTGTGGCCTCCATGTTCACACATAATAACATATCTATTTATTCTTTTAACATTATATAAACGTGTAACAAAATATGTTGAATGGGTAAAAATTAACATGAAGCTTACAGAATTGCCACTGATATTGGGAATATTCGTACCTACAGTATTTGTCATATTGTTGACATAGGCCCCATAATATTAAGCTATATTGGTGCAGTATCGCGGTACACTTATTGTACAAATATAGTGGAGCGGTGAGGATAGAGGCACGCGGTGATTTAAGAGGTCGATTCAAATATCCTACTGTATTTAAAGTGAAAACACACATACCAAAGATATAAGCGACGAGTTGCCGCAGGGAGGCATCTGGAGCGGGGAGTGTAGATTTAATTGGAGATTTATTAGCGCGAGGCAGTCTGCGATTTAACTTGTTTGGTGGTTAGTAGGTACTACGTTGAAAGGAAAAAGAACAACTCTGTTTATAATGGGAGGCCAATAATGAATCAGTCGCACCCTGATCACAGAAGTCGATATATTTTAGACAGATTGTGTGCAGAAGTAGCTGAAGAATGCCAATCAACGTTGGTAGGTCAAAATAAATTTTGTGTAATGAGTAAACATAAACAGAATTTGAGAATGAATAAAATTAAATTTTGTCGTTACTGTCTGAAAACATGTCAACAACTGGAAAGCACAAACCACTGAAAATCCCGGCCCTCTTTGGTTATCTCTTGGAAATGTCGCTTTTACTATATTCGTATGTCTCGCGCGGTACCGCTAGTATCGCCGCGTGACTCTACCCTTCCCGGTCCATTATATTTGTACCTTTACATTGGGATAATAGTAATAATAATAATAATAATAATATCGATTTTATTGACAATAACCATACATATTAATATTAGAAATATAATACAAGCATGAAGGTGGTGTCAAAAGGCAGAGTTCAAAATTCTGTTCGAAAACAGATTTTGTTCTTCCACTCAACCATGTATAGCTTAATCTAGTCAATACAAAATAAACAATACTGCTCATCGATTTAAAGAAGATTTATAATTAAAGCAAATATAGAAACAGTAGATATAAATATAAACAAGAAAACAAGTGAATGAATAATTTTTCAAATTACAAGAGATAGACATTTATTGATCAAGTGGTCCTGTTTTACTCGGACATTATACAAATAAAATTGGTGAAATATTTTGGAATAAACATTGGTCCTAAAACATTTAGTGCTATTGATGGTACAATTGGTACAATATCATTGGGATATATTTGTGACAATATATTTCCTTGCTTAACAACCAATCAGTGGATTTCAAATTTTAAAATTCAGCCAATAGAATCGGAACTACAGTGAAAATATAGCTTGTCTCTGTATTTTCACGGTGATGAACCTGCTTAGTTTTTGTTTCACTACCTGTCAAGTGAAGATAATGATTTAAATTATAAACGTCAAATTCATGTGTTTTGACTAGTTCTTTATTTATCAATATGAGCGATCGTTGGGGAAAAATGTCCATTGGTATCATAGATGAGGCCGTGGAAAAGAGTATTCCGTTGAATACGGCTAGAAGTAAAGCATCAATTACCAGGTGACACGATTTTTCTTTATTTCAAATCGATATTTATTTATTTATTTATTTATTTATTTATTACCCACACAGACTATTACAGTCTAATTACATGGATAAACTGTTTGCAAATACACTATAATAGAGGCTATTATGTATTGATCATAATTATATAGATTAATAATTACTAATTACTAACACTAATACCAGAACTGTAGGGAGTCGTCCAGGACTGCAGTGAGTAGTTCTGTAACATACATATATGTTCAGTTTCACAGAGTTGAATTCAATATTTGTTCTAACATATTTTTACGAAAAGCTGTTAGAGGTAAAGTCCAATCTAGATCCATAAGTATATTAAAATTGTTTGCTAATTTAAGCATAAATAAAAGAGGTGATTTCGATGATGTACATATTGCAGAGATATTAAACATTGGTGCGGAATGTATACGACGAGGAGGTACATTAAATGGAAGCAGATTGAGAATTTCTGGGGAATTTGTTGAATTATTAATTATTTTATACAGGAATATCATTGATGTTAAAGTTCGTCTTTGTTCCAAGGATAATATTTTGAATTCAGATCTTAGTTGTGAAGTCCTGACGGTATTATAATTGGGCCACAAGTGGTACTTTTTAAAATACAAATATCTCAAAAGTTTGTTTTGTACTTTTTCCAAATCATTTAAATGTGTTTGATATTCTCCGAACCAAATAATTGAGGCAAATTCCAATTTAGGCCTGACCAGGGAATAATACAGTAATTTTATGGTGTTAATATTGGAGAAATTCGATGTTTGCCTAATAACAAATCCTATAATAGGATTAGCGGATTTGATCATGTTTTTGATGTGAGTGAAAAAGTTGAATTGTGAATTATAAGTAACACCAAGATCCTTTATTTCAGTTTTCCTCTCTATATATATTGTCGTCCTAAATATAATTCGTGGTATGATTAAAAACCTATAATTTTTTGGAATATCAATTCATTGGCAATTCCAATGCAAGAAAATACAACGAGTCCGCTTTGGGATTGCAATTCATTAATATTCCAAAAAATTATCGGTAATAATCATACCACTTATTATATTACCCCTGAATATATACAAAATAAATATGTTGCTTAGAACCGTTATTAAAATGTTTCCAAGAAATGTCGATTATTTTCTGTTCGATGCTCGCCGTAAATTTGCTAGACGCTGGATCATTCCTAATCTACTTTCATCTCATGAAATTATGGCTTTCCGTCGAGCAAACTCAATTCCACATAAAAAATATTCAATTATTTTATATGATGTAATATTTTAGTCTTCAAACGAAGTCAGACTCTAGTTGGAGAGCTTCCTGTGGAAGAAAATCATTAACGTAGGTATCACAGTAAAATTATATTCTTCTCTCTACCAGAATCGTACCTCGCAACATCATTGCGTGAAAAAAAGTAATAATGGGCACTTTCCCCTCTGCTTTGTATGATTTCCTGATAATATTAGTTGGGGAAGATAACAACAGAAGTTATTGACAGCCGTTCTCTTCATCTTTGATATACATTGAAAACGACTGAAACGTCGATCCAATATAAAAATTGTCAACTTCTCAGTCCCGCCATATAGTCTATCGACTGCCTTTGGAATGCATTCAATCCAATTGAATTTTACCCTCGAGTCCCGAAGATTTTTCATTACGAACTTTTAAGCGTATTCTGCCACTCCGCAATGTCACAGCTGAGAAGTGTTCATACTTTTTCGTGTGATTTGGTCTCGAAAGTAACTTTTTATTCTGCGTTTTTCCGGGAAAGTTCGTAGTTCGAGTCAGTAAATAAAACAGAAATGAGTGTTTCGTCGCCAAACTTCGTGAGAGGTGTTGGACAAAAGGAGTGACAATCAGATAGAAAAAGTCAACGCTATTTGTATTTGGAAGCGGAAGTCTTCAACATATCGGATTCCAAATTGAATGTGTCTGATGTTGTGTTTGGCATACTTTGGTTCCATTTGTCGTTCCGATGGATCATATAAGGATGAGATTTTACTGTTGTTTTCGAATTGGGCAGCAGAAGTGGGACAATAATAGTACAAGTAATAGGGAAAAGTGCGTGCAAAAATTAATATGTGAAAACAAGAAATATGAGCGTATAGGAAATCGAAATTCAGAATGAGTTTCTATTTCATGTGACTCGATCGTGATTACCCAACATAACCTAAAAAATTGGCAAAATTGTGAAAAGCGATTTTTTGTTGATAACTAAAAAACTACAGCTCCGATCGAAACAAGTTGAGTAAAGAAATTGTAGGTATTGAAAAGATCTGTCAATTGAAAAAATTATAATTTTTTGATATCATTGATACTTTTCGAGTTATATCGGAAAAACCATGAAAAATCGGGTATTCTATAAGTCGTTCAAAGATATTAAAACTTGTTAATTAAGGTTATGTGTAGCTTATGGCAAGCCAAAAAGTATTTTTTTTTTTGAAAAATTGATTTACATTGATTTTTTTTTTGAAATATATGAAGTTTTCTCAAAAAAGATCTTTTAATTTGGCTGCTTGCTCGGGGAATGATGCTACAGTAACGATTGAGAGCTTATTTTTTTCTGTAAGAGTTGTACTTTCATATAATCGAATGAGTATATTGATTTTTTTAATATTAAGGATCAAAAAATTACTTTAAAAAAGTTGCACAATTTTTCAAATGTTTTTTTCTAAATAAATTCCTTATTTTTGTTTTTATATGAATAACTTTTATGAAAATAGATTCCTAGCATGATTTCACGCATTAAAAAAAAATTGTTTTCCTACGATCACTAGGAGATAATTTTTTTTTATTCAAAAAATCTGGAAGGCATAGTAATCATCGTACAATAGTCACCTTCATGGATATTAAGGATGAATACCAATATTTTCAATAAAAAGATACTAGGATATGTATAGTTCATTTGCAGTATAATTAATTGATGAATAAGGTGAGACGTGCAGGCGCGGATCACGGCAGCTGTAGCGGGTGGCAGAGTGGGGATAGAACTGAAAACTCATTTCGTGCGTTCAAAGTGGCTTATGAGGCGCCGTTCGAGTTAAATATGTTTTTGCAAATATATTCAATTTTGTCAATATATTTATTTGCTACATAAAATAGATCAAATTTATAAATATATGACACTTATTATTTATATTTGCAAAAAAACTTTTTACCCGAACGGCGGTTCCTTTTTTAATTGGAGGATTGTCCGCTGAATCATTTCGCTCTTCTTCTTTTTCTTCCATAATGTCTGTGAGCAGACTATCCATGAAGTTGAGCTATTTTTCATTTATTTCTATGGTAGGCGTCTCAAAATTGGCATTCACTCGAATCACAATGTGTGCAGGCACTCGAACATTGTAGAAATTGCTTTGTGCAGCCACAGGTTTTTGTTTTGCAACCACTGATACAGCTGCATGCGATTTTTTCAATATCTCATCTGGTATCAATGGATCATCAGTATAAACTGGCATTAATGGATTATTCGTAATTTTTCATCCCCACTGAGTGATCCTTTTGTCGTTGCTCAACCATTTTTGCAAATGCAAATAAACTCTGAAGGCATGTTGTTTGGCGACTCCGTCAGTAGAAGGAAGATTTGCTTATTGAAAAGTTGCCTTTGGCGTTAATCGTTTAAAACACTCAAAACGATGTTCATTCAGAGTTCCTTCCCTCTTATTATTATACAATAAATAAATAATTTTGCACATCGTGACAATATTACGGGTAGGGTACGTTACTGACAAAAATTAATTTCTTTCAAGACAGCAGTCTTGTGAACGCAGTAACTTATCGGGCAAATTAATTAATTTGCCCTTCTACACTTGAACAGATTTCTTTGGATTACAAATTTTTTCATTTTCAGATTGTGGAAGGTCATAAACCCAAAAAATCATGTCAAGAATCGGATTTCCTCCACAAAATCAAACTTTCAATCAATATTATGGGTCACTTCTTCAGAGAGAGCAGTTTCTTTATGAAATACATCTAATAATTGAAGGTGGTCTGGATTCGAATGAAAAATTTTCAGTAATTTCTTTTTGTTATGCGTAATGTATTTCTACATAGCGCATATATTTATTCATGATCTCTTCCACCGTTTCATTTTTCTGTCGAATTACTTTGTTCAGTAAAAAAACACCGTCCACGACATGCACGATACCGGCAGAATGCCTTGGTCCATTCGTACTCATGGATAAATCGTAGTATATTTCAATTTGCAATTTTTTTATTCATCAATGTGACATGAAACTAGCATTTTACGAATTATCAAAGTGTGAATTTCAATAAATAGCTCAAAATTTTAATTTATGATAAAATTTTTGGTCGTCGAATTCTAGTTTTTTCGTTTTTTGTATTTTCTGAAAAAATTTACCATATAGTAATGTATATTTTTCTCTATCATCAGAAAGTAGAGATTTCAGCAAATAAAAACACACACAACTTTTTATTGAAAATTAGGTTGCTTTCTCCATATTAAATCAAAATAATAGGAAACGATGAATATTTTGAATCCAAAAAATTACAGTGTATTTGGGACAAAATTTGAGAAACATACATTTTTTTTGTGGCAGTTGAAAATAAAAAAAACAAAAATCGGTGGATTATTCTTCATTTGGCTGGGGAAGACCACCTGCAGACGCGTTTCGAGGTTCTTGCCTCTCGTCAGTGACAGGTTAGGTCGGACAACATTGAAATCGTCCTGCCACAGCACAATGATTTATAATCTACTGTATAAATAATACTTCCTCACGAATGAATAAAGAGAGGGTTCGGGAGAGTAATTAAATAGTAAAATCGACAATGTAGAAGTACCCTTTTCCCCAAATATTTCCACCAAGTGGAAAATATGAGGCAAACATCTGACAGAAAACAACTACTTCCTTGGCTAATACATCTGACAGATATTGTGGTTTTTTGTCAGATGTTTTGCCTCATATTTTCCACATGATGGAAATATTTAGAAAGAAGTGTACTTCGAGATTGTCGATTTTAATATTTCATTTATTTCGTACTCTTCGGCAAAAATTCTTGAACTCTGTTCACTTCCTGGAGCCTTTGCTACCGAAGAATGCTTTTTGTGTTACACGCGCGGGTGGCGTTGCGACTGACTATACTGTAAGTCGCTGCTTATTCATTTGTGACGAAATATTGATTATACTTTGGATTATAATTCATTGGGCGGGGGCAGGACGACTTCAATGTTGTCCGACCTAACCTGTCACTGACGGGAGGCAAGAACCTCAAAACGCGTCTACATCAGGTGGTCTTCCCCAGCCAAATGAAGGAGAATCTGCTGTTTAATTATAATGAGCATTAACAATTGGGTCTTCTTGGAAGAACGTTGCACAAATATCTGCCAGGTTTAGTTCAATGTTTGTCGTGGTATCAGCCAGGCAAGTAGTTTTCTATCAGATGTTCGACCCAAATTTTCCTCATGTTGGAAATATTTGGAGAGAAGTGTAATTCGACATTGTCGGTTTTATTATGTCATTTATTTGATACTCTCCGGCAAAAATCCTTGAATTTTTTTTACTTCCTGGGGTATTTGCTAGAGAGGAATGCTTTTTGTCTTTTCCCCGCGGGTGGCGTTGCAACTGACTTTACTGTAAGTCGTCGGTCATTCATTTGTGAGGAAATATTAGTCATACAGTGGATTATGATTAATTTGGCTGGGGCAGTACGACTTCAATGTTATCCTACCAAACCTGTCACTGACGAGAGGCAAGAACCTGAAAACGCGTCTGCAAGTGGTCTTTCCCAGCCAAATGAAGGATAATCTGCTGTTTAATTACAATGATCATTTACAATTGGGTCTTCTTGGAAGAATTTTGCACAAATATATGTCAGATGTAGTTCAACGTCCGTCGTGGTATTTGCCAGACAAGTAGTTGTTTTCTGTTAGAAGTTTGCCTCATATTTTCTACATAGAGGAAATATTTGGGAAGAAGGGTACTTCGACATTTTCGATTTAAATTTTCATTTATTTGGTAGTTTACGGCGAAAATGATTGAGTTGTGACATGAAATTAACATTATTGTCGAGTTATGACTCGAAATCAAGTTCAAAAAAAATTACACATGTTTGTTCTACGCCTTCGTAATGATACGATAAAGCTTTTAATGTAACTTGATTATTGTACAATTCACATAAAACCCGGAAGTTGCACAGGCGACTCGGCGCCAAGCGCCTCGTCGTCTGGCAATGTCCTCAATTATTATAAATTGCATGATAATCTCGTTACATTAATAGCTACAATTGCGTTTCCTTTTTCTAGAAATAATTTAGTTATCATCAAAACTACCGTAGCTTCTGAAGTTACGATAAGATTCCAATTGAGATGCAATTTATATCAAGTTTTGAATAATTTTGTATGTATATAAATCGGTTACTGTGGTTTAGTAGCAAAATTTCGGTCTGTCAAGACCATTAATTTTTCAAATGTACATATTTGCTGGTTCAACATCATGACAAGTGTGGATGAGACAACTGAATCAACACACACAGTCGAATGTTATTTCGTTCCACGAATTCACGTTCGTTAAGAAATTCCAAACATACTCCACAACATCAACGCTTTTTCGATTGAACTTAAAGAGTTGAAACGGCATGAATTACACCCAAAACTTGGTTATTACCTACACTGGTCACACCAGAATGCGTTAATAAACAAAAGCAATCATTTCAATCAGAAAAGTAAACACTAAAGTATCATCCGATAATCATCAACATATCGAACACACTAATTTAAAATTATTTTCCATACTTTAGATGTTTCTTTCACTCTCAAGTTAATTGGGTGGAATGTATTTTGATATCATCTTGACTTGCATGAAGCAAAAAGATTGAGCAACCATCTTTTCGGTTGTTACGAACTTTGTTTTGTTTGTGAGTATTACATTCTATTATCCAATTGCAATTATTTCCAGTTATTACATTGAAAACTTTTTTCTTGGCCATAATTTCTTTCAATGCAGATACGGATTTTTTGAGATTAAAATTTTGAAGCGCTGGGTCCGTTTATTTCTGCAAAAATTCATTTACTGATGTTTGTAATAATTTTTTTTTTGCTTTAGGTCAAAAAGAACCAAGTCTCAAGCCAATGAAAAATATCGCTATTTTCTATATTCTCATATGTAGCAGCAGATGAACCAGAGGATATTGAAGAAAATAAATTGATTTAAGAAAACTGATACTAGCTTCCAATAAGACCCTTCTTGAAATCACCTTCAGCTTATTGTTCTATATGCATGTTTCTTTTATTGAAAATCAATTTGCACAACCCTATAAATAATTATTCTTTGTGGATACGCTAGCCACCGGATGTCTCGATCAGTTTATTTTTAGATGCTGCATCATTACAATGTAGTCTTTGGCGAAACAAAGGATATCTACTTATTCATCTTCCTACTGAAATGTCCTTTTCTAGGTCTGATGGTTTTAAAAATTTGTATTCGAAAGGAATGAATGAACCCTTGTAAAGATTCCATACTATCTACTCATATTGTTTGTTGCAGCAAACTTCCCCGTTAAAGGACCCTACCACAAATATACGGAAAAATTGCTCTCAGTCAACTTTTAAATTTTTTTGGTACTTTGTAGTACAAGTCACTATCACACGAGCAAATTCAAATAAGTTTTTATGTTCAGTTTCGGAAATCATCAGAAGGACATTTTTTTCTATAATATAGTATACATAGTCTACTAAACCAGAAGTACTACTTTTCAGACGATTCGTAACAAAACAATAGCATTGCTGACTTCAAGAGAGAGAAAGAAGCCAACTATTATACAAGGTTGGTCAAACATAGCGACAATTTAGCTTTTACGACACACTCATGTTTTTTAATGCTTTTTTTAATACTTCATGTTTTTGAAATGAGTCACTTGAGTCAATAAATCTACTTTGAAGCCAAAACTACCTGAGGAAGACTCATAATAAATGCTTGATATAAGTAGATAAAAATTTACCATCACATACGATTCGGGGCGTGTTTACAAATTTTAGTTGAAATAAGTTTGGCAACTAATACAGGTATCTGTAAGTATATATATCTGTAAGTATACCTGGCAATTTGAGTGTAAGTTTCATTAATTAACAGGTATTTTGAAATATTCATAAAGAAACTGATATAAGTACGATAACACATATCCAATCTTATTTCTTGATGAAATAAATATGATCTCGCAGCGACAAAAAATTGTACAGTTAAAACCGCTTTACCATAAACCATTTGACTATTGAAGGCGTGGCTATTAATACGTTGGTCATGTGGTTTTTTATCGTTCAATTGTTCTGCGCCGCAATGTCATATTTATTTCATGAAGAAATGACATTTAATAATATTTCCTATAGGATACCAATTTTCAATATTTGTATTTCAAAATACAGACATAGGAATCTACCCTTATTTTTGATCTTATAAAAGAAGTTTTTTCACAAAAGTTGTTTAGAACCAGAAAAAATATTCAGATTTGGAGTCACAGCCAACTACGCTACAACATTTTTCCCCATTTTTATCGTTCCAGCCTAATAAGTACTAGTATCTCATATGAAACTTAGGCGTCTTCCTCATGTTCCGACAACGACATTCCAATGCGAAATTTGGTCTAATTTATCATTTGTACTAGAATATCGAAGTTTGTTGAAAATTCGTCGAATTTCTACTAGTTTTTTTTTCGCTCTTCCTACTGATTTTTCAAATACCCATGTAATGCTCGAGTAATACCTCCCTTTCCCGTGTAATGCCCAATAATACCCAAATAATTCCTCTATTGCCCGAGAAATACACAAATAATACCTGTAATACCCACTAACTTTCAAGTAATGCCTCGAATTCCCGACCAAATACCCGAGTAAACCACTAATACCCAATACATGAACACCAAAATTCCCCAGCGGTTTCCCCCTGGTCCATAATAACCATCAGTGTGATTTTATGGAAGAAAATTATTTAGTAAGTCAATTAATTATTGGTATTTAAATGATACAAATCTGCAACTTTAGGATCATTTTTTTATATTTTCTGCGTAGGTGGCTATAATTCAGAATTTGAATGTTGCATTAGATTCAAAAAAATTTGGTAGGTATGGATAGTGACTGTTGCGCTGCGACCTGATTAGATCTATCAATATAGGGTGGGGTGTTTCCCACAGAATCTGCAGATGCTGTCCTCCTCGAAGCCTAGCTTGCTTAGGTGTTTTTTGAGTCTGCAATGCCCCGTTAGAAATCCCGTGATTGTCTTTAGACTACTTTTGCTGAGGTTAATCAGTGTCTTCGATATCGCTCGGTTGAAATTGCCGAGAAAATCTTTGGCCTGCCTCAGCCCTGGGAGTCTTAGCCAGTATGTTGCTCTCAGTGCTTTTTTGAAGTAAGATTTTCAAAGTCCGCAGAATGGTTCCGGCCCGATCAATGGCGTTGATGCGCTTTTTCGTGTCAGGGTGTCTGCTTGTTCATTGCCCTTCACTCTGACGTGCCCCGGCACCCAGGGGAGGGTCACATTGTTGTTCCTGCATAGATCATTAAGTGTGCCTAGGCATTCCCAAACCATCTTCCAGTTGATGTTGGAAGAGCTCAACGCTTTGATGGATGCTTGACTATTGGATAGGATCACGATTTCCTTGTTCCGGTATTTCCTGTTGAGGTTGAACTGAATGCACCTTTCTATGGCGTGAATTTCCGCTTGAAAAATACTGGGAAACTGGCCCATGGATCCTGAGTATTTCGTGCGAGGCCCAAATACGTTTGCTCCAGTTTCCTCGGGAGTTTTGGACCCGTCCGTGTACCATATTATGGTATTCTTTCCCAGTGCTCGAATGGATTCTATGTTCCATTCTCGCTTGATGTTTAGTTCCGTTCGGAAACATTTCTCGAAACTAAATTTTCTGCTAATATCGTCAGTTGGAAGATCGGCAAGGTGTGCGAAATCGGTGGAGGTTAAACTGCTTACAACGTGTGCTGTCCCTTTGAGTCCAACTTTAGCCAACCTAATCAAATTAGTAACAAATACATTAAATGAAAATACCTCGACAAAATGTGGACAGGATCGACTGAACTCAGCCCTTGAATACTCCAAAATTGTAATGATCCATTCAGAGCTCGTGGTTTCCACTATATTCGTACTAAAATAATTTTCTATTGCACCAAAATTGAAACACGCAGTCGTACATTCTGATAATTGGAGACCTCTCGAACTAAATCAATACCGTTCTCTTGAAGCAGACAACACTCATACCGAATAAGTAGGCATCAGACAATTCTGGAGAATTTAAGATAAGCACTACTTCGATATATCCACTCCATTAGGTCGGGCACTGGAAAATCAACTCTGCATGCGAAGTTGCCAGTTCGAGAGACAGTTCGATTTTTCAATTACTTGGCATACGTCAACCTGTCGGGAATTATCTGGAATACGAAGTGAGTTTTTTTTCTTGAAGATTCAGAAGTATTGGGGAAGTGAACCGGAAAATTGAGACGACAAAATTTTTGTTATCCACATATTTGCGTGTGTTTGGTTTTCCGTAGATTTATTATTGGAAATTTACAAAGGCGGCGAAAATGAAATGGTGAATATTTTGTTAAAGATTTATTTATAGTGTAGAGAAATATACAGTGCCCGCCAAAAGTACGTAATATCGGTATGAAAAAAAAAAAGATTATCATTAGAGTATAAAAGAAATCTAAATTATCGTTTTTACAGTTCCAAAAATCTAAAAATTAATTTTTAAACAAGTCACGTGATCACGGGTATTGCAGCAAATTGCTATGAAGTGGTAAGATGGCAAAATATCGAAGAAAATCATGTTCAAAAGTCGTTTGGAATTCAAATATACAGTCAGTCACACATTAAGTTCGCCATATCTGGAAGTTTATTTTATTAATAAATATAATGAAAATTTTACTTCACAGTTAGTTTGTGCTTGAGAAATGAGTAAAAAACAGCCTATTTCCTTTTGTCATGTGCTACTCTGAACCTATCAAATTTGAAATTTTTTCAGAAAATCCTCAAAAATTCAGTTTTTTGAAATTTCGAAAGAAGTCAAAGAAAAAAGTTGGTCAGGTTCTAATTTTTTACCTTTTCTCCGTACTCCCTACTGTCACTTCGATTTTTTAATTTCTTCAATTTTTCTAATCTTTCGCTTCAACGTAATATCTTGCCCAGAAAATGCCCACATCGTTATGTTACCAGAAAAATAAATAAATGCACCTCCAGAAATACGTCTTTGTTGTTGCAAAGTTCATCTAGTTTTTCCATTTTATTGTTAAACTGATTTGGATTTTCAATATATGGACGTTAATATGTCAATGATCGAATAAAATAATTTCTCTTTTCGTTCTTATTACACTCGTATTTCTTTTTTTAATAGATTTTCATCAAGTATGATTATTTTTTTGACCAATAATTCAGTTACAAACAAACCCTAAATATCATAATTTACTAATGACCTACAGTTTCATAACTATTCAAAAGACTTTCGTTCTAGCGATTTGTACTAAACAGGATATAAAATTCCATGATTTCAAACAAAACTAGGCTAATGCAACATTTCGGGAAGAAAATAGTAGGTACAGTTGATCGAATCGAAATAGAATTTTTCTTTAGTAGGCTTTTGAAACAAATTTTTAGTTTTGGTTAATGTCAAAGTATTTGTTTTGTGTACAGATTTTCGTATTCATAATTCATATATTCAAATATTCAAAGTCTGTGAATGTATGAATATATAATAATAATAATACTCCCTCATAAACACTCGTAGAGTGTACCCAAAGGCCATTATTATTATTTGCCGTTGCGCTCCGCGGCGATTTTTCGTAAATCTAGTTTTCATCAAAATTATGAAATTTGGGTCATATTCCGTTCGATTCGATAGATAGAGCAAAAGATTCGAAAAATTAATAAAAGTGGAAGTGACAGTAGAAAGTCGAAACTTGTTTATTTGTCATTTTTCGAAATAAAAAAAAATAATTTTGGGAATTTTCGAAAAGACTGTCAAATTTTACAGGTTTAGAGTAGCACGTGACAAAACAGAAGCGGCTGTTTTTTACTTATTTATCAGGCACAAACTAACTGCGGAGTCGAATTTTCATTATATTTGTTAATAAAAAAAACTTCCATATGTTGCGAACTTTATGTGCGACACTGTATACTCATGTACAGAGATTAAAAAAAAAAATTTAGGATAGGTAATCGGAAGTTGCAAATGTTGTAGAATATTTTCTGAACTTGTCATAAACGTCAAATTTTTTCCTTCTACATAGACTGACTGTAGTGACACACTTGTGTTTTGGTAATAATGACAAATCTTTTCCATTTTCTACACACCTAAGATAAAAAAAAAGGGTTTTTGTCAGGACGCGCGCTGTTGCAGTGGTTCACATCTAACAGTTATATCGGAATTCCACGACTATTATTGTGGTCATACGGCAATTGATATATCCTTGACAGAACAGAATTGATTGGCTCGACTCATGAAATAATTGCATGATGCCATCTGAAATATCATCATTCAATTCTTTTTTTTATTTTTCAAATAGTTTTTCGAGTTTGAAAAAGCCTATAAAAAACGTTGAAATATACTTGTCAATTGGGCCATTTTCTCTAACGTCTACATATGGGTTCATATAGCCATCTTTTTCTTTTGTCGTAAATTTCATGTAGTTGGTTTATAACAGTGTCGCACTCCTCATGTTACTACCCCTGTTACTACAGTAATTTTTGCAGTATAATTCTGAATTCATTGAATGAATTTAAAAAATGTGCTCAAAGGAATTACTCATGTGATATCCACTGCTCGCCAGCAACGATGGAACCACTGACATTTCTGAAAAATCATAGTAGGAGGAAAAATACGTCAAGAAACTCTACCCATTCGTAATCGAACAATCAGAGTTCTGAAGAATCAAAAATCTCATTTCTCACTATGATATTTTTCGGAAATATAGGTTATTCCATCGCTGCTGGCGTGCAGTGTATATCCCAATAAGTTGAATTTGTACATTTATGGGGTATCTATCGATTATACAAACTACAGGTAAAAAATTAGGGAAGTTACGGGGGTGTTCCCATAAGAGCAACAGTCTATAATTTGAATGAATAAATGATGGAAACATTGTTTTCAAATATCAGGAAATAATATACGGTGTGTAGTTAACCCATATTCAACCCAGGATACGAACAAATTGACTAAAATGTTTTTTTCCTGAATAAGAAACGAACTGTCACCATGGAATTTGTTTTACCTCATAGTCCAACGAATAAACCTATCATTTACTGATGCTATTACACAGAAAAGGGAGTTATGACTTTGTTCGGATCTCCAACGAATTTCTCTTTCTTCGTTATATTCGTGTCATATGTTGGTATCTTATTTCATCCCATTACCAGTAACCTGAAGTTTCTTTCTATAAAACAGCTTAACAGAAGGTAACGTTGTGCTATTTTCAATAACGACGGAAATAACTAGTACCAGTAGTTACACTATTCCTTTCAACGGGAGGTTTTTACATTACATTTTTATCAGCGGTTAGGTGTTTCTTACAAAGACATTTTCAAAAAAAAATATATACGTGTAACTAACAATTCATAATGAAAAAAAAAACTGTTGTTCACTACATAAACTGTATCGACGGATAAAAAAAACAGAGCGATTAACAGGAACTAGATTAATATTTGAGATAAATAATCCATCACTTTTTGTCTGCAACACATTTCCTTAGCGTAGGTACAATCCACAACAATATCATACCTATGAAGTGTTCAACTAGGACGTCGATATCAGGGGATGGTAATGGGGGTAACTACCCCCCCCCCCCAAAAAAAATAGTTATATATAATAGAATTTTTAGTATTTTTAAATTAAATTTTACCCTTTACCCCATCCCAAGATAAAAAATTGATGCCTTTACCGTGACGCCCTTGGTGTTCAATGCATGGGCAACAGGATTGGGGCACGATGCGACCGTCAACGGAGTTGAACATATGGTTGCATAGCTGAATATTAATTTTTGAATATGAGTGATCGACATTCATTTTGGATTTTGAGACAAGAATCGATTGTAGCACTACCAAACTTGGTATGCTAGTTGAAACCATGACAAACACGAAAAAAAATTGTTTACCCAAATTCCAGTGGTGAAACTTTTTTTTTTCGTTTAAAAATATATAAATAGATTTTTGCTGTAATCTTGGAAAGTATATAATTCATCGACAAAACAACTCAACAGGGTGAAAAACAATTTAATTATCCACAAAAATTATTCCTAGTAATTTCTTATGAAATGCGCTCGTTTTCATAGAAAACGTGACTGAACGCCGATATTTAAATTTCAGGTTGACCCTTAACCGCCACAAGTTCTGGCGGAGCCGAATATTTGATTGGTCATAACTCTGCTGAAAATGATCGGAGAAGGAAAAGGAAAAGTTCATATCGTTTCTGAAGATTCCTACCTTCGTATGCAAATATAATATGCGAGTATTTAAGTACCTAAAATGTGTTTTGTTGCACTTCACGGAGATGTTTGCGGATAATTCGAAAATCATGAATAATTTAGTAAATATGGAATCATCATACTGAAGCAGCAACCCATACCCTCTTTGGACTATATGCAACAATTTTAAAGTAGTGGGACAGTGCCCACTCATACATGCCAAAAAAAAACTTGTTTTACTCTTGCCTCATTTTCAATTTACCCATAAAATCGGCATTCTCTTCACTAAATGTTGAAAATAATCACTTATTCATATTCTGCGTATATATATTTAATACCACTATTCTGAAGTGCAAACCTCATGCTTGAAATCACATACTTCATTTTTTATGTAGGATGTGTATGAGCGATTGTTTTCAACATTTACTGAAGAAATTGCCGGGATTATGGGCGAGTTGAAAACTGAGACCGCAGTAAAACCCAATTTTTTCTTTGGCAAGTAAGTGAGACTAGTCTTAAATCGTTGCATATGGTCCAAAGAGGGTACTGATTCCTGCTTCAGTATAATTATTTCATATCAACTAAAATATCCATGACTTTCAGATCGTCGGTAAATATCGTAGAAGGGTTATATAAAAAAATATATATATATATTTCTATTCAACAACTTCTTTTCACACAAAAGCTGATTTATCAATTATATATCAATACAACAAAATATAATTAACATTATTATTATTACATAATTATTATTATTATCATAAATTACATAAACATTTATCATCATAACAATGTACACTGCGACCCATTTGAGATGGAAGCACACTTAAAAAACTTACATTTTTCAACCGATGAGAATGACCTTTTTTCGTTGGGTAGACATTCAAAAAGTCTTCTGGGACACCAAATTTCATAAATAGATCTCCATTTTCATGGCTAACTATTCTTATTTTTCAAGGTAGAAAATCTAAAAAAATTACTATCTTTTTTTTTAGAAAAATTCTGACTACATCAGTGGATTTGCGACATTTTCAAATAGTTCATATGTAAATTACGTTGAAATGCGTCAACCAATAAAAAAGTTATAAAAGGAAGAAATTTGAAAAATATGCTGTTTTATCAACCCACCTATTCGAATAAATTTTTTTTTCAAAATTTGGAATACACCACTGTTTCCAGGAAGTGTCGAAATATCACTGGCAATACTTCCATCGAAATGACATTTTCCTGAAATTCCATTAAAATTTTATTATCTTACGATTTCTTTATTTATAGACATTATAGACATATTTATTTAGAATAAATTTTGACCAGTGATATATTAAGACTTGCTGAATACACTGGTGTATTCTGAATTTCGATAAAAGTTCTGAAAATTCGTCCCCTTATAACTTTTTCATTGATCGACGTATTTCATAGTGATTTACATATGAACAATTTGAAAATATCGCAAATTGAGTGGTGTAGTCAGATTTTTTTCTAGAAAAATTGCTAATAATTTTTTTAGATTTTTGGGCTTAAAAAATAGGAATAGTTGGGATTGAAAACGGAAATTTATTCATGTAATTTGGTGTCTTAGTAGACTTTTTTAGTGTCTACCTACCAAAATAAAAATGATTTCAATCGGTTTAAGAATTTAAGTATTATAATGGTGCTTCCATCTTAAATGGATGACACTGTTTATCTTTATCAATCATTGTATTCATGAGGAATCATGAGACTTCAATTTTTAGTGGAATTCCAGGACACCACGGCACGAAATAAAGAAATATATTTAGTTTATTCAAGTATGTTACGAATAACGAAGAAGCACGTCTTCACACCTGGCAACGCTGCTCTTCCAATTCAATTAGAAGACCAGTGTAGCCACCTTCCATCCAATTCGACCCTCTCTTATCACTGGATAAGATTAAGCGTTCCAGTTATCGTACTAATTGAAACTGGACTCGATGTTCTCTTATCTTATCCGAAGCCATCTGGGATGGCAAGCTTTGTTGGAAGCGTAAATGATGCCATCGGAAAAAAGTGAAAGAAAACTGGGGATCTACATGCCTATTTTGACTTGAATTAGGGATAGGAGGATGGAGATATCTTGGGGAAATGAATCGCTTTGACGTCCGTTCGTTCCTGTTTATTTGAAGGGGGAATTTGATAGCTGTTGTGCTGTGGAATTACACTTCGGAATCTCAAGGGAGCGAAAACATTCAATTATGAGAAATGAATATCTGATTTTTGACGCCTACGAACTGGGAAGTTTTTTCTTTGAAATTCGTATACAGAATATGGAATGAACAATCACACAAGAATGTTCATGAAACTTCTGATTGTTTCAAGGGCTCAGCATATAAGTTGGTGGGAGTATCACTTTCATGAACACTTCCTTTTATAAGCTCTCAAAAAGTTCATATTCAACTTGCTCTTTTCGTACGTCTTGTCATCCTCGATAATGAGAGGGAATAAAAAAATATATATTTGTTTTCGTCCAACCGAAGAGAATAATTCAATTTTTTCCAGTAGCTTTTAAACAGCAAAGAAGGGGAGCGGCTGTTCGTTTCTGGGTGAAGGTGGTTTCAAATGAATAATTTTCATAAGATTATCATTTACGGTCATAAACCTTTTTTTTTTCAAGTTCTGGTTTCCACGAAACGGAAAATACTGTATTGTTCAAAAAACATCGTTAGAGCCGAGGCGAAATAGGTAGGAATTGGTGTTCTTGAATTTCTGAACGATGTTTGTCTCAGGGAACACCTCCGAGGCAGCGAGTTCTAAAGCTTCACCGTTCTGTGGAAAGACGAGCCCTGTAAAGCAGATGTGCGGCATATCTCCAAAGTGACGGCATATGAATGTGAGCTTGACGGGTCAATCTTGATGGGACCGCCAACAGTGAAACGATTGATATTTCGGAAGAGCATCTTCCGTGAAAATATCTATGAAAGATAGATCGCCAACCTTTCTCTGATGTTTCAGAGAAGTAAGCGAGTTTGTGAGTGAAGTATCACCGACGAGACGAATGGCTCTCTTTTGGCCATAATCTGAAAGTTTCAATGTTTGTTCGGGTGCAGATGGGAACATTATTCCGAAACGAGTCAAATTAGTATCAAACTTATGTCATCAAATCGGTGGTAGTGATCCATAGCTACAATAAATTTTTCTGGTCTCCAAAATGGATACGGGCGATGTGCTCCTTGAACCGCAATTTTATTACCCTTCTAATTTGACCAACATAGTGCTCGCAGTATGTTGTTCTATCTTATTTTCAGGAGTACCTAAGATTTCTAGTAGTTTATGCGAAGTTTTGTATACCACCTTTATATTGAGGGTTCTGAAAATGCCGTCAAAACTTGAGGTTCTTATGAAATAACGATATATTTGGACGGGTTGTCCTATGTTTGAAAAGTTGTAGATGATACGAAGAATTTTCTTGAATCTTTGTTTTTTATTTAGTTTGTCCACAGTCCACAGAATAACCATTTACCTCAGTCATTCTACCGATAATCATTTTCTCTATTTCGTTTTTTTCTTTGTTGACAGAGGTCCATCCACCAAAAAATTCAATACCGCCAGTGTGTCAGTGCTGTATGCAATGGTGACAGAGCTGTCCCAAATCACAGTGCTTAGTGCTCGTGAAAGCACTCGAAGCACTTTTGTGCTCCTAAGCACTGTGCTTCCGAGCACTTTCCTAGTGCTCCGGAGCACTAAACACTAATTTATGAAAGTGCTAGGGAGCACAGTGCTTCGAGTGCTCCCACGAGCACTAAGCACTGTGCTTCCGAGCACTTTTCTAATTCAGTGCTTAGTGCTCCGGCACTAAGCACTAATTTATGAAAGTGCTCGGGAGCACAGTGCTTAGGAGCACAAAAGTGCTTCGAGTGCTTCCACGAGCACAGTGCTTAGGAGCACAAAAGTGCTTCGAGTGCTTCCACGAGCACTAAGCACTGTGCTCCCGAGCACTTTCCTAATTCAGTGCTTAGTGTTTAGTCCTCCGAAGCATATAACGAAAAGGCTTAGGGCTTCTGGGATTACTAAGCACTTAACCTATCCATATAAATGAATTTTGCCGAAACATGAAGTCGGAGCAACCCCACCAAAATTTAAAAAAATTCACGTCCTTATGCAACATTTCTTTGATGAAAGTCAAAAGAAATCTGCCAAAAATTTCGATGAGGTGAAATTTGCTAACTGGATACAGGGAACGTGTGGTATGTCAATCACCATTCTGTCATTTATCACTTCTTATTTTTGAAGAAGTAACCATGTGCGGTTCATTTCGATTTAGTTTTGATTCACATATTTCAATTTTCAAACTGTGGGAGGGTAAACACCCAAAAAACGTTGTCAAGAAAACCACAAAACCATACATTCAATCATTATTCCTATTGTATTTGAATCAAATTGTTGATTCAAGCGATTCTGTCAGAGTGGCATATTGCGTAACAAGTATTATAAACGCCCTTTCGATATTCCAATCACTATTACTGCATAGCGGAACGAGTGTTCATTGAACAAGTATCTGGAGGAGTTCATGAACGCTTTACGATACCTTTTTTATCATAACAAGTTTCATTCAACCGGTCAAGACACACTCTGTTAGAAGGGTTTTTAACCACTGAAATCAAACATTAACCCTATCGTTATATTTTAAAAATGGAGTTGCCATGGTAATGTTTTTAAAATTTGCTTTGGATATAGTAGTTAGTAGTGGGTAGATACTCTCTCCAAACTTTCTGTATGGCTTCTTTGGACTTAGTATGACTCTCTTTTCTTCTGTGATTTTTTTGTTTCGGGAGCGTTTTTTCCAAAAAATAAATCCGAATTTTTCTCTTAGTGTGTTTCCCTCGTGTTTCCTAACTACGGTACAAAACAACAGAGGGTGATTCATCAGGTCGTTTTAAGAAAACCCTGTATTTCATTGCATGTTCGGTTGGGGATGATCATAAGGTATCCAACTATACCAAGTTTAATGCTGTTTCCTCCAAATACTACGGGGAGTATCGTCTATTATTTTATTCATAAGCTCAATGAGTGTGAGAGAGAATTTATTGACCATCCAGAAAAAGTTTCGTTCTTCCACGTATCATGGATAAAATAATATACGATATCTCCGTGAATCAAAACCATTAAAGAGATCGAATGAAGTCCTACAACATATGTATTCAACATTTTTTTGTAATGTGTAAAATAAAGATGTTACGGAGGGGGCTACGGACTTTTAATGATGAATCTGTGATAATAGCGTGGTAAGCTTAATGCCATTTCAGTTATGCGAATAGAAAAGGTGACCTCAATCGGCTCGGTTGGTACTTGAAGGAAATCCATAGCACTTCTCAGATTGTTAGAAATGTAATTTACTGAAACCTGAACACGATAAGATTTCCACAAATTACATTTCAAATTACATTACATTACAAATAACCGCTTTGAAAAGCTACTGCGTAGCTATACATGTTGCGATCTAAAATCTTATTTGTTTAATTAAGTGTTTTACTTACTTAAGTATCTGACAGTCTGAGAAGTGCTTAGTGCTTAGTGCTCCCTGATTGGGATTATTGTTTGAAAGTGCTTAGTAAGCACTTTTAACGAGTGCTTAATGCTTAGGGCTCAAAGCACTTTTTGTCATTGCTCGGCAAGACACTGAATGGTGAGAACTCTCAGGTATGTATGTATCTGAGGGTACTCGTGTCCTTCCTGTAGGCATCAAGTTGGCATCACAGCCATCTATGCAACAATGTTTTTTTCGCAATTTTTATGGTTCTAGCCTCATAAAAGTACTAGTATCTCATATACACCTTAGATGGCTCTCATATTCCTATTATAATAAGTCAATAAGAAATTTGGACCAATTTATTATTTTATTAAAATATCGACGTTTGTTGAAAATGGTTTGACTTTTTACTAGTTTTTTGGTGCAAACTTAATATTTCACTTTATATGTATGTCCATAATAACTCTCAGTAAGATTTAATAGCAGAAAATCATTGAATAAATCAACTAAAACAAATCTGCAAATTTACGATCACTTTAATTAAAACAAAATAGGAAAAATAATATTTTGTGGAGCGAGTGGCTGCTACTTCAAATTTGAATATTGTTTTCAATTCTGAACAGCTATTCTACATATATTTTTTTGTTAATATCAAAAACGAGGGTAGTTTTTCGCAATGCATTAACTTTTATGAAGAATACAATTTTCTGACAAAAGAATAATAAAAAAGATTCCTATATGGTGCAAACGTCTTTAAACTCACTGTATAACAATAAAATTAACATGACCCTCATACACAGAAAAATTCATTCTTTTTGAAGGTATTATGAAAATAGGGTATTGCCATTAAAAAAAATGATTATGACGTCATAACTCGATCAGTAATGACGTCATCAAAAATATGAGTATGACAAAAATGCGGAACTGAAAAATAAAATTGACGTGCCTGAGCTTTTTTCTCAATGGCCTTATCAAGATTTTAACGAATTTGTTCCAACCTTTACATTGAAAACAACTAGTGTAGTAAGCTATTAGGTTCCAATTATTTATTTATTTTGTTAGGAATTGCCCTGTATATGTTACTTATATCGATTTACAGCATAGGTATCGCAAACCGAATCGAAATATTTGCAAGAGAATGTCTACAAAACTTTTTTGATTTTCCCAGAGGAGAACACGATAATGGACCTCGTCTCGTCAGTTCGTCAAATATTTATGGGAGTTTCTCCTTCAAATAAACCAAGAACACTTGCAAGTCTATCGGAATGGCAAACTTTCAAATTAATACTCTACTCTAGGTAACTTTATGTTTTTACTTACATAACTCAAATTTCACTCTGCGAACTGATATTTTCCTCGCGAAAAGATCGACTCAAAATCTAAAAAAAAATGTATATTGTCGTGGCGAGGCGACAGCCGAGCCCAATAACACGGCGAGCACATAGAAAATATAATCTGTTGGCATCAAATAATATGAAAACTTTAGGTATTATGAAATTCTAACTTCATTATATTCGAAACTACAGATACATTCAAGTTATACATTATGAAACCTAGTGTGAAGTCAGATATCTGAACACAAAGCTCAGAGTTCTTCCGGGATATGTTTAATAACGATAATCATTGCCGACCGATGTTTAACACTTTTTACTCCCGTCTACACATAAAACCTTCGCGTATTGTAGAAAATATCTTTTAGAAAACAACCACTTTCCTGGCTGATACCACGACGAGTATTGTATTATATCCAACACACACTTGTGCAATGTACTTCATTGCAAAGGAAACAATTGCAAGTGCTCCTCTGAAACCCTGTCTGTGGTGACCTACCATGTGGTGATGATGAGGCAACAACTTTGAAACTAGTCTACAGTGATCCTCATTTCTGAACCACAACAAAATTTTGCTGGGTGAGGCATTTTATTTTGAACTAGATTTTTTGATCATACCTACATACATTTTTTCTTATGAAGTTCATTCACGATAAGCATGAAGAAAAATTGATGTCTAGTAGGAAATCACATTCTTGTATTCGCAGTGTTAGAGCAATACATTTTTTTTAATTTCTGTAACGTCTACTTCAAGTATTTCCTCTTTGAACCATCCACTTTCATGCGTTTTGTGGAAACATGGACCGTTAATCCATCTACTTTATGCACTCCAATCTAAGGTTTTATTGTGTCTTCACAATTCAGGACCAACATTGTTTGAAGCAATGGCTTCTTTTATACAATAAATAGCCAAATCTGACTGAATTTTGCTTTATTAGTTATCGAACAACTGCTTTTCAACCAATTCCATCGAAATAGACCGCAGCTGGTTACCTCTTCTCAGAGACGAAATAAGAAATTATAGAATGGTGATTGATTGATACCGAACACCCTATGTATCAAGATACCAAATGTCAATCAAAAGAATGTATGACAGATTTCATTTGACTCTGTCAAAGAAAGATCTTATTTCCAAAACCGCAATTCAAATTCAGTTTCTTCAGCGTCTTTCCAAGAAGTTTTGATAACGGAGGCAGATACAGCCTCCGAAACGTCAACAATTTTCAAAACAAGAGAAGTATTCTTTGTTAATTCGATCTCATTTTTTCAGATAGGCAAATTCAGTGTAGGGTACGTTACTGACAAAAATTTATTTCTTTCAAGACAGCAGTAACTTATCGAGCAAATTAATTAATTTGTCCTTCTACACTTGTACAGATTTCTTTGGATTCACATTTTTTCATTTTCAGATTGTGGAAGGTCATAAACCCAAAAAATCATGTCAAGAATCAGATTTCTTCCACAAAATCAAACTTTCAATCAATATTAACATTACTTTTCACAATTAGTTTGTCAATTCTATTATATTTATTTTTTAACACTGGTACAACCAGTTCCGAACAATCAGGTATGATTATGCACAGAATTAAAAAAAATCTTACCAAACACGTGGCCAAACCATCATAAACAACAATCATGCAACAATTTATGTATTACAAATATGCATTCAATCATTCAACAAATCACCTTCGAGCCAGTAAAATACTTATTCAACGATTTTATTTTCGTTCCAAAAAAAATCAACTCATTTCTCACTTATATTTGGCCTCTCCTATTCACTCTATTCAAGTGAGATTGGGAGTGGAAATGATTTCCGAACCCATGGCACGCAATTATTGTTTCGTATTCGAATCCAAAATAAAAACCTCAAAATTGTACACTAGATTCGGATGTTTTCAACTGGATTGCTTTGAATTCTTTCATGCAGATATAGATTAATACATTTCCCGATAAACAAAGGCTTATAATTAAATGCGACATGCACGTCGTTAAAACGAGTGTAGCTGAAATCTAAATTGTTCGGAACATGGAACGTTACTGTTGTAAAACACCGACAATGAAGATAAACACAAAAAGAAATTAGTAGTGCTGGATATGATGAAATAACGAATACACTGGTATTGATGCGGAAATTCATGTGTTGTATGTGTATTGTTTAACGTGGATTTGTAGCAACCCATGGATTGGTTATTGGCTGGTTCGCCGATTTTATTTGCAGATTATAATTTTTCTGATCTCCCCAATACTGAAGAGCATATTAATAGTTTACATCCCATCTCGAGTATTTTCAAATTTCCAGTGAAAATCTCGAGTATCGTCCTTAATACCTTAATAACTTTTTGAAAATTATAAACGACATAAACCAGATAATTGTTTTCTTTGTTAATAAATATATAATAAAATAAGGTAGTGTAAGGAAATTGAAAACATACATTTTGCGAAAAGTAATCATTCAGTATAATTGAACCAGAACAAACTAACCTTACGTAGACATTTGAGTGCGTGGAAATTGAACGCATAAATTTTAGTTGGGTGTAATGTGTAATGATCCATTTTTTTTATTTCGATGTTAAAATTTCACCGAAGAAAATGAGCTCTGATGAAGTTAGAAATTTGAAAATTTGTTGACCATTTTTTTTTTTTAATTGAAAATATGGCTTTAATTTTTTATTTAAATTATATAAAATCGAAAAATTAATATTTTGCTTTGAAAAAATTGCAGCATGGGTATGTAAAAACAAAAAAATAAAGTTTTGTCAAGATTCATATAATTTTTTTTTGTTTTTGTGGTAGAAAAATATAAAAACAAAAAAAAAACAGGTTTTCGCGTTTTCTCGTTAATTTCGAGGTAACGTTCAAAAATTCAAAGGAATTTTCTATTTTTTATTGATCTACAACTTTTGTATTGATTTTTTTTCTGGTAGGATCCATATTTCAGCCGGAAATCATAAAAAAAACAATGTATAACCCTCAAAAGGTATATTTAGCTACCTCTAGTCCCTTTCCGGAACTTTCGCTGAGTCATCTCAATATACCTCAATTTACTTATAACTATGTTTCTTATTTCGAAAAATATTGGCCCTGTTTTAAAAGACAAAAGAGGACCTTCATAAGCTACGGGGGTATATTGATAGATCCATATGATGTCAAATGATGGACTAATAGACCATCAAATAATGACATATTATGCTCATTTTCTCGTTTCAGGGATTTTAACCACTGAAAATTATGTCAGTGTTGAGCTCAAAAAATGAATTTAGTTCGAAAATATGAATAGGACATTCACAAAATCTGTTGTGGAATCATCTGCGACTGAAAGACAAACTTTAGTCGCTATTTTCCAAAGTCAATTCAAGCCGATACTCCTGACATTTTCCAAAGTAATAACGGTGGCGAAATGAAAGGAATTCTCTCTATAATGAACTATTTCACTGCAGAGAATAGATGGAAAATAGCGACTAAAATTGGTGATAAATAAAGTAAAAATCAAACATTACAGCAGCTACACTATTAATAACTAGGACAAAACTTAGGAAATATTCCATTATAAATCTTTGTTGATTGAATTAAGATTCTATTTGATATTATCATTATTAAAATTGATGAAACTAAATGGGAGATTATTTGTATTCGATAAGTAGATATTAGAGGAAAGTGAAGAGATGTCATGTTCTTGACGTATCGGTTAAATGTCAACATTAACTGAAATGACACTAAATTGAAAAAGTTTGTTGACACCGTTGCTATGACGTTATCTACCGAGTAATCTAAGTACCATGTTTATATAACTCATCAAAATAATTAGTTGTATTATTATTGAAATTTATAATACTGGAAAGTGCAAAAAATAGCGTATATGCCGCAGGACTAAAGTGATATTTTATCCAACAGAACTTGCACCACTTCCTTCAAAGTGTTCAGTGCTCTGCGTTATTATAAATGAGATATTTCTGAAACAAGAAACTACTAGCGGAAACCATTAAAAAATTCCAATAACCTTAGATCATTGACGATGAATTGAATTGTCGTATTCAGGATCCGCTGCGGACAGCATCGGATACAGCAGAGCTAATTAATATTCTTTCCGAGTCCACTCCAAAGTCAATTCAAGCCCATACTCCAGACATTTTCCAAAGTAATAACGGTGACGAAATGAAAGGAATTCTCTCTATAATGAACTATTTCGCTGCAGAGAATTGTAGAAATCTATAGAAGATCTCAACTGTATTTCAAATAATGCTTAATTGACTTTCTCGAGCAAATATTTATCAAGTATTTTCTTTGGAGGATTGCGAATTTTCTATATAACGAAAAATATTACACTCTTTGTTTAACCAGTGTAAATTTCCATGTATGGAAAGTGCCGCAGAGGCGTCTAGGAATAATAAACCAAACGGATAGAGAAATATGACAATAAAATTAGTAAAGTTGACCAATTTTAAGAAACACGCACTCCTATAATCATTCTTTAGTTAACTTTAGGGCGTATGCGCCTAATTAAATGGTTTTATTTAGCTTGCCGAGTTTGTTTTTGTTGTTCGGGTCAAATTTAGTAATTTAAATGTCATCCTCTTCCTGTTGACCGATTGATCTGAATTCTGGTACACCCTTAAGTTCTGATGACGATGCAGTTATGTTTATTTGATATCATTGTAAATCCGAATTTGGGATATTCTGTACAATTACTTCCGTTTGATCAGAAGGAATTAAATGAAAGTTTGATGATGTCTCCAAATATCACGGAGATATTGTTATTTGAAATATCCATAAACTTAAGGAGTGGGAGAGAGGGTTGGACTGACTCGCCAGAAAAAGTTCCTCTCGCCTACTCATTGAGCTTATGGATAAAATAATTAACAATATCTTCGTAGTCTTTGGAGATAGCACCATCAAAGCTGGTATTCTTGGAGTCCTTAGGAGCATTACTAACCGATCACGTATTAATATACAGGGTGTTCCATTTGAAAATCCAGAGCTGGTGTCACTCCCAGTGGAACCGAAATATGAAAAATAATATTTGATATTTACAAAAGTAATGTATAGTAATTATACCGAATATCCCAAAATGTATTCAATAATCTTTGAAACTGGACGAGAAAATGGGGGTGGAGGTACCATGCTTGGTTGTCACACGGTATATAAAACAACGCCAGCCCTATAGGGGAAGGTGGAGATAGAGTGAAATATAAAGTCGGCATAGCAGCATATACAGATTTAGTCACTAGCCAATTTTTCTCAGTTGATATTGAATCTATAAAAAAATTAAATGTAAGTTGGAGAATATTTCATTCTGCACCTTTTTGAGAAAAAAAAATGTTGATGGTCCATTGGTGGAGGAGTGACGTCATCGACAATTTTTTTTTAATGGAACCGTATGTCACGTCAAAAAAAATGTTTTTTTCTCGTTTCAGTAGTGTTAATATTATTTTAATTATTTCGATAGGTACAATGTGTTTGTTTAGTAGTTTGTAGTCCACCTCTTCAATTCACTTACCTATTTGCTTGATTTGTTCAAAAATGCAATCAGTTGGGAAATGTCCCCAGACGGTTATTCTAGCGACACGGTAATTCGAATCAGACAGTGCTGTACGTATTTAAAGAAAAAAGTTTGTAAAAGCTACATTAATAATTATTTCACGAATACCACTTACCACTTACTTAATTTTGACTATGAAAAACTGAAAATAATCTATCAATAGTTGAAGAAATATTGGAGATAAAGAGAACGTGCAACAATCGATTAGCCAGTACGAAGTGCAGATCTTACACTCCTTGACTTTTTTCTATAAAATTATGTCAAACATATGGTCTATGTCGACAGATCTAATGGACAAATGGATTTAATAAAAGATTTTTAGGAAAAACGATCTCTAAATTAGTCAGAAAAATATTCGAATTTTGACTAGTACCTTCTGGTTAAATAATTTCAGATCCATTTTCATTTCAAGATTCGAGAAATTGATCGTGTCTTGATCAAAAGATCTGAGAATGAATTAATTTAATGTATGAGTCACATCATCAATAAGAAAATTGATGAGAATCATGAAATATCATAGCAGAAACGCTTACACAGAAAAAGATTAGCAAAGTTTAAAAGCCACTGTGATTCTAGGTAAGATAATGAAAATAATTACTTGTTTACAGTTCATTCATAATAGACACCTACTCACTGAATAATCGACCCAACCACGTGTACCGAGTAATTACTTTCACTAACAATTAAATAATTAATCAAAAAAGCTTAGTGAAGGCAATTTCCATGAGAGTAGGTGAGACAAAAAATAATGTAGAATAGTCACCGCATAAATAATATATATATATATATATATATATATATATATATATATATATATATATATATATATATATATATATATATTACTCTTAAGTATCTGAAACAACACCGTGATGAATCGAAAATCGAGGTAATTTTAACAAACATTATAATTATGTTGACATGAGTATCAATTTTCACGGCTGGTGTGACTGAATCTTCCCATATTATTACAAGATTTTAACTGCATAAATTTATAAACGGGTGAAGAATCATCAATTTTCAATACCAACAATATTCCGGTATGCTTTGGTTATTATGTTAACGTTTAAATATATAACTAGACTTGAATTGAAATACGAAAACAGTGAATTATTGTAGGGGGTGTATCATAAGTAGTGTAATTCATTCGATTTTTTGTAAAAATTTATAGGAAAAATCAAATATATATATATATATATATATAAATATATATATATATATATATATGTCTCAAACTCTGTTGTCTTCGATAAAAAAGATATTATTGGAAATGGACATCTATAATATTTTAACTGAATCTATATTCCAAGAAAATGATATGCCATAGCAAGGTCATAAGAGTGGGAACGGAGTTATAGGTCAAACTCAAGGAATCAAGGATGAACTAATCCAGCAAGTTGTTTATAATAAATGAGTTACGCATAATAAAATCATATTCTATCCTATTCAAATATTGGGATGGAAACCTCATTGACATGGCCAGGTGTGTAAGGTTGTAAGACTAAGTTGTCACGATAAGTCCTAGTGTGGTACGTTCCCTTATGGGTGATTCACTTACAAGCTAGTCGATCACAATAAGGTGCCACAAAAATAGACATGACAAATTTCTCCTTGAACATTCTTCAGGCATTTGAGCTCCCAGGATGACGCTTCCTTCCACCTTCCCCCGATCCACCAATAGCAAGTGTTGAATCAGAAAATACATCCAGCAATACATTCAAAGAGCATTGTAAAATTGTTCTTGTAGAAAACTTTGCAAAGAATCAAACAGATATGATTCAACGGTCGTAGGGGGCAGTTTGACGACGAATTACGTATTGTATTGAGTTTTATGCTGAATATTGGATTAAATAATCCATTTTTCATTATTAATTAATAGTCTTCCATATATTCTTCATGAATCGATTTTGCTACATACTGTAGTAAATTATCACAATTTAAATGTACAATAATTTATTTGCCCTCCTAAAAACTTTTGAACGGATTAAAATTTTCTTTTGAAATTTTTGCAGGTGAAATGGTAGTTCTTAAGCTACTTTCTAACACTGAAAACATGATGTAGGTACCTTGGCGTCTGGCCGCCATTTTGAAAGATATTTTTAAAAGGAATGGTGTATTGAGTGATACCTCATTCGAAACATCTTTCAATTCTCTATATGACAGTAAAATTTCAAACAAAAATATTCATTCAAAACAAAATGGTGAAACATAATATTGGAACTCTTATTGCGTAAGAGTTTACCCCTGTAAACTTTTGAACGGACTGAAATTTCCATTTGAAATTTTATTTCGTTGAATGATTCATTTTGATGTCGAGAAGTAGCACAAGAAGAACCATTCCACCAGAAAAAAACTTAAAAAGAATTCCAATCCGTTCAAAAGTTAACAGGGGGGGTTGACTTTATGGACTCACTGTATAATAATACGTTTATTCATTTTAACACTAACTATAGGTGAGCACAATCAATGGAGTATGATTTATTTTCACTCGGCTCTTCCAATACTGCCTTCCGGACGCGGTTGTCTGCTATTTATAACTGTAAACATTTCTTGTCGTTTCAGGAGACTTCTACAATGTCACTGCTCCTCATTCTATTAGATGGTGCCATCGATCACTCGCGCCACCGCTATTACTGCTTTTCTTCCCTAGGTGCCATCAGCCGTTACTTGAAAAAGATGGTCTAAAGTCCAAATATACGTGACATTGCACCCTTCTCAAAGACATTTCGTCCCGAAAAAGCTTCATTGGAGTGTGTTGGTACCTACATGACGTCCGATGGAAGTAACACTCTACAGTATTCCTGTTCGGTCATTAAAAATGGTTACAGCACACCAAAATCATAATGCCGCTTGATCTGAATATCATTTCCAGAATGCTTCTAATAACTTTCCAATCCAGTTCATCAATCCCACAGGAAAATTTTGGGATTGCCAGGTCTATGAGATTTTGGTCCAGCATCGTATCTCTCAATCTAGTGAGGCTCTCCCAGATGCCTTGATATGACGGTTTATCTCGAGAATGCTTCTTGGTTACCAGGTAGGAGATGTTTCCCTGGCCCTTCTTCAACTGTAACACCCCGCCAACTTGTGACTCCTTTCGAGTTACCCTGTTGTGAACTGCTGTATTACCCTATATAATTACTATTAAGTATCATACTGTATAATCATTATTATTCCTTTTATTCATTACTCAGTTAGTTGACTTGCAACACATGCATTTGATAAGTCAGCAATTTCAAAGACTAATGAACTTTACTTTCTGCACCTAGTTACTAAGTATCCATTTCCTTTTTATGTATTTCTGTCTCTGTTATGAAACCATGTGACTTCTCGGTTGTTTAAATAAACTTTAGAGAAGCCACGCACTGCAGATAACACTGTAACTTTGATATTGTAACATCCACTTTAGACTTTTACCATCACCGTCCAACAATAGAATAAATAGTGTAAAACCAATCTAGTGTTTTTCATCCACGACTTTCTGCAACCCCTTTCTGCCTCAATTGCCTTGACCGCTCGCAACATAATTTTGGTGTCAGGTGTGGGGTTGTGGAAATAAGAAGAATTGGATTGATCAGCGGGAAGTTCCAGAGCCGTATAGAAAAGACGTTTTCTATATCAACTGAGCTGCTTGCATCCGCTGAAGAACATCGACAACTCCGAGGGGTAACCGTAAACGAGTCTACTAGTATCCTGGGAAGTTCATCGAAGCCTACACGTATTCTACAGCATCCTGCAGGAACGGAACGGTAATCCGCCGTTTCACCTGAAGAGCAAGAGAAGGATTCATTCCGAAAATCTGGCCCAAGAGTGCTGAAGTTGGACTTGAAAGTATAATTGCAATTATCAAGACTACAAATATTTGGTAACAATTATTATTTATACATTGTCTCATTTCAATTTTATCTCTTTATTGTATTCTCTTTATTGTTATCTCTTCATTGTTATCTCATTTAATTTTTTTTACAATTGACATTCATTTCAAAGTTATTTAATTAATCATGGCTAAAAAGTTAAATTCTGAGTTAGCTATTAAAATGATCCCTGAATTTAATGGAAATCGTAATGATTTAGATCGATTTATAACTTGTTGCGATATAGTAGATGAGGAGTTTTGTCCAGAAACTGATGAAAGTCTCTTATTGAGTATCATAAAAACAAAATTATCTGGATCAGCTTATAATCTTACTAAACATAAAACCTTTTCTACTTGGGAGGAATTAAAAATTATTTTACAAGGACAATTTGCAGAAAAACGAACTATAGCTCAAATTCAATCCGAACTGATAAATATCAAACAACTGGCTACAGAAAACGTTAGAACATTTGCAAACCGTGTTGAAAAGTTACTTTTTGAACTGAACGACGCAGGTATTTCCAGTGAGGGTGTTGATGCTAAAGCAACCATTGAAAATTTAAATTCTAAATCAGCTTTGAGAGGATTTATCGAAGGATTGAATCCTAATACCCGTTTCATAGTAAAAGCCAGTAGATTCACTTCACTGACAGAAGCGATTGACGCTGCCGTTGATGAAGAGCGAAATTTTAATCATAGGTTCAAAAACAGTCAAGCAAAACAGTCTTTACCAATAAAATGCACTTTTTGTAACAAAATAGGCCATCGATATGAAAACTGTTTTTCTAGAACCAACAAACAATTACCTAAGTTTCAAAATAAAGAAGTTAAAGTTGAAAACGTAAATCAAGTCCATTTGATTTGCAGCTACTGTAAAAAAAATGGTCATCACATCAGAGATTGTTATAAAAGAAAATTTAACGAGAGTAGAAAATCAAACTCTCCACTCCCTTCAAATTCCCAGTTTTCGGGAAACGCTATGGGACCTGGACAGAGCAGCGCTGCCCAAACCCAGGTCCGTCAAATCAAAAACGCTGTTTCAGAACAATAAATAATTCTAGTAATGAACATGACTTCTCTGCTCAATCTTTTCAAACTTCTTATTCAAACTTGCAGAGTGAGCAAAATTTTCAATGTCATGAAAACTACTTACAAATTCCTGATAACGAACTTATACAAAATTCTGATTGCATTCGAGAGTTACAAACTCCCGAAAGCAGTACCGTTTCTCAAATTCTACAAGTTTCTTTCAAAGAGAACGGAGGTGAATGTATAAACATTCCCATTTCACTTGCCATCAATGGTAAGGCTACTTTATTAATTGATACCGGATCAGAGTGTTCACTTTTGAAATTAAGCAGTACTAATGATAATGAGGTGATAGATACAAATTCTATTGCTCAGCTGAAAGGCATTACCAATCAAACTATAAAAACGTATGGCACTTGTGTTGGTATCATTACCTTAGAGAACGAACTTTTAGAACAAAATTTTCATATTGTTCCTGATAATTTTCCTATTTTATGTGATGGTATTATTGGCAAGGACTTTTTGAGTAAAAATGGGTGCATGCTCAATTATGAAAATAAAACGTTATCTTTTTCTTCCGGAACTAAAAATGTTGTTCTGAATCTGATTTCTGAAAAGTCAATCACTATTCCAGCTCGAACTCAAGTAATAAAAAGAATTCGAATTTCTACTGACCGTACTAATTCACAATCAGCTATTTATTTATGCAAGTCAGGAGAAATATCTGAGGGACTTTATATCGGAAATAGTATAATAGAAATAAAAAATGGGTTAGCTTTTGCAACCTTTGTAAATTCAACCTTGGACGATATTCATCTTGACAACATAAACTTGGATATAGATCCGATCGAAAATTTCGATATTCTTGCCTTACATACAGACCATTCTGTAAATAATTTGAATGATGTTGAGCGCATTGATAAGGTGATAAAAAGTATTAGTACAGATCATATGCCAGAAACAGAGCGAAATTCTATTATAGAAATTTGTAGTGCATTTAATGATTTATTCTACTTAGAGGGTGATAAACTATCTCATACCAACTGTACCACTCATAGTATTCCAACTACTGATGATTTACCGATACATGTTAAACCGTATCGTTTGCCTTTTTTTCAAAAAGAGGAGGTAACAGTTCAAGTAGACAAAATGCTAAAAGAAGATATTATTACACCTTCCACAAGCCCGTGGAATTTTCCACTCCTAGTAGTACCTAAAAAATGTGATTCTGATGGAAACAAACGTTGGCGTATTGTAGTAGATTTCAGGAAATTGAACGACAAGACTATTGGAGATGCTTATCCATTACCCAATATTACTGATATTCTTGACCAACTAGGGAACTCTAAATATTATTCAACACTCGATCTTGCAAATGGATTTCATCAAATCCAAGTTTCTGAGAATGATCGGTGTAAAACTGCCTTTAGTACCCCTTCTGGTCATTATGAATACAAAAAATTACCTTATGGTCTTCGTTCTGGTCCAAATACCTTTCAACGTTTGATGGATCATTGCTTAGCTGGTTTACAAAATATAACCTGTTTTGTGTACATGGATGACATAGTTATCTATGGAAAAACCTTAGAAGAGCATAACTCAAAACTGAAAGAAATATTTTCTAGATTACGAAAATGTAATCTTAAATTACAACCTGGAAAGTGTCAATTTTTGCAACATTCTTTGTGCTATTTAGGTCACATTATTAGCGAGGAAGGAATTTCTCCTGATCCGCGAAAAGTTGACTGTGTCAAAAGATTTCCAGTACCAAAATGTTCCAAAGATGTGAAATCTTTTCTTGGCCTGGCTGGATATTACCGCCGGTTCGTTCCAAACTTTTCAAAAATAGCACAACCATTAAATAATTTATTGAAAAAGGATTCTACTTTCGTTTGGTCGCCATTATGTACAGAAGCATTTGAAAAATTGAAACATCTTCTCATAAATCCACCAATTCTGCAATATCCGGATTTTTCACGCGAATTCATCTTAACAACAGATGCTAGTGGTGTTTCTATTTCGGGAATATTATCTCAAGGGAAAATTGGTAGCGACTTACCGATAGCCTATGGATCCCGAACACTTAGCAAAAGTGAAAGAAATTATTCTACCATACAACGCGAATTATTAGCTATCGTCCATTTCACAAAATTTTATCGACCCTATCTGTATGGGAGAAGATTTATCATACTTAGCGATCATAAACCGCTAGAGTATTTATTTAACTGTAAAGATACAAACTCTCTGCTTATGCGTTGGAGGTTAAGTCTAGAACAGTTCGATTACGAAATCATTTATAAGAAAGGTGCAAGTAATACAAATTGCGATGCCCTTTCCCGTATCCAAAAAATGACATTGCGTTCAAATACCTCTAATGAACAAAATACCTCTAATAAACAAGATTCAGAAGAAATTAATGAAAATCCTACTTGTACAAGTATTTTAAATCGAAATGAGAATAATAATAACTCATTATCTTACAAAAATTATTTGAAAGCCCTCGAAAGCAGCATTATTCTAAATAAAAATATTCATGAAATCAGCGATAAAGATATCCTGAAATGCTTGCATAACTCAACTCTAGTAATTTTCACAAACTGTGCAGTTACTGCCAACAATGAATTAACAGATAAGCTAGAAAGGTTAAAGTCACATCTGAAGGAAATTAAATCCGTCAGTTCCACGACACCGAGTTTCATTCCTGTGGATATAAGTAATTTTAAAGTATTATATTTCATTACTCACAATGAGGATAGATTAACTTATGAAAAATTATACGAATTACTAATCGACTTGAAACAACATCTGCTGCGATTTCAAATTAATTGTATTTCTTTTGAGAACCCATTCAAACTCTTTGAATATTGCAATCTGCAATTCAGAAATGTATTACCGATGTTGCGGTATATCTTCAAAGATACTGATATAACTCTGCAAATCTTTGACGAAATTGAAAGTGGTGATCTCAATAAAGAGAACATCCAAAAAATATTGAAAGAATTTCATGACTCGCCTGTTACAGGAGGTCACAAAGGAATTAGTAAAACTTACAAAAAAATAAAGCAATATCATTCTTGGCCGAATATGCGATCACATATTAAAAAGTATGTAAAAACCTGCGAGGTTTGTCAAAAAAACAAAACCTCTAGGATTTCAAGACAACCAATGATTATAACTACAACAGCTTCTAAACCTTTTGAAAAGATTTCTTTAGATATCTACGGCCCTCTTCCAATTTCTAATAATCGTAATAAATATCTGCTTACATTTATGGATGACCTGACGAAATTTTCACAAGCAATACCTATACCTGACCAAGAATCAAGTACGATTGCAGAAAATTTTGTTAGACAAATAGTGTTAAAATACGGTTGTCCCAAATACGTATTAACGGATCAAGGTCAAAATTTTACTAGTAACATTTTTAAGGACGTTTGTAAGCTCCTTAAAATGCATAAGATTCAAACTACAGCGTATCGACCTCAGTCAAATGGATCCCTGGAAAGATCTCATAAAAATCTAACCGAATATTTACGTTGTTTCATAAATAAATCACAAGATGATTGGGATTCCTGGATAGATTATGCAATATTTTGCTACAACACAACTATCCATTCCGCAACGAATTTCTCACCTCATGAGCTTATATTTGGTACAGAGGTTGAATTGCCCAGTGCACTGACCAAATCACCTGAAATTTGTTACAATTATGGAAATTACGCAAATGAACTCAAATCACGTCTCCAACACTCACATTCTATTGCCAAAGAAAACCTTATCAAGTCTAAGGAAAAATGTAAAGGCAATTACGATAAAAGTAGTTTCAAAAGAAATTTCCTAATAGGTGATAAAGTACTTCTGAAAGATCAAGCAACTTATAAAGGTAAATGTAAAAAACTTATGCCTGTTTTTACTGGACCTTACGAAGTAATAGAAATAAACTCGGAAGTCAATATTACGATTCTAAGACAAAATAAACGTGTCAAAGTACACATCGACAGAGTAAAACTGTACAATGAATAAAATGTTTTTTTTTATATTTTTATAACCAATTTAGTAACGAGTATTTAATCTTACAGGTTTCGCCACATTCTACGTTTGTCACCCAAAATGAAGCCAAACCAATATTTAGGAATTATTTTAGTGACAACAATAATAATAACCCCAATTCACTCAGTTAGTGAAGACAACCTGTATAATATTACAACTTTCAATAATTCGACTGGTTTATATTATGAAAATTTGGGAACAGTTAATTTATATACTGATTCCTGGAAATTTTTGGTATTCTTAAATACGAATAATATTTACTTAGAGTATAAGAATATTCGATATTATCATAATCAAATAAATTCAATTTGCAAAAACCTGGAACAAAATGCTGTCGAAATAAGAGAATGTAGAGAGTTTCTCATTAGTGTCAATGCCGCATTTACTGACCTTACTCTACAAACAAATATGTTACTCGACTACCTAGGAAAGCCTATAGTCAGCAATAAAAGTAAACGAGCTCTTATTAACGCTATCGGAGAGATTTCTAAACAGTTGTTTGGTACGTTATCTGACTCAGATGCAAAATATTATGATAAACAATTGACTTTGTTAAAATCTAATCAAAACCATTTTCTTAAATTATTGGAAGATCAGACTTCAGTCTCAGAAGCTTCCTTGGATAATTTCAAATCCATAAACGACCAAATTATATCATTCAGACAAAAATTGAATGAAATTTCGAATTTTATTCTTAAAGAAAAAAATATTGAAACTAATAAATCTGATACAAATCGATATCTCTTTTTTGTATCGGAGATATTTTCAACTTTCATTTTGATAACCGAAAAATATATTCTAGAAATTAACAACTTTTTAGATATAATTTTGTATGCCGAGCGTGGACAATTGCATCCTTTAGTTATAACACCGTCCAAGCTTTTAGAAGAACTAAAAAAAATCCAACCTCATCTTAAACTAAACGAAATTTTTCCTGTTCCATTAGACAGAAATAATATCGATCTTTTTTATAAATTCATTGATGTTAATATTTACTTTTATAAAGATAAGGTTAATTTTGTATTAAAAATTCCTCTTATAACAACTCAAACATTTGAGATGTATAAAATTGCAGTAATTCCCTTAAGAGTAAACGAAGACTCTTTCACATTTATTCTACCTGAAAAACCATATATATGTATTGACGATATGAAACATAACTACTTTTTGTTAGAACAACACTCAATAGATAATTGTTTCAAATTTCAAAATCGTTATATTTGTATTCAAAAATTTCCTTTGTATGTTATGAACGATCTAGCAAACTGCGAAGCAAAGTTATTTTTCTTGCCTAAAATAGTAAAACCCTATTTTTATTCAATTGGCAACTGCCAATACATGGCTATTTATATGTTCAAAAATGTTTGTACTTCATATTAATTATAAAAACAAGAAGATATCAGTTAAAATTAATGATACTGGAATTTTGAAAATCAAAGCTGGTGCTACAGCTTATACTGACTCTATTATTCTGAATACGGAGAAAACCTTTTCTAGTACAATAAACGTATCCGAAATTGTTATTTATACTAATATCAATAAAACAACAATATCAGAATTGAATAAAATTACATTCTCTGAAAATCTTCCTACTTTGAAATCTTTGATTCAAACTGATCAAATAATCAACCTAAATAAATATAGCCAAAGGGTAAATAAAATGAAAAATGATATTTCTGCAACTCGTTTATCCAATGACTCTATATATTTACATTCTGTTCACCATATATGTACTTATGTTATTCTTATCATTATTGTAATAGTTTTAGTTTTGTATTTCCTAAAGAAAAAATATTTCAATTCAACTATCAGTGATTCCAATACTCCTCCTCAACCAGAATCTATTGAACTACCAGAAAATTCAAAATCAAAAAAGAAAGGACTAAAAAAATGAAAATTGCATTTCATTTATAAATACAATTTTCATCTTAAGGGGGAAGGTGTTGTGAACTGCTGTATTACCCTATATAATTACTATTAAGTATCATACTGTATAATCATTATTATTCCTTTTATTCATTACTCAGTTAGTTGACTTGCAACACATGCATTTGATAAGTCAGCAATTTCAAAGACTAATGAACTTTACTTTCTGCACCTAGTTACTAAGTATCCATTTCCTTTTTATGTATTTCTGTCTGTTATGAAACCATGTGACTTCTCGGTTGTTTAAATAAACTTTAGAGAAGCCACGCACTGCAGATAACACTGTAACTTTGATATTGTAACATCCACTTTAGACTTTTACCATCACCGTCCAACAATAGAATAAATAGTGTAAAACCAATCTAGTGTTTTTCATCCACGACTTTCTGCAACCCCTTTCTGCCTCAATTGCCTTGACCGCTCGCAACAACCCCATGAAACTTTCTGCCCATTTGAGTATAATGCCATGAACTGCTGGAAGGTCATATTACTCCCTGATAGTCTGAGGGTGCGAACTTGATAGTGATTTCCGGCATAAGGAGCTAACCTATTGAAATGAACTACTCTAGGTTTTCCTAGAGGGTGGTTTCTGGATTCGGTAGACGGTCATTTATTATTTTCATGCTTTTGTTTGGAAGCCACGGCAACGCTTGGGGTTGTTCATCCAGACTATGTCGCCGGTCTTGAATGTTTTAGCATCTGCGTTGATGTCTTAGGTCCTCTTCATACGGTTGCTGGCACTCTCGATGTTCAAACAAACTTGCTCGTGGATGTCGTCCATTCTCTACCGGAGTTCGCTGACATACTCTTTTCTGCGGTGTTTTGCCCCAGTGGTGTCCAAAACATTAAGTCACAAGATAGTCGTAGCTTTCGTTCCATAATAATACTTGCAGGAGTGTGGCCGGTTGAGTCATGCACTGCTGAACGATAAGCTATCAGGTAGAGATGGAGATACTGGTCCCAGTCTCCCTGATGGGGAGAGACTACCTTGGGTAAGGGCGGTTCATTACCTTCTTCATTTGTTCTACCATTTCTTCGGACTTTGGGTGTATGGTTGTTGTTTTTGTTATTGAAATATCCAACATTTTTCATATTTCCAGGAACAACTGGGATTCGGATTCTCTGCCTTGGTCCGATTGCAGCTCCATTGGGATACCAAATTGGCATGTCCGCTCCTTGACCAATAAATCTGCCACGATAAGGGCTTCTCAATTGGATAAGGCGTGGGCTTCTGCCCATTTGCTGAAATAGTCCATTGCCACAAGGATGTATTTGCTTTCATGATCAGATTCGGGAAACGGCCCAACGATATCTATTGCAATCCGTTCAAATGGGCTGTCTACGTTATATTGACGCATCGGGACCTTAGGTTGGGTTCCAGGCCTATTGCTGGTAGCGCATAGGGTACACTTTCCGCACCAGTCCTTTACGTCAGCTTGACAATTGGCCCAAGAGAACCGTTGTCTCAAATTCGGCTGAGTCTTCATCACTTCCAGATGGCCTCCGGTGATTCCGGCATGCACTTCTTGGAGCACTTCCTGTCCTTTGGACTTGGACACTATCTGGCGTCTTTTCTTTTCACCATTCTCGGACTCCAACACACCTTTCAAGAACCCATTTTCCATCGTGGTCCTACGAACGGTTTCACGGACCTTTTTCTTGGCTCGACGACAGTTGCCTGAATAGTGTATCCGTGATAGTGCATCGGTGTTCTTGTGATTGCTTCCCGCTCAATTTTTTATGCCTAAATCAAATTCTTGAAATCGCTCGATCCAGCGTGCTACCTGCGCTTCGGTGATTAAACTGCAAAAGCCATTTGAGGGCTGCATGGTTGGTCCTCACGAGGAATCTCTTCACTTAGACGTATTTGTAAAAATGTTCTAACCCTTTCACTACAGCCAATAGTTTCCGTTTGATGACAAAATAATTGCGCTCCGGTTTGATGTGGATTTTGCTGAAATACCCAATGACATTTTCTTGTCCTTCCTGGATCTGAGACAAGACAGCTTCAAGCCCTACGTTACTGGCTCAGTGTCCAAAAGAATTTTCCATTTGGTAAGGGATAGCTCAGGATCGGTGAGTTGATCAAGGCTCCTTTCAGCTTCTTGAATGACTCTTGGCATTCCGGAGACTACTGGAACTGAGTCTGTCCTTCGGTCAGTCTGTTCAGTGGTTTGGCGATGTTCGCAAACCCTAGCACGTATTGACGGTAGTAGATGCACAGGCCAAGGAAACTTCAAAGCTGGTAGATGTCTTCTGGAATGGGTCAGTCTCTGACAGCTTTGACAGCAGGGACAATGTGGCCAAGGTAATGGGCTTCCTTCTGAATGAGATGGCATTTCTTAGGGTTCCGCAGAGTTCCCCAGGCATAGGAATACCTCCTCTACATTTCTCACATAATCTTCGAACGATCTGTCAACTACGAAGATTACATCGAGGTATACCAGGCACGTTTTCCATGAGAGTCCTTTCAACATAGTCTACAATCAATACCACAAAGAAGAGGGTTAAAAATGCATAACTGTGAACTTCCACAATCCTGAGCCGATAATGAAGGCTGTTTTTTTCTGTATTGTGGAGTCTACCTACCAATATCAGCTCTTCAAATCAAGAGTCAAGAAAAGAAAACATGTTGAGCCAGCCAAAGCGTCTGGAGTATTGTCTATTCTTGGGAGAGGGTAACTGTCCTTTTTCGTCACGTTGTTGAGTTGACGATAGTCTATGCAGAAGCGTGTCGATCCGTATTTTTTCTCTACCAGTACAACTGGTGATGACCAGGGGCTGTTGGATGGTTCAATTATTCCTTCTTCTCCCATATCGTTGACAATTCCGTCAACCTCTTCTTTCTTGGCAAGAGGGGTCTTCTGGTTGATTGACGGATTGGTCGAGCATCCACAGTATCAATTTTGTGATGGACCACCCTCGTTCTACCTACTTTTTCTTGTCACGGTATCGAAGATATTCTGATACTCTCCGACTTAATCCCTCCATTGGGCTTCCAGAGCTGGTCCAAAGTCCTTCGATGAAGTGGTGACTAACTTTTTCAATTCTGCTGGCAAGTTCGCTAACAGTACCGCGTACACTCCTGACCACAGAGGAAAAACACGAGCAGTGCCCCAAAACAGTTTCCCTCTTTCACTGTGTAATGATTAACATTCATTACCCTTACTGACACACATTTACCAACACGCAGCAAGGTCTTTCCTATTGTGATTCCAATTTTCTCATCATAAAGCTCGGGCTCGAACATCATCACGCTCCAGAATGGTTTCAACCCTCTTAGATTCTTAGTTTTCATGGAGTACCAGCTCTTTTACGTTCACACGCAGGACGTCAAACTCAGCTCGAACTCTCTAGAATTTATCATGTCTATTTCGATGGTTTCGTCTCTTTGATATCAGCTACCGACGCCTGATATTCTGATTTAGTGCTGCCAGAATCAGCTCAATCAGTAGTTCACTATACACAGTAGCTGGCTCTCTAATTGTTGTGCGTAGCTTCCAAGTCGACGGTTGAATTCTGGCCGGTGTTTTGACGAAGTGTTCGAGACACAGCGATGTGGTCGAGTTGTCAAGAGCTTTTGTTCGCACCCAGACGACGCGAGTTCGATCCCCACCGCCATCCATTTTTTAAGCTGTGGGTCCCGGCTCTCCTTTTCTCGAACAAGCTCTCCTTGTGAAGGGTTTTCTACGAAAACCTTGGAGGTTCGTGATAACAATTGTTTTTAACAAAATACCTGTATCGTACCTATATCTAGTAGCATGGTGTATTGGCTACAGTGCAAGGAACCGTCTATGGAGGCTCCTTTGGTCTGTCGTTGGAGGACAGTAACATAAGCGTTGTTTACCGGGACTTGATAAGTATAGGCCGACGATTGCCCCTTCTTAACAACCTTCGTTGGACTCGACCTTTCGAGAGTTGGACATTGGCTACGTACGTGTCCAAGTTATATATATAGTATATAAATAAATGCTGAAGTGTGGCAAAAAGTGATGCACATTACTGCAAACTGAATTTCTCGGATACTTTCAAACTGCATGTTGAAAGCATATTATCTCACGTCATATCACAAATAACTCTGCTTCCATACAAGTTATCAATGACTGTATGGCTGAATTCTACTGTTCAATCACTCTCATTTGATTCGGATGAAGTCGATGAATTTATTCATACTAATTAAGATCCACCCGATATCATCTAACATATCTGTATAGTGACAGGGCTAATGAATCACTTATGCAAAACTATTCCAACCTGACAGGCGAAGAATGTCGAGTGGGTTGCTAAAAAGTTTAGAACAACTCCATATTCGTGAACCCGCATACGCTTGATCCACTTTTGTATTCAAGATACGACCGAGTATGAAGCTAAAGGTCACACGACCGGAATAAGGCTGGTGTGCTCGTAATTCTCAAATATAGATAGAATTTTAAACGAACAAAATGATACTGAAAAAAATCAATATAACTAATGGAACTGAAATAAAAGCGGGCTACGCTGTTTTGTCATTTCGAATGGCTAGTTTTCGGGTAGCTGTGGATAGTATTCATGTGAAAATGGTTTCGATAGTTGCCGTAGTTTATTATCGAAAAATGCTCTCCTGTTCGATTATAGAAACGAGTTCTGAAAATTATTCATTTTTCGTTTCCGTCACTCGATTGTAGAAGTATTCGGGAATTAATTTCTACTATGCTATGAATCACGCTGCTTTGCTGCGTTGTAGATATACTTCTATTCTCGTTTCAATAGTATATTTTCAATTCATATTCATTTTCGTTACACTACAATTTTTCGATGTTTTACACAATTAAAGTAAGAAGAGATATCAAATTTGGTTCCCATATCCTAGCTCTATGGAACTTTCAAAATAAAACTCTGAAAACGAGCCTAAACCTTTCGGTAGTCGCGGGTTTTGGCGCGACAAAAATGATCTCGGTTGTATCTCTCAGATACTCGACTAAAACTGATGAAATAATTTTAAATTTTTTTTAACTGTTACTTCATTAGACTTGAGGATAATAGTTAACAACGCTTGAATGCGCAATACTTTTTATGTGATATTCAATGCTATATGAATAAGTAGGATCGTTACCCACAGTTACAATGGAAGTCGCAAGTATCTCTCAGATACAATTATTTTTTTATCCTTCAGTGTGGTCATCTTTGTTCTCATTAGATAACAGAATAATAGCAGCTTTCTGTTTGGGGTCGAAACCATAGTTTTATCTTCCATAAATGCAAGCGAACTCAAAAATTATTTTTTATAATATGTAGCAGGAAGCAACTCCTTGGGTGTAAATGTTTTGTTTTTCCTCAGAGTTATTCCGGGGCCTTGAGGTAAATGTTCCACACTAAGTCCAAAACAACTCTTTGATCCTGACCCTTTTCTGCCTTTTTACCTACTTCATATAGAAAAAGCCATGACAAAGAAAATATATATTTAGAGAGCAAAGTAAGAAAAAACTTACCAAAATATACTTACATGTTGACAGTATACGTTGTACAACAATCTACCAGTACCCAAATATTCAAATCATGCATATTTGTCAGGCTTACTCTTCATGTATACTCTATATGGAGCTCTTCCTCGTAAAGGAACCAACTGTTCGTGCTTCCCTGAATTGTGTGCGTTCTTGCATATTCACGAAATGATCAAAAACACCTCGTATTTGGGCCAATTTGTCCGTTGCTTTATTTTCTGCTCTAGTTTCATAGTTTTCAGAACGTGTAAAACCCAAAATTTGCTTGGTTTTTGATCTCAAGACATTATAGCTGGTACAATTGCTCGAGAAAACGAAAGATCCTGACTCCAAAGCATTGTACGAGGCTCCTCCGAACTATGCAGAGCTCCAAAAATAAACAATAAACCGATGAAAGCTTACGGTTATGACTTCAAAATAAAGCAAATCCAATTTTTTACAAAAAGCATTCCTCAAATGTATTTTCTAGTTGAATGGTTTGGCCGCTAGAGTTCGCTGGAAATAGACCAAAATTAACTACTTTGTGGAAAACCCCAAAATTAAAAAACTATGATAATAATTACATTGAAGCTTAGAATCCGCTCAACCTTCATTGAGTTTCTAATTAATCACAAATTTAGTTATTTATTGATTATACATAAATATGCTTCATATGTAAATTTCGTTGAAATGCGTCAATCAATGAATGAGTTATAGGGGAAAGGAATTTTAGAAATATGCCACCACTTCAATTTCAAAACTCAGGACCTTCACTACACCACTGGGTTCAGGTAGTCTAGAAATATCGCTGACCATATTTTCATCGAAATTTGTTGAGAGAAAATAAAAAAATATGAGATAAAATAGCATTTTCCTAAAATTCTATTAACGTATTTTTCAAATGTTATATCTTATAATTTTCTTAATTATAAACAGATTTTGATGAAATTCTGACCAGCGATATATCCAGACGTCCTGAATGCAGTGGTGTATTCCGAATTTTGATGAAATTTCTCATAGTGGGTTGATTAAACAACATGTTTTTCAAATTTCATTCCCCTATGACTTTTTATTGATTTACGCAAAGTCGCTATTTTTTAGATTTTTGACCTTGAAAAATAAGAATAACTGGCCCAAAAAAGATTCATTCATGGAATTTGGTGTCCTAGTGGACTTTTTGAATGTCTATACAACGAAAGAAAAAATTATTTCAATCGGTTGAAAAATGTAAGATTTATAAGGGCAATTCCATCTTAAATGGGTCACACTGTAGATAATAATTAGTACTTGAGTAAATTTATGTATATTCAATAGATAATATAGTTTGATAATCATAGTTTTTGAGTTTTTGGGTTTTCCACAAAGTAGTTAATTTTAACCTTTTTTCAGCGAGCCCAAACCATTACCACTAACCACTAAAAAATACATTTGATGTATGCTTTTTGTAGGAAATTTGATGTCCTTTTTTTTCCGTGTTGAATGACCTTCCTCGAAAAGTGCATAGTTTTTTACTTTTTGGCTAAAAACTGAACAAACGTAGAAAATGTTGAGGTTTGTAATATTGCTAAAAGTTCTGCATTCACTTACATTTCACGTAAAATGAATACTGTCCGTTTACTATGAAAACACAAACATTATTACACATCAACTGCTTATGCCCGACGGCGATTCATTACTCATAAATGAATGTTTTTCAAAGAAAATTTTTCCCGATTCTTCAAAAATTGCCATTGTTTTACCGTTATTGAAAAATGGGACCCATTGACCATTGAGAAATTCAGACCGCTTTCCATCAGAACCGTCCTAGCAGAAGTTCCTGAACTTTTAGTGAAAGATAGACTGTCTGGATATTTAGAAACAAATTCACTATTGCGTGTAGGTCAATTTGGGTTTAGAAAACACAAATCTACAATCAAAGCTATTTTGCGTGTCATTAATGAGATAGTGGAAGACCTTGAGGGGGAGAAACATTCAATCATTACTCTGTGCGATTTGACGAGGGCCTTTGACTGTGTCTCTCATGATATTTCATTGAATAAACTGGAACTTTATGGTATGAGTTATACCCATTGCTTTTTTTCAGTCTTATCTGAGTGTATTTTTGTAAATATAAGTCAATCACTTATTGCTAAACTCACTTTTGGTGTCCCACAAGGATCGATTTTATGGCCTCTGCTGTTCATTATTTACCTCAACGACTTGCACCATCATATGCTTCCGATAAATAGTGTACTATTTGCTTTATGACACCACACTAATAAACTGTGATAGGAATCTGCATACTCTAACTGAATATGCGAAATTGTCTTTGGAAAATGCCAGTAGGTGGTTCAATTTTAATACCTTTCAATTATACAGTGATAAAAATCAATAGTTGCTAATTTCACCTCACCCGAACATATCGATGGGTAACACTGTTACATTACTAGGTATATTGATTGATGATAAACTGAATTAGTCTCATCGAACAGCTATGTCGTAAACTATCCAGCACTACTTTTCTGATTCGTAGAATGGAACACTTTGTGAATTCTGATGTTCTTAAATCAAGTTATTTCAGTTTATTCCATAGTCATATAATCATTCTCAAAAAATATCTATTTTGGTATTTGCCAGGTACTATTTTACGATATAGACGCTCTTCCTTTTCAATTTAAAATTTTGTGATCATACTTTTATATTTTATTTATACATCTAATGAGCGTTTGAATTTTGAAATGTGTGTGATGTTCTTTTATAGTTTTATCTTCATGTAGTTGTATATATTATATTGAAATGTATCATTTATATTTACATAACATTTGTATTTTCTCTGATTTTGGATATTATCCAAATGCAACATGACATGCTATAAATGTACATTGGTATGTGAGGTAGTGAATAAACCATCTATCTATCTATCTATCTATCTATCTATCTATCTATCTATCAACAACTGTCAGCTAGAGGTTTCAAGGATGTCGGGCGATAGATCAAAATAGTTTGTTACTACACCTGGGATACATTCGTACCCCACTTGGTCTTTTTTTGCATACTTAGAAGACCATTCGGGTAGGTACAGAAAAACCCCATTTCATAAGTTGCGTCTCAAATCGGAAACTGAATACAAGAAAAACATAAACAATTTTGGTAATTGAAAAACATCAATCAGGAGTACACCTGTAGTACCCCACCCGGTCGTATGATGGTTAGGTGAACAGATGCACACTATCGTAAAGTGTTTTCTCAATTGTTGAATCAGCTACCAGTTTTCAGAAATAATGGTTACAATCAAAATAAGGAAAGCTCGGCCGATGAATAGATGGAATAACTGTGGGATGAAAATCAATAATTGTTTTCCATTGGAAAGAGACAAAGAAAGTTTAAGTCGAGTATGCAGATCAATTTCAGAGAATTTGGCTTTTCTTGCCAAGCTTATACTGTTGAGTAAAGTACAGTATTTTTTTCTTTTTCATTTTGTTGGTGTGTTGGCATCGACTGCTATGGCCATTAGCCACGTGTTCTGGATAGGCCTTGTCACTAGCTTCATAAGCCACCTTAGGAACAGCTGTTGATTATTAACGAAACAGTGAATCGTGGAGGATTGTTCTCAGCCGGCAACAAGATCCAATCTTCAAACTTTTTAATTTTAAAATGAAAAAACCTTGCCACCGCCGGAAATCGAACTCAGGACCTATCGGTCACAAGGCCCGAGCGCTAACCACTCTGCCAATCCCTGCCCCAAGTACAATATTATTAGTTTTTGTGCATGGAAAAAACTGGTATTATTCACAAACAAGATATATCCAATGTTAGAAAGTCTTACAATATTCAAGTTGTGATTAGATATCAGATAAAGTGGTATGAAAATAAATAAACATCTCTCTAATGGATATTCATATGCTAGCAGTCTATACACCACTCTCAGATGTTGCGTTGGTCCTTTATTTATTATCTAATAAAACTAGATTATAATAGTCCCTGTTGTACGCGTTCATTTATCTTCAGAGTGAGGTTCTACCATTTATATTCAAATATACCGCAGTTAGAATAGAATGATTATCGGTGAATATAATTCCGTCATGAAGATATAGGATATTTGGATCGTAAATTCCATGATTCAGTGAATGTGGATACGATCGAATCTTGAGAAGGAATGTTAAGGCAATTATATATGAATAGATTTCATGATTTCATGTGATGAAACTTAATTTTCAGGTTAGGTAGGTTCTGAATGGGTCAATCTAAAAGACGCCAATGATACTCAAAAACAGTTTTCATAAAATTTTCACGAAACTGTAGCAATTTAGAAAATTCAACGAATTGTATAGTGGTTTAAGATGCTCATAGTGCTTTTATGAAACGGATTTATTGGGAATCCACTGGATTCAAGGGTTTCTGATGAGCAAAAGTGAGAGAAGAATTAGGAACATTTATTATTGTTAATTGCATTAATGAAGAACCTATCAGGAATGATAAAAAACAAATATTGATAAAGGTGAGTTTATTTTTTTTTTAGAAAATGTCGAGTTGAAAAACATGCAATTAGCGGCAATTCTCGATAGCAGGGCGTTTTTTTTAATTCCCCCGCAAACTTTCGGGACTGTCACTCAACTAGAATGCCACAAACAATTTGTCCGACAATATTACCACTAAATTTTCTATATTTTTAAATGAAAAAGATCCCACTCCTCAACAACGCTGGAGGTGACTGTTTTCGAGATATTTATTATTTACTTAATAATTTGAGTAGGCTAGGATCTTTTGTCTATCAAAATAGGAGTTCGCTGTCACATTTCCAACTATTTATTGACAAACTGACAGTTCGGAGTTTGTACAGTGATTTTTTGGTACCATGCCCGATGCCTGACTGCGAATGCTGATATGGTTTTTGCATACGGCTTGGCTGACGAAAAATCAACCAAGGCCAGACGCATCTACAAGGAGAGGTATTCCCAACGCGTGATTCCTTGTGGGAACATCCAGAGACAAGAAAAAAAAAATCAGCCAAACTTTAAATATGAGTCACATGACCGTTTACAGACTTTCAAAGGAACAGCAATCACATCCTAATCATATTCAGCTTTTCCAGGCACCTAGGTTCCGTGATTTTCAACCACGTATCTAATTTACTCAATGGTTTCAAAGAAAAGTCGAATAACATCCCCAAATTTAATCGAAAATCCTCTTCACAGATGAGCGTAATTTTTCAAAAAATTGTATTATGAACTTCCATTATAATCACATCTGGGTGGAAGATAACCCACATGCAATAACGCAAATTGGTCTCCGAAATCCCTCTTGGAGCCCCTGCTCCTTTTAGTAAGCATTGGCCCCGAGGTCACCGGACCTCAATCCCGTCGGTTTTTTCTTTTGTAAACACCTAAAATCACTGTTTCATGCTAGCCCCATTGAAAACGGGAAAATGTTTAGGGATCGCATCAAATTTTGCTGCGAAACGATAAGGAAACACTCCCAAATTTTTTGATAAGGAGAGCAGAAGCTTGTATTACTGCTGGGGGTAGTCACTTTGAACAGTTGTTGTGATAGTTGTTTTGTTCAATTTTAATATGAATAATTGTCTAATAGAAAATAACAGTACTTCTCCGAATTGATTTTTTTATAAACTCCGAAATTTAGCACTTCTAATTGAATAATTAAACCTGACAAAAAAAATTATTTGGATTGAATGACCAGTTCAAAAGAAGTCTGTGTATAAAGTTTCATCAAAATAACTGCAGTGGTAAAGAACTTACTTGAAGGAAGAAACTTTGTATTTCGTGCAAAATATTTTTATTTTAAAAATTGTTGCAAAGCGCTTTCGACTGTTAAGTCATCATCAGTGCGTACCTGCAAGTAAGTAATGATTGAAAATGAATTTGATAAAATTGAAAATTTTTGAAATTTGAAAGTTATGAAAAGTGAGGTTACTTACTCGTCAGGTGTACAAGAAGCCATATAAAAACATCATGTCCATGGACCAAATTAAAATGTTACAAAATATAAAACATATTTAAAATTGAATAATTTTCATCCTGTTTAAGGATTATTAGAGATAAAGATATCGGATACTACATCATATCTGTCTGAATGTTGAAGCGGAAGTGGAAAAGAAATTTAAATTGACAATGTATGCCAATGACACTATTGACAAGTGACAGTGACCATTGACATTTGTGATAATCAGAAAGAAAATAGGGGGGTGGGTTCTCTATGGATCTGTCCATCCTCAACCAAATATTGCTAAGACACCGAGAAGAAGTCTAATGAGAACTTCACTCAATATACCTGCATACTGTGAAGACAAACTGAACCTAAGAGGTGACCCAAGTTGAGTGAATTAGCTCCAATGTTTGAGCACCCACAATTGGGCTTAAGGACATGTGAAAAGTCTAATGAGAACTATCTTAGTCCAAGTTTAGGCAATTTGGGTAGCACAAACGTAAAGAAATGAAGAAACTTTCAAGCAAAAGATCAATATAAGGCCTCTATGTAGTTCTATCCAACCCCAACAAGGAAAGCTAAGGGAATGAGAAAGAGTCTAATGAGAACTCATCACATTTTACCCGCTGATGAGTGATGTGATGAGTTCTCATTAGACTCTTTCTCATTCCCTTAGCTTTCCTTGTTGAATTTCATTTCACCAATTTTAATTTCATTTTTCTACGTTCATGCAAAAAACAAAACTTTATTGAACTATATTTGGTGGAAAAACTGCCTCTTTATTGCACTCATCTGTCATTCTACTATAGCGTTCTGTCATCATGACAGACATAAACTTTCAAATCGACGCCAAATTTAGCCCATTTTCAGTGAGATTATATTACGTTTTAAATAGTTGCATGTTTCATCATATTCATTATATAACGGACTATGAAATTACTAGAATATGCAAATTGTTAAAAATAAAATGATAGTGCCACCTAAATGAAACATTTTCTGGTTTTTGCATGAACGTAGAATAAATATTGTATGAAACTCGTGCAAAAAGAGTTTATTGCACTCGATGTGTTGTCCAACTCGGCCTCATGGCCTCGTTGGACAATTTCACGTCGAGTGCAATAAACACCTACTTTTTGCACTTGTTGCATAAATAACTATTAACGCTTGCTGAATTACAGTTTATTATTCTGAAATACACATTATACTTTCTGAAATTTTTGCATCTTACACATCCTGAATTTCAATTGAAATAGGTGTTGACTACATAGTTGCAACAAATATGCAGAATTTTTCATCATATTCTCAACTACCTATATGATATTTTCCAATAATTATTTCACTGGTGCGAATTATCTTTTTCTACGACCACATGGAAATATGCCCATATGCGCTCTACCGATCAAGGAAGTAGGCCAATTGTAATAGATATGTACGATATAAGTATCAAATATTGTACAATATTTTACCTACTACCAATAATGTTAATTATTTACTCAAAATTAGTCAATATTCCTTGAATTAATTATATTAGAATCATACAACAAGCAAGCGTTGCGCCCATTGTTGATTTATTTTGCGAACTGTCAACTTTGACACGTTCATTCCAATTTATTGAAATTTCATTGATATTAGTTCAGACCATTAGAGAATAGATTCAGATACAGAATCCGCTACAAATTAAAAATTCAAACTTTATTACCTGATAAATCTCGGGATAGATACTGAAATTTATAATAAATTAGTTTTTGTTATTCTTTTCCATTAAATAGACTGACATTTAAAAAGAGAAACAAATGAATATTACTTTACCGCACTAGTGCGGTAAAGTATCTCATTACGAAACTCATATCAGCATCGTAATGACTGACATTACATATTGATAGTAGGTAAAACACTTTTAACCTACGGCCACTGCAGAAAATAGGCAAAAACATAATACTCACATCCTCAGTAAATAGCTCCTTACGCACGATAAACAAATCGCACAGTTTTCGTAAAGAAAATGATATATCTCGGAAACGGCTCAATCGATTTGGGAGAAATTTCGTATGTAGAGAGAGTTTTGTTTTTTAAGTTTATATATGAATGCGTCTTTCTTGGAAATATACAATTTTACTGATAATAATATTAATGATAATTTTTGGATCTCGAAAACGGCTCCAACAATTTGGATTAGAGTATTTAAATAAATACCTTATTTAAGTACTTAAGTTCATCTATATAGGCGCTTCTCATGAAAAAATGTTATTGTACTCATAATATTAACAATAATAATATGGATTTTTGGATCTTGAAAACGGCTTGTAATTGATTATTCAGATGAGGTATTGCTACTTGAGTCCGCCTATATAGGCGTCTTTTCTGTAAAAAGGTCATTTTACTAATAATAATAATATGAATTATTGGATCTCTGGAAACGGCACACTGTATATGGCCGTAGCTAAAGTATAGTACGAAATGCGTGTTGTAAAGCAATAACGCACTCATGGAATTACGCATTCGCAGCTACGCGGCTTCGTGCGTGATATGCCTCTTGCAACACTTGTTACGTAATATACTATTTCATTTCTACATCGCAAACTGTACTGTAAAGATCATTTCAGTACAGGATATTTTATTTTCCACGACTTTCATGAACTACTAGACTGTCATTTTTATGATCATAAATAATATAAGATCGAATCAAGTTTGTTAAAGTTCTAATAATTTGACATTTCACATCAGTATTTACAAAATTCGTTTAAGAAAATGAGTAATCGAAAATGAGAAGTAATAGTGAGGATGGTTTGATATCGACACCGCCAATTTCAATATAAAGATTGATGACACTCGAATTCTATATTTTCGAATAGTTGGGCTCGTAGACGCGATTGATAAGTGAAGGAACAGATTTGGATAGTGGGGATTCGAATCCCATATAAACCACATTTTTTTCTTTTGTGAAATCGATTAGTGTTAGATTTTTATTATAATTTTCAATATTTGTATTTTCAATTCCTCTTTTGGGTTGTATATATTATGGGAATCATTACGGCAGGAAAGTTAATGATAAAAAGTGTTATTGAAAATATTACAGATTTGTTTATGATTCAGATGGTCGTAGAAAAAGTATAAAGTAGGTATTTGAACTAGTAAGTACTCGCTACGCTCGTACTACGAAATTTCATATACCTACTCGTGGGAAATGTATGCCAATTCATGCTCATTGTACAATATACTATTTCCAAACCATATCAACAACTTTTCCTCCTATGTAACAAATTGATTCTCTTTGTTGTGAAAGCACGAGTAGTATGACGCATTGTTGAAATTAAGGAGTTATGGGCTTGTTGCGGTTACATTTATCAACGCCAATCCAATTCTATTTCCGTATATGCGTGAGAATACGAATTCGTGAAAACGTTCCGGAATGTATCTAATTCTATGTCAGCAGACATGCAAATGAAAAACCCCAACAAGCATCTATTTTTTATTTATTCGAATAGAACTATAAATTCTGTAGCTGGCGCAAAACAAAAATGTTTTATTGCAGCAATGCTGTGGCGGAACAAAAATGTTAAAATTAATTCTTGTAGTTTGCAGTTGCTAAAAAATCGAAGTCAAACCAGATTTATAACGGTGTTGATGTTGAAAATATTCGTTCATCTAGATGGACCAGTTATTTGAGTATAATCCCATAGAAAAAGTCTATTGTGTGCTTCAATATTGCTAGGGATGAAATTATTATTTGTAAATTTACTCTTCTTTTTGATGACCTTCATAGTGTCTTGTGAAAAATCGTATGTTCATAATTTCAATAACTTACACTTGGGCCCAGAAGAAGGGAAATGTTTCCGGATGATCCGAAAATCAAGAATAATTTAGTAAATATGGAATAATTATACTGAAGCAGCAACCCTTACCCTCTTTGGACTATATGCAACAATTTTAAAGTAGTCTGACAGGTCCCACTTATACATGCCAAAAATACCTTTGTTTTACTCCTGCCTCATTTTCAACTTATCCATAAAATCGGTATTTTCTTCACTTAATGTTGAAAATCCATGACTTTCGGATCCTCCGTAAATATCGTAGAATGGTTATATGAAGTGGGACAAAACACATTTTAGGTACTCAGATACTCACATGTTATATTTGCACGAGGAACGAAATGCACTTTTTCTTTTCCTTCTAATATAATTTTTATCAAAGTTATGACAAATCTAATTTTCGGCACTGTCTGAACTTGCAGTGGCAGGTTAGCGCGAGCGTGAATTGTGACTTCGGCGTTAAACCACGTTTTCTAAGAAAACGAGCGTATTTCATAAGGTATTACTGAAAATCATTCTTGTGGAGAATTGAATTATCTCTCAGCCTATCGAAATTGTTTGTAGATATATCTTATATTTTCTGAAATAACAAAAAAAATTTATTGATTTTTTTAAATGAAACATTATTTTAGGTTCCACCCCTGATTTTTGGTAAAAAAATTTTTTTCTAATAATACATGATGTCATGTGCCGAGTGCTACATTTCATTATCCACTTTTTGCTCGAGTTTGCCAGTCGTTACTGGACTATATTATATCATGAATGTACAATTCAAGTATTCAAGTATTAGACCAAATATGACACTACTAGTTTGACTGGAAGTGCATCCAATTTTTTTAGTTCAAATAGTTCAAAAGTACCATTTTTTTGAAAATACAATTTGGTACAAAATTACCTTCCCAACGATATAGGTATTACAATAATACTTTCAATTCACAAACTAGTGATATATTCGAGATCCCATACAAAATTATTTTATGTATTGCCCTCATTTTCATGAAAGTGCGCTATAGATGAATCAATAACATGTGAGTAACAATAATTTGAAGCTGAAGTTTTCACACTACGATTTGTATGCAGACGTTACTATTTTCCCAATTTTTGTTTTTCTTTATTTTTCAACATCAATATACTCATTTCTATGAAATGCTAACGAAGAATTTTTTTAGATAGGTTAGAAACTCCTATCTATATCAAAATACAAAACATGGAAAGAACTACTTATTTTTGATTTCTATTTATTTCTTTATAATAATAATAATAATAATAATATTATATTTCTTTATAAAGATTAGTAATTGAAAGATTCAATACAAATGTAGGTATAGGATGGAGATTATCTGGATAAAAAAAATAAATAGGGAATACAAATAAGCAGTTCTTTTCATGTTTTCTATTTCAATATAGATAGGAGTTTCTAACCTACACAAAAAAATCCTATGTTAGCATTAAAAAAAAATAAGTATTGATGTTAACAATAACAAAAACAAAAATAAAAATTGAATAGTTACGTCTGCATACAAATCATAGTAAGAAAACTTTAATATCGAATTATTATTACTCACATGCTATTGTTCCATCTTCCGTAGCAAACTTTCATGAAAATGTTGCGTTACGAGGAAAATATAAATAGTATTTATTTATAAAATTTCATATATATCAGTAATTTCTGAATTGGAAATATGGTTGTGATATATTTTTGGAAATTTGAAACATCTATACAAAATAACTACGAAGACACAGGGGGGTAAATTGGTTCCGGGTCACCCGGAATTTTAATGTTTTGGATAACACAGAAAGGAAAATTATTTAATGTTCGGAGAACATAGAAATTGGTGTTCCTCTTGAATTTTTATAGGCTGTGTGTGTCTCAGGGAATACCTTCCGAAGCAATGAGTTCCACAGCTTTGTCGTTCGTTAGAAGAACGTGAAATTCATAAACGTGGTTACAGTGCGGATGGTTCTTTTTTTCTGTCAAGCATTATCCTCAAAAAATGGTTTTGTGTTATTTCCTGTTGTTTCAGAAGACTACGACGATATAGAAGTAATTTTACCACCCTCAGATATGTAACTTTTTGTTGCGGTAAGTAGAATATTTTTGAGCTGTTTCAATTTGAGAAGTATTGTTCTTAGTTCTATTTCGAGCACTCCGGCTGCGCCTTCATGCTCGAAAATTCGCGCGTGTTTGAAATACCTTTTTATCCAGTTATACTTTAATGTACTATTTTTCAATAACCTACGGATATGTGATTTATAACATTTGTATTCATATTCAACTTACATTTGTACTGCACATAAGGTTCATGTGTAGTAATGAATAAATATATTGGAGTTTTATCCCAACTTCAAACCGCTATGACAGATTTTTCAATCACCAAGTGATCATTCCTCAAGAGGAAAATTGAACTGAACTATACTCTTAAGTTGAGAGGAACAACTAAACTGTTGGGTTTAGTTCAATCTTTCTCTTGAAAATTATCACTTGGTGATTGAAATACGTGTTGAGGTATTAAAAAAAAAAAGCGGTTTGGTGTTGGGATAAAACTCCAGTATATTCAACTTGAATGCTACCAGAATTCTACAATTTTGAAGCGAGATTTCTTAATTATGTTTTGCGCTAATTTATTTCATTTGTTGAGGAACATCTTAGCTATACTGTTTCAAACATTATCTTCTATATGAATTCCGTTCCATTTTCCCCTTAGTATTTTTCCTAGTTCATCCCCATCTAATATTTCACTTTTGATTGCTCAGGCATATGAATGTGATTTTTTTATTCCATTTCCACCATAGCGATTATAGAGTGATGATCGGTTATGTCATTATTTGATACAATGGATTCGTATTCTGTTATACTTCTACTTTTCATAAAATACAATTTTTGGACTCTCATATATTTATATGCCTCTTTACCACTTCAAATTTTTTTCCTGTTTATCTCCTCCTGGAATCAGTTAAACTACCCAGACCTTGAATCAATATACTTTTCTCCGATAAACTCAAAATCACGTACGATTTCGTTTGGTGCCAAACGCAATGCTCCGGATTTTCTCTGAAATACTACAAATAATCAGAGTGAAGTCGTTCTTCTTCCCAAAACCGAAGCTAATTAAGAAGCGCCCTTCGGAGATTGAAAATTTCCATCGGGCAGTAAATAACCGTTAGTTAGTTAGGTCCAATAAAGTCGAAGTAAAATACGAAGACATCCAGCTGATTTATAGCTTCCCCAAAGACATTAAAAACACGCGGTATCCACTAAATATGCGCAAAGTAATTACAATTTAAGATGTACTTCCGAACGTACGAAGTTTGCACAAAGTTCACTTCTAAATCAAGTGCGAGAATCCGCCATTGTTTAGTCCTAAGGGATACGTGCCCTTTTGTTACAATGACAACACTTCTGAAATATTTGCAGTGGAAAGTAACTTATGTACCCATTTTATTCAGCTTATATTTATGGCTTCATTTGAGAGAAAAGAGACCGACCAATGCCGTTTTTTGAAAATCGTGATAAACAGAGTTACCAATTTCTATCGAGAGAACAGAAAGTGAATGATGCGAAAAGATTACTAGATAATTCAATCAAGATTATTATTATAGATGTTCCGAGTTGTCAAATTAATTTTTTTTTTAGAAGCTCTCCCAGCATAATTAATTCTTGAAAATACTTATCAATTATTTCATATACTTTCTTACAAATGTTATTGAACATTGATGTAATAAGTTCGAAATTGGCATTCCTGGCTACACAGGACAACATTCTTGGTTTAACTCTGAGTTCATATCATTAGCAATCTCAGGACACTGCCTTATCAAACATTCAGAAGTTGCAGAGCAGAATATATCCAATATGGAAAACAATTTATCTGGCGTATAGAGAGAAATCTACGCGAGCAACAAGGAACGCAATGATATGATAATACCACATAAACAAGAGAGACGCACTACTGTGCGCCTCTTCTGTTACCCAACACGACGGATTAACGGACCACGTGGCAATGCGACACACCACATGCAGCGCACGTCAATATCCCTTTCTCAAGCGAGTCGAGGAGAAAATTATGCTCTCTCAACATATAGCATGCTATTCTTTACGGTCTCATGAAATCACCATACCCAAGATAAAAACTTTCCGATAATGTATAACAAATTTATACTAGGCTTTATACGATAAGTATACAAATACAATTTGATTTTTGTTAGAAAATTATGAACATGATGTTCATAAAATCTGTTGTGGAATCATCTGCGAAAACTAGAGATTATTTAAAAACTATCTGAATGAAAATGCAAATTTACACTTTCAGATTTTTTCTTTTCAGTTAGAATTTTTTCACAATGTCTATCAGATGCAGTGGCTTTAACCAGGGAAGTAGTTGTTTTCTGTGAGATAATACAAAAAATCCCATTTTCTATACAAATACAATTCAACTTATTGAAAATGGAAAATATTATAAAAGAAATATTGGTTATTGTTCTTGTGATGCAAAACAATACTTGTGGAAACTATTGATGATAATAATAAAAGATTTTATTGATAAGAATAGCAATAGCAGTTAAAATTGAAGTATAGCATAGAAAATAGGATATCTTATCAAATGGCAGGATTTAATGATCAGACCTTTCTTTTTCATTCAGCCATTAACTTTGATAAATCCTTCATGTGAATCTGGTCACTTATCAGACCAAATACTGATGAAAAAAAGATGAGCTGATCCATTCGATTTTCATAAAGAGTATTCTAGATTTCAAAGCAGTACCACAATCGATTGATTGGTCTAATCTCAGTCTTCTATAGACATTAATCATTAGTCAATTCAGTCACATGAAAAGATATGAGAAGATGAGAGTTATGACCAACAATCTTGGTTTATATATTTTGAAGTTATCGCTCATTAATTCCTCTCAATAGTTGTATAGTTATTCTCTTACCAAAATTTCAGTAACTTTTTATGAAATAGCTTTACAGCATAGTTTCAAAAAAAAACACATGGTTGATGAAAATGAGAATAAAGTTCAAATTCAATTATTCAAAAAACCATATTATTTGGTTTCGTGATTGATGACACATTGAATTAGTGCAACACTTTCATTACACAGTAAAATAGCCAAATATCAATTTTGAAATAAGAATATTTTTGAAATAACATGCACTGGCTTCTCTCTATATTGCCACAGGAGGACCTCAGTCTCTGCAGCTTCAATCTAAGCTTTCTGCTGAACGGGTTTCAAATCAGTAACAGAGTTTGGGTTTTCATTCAGTGTGAATACGTAACCAACTCTATCAGCTGCATTGAAAATGAATGCTCCGTTTCCTGCTTCTTCATGGCCACAGACCATGGAGGGAGGGGAATACTTTAAAATCCTGATTACTTCACAGGTTCCATCCAGAAACAATTTATTAAGTAGAGACTTCAAACTCAAAAGTATAACCGTGGAGCGAACGATAAGAGGTTTTTACGATAAGTTGTCGCAGGCTTCTCTTGAGTCCGTTTCACCACCCCAAAGAAGTAAATAGAATGAAAACGGGAAGTATATTTGTTGCAGAACTTTGTTCTTCCATGTCACTTCTGATGACCATATCTGTCGGACTTTATGTTGAATATTATTATTTTTCAATCCTTCAGAAGTATTCCAGTCAAGCCCTGTCTTCGGAGTCCGACATATCCGGAGGGCATGTTGGATAATTTTACCAAATAACCATTCCTCTGTGAGTTGAGTGATTACTGGGTCCGAGAATCATGTGCACTGAGTAGATGGGGTAAACCAGAAAAGACGGCCTTCTGTAGTGTCATGTGCAGTGTGTCCATCGCAACAGAACCATTTTTACAGAACGGTTTGGAAAAAAACTGTAGAGTTCAAAAGTTGATCTCGATATTTTGTCCGTTTTTCTCGTTGTTTTCGTATGATGTTAGTTTCGGCAGGAGCTAAACACTCTATGAAGAATGGTGAAGTAGAAGTAGAAGAAACAGAAGTTGAGTGATTACTGGGTCCGAGAATCATGTGCACTGAATAGATGAGGTAAACCCAGAATGACGGCATTCTGTATTCGTTTAGCTATGTGCAGTGTGTCCATCGAATCAGAACCACCATTTTTACAGAACGGTTTGGGAAAAAACTGGAGTTTAAAAGTTGATCTCGATATTTTGTCCGTTTTCTCCCTCTTTTTGGACGATCTTAGTTTGGGCAGGAGCTAAACACTCTATAAAGAAAATAGTTTTACTTTGATGGTCAAGGAGGTCTACATCAGGCTTATATTTGCTTGAGGGTCTGAAATGAGTAATTTCAATAGATTCGACACTTTTATTTCTCCACAACGGACTCAATATTCCCCAGAGCACAAGGCAACACCGCTAATTTGTCTATACTGTACGAGTGTTGTAGGTGATAGTATAACACTCGTAGCGCCGCGTTATGCCATCATTCATAGGCATGAGGAGTCTGAGATAGGATGAGCTGACAAAGTAACAGCGAATGCATTATGGTCTCAGGCGTCCCACAACACGCTTTGCATTTAGTGTACGGGACTTCTATACCCATAACCCGACTGCGTTAAAGACCAGGATATTGAAGATACCAACTTGGTGGGCCACTATAAATGCTTTGGCCTCCGACGTCAGCCCACTCGACATGGGGAAGATTTTGAGTCACCTCGTTGTTCGGTATCAATCACGAAACCTAGTTTAGTGGCTTCGCGTGCTGCTGCCTCAAAAAAATGCTCCAAAAAGGCTCCATCCAGTACATTATGTAAAGAAGAATCTCTTGAGTCCATTTCACCGCATTAAATGAGTGGAGTAGAATCGGAACTGAAAGCATATTAGTTGCAGCAACTTTGTTCATTCCCGGCAGTTCTGATGGCCAGATCGTCGGAATTTATGCTGATACTTGCCGCAGAGAAAGTTTTTTTTTTTGATCGACGTTGTTCCACCCCTGGGTGAGTATACTCCTTTATGTCACCAAGATGTTGTAGGATGCTTCCGTCTACGTGTTTGACATATTCTCTTTATTCATCGGACCGTCCTCTTCTGAGATGTACCGTGACACATTTGTAAATAGCGATCCCTATTCCGACTTCGATTATTATTATTATTATCATTATAAACATTATTACTATTGTTATTATAGAGGTGTTCCGAATAAATACAACTTAATTTTGATTGAATGAGGAAAATTTCAGGATTTTTTAGTAAAAAGAATTGAACTGAGATCATAGGTGAAATACTTCAATGATTTGGTGTGATTTACCGTTGTTAATTATTTTTCATTACCTACCCAAGATGCAGAGAAAGGCGGAAAATGTCAACAGAAGAAATTAATCAGGCTTTCAAAGGGAATGAAACGGTGATGTCGGAATATTGACAACGTGCTTTCCCCTAACCACAGGTAAAAAAAGGAGATAAAGTGAATCGGGTATTATCAACGGGGGTAAAATAGCTTCACGAGATCATTCCTGGGAAGTGCTCGCTTACCACTAATTGACCGTAAAAGTTATCGAGTTATTATTTTACTATATTTTACCAAAATAAATGCATTTTTGAATCCTTGTTGTTATTTTTGTCAACCGGCAGCACCCTTACGGCAACCCTTAGAAGTTATGGGAGACTTGTTCGAGCTAGGAAAGACGGTGTCCTTACCTTCTAACGTGTGATGCTATGCACGACACCGGGAATAAAAAGATAAACAATTATTGTTTAGAAACATCAGAAACAATCTGAAAAATATTATCAATCATTGGCTAAGTATTTAGAAGAGATAAACAGATTACAGGAAAAGTGTAATTTTGGAGATGAGAGTTTTTCCTAGGAAAGAAAGCAATATGTTAAAATATCCTCCACTCCCAATCGTCCTTCACTGTTAGACATGAAACGAGCATCTTTGGAATAACAACCAATTTCTGTGGAAGGTGTGATTTGTTTCAATCCTTACAAGTATCGATCTAAAAATTATTAAAACTAAATAGATTTTACTTCAATAAAAATACCCTACTCACTTTCACATCCAATGTTGTTTGTAAGTTTCGTGGGTGATTCATATGTATGTCTGTGCCCTGGTTTGAGAAGGTTAATAAGGAGTGTCTTCGAATTATTTCCTCTGTTTTTACTTTTTGGGTTCACTATGATTATGAACCAAATATTCTGGTTGTTTGGGTATTTTTCATTTATCTTTAATCGTCAGCTGTTCGATGACATTTCAACTGTCAGCTGTCAACTGTTTCATTTGTCCATAAGTGTAGCCAAATTAGCGTTTGGGTTGTTTGATGAGAGACAACCGAACATATCATTATTTTAAGCTGTTTAGATTGTTTGAGCATGGAACATGCAAATATTGAAATATAATAATAATAATAATAATAATAGATTTTATTGATAGGAATAGCAGTAACAGATTGAATGAAAGTACATAATATATAGAAAATAGAATATCCTATCAAATGGCAGGATTCAATGTATGTCCATGATAGAATACCATGATCATACCTTGCTTTTCCATCCAACTATATCTGAAAGTTGGCACTCTATCTTTCGAAAAGAAGAAGATGGATCTTCATTTCCGAATTAGTTAGCGTGATCAGTGTGGTGGTAGAATTCGGAGAAGCTACAGGTGTCTATTTACACAGGTGTTCCTGGTGTTGTTCGGCTGACGAATCCTGATTTTATTAAGTGATCTTTTGTGGATATTCCGTCCTATCCATCTCACCATCAACCCCAACAACTTCCTGGCTTTCATTGGAGGCCTGTGTTGGACTTTTAGGAAAATTTGTTGTTTGTTTACTTTGTACCACGCCAACGCCTTTTTTTGTTAGGATAAACCCTTCACGGAAGGTGAGTTTTCCTACTTTCTTTCCATCGTTCTCATGCTAGCGACAGTATAGGATAGTTATTAACTGAAAAACTTTCATAGGGTTTTTGTACCCGGAGGATTTTCACCCAGAGATTTGTCACGGTTCCTCTTCTGAATCTCCCAAGTTTTCGTTAACCCCCACGTTTCAATTTTATGAATATTCCTGTTTGTGTGTTTACTTATGTTTTATTTATATACTGATTAACGTTCATCAACTTAACAACATCGTATGATAAGCCTCTTATAGTTTTGGGAGTGACATCTAATCAGTCATTATACGGTTGCTCAACTTTCCAAGTGAATACTCTTTGATATAGACATTTTAAAAGTTGCGGTGGCGCCTCCTATTATTTTGTGGACGAGCCCATAGTGTCAACCGACGAAGAAGTGCCATTGTTATTCCTAATGTATTTTGATATGAGCAACTATGCAACAGAAAATGCAGCTCCTTATGGATACAATCTGTATACTTTCTCCAATCACGGTTGGATTACATATATAGGAACCTACTGTAACATGATACCAGAGTTGTTTCGTATGTTTTTCAATCAGTAATGATCCAAATATTTTGAAAACATTTTGAGGGTAAGCCATAAACCATACTGATTCATCATTTTTCACCACCTCCTGAATCATGAAGGTATCCAAAGTTTTGGTTTTTTCAGAGCTGGAGGTAACTGAGTTAGAACGTTTTGAAATTAAAAACCAGAATCGTTTGATTTGAATCACAAAGGTTCAAAGGGTTTACAACATTCAGAAATCAGTTTGCATACTGTAGAAACTAGTAGAAACGAGGTGCAAAAACGAACTTCAAGTCTGGTCAACCGAATAAATCACAACCCACACATTTTTGAGCCAGACGACCTCTATCCTAGTCATTATTGTACAGCTCAATACAATAGATCATTCCAGAACACGTGACTTTGACGGGTCGGCCATCTTTACATGAGGGGCTATCTATATTTGTTCATGTTTCAAGGTTCAGTTGCATGTTGCATTATTATTTCCCTTTAGTCAACATCAGTTTTTGTATCTCATGTGCTATAGTTTTTGAGAAAAGTTTGCACATTCCAAGTTTATAGTATTTAGTAATAACAGAGAGAGAACACTTGTGAAATTATTGCAATGAAATTATGTCACTGTCGCCGAGTACATATTTTGCTACATTATCGGGAGATGTTCTTGCAAGATATTCAAAGAAAATTGAAGTGATAAATAACATTGACCCGTACATCCTTACAAATAGTGAATGTTTGACGTTTCTGTTGAAGGACCTCGTTTTAAACTCCTTATCCATGCATTATGAAGTTCACCAGATAATGCATACAAATAACTTCCTCGATTTGTTGAAACGGCAGCAGGAATTCTAAAAAATTATAACCTGTCTCTTTCAGCTCGCATAGAGCATTTCAGAACCGATCAAAACGCAGGCATTTTCAATGATATTACAGATTATTTTGTTGGACTGGAACATTTTCCAGAAAATTTGCTTGACAAACACAAATACAATCCAAACATATGTTTCACTTTATTTTAGATATCACTGAATATCATCAATCACGAAAGTCAAACCTATCACCTATTCTCAAAAACAAAATGAGTGAAACTTAAAAATTGATATAAACAACAAAGCAATTAAAACAAAAACAAACTTCGTTTGTCCCTCAAGTGAAGATGGCTGACCTGTCAATGACGTCATTCTGGAATGGTCTATTATCCACAATTATTGTGCTTTTATAGAAGTAGAAATTGTTTCGCTTGAAACAAGGCACAGGAAACCGTTTTGTTTGTACTTCTCCGAGAGGTACTGCGTTCACTAGCCGGATTTAGCTGAATCAAAGATCACAGTTGTTGAAGGAAGTCTGTCTGATTGTCCTTCAGGCACCTGGTGCCGCGTAACCACGTACCTTCATCTATTCCAAAGACATACAGCCTTACATCACCCTGAAGAAATGGCCTTTACTGCTGGAAGGGTTCGATTTCATTTAAAACTTCTACCTAGATCACGACGATTAAATTACTGGTTCCAAAGGTTCGGCCGTTATAACCTTCTGGAATTAGTTGATAGTTGCCCACAAACCATGATAACACAGAGACAGGAGTGGGTTGAATTCATATCAAGTGTCCAAATACCATGGAAGATATAATGAAGAGTTGTTCGGACAAGCCGTTGGAAGCTCATGACTACCGTCGTAGTAGTTTTAACGCTATATCGGTAATGTTTTCCGAAATAACGAATTGAGAGTATTTAATAATTCTTTTTGTCCATTGATTCTCGATGTTCATTTGTTACCCACTTATCATCAAAAATTATTTTTTTTTGGTAGTAACCGATAAAGCTTTCAATTAAAGATAGAGACGGAAGAAAAGTTACAACTGAAAGCCTTTCAGCAGAAGGGATAAGTTACAGCCAGTATTCTGAAAGCGACCGAATCAATTCAGCAATTGCCACTTGTCGCCTCCAATACTTTGTCGTTACAAATGACTCATGAAAGATCGTTTTTTGGCAACCGTCCGGGAAGTACCTACTTCCGGGAAGTACCTACTTCCTACTTCCCGGACGACTTTTCTTTGAGAAGGTATCACTTCCCGTACTAGTCCGGGAAATGCTCAAATTTTAATATAAATATTAATATAAATAAGAATTAGAATGTTTCTGATAGTACCCATCTTTTGTTCCAATTTCAATATTTAATACAAATAAGAATTGAAATGTTCGAAATTTTCTTCTACTAAAAAATATAATAAATAAATATGTCTCGATTTGTTATTCTATTGCCGAAAAAAACACGCCCGAAAACAGTTTTTTCCGGACTTGTTACGTAAATTACTATTCTTCAATGAAGCGGTCTTGGGCCTCACATTGGTGTCTTCTAACCTATACATTGCTGCAGATATCCTAACGCAGCCACGTGTCGTACAATGACTCTCGGATGTCACCAATTGTATCAAAAACCTTTGGGCAAAGAGGCATACGTTTTTTTCTGAGTTCTGCTCCCATCTGTATATCAACTTTGTTTTTATTTATTGAATGCAGTTTTATTCAAATATATTTTTTACCACGAAATATTCGAAAGAGATAGAACTATCTGAATTGTTTCATTCTCCATAATTCGATTATATAAACGTGAAAATGCTAGTTCTGATAAGGGTGTGTATGTTTTTGAAAAAGAGAGTTAGCATCGGATAATCTATTTGCCGTAGGAAATAGCATGATAATTATTCGTCACATAACTGCAAATCCATAATTCATTTATATCTTTCTAAATTTCTTGTAGCGAACTTAATTTTTTACTCAACGAGCGGCAGTAATAATACACATATTATTCACATGTGATGAATTTACGCGTATTTGATACATTATAATATACATGGTATGTGTTGCAGAAAATTAAATTTATGGGGAACAATCATTAACATTGTCATGATTATAATCGATACGAATTAATCACGAATAAAAATGTACTGTTATTCGGTGAAATTGTTCGATAATGATTATAATTTTCCACATAAACATAGTTTAATTGAAAGGTAAATAGCAATAGTTCCTTTGTCGGCAAATTCATCTGTCAGCTGCAGATTTGTGGCATGGTTGATTTGTTATTATTTCTATTTGATAAACGATAGTCAATTATGCAGGTTACATATATTCGATATATTCAGTGTTGTTTATTACGTTTTTCCCGCTGCTTGTTGACATTTCTCAAAATTTGCCTGGATTGAAGTTTGTTTTCTTACCCTTCCTTCATGATTATTCGTTCCGCTATTTCATTCTAAGTTGCTTGTGCGCGTAACTAAGTAACCGAATAAACAGACAGCAATAATATTCAAAAAGTCTCATAACCTAAAAATTGTCATAAATGAAGCTGAAGATATTACTTGTCAAAGACAAAGTCATTATTACCCTAGGAATGTAAATGACACTATTTACGTTCCGTTGTCAAGATGAATTAGTGGACGAATGATATAGGCCACTAATCTGTTTTGTTGCTAAGTATGTATGGACTATTTAGAGTGTCGGCAGCGGGAAAAGATTATTCCCGGATATGTGGGGGAACGTTCAAATTTTTCTGTACTATCTTTCGGTATACAAAATATTCCTATTCCTAGTAGGATTATCGTGGAAAGGTGAATGTAATTTGAATTTGAATATATTTTTCTTGGTAAGGATTAGGCATTTTACTATGTACAAACATGGAAATGTTAGAATTCTGTGAAAACTAAAGCATGACCTACACGAAATGACATTTGAAAAAGGAAAATAATTTCTCATTCTCATTGCCTGGAAGGTATTTATGAAAATAATCATGGTATCATAGTCTACCAAACGTGAAAAGGTTGCGATTGTGAACCATTTGTAAATAGAAGCTCGATAGGCCAGGATAATTCAACAAATTTAAAAGTTAAAATTTTTAACTCTTTACTATTTTGATACACTTTTTTCTCCCACATTTCGTAATATTCAATGATTCACTTACATTCTCTTGGTAAAAGTTTTTATTAAATTCCAATAATTTTTACAAAACAAAAACATGAATTCTTTTTCTTCTATAGGTCTGTCATTAGACGATACTATGGTTAAGCTTCTCTTGTTCCATGGGAGCATGGGACATCTCATTTTGTTCTCTGTCACTTTGAACCAAGACTATCCACATGACAGATGTCATTCACGTCAAATTATAACCAATTGTTACTTGCTCTTCCTAGTTGTCTCTCGTAAACACATGGTGCATGGTCATCTTGTAATTTAAAACTATAATTCGTAATTATTTTTGGGTGGACCTAACATAGTCCCTAATATAGGTGGATCCCGCTCTAGCGGACCCCACATGGTCGTAGTTAGGACCATTCAACTTTAATTTTGATAATGTTTCAAATATTTCCTTGTGAGTTTTCCACCTTAATATGGTAGGTCACACATTTCATTGTTATTCATAACTCTCTGTTAACAATTCTATTTTTCTTAGATCGACTTGTAACTAACCCAAATGTTGCTGATGATGAAGGATTAATCCTTCGAAACATGTCCTTTCTCTCAATGTTAGTGTTCCGACGACATTGTATCTACGTGATGTTAGTCCTCTAACTACATAATATCTACAATAAAGATTATTTTTGGTGGAGTTAGTCTGAAAGTTTTTTCACCTTTCTATTAAATCTCACCTCCACTGTATGTGATGGATATTCTCCAATTGATAATTTTACTAGTCTACACTACACTCTTATTGAAATATTTGAAAAAATGCACCAAACCCGCTTCTTCTTTCAAGTGAAAAAAAAAAATTTTTGAACACAATATACCTAATGTCCCGTACATTAAAAAATTTTGAATAACCATTTCCATGAATGATTTTCAATACCTGATGTTCCGAACCATTACGAACATACATTGATCTAGGAAATTTCCACTTTTACAATAGACTTCAATCATGGATACGTACAATGGAACATAAATGAACAAAAGATGTAATAATATCAAAAGAATTATATAGTCATACTCATAATTTACCAACAGTATAGCTCACCAGAAGTATTATAAATTTGTTGGAGATTTCTATTGGGATTTGACATTCATGTCGTGCACAAACAATTAATATCAATTAGAAAAATCCATCCATATATAGACCGCCAGAGTTATTGTGCACCTTGGTCTCTTAATGGATTGAACTGGAAAAAGTGATTCATAATTTATTATTGACTTTGAATGGAGTTAGATCTAAAAGGTATGACATGTTGAGAGACGTTCAAATACATATGGCTGTGAATAACATTTTCTCTAGAATGAATTACTTGGAGTCATAAAACTGATAGTCATCTGAGAAAAGTGAACAAACTGAATCAGACCAATGCGGATACAGTTCATTCGGCCTTCAGAATTGCTTCTGTTTTTTCTATGATGAAATTTACTTCATTTCGGAATGAAACGAAAAGATTGCCATTAAGTTCTGATGGTTTAACGAAAAGGAAAATCCTGTATTGTTCACAGAATATCGTGCGAGCCGAGGGAAAGTAGGCATATTTATTATTTATATTTATTATCACATGATGTTATATCCACTGGCTTCATATGAATACGCTGAAAAACAGTTGCTAAATACAGTTCATTGTTGAACCGAACAAGGTTGGCCATGAAAATCAAACCTAAATTTCAACAACTGACCAGCGGTGTCATCAGTTACTAGAGAAAGCTTCGAGAAAATATACAGTTGAAAATTGAGTTACTCATGTCATTGCAGCACCCTCAGTTTCCAACAATAAAAAAAAAATCTCAAAACACTATAGTATCTTCAACTTCTTCAAATTCTTATTTCTACTATTTCTTAAATGGCAACATGCTCCTTTCACTTGTGTGAAAAGTTTTGAGGAATTCCGAAAGATACCGAAGGATACATATTGTTTCATTTTATGAGTGTTCTGATAATTGGAGGTTATTCAATGAAGGCGGCTTGAAACATAAGAAAGTGAAACAAAAAGCAACATTAATCGAGAAAGTAATGTAATAATTCATAATTTTTGTACACGATGAAGTGAAAAGAGGGCTTGTCGATTTTTGAAAAATGATAGTTGGAAGCGTTTATTCAAGGGTGTCAATCAATTCTCTTTGAGGCAATTTTCAGTAATTGTTGAGAAATATGGATGATGCCGTTCCATCAGGACCCCAATTTTTAATTGGAACTGTCCTTGAATCTTCCTCTGATTACTGCCTATTTCATTCGTCAGTTGTAATGATTCTAGTTTGATTTCCAAAGCCAACTTTGTTCGATTGAATAATCAATTTTTTCGTCGACCTCTACATAAAATTACATTTTACGTAGTAATTTCCGGACGCAAAATCAAATATTTTTGAAGGCAAGTACTTTTCGTCCGCAAACCTTTGTCGTCCGCTGTGGTCACTATGTCGAATCATAGTCACTATGAAGTGTTTGCTGACGAAAAGTGTCTGCGGACGAAAAATAGTTGCCTGAAAAAATTGTCGATTATTGAATCGAAAATCGATAATTAGTAGGTAACTTATTAAGGTCGGCAAAAATATGATATATGCACCTCGGCGAAACACAGTTTTGCGTCCTGGTACACAATTAACTATATTCTGCGCCATTTTCCGGGAAACCAGAAGAAAAATACAGGTTTTGGATTGACGTGACCGTTACTTGATGAAAATCCGTAGTTATGTCACTAAGGTAAAACACGATTAACATTTCCACAAATGTACTACATTCGCTTGATAAAGATACTGTGTATCGAAACATGTAGCAAAGACAATATTTGTGGACATTTTAATTATGTTTTACTTTAGTATCGTAAAAATACAGGTTGCCATTTGAAGAAAAGAACGAGTTCAACCGGGAGTGATAAATACTTAGTGGTGTCGTCAAATTTCGCTTGTGTAAGTACTATAGCTGAATAGCAATTTTTGAACCTGTATATTCAAAACTATTAAAAAAACGGAGTATATATCATTTTCAGTTACTTCTTGTTCTCACCCTTGTAGTTACCTTTTTTATCCTCTCACTGTCCTCTCAGCATCTTCATCCATTTTCTCCTATTATTTGCTTTTTTTAGACTGGTTCTGTAACTGATTTGGTTTGTTTGGCTTTCAATTTGATTGATGTATAGGGATAGACTGATAAATTTTTGCTACTCGAATTCTTATGCACACATTTGTAATTTTGATCCACTCGTTTATGCACGTTGGTGTTGTTTGCTGCATTGTTTTATCCTGACAATATTTCTGATTATTGTTTTCAGTCGTTAATTTTTTCCAAGGTTAATTTGTACAGTTTTGTCAACAAGGTTGGTTGGTCAACATTTAGATTAGATACTGTTAACATTCTTAGCATGACAACGTTACTTTGATACAGTCTGGTTAGTAACGTGTTTAATATTTCTGGATAATTTATTTTTTTTACGTATATTAGGTATTGATTTTTTCTACGCATTTTCGGATAACCTCTACAACTAAAATTGATGAATTGATGATACAGAAACTATAATTCAACGTTTTGAAATCCATGCTCCATTAAATTAGTGTTCTTGTCCATAATCAGTGGTTGATAATTCAGAATATAATAATTATAATACTTAATAAGTTTATTTACGAAAAGAAGTATTACAATTGTTAGTACATACATGAAATAATATGTATATATAAGTATATATAATAGAATAAACAAAAAATAGGTTGGTACACGAAAATATATCTTTATCTAGGAAAATGAACGGGGTAATCACTAGAGCTCATTGAAGAGCTTGTTTGTGATTGAATGTTAATCATAGAATTTTATTTGGTATTTTGATCAAATGCATTTTCTTTTATGGCCTTGTAATCGTTTTGAGGAGGGTCTCAAAAGTAAAACTTGTGCCGAGAGTCTCTCAATTCGAATTCAAGCTATGAGAATTTTAGTTATAGTACGTGTTTTTGATGTCTACATTCTCTATGAAAATGTTCGAGTATTGCTAAGTATTCAGTTTTTTATTTTCGTTTTGAATAGTGAAATTGAAATGACCATTTTTATTCCAAAGTGGACAGCATTATAGACTTAAGGTTTCAGGAAAGAAGCGTATCTTTGAGAAATAGATTTGGACATAAATGGTACTAAGAGATACGTATCATCTTGTCTGATGTATATTCCCTATCACGATTTTATTTTATTTTATTTTTCAAGATCAGTATACTTCAGAATATTTGTTTCACGTCTAGTACATTTGCCAACTGGTAAATGGCATCGCTAGGGTAAGAAATATTTTTCGAATAAATAATTCTCAAGAACCATTTCTGCAAGGTTTCGACGCCTTTTATTTGGTTATTGTACGCTCCGCCCCAAGCGATTATGCCATACCTGAGCTGTGATTCTGCTGGTGCAAAATATAACGTTCTCAAGTACTTGGTTTCGATTATGTTATTCATATGTTTAAACTTTGGTACAAGACTTCTAAGTTTTTAGAGAAGTTTTCCGATGTGAACATGCCATTTCATTAGAATGTCCAGGTAGATACCCAGGTATTTGATATTCTGTACCACAGGAATTTCTGTACTGTTGTTTTCTTCTCTGATCGTTAGCCTTGTCAAATCAGATAACTTATTAGTTAGAGTGCCCATCGGCAAAAATGTTACTGGTAGATACTCTCTCCAAATTTTCTGAATGGATTCTTTGGACCAAGTCTGCTACCGTTTTCTTCTGTGACTTTTTTTGTTTCGGGAGCGTTTAGAAAAAAAAATTGGTGAATTTTTTTGTATGTGTTTCCCTCGTGTTTCCTGACTACGCACGGTCCGAAACTCTAGATGGTAATTTGGCAGGTCGTTTTGAGAAAAACAGGGCTTTCAAAAAAAATATCCAACGCCCTGTATCTCAGAAATGAAACAAATCCGGACATATGTTCATAGGAGAGTTTCGTACCGTACTTAGAAAACACGAGGAAAACACACGCCCCCGAAACAAAAAAAGTCACAGAGGAAAACGTTGGCAGACTTGGTTCAGAGAATCCATACAGAAAGTTTGGAGAGAGTATCTATCAGTAAAATTTTTGCCGATGGGCACTCTAACTATATTCTTGTTTATAGCATTTCGTTTTTTCAAAGTTCATTATGATTAGCCTCGAGTCAAACCAAGTCTGAATTTTCAAAAAATCTTTTCCAATTGATAAAGTCGAGTAGAGCATTTTTCACATGGTGAACGTTTTCAACTGGAAAAAATAACTATTAACGTGATTGTGTAATTTATCGTGTTGAATCATCGAATAACATGAGTTCAAATTAACGCCAGAATAGATGATGGAGAAAAGAACTGGAGCAAAAAAAATATTTAATTTTCTTAAAAACATTCACATACTTCACATCATGTTTTATATTTGATCCATCATTGAACAATTTATATGTAAGCTCCATAACACTTGGATTAACGACAAAACTACACACTTAATTTTTGATCTCGCCTAGGGTTGTCAACCTCCAGTTTCCTGTCTAATATGAACATTTCAACTCGCTTTTAATAATATAATAATGTAATAATCATCGATACACAACCAGTTTACCAAGAGAAGCAGTTACTCGACCTGACTCATACAGGTTTTCACGTCCTGTTTATCGAAACCAGATTATTCTGATTGGAATTAATGCCCATCTATGAATTATTGCATTAATACAAGGTGGGAATGCGAACAAATGTACAGAGTGAAACTGGCGCATGAGAAAGTGTTGAGGCATGGAGTCTCATTGTCAGATTTTTTTCTGAAACAGTGTCGGTTGGTTTCGGAAACTATTTGGAAAGTAGTCCTATGATATATTCCTTCTTGAATTTTGAATAATTCACAATCCATTGAAAACTTTCGAATTAGGTCCTTCATATTGCCCTGGGGCACATCCTTGTTGATGTCAGTAGCAGTTTCATTATATTAATTAACAAATTATTTAGAAAAATAATCCCTAGGAATCCACACAAAATTAATTTCTCTGGTGAGTTGAGGTGTCGAAGAGAGCATTTACGCAATTTGGACTGGTTACGAAAAAGACATTCTGATGATAATATCACTGATAATTATAGAAGAGAAAAAAAAAAAGAATATTACAATGTATTAATTCACAAGTCTGATAACAAAAATAAAGCTGCCTGGTCCCTGGTAAATGAAGTCAAGGGCAAACAAAACTTTTTTGAACACCTTTTCAAAGATTACAAATTGCCAGGATAGCTTTCGTAGTCGATTCTCAACAGAAACCAGTATTGTTGACTATACACAATATATTCATGACACATTGGATGTTGGAAACTGTGTCGTATCTATACTTTTCGATCTAACTAGAGCTTTCGACACTGTCGAAAAAGCTTCTGTATCTTTAAAGCTGGATTATTTTTTTTCTGGAAAAGAGAAATTTTTTTGTTAAAATTGAAGATGTCATGTCAAATGAGTTTAAGGTTGACTTGGGAACACCTCAAGGAAGTGTTCTTGGTCCTTTAATTTTTTTAATATTTATAAATGATCTCCCCACCTACATATCTCAAGCAAAAGTACTAATGTATGCAGATGACACACTGATCGCTGATTGTTCGAAAAGTATTCTATCACAAAAAATACATACTACATTCATGGAATTTAATAATTGGTGCTCTAGGAACAGGGTTATAATAAATCTTAAGATAACGCTTTGTATTGAATATTATACTATTTATAATCCACCAACTTTTTTCTTTAGAACATTCTGATTTTGTATCTTCAAAGCATGTTGAATTTTTAGGAACTATTTTCGAGAGTAACCTGTCTTGGACTGTTCAGACTGACAGTATATGTAAAAAACTCAATGAGTGTTATTATTTATCAACTACATTGAAATCTATGCTTAATACTAACACTGTTATAAATGTTTACTATTCTCATGCCTATGCTGCTATAGCATATAATGTAATCGTATGGGGACAAGGACGAGACATAGATAGAATTTTTGTCCCACAGAAGCGCATTTTGAGAGCATTTTGAGTTTATATCCGTTGTCATGCCGTGATATATTTAAACAAAAGAAAATCCTTACTCTCACATCAATCTATCTGTTGAAATTATTAACTTATATATTTAATAATCGAAAGTGTATTGTGAAGAATACAGATATACAGATGTATTTCAAAGAGAGTACTTCTAGTGATATGTTCAAAAAAATGTTGAAAGTAATACTCGTGGAGCAATGTTTTTATAATCTCAACGAGTTTGAAAGATATCTTTCAAATATTTAATTGTAACATTTTCTTGATTTTGACGTAAGGGTTAACTATACAATATATATTACCATGATTTGTTGTTATCTTAGTAATTGTAAATGTTATATACTTTGTGTATTTCTGTGTATACTTGTATGTATGTAATTCTTTCTGAGACGTCTTATCTATTGTAAACAATGGCACAAAATATAATAAAGAATTGAATTGAATTGAATTGAATTTTCCACCGAAAACATATTTGCACCACTCCAGAGGCTTGTTCCTTCAGTTTATCCAATATTATTCCATGTTCTAAGCAATCGTCAGGTTTTGAATGATCTGGAAGAAGTTGGTATGCAGTGTACGTTTATTGAATACTGCTGTAGTGGTCGATATTTACAAGCTTGTATTATTAACCTTGCCCCGTTTGTAAGTACGTAAGTATGTTTGGATCAAATCTTGCAGCTGAATTTTGATCCACTTCTACTTGTCGGAATAACTTGATATTAGGCAGGTGTTCATTATTTCAGTGACAATGCATTATGATATTTTTTAAGAGAAAAATAGAAAATGGCGTCTCCAATATGGCGGATGAGTTTTGTGATTATGGTCCGATTCGATTCTTGATTAGTATGAAGGGGTTTTCGTGGTCGGAGATTATGAATATTTTGTCAAAAGTCATAAATTCAATATCGCGTTTTCAATATGGCGGACGGGTTTTGTTATTATTATTCGAGTAGATTCTAAATTGGTATGTGGTTTTTGGTGTCAAAGATTATGATTTTTTTTTTGTGTGATTGATGACTTGTTTATTTTGTGGAAATTCATGATCACTTTGATGAAACGAAAGAACACTCTTTTGTCTTATTTCCACTAGATTTTTATTGTTACTAAGTAACTGAGTTACTAAGTAAAAATATGATTTTTTTGTCAAAATTTAAGAATGCCATAAGGCAGCTCCAAAATAGCGAACATGTATCGTGATTTTGGTTCGATTCTTTTCAAAATTAGTATGTGTAAGTTTTTGAGGTCCGATATTATGAATTTTTCGTTTAAATTAATGAATTAAATATGGCGGCTCCAATATGGCGGACAAGCTTGGTCATTTTGGCCAGATTCGATTCAAATTTGGTATGAAGGGATTTTCTAGGTCAGGGATTATAAATTTTGGTAAAAATTCATAAATTTCAGTTGGTGGCTCCAATATGGCGGACAAGTTTTGTAATTATGGTCTGACTCTCTTCAAAATTGGTATGAGAAAGTATTTGGGATGGAAGATCATTGATGTGTTGTTAAAATTCACAAATGAAGATGGCGGCTTCAAGATGGCTGAAGAGTAAATATTTATATGTGCTTCTCATTCGGGAACATCAGCTCAAAACTCATAGGAAACAGACCCATATAAAACTTGCATTTTTCAACCGATTAGAATGATTTTATTTTCGTCAAAAATTGTACTAGGACACCAAATTTCATGGATAAATCTCCATTTCTAGGGCCAACTAATCTTATTTTTCAAGGACAAAAATCTAAAAAAATTAATAGTAATAGTAAAATCTAACTACAACACTGGATTCAAGATATGTTCAAATGGTTCACATGTAAATAACGTTGGAAATTCCCGAAATTCTATTTTCAAATTTTATTTTCTTATGATGTTCTTATTTATGAACAGATTTCGATGACATTTTAACCAATGATTTATCGAGATCTCCTGAATACATTGTTTTTTTTTGTCGATAAAAGTTCTGAAATTGAATTGGTGGGTTGATTAAACGGCATATTCCTCAAATTTCATTTCCTCATAACTTTTTCATTGATTGACGCATTTCAACGTAATTCACATATGTACCATATGAAAATGACGCGAATCTAGTGGTGTAGTCAGATTTTTTCTAATGAATGAATGAAAAATAAGATTAGTTTAACTGAAGAAAACAAAATTATTCAAATCGGTTGACAAATGTAAGTTTTATATGAGTGCTTCCATCTTAAATGGGTCACACTGTATATAAAAAACTTTTTGAAGACAAGCTTTCATTCAAATTTGCTGAAAAGTAAAGAATAATTTCTCTTTATGTGTAATGTAGGTTATTCTGTAAGTTACAGATTATTACATATTATTTTTATTATTGTTGTTTAAAAATTATTTTGGTAATTTTAAAACCATTAGCGAATAATAAATAAAAATAATTTTTTTAACGAATTTCAAGGATTAATGGCAATGAAAATAAGAAATTCTCGAGGTAAAGTACTGAAAAATCTATCATGAAAAAGTACTCTTTTGGTTTTTTGCAGTTTCTACAATATCTCTCGATACGAAAAAATGAGCATTGACAGAGTTGAAGAATTAAAAGAAATAAAACTTTTTCGAATGAAACTTGGGCTCTTTTCAATTCAAATTCGTATATCATGGAAAAATTAATACTTTACTATGAAAAATAACAACCTGTTTATTCAAAACACGGAAAAGAACGTTTTCAGACAGGTTCATACAAAAAAAAAATTTTGCGGTAGATTGCTTGGAAAATTAAAACAAAAAAACGGTTTTTAGTTATCTCTCATTAATTTTGAAGTTATGTTGAAGACTGAGCCATACAAAATTTTTATATTTCTTAATTATCTACAAATTTTCCTAAATTTTCCGACAGCCCGCACACTGCTAAGAATTTTTCATGAACTTCCACGTATAGCAAATCGTTTGGTGTTTACTCGACTGTTTAAAAATGGCACTGCATTAATACCGAATCGTCTGCTTTTAGTGAATTAGTTTTTGCAACTAATGAAAGTAAAGTCTTATTTAATCAAAAGGAAATTACCAATATCATTTCAATTTCAACTTGTCGCAAATGCAGAAGTCTGCTGGTAAACAGAAAGCATCTACGAACGCAATTTGAGACTTTTCCTAATGATTCAGAATGTATCTCGCTCAATCTTATTCAAATTGGTTCTTTCTCTCTTGTCGCCTGGTTTGAGATGCCTGATACGCAACCCTTGTTTTTATGTCTTTTTATTTTCAGCTAATGATTTCATTCTATTAGACTGGGAAGCCCACAAAGGAAAGTATCTTTAATAAACCAAAGGAGCTTATATTTTTATATTCTCCTGCTCACGTTGCCGAAAATACAAGTTCATTATAGAAGATTGCTAGTAGTTGCAGGAAAATTCTCATTTGAGATTTTATTTGCTCGTATCCTATCATTGTTATGCATCTAAGAATATAACTGTAGAGGGTTCTTGCTTGCAGTTATTTTTCCGTTTTGTGTGGCATATTCTGTATGACAAAAAATATGAGGAAATATGAAAAATGTGAATTATTTGTAATATCTCACAGAAAACAACTACTTCCCCGGCACAAGCCACGCTGGGCGTTGAACTATATCTGATGTGATCTGATTGTAAAAAGACTCTGACTGAAAAGAAAAGAAAAATCTGAAAGTGAAAATTCGCCTTTTCATTCAGATAGCTGATTTTTTTAATTCTCTCTCGTTTTCATTGAGAAAATCATTAAATAAATTAGATGAAGAGAATGTTATTAAAAAAATATCACTCACAGAAATGGTTCATTTCATTGAAGTAAGGTTCGCTTCTCTCGCATTTAATCCCCAATACATTTTGGTCGACAAAAATCTATTTCGCTTTGCCAAGCTCTTCAGGAGGATTGATATAGGATTGGAATAAAACAGGCTCTTCAGAAGCATACACATCAGGGATGGATATAAGGGAAATTTTTCTTCTGCGGTGACACTTTGAAAATAATTTTTTGACATAGACCTGTCATGAGCATTTTGATTTTAGTTCGAAAATATGAATAGGACATTCATAAATTCTGTTGTTGAATCATCTGCGACTGAAAGACAAACTTTGGTCGCTTTATTTTTTTATTTATCACATGGAAAAAAATGTGTGTAGTTTTTTTTACAATTATTTGAAATTTTTAAACAAATTGTGTCTGGACTGGTTACAGAAACAATTTAGTGCAAAAATTTGGCACACTATTGTTTATTCCAATTTGTTGTAATAATATATCCACATTATGTATATTTCTCTGAATCTATTTTTTGCACAATATTGTTTAAATTGGTTAACAACACCGTTGTGTATAAATGTTACAGAAATTGTAGTTCTTTTTTACTTTTCTGCTTGTGTTGAGTAAGTCATTCAGATATATTTTGAACAGAACTGCACCACGTACTGTGCCTTGAGGTACACTGTGTGCAATCGTTCGTAGTTCACTTTTAATTTCATCAATTCGAAACGAGCACCCGTTATCCCATCGCAGGTAGGCTTACTGAAGGCTCGATACGCATTTTCAATTCAGTTCGCCTTTTTTTCTTAATACACAATCGAAAAAGAACCCTATGGTGAACAGGCAAGCTAGGCTAGCTTGCTCAGGTTAGGTTCGTGTGTAAATCGCGACCGAAAAATTGAATTGACGCATTTTCAACTCAGTTGACCTTTTTCCCGTCTTCAATTTTAAAGATTTTAGTTTGGCATTTTGGAGCTCGTAGGCATCGGGCGTAGGGTAGGCCAAGTGTTCGTCGGACTACCGTATGCTCGATATATTCTGGAGTAGGGGAACCGGATTCCGGCATACTGGACGCTCGATAAAAATATTCGACCGGGTCTGCACTGTTTATCGGCAGAAGAGTGAAACAAGTATGCAGATAGTCACCCGTTTTGATCAACATTAAATGTTGATCAAAACGGCTAACGACTAGCAAATTTTGTTAGTCATTATAGAAAGCATTCCAAAGTATGTTCTTACTGTATGTATGTATTTACTTTTATTTAAATACTACACTAAAGGTTTCTTATTCATTTATTGTCCAGAATCTGAGCAAGAGTCACGACGCAAAATGGCTTTGGAGTTTGTACTTAGTGAAAAGGGGAAGAGGAAATTATTGATCGACGGCTACCTTCACCAGAAAGATAAAGAAAATCAAAGTATTTATTGGAATTATGATTACTACAAGACGTTCAAGTGTTATAACCTTAGAAAATGCAGTAGTAAAAAGAAGTGGAACACACAACCATGTAGAGGATGCAAGGCAAGTGGAAAAAACAAAATTTCTCAATGGCATACCTTTTTCATCAACTATATACAATCCACGGATTGGATAAGAATTCTGCGATCTCTTCAGTATATGCACAACTACCTAACAAGGCACAAAAAACTTATGATCGCTTACTTTCGAAAGTGAAAGAACTTTTGCCTGAAGCTTCGCCTGCAACCATATTAACATATTTTGAAAGCGGTATGATAAGTGCTATAAGACAACAATATCCCAACTCAAGACATCGTGGGGGCTTTTTCCATTTCAGTCAATGTCTCTTCAGAAGAATCCAGTCAGACGGTTCAAAAAGAAGGTACGAAACTGATGCAGCATTCGTTCCTACTGCAGACGTAGTGGAGGCATTTGAAACACATTTGCAAGCAAAATGTGCTCCCTGCAGAAGCCCAGTCAGTAATTGATTATTTTGAAGATACCTGGATCATGCGTCCACAGAGAGGGAGACAACGTCGTTTGCCCTTATTTTCGCATGATCTGTGGAACTGTTATGATGGGGTGCAAGAAAGTTTGCCAAAAACAAACAATTCCATAGAAGGTTTGAACAACAGATTTCTGCAGATCATCCAAACATTTGGAGATTCATTAAAGGCATTCAGCTGGAGCAAAGCTTACACGAACTTCAAATTGAACAGTATGTAGAAGGCTTGGAAGGCCCTCCTACACGTAAAAAATACAGAGATTGTGCAGAGCGGATTGCAAGTCTGGTAAATAATTGTGATCCTGCGAACACTTATGAGTTCCTACGGGGAATAGCACATAATTTATCGTATTAGTATAAAGATAAATAATAAATAAATTCTTTAAAAAAAAAAGTAAATTGAATGTTTTATTCCCAGCTTAGCGATAGACGTGAAAACGTGCTGTGCACTTATCGGACAACGGATTATATTCCGTAATATATCAGTGATAAGGCACTCAACATGATGTACGCGTAATTAAAAATCTATCGGTTTCACTATTATATTTAAATACATTTTTTGGTCAATTGTCCTTTCGGGCAATTGAAAATTCGATCAATTGTGTTTAGGGAAATTGTCAATTCGGGCAATCGTCTATTCGGGGAACTGCTTTCGGGAAATTGTTTTCGGGCAATTGTCCTAGATCCAAAAATAACATCCGTTAAATATTAACGTACAGCTCACAGAATTACCATCATTGTATGATAAAATTAAATAATTAGGTCTACAGTATCCAATTCGGGAATAAATACCGTTGAAAAACTGAGATCCTACTCCAAACTGACGTGAAATACCAATAATTGCACAGTATTATTGAGTGGAGCGAATAGAATGGAAACAGAGACGATTTCATTAAGTGTGCTCGAAAAAGTGCGGCTTTTCGACGGTTTTCGAATGAAACATCGAATCGTGGTAGACTTTAATTGACACTCAAATAAATTGACCAATCACTTCAAAGCAGATGTTGTATTCATTGAAATGATTTTATATCATGCAGAACTGGATAGATGCTGGTACTCTGCTTTCGTCGCTAGTTTCTGAAAACGTTTTATTCAATTAAATATATTTTTATAAAAGGAAGTGTTTAACTCATTAAGAGCCAATGTTGAATACAGTGTGATCATTTAAGTGTGAAACATATGGGATATTTTTTTAAATTAATTGCACAACCAAAATACAGATAGTGCCGAAAGTTGGTGAATGTTCGGTAATCATTTTAGGTGCACTTAGAATGGTTGCAAGTCAAACAGGATACAGGGTAGGTCAGAAAATATAAAAATTGCTCAGACACTTCAGCAAAATGTTATTGAAAAAAGTTGTTTACAATTGAAAGTTATGCCTATTTACCAAAACATGGCCTCCTAAAACATTTTTTATTTATTACATTTTTTTCGTTAATAATTTTCCAGTTTGTATTTTTTTTTTATATTCACCCTAAACACTTTCATAAGTTAATCATAACAAAATCAGTTGAGCCTTACTTTGTTCAAATTTAAGTCTATTTGTGCAATCAATTTGTATTTTAATTTTTTTAGGGAATCACAAACTTCATGTTTGTTGCAACGATATTCAGATTAACTTTTACTAAAATTTCGCAATCCATATTTTTAACAAGGTTAAACATCATTAATGATAATATGAAAAACTTTCATTCAATGAGAACATATGGTATTTGAGATGTTTAATGAAGAGCTGTACAAATTAATCGACAACCATGAAATCCTTTTAAAATAATGGCGGATACCCATGGAACAAAACAAATGAGGGTTGAAAGTAAACATTATGACAGTTTGGTGACATTAACTACTCATTCTTGATTAAATATCAATTTCGATTAATGAGTTTATTTGGTTCAAAACCAAGACAGTTTTAATATGTGGAGATAACTATAAACCAGTGCGTGAACCATATTCATATTCAATGAACGTCATCCAGACAAACTGCACTATTCCACTGTAAGCAGAATTTTAAATAATTTCAAACAGACTGGGTGTTTAGACTATAAATATAAAAATGAACGTACCAAAACTGTATGTACTGAGGAAAATCAATTAGAAGTACTTCAGGCAGTTGTTGAAAACCCTTGAAGATCTACCCAAGAAATTTCTAGTTATACGGGCTGTTAAGAAGATTCTTAAAAAAGAATAAATATCATGCCTTTAAGCCTATGTTTATTTGCACGTTTCAAGAAAGAGACTTACGGTATGACTTCTGCATGTGGATTCAAGGACAAATAGAAGAACAACATGATTTTCATAAACACATTCTTTTTGGAGACGAATACACGTTCACAACAAATAATGGCGTTGTCTCTTCGTAGAATTGTGGATGGTGGTCGGACGAAAATCTAAATTTTATAAGAGACAATAAAAATCAATATTATCAAAAACAAATGTATGGTGCGGTATTGTTAACAACAAATTATTAGGGCCGTTTTTTTTTCGCCACAACCCAAATGGTTATACCTATTTACAGTTTTTGGAAAACGAACTAACAGATTTTATGGATAATATGAGCGAGCGCACAAGTACGACATAAAATTATGGTTTGTACATGATGGATATCCCGCTCATTCTCCTAGAATTGTTTCTGAATGGTTAAATGGAAAATTTGGTGATAAATGGTTGAGACTAAATACTGATCCACGGTGGCTGTGGATTTTTTTTTATGGGTATATTTGAAGCAGAAGGTTTACAAGGACAGACCGTTCAATAATGCTGAGGAGCTTGAAAATTTGATACGATTTCATTGCAGAAATATTCCAGCAAGTGTATTGCAATCTACTTCGTAAATTTTATGATCGAACAATTAGATGCATTGGACGGGAAGGTGGACACACAGAGGCACGTCGATAATTCATTCTTCACTAATTTGATAATGGTTAAGGTAAAATAAAAATAAGCCAATAAAAATTGTCAACATCACTCCTTTCAAATACAATTGAAAACATTGTATCATTCCTTTTTGATATTTTGATAATAAAAATGTTTACTTTCAACCCTCATTTGTTTTGTTCCTTGGGTATCCACGATTATTTTAAAAGGATTTCATGTTTGTCGATTAATTTGTATTGCTTTTTCATAAACATTTCAAATGCAAAATGTTCACTACAAATGAGAGTTTTTGAATATACAAATTATCACCTTGTTAAAAATATTGTTGCGAAATTTTGAAGTCGTGTTAAATATCGTTGCAACAAACATGAAGTTTGTGATTTCCTAAAAAAATTAAAATCCAAGTTAATTGCACAAATATGCTTGAATTTGAACAAAGTTATGCCAAATGATTTTGTTATGATTACTTCATGAAAGTGTTTGGGGTGAAAAAATTACAAACTGGGAAATTATTATCGAAAAAAATTTAAACAACTAAATAATGTCTCATGAGGCCATGTTTTGGTATTTAGGAATAACTATGAATTGTGAAAAACTTTTCTCAATAACATTTTGCTGAATTTTCTGAAATAAGGGTACTTTACTCTTGAGCAATTGTTATATTTTTTGACCTACCCTGTACGCTGTTTGACTTGCAACCATTCTAAGTGCACCTAAAATAATTACCAAACATGCATTAACTTTCGCCACTATCTGTATTTTTGTTGCGCAATTGATTAAAATTCCCATATGTTGCACCCTTAAATGACCACACTGTATACACAACATAACAGGGGAGAATTCGAGTTGGGTCCCAGTTCTAGGATATTTACTTATGGTTTAATTGGTTCCGACCTAGGGCCTAAATGAGTCCCAGTAAATATTTAAATACAATATAGTCATATGAATATTTGGTTGAAACTAAATTTTTATACAAAATTGTTGACGCTGTGCTCAATTTCCATGCACTCCAATGTCTACACGTAAGGTTAGTTTGTTCTGGTTAGAGCAGACTAAAAAACTACTCTTCGTAAAATGTTTATGTTTGAAAACTTTGTTGTGAGTGGTCACTGGAGTTTCATCCCAACACCAAGCCGCTATTTTTAATACCTCGACACGTGTTCAAATCATCAAGAGGGGAATGTTTGAAATAATTCCAGATACAGAGTTGTCCTTATTTTATTCCCATTAGATAATAAAAAAAGGAGTTAATGGCATAGCAGACGGAAAGACGAAAATCAGAACTGAATTAAAACAATGTGGATCAACCGGAAATCGAATCCGGGATCTCATGATTTCTGGTTATGTGCGTTACCGCTACGCCATTAATCCTATTTCAAAAACCGGCGATTTGCATTCCAAATTCAAAATGTGAATCAATTCAACTACAGACGTTAAACTACTTCAATAATTTCACAATGTTGACTCATCTACTTATTACGAAAATGTTAAATCGAATGGATATGCTAATCCCATTCGTGATATCAAACAATAAATTATTTCAACAAGCTCTAGAGTAAACTTTTATATTAGGTATTGGTCCACCATCACTATTCATAAGTCACAATATTATCTTTATTTATTTCTAAACTTTCATAAGCATATAGTTGTCTGTTCTTGATGAACTGATGTCTATGGAATGGTTCTGTTGCAAAACATACGAGATACTACAAAGAATGGAAAAATCAGCGATTGCTGTGAAGTCATCATGCATTATAAGTCATTACTATCATGTTGAACCAACCTCTGGAAACTGCAAAAAGTCCAAAAGGTTGAAGGACATACAACTACTGGCCGTTATGTTCAGCTACATGTGTATGGAAAGTGTTGATCTTCACGACAATGAGGTTGCTAATTATAGATCGAAAAACCTCTAGTGAAAGAATGGCAGTAACCGCTGTTTGTGAATGCAGTTGTGATTGCATAGTTCAACTATTTGAATTTGAAGAGCATTTCTCAAGTTGATTCAGAATCCTTTATCTGCCCTGGTACTGAAATCCGAAGAGGAAAGAGCCAATTCGGAAGTTTTGACTGAGCATGATAAAATACGTACTGATCAATCTGGACATTCATTTATAAAATATGATATCAAAACTAGACGTTAAAGTGTGCCACAGTTAGACAATATACATTTGTGAACGATGTAATGTTTAAATTCTTTCGGATTGTTTTAACTAATAGACCGGCCGGTAATGACAAATTTTTTGCAACATTTTTTTAACGTACGCAAAATTATGACTATTATAGGGTTTCAAATGTTCTCACCAAATATCTAAGACTGCTCGCATGCAGGGGCTCCACCAACCACATTTAAATTTGCAAAAAAATTTGATATCTTCGAACGATTTTTTAATGTATGCAAAGTGGTTTTTCCGACAGTTTGAACTGAATAACCATTGAAAATTAAAAGGCATACTCTGCTCGTGTAGAAGGCACCAAAACTATCAACTGAACATCTGAAAAAAAGATAGTATTCAAGAACGATTATTCAAGGTATGCTTCTCAACATACTTATTCTTGGTGTTATATGATACACGAAAATTAAAAAGCATACTCTGCTTTCATGTAGAAGGCACCGAAATTATCAACTGAACATGTGAAAAGAAGATAGTATTCAAGAACGATATGCAGGTTACGGTGTACAGGAAAAAACAAAAAACATGAATTTTTATGAAGAGTGAAGAATCGTTATATTTGACGTTATGAAAAAAGTTTATTCCAAAAAGTTGTTGACAATGAAAAACCTTACCTAGATTTGGTATTACCACCTACCTATCTACATCTACCTACCTGCACAATAAAAAATAGTTTTCCAATAATATTTTGTGTCTAGCCTCATAAAGGGTTCTAGTATCTCATGCACACTAATTTTACATGTACAGTTGATGATTCCAATTGTTCTTGAATACTATCTTTTTTTACATGTTCAGTTGATAATTTCGGTGCACAAGAGCAGAGTATGCTTTTTAATTTTCGTGTTCCATATAACACCAAGAATAAGTATGTGAAAAAGCATACGTTAAGTAATCGTTCTTGATCTTTTTTTCATGCATTAAATGACTCAATTATAGTTAAAAATTAAGAAATAGATGATTTCTCGGATTTTTTGCTTGATTGAGGACCATAAAGGTTGAAATATACAGATTCCATATAGTTTACATGCAGTGTATGAAATATGTATTTCGCACACTACTTCGCGCAAGATGTCATGGTAACGAAGGAAAATGAAAAAGGGTCACTTCGCATATTTTCACCAATGTGCGAATCTTGTCATATTTTGACGATTAAAAAAAAATATATTCTGAAAGAATATTATCCCTGCCTCCCTGACGACTAGATAGAGAAGGGGTAGGAATTCGGGAACATTTCAATAGGAAAAATTTTGAGAAACATCAGGCAGTTGACTAATTTTCTAAGCATGGCCTGTATATGTCTATTAAGGTAGGGTACATGCCAAGAAGCTGGATGGCAAGGGATATCATTCATATCACTATCGCACCAACCTTTGGGCACCACAGAATATCTTCTAAATATATAGTGGGTTTGAACGTTTATGTTTGTCATGATGACAGCACGTTGACGTAGAATGACAGATGAGTGCAATAAAAACTGTATTGCACTAGTACAATAAAGAACTTCATTTTCCACTAAATATAGTTCAATAAAGTTTTGCTTTTTGCATGAATGTAGAAAAATAATATTTAGTGACGGTTCTTCCCTTTCTTTACTCTCGAACAAATTAAAAGTTAATCCTGCGAACCAATAAATTTGATACTCAATTTTTGAAGCTCTTTCAACAAAATTTCCCACCTTTATGTTCCTATTTTTCTTGAATACCGAAAACCTTTTGCAGATCCGTTACTAACTTCATTCATATTGTGGCACAACCAAACGCCAATTATTTTGGCATAAGAATCATTTATTTTCATCCTTCATAGTTAAAGGTTATCGGAATTATAAATAGTGAATAATATTCCAAATGAAAGCAAGGAATGAATTTCGGGAAGTTAGGTACTGAAATAAATTAACAGGATTGAGAGAACGAGTGTTGGAGAAACAGTCGCAGATGTAATCTTCATTTTGTCGGTGTTCACAGCCGAGCGAATATGTTGAAATTTGTAAGTCGGCTACCGAAACACCAAATTTCCATCTTGTGTCGTTAATCTCCTAATTTCGTTCCACCAATTTCTCCGCCGCGTAATTCTCCAACATGTTTTTACTCGAGATGGAAATTATCGTTCCTTTTATACTGTAATGAATCACCTTCTACTTTGTTTCAAATCGCGAAGAAAAATGTCGCTCTGAGGCGGATAACTCCACAAAATTTCAAATTTAATACCACTTTATATCTTATCTAGCTGGAAAACTGCTTGTAATAAAGTGGAGAATCGTAATAGTTTGTCTTGAGTTGTTTCAGTTTAGGATAAGGTAGTGAAGGCAAATATGGTCCAGCGAGTTATATGGCCCAGTGTATCTATTTCCGAAGGACCCCGCACCAAATACATGAGAAAATGGTTTCAGCCAATTTTGATAATTTTCTACAAGTCAGTAGAAGTTACACATGCAAGTTAAAATTAGTTTCTATGTCCAGTCTCGGAAAACATAACACAGCAAGGTTCACTCATCCAAAAGTATTACTTTTTAGATGATTAGTAACAAAATAGTAGCATTGCTGGGTTGAAGAAAGTCGAATGTCATGTCAGATAGTCAGTCGTTATGATAGAAGAAGCAACCTATTATACAGGGTGGGTAAAAAATAGCTACAATTTAGGATATTTTGCCAATCTTTATCAACGGTCCCTATGGTGAGACCGAGCATTTTTCATTAGGAAAATACCTATTGGGGTTCTTTATTTACTACAAGAAGATTTTCTCTAAAAGTTTAGACTTTTTTACAACATAATAATTTTTTTTTCAAATGTTTGTTTTTCATAATAGGTACATGTTTTTAACAAAAGCCACATAAAATAGCCTTTTTGAGTCAATAAATCCTCTTTGGAGCCAAAACTATTTGAGAAAGACTTATGGTAATTGGTCAATATGATCAGCTTCAAAATGTTACACATTTTATATGGGGGTTGTTTATAAATATGAGTTGAAATCGGTTTCGTATGTAATATATAATATGTTTGTTAATTATTTTTGAATGGATCTCCCAATTCGAATCATAATTTTCAGTTATACTTCCAAGTAAATTATTCTACACTCGAGTAAGTTTCATTCATTTCCATTGTCTGGTTTTTGAACTATAAATTAAAATTGATATTTCATAGAAGATATTATCCAATCTTATTTCTTGATGAAAGAAATATGATCTTGCAGCGCAAAACAATTGCACCGTTAAAAAACCGCAAGACCATAAACTGTGTGAATCTTAACGGCGTGGCTATTGACACGTTGGTATGCGTTTTTCCATCTGCTTCGCGAAAATTCAGTATCAATATCTCTACGCTTCCTAACGATTTCACGAATATCTACAAATAGTAATCATAATGCCTTCCCGCATTGGATTGGATAATATCTTCTATAGAATATCAATTTTAATTTATAGTTCAAAAACCAGACATAGAAAATTAATGAAACTCATTCGAGTGTAGGGTAATTAACTTGAAAGTATAACAGAAAAATATGATTCAAATTGGGGAATCCATTCAAAAATAATCAACAAACATATATATTACGTACAAAACCGATTTCAACTAATATTTTTAAACAGCGCCCGTATAAAATGTGTTCGTAACTTTTTGAAGCTGATCATATTGAGCAATTACTATACGTCTTTCTCAAATAATTTTAGCTCCAAAGCGGATTTATTGACTCAAAAAGGCTATTTTGTGTGGCTATTGTTTAAAACATGTAGTATAAAAAATAAACATTTGAAAAAAACAAATACTGTGTTGTAAAAAAGTCTAAACTTTTAGAGAAAATGTTCTTGTCGTAAGAAAAAAATCCCAATATGTATTTTTCTAATGATAAATGCTTGGTTTCATCATAGGGACCGTTGATAAAGATTGACAAAATATCCTAAATTGTCGCTATTTTTGACCCACCCTGTATAACAAGTGGCTTCTTCTAACGTAACGATCGACTAACTCTTCTTCAGACCAGCAGTGCTACTATTTTGTTACTAATCATCTAAAAAGTAATACTTTTGCATGAGTGAACCTTGCTATATTTTGGTAATACAGCAATTTTTATGATTTTCAAAAATTCGTATCTCCGAAACTGGACATAGAAGCCAATTTAAACTTGCATGTGTAACTTCTACTGACTTGTACTACAATATCCCAAAAAATTATCAAAATTGGCTGAAAGCCATTTTCTCATGTATGTGGTGCGGGGTCCTTTGAAAACATCTCACACAATTTGGGCTTGGCAAAGGTGCACTCTTGCTCAAGGTGAAATAAACCAATGCCTGTGTTGCTGCCATTTTCCGCTCGTTCAGGTCCAAACTGCAGGTCAAAAAGTGATGATCTTCACTCTTTTCTGGTCTCGAAGTTATTTTTACGAAAAGTTTGACGTTACGATTTGTTTTATTGGTCACTGGCATGGAAGCTTCTATAATTTCAAAGTGAGTAGCACTTTGTTAGCGAGTTATGTATGATATATAAAAGAGATGCTCTAACTTCATTGGTTTCTTTGGCATAATTCATTTTGAGTAAATCTTTCGGGTAATATGGTCCAAGGCGCGGTCGCCATACCTGTATTGCCTGCGGGCTTCTTGGTATCATGAGGTATGGGTTGGACACGTACCAGGTGATACTGAAGATTTTGAATGTTGACAATTTCATCATTTGCAGTTCAGAAGAAAGTTTGTTTTATTTACAAGGTTTAATGTTTTCAAACTATAATTTCTACAAATTTCCGTTTTATATGATTAAAAAATTTGTTAAATTATCGATTCCACATATAATAATAATAATAATAATAATATCTTTATTTCCATCGACTTATATACAAATAAGTATTGGATAATGTCATAACAAAAAACAGAAAACAGTATGATAATTATAAAAAATATTAGAATATTTAAAATTATTCACACATAATGATTTGTGTAGTCAAATTATCACATATTAAAATTATGGTTGAGATATTCATTAACCGAGTAAAATGATTGTTTCACATAATGATGATGCTTATATTTTATGCTGTATATCATTTTCTGAATAAATAATAAATGATTAATTATAAACAAAAATAACCACGATATGTTTTTATTTTGTCTGTTTTTGTCTTATGGATCATATAATCAGAATAGTAGTATAATATGGCAACAAAACTAATTTTAGTTTCGTGTCCATATTTTTGAAACAAGTATCATTAACAAATTAAAATTATTGAATATTGATGGTTACTACGTAGTAGACCATTTGATAAGAAAGGTTTTTTCAAGTTATGGTTCCCACGAAAAGGAAAATATTGTATTGTTCAGAGAACATCGTGAGATCCTAGGGAAAGTAGGTAGGAATTGGTGATGAATTTCTGAAGGCTTCGTGAAGAAACGAACCGTGAGAAACAGATGTTCGGCATGTCTCCAAAGCGACGGCATATGGATGTGAGGACTGAGCTCGACGGGTCAGTCACGATGGGACCACTAACGGTGGAACGATTCATGATATTTCGGAAGAGCATGGTCCTTGAAAATATCTATAAAACATAGATAGATCCTTAATCATAATCAGTTAACGGGAAGTAAAATACTTCTTGGCGCGTAACAGAAAACAAGTTTTTGAGAGGCGCTCTTGGCCATGGACCTCATATGGTTCTTCCATGAAAGAGTACCGCTGATAGTAATACAGGGTATACGATTATATCATAAACAAAAAAAAACTGCCTTCAAATACATTTTGAAATAAGTTGTGCCATATTTGCCTCCACTACCTCATATCGATAGTTCGTTCGTTGTTTTTGGAATATTTTGGATTTCAGGAGCCAGAGAAAATACTAGTCGAGATGAAATTATGTGGGGTCTTTAAGTTTCTTTACAATTGAAATACACAGTGTGTAAACCACTCATAGTAGGAAATTATTCCGGGTGATATCCGAAAAATGTATAAGAACATCAAATTTCCACCTTGAGTCGTTAATCTCCCAATGTTGTTCTTCCAATTTATCCGCTGCGTACTTCTCAAACATGTTTCTGCTCGAGATGAAAATTATCGTTCCTTTTATACTGTAATAAATCACCTTCTACTTTGTTTCAAATCGCGAAGAAAAATGTCGCTCCGAGGCGGATAACTCCACAAAATTTCAAATTTATTACCACTTTATAACTTAAACAATAAATACATTTATCTAGCTCGGAAACTGCTTGTAATAAAATGGGGAGTCGTAAAAGTTTGTCTTGACTTGTTCCAGTTTATCGTATATCGATAGTTCGTTCATTGTTTTTGAAATATTTTGGAATTCAGGCAGTGAACATGAAAATTATGTATGGTCTTTTATTTTCCAAACCACTTTTGGAAACTATTGCGGGTAATGTTCGAAAAATTTATGAGAAATGCTCAGAAACAAACATTTGTTTGAATGTAACGTTACTTTGAACTACAATTGAAACGACCCAGATGACTCGCTTGTGTGCATCATAAAAATTGCTTGTTTTTCTAATGGATAATCCTTCATTTTTCCATGTTTTTGAATTTCACCTGATGAACAAATTTCAATGACATATGACACTCATTGGATAAATAAATTATTCAATGAATTGTAGGTACTTATTCAGAAATTTAATGCCAACTGAGGATTCATTCATTCATTCCGAGTAGGTGAATATTCGAATTCGATGTCAAATACTAAATACTGATCGCTCAGCTAGAAACTAATTTTGTTGCTTTAGTTGAGTATGAAAATTGACTCAATTTCAGCAAAGATTGTCTCTACAAAGATCAGGTTATCAAATAGTGAAGAAATGAGCCAGAGGTGGGATTCTGTGTACCATATTTTGACTGTTTCTCTTACTTTTTCTATCGACAAATAGAATTCTATGGTACACATAATTCCACCTTTGAGAACTATATGATTTTCAAGGTTCATCTTTTTTTCTAGAATATTTTTCACGAGTTTTCTGTCAGTAACCACCGAACTCAGATTCGGCATGCGATTCTCCACATGGTTCATTTTTTCGTTATTAGATAACAACGAGTTCATATTTTTCGGACCTCCCGATTCCCCACTAAATTATGCGAACTAGAAATGATGAGGGCCTCACTTTTTAACGTGCACGGTGTAACTTCACGATTAAAGTTAAGAAGCTCCATCAGTAAACAAATTTTATTTTATTATTTCCAAAAAATTCATTCAATAATCTCAACAGAGCGTGGATTGGCGCACTGGTAGCGCCGGGGCTTTGTGATCGAAAGGTCGCTGGTTCGATCCCCAGGCAGGGAAAGATTTCTTGAATTTCAGATGTAAATTTGAGTGATTGAATCTTGTTGCAGGCTGGGGATGATCCTCCACGATTCACTGTTGCGATAATAATTAACAGTGCTGCTCCTAAGGTGGCGTATGGAGTTAGTAACAATGCCTATCCAGAACACGTGGCTGATGGCACACCAAGAAAAAAAATTTCACAAAACAGAAAGTGCGCAGCAAAAAATTGGCTGGTTGGTATACCAGGTAGGTATAGAATAAAACACTTGTAGAAAGCTGATGCACTATATTCATCTACTATACATGGAATGTGTTGCCAACCGAATTGGAAAGATTCTGCAGACGGGTCATATAAACACAGTCTTAGAACAAACAGAGAAAAGATTAGCAGAATTTCATTCAAGTCAGTTTACAGGTTTTAAAGTTTTTGTCGTCAAACGAAAAAGAGCTTTGGTACCCGCCTTGGCGAGCATAAGCAAAGTTATCTATTGGTACTAACTGATAATAGAAGCCGAGCATGCATTTTCCACTGGAGAACGCAATATCTTATTTGGAAACATCAAGAGGCTACCAACTTCTACTCATTATCCAACCAGATTGTATTCAGATGCAGTGAAAATACACATGCACGAAGAAAGAGAAGAGAGAGAACTACCAAAGATCTGGTACACAACATTGCAGAAACTGCGCGCCAAAACAGGATTATGAATGACATGCCAGAAACCAGACCTTCGGTTTCAATTGAAACGTCAAAATCAGTGCTACAAACAGGCCACTGAAGACGATTGTTGCAGTTGTACTTGAAATGTTTGGAAATTTTAACCAAAGAAGACCACGGAAAAACATCCATCACGGAAGTGCAATTATCACAGTCATTGCGTCACTGCAGTGCAATTATCACTTGTGATCTCCCTAGAGCTTGAATTAATGCCAAAAATTTGAGTACGAGATGTTAATCACACTAGAAAGAGGTGGACACAAAATACTTGGGTACGCATATGACACAGTCATCATGGTCCAAGGCAAATTCAACACCACGGTTGTGGAAAATCAACCATTGTAGCGTTTACTCGTAGAAGGAAGTTGGAGAGCTAGGACCTCTGACACTTCAAGGTACCCACGACTTTGGTAAAATTGCTCAGTATCTTTCTGGTGAACCATTCGAAAGAGTAGCAGTTGACATTCTTGGGCCGTTTCCTGTTACCGAGCAAGGAAATAAATACTTGATGGTAGCCAAGGACTATTTCTCCAAGTGGCCTGAAGTTGTGCCCATTCCAAACCAGGAGGCAAAGACCGTTGCAAAGGCCTTCATAGAAAATGTAATAGCCAGACATGGAGTCCCACTAGAATTACATTCTGATCAAGGACGAAACTTCGAATCTGAGTTATGGCAGGAAATGATGAACATTCTAGGTGTGAAGAAGACTCGTACCACAGCCCTACATCCACAATCAGATGGTATGGTTGAACGACATAATAAAACCATCAGCCAGTACCTGTCGATGTTCATCTCCAAAAATCAAAAGGATTGGGATGAGTTGGTACCACTATTTCTCCTATCCTATCGAAGTTCCCAGCATGAGTCCACCGGATACACCCCTTCAATGTTGATCACTGGGCGAGAAATGAAACTACCATGCGATCTGCTGTTTGGAATGCCACCCAGAAGTACAGAGGACAAAGTCCTACCAGAATATGTCCAAGAGTTGCGAGAAAGACTGGACCAAGTTCATGAATTCTGCAGACGTCGTCTTCAAATCTCCAGTGATAAAATGAAAAAGAGGTTCGACAGGAAGAGTCCAGGGACTATGTTCGAGCCAGGTGATGCCGTTTGGCTATACCAACCTCAGAGAAAGAAAGGAAAATGCCCCAAGCTACAGAGAAATTGGACAGGACCCTATGTCATCATAAAGAAGATCAACGACTTGGTATACCGCATCCAGCTCAACCCAAGGAGTAAACCCAAAGTTGTTAACATCGAGAGGTTAGCAGAATACCGAGGCCACGATTCCCCAAATTGGTTCTAGAGGGACAACCAAAATGGTGATGGTGTTATCCGGGACGGAATAACCTAAAGGAGGAGGTAGTGTTACAGACCTGAAATTTGATAAAGACTTCTCGAATTGTTCGAGATCGTTCGATGAATTAGATGGAAAAATCTAGAAGAACTAACTTTTGTTCTGGATCAATCGTCGAACATTCTATTTGTGTTCTATTGATTTCTTAAGTTTTCTAGAACTTTATTTGTATATAAAAGCAATGCATTTGTGAGATGAAATAAGTTAGTTAGAAAGTTACCTTGAGTTACCTTGGATACAAGTATTTTGACGGTGACTTGTATTACAGTGTTGTCAAGTAAAGTTTGATTAATAAAGGCGAGTTCATACCAGAGTACACTTATTTTTGAACCCGAAGACGCAACAATATTTATCAATATTTGAGGGATATTCAGTGCGAATTTTTTTTTGCAATTCGCACATAATTATTTATTGAACATACAAATAAATTGAAAGAACAATTTGTATAATACAAGCAGCACCTTCACCACTTCTCCAAGCCAATTCCACCGCTAATTTGCAAATTAATTCGTTTTTTCAAAATTGCATTAAGATCGTGTACAAGGTTACAAATTTGTGAATGCATCACAATAGATGTTTTCAAAAGTTGCAACAGAGTTTCAAAATTTTGCCATTATTTCGAGATCACCTTTATCAAAAAAATTACAAGGAATTGAGGAAATATATGTTCCGGTTAACTTATATGGTTGCAAATCTACACAAAAACTGTTTAAAATATTTTTCCGGTCTACCTGTCAAGTTTACAGAACTTTTGGAACTTTCTCTTATGGTATCAAAGAAAAACATTATAGGTAGGTTGATAAAAAATGTTCCTTACACCTCGATTGGCTGCAAACTTGATTCGTAATATGGAATAATATAGTCAATACTACTTCAAGTTTGGAACTTTTGGAATTTTCTCAACGAGTATACAGCGAAATTCAACTAATTGCCATTTTGACACTGTTGCGTTCTTCGGAAGAGGTTGCAAACTGAGATTTATTTCTTTCTCGATGTACCATTCACTTGATCAAAGTTTAAAAACTTTTGGAATTATTGTTAAATTTTTGATTCTCATGTCTATCTCTACTGGCCTAGTATTTGTTATTCCGTATCTATGGAAACTCAAATAATTGAAATTAATAATTGGTATGAAAATCATCCAAATGTATCACGTTCGCAAACTCTCATAATTATTATTCATGGAATGCAAACAGTGAAGAAATAACAAATATAATCGAATAATCAATAAGATTCATGAAATACGATGACAAAAATAAAACGTTGGAAATACAGCAGCAATAATGAATCACAGTGATAGAATTGTAATTTATGAACGAGTTGGAATGTATTTGAAGTAAGCATATATGTTTATGGAATGAATCTAATTAGATATTCACTGAGATATTTCAATAATTGTGATAATGATTATTATTGTGAAATAACTCAATGAATAGTACCTAATATAAATAACGAGTTTCAATGGTTACATTTTTTCTATCATCGGATTCACACGAGAAAGAAAATATAATTTATTCAGAGAATATTAGTAGAACCAAATATGGGGTGGAAAAAAGGAGCATTTACTATCATTCCGGAATGTTGAGGATGAAGCCTACAGAGTTTTTTTTTCATTTTCACATGATCCTTTGATCATTTCACCCAACAAGATTTACGCATTGAGGGGCGGACTAAATTTCTCATAGTTTATTCTGTAACGAGCTGGAGCCAGATCACTCTGCTCCTGGCGTTCGAGACGCTAGAAGTCGTAAAAGTATCTATATGTTCAACCATATCTTTCCAAAAGACTCATAAGTGAAATGACCCATATTCTCAAACAGGACAGCGTAAATACCAGAAGAGATATAGATGGATTAAATACTGCTTTTTTCAATATGATTGGTCAAATACTGAGATAAATCATTATCATTATCATTATCATTATTGTAATAACCATCTATTCTTTTATCAATATGCAACACCTATTATAATTCCATATTTTTTATGCTGTTTTGTGCCCGTGGATTTTCGTTTTGTATCTAACACGTCTAGCTATGTTTTTAAATTTTAAGAATTTTTAACAGATAAATAAGTACTTACTTTTGGTGAGTCCTTTCCAAACTTTTTGAAACAATCGTAATTTATAATACTCAATACATCGTGGCAAGTTATAAATAAAAAAAAAACAATTTTATGAGAAACCAGAAGCCTTGAGGATGAATTTAATTAAATTCGAAACGTCGGCAAGAAAACAATAGTTTTGTTTCCTCACCATATACTGATCCCAATCCCAACTCACCTCCGATATAGAGACAACAAAGTTTTTGTGAAGAATCCTGTCATTTTACCAGCTCAAAATCACCGTTCTAAGGCGAGTTACTATTACTTTGGTTGAATCGCGTTGGCTTTGGAATCGCAATGCATTTGCGGCTTCATTCCGAAATACAAACGCAAATTCGTGAGTGAACAAACTGTGCGGTCGCTCGTTGCAACTCCTATTGTTTCCATGTAATAATCACCTCTCCATTCTAACTGACTTCTATGCCATCTAGAATTTAAAGAGTGGAAATGAACTGAAATAAATTTCGGGCTTTGCACATCTTTCTTGACTCCGTGCTTTTGTTTAAGGCAATTAATCTTTTAACAAGATTAAATTAATGTGACGGTCCTTTATTTTTTGCTTTTTCTTTCTCGAATAAATGTAAACTTTAGTTTTATGGGGTGGCATTAGTGAGTTATTCTTCTATGGAGCCCTCTTTCGTTCTGAATGAGGTTGACTGGAAGTAGCTGGTGGGTTACATGTGGCACTTCATTCGTTATAGAGCTCGAATGTGCTTTCCTGAACGTTATGCCATTTATTTCGAGTAGTATTGAGACTGGTTTCTATATGTGGAATGGTGTAAATTATTGAGCTTTCGTCGATGCATATACGCAGATTGTGCAATTACGTTTCATTCAGAAATGTTACCCCAGGATTTGAAGTCTCATGTTTTCCAGAAAAATATACGAGAAGGTGAGACAGAGAACTCTGGATTGACACATTCAGAACAAAATGATCCATCAGCATCACAAGGTGTTTCAGGTGTTGGTGCAAGCTTCATAACTTGTTTTATCGACTTGATTTTCCCTAAGCCATTATTGCAACCAAAAGGCAGATTTTAAAATAACTTCTTTTAATTCACGAACTTCCATTTTTTGATACATTTTTGGATTCGCCACCGAATTGTCAAAATAGCGTCCAGTCACAGAAAAATCTTCTGATTTCTGGTTTCACGTTCTGATATCCAAACTTTCCAACAAAAAGTGGTATGGGGGGTACTGTCTTCCGCAAAGCTGTGCACTGCACATGAAGTAGCTTCCAATGAATCGTTTATGAAAAAAAGACAGTGTTGATGCGAGACTGGATCCCTGCGAAACACCAGCATTCATTAGTAGAGCATTGTATGAGACTCCATCAACCACCCCATGGTGATAACTATTTGAGTGAAAGCTAGATAGCACGGAACACAGCTGGTGCGAGATATAAGACGAAAGCTTGGCGAGGTATATCAATCGCCTTGGATATATCTAAGCTACTGCCAGAGTTCCACCATATTACTCAACACAGAGCTGCCATATATGTGAAACCCAGTTGAACACTGTGGACGAAAATCATATTGTCGATCATTCACCATTTCTGAACGTTCTAGATTATTGATGAGCTTGATGTTTATGGCTTTTTCCATGACCTTCACTATAACAGATGCGATAGGTTTGTGGTAGCTACGTAGGGTATTTATTCCTATTTTGTTTTTTATTTTATCACATAATATAAGAATACAAAAAAGATTTTTCGAGGATATCAGGATATATCTATATATATATATATATATATATATATATATATATATAGAGTACTACTTTAAAGTTTGTCCAAGCTTTCGGAAATTTAATAAATCATTTCCATCATCAGGGATACTACAAATTGCATGTGTAAGTAATATAAAAAAAAAATATATATGTATTGTTAACTTACATCTTTGTTGAGATTGTGAGACGCGATGTTATTCAACAATAAGTGACACATTGTGCAAGATGAAAGTTGATATAAACATGTAAAATTGGTAGGATGTCTTAAAATTTTTTCATAAAATACGTTACATTTAAAATTGTTAAAAATTTTTTATTTTGACCACACCAGGCCAAAGCAATGCTCTTGGTTGTAGTATCCCTGATGATGGAAATGATTTATTAAATTTCCGAAAGCTTGGACAAACTTTAAAGTAGTACTCTTTGATTTTGCTGCAAAGCCCCACTATTTACTAGTTCCATACCTAACTAGTCAGCAACGACTACCCTTCCTCTATATATATATGGCCTGTGCGGGTAGAGGACGGCTATTGTTATTATTTTCCGTGGCGCTCCGGGGCGACTTACTGATTTTTTTGGTGGCGTATTCAGTTTTCAGCTGCAGGAAAACCCGGAAAACCTACAGCACCACCTCGGGTGGCGGGCGTGCACTCCAAGCTAATACTAGCCGAGATTGGCATCTAGACAACAAATACACTTGCTTTCAATAAGAACTGTGGTCGTCTATCGATTCCGATATTGGGTACTTGAAAAAAAATCCCTCGTACCTACATCGGGCTCGAACCGACTACCGCTATGTTGAAGTTCTGAACGGCCTTCGCCTCAGACCGCCAGACCACCGATCATCATATATATTATATATATATATATATATATATATACGGTTTTTGGGCTCTACTCTGCAACATTTGTTGCACAATAAAATCTTTTCAAAGGTTTTTAAAAATTGAACAAATACATGTAGTTCCAGTAGTACACTACTGCCTGTTGATAATGGATTCCACTGGAGAAGAGTTTGTGAATATGGTGTACTGTCTTGGTGAAGCTGACAGAAATAATTTACTCATCAGCAAGCAGAATCTACCATTGAAATATCCACAAGAGAAGCAAGAAACTCACGGGTGTCTTCATTCGGTATAAAATCAATAGAAGTGTGTATCATACCAGAAAGAACATTGCTGCGGGTCGATTGAATGGAAATAATCAGTTTTATTGTTACCATAGTAAAACACTCATGTAGGTGTTAGAAAAAGTCAAAATGGATATATTACAAAATGGTATTGTAACATACGTTCCACCATTATAATCTGAAATAACATATTACTTGTTTCTGGATGATTTTCCTAATAGAATGCGTTTCATTGCGCAAAAAATGCATGTAAGTACTCAAAAAATTCAAGTACGCGGGGGATTCTGTAAGAAAATTTTACCCCTATAGTTATTTACCTAACAAGTGCGGAAAGTAGTACTTTTCCGCACGCGACGGCAGTTGTACGAACGACGCGGAGCGGAGTTTAGGCAAGCCGTTAAGGGCGGAAAAGACATTTTCCCTAAGAGTTATGTACAATATTTTTACTACGAGTGTTTTTGTCCATCTTATTTACGAAAAAAACAAGGTTTTTAATAAACAAGTTTTTATAATAATGCTACAAAATGACTAATAAGACAGAATAGTTACATACATCATTTAGTTAGTCCTAAATATCTTCATTTTCAACAATACAAAAATCGTGCGGAAAAGTAAAAATCGTACGGAAAAGTACAACTTCCAAAACGAAAAATTGTGCGGATAAGTTACTTTTCCGCACGCTCGTAGGAAAAATATATTAAATCACTTTTAATATATTTTTAAATTAATTTCATATGACTTGGAGATTATTCTGAGACAAAAAAGTGTTACAATAGCAGTGGGTCATGAAACCAAAACAAACCTTAGTTTCATTGACAGCTAAACCAGTTAGACACAATATTTCTAGTTTCTTCTGTTGTTTAGATAATTTCAATGTTTCAGAAAAATAAATAATATTACGAAGAATACTTTAAGATTAGTAACGGAAAAACAATAAAAATATACCAGGTGATTCCTAAGTTGATACTTTTTTAAACTGTTTATAGAACACGTTAAAATAAACAACATTTTCAAATAACTTTCTACAAAAAACTGAAAAATACCAAAGTAACATTATTATCAAAGGGGTCCAATACGGTCCTGTCTAATGTAAATAAGGTGTCCAAAGTTGTCACCATTAACTTCAACACAACGATTCGCTCTGATCATAAACTGATCATAAGACTAGGTTCGTCTTGATACACATGCCAAGATTTATTTTAAATTTTTTTTTATTATTTCGCTTATATTTCAGTTATCTGAAAAAAGTTATTTGAAAAAGTTTAATTCAACGAGTTCTATACACATTAACTAAGTAATTGCCCTGTATATTATGCATAAGTATTGTGAAGAACTTTGTGAAGATAAGAGAAGTCACCCATGGTTTAAATACTCATCATACCTATTTGAAATGCAATGTGGAAGAAAAATAAAATAAGAAATCAGTCAGCGTACAAGGAAAGCGTCTGGAAATTTAAACCGAGTATTCACGAAAAGATGAATTGAATGAAATTCGTTTCAAATATTAAATTCATGTAGTAAGGCATAGGTAGAAATTTGATTTATACAAATTTTTCACCGATGGGCCTATTTATCGTTGAAATGCAAGTTCTTAGAATATTTTCAGACACATCCGAAATATCCAGTAAATATGTAATTATGGAACAGTACTTCCTTTCATATGAAAAATAGAATTCCATTTGTACATAACTAGTCCAGATAAATTGCCTTTTTTTGACTGAAAAAGTCCTTACAGGGTAAACTAGATTGGAAAGGGTGGAAAGGGGCATAACTATTGCAGGGACAAAAATTCTGAAAGCATGCAGTCGAGGAGGGCTGGGGGTGAAAGGGGGTGGAATCGGTTTTTCACAATTTACAGCGTAAATACGTGTTTCATCAATAAAGTCGACTATAAAAGTTGTGAATAAACAAAAAATCTACAACTATCACATGTCAAATATTTGACAGAAAAATGTCTACTTGATAATTTCGCCTAGGATACCCTGGAGGATAAAAATTTCCAGATTTTTTTTTGATTGGTTGTAAGGTATGAAATTTTCTCTGTAATCTAGCTAGAGTCGAAAGGTCTGATCATTTCAGAGCCATTAAGAATACATAGCAGATCCCTTCCAGGTCCTCATCGCGTGTGAGTAGGGGGTTTATGCCAATCCTGGACCTCCCCCCACCACTGACCTTGAGAGTGACCTTGGAGAATAGCCTTCAGAGGTTCACTTGCCCAGTGAATGACCTTGAAAGTTGGTGATCTTGAGAGTTGGCGACCTTGACGATTTGTGACCTTGAGGGTTGGTGACCTTGAGGGATGGTGACCTTGGTGGTTAGTGACCTTGGTGGTTAGTGACCTTGAGGGTTGGTGACCTTGAGAGTTTCGATGACCCTGGGGAATGGTAACCTTGACATGTAACTAAAGGAAGCCATGAATACAAATGTCCTTGAGGGCAAGTGAACTTATCCCCTCTCTTCCACCTCAACCACTAATATAAAAAGAAACACGAGTTTCAGACCTCATGTTCCTTCTGAATAGCCGATAATCGAGCAAAATGTATACTTGCAATTGTGGAAAAAGTTTTACTCGCAGTGATAATCTACATCGCCATCAAGTGCAATCCTGTACAGCGGTGACAGGTGAGCCACCTAGTAAACGGTCTAAATTGAGCCCCATATCGCAAAACGATATGCAGTTCTGTGATTGTTGTAATAAACCAGTTCCAATGGGTCAGATGGTTTCACATCGAAGAACACTCGAACACAGATCTAATTCTTGCATTCAATTGGGTGAAGACGTGCAAATTATCAAAAGTGCTTTCAAATGTAGAATAGTTAGCTATAGGATTGGGAGCGGTAGTAACTATGTGGATTACAAAACATTTTTTGATGCATACAAACAGAAAATGATTTCATTATTGCAAGGTGTGTTGAAGATACATAGTGCGGTGAAAGTAAATATGGAACTATTCAGCTCACATATTCTGCAGACCCAGGAATTATCCGAGGTAAAGTGTTTCAATTCTCCGAACCAGATAGTTGACCAGTCCATGGATCTTAATGCTGTTTTGGATGAATTCATCGACACAATAACGGCACAAAGTACAGAATTCGAAGATCGTGACTCAGGTATATAAATTGCCCAAAAATCAATATTCATACCTTGAATGTAAAATCATTTCTATTGCAGGATGGAGCCTGAAGAAAATCATGTTCACAGAAATGAATGTGAACAAGTATAGCCCTCTTGGTGCGTGTTCCTATATAAAGCTGCCAGATTATATCGAGTCGAAAAAAGGTGTGGTGAATGTGCGAAATGAGGATAACTATTGTTTTGCATGGGCTGTGGTATCAGCACTTTACCCGGCGGATCGTAGGGTTTCCGAAGTGTCTTCTTATCCACCCTTTCAATCAGTGCTGAATGTATCAGGTATGGATTTTCCGATGAAATTAAGTGGAATTTCAAAATTCGAAGTTGCCAATGATTGCTCTATAAATGTATATGGGTTGGAAAAAAAATTTGAGGAATCTAAAATGAAATATGAAGTTTTAGGTCCACTACATTATTCACGACAACGACTCACCAGGCATGTTAATCTTTTACTTATCAGTGATGAAACGGGAAAAAATCATTATTGTTGGATTAAGGATTTGTCAAAATTAGTTTCTAGCCAAATTTCTGCCAATGGTCATAAAAAATATTTTTGTGATGGTTGTTTATTATATTTTGCTAACGGAAAATCATTGACCCAGCATCAATTAAATGACTGCAATCATGTGTGTACAACCACACCTTCTGAAAAATTGAAAATCGACAAGTTCGGTAAATACATTCCTGAAAATATATTGAAATTTGTGAATATCGAAAAGCAGATGAAAGTTCCGTTTGTCGTTTATGCAGATTTTGAGTCAATTCTGAAACCAATTGATTCTTGTCAACCGAATCCAGATTGCTCTTACACCAACCGAACTCACATTCATGAACCATACTCGTTTGCATACTACATAAAATGTTCTTTCAATGAAAAATTCGACAAATTTGTTTCGTATCGAGGGGTCGATACTGCAAAAGTATTCGTCTCAAATATTCAAAACGATTTAAAGAATATATATCATAAACATCTAAAAAAATGTTGTTCCAATGGGTCAATTATCTGAGACAGAAGAAAAAGAATTTTCTGATGCAAAGACTTGTGGCATATGTGATAATATATTCGAAGATGGTGATGTCAAAGTGAGAGATCATTGTCACCTGACCGGAAAAAAGAGATTTGGTGCAGCTGATTCTAAATGTAATTTGAATTTCAAACTTCCAAATTTTATACCAATTATTTGTCATAATATGAGCGGATATGATTGCCACTTATTCATCAAGGAATTATTCGACAAGGGCGATCGAGTTGATGTCATTCCACAAACCAAAGAAAAATACATTTCATTCACCAAACATCTTTTCACACACAGCTATTTGGGTAAAGATGGAAAATTGAAGAATAATTTCATGAAATTAAGGTTCATTGATAGCTATAAATTTCTTTCAGAGTCACTTCAGAATCTCGGTGCAAATTTAGTAGAAGATCAATTCATAGACACTAAAAAGTTTTTTCCGGATGTCGAAAAGTTTCAGTTGATGAAACAGAAAGGTGTATTTCCATACAGTTTCGTAGATTGTATGGAAAAATTAGATATCACACATCTACCATCGAAAGAAGAATTTTATGATAACTTAAATGACGAACAAATTTCAGATGAATGCTATGATAGGGCACAACGGGTATGGAATTTATTTGAATGTCGAAGTTTGGGAGAATATTCAGATCTGTACTTGAAATCGGATGTTTTACTGTTAACTGATACATTCGAGAATTTTCGGAGAATTTGTTTGAACACTTATAAATTGGATCCTGCCCAATATTATACCGCCCCAGGTTTATCTTGGGACGCTATGTTGAGATACACAAAAGTTGAATTGGAGCTTTTGACTGATATTGACATGATACATTTTTTCAAGAAAGGTATACGTGGTGGAATAAGTCAATGTAGTGACCGAATGCATGTCGCAAACAATGAATATCTACCTAACTACGATGCCAAAAAAGACGTATCTTACATATCGTATTTGGATGCAACAAATTTGTATGGTCATAGCATGTCTCAACCTTTGCCCATTGGTGGATTCACCTGGTTGACACCCAGTGAAATACAGGATTTGGATGTGATGAGTATTTCTGCTGATTCTCCTTTTGGTTATGTTTTTGAAGTGGACATTCATTATCCAGAAGAATTACATGATTCTCATTCGGATTTACCTTTCCTAGTCGAAAGTATAATTCCACCAGGTTCAAAATCCAATATTTGCAAGTTGATACCGAACTTATCAGATAAAAAAAACTATATCGTTCATTATAGAACTCTTAAACAAGCTATAGAAAACGGATTGATGGTTATGAAAACACATAGGGTTTTGAAATTTCGGCAATCGTCATGGCTTAAGAAATATATCGATTTGAATACAAAAATGCGTAATAAAGCTTCGAATAAATTCGAAAAACAATTTTTCAAGTTAATGAACAATGCCGTGTATGGAAAAACTCTGGAAAATGTGGAAAATAGAAGGGAAATTAAACTGGTTACTCATTGGGAGAATATAAAAAGGTCATTGGGGGCTAATTGTCTGATTTCCAACCCAAATTTCAAAACATGTTCAATATTTACAGAAAATTTTGTCGCTATTCATATGGGAAAAGTAAGAGTGTGTTACGATAAACCACTTTATTTGGGATTTAGTATATTGGATTTATCAAAAACAGTAATGTACGATTTTTACTACAAATGCATAAAAAGTAATTTTGGAAATGACGCTTCACTACTGTACACAGATACAGATTCTTTTATATTGAAAATAGCAAATAAAAACTTTTACGAATTCATGATCGAAAATATAGAAAGATTCGATACCTCCAATTATAACATCGGAAACGATTTTGGCATTCCTGTTACAAAACCCATTCTGGGGAATATGAAAGATGAATTTCCCAATGACCCCATTATCAGTTTTTATGGTACTGGGGCCAAAGCTTACTTTGTTCAGTCCGTTAAAAATGAATTGAAGAAAGCCAAAGGCGTCAAAAAGTCAGTCATTATCAAACAATTGCACGAAAGTGACTATAAAAATATTGTTGAGAAGGGTGGTTCCATACTTAGAAAAATGAATAGTTTCAAAAGTGATACCCACGACATATTTACTGAAATGAAAAATAAAGTCGCTTTGTCACACCATGACGACAAGCGGTTCATTATACCCAATACCACAAAAACATTGCCGTGGGGCCACAACGATATTGAATTTTATCAAACGGACCCCGAACAAAATCTGTTATGGTGTTCAAACATTGTGGAATCTGCGATTCATAATAATTCACAACCTGTCAACAATTTGGATTTGCTGATTTCATTACTGGAAGCAGAATAAGTCGAAGTAAGGGAACGCAAATCCTTAATTATCATTCAACAAATTTTATATTATTCATCCGATAGCGTGAAAAGGGAATATTCATCTACAATTGGCTATGAAACTGTTTTCACGAATATTTGAACCAATAATTTGATACGTTTCATATCATATATTTGAATTCCTTTTTTTTATGCCAACCTATATTTTGACATAGAAGGTACTGAAAAACGGTCCCACTTATATGTTGGAGAATAATCCGGAAATATCTCATGTCGAAAGAAAAAAAAAACACAATTTTCGAAGCATGAATATTCGATATTGAAATTACATTTCCGAATTGTTTCTACTCATATATGTTAATTTCATAGTGTAGCATAAAAATATTCAAAATTTATTGTATAGCATCCACATATTGAATGAATAGATATTTTCAATTTTAACGTGTATGTATAGACTGAATAGACATAATAAATAACATTCTTTCGTCTCGTTGTAGTCAACGTTTTGAAAAAACTGTACCGATGTACATTCCTTAGGTCCTTATCGACCATACTGTGTTTGAGTGGTCTAGTCTTGAAGAATGCGAGTTTATGCCGCATTCCTTATTTTGTCTAGCAGCAGGTAGCGAGGCGTGGGTACCTGTACCGCATTCCTTTGCTTTGAACGATCAGGGTGTATGAAGGTGACCCAAAAGAATTTGGCCTTGTAGTGGTCTCTTTTCAATATCTCTACCTGTGCGCAGGCTCTGTACAATTTCGGAGTAGGGGATGTGCGAGGTTACTCAAACTAGAGGGTGGCATGATGCATCATTGTACCCTGTTCTTCCCACTGGTAAAGTTGTGAGTCGTGCTTTTATTGATATTGTGAAAGAGTGGTGTGATTGGATAACCGAAATGAAAGGTAATAAAAGTCCCAATTCTCAGGATAGTGGAAAGTCGGTTGTTAGTATGCTGGCAACGTTAGCATATCTTAGTACAATTAATATTGAAAAAAATAAAGACGCGGTTAACGAAAAGACTAGAGACGCGGTTGATGATAAAAATAAAGATTCGGTTGCTGGTTGTTCGACTCAAAAAATAAATATATTAAGTGATGTTAGGATACAGAAACCCGAACAAACAGCAACCGACCAATCGAAATATTTGGATTTTGAACAAATTCACAGCACAGACATACCGAGTTTCCATTATTCCAGCTTATCGGTGGCAGATATGCAAGAATTCGGAGATGTAGAAATGGAAAAATATTTCGCGGACATCAAGGGCTTCACTCCACCTCTGTTACCATATGCCCCCTTATGTGAAGACATAAGCAACGATGAAGCGGGTCCTTCATCGTTGAATAAGTCTTCCAAAAGGAAAGAATTGACACCGGTAAACTCCCCCAAAAAACAAAGGATGTCTACCACAAAAAGTGACGAAGTTGAGTCCAACGAATTTCCGTTGCTGAGAGGACTACTCACAAGACCTCTGGCATCGAAACAATCCGTCGGTAGTCCGATTCCAACGGTAGTTCTATCTTCCGAAGATAGTTCACCGTCACCGGTAATTTTGGGAAGAGAGGTAGTGCAATCATCGGCCCCGGCTAACTCTCCCAAAAAACAGGAATCTGCCTCAAAAAATGACGGAGCCGGTTCCAACGAATTTTCGGTGTCCAGTGGGTCACCTGCAAGTCCTGTCTCAGCAAAGCAATCCGTTGGTTTCACTTCTCCGAATCGATCGGTAGATCATTCTGAAGTGTTTTCTGGTAGAAGTTCATCGGTATCACCAATTTTGGGAAGTGGTAGAAGTGATGGCAGTGTTTGGTCACAAAATGCGGAAGAACAACATAAGAAAATTGTAGATGTTTTTTCGGATTTTGTTAACAAAAAAGCCCGAGCATATCTAGAACATCGAGAAGCTGCTGCAAAGGTCTCTGACGCTCAGAAATCGTTGCTGGCGTACGATACGGAGCTCGAAGAAATAAAAAATCGAAAGGAGGAGTTGAAACGACAATTGGAAGAGCTCGACGGACGCCAGCAACGAATTATGGGTGACAGTAATCAGCTTAGGCAAAGTTTGCCAACGCTGAAGGCCAAAGCAATTAAGTCGCAGCTCTCGCTCAATCGAGAGAGCAGACGACTTAAATTGCTGCAGGAGAAGGTTAAAGTTTTTATGGAGAAATGAATATGTGCGTGTGTGTATAGGTGTGTTTGCGTGTGAATATGATCCTTTTTTCCGATCCCAATTCCCTCGATTATTGTATTATATATATATATATATATATATATATATATATATATATATATATATATATTATAATTAAGATATTTGATACGAAATTATTTAATAATATTTGAATGTATATTTTTCATAGGATAGATTAAATTTTAAGTACATGTTAGTTGAGTGTGTTCGTATTTGTATTAGAGTGTAAATAAAGGTTTGTGTTTTTTAAAGTAGAAGGGGGGAGGGGGTATATATTCATATCGTATTTGTATACATAATTGGTTTTTAATTATTGTAATTATTAAAATGAATATTATCATTTAATAATATTTGAATATGTATATTTAATAAGATAGATTAAGTTTAAGTACATGTTAGTATGTTAGTATGTTCGTATTTGTAATAAATCATAAATAAAAAAATAAAATGTTGTTTTGGAGGGGGGTGTGGGGGGGGAGGGGAAATCAACTGCGCACAAGTCAGGTAACTGGTTTAGGTATGCGACCAAAACGGAACTTTTAGGAAAGTGACAGAGAAAAGTTATGCGCAGTGGGTGGCATTAACCATGCTACCATACATGTCTATGATTCTCTGTCATATATGCACTGAAAATGTTCTCCAGACTAGAAAACTGGATGCGCATAGGTTTTTTATTGAATATATAGGTGCGCAGTTGGATTCACTACTTCCGTTATGTATTATATCACATGGCTGCTGATAAAAATATCACAATCTTCAAAGAAATATTCCCTCTCCAACCAACTAAAATACTCAAGAAAGATATGAAGTGTATATGAGAGCATTTTTAACAACAGGGGAGTGTTCGAAAAATGAATTTTCATTACTACGCATTTCTGTAAGCTCCCGTTTGCGCATTAAACCAAAATGGAGCTATTTCAAAATGTGGGGTAAAAATGTATGCGCAGTTGAAGGTTTTGGTTATATTTTGATACAATTCATATACATCACAACGAGTTTTGGTTAAATACCAACTATAGCTAGAAATAATGGATGCGCACTAGTTTTTCATTAAACATTTTGATGCACAGATGGGCATGCCACTTTCATTTTAATATATTACATACACTTTTTTATTAGAAAATATATATCTCACTATTTGAAAGTATATTTTGAAGCTGAAATACACCCAGGAAAGCGAATATGTTTTATATGTGTGTCTGAAAATATGTTGCAATAGATATAAGAAATTTCAGAGTATTTAAAAAAATCTCACATGTTTAGTTAGTGACATCAGACATTTCCAAACACAGTTTCTTTGAAATGTACACGCTAGTAGTATTTATACCACTTGAATAATTTTTTTGAGCTATTATTCACTATAGAGCTATCGATCATCAAATGAATGAAACATATTTTCATTTAAAATATATATTTCAGTCTTTTTTTCCCTATTATTATGCTATACGTTATACAAATCTAATATAAACACCCCGACTCAAAGTCTAAAAGTCCAATCGCATGCCTCTTCCATTCGGATAACCTCTTTCCCGCCATCTTCTTCAGACAATTGCGCCGGACACCACCAATGGCTTTGATCTGGTAAATTTTCCCAGTCCAATTCAATTGTTGAACAATCGCTTATGTCATCCGGCGGTTCGTATTCCTGAACAGAAACACGAGCAACACTTCCACACCGATGCACATCACTGGAACTGTCTGCAGGGCCATATTCCAGTATTCGGAAATTTGCAGTCGCTCTGTAAAATTATATTTTTTTAAAACTTGTATTGCAAAACAGGCAAGTGTCAATTAGGCGCACTTGACAAACAGTCATTCCACAAGCCACACAGTCGTAATCGGGAATATTATTGAAGTCCGTTTTATAATGCAGATCAACATTGTTATAATGTCCACTATCGACTAATTCACTGTACAGCATGAAGCACTTGTGGCATAGAACCTTACGATCCTCGGTGGTTGTTACTACCATCCAGCATGAAATTATCGAACACCGACATCCCTCACACTGTTTATATTTTTGAACACGCACCTATATTCACCATCTACATCAGGGCCATCTTCGTACATCCCTTCATCCTCGCTAGAACCATCATCATCGTTAGCGGCAACTGCAATAGCTCCTTCTGCCGCAACATCTGCTTCTTCAACAACTTCCACTGCTGCAACTTCTTCAGCTATATCGTCCACTGCTGCAACTTCTTCAGCTATGTCATCGTCCACTTCTGCATCTTCTTCGACATGATTTATATCGATAGCCACTAGGTCTCGTAACACACTCATTCTATCATTTTGTTGAGCTGCCATTTCAATACGAACTACTCTGATATTTCAATGAAACTGATGCAGAGGTGGTATTCGTCCTCTCCTTATATGGTTTTTCCAATACTGTGAGGGGATGAAGGTCATTTCAAATTCGAAGGTCACCCGTTGCTCGAAGGTCGTTTGAGATGCGAAGGTCGTTTGGTGTTCGAAGGTCACTACATATTCGAAGGTCACTACATATTCGAAGGTCACTACATATTCGAAGGTCACTCCATATTCGAAGGTCACTCCATATTCGAAGGTCACTACATATTCGAAGGTCACTCCATATTCGAAGGTCATTCAGTGCTCGAATGTCATTTGAAAGTCACTCAACATGAAGGTCACTGGACTTCAAGGCCTTCGGAGGATACCTAGGTGGAGGGTATATCGGATTGTATATAATGAGGGTCGCTGAATGAGGTGGATCATTCTATGCGATTCTTTATAGCACACAAGTTTCATCATTTCTAGATATGTCGACATCAAGAGAGTGGGATTCTAAGCCAAAAATTGCAGTGTATCCATTAGTGATTGATAAAAATTTGTCATGTCATAACTGTGACATTGCATGGCCACCGAGTTTTATCAATACCTGCACTGGATTGTGTCAAGAGTGTGAAAGAATAAACCCTCCGAAGACTCCAAAAAAAGGAACAAAACGGTTCGGTTTATGGACGGAATGCCGAAAGTGTGGTGAAAGAATGGACACCACAAACTTTGGTATTATTAGAGAAGACTGTAGGGATTGCAGAGCGGAGGCGACCTTGGATTTCCAGCGATGTACGAATTGTGACAGCTATCAAACAGACTGTTGGAAAAACCTATGCGAACAGTGTCGAATGGGGTTGACATTATGTGAATGTGTCGGGTTTTTTTTCAAAGACAGAATAGACCATCTGCTCAAATGCTGGTGTTTGAACGAAGATCAGAGAGCCGAGCGGGAAGAGTTGAGGAAAACCCATGTGGTTCCAATAAGGAGATACATTTATGAAGTGATTGAACATCAATAAACACTTTGTATGACTAACGAAAAATAAAAAATTGCACCAAGTATTGTTAATTTTTTATTCATTTATAGTAATGAGAGAAACATTATATCAACGATTTCACTATAAATATATAACTCATAAAATTCACATATCGAATTAATATCAGTTTATGGCTACTTGATGAAAAAATACAGATATTCAATTATACGATCGAACTTTCATCAATCCATGAGTTTTTGTCGTTGGGAAACCCAAGCCATTTCACCATTACTTTCCCATGATTCCTCCTCAAAATTTTTTCCACCAAGTAAATGTCGGGCTGCTTCGTTTTACTCAACTCCATTTCATAAAAACAGCCCTTTATTGGTTTCTTATCCATGTCTTCAAGCTCATAGGTTACAGGCATTGTACTATTTACCTTAACAATTTTAAAAAGTTCAGTTGTGAAATTTGCTGTATAACCTTTATCGAATATGCTCTTGTACTTGCTTATTCGAACTACGTCTCCTATTTTGAATTTACTTCTTTTATATTTCGCATGTATTTTGGCGTGTTTATACAAATTCAGTTTCGTGGATGATGTCACTTCAACGGGCTTCATTCCAATGCTGCTATGAATTTTATTGTTGTACTGATCCGTTATGTGCGGAAGAATTTTCAACCACTTGTGATGCCCTTGAACTGAAAACTCTTTATACAACCAACTTTTCAATGTCCTAATAACTCGTTCCGCAATTGCCGCTTTTTTAGTACTGAATGTCGAATAATGATTGATCAGATGTTTCGCCATCAACGAGGAAAATTTTGTATTATAAAATTCAGTGCCTTGGTCGGATTGCAAGTTCTTCGGTGTGTACTTTGCGTCTTTCAACACACTCTCCATTGCTGCGGTAACGGATTTTCCCGTTTTATTTTTCAGCGGTCTTGACCATACAAACTTTGAATAACAGTTTATTACGATGAGGATATATCTATAACCTTTATTTTCTTTTGCATACGGCTGCATCTCCATCAGATCCATCTGCCATAAATCTGAAAACCCTTTAATTATGGTCTTCCTTCGTGGAAAATTTCGTCGAGCTGGCTTATGCAGTTCCTCAACAACTTGCCTTTTAGCGGTACTCATTTCAACTCTCTATTACAGAAGTCGGTTCCCAGGAAGGCGGTAAAGCTAATTGCCCAGTCCTCCAGTGTTTAGGTGGAGCCTTGGTTGTTGACTGCTCTACTTTAACGATTCGCTTTTCTAAAGTATGGATTAATTGCTCCAGTTTGGAAATTTGCTCGATTGAGCTATCCGACTTCTTGCCGATGACAAATCTGAGTTCAGTAATTTTGGAATCAAAATATGCTCTCGCTTCACGAATTACTGATGATACTGATTCTTGCACAGCGGACAGGGTCAACTCCTTAGTCTCTTTTATGCGGTCATCAACATAGCCCTTAGTGGTAGCATCTTTCGTGTCGGAGGGTTCACCAATATTCCACAGACGTTTATTCTGAATATTATAATTTCCATCTGCTGTGAGGATGAATCCAACTCCTGATCTTCCAGCAATCACCTTCACACCACCCCGTCTACGACCAAATTTGTCGATTGTGTTATTCATCGTTGGAATATCTTCAGAAGAATGAACATAATTCACACACTCAGGAAATAATATACATACACATTCAGTAGATTATACCCTCTTCGCGCAATTCTTCTATTATTGATAATATTTCATTATCATGCCCTGTATGTCCAGCCATTTTTGAACTCCAAAGGAGTCGAAGCCTGTCGATTAATTCATCCAAGCTATTCCAATAAATGTAACTTATGGGTTTGTTTCCACCAAATAGTTTTCGGGATGGTATTTTCATTATTCCAGCACCTCCTATAGAAAGGTTTTCCAATGTGTTGTCTACAGATAATAATGGCTTGATTATTTTTTGATATTTCTTCCATTTATTAGGCAATAAACCCTGTGCTTGGTCGTGATTTTTATACGCTGCTTTTGTTAATCTGAGTATGTCACCATATATATTCAGTTCAGTAGCAGACATATTTCCCGGAGGTACTTTCATGAATATCAACTTGTATAAGTTGGATGTGCCTTGGTAAGTACCAATGGTCCTACCATCTTTACTGAATACAATTCTTCCTTCAATAAAGTCTACATTGGAATCGCCCATTTTTAGCTTATTCGTAATGGGGTCTAACCGGACACCGAATATCGTATCATATGAAGAATTTCCAGATAACAACTTTTGAATATGGCTGGAGACTTCCCCATTACTGTCCGCTACCTTTGGTGATTCGGGGTCTGTGGTTACCATTGAGGATGATGGTGTATGCATTATCGATGTTTCTTCAGCATTAAATTTCACGTCTTTGTCATCACTTTCCATAAAATTCAATTTTGGGAGCGGGGTACTACTCTCTATGGATTTGGTAAATTTTTTTGAGTGGATGCTGTATCATTTCTGTTTCCAGCAATAAAATGTTCTGGAATACTAACAATTGAACAGTCATGTCACGAACGTTCTCGCTATCAGGAGACTCAAGCGAGTTGAGCGCTAACTTTTACCCACCAGTCGAATTGGATACGAGTAGCAGTTATGGTTTGGGTTTACATGGTTTCTATTCCTACAATTCAATTTTCAATGTTACTGTGAAGAATAATGTGATCAGCTATTCAAAACGAATCAATTCTCCACCCATAACCATTAAAATTCCACCTGGCGCTTATGAAATTGATGAAATCAATAAAGTTATACAGCGATCCATTAGATCTAAAGAGAAACTGGCTGAAAATGTCACCGAAAAGAATATGGATGATGTGTTTCTCCTACATCCAAACAACAATACTCTGAAATGTGAAATGCGATCGAAATATTACATCAACCTCTTACATGAAAACTCTATCGCTGGTCTTTTAGGATTCGAGCCTAAGGTCTTTGGTATCGGTGAAACACATGAATCAACATTACCTGTGAATATCAATAATGTGAGAATAATCCGTGTGGATTGTAACGTCACTTCTGGAGCGTATTTGAATGGTGAGGAATGTCACAGCATTTTCGAATTCGATATTGATGTCGAGCCAGGATACAAACTCACAAAGGAACCACGAAATATAATTTATATGCCAATCAAGCCCGAAGGCCGTCAGTATCTCGACAACATTACTCTGCGCATTTTGGACGATCGTGGGCATCTGATCGAGTTCAATGGTGAAAGAATAATTATAAAATTGGAGTTGAAAAAATTGTAATATTGACCTCTGCCAAGAAAATACAATGGGGTTTTGTTATAATGTCCGGCGATTGAAACCTAAACGGTGTATGTACAATGGGGTTGAGGATCATGCTGATATAAAGAAGAGAAAAATCATAAGCCGATTCATTTCACGTGAGCCCGTTAAACAATCAAGATATACCATCAGCTCTAGTAATCTAAACTTTCTGAAATCAATTGGCTTGAAGATCAGGAATACCAAGAAGAAATAAAATATGGCCGCTTTCACTACAAGCGATATGTTAGAAGTTTTTGAAGAGCCAATTTTCGATCATTCCCTGATTAGTTTGCATGAGCATACATATAAGCCGTATGGATCACCATATTATAAGAATTCGGACGAAATCAGAATTCCCATCAATTTTCAAGATCTAATTCTCGATATAGCAGATAGCTACATTTATATCGAGGGAAAATTCACACCTTCAGAGCCCAACAAACGATGTTATCTTTCCAATAATGCTCTGGCTTTCTTGTTTGATGAAATCCGCTACGAAATGGGTGGTGAACAAGTTGCAGTTGTACGAAAGCCAGGCATAACAACCACATTGAAAACTATGGTATCATTCGGAAAAACACATGAGAATAGTTTACTACCAATAGGTTGGGGTCTCAATCAGAATAAACAAGATATACTGGATCCTGCAAGTAATTTTTTCAGCGGCAAACTGCCCCTAAAATACATTCTGGGATTCGCTGAAGATTACACCAAGGGTATTTTGAATGTTAAGCAGGAACTCATTCTGATTATAGCTCGATCCTTCAAAAATTCATTCATAGGCGAGGTCGATGCTGAACTAGAAATCACAAAAATAGAATGGAGAATCAGACATATTGTACCAGAAGATCGCCAGAAATTGAAGCTCTTGAACCGAATTAATAAAAATAGTAGTGCCAAAGTCAAAATGGCCTACCGTATGTGGGATCTTTATGAGTTACCATCACTTCGTGATACAGCTTCAGACATATGGGCTGTGAAAACTACCAATAGCCTCGAAAGGCCTCGATTCATCATTATCGGGTTCCAAGACACAGATCATTCCGAAAATATTTCAAAAGATGCGACGAAGTTTATTAATGCAAATATAAATAATATCCGTTTATATTTGAATTCTGAAGTATTTCCATACGAACGTTGGAATCTGGATTTCGATAAAAAATTGGACTCTTCAGCCTACTATGCTTACGAAAATTTCCAACGCAGTTACTACAACAAGCCTATGAGTGAACCAATGATGGATATTGGAAGCTTCCGGAATAATCCTCTTTTCGTCATCGATTGCTCCCATCAACCTGATGCCATGAAGTCATCCACCGTCGACATCAAAATTGAATTCGAAACCCGAAAGACAAAATTTCCCGCCAACACGAAAGTATATGCACTTATACTACACGATGCCTATTTGAGCTATAGTGCACTCAATGGTTCAATTCAGATTGGATTATCATAATATTTTATTGATATGTATCTTATTTTTCATATTTTGAATGTATCATAATATAGTAGTAAATAAAAAAAAATACTTTCAATGTTGTTTTTATTTATAAAATGAATATTAATATATGCATACTAAAAATAATTTTCTATGTAGACTGCAAAACTTCACCACTTTCACACACATTCCCTTCTTCTCCATCTGAGCTATACTCGTCTTTTCTCAGTTGATATTTTTCTGTTATATCTCCTGGTAAATATGCAATCAGGTCTGATAAAAATCTTCTCATTTCCGCTTCAATCATCTGCTTGCAATACTCATCCAAACTAATGAGTCCATAGGAATATTTGTTACACAACTTTACACCAAAGTCATATTTATTGCTGAGCTCCAAAACTCGTCGGACCTCCTCAACATCAAAACAAATGTTCATATCATAATTTGCCGAATGTAGTGCATCCCAACTCAAATCATTCAATTCACAACGCAATCTTTCAATTGCAGAATCTATATCTACAGCCTCTGTCCACAACTCGCTGGAATATTGCATCCACATCTTTGTATGGAAGTTCTGAAAAATAAATAGTGACTATCAGTTTCAAATCATTATCACAAGCTATACCATACTCACCTTACGTTTTGAGTAGGTGGATTAACAATATTTTATATTCTACCATGAATTTACATATTATAATTATACTTTTACTCTATCACATTGAACTTTACTAACGATCGGGTTTTCGCACCAGAAAATTCCTGAGAACTCTGCCCTATATATGTTATTACCACTTTGGACTTTGATGAATTTATCATTTGAATAATCTCATCTGTTAATTGCTCGGTGACTCGTTTCGGAAGCCATGATTTGAATTTGACATTATCTTCCAACAGAATTACCTGAATAGATTTACCATATCTTGTAGAATACATTGCCATTTTTTCAACTTTATAAGCTTTACCGATCGTTAGTGATGTTATAGGTCTTTGTTCTAGAGTTTCTATGTGTTGAATAGCAGAATTTATTTTTTCAAAATCAAATTTTAGGGTATCCATTTTCGAATATGTAGAAATTATGGTAGAAAACTATAAAATATTTTCACCTGAATTGCGATGTGTTCCTTTTGGTGCACTATAGTTCGATGCCAACTCGGAAAAACTGATTATGAAGGCTCACTCTGGTACTATGGGCGGTGCAAACTGAATTCGTAAGTATCTACTCTCTAGCTTTTATAGCAATCGTTGAAGGGAAGGGGTATATTTGAGGTTGAAATGAATGAAGATAGAAAAATATTCAAGGTCACTTCAACCGAATATGTCAATGCTAAATTCATTTCAATACACCCTCTTACTCAATAGTCTTCAAAGATATCGGTCTACAGTGGAGGTCAACCAATTGAACAGTCATCCACTCTCAAGCTCAATTGATATCAAGGTTACACACTTTCAAGGTGGCCCATACTCAAATTCACCCTTCAAAATCCATGGTCACCAACTTTCAAGGTCATCAACCCCCAATGTCGACTACCCTCAAGGTCACCAACCACTAACCAGATCATCCTCTGAAGGTCATTCCCCAAGGTCACTCTCAAGGTCAGTGGTGGGGGGAGGTCCAGGATTGGCATAAACCCCCTACTCGTGTGGGTACCTTTCATACCGCCATATTAGGAAAAAGTACGAGAAAATAACCAAGTGAGTAGAATATTTTTTGAATCAATGTAGCCGATACTTGATGAAAATCCATGTCATCTTTTATGATAAAACTTTAATGTTAATTTTCACAAAATTTTCAGTTTACAAAACAACGACATAGGTTTTGCTTTCTGCTTGAATGAGCCGATGTACTGACAAAATATATGTCGCGGTTTTGGTAACTGAAAATTTTGTGAAAATCAACATTAAAGTTTTATTATGAAAGTTGAATTCTGTTTAAGATTTTTATGGAGTACCACTGTTTTTATACCAATTAGAATACACGAATGGCCAACCTAGGCGCGAATCTAAGGGTATGGCGTACTGAATCGAATACGTACATATCTTGGGCAGTAGCTAAATGAGTAGTTCAATATAGGCGTTAGAATTTGATTCTAAATCACCAATGTCCATGCTCAGCATGACTAGTGAACAACAGATACATTATTCTGATTCATTTCGTTCATATTACAGCTTAATGAAGTTAACAGAATGGCCCAGAACCGAAGCTACTTTTGCAGAAAAACAATACATGGCACATGAAACTCATCACAATTTTCATCCACCTACATCATTTGAGCAAGGTATGAATAAAACATATCTACGTCAGCAATAATCTGTAAACAACAGTTCAACATGCCAGTTCGGTTATATTTCATACACAGTTAATGATTTGCTGTAAATATAGGCTTGGTGTTAACATATGAACAACAAACATTATAAAAGGATTAATGTTTGTAAATGTTGAAATATATAAATGACACAAGAATGAATGGATAAAACATTTTCGAGCATAAGAGCTTGCAAATAACCATATTTTGAGAACGCTCTACGAGTTAAGCTGCTTTATATTTTGAAAATTATTCAAGTAGTGAATGTCGGATCAATTCGATAGTTTTCAAGAGGTTTGTTCCCATTTTGAAGGTAATTTTAGTTTAAAACACTGATTGATACTATTTGTGGATTTTTCATTGCTTTTCGAATCAGAAGTGAGTTACAATGAAGAGAAACTTTCAGAACTGAATTTCCCCTTCCGTTCACAAATTGGTTCTTGATGGCTCCCAACGAAAATACCTCTTTCCAGTTTTGTTGAAATATCTCAAGAAGTTAGAAATAATAAAGCAAAATGAATGAATGTTTTATAACCGTCGCGATGTGTTCCGACATGCATGTAGTATAGAGAAACCTCCAGAATTCAGCAGTCTTCAGCATACAACTGAACTCATTCACTATACTGTAGTATAGTAGCTTTGCTCTTGTACTTGAAGCACTTTGTATATAGATGATTATTATTAGTTGATCAAGTCACTCTTATACAGTGTGTCCCACTTTGAGCAGCCACACCCTCGAATTTTCTTGACAGTAAAGTGATTTCAAAATTTGTTTTTTATTACATTAGTACCCAGAAATATCTACCTTCAGGTTGATGAAATATTCGTATATCCATTTTCCACGGCTACCTACGACCAATTGAAAAGTGAAAAATTGGGAAAAACATACTAGGCATTTTTTTATCGCAAAAATAACACCAGGATCTGTTTCAGAACATCCTAAAATCCCCAAATCTATATAGGGTGTCATCTGTAACTAACAACATTTTTTTTTACTGACATAGTATTGATTTTTATTCAATGTGTAATGTTTAGTTGTTTTCGATTTTTTTCACTAATTACTTAAGAATGTTCGAATAATGAAGAAAATATTCAAATATTAATTTTTCATGGCTAGCTATGACCAGTCGAAAAGTGAAAAAGTGTGCAACACACATCAAGGACTTTTGTAGCACAAACGTAACAGCGGATTCTGGTTCAGGTTCAGGTTCAGGTTCAGGTTCAGGGAAATTACAAGACCCCAATTCTTGAATCATAAAAATATACAGGGTGTCATCTATAGCTGGCAGAATTGATAATGCTTATTTACTCGTAGCGTTTAGTTGATATACAAAATTTCTTCTCGAGTCATAAAGTACCCAAAAAAGTTCAATTGATGCTGTACAAAATACCAAATATTACTTTTCGATGCCTAGATATGATCAGTTGAAAGTTGAATTATAAAGGAAAACATACTGAAGATTCTTTTGTCTCCGAGCTAACACCAAATTCTGGTTTAGAAGGCCCCGGATCCTGTTGTTCGAATCATGAAATTACATAGGAAGTCATCTGTAAATGTAAACATTTGTAACCTTTATTAAATAAATTTTGTTGCTAGTTTTACAGATGACACCTTGTATATTTTAATGATTTAAGTAATTAGATCTGAGTGATTTGGATTGTTTCGAACCACAATTTGGTTTCGTGATGAAAACAAGCTCTGAAATGTTTCGCAGTTTTCCTATTTCTGAATATTATAAATAAAAATATACTCACGAGTATAATCATTTCTTTCACAAAACTAACACCGGATTCTCGTTGTCAACAAGCTTAACAAGATTTATGAATAAAAAGTGAGATATGTTACCATTTACAGGATGATATCCTGTATAATTTCATTACCCGGGCAACGAATTCTGAAGGTTTTGCGGTATATTCTGAACCAGGATATGTTGTCTCGGTAATAGAAGGATGTTTACCACAATTTTTCAATTTTCAACTGGTCATATATAGCCATGGAAGTGAAATATTTCGTTTTTTTTACACTATATCAATTAAATATTTTGGTTGCTTCTTGATTGGAAAAGAAATATTCAGAAACAATTCAACATTACGGATAAATAAAAGTTATCAAATTTGCTAGCTACAGATGATACCCTGTAAATTTTTAGATTTGAGTATTGAGGTGGGGATTTCAGGGTATTCTGATCCAGAAATGTTTGTGCTTAAAGTATCCTTAATGTATTTTCCCCATTTTTTGTCTCTCAACTCGTCATAGCAAGCCATGAAAAAGTTATATTTGGTTATTTTCTATAGCAGTAATTGAACATTTTAGGTACTTTGTTACTATAGAAAAAAAAAATCAAAAACAACCAAAGATTACGGATGAAAACAAATTGAAAATGTTGCTAGTCTGTAAGACACCCTGTATATTTTAATGAGATCTGGGGTTTAAGCATGTTCTGAACCAGAATCTGATGTTATAGTTTCGAAGTAAAAAATCATTTAGTATATTTTTCCCAGTTTTTCACTTTTCAACTGGTCATAGCAAGCCATGAAAAAATTAAATTTGGGTATTTCTTATACTCAGCAACAATTGAACACGTTCAGGCCCTTTGTGACAAAAAAAAATCGAAAGCAACTGATCCTTTCGAATGAATAAAAATTAATAATGTTGCTAGTAACAGATGCCACCCTGTATATTTTAATGAATAAAGCACTTAGATCTAGGGGTTTAAGGGTGGTCTGAAACAGAATCTGGTGTTATTTTTGCGATAAAAAAATGCCTAGTATGTTTTTCCCAATTTTTCACTTTTCAGTTGGTCGTAGGTAGCCGTGGAAAATGGATATACGAATATTTCATCAACCTCAAGTTAGGTATTTTTGGGTACTATATGTTATGAAAAATACCTTTTGATATCACTGTACTGTCAAAAAAATACGAGGGTGTGGCTGCTCAAAGTGGGACACACTGTATATGTATGGTGTCATGACGATTTGGAATGTTGTTGTTAATAAATAAATAATTTGAGTTCGAAATATATAATTATTTCCAAAGTTATATAGGATATCACAATGGCGACAAGGATGAAACCTTTAAAAATATCATCTGAGAGAAATTGAAGTGGCGGAAAAGTCCACCCCGTTAGCAGGTCACATACAAGAGTGTATACCCAGTATTTCGGATTGGTCTATTTATAAGAGACGCCTGGAAAATTACTTTCTTGCAAATAATATTAACAACGAAGAAAGAAAACGTGCCATTCTATTGAGTTTGTTGAATGAAACTGCTTATAGACTGTTGTTCAACATGTGTTCACCAGACGAACCAGAAACAAAGAAGTACGAGGACATAATTTCGATGATGGATAAACATTTCAAACCTATAGCGTCAGTTTTTTCCAACAGAGAAAAATTTTTTGAAGCCAAAAAAGTTGACTTTGGAATCTCCAAATGAATGAGCGGCAAAACTCCGAGAACTAGTGGCAGTTTGCAAGTTTGGAGGTGCCAGCGAAATTGAGAATGCTTTGGTGAATCAGTTCATCATTGGATATGAAATTGGTCGTGTCAAAACTAAGACTGTATGACGAAAATGAAAACATAAAATTTTCGAATATAGTAGAAATTGCTTCAGCCAAAACATCAGCTTCCATCAAAACAGAAGGTTTCAAACAAGAAACTGAACTTAATTTCACCAAATCGAGTGGAAGAAACGGAAAATGAGAAAGTGCTGTCGCATGAAAATCATTTTCAAGTGGAGAAGTAAGAAGAAATTTACCGTTGAGATGTTCTGTATGCGGCCGTAAAAATCATACACAAGAAAAGTGTTCGTTCAGAGAATGCTTCTGCCATATTTGTAATATTAAGGGTCATTTAGCACCTATGTGTTCAAACAGAAAGAATTTCAATCAGAAAGGTAAAAGATCTACTGTGATATCCTGTGATATCCTATATAACTTTGGAAATAATTATGTATTTCGAACTCAAATTATTTATTTAATAAATAACAACATTCCAAATCGTCATGACAGCATACATATATAGGAGTGACTTGATCAACTGATAATAATCATCTATATATAAAGTGCTTCAAGTACAAGAGCAAAGCATACCTCTCTCTTAAGAGGAAGGAATGCAGAAAAACGGTTTTGAAGACCTATTCTTGCAGATCATTGTAAGAAAATACATTATATTTTTGTTTTTCATACTAGGATTTGATCTGTCAGTTGAAACTGAAACGAGAAACAAACTGAAAACAAACTTGTAAAAAAAATTAAATACAAGCTTTTATTTCGATTTCTTTTATTATTATATTTTGTGCTTTTCAGTAAGTATGCATTAATATGGATTTTTGATAGAGCATATGGGTACTGCAAAACATTTTTCTTGTGAGTGTTGGCCTATTTCACTCTTCAATGGAAAGGCCATCTAAATATTTACTCCTGGAGCTGCCATCTTGAATTTAGAAATTTTAACGACACATTAATCTTCTACTCCAAATATAAATTTTTAAGAGACGGGTTATAATAAGAAAACAGTCTACCATCTTGAATTTATAAATTTTCACAGAAAATTCATAACCTTGGACACCTAAATCCCAAAATACAAATTTTTTATCGAATCGGACAAAAATCACAAATTCATTTCGCCATCTTGAAGATGTCATTTTGAATATATGTATTTTTACAACAATGCATAATGTCCGACCTCAAAAAACAAATTTGAATCCAGTTGATGGGACATAATCACAAAACTCAAACGCTATCTTAGAGCCGCCATTTTGATGTAATGACTACATTTTGATTCGTCTCTTTATGAAACTTCATAAAAAGTATGTTTCACTGGTAAGCAGATGGGTAAAGTTCGACCTCTCTTCGGACCATTTTTGGGGAGTTGGCCAGACTTTCTTATTCTGTTTTATTTAGTCTTTGCTGTCTTTGGGTGTGTATTTTGAATTCGTTTCATAGATTTGGAAAAATAGAAAAAGTGATTGATCGTATTATAGAAAAAAATGTCAGTGTAAGATTTTTATATTTGTTTGAACAATTAATTTATACCCATCCAAAAATTTCCAAATGTCGCATCTTTTAAAGTTATATGGTAGATTAAGATTATAATCAAAAGATTTAAATGAAAATTTTAAATCCCACCACCCAGAAATTTCCAAATTTCGCATCTTTTGTGGTGTATTGAGATTATTATTAAAATATATAAATGAAAATGTTAAATCACAAAAAAATATTGAGAAATAAAGGGGAAGAGACAAAATTATATTTTGGAGACATGAATATAGCTATTACTGATATACGTTGGTGAGGAAGGATTTTTTGTATGATCGTGAAGTTTGTTGAATAAGGCGCAGCCATGTTCAACAAACAGGGGAAAACAAAACCAAAAAATCTCTTTACGAATGTGTATCATACAAAGTTTTTTCTACGACAGTTGATATTGCCAAATTGTAACAACCGTATTATTAATTGGAATGTTAAAAGCAGTTGTCCTATTATCAAATGATATTGTATTTTTCGGGAATGCATCAACCATTTATAAAAAAATACTTTACGCAGAGTTAATGTCTTAAACGCACTGTTGATTTTCTACGAACTGTTGATTTTTTATACACTTGTGCGAAAAAGAATCACTTTATGCACTGTGAACAGTAGGTGAATATTTAGTTATGTATTGGCTTAGAAAAAATATTTTGGTAACAGACTATTTGTATTCAAGCGAGCTTCACTCGTTTTGCAATCTAACATGAACTGCAGTCATTTAAAAAGCGAACGTCAAAGCAGCAAAACCTCAAACCAAGACCTTTCTTTAGTCATTCTGGTTTGTACTCTTAATCGTTTTCCCTTTCTTCCTAATCGTTTCAGTTCAAAAAAGTCCTTCCTTGATTTCGTTTTTCTCCCACAATTATTAACTGCGTTTTCTGCGTCTACTGCGTCTGCATAAACAATAGAACCAAAAATATTTTGAAGAGCATTGCCATACTACTTTTTGAGAAAAGATACTGTGGAATTACTCTACAGATGGCACTGGGCAAAATTTCGAAATGCATAAAGATCGAAATTGTGGAAAAAAGGTAATCACAAAATTCGATTGTGAAGAGAATTGAATTCCCTTTTCAACGATGTGACACTTGACCCCCCATGCCATCTGAAATTTTCAAGAAAATTTGTCTCCGTGCCCTTTGTCGATCAATCAACATGCTCTTCATTCCAAAAAGTAGTAATGGTGATACCACTCAAATGATTATTTCCATATTGATTGAAAGTTTGATTTTGTGGAGGAAATCCAGTTCTTGACATGATTTTTTGGGTTTATGACCTTCCACAATCTGAAAATGAAAAAAAATTTTTTAATCCAAAGAAATCTGTACAAGTGTAGAAGGGCAAATTAATTAATTTGCCCGATAAGTTACTGCGTTCACAAGACTGCTGTCTTGAAAGAAATTAATTTTTGTCAGTAACGTACCCTAGACTGAATTTGCCTATCTGAAAAAATGAGATCGAATTAACAAAGAATACTTCTCTTTTTTTGAAAACTGTTGGCGTTTCGGAGGCTATATCTGCCTCCGTTATCAAAACTTCTTGGACAGACGCTGAAGAAACTGAATTTGAATTACGATTTTGGTAATAAGACCTTTCTTTGACAGAGTCAAATGAAATCTGTCATACATTTTTTTGATTGACATTTGGTATCTTGATACATAGGGTGTTCGGTATCAATCAATCACCATTCTATTAGTTCTTATTTCATCTCTGAGGAGGGGTAACCAGGTGCGGTCCATTTCGATGGAATTGGTTGAGAAGCAGTTGTTCGATAAAAGAATGCACGCAGTGTGGCGATCATATGATGGAATGGAATAATACCAAAATTTTATTGAGAGAATCAAATCAAGAAAAAAGAAAGTTGAAGGAAACTGCGTGCATTCTTTTATCGAACAACTGCTTCTCAACCAATTCCATCGAAATGGACCGCACCTGGTTACCCCTCCTCAGAGATGAAATAAGAACTAATAGAATGGTGATTGATTGATACCGAACAGATACCAAATGTCAATCAAAATAATGTATGACAGATTTCAAAGAAAGGTCTTATTACCAAAATCGCAATTCAAATTCAGTTTTTTCAGCGTCTTTCCAAGAAGTTTTGATAACGGAGACAGATATAGCATCCGAAACGTCAACAGTTTTCAAAAAAAGAGAAGTATTCTTTGTTAATTCGATCTCATTTTTTCAGATAGGCAAATTCAGTGTAGGGTACGTTACTGACAAAAATTATTTTTTTTCAAGACAGCAGTCTTGTGAACGCAGTAACTTATCGGGCAAATTAATTAATTTGCCCTTCTACACTTGTACAGATTTCTTTGGATTAAAAAAAAAAAATTCATTTTCAGATTGTGGAAGGTCATAAACCCAAAAAATCATGTCAAGATTATTTCCATGTTTGTATATCGAACCGTACAAAAGTAACAAAAGTTACCAGACTCTAAAAAGCCGCACTGCCATATTCAACTCGGTCGGATTCTGGATTGATCAATAATTTATCGAAGACATGTTACTATTGTTACCAACGACGGATTTATGTATTATACAGTTCGAAATACAATCAAGTTACATGTAATTCCTCTGTGTACCTCCTAGTATACCCTTCAGCTGTCCTCTGTTGTATGTTGGGATCCAAAATCTCCAGTGGTTCACTTGACGAATGTCATGATTCATGGGTAATAAATATCATTCTCAACAATTCTCTTCATTGATAGATGGGAACAAAAATTGAATAGAAAGGTTCAGATCATCTCACCAAATTAACTACTGCGTTACTAACAGATGCAAATAACTCTAAAGTTTTATTTAACTCGGATATTTGTATATGTAAGTATAATAATATCATAATTGGTGAAACTTGTAGGCAAATATTGCTATTGTTACAAGGAGATCAATTTTAGCATTGTGCTACGACAAAGTTCTACCACGAATCACGATTGGTATGAGGATGACTATTTCATGCAAAAAGAAATCAAAGATTATTTTGGTTAAAAAATGCAGCAGTTTTTTGGACAGAGAAGAAGAGAAAATTTTCTACACCATATTTTTTTGATAAAAAAATTGGAATAATTATTGTTGAGTATGCTTTGGTCGTCATGGCAATGAATGTTTTGTCCGTCAAATCTTCATCAAGATTCATCTGAGTGTAAGCAGAAGTCTGAATATAGAAGAATCAATACTATCTATTCTGAATTGATTCTTCTATATTTAGACTTCTGCTTACACTCAGATGAATCTTGATCAATACTATTCTGAAGCATTTACGGAACCAAGCCGAAGATGAAAATCTCACTGAGCTTGGGCAAACATGCGACAATATTTCAAGCGGAAATCGTTGCAATACACCATTGTGCACAAGAGCTAATAAGGCACGATTTTTCACGAAAAAACATTGCCATATACTCATATAGCCAAGCTGCGATAAAAGCAGTCAACTCAATGTAAGTTACCTCAAAACTTGTTTGGGACTGCATAGAAGCCCTAAAAGAGCTGGGCAGTCAGAACAGACTGACACTAGCCTGAGTACCAGCACACACAGGTTATAGAGGCAATGAAGAGGCCGATACACTAGCCCGAGAAGGAGCAAGTAAGGCCCTGAATGGCCCAGAACCGTATTGCGGTATAGCAAAAGCTGTACTAAAAACAAACACCAAATCATGGATTCAACAGAAGTCTCAAGAATGGTGGAACAATGCACCAGGGATGAGACAGGCCAAAGAGTTTATCAAACAACCGCAGCCAACATTCACAGACTATCTACTAAGCCAGAAGAGGAACACTACTAGAATAGTAGTAGGACTTCTCACTGTAGGCTCAACAAACATATGAGAACAATAGGCCTGGCAGAAGAAATGCTATGCAGGTTCTGTCAGGAAGAAGAGGAAACATCAGTACACATACTATGCCACTGCGAGGGCTCGTCAAGGCAAAGGTTTCTAACGCTGGGAGAAGAAAAACCAAGAGCTCCCAGATTCATGGGAGTTCTAAAAACTAGCCTGTGGAGTCTCGTAAAGAAGACAGGGCTAGCCAAAGAACTCTAAATGATCTCGAGGACAAACACAATAGATCTGAAAAGGTCGCGGTGTAGAGGCTTGTAGCACGAAAGTCCCTAATATATAATCTATAATCTATCCATTCTGAAAATATAACATTTTGTAATAATTGTTACTATACCTATTATTCAACTTCGAATTCTCAAAATCAAAAAAGATGTGCCTGAGTATAATAATTTTTATCTAATTTTCTCTTTTCTTTCTGTATTTCGTTTAATAATCTTTTTGTTATTGTTTTTTTGTTGTTGTGTTTTGGTTTTCATTTATTTGTTAAAAGTACTATGTAGTATTGGGCCAATTCGTTTTTTTATGCATATCTAGTTAGTACGGGAGCCGAAGAGAGGTCGACCTTCACCATTCTGTTTAACGGATGAAACATACTTCTTATGAGGTTTCATAAATAGACGAATACGCCTAAAATGGGTTGACTATCAAAATATGGCCCAGACTATATTCAGTGAGTTTCAAAAATTTGCACCACATAGCAAACTTTTTTATTATCAAGTTTTCAGAAAATTTTAACCTTCATAAAAATCAGTACATTGCAGAATACTCGCACATAAGTTGTCAAAATTCCATATTTCCAAACGGTGTACAGGGGGAACAAAAAATAGACTTTTGATCAAGAGTAAATTACGCTGGCTGTGATTCCAAATTTGAATATGATTTTCAATTCTGAACAACATCCATGCATGAAATTTTTGATAATGTCAATATTATGGGGTAGTTTACACTTCAAAAATTTCAAGTTTTGGTTCCTCCTGTACTCCGTTTAGAAATTTGAAATTTTGACAACTCATATGCAAGTATTCTGCAATGCACAAATTTGTATGAAGAATAAAATTTCCTGACAAATCGATAATAAAAAAGTTTTCCATATGGTACAAAGTTTCATCCGTTAAACAGAACGGTGAAGGTCAACCTCTCTTTGGATCTTAGACTAAGTATGGAGTATTGCCAGTTTAAATTTTCAAATTTCATTTTACATGTTGTGACATTCAATATTAATTTATTTTATTTATTTATTTGTTTTGAAGGTATGATCATCAGAAATTTATTTTGAACGGAATCATTGAGAAAATGTTTTTCAATACACTCCGATCCTTTAATAAGTCTTTTTTTCAAGATCTTATTCGCAGAAATATAATTTAAATTCTCATTGAATTTTCCAGAGGAATAAAAATAATTACAAATGTTTGGACTGAATCAAAATGATCGAAAAACTTCTCAGCTCATCTGGAATAATCTATAATCCAGTACGATAGGGTTTCGACACAAGAATCGATTGTAGCACCACCAAACTTGGTATGCTAGTATGATAAACACAAAAAAAAAATTGTTTACCAAAATTCCAAGGGTGGAACATATTTATTTTTTTCGTTTAAAAACATATAAATAGATTTTTGCTGTAATTTGGAAAAGTATATGATTTATCGGAAAAACATATTAACAGGGTGAAAAACAATTCAATTTTCCACAAAAATTTTTCCTAGTAATTTCTTATGAAATGCGCTCGTTTTCGCAGAAAACGTGATTGAACGCCGACATCAAATTTCAGGTTCACCCTTAACTGCCGCTGAAATTTCAGACGGAGCCGAATATTTGATTGGTCATAACTCTGCCAATAATGATCGGAGAAGGAAAAGTTCATATTGTTTCTGAAGACTCCTACCTTCTCATGCAAATATAATATGCGAGTATTTGAGTACCTAAAATGTGTTTTGTCGCACTTCACGGAGATGTTCGCGGATGATCCGAAAATCATGAGTAAGATAGTTAATATGGAATTATTATACTGAAGCAGCAACCCATACCCTCTTTGGACTACATGAAACAATTTTAGAGTAGTGTGACAGGTCCCACTTATACATACCAAAAAAAACTTTGTTTCACTCCTGCCTCATTTTCAACTTAATTTTCAAATCATCAAATCGGCATTCTCTTCACTAAATGTTGAAAATAATCGCTTATTCATACCCTGCATATATGTGTATATATTTAATAACACTATTGTGAAGTGAAAACATCAAGATTGAAGTCACATATTATTTCATTTTTTATGTAGGGTGTATATGAGCGATTATTTTCAACATTTACTGAAGAAATTGCCGGGATTATGGGTGAGTTGAAAACTGAGGCAGGAGTAAAATCCAGTTTTTTCTTTGGCATGTATAAGTGAGATTTGTCTAACTAGTCTCAAATCGTTGCATATGGTCCAAAGAGGGTACTGATTTCTGCTTCAGTATAATTATTTCATATCAACCAAAATATCCATGACTTTCGGATCCTCCGTAAATATCGTAGAAGGGTTATATGAAGTGGGACAAAATATATTTTAGGTCTCAGATACTCACATATTACATTTGCATGAGGAAGTAGAAGTCTTCAGGAACGATATGCACTCTTTCTTTTCCTTCTACTATAATTTTTAGCAAAGTTATGAAATGTGACGGCGTTAAACCACGTTTCCTGAGAAGACGAGCGTATTTCATAAGGTATAACTGAAAATTATTCTTGTGGAGAATTGAATTATCTCTCAACCTATCGAAATCTGTTTTTGATAAATCTTATATTTTCTGAAATAGCAACAAAAAAAATTATATTTTTTTCAAATGAAAAATTTTTTATGTTCCACTCCTGATTATTTTGGTAAATCATTTTTTTTTCTAATAAAACATGATGTCGAGATGTCATGTGCCGAGTTTCAGAGTGCTACAATTCATTCTTTACTTTTTGCTCGAATTTGTCTGTCGCTACTGGATTACTGAGACAATTTCACTCACTATATGAAAGTCGCGTCTCCTGCGATATGAGGACCAATCAGAATGGGATTTCGCGAAAGTACACGCTTCCTTTCGCTTCCTTTCTTTCCGATCCGGAAAGACCACGTCGTCAAGTCAACCACAAATATAAACAGCAATGATACATCTTGTAATCTAATATGACATAAACGTCAGGTTGACAGACTTCATGTTTATTATTCATTAGTTGCAACTATTGAAGAATTCACTTTGTGTACTCGATCAAATTTCAAATAATAACTTGGTTGATTCGTGAAATTATCTCAATAAATACGACTCGTGCTCACAATACAATCGATAATTCTGTCAGAAATCTTTAACTCGATCAAATTGCTTTGAGGTCCCATAGGGACTCGTGGTGTTACCTCAAAGCAATTTGATCTCGTTGATTTCTGACAGAATTATCGATAGTATTGCGACCACTCGTGGTATTACCCCCGACAAGCCTGTAGATCAGTTGAAATAGTATTAATGGGTTTTCTTTTGTTCTCCTTAATTGGGTAAATGAAGACTTGCAAATTTTCACTTCTGCCTATCTTCTAGAAGTCCTCACTTTGCATTTGTCATAGTCAACCAGAAAGAATGCTTAACCTGTTGTTAGTAACTAGCATAATTTGTCTTCAGAATACAGAAACACCTACTTTATTAACAGCTGAATTCCATATGGGACATTAGTAATGCCTTTTTCTTGAGAACATAATTCGTAATTATCCAAGTTCCGAGAATGAGAAACAAAAAGGTAATAGAGTAATGTTAGAAGCAACTCTGGCTGAGCCGCTAAACAAGAAGATGCAGTCGTCAATTAGGTTAACGACATTAATACAAAAAGCCCCAGTACCCCGCCAAGGTGCTTAAAGGAAGCCACATGGAGAGGAAGTGTTAAATAATGTGCCCCCTAAGAGCTCTCAGATAGTGTGGATGCATCTGAAACTTTGTGTATAAGAAAATGTTGGAGGTTTCATCAAGTGTGCTGTTACGAGGGCTTCGGGGACGATGCGGGAAAAGCAGACGCTCCGAATGAGATTTGGTTGAAAGGTGGATGTTTATGCAACTGTTTCAGTAAAAAGTTAATGGGGAAATACAAGGCTTTGGGGTGAGCTGGATGAAATGACTACAGTTCTGCATCATTTATATGTATTTAATTGAAACGAAACATTCGAAATTACCAAGAAGTTCTGGAGATCTGTTCTTAGGAGCAACTCTGGCCAGTGGGATATTCAATCCCGACATTTTGATAAACAGATTGGCCAGTTTTGGTATTGAAGACAATGTTATTTATGGATCATCAGTTTCAGAAACCGTGAAGGGTACGTATACCTCAGAAGCAAACAAATTGATGGAATAACTATTACAAAACCTATACCCTTGTGAATATTGACATATGTGTTCCACAAGGTTCCATTTTGGAGCCGGTCTTGTTTTTGTTATATGTGAATAGTATTGAACTATGTGAAGATATCCAGTCACTCTGCATGAAGATAATATTTCTGTCCTCGTTGTGGATAAACCTGTTGAGATTCTGGAAAGAAACTGCAGTGAATTGATCCAGGCCATGGCGTTTTGGTCATTTAAAAACAAATTTTTCTACAATATTGAAAAGACACCATATCTTAGATTTCACAATAGGCAATCATTTCTCTATAGATTTAAAAAAGTTATACCTAGTGGTTAGGTGCCCATCGGCAAACATTTTTACTGATAGATACTCTCTCCAGATTTTCTGTATGGCTTCGTTCTGCCGCCGTTTTCTTCTGTGACTTCTTTTTTAGGGGGCGATTGTCCTAACTAAGATACGAAACTACAGAGGGTGATTCGCCGATGGACACTCTAACTATAAATACACGAATTCTATTGGGCAAAAATTATATTTGCATTTTTATGAATCTGGACAATATTATCGATTATTGGAAAAAACATTTTTCAAGTGATATTTTGAAATCACTTATTAAACTGTTTTCTCTTAGTTTAGTAAAATGTATTCCATCTCCCATTCTCATATTCTCCGTAGGAACGACAGTTTTTTTATTTTTATTTTCTATTGAATCAATTGCGACTCGGTATATAAACAGGTTGGTGGGTGTCACTAACGTCAACATAGAAAAATGCTCATAAAATCATTTAGTTTCGACAAGTCAAGTATACCAAAGCTCCACAATTTTTTTTTTTTTCAGGAAAAAAATTGTGTTTGAATTCACAGAATTATTTCAGGATTCAACATCATCGTTTAGAATTGTATGGAAGTAAAAAATAAACAGTTTTGGCACAGCACCGATATTATTTCGTATTGTGAAAATTGCATAGATTGCCAATTAACTGTTGGGATTTTGAAACTTGCTCATCATCAATAACAGAGCCTAAAAATGTTTTACGCGGAACTGAGTTTATGTTCCCCTTGATTGTTTAGAATGATTTGTATCGGTTCGGTGTGTGTCTGTTCGGGTGGATGGTCATATTCAAAGTTTTCCTCATACTAATTGTACCATTTGAATTTACGGTATCGATGAATGAGGTCATCCCGAATTATGAATAAGGTTGTTACTTTACTCGAGAGACATCTGAATGAAGCGGTACTTAGTAAAGTGACGAGTGTTTATTTACTGTTGGATATTCAACTCTTATTCCCAAGTTGTGGACTCTAGTGAGGATAAAAGAATAGCGAATACTACACTAATCACGAGTTTGCTAGCTCTGAGCAGTCATTCATGCTATCAAAGTTATTTCGAGTTGCTATTTTGGGATGTATCATATCTGAACTGTTATTCATCAGCAAATGGAAGAAAATTTGGGGATGGAATCTCGCTACCACGACACTGATGTTGAGCAAGTACAATGTTGATTCCTGAGTTACGTCACAGTTAAAAGTGGATTCCAACGTGTAAAATCATTTTATTCTATTCTTAGAAAACTACATAGACTTAGATTTATTTGTGTACACTATATACTCTATGAATTTTATTTGATCAGGTTTTGTAACCATATTGTTAGATGATATTCAACAAATCGTCGTTAAAAGTATTCTTGAATATATTATTTTTTTTTGCCATGCAAAAACTTTCGTATAAATCTATGGGGTCTGCAATCTCTGTAACGTTTCTCAATAATTATCATTACTGTGTATGAATGAAAAATCATCGAAAAAAAAATTTCTCGTTTGCAGATAAATTGCAAAATAAGTGAGAAAACCTAAAAAAATTGAGTACTATCATTTTCAGTGGACATTGCCTTCTTCTGAACCCACGATTTTTTATTCTTAACTTGGCAGCAACCGCATTTGGATATACTCCTTTTTCTTCATTTGGACTATTTTTCCATTTTGTATAATCAAAGCTTTGAAATTTTCTCTGTCCTCTACTATTGCTATGTAAGTTTCGAATTTCCTGAAAGCTTGTGAACAAAAACCCTCGTAAATGCTAACAATTTTCTAAATATTTGAATTTATATACTCATTAGTTGTATTTTAATAAATAGTTACCTACAGATTCCTTTAAAAAATCAGAAGATTTTGATAGGTAGGCACTTATTCAACTTCAAATATCTTGAAAACCATTAATCCTGTTGATAAGGAAGAAAACCAATCATTTTTTGTATAAGAAATATTGAGGATTGAGAGATTAAAAAATCGATATTAATCCAGTGGCGTGAAAGTTGGGGAAGTGCGGTTAAGGGTACCCACCTGCGGTACGCCCCTGATTGAAGTCACAAACACATGACTTGCATCGAAGTTTGGAACTGAATCCTGTCAAGTGACATAACAAATTTCATTGAAAAAAGTTGATTCGTTATGTAGTTATTCTGATGGAGAACATATAATTTTTTGCCACTTTCAACACCCTGTAACCCGGTTATTATTCGTCTTAGGATATATGTTTATTGAGACTTGAAAATAAGTGAGGATTCTACCATTGGAGTTTGTCCCCTTCATTCTGGGACAACCTGTATGAATACCGGTTGACCACGAGGTGAGGTACGCCTCCCAATTTTTCAATAGCTTTGAAGATAAAGATTTCAAATTTGATGTGTGGCTATAGTACTCGAATACGCATATTTTGACCCCTATAATGAAAATTCACCACTTCCGGTTTGACCGGAAGTGACCCCAAACTTTTTTTTTCAAGTGACACTCTGTACATATTTTTCCATTATCCGAAAGAGCACGCAATTTGTGATAACAGTGTTATTTATAATTGGAAATCTATTGAAAAATGGCGGAGATACAGTTGGTTGTTCAGTCAAACAAAGTTGGCCATGAAATTCAAACTTAAATCATCGAAACTGACAAACGATATCAGAAGTTTCCAGGGGAAGCTTCGGAGTGCGATACAGTTGAAAACTGAGTTTCTCGTGTAATTGCAGCTCCCATATAATCCAACAATTATCGAAAATTTCCTAAAAACGGAATAGTACCCATAAAGAAATGCTCACAACTGCTATTTCTCAAATAGCAACATGTTCTTTTCATTTCGTCAAGATGAAAAATGATTAATTATGTCAGATTACCCTTGTGAAATGTATTGAAGAATTCCGAAAGAAATCGCTAATACAAGATGTTTTATCAGAAGTGTTCTCGAAATTAGATATTCTTCAACGAAGCCGGCCATGAACATAAAAAAGCAAAACAAAAAGCAGCATTGATTAAATACGTAGAACAAACTGACTTCGTTGAAATAATATGAGCTTTTGTGTATTGCGTTCTTAATTATGTTCTAAGCCACCTACGTTGAAGAACATTCAATTTTAGGAACACTCATCATGAAACCTCATTGTATCTTCGTTTTCTTTGAGAATTCTCCAAAACTTTTCACACGAGCAAACTGAGAATTTAAAACATTTATCATGACAAATTGAAAAGTACATGCTGCCATTTAAGAAATTGCAGTTGTGAGCATTTCTTCATGGATACCATTCCGTTTTTAGGTAATTTTTGATAATTGTTGGAATATATGGAACCTGCAATTACATGAGAACCTCAATTTTCAACTGTATCGCACTTCAATTGTGATGATTCAAGTTCGAGTTTCATGGCCAACTTTGTTCGATTGAACAATCAACTATATCGCCGCCATATATCGACCGATTTTCAATTTTGAAGAACGGTGTTATCACAAATTGCATGCTATTGCTGATAATAAAATATGTACAGGTTGTCATGAATTTTCAGTAGAGGCTTCAAAATATGCGTATTGAAGTACTATAGCGACACACCAAATTTGAAATCTGCATCTTCAAACCTGGAAAAATTGGGGGGCGTACCTCACCTCGTGGTCACACGGTATACAAGAACTGGTCGTTTAAAGATATAAGATTTAATTCAATTCTGTTGATCTCACAAGGCTCTAACAAATCGATATGTCAATAATCAATATTTTTTCCCACTCAGTGTATAAGGCTATAGAAACACATCATTGTAGTCTGCTGGTAACTTACTGAATTTTTTACACCAAAATATAACTTTTTTCTGCGTGACCAAAATCGGTAGCAGTGGCTACAGATAGATAAGGATCATTTCCACTTTGCAATAACTGTAGTTTGGAATGGAGAGCTCAGACCGGATATAATCTTGAGGGGAAAGACACAATCGGATAGCAAAAGTTAATTCTTTAAGAGCTTCCGAATACAGAATTATATCTGATCGGCTTGCCACATTTTCTCTGTGATTCACGCACACTTCGTGGCTCGTGTCAGGAACCACAGGAACACGTGAATGAGTTTTATTCGGAAAGTTTCTCAATTATTAATTACCTACTTTGATTTTCAGGAAATGCCTTGAAGGCTAATTACATTTAATCTAATCAAATTGTATTTCTACCAAGAAAGTTTTGGGGTAGTTGTGATTACTTTCATTCTTCTTGTGTTTTGGGGTGCTGAATCCGAATCTGAGGATTGAAATGGAAAAAATTGCAAAAAAAAAACTAAAAAATCTCTTTTGTCTGCGGTTTATTGCTTATAAGTTGAAAACTACAAATTTTTCGTCGATAACTTTCATTTTAGGAATGAAAGAGCATAACATTTTCTATTAATATCACAATACAAGTTTTTTTCTACGACGAACCGTTCGGGATCAAGGACTACTTGTAAATTGGCATATTTCAGCTGACTGGGGAAAATCCCACTTTTTCACTAGAAAATTAATTCATTATTGAAGTTAATTAGTGGATTCCCTCCAGTTCTCTGCGCATACCTTATTTAGATCATATAATAAAGGTACAGGTATTCAAAAATTACATATAAGTTATTTAATGAGGTCCGAAATCGTACAAAACTTTAAATTTTTTTATCCCCTTTAAAAAAAGACATTCTCTTCTCTGCAATTTTATTATTCAAACTAAAAATGACAACAATGAGATCCTATTTTCTGAAATTTTATTATTCACCTAAAAACACAAAGAAATTATATTACCTCCACTTTTATTACTCACTCTTAAAAACAATAAAATTCTCTTCTCGGCAATTTCATTATTCACTCAAAAAATAACAATGCAATTCTATTTTCTGCAATTTTATTATTCATCTAAAAAACAAAGAGATTCTATTCTCTGCCATTTTATTATTCACTTAAAAAAAATCTATTCTTCGCAATTTTATTTTATTACTCAAACTGAAACATTGTCAACCACTTTCAAATAAATTACTGCTCATTGTCACTAATTCCTGTATGTACTGAATCTTCCCTCTGGAAGATGATCACTTGGTTATTGAAACACGTGTCGAGATGTTGAAAATAACGGTTTGGTGTTGGGATATTCATTACTACACCAAAGGTTCCCAACAGTGCCGTGCAAGTACACTAATTTCCTGTATTACCGGGAAACAACATTTTTAATACTGATATTTGGGAAGAGATGGTTAAGGTCAGGGCCCATTCTAGCAGGTGGGCAGCGCGTGCCCCACACGCGGGCGCGACCAAACAAGGGGCGGCTGCAGGCCGCATATAGTTCACGATCGACACACGGCTCGCAGTTCAATGGTCAAAACAAACTTTATTTCAGTGGTCTCCTTGGTTGAAGGGATGCGGATTGGGCATTTTTTTTCTGTTACTTTACCAGTTTATAATAGGGGGAAATGAGAGAAACCATCATGATTTCATATGTTCATTCAATATGGATTTAATATAAAATAATACTGCTAACAAAATAATGATAAGGGTAAAGGAATATTAGGAATTAGTGGAAATGAAAGCTGTTGATTAGATTTATCAATGAAATGTTGTACAAGGTGTTACTGATCGTTTTTGGAGGTTTTAATTTTACCCAGACCTTGGAGTGTCGAGTTACAGGGTGTTGAAAGTGACACAAAAAAATATATTTTCCAGAATACCTCCATAACGGCTCAACTTTTCTTGATGAAATTTGGTATGTCACTTAACAGCATTCAGTTTCATATTTTAAGGCCAATCATGTGTTTGTAACTCCAAACAGGGGCGTACGGCAGGTGGGTACCCCTATTCGCCCCTCCCCAACTTTCACGCCACTGGATTATTATCGATTTCGTATTCTTTTTCTCAATCCCCAATAATTCCTATACAAAAAAGAATGATTTTCGTTTTACAAATATCAACGGTTTTCGAGATATTTGAAGTTGAATAAGTGCGTGCGTATCAAAATCTTTACTATTTTTGAAAGGAATGTGAAGGTAACTATTTATAACATTATAACCAACATTTCATACCTTGCAATGCGTATAAATTCAAATATTTCGATTGTTGGCATTCACGAGGGATTTTGATCACAAAAATTTCCCGATATTTAAAACTTACATAGCCACCAACAAAATAATCATTAATGAGTATCCGTATCACATAGGCACCCACTCATTCAACTTCAAATGTTAAGTGACATACCAAATTTCATTAAGAAAAGTTAAGCCGTTATGGAGTTATTCTGGAAAATATATTTTTTTGTGTCACTTTAAACACCCTGTAACTCGGTTAATACTCATTTTAGGGTATATGTTTATTGGAACTTTCAGCCTTAAAATAAAGTGAGGATTCTGTCCCCTTCATTCTGGGATACCCTGTATTTACAAATTCCAAAACAAACTATCATGCATGAATTTTGAATACGTTGTAAGCGATGTGCGTCATATCGCAGTAAGGCAAGTCACAAGGAGGAATTAAGAAAAAAATCCTGCAAAGTTTAGTTGCTGAAGAGTAGTTTCATTTAGTTGTAACGTGATAACCTGAAAAAACTACTTTCAGGAAATCAGGAAGGAATAATGCAACTGAGTCAACTGCATATTTACCCTTTTCACGTCCCCTATCAAAGAACATCCTCTTCGCTGGACTGTCCCACTTCGAACTCTGAGCAAGGTTTATCTATCCTTGCTTGTCTGAAATATCACGTACGTCCTGAACTCTTTACGAAAAACCATGTCGTGTCGGAAGCATCCAGGAAAAGGAGGCCGAGTTATACTCATCCTTCACATCATTCATCTTCTGAAATTCAATGTGACCGTTGGGACTCCTCAAAGACTTCGGGGATATTCGAAATGTCGTTTCGAGTAACGCGTGCCATTAAAAACTTTGTATTAGCATAGCAATTGGCTAGTATGCAGAGGCTCCAATCTTTTCCGAGTGTTACTATTATGATTATGGTGTGTTATCCGAAGCTTCATCAGGACATTTTTACGAAATTGCTTGATTATATGGCTTAAAAAAGTTGTTTATATTCAGATTAGAATGGGGTAGGTATGTTTACGAATTACATAGTCAAATATTTGATCACTTCAATGAGATTATTTGAAAAATTACTCTCTGCATGTTATGTTTTGGACATGAACGAAGATTTGAAAACATTGTAACCACTTTTTTCCGTCTTGTTGAGTACCTAATCATGGCGATTTGAAACTTTTAATAGGTTATACAAAAAGATGGTTATAACTCCCTTGGGATATTAAAGATTCTTTAATTTTATTAGGCATATGATAGGTTGAATAGTTCAAATATTTTTTAACAAATTTTCGATTTCTAATGTACTTCGAACCATCATTTGTCTCAACAAGATAAGAACTATACTTTAGTTTTTTCACAATTATCGCAGGTATCCAAATACTCTTAGGTTTTAATTGAACAAGCACATGAGATCCTATTTCAATAAGAGGCTGATTTTTAACACCTTTCCTATTGTAATATTTTTCTTGATTGAGTTGATTATTTTTCAGACTTTCAGAATATTTGTTCCTGTTGATTACTTGTGGTTCCAAATTACGATCTGAAGATGGTAGTATACATCTTAATTTCCTAGACATTAAACTTTGAGATGGTGAAAAATTCTCAACCACAGGCATGTTACGGTACATTAGGAGGGCCAGATAAATATCTTTTTGATCTTCAAACCATTTTTGAGAATATTTTTAGCAGTTTGAATGTGTCTCTCTGCCATTACATTCAATTTAGAAAAAGTAGGTGAGCTCATGATATGATCAAACTTCCATTCTTTAGAAAACTTTATGAACACTTGTGATGAAAACTGTGGACCACCATCTGAAACAATAATTTTCGGGATAACATGCCTAGTGAACATGGTTTTCAAATACTTTATAATGCTCTTGCTGCTACTATCACGTGGCAATTTCTCAATTTCGATATACTTGGATACACTACTGAAAGGTATTTTTTAGCTCAAACAGATCACACACAACTTCATTCCATGGGAGGGAAGGAATTTCATGCGACATTAGTGATTTGGATATTTGTGATATACCATGTTTTTGGCAAATACCACAACTGTCTATGAATTGTGTGATATCATTTCTCATAGTAGGCCAAAATATCGATTCACTAGCTAGTTCTAAACATTTTTGTGTACCTAAATGATTATAGTGAACTTTCATTAACACGTCTCTCCTCATTTTGCGAGAAATAGTAAGACTGTGCTCTCGATAAATGAGATTATCCATTATTGTTAGCTGACTTCTGTATTTGTAATATGGTTTGATAATATTGTTAACTTTTTTGATACTTTTTGGCTACCTATTCGAAATAACATTTTTTAATAATATCAGCTCTTCATCTTCATTGGTTTCTTTAATGATTTCTTGACGTTTACCATCAGTTACATTTATTTCTGATGTTATCATAAATACTTGAGCTTGTAATACGTTATCAAAATTGTCCTCACTATTGTCTTCAATATAAGCTCGAGAAAACGTATCAGCAATTATTAATTCTCTACCAGGCTTATATTTGAGTTCAATATGATATTGTTGTATTTGAAGCATCATTCTTTGAAGACGTGCTGGATATTTGTTCAATGGTTGGCATTCATTTTTCTATTTGGGCGTACCTGACTTGGGTGTCTGAAAGTGCTCTTTATGCATAGGCACAAGGTAAGCCTTCTTTTAGCAACACAGTACCTAAGACAGATTTTGAGCTATCAACAGATATAACAGTTTCTTTGTGAACGTCAAAAAATTTCAAGACAGGACTTTTTGTGAACTTATTTTTCAAAGTCTTGAATGCTTCATTTTGTTTTTCCTGACATAAGAATACATTATCTTTTTTTAATAAGTCTCTGAGTGGGGCAGTTTCAGAAGAAAAATTAGGAATGAATCTACTCAAAAGTCATCATTCCTAGAATTCTTCGTAAGTAGGAGTGGGCATATCTACAACAGCTTCAATTTTATTTTCATTCATGGCAATACCATTTTCAGATATGATATGACCCATGTATGTTATACTATTTTCTCCGAATTTACATTTATTTCGATTGAATTTTTCATTGTTCATTTTATCAATTTCTAATACTTTTTATAATCGGAGATCATGTTCTGTTTTATTTTCACCCCAAATTATTATATCGTCAATATAAATATCAACGCCCTCACATTCACTAAAGATTGCTCTGAATCTTTCATGATAGACCTCTGAAGCTGATTTTATACCAAACGGTAACCTAAGAAATTCATAGCGACCAAAAGGAGTTTCAAATGTACGTAGATCCGAACTCTCCTTATCTAATAAAATTTGGTAGAATCCACTAGCAGCATCTAATGTGCTAAAAACTTTTGCGCCCGATAATAAACCTTGGATTTGGAATTTGGCAGAACTCTCTCTTGATAACTTTATTGAGATCTTTCGGATCTGAACATATTCTTAAAGATCCATTTTGTTTCTTACCAGAATTAGAGCACTCATCCAATCACTTGGCACATCTACATTTTCAATAATTTTTTATACCTCGAGATCTTTCAAACATTCTTTCAATTGAGGTTGTAATGGCAGAGCGACTCTTCGAATTGGATGTACTGCAGGTTTTGCCCCATCTGTCAATTTTATGTGATACGGTTTCGATAAACACCATATGCCTGAAAAAATTTCACTATATTCTTTGCCTAAAATAGCATAGTCTGGAGTGTCAACTAAATTGATAATATTCAGTGTTTGACAGGAAGGTAACCCTAAATCTGCTTGTGTTTTGGAATTCTCTACAAAACATTCTAGAATATATTTTTTGTACTTGTAAAAGCATTGAATATTACAAACACCAACAACATTCAGTAAGTCCCCTGTAGCTGACTTCAATTTTATGTCAGTTTGTTTAATGACAGTTCTGGGTAAACCTATCTGTCTCAAATGTTCAATTGAAATTATATTACACATTGCACCAGAATCAACTTTTAGTTTCATGTTGACATTGTTGACCACATACCAAACACTATCAAGGCCCTGAGTCTTCATAATATCTATTTCCATTGAACCTATGAATATAGAATTATTTTCTTTCTCATCATTATTTTCAGAAGAAATATGTTATTTATACAAACATTAGAAAAGTGATTTTTTTATTTTACATAAATTACAAATCTTTCCATAGGCTGGACACCTATTTAAATCATGAGTACCACCACACTTTGAACACGAAAATATTTTTCTGCTTCAACTCATACCTTTAGTTTTGTATTTATTTTCGAAATTCTTATATTTTTTGTTGTGAGGAACATCCTTCAACTTCCTTATGGTACCTATTTCTGTTGAACCATCAACATTTTCCATTTCTTCATTGTTCCTTAGCTTTCTCCATAATTCGGCACATTTCTATCGCTTGATCCAAAGTATAATTATCATTTTGCAGCAATTTTTCTATTATTCCATTGATCTTCACTCCGCAAATGATCATACATTTTATGAGACCATCTTGTAGTGTTTCAAACTTGCATTTCTTTGCTTGTTCTCTCAGGTCAACTATGGATCTTTCCAATGAATGTACGCTCTGCTGCCTCATCGTGAAAAAGATGTATCGTCATAGGATAAGTTTTCCTTTGGAAGATAGTGCTTTTCAAATTTTTCTATCAGAACTTTCAAATCGTTTTTGTCTTCGTTTTCGATTTAATATGTATTGAAAGTTGGATTCTTCGGCAATTTGTGTCTATTTATTATTTTTCAACAACTGCGTATCTAAGATATACTACTTATATGATGTATTATTACTTTAACAATAATATCTATTCTAACATCAACCACTTGTTACCTCAACACCTGAGTAATTACAGGTTCGTTGGGTATATATATATACCCTTATACATAATAATACAAGATCTGGAGAAAATTTTCATTTAGTTAAATAATTTGGTATTGGTTTCGGTCAGAATAACCGCTTTTATGAAAGACTGACGCAATGAGTCCAAGTCAAAATTAAGTCAATAAACGCTTTATTGTTCAAAATTATACATCTTTGTGGTGAAGCAGTCAATAAAACATAAAATGCAATACAATGAATTACCGGATTATGTGAAAAATTGTGATTATCCCATAGGCTTTAAAAGATAATGAATGCATTAGTTATACAGTCTGTGCATAAAGTAACCCACTCGCTGTTAACTTTTGAACGGAGTGGAATTTTTCTTTGGATTTTTTTTTGGTTAAATGGTAGTTCACAAGCTACTCTTTGACAATGATAAAAAATTCTATCTTTCGAAATGGTGGCCAGACGCCATTTTGAAATATTTTTTTAAAAGGCATGGGGGGTTGAGTGATACCTCATTCGATTCTTCTTTCAATTCCACAACAAAATTTCAAACAAAAATATTGGTTCAAAACAAAATGGCAAAATAACGGTACATTATTTTAGAACTCTTATAAGAGGGTGCTTTCGAATAAATGGCTATTAAAGAGCTTTAGTGCAATGATAAAATATTTTTTCGTTTCTGCAAGAGCTTCTTGTAACTCAAAATGGTAGATGGGTGCCATATTAGAAAAATATTCAAATAAGTAGATACGTACTGTAATACCTCGTTTTATTGAATCTCAGCAAATCTCAGAAATCATGTCCCATATGAAATTCTGAGGGGCAGAGAACATTTGTAGATATAAAAAAATAATTTTTCATTTCAATTGAGCTCATTTAAAGCCATGTATTCAAAGAAATCGCGTATAATGTGCCGCTATTTTGTTTTGGATGAATATTTTTGTCTGAAATTTTGCAGTCCTTTAGAAAATAAAAAAAAAACAATTCGAATGAGGTATCACTCGACACCCATGCCATTCGACAAAATATTTGAAAATGGCGACTGGCCGCCACTTTGAAGGGTACATGAACATTTTTCATTAATATCAAAAAGTAGCTCATAACATACCATTTCACCAAAAAAAAATTCAAAAGAAAATTCGACTCCGTTCAAAACTTAACAGGGGGCAAGGGGGTTACTTTATGGACACACTGTATAACAACAAAGTCCAGAAACCTATTTTCGATGTAAGATTCATCATTCAACTTAACGTATTTACTGGTTCAATAAAAATAATTGTAGGTTTTGTTAAATAATATACTTACTCCATATCTTCATGCTTTTTCGAAAAGTAATCAGAGTAGTAGGATTGTTATCTATCCAATTATTGATTTGAAACTATCGATGGATTTGACGTGAAAGTTAAGATGTTTTTTTTTAAATAATTGACTTTTTATAGGTACGAAATAGTGGTATTGAAAATTCCAAAACGTCATAGGTACCTACTAAACTAAGCAGGAAAAAGCGTGTATGCATTTTTTACTCTCCTTGGTAATTTTTTCTCTATTTGCTTTTCTGTCCGGAACTCTTCACGAAAAACCCTGTCGATCGGAAGTGTCCAGAAAAAGGAGTCCGTGTTATACTGATCCTCCACATCATTCGTCATCTAAAATTCAATGTGACCGTAGGGACCCCCAAAAGATTTCGGGGATATGGAAAATGTCGTTTCGAATGACCTGTTCCATTAAAAACTTTATATTAGCATAGCAATTGGCTAGTAGGCTAAGGCTCCAATCTTTTTCAAGTGTTACTATTATGATTATGGTGTCTTATCGGACATTTCATCGAGACATTTTTACGTAAGAGCTTAATTATATGGCTCAAAAAAGTTGTTTATATTAAGATCAGAATAGGGTATGTTTACGAATTACCTATTCAAATATTTGATCACTATAATGAGATTCTTTGTGAAATTACTCTCGGGCACACACAGATGATTATAATCTATCGTTTATTTCAGCTCACTTCACCAAATAATTCAAAATTGACTGGGATTATAATAGGGTGCGGTTATATCAACCAAATCAATCTCTCGATTTTGAAACAGGTGCGGAGTGCGAGAACCAGTGCACCTTCAAATTAGTACTCACATCATTAAAGATTAAAACTGTTCCAATCTTGGTTACGTGGGACGTAGTTCTTCTGATCAAGATAACATATCTATTTGATATCTCAATTATCAAAGACAAGGTGTCGCTACTGAAATATTTCACATTCTGACTATCGGAGTTCCCACATACACAATATGTATGAAGTTACCTTCGATAATAAAGCGGATATCTTTTTTTACTTTATCTGGATGATATGACTAACTTTGGATTGTATTCTGTTTGGTCTCCAGGTTTTGCCGTGGTCATATTTGGTTAAGATCTCCATACGTTTCAACTGCGGATGTCATCTCCAGTGGCAAGGCCGAAATACACTTCTTGACTCACACTCGATACGTCATTTATCATGCTGTTTTGGCGCGCACTTTTTGCGATGGTAGGTTAGCGCGAAATGTCCGCTCGATTTGGGTAGCATGGCTCCGTTTTGGCGCCTCTGATTGCTTTGTGCGAGATCTTTGGTAGATGAGTTCTCTCTTCCTTTCTGTTGAAGTTCTCCTGGTCCTCGTGTTTTTAAATGGATTCCAAATACATTCTGGTTGAATAATATGACGTTGCTAGCATCCCTGTGTTTTCTTTGTCGGACGAAGCAAGTTTGGCGACTATGGATTTCACGGTTCAACCCAATCGACAATTTCCCCTGTGTTCGACAAAGCAGGTTGATCTAATATGAACCTAATCACAGTTACATGGAATCTTTAAAACTACAGCTGATGTAAGTCGATCTCTGTTCTTTTGCTGATCTCAAATATTTCGATATTATCTTCGTTGATTTGAAGACGATGTTTATTTTCTCTTTCTTCAGAATTTTTCTAGTTTAGTTGGTGACTTCTCCATTGTATGGCAGATTGACATTGCCTTGGGGTTCCATTTCTTCTCCCTTGGACGCGTAGCACGATTTTTTTTAACCGATCGCTTGTAAGAGAGTTTTAAGTGTTTCGAAGATGTATCTTGGTTCACATATTTTCAACGCTCTGTTCAGTAGGGATCCATCATTACGGTTCCAACCATCATACAAAACAAAAACGCAGCGTCATCAACACCCTAGTGAACAAAGCGTTGAAAATATGTGAACCAAGACACATCGACGACGAAATAAAATACATAACAACCGCGTTACAACCGAACTGCTACAACAAAAAAGACATAATTCATGATACGGGAGGAAAAAAGAAACACCAGTGATGAGCAACCCTAAGGCACTGTTTATATGCCATGCACAGAAGGTATTACCAATCGAATTAGGAAAATTCTGAAGAAAGAGAAAATAAATACTTGAGATCAACAAAAAGACAGTAGAGATGAATAGTGAATGTATTGAGAAGCCATTGGAAAACACAAGCACCAAGTGAAATTTAACAGCACTGAAAGGCGGCAAAACAAAACAATGCCACCAAAATCGACCACGCCATTAAAGGTGACTGTCTCAATGCAGTTGAACCATTTTAACCAAAGAATACCTGGTCGAAACTTGGAAACCAGAACTATATGTCTAACCTGTTCTGTCGATACTCGAGTTCGATATTTCTCGTTCAATATTTGTCTGCAGTCTGTTTATCTCTTCACTCAAACTTGACAAGTTACCCTAACATTTATTTTCTTTCTTTTCCATGCGGTATTACTGCCATATTTATATTATTGACGTAGTTGTTTTTTCTGATAAAATTTCAATTCAGAATCCACTGATTTGTCAATGTTCACAATTATAAAATGGAAGCGAGAAAAAATCACTCACCACATTTGGTTCCCCCACGAAGTATACACCTGCAAATGAAGAAAAAAAGGCATCAAACGTAAGTTCTAATGATTCATTAAGACCAAGTTTCACGTTACCCATATGATTAAACGATTTCATGCAGCACTACATGAGTTCATTTCTGTACACTCATTAAAACTTTCCGCTTTTCCCATATATATAGTATTAAACATTATTCGTGAAGAGGGCAATTAGTTGAAAACGAATTATTCCTTTGAATTTTGGAGTAGCTGATAATTTCAGCTGTATAAAAATAATTTTTCATAGAAAAAAACAGAGGTAATCTCATCTATATACTCTCTTTCAAGAATAACGTAAAGTAAATCCTCAAATATTCATAGGCACATGCACACCAAATTTTATTTTATTTTTCTGAGTTTTACTCTACGTTATTTTTGATATATATTATGAATACTAATACAAAATCTTACTGCATAGGAGGAGATGACAAAAGTGGGAAACGAGTGTCCAAATTTTATAATAATAATTTGATGTTCCAAATGTTTTGCACTACCATGAAGTGGGGTTATTACGATCAGTTTCAAAATTTAGAAACATGTATTTTCTTAATGGTACTGAAATTCTAGAAATGAAATAAAAATATCGCTTTTTGTTGTTATTTCGATAAGCCAAGTATAATATATTTGACGTTGAAGAGTAAAATAAAGAGAAACGGAGTGATCGAAGTTGTACGAAGCCTGGGGTTACTTTGACATCACTTCTTTTCACAACAAAAATCGAAGGTAGTCCCGGTTTGAAATGAAATATCTATATCATTTTCTCGGCAAAGTCTTATAACCTCGTCATCCAAATGAAAAAAAAAAGGTTGTTTCCTACCAAAGCTCATATGCCTTGTAACCTTTTAGCATGTGATAAGAACGAGGTTTCAAACCAATCTCTGAATGTAACACTGTTAAGTCATCCGTTCTATTGAATCTAGACCCTTGAGAACAGCATGGTTTGTCACGCAGCGTGGTGGAACCCTAGGTGTTCTTTCCGTCTACGTATCGTTATGATAATATAATATTTATGGAGGCAGAAGAATATCATCCGCTGAGCCGCAAATCATGGTAGAAGTGATACTTTGGGAGAAATTCTTAGCTTTCTCACGGGATTTAGTGACTCTTCTATAGATTCCTATTTTTTCCGGGGTTGTCACTAAAATCGGACACGTGGCTGGTCAATTTTTTTATAGTACTTCCAAATTGTCAAATTATGCAACAATCACTTCAGGGCATACAAATGCTCTAGCTCATTTTATGTTATTAGCAACACGTTGTGAATATTTGCTTATGAAACTGGATAAAGTACCTTCAGTCCCTACCAAAGTCGATTATTTTCAAACTTTGCAAGTGGCCTTCCTTGTTTGTCCAATAACAATTTCGCGAACATTTGCGTTAATACAGAATTGAAGGTGGAAATAACCATTCTGCAAATCTACGATTTGAAAATACCTTATTCTTCATTTTCTGAAAGACATAATGTCGTCAACTACTGCGGTTATGGCAGTATTCAACTTATCGTCACTGTATTTTTTATTTTCACGTGAACCAAATGGTTTTTCATAAACTCTCGGCATAATTCTGAAATGATAGAAAAAAACTTCAAGGAAAACAAACCAAAAGTAATGAACAGCTGCCTCAATACTATCTTCCATTGTGCTCAGTGATCAAACTAACACCATGAACAGTATCAAAGACACTATTTGCCAAACCTCAACAGGCTCATTCAGTAACATTGAAAAAATTATACTTATTTTAATTTTCATGAAGTACCCCATTCTCTCAGGAACCTCTGAAGATTTTAAGTCGAAATGTTCATCCAGTCCCGAGATAATTGAGCTTGAAATCATATTCTTCGGAAATTGGAGCGCAGGAAATATGACGTCATAACAACCTTAGCGACAGATCAGAGCTTTGCTACTGTGTTAAACTGTATCTTCATGATCATACTATGAGACGGAAATAATAGCCCGTGACGTCAGTCACTAGTTCAGAAATAACCCAATAAGTGCGGCTGGAATTTCCTTCCCACTTTCCTTGCCTCGCCTGGGCACCCTAAAGCTAAGAAAGCGCCACAGTCTAATGTTTCCGTCTTAAAATGCCATTACACGGCGTGAGGAGTGACACGTCTGGCATGTGAACTGCGAAGTGCCACGCCGGAGTGGCAGGTCCCGTCGATTGTCGGTGAAGAGGAAAATTGGCACGCCGCACCATTCTCACGGCGAGTGAAGTGTCAGTTCACACGCCAGGCGCGATTCTCCACACGCCGTGTAATGGCTTCTTTAGTATAGTCAGTGCAATTGCAATAGTGATTGTGAGGATAATTACTTTCCAAATTGGATTTCGTATATCAAGTATTGGATATCTTAATGATCATGGACTTTTTCAAAAGAAATAAAGAATGAGTAAGTAATATAACAGTGACCAGACGCGAAATCAGTTCTCCGCTTCGCACTCTCCCAATCTTTTTTCAATTCTAATTAGTATATTTTTCTGGTGCTGATATTGATGTTTTTGACATTCTAGTACCATACAGTACTTTCAAACTTTTTTATGATCTGTTATAATAAATCGATCATGAGAAGAAACATATTTAGACGATTACCAGGCGATAGCAGTAATGGCGCGTGACATCAGTCACGCGTGGACATGACCCATTTTCAAAAACCTGGTTTTGATATCATGATTCAAATTAGTATGACTTCGTGGAAAAATCTGACGTTCTCAAGTAGACGAAAAATTTAATTGATAATTGTAAAATATAAACAACTAATAAATAGATAGATAGATAGATATTTATTTTTAAACTAATAAACATAGAATTAGTAGGTCGTCAAAAAGTGCAATGTATAAATAACATATAAGTGTATATAGACATGAATAAAGTAAAACTATCAGCTATGAGTGAAATAAAGGAATGACTTGGGGAGCGTCCATCACAAGAGTTCGAGTTCAGTCAAGCTCATATCAAGGTACTTCTTGATAAATATGGGGGACAGCAATTGTTAGGAGTTCATTTTATCACAGAACATCTAATTCTTTTAGAATCTGTTGATAAAAATCTGGAAAATTCAGTGGTAATATTGTCAGATAAATTGTTTGGGGCATTCTAGTTGTCCGACGGTCCCAAAAGTTTGCGGGGGACCTGAAAAAACGCCCCGCCACCGAGCATTGCCACAAATTGCATGTTGTTCAATTCGACATAAAGAACACATGAGTATACGAAGTATCAAAGCTGAAGTAATACATTTTTTTCCCGGTATCGGACCCGAGGCCTATAATATATGATACATATTCCGATCTTAGCAAAATAACGGAAGTGCCGGATAACGTTGACGTTATTCTCAACGGAAGTGATACAGCATAGGGATGAATATAAGTGCAGTTGGCTGTCCCATTCAATCAGGGTGGTTTCGGATTTTCATTAACATTGAATCCGTGGCGCACTGGACAATTTACCCTATATGTTTCAACCTCAACGATACCTTTCACCTTTCACATTTAAGCACTTATAGTCAGTTTCATAATGGAAGAATAACTTCTAAGAATATAATTTGTTCTATCATATTGAATCAATGTACAAACTGATACAAGTGATTCAACAAACCAAAATGCAACAGACCTACGGACAATCCATCCACTTCATTCAGTTTCCTATTCCATTTAATTGAATTTATCACAAGCGAATTTGTCCCAACAACTTTAAATTGAGTTTATTTTCAGTTAGTAGATTAGCTGCCTAATCGCTATTTGCCTGATGTTTACCACAAACCTTTTTATTGGATTCATTCAAGTGAGCGGTTTGCAGAGAAAAGAAGGAATACGATGGCAGAATTGGTTTTCTGGGTATTTTCACTTCAGTTATTTCATTCATGAACATGTGAATAAAATAATTGTTATAGGTAGAATTGTAAAATATGTACCTTTTGTGATTGTGGTAGAAGAAAATCCTGTAATGTTCAGAACATATCTTCTAATTTTGAGAAATAATGATTCTATTTATAATTTTTACCGAGTAGAAGCATACTCACACAATTAAAAATACAAGATTATCATACTCAATACATGCACCCTGGAATGCAAACCTTGCAATCTTTTCTAGCCCAAAAATTTTGGGTTCTAGCACCCAATGAGCGATTCATAAAGTCACAGCTCAGTGCATGAAAGGCTTTACAGCTTTAGGGCCCTTTCTTATAACATTGAATGGAACACGCGGTGCCAAGTCAAACAAGGCTTATAAAGCCTTATTCGTTTGTATGGTCACGAAAGCCATACATCTGGAATTAGTATCAAGTCTGGATACTGACACAGTTCTTGCGGCACTTCGCCGTATGATATCTCGAAGAGGCACAATTAGTCTCATCTACAGTAACTGCGGTAGAAATTTCGTAGAAGCAGCACGATTATTGCAGAATGCTGCGGAAAAAGAGTACATAAAATGACACTCCAATCGCTCGTCAGCTCTCAATTTTGGGGGTTAATGGGAGGCAGGGATGAGGTCAGTTAAAAGTCATTTATTTCGTGTGGTCAGTAACCAGATCCTTACATATGAGGAATTATATGCGATTTTAGTACAAATGAAAGCCCTCCTCCACGGCCTCCATCACCACCAAGTTCTGACCCTCATGACCTAAACCCTCTAACGCCTGCGCATTTTTTTATTTATGTCATATTACTGTGCCCCTGAAGATGATTTGAGCTCTGTGAAATTTCTCGTCTCACACGTTTGCAGCTCGTTCAGAGGTTCCACCAGGATTTTTGGACGAGGTGGAATCGTGAATATTTGCACGCCCTTCAATAAAGGGGTAAATGGACGTTGCCCTCAGTGGAAATCCCAATAAACACTCTCGTCTCACTGAAGGGCAAAAATTTGCCACCTTTGAGATCACTATCTCTGGGTCGCGTAGTACAACTCCACTTAGGTTTAGATAACATTACTCGCGTAGTAGTCATCATGCGCACAGCTGAAGAGGCCTATTTAAGTGCCCAGTGAGTAAACTATGTCCGTTACCTACGGAAAAGCTAATAGTTTCCGAATGATTTTTCATCTTAATTATTTTTCACTACAACTATTTCTTGTGATAGGTATTAGTTGTTAATTTGGTTTCATTTGCCTAATCTAATAATTCAGTAATACTCATCATGTTTGCGTAACTGGGATTTAAAAATATTCATTTTGACGGCCGGAATGTTCAGTATTCAAGCGAAGAAGGATCAGAATCACATTTTCAATACTCTTATCAAATATTCAATTTGGAATGGGTCCCCTTTCACCCTATCTTCGGGCAACTTCCATTACACGAAAGCCAGCTAACAGACACGAGTGTATGTGCGACCACAAACGCAGAAATATACATTGAATAGTCCTTCCCCCCATTAACTTTTGAACGGAACAAATTTTCGAGGTCGGGTGAAATTTGGGGGAAAAGGTACCACATTTACTAAATTTTAGCATACGTGACCATGTGTCAAGAGGGCACCGTCCACAGTTTTTTTCAAATGTAAGAAGGGGTCATGTGGTACCTGGTTTTGAAGGCCTTCTGATTATCTATCCAACACCGTTTTGATTGTGGAAATCGGCCAAGCCGTTTCAAACTGACGAAGGTTTGAAATTTGCTTGAAATATGTGCCAAATGAATTATTTTAACTATTAATTGCAGCAGAATTTCAACTACGTCACTGATTCTGGTTGAAAAGCAAATGTTTTCCACAAAAAATTATGACCAATCAAATATTCGACACCGCCAGAACTTCCAGCGGCGGGTATGCGTGAACCTGAAATTTGATGTCGGCGTTCAATCACGTTTTCTGAGAAAACGAGCGTATGTCATAAGAAATTTGTGGAAAATTGAATTATTTTTCAACCTGTTGAGTTGTTTTTCCGATAAATTATATACTTTCCAACATTAAAGAAAAAATCTATTTATATACCTACTTCAAAAAAATATGTTCCGGCCCTGGAATTTTGGTAAACAATTTTTTTCGTTTGTATTATGGTTCCAACTACTAGCAACCCAATCGTACTAGATTATTGGATCTACAAGCTCTTTTATAACCATACCATATTCTCTATCGCATGACCGAATCAGATCCATATTATATATTTTGTTCCAGGTTATACCAATCTTGAATGCGTCTAGATTGCCTATGAATTACTATAGAAGAACATTTGATGGTATTTCTGACTAGATTCATAATCAATATCACCCGATTCTGCATTGGCTATTTATTTCATTCCTATCTCTTCATGTTGCACAAAAAAAATAAAGTTGTATCCTCCTTTTCACTTCCACAAGTTTTTTGATTTGTATCGAATGAAAGATCATCTTATATTCCATGATAAAGCTTTCAAATAGTTATATCCATGAGCCCAATCATTCACATCAATACCAGACATGATGAACTCCTAGAAGCTGCACTGTTGTGAAAATGACAGATTCCTTAAAGAGTTGGGTGGTATGGATTACATGAGTTATAAAAAGTATTCAAAACTTTATACCATAATATTTGGTTATTTAGCAATACGATAATGAAAATTTTGGATATAAATACCACCAGTAAAGAAGGAAATCTCTATATAGACTATACTCATAAAAAGATAAACACTTCGAGTATAGAAAAACATTTCGAAAAATTATGTCACAAATTACACCTTCCACTGATGACTATTTCAACAATCCTCACAACGATTACTTTTTAGAAATCTGTTACGGATATTGATATAGGAAACTAAAGAAAAACAGCGGCCACCATGTACAACTAATATACAGGGTGTATCCAACCTCTTGCAACCCCGTGAACGACGGGTATATAATGCAGGTGTGAAAAAAAAATGTGGAAATTTTAAGTTTTGTTGAAAAAACTCGGAAAATTTTGGAAACTGCTATTCGAATTTATACAGTCTTTTCCATCCGGCAGTTCCAGTATTATTGCGACTCTGCTTCGGTCAGCTGACGTTCGGCGGACAGCGGTTCCCAAAATTTGGACGAATTTTCCAACACAATTCAAATTTTCCACAAATTTTTTTCGAATATTTGACACCAGCTATTTGTTATAAAATGGCATTATACACCCATCCTTTACGGGAGTACATGAAGTTATAGTACACCTTGTATGTGGTTCAAACTGTATACCATAGTGATTCCTCCTGAAGTGTGTGTTGGTTGTTTTGACTTAATTAAATAACTTTTTATAGTGGAGAAACAAATGTCTATTACCAGGTTAGAATGAATATTAATCATGCTCGTCATTCCACGCGCTCGCTTTTCTACTCTCATCAAATTTTCATTCTGACCTTATTAAAGAATAAACTCATATAATTCAGGGTCAGGTAGCCGAGTGGTTGAAAGCGCCGTCTTTCAATCATTATGGCTAGGCTAGGCTACGTATCGCAAGTAAAAAGGCTGGACCTCATTTGGCTCGCAAGTTTCGATATCTGAGGACTGCCGTTCGTAGCGGGATGACAGCTGGTTAACAGTAAACATAAATTACTAAAATGATACCCACAATACAATCTGCAATTCACCTAGATACGTTCGCAAGAGCAAAATTTCTCATGGAAACTTCTTCAGAATTTTCCTTTATAGTATTATTTATCACAATTTTACGTTCTGAAAATAAATTTCTATTTCAATATATCAGACTCGGTGCACATCACTGAGTTTAAAGCATTTATTCGCGAATTCAATTGAACTAACTCTCATGAAAATTCCTTACATCCGATATTCGAGTGTGCAGAGGCGGCATGAAGCCGTTTGCATAAAAATGACTAACGGCGTGAAAATATGAATTCGTTGTGCTATCGTGACAGCAGGTCGGAATTGTTATTACCGGAAAATTGCAATCGGAATCGCCGTTCGGCTGTAAGTGATGGATATTAGTGACTCTGATCACGGAATATTCGACGATCGTCGATTTATCTCCCAAAGAAAGAATATAATGAATTCTTCAATCTTTCAGTATGAACAAAAGTGTTGAATTTGAAAAAACGAATTTAGGTAATCTACCAAATACTTCCATTTCATCAAAACAATTTATTATTATTGTTAAAATTGTGGAGTTCGTGACTACGGAGAATTATGAGTCAGTTTATGACTCGTTTATTTATAGCTCCAAAAATAATAATGAATTCCAATAAACTAATCATACAATCAATATAATATACTAATACAATTATATTTCATGAACTTTAACTCCTACAAACTTCTGTAAACTTCAATTTCAACAGAAACATCTATTGACTTGTCCGTCTCTTATTTAAGCCAATGAAAGCTTCTTGTGACGTAATTCAACTCGAACTGATCAGCATTTCTTGCTAAGTTCCCGAAAGTATATTGGTTGCTAGTTAATTGCTCGCCAAGCAGGGACGTGAGACATTTCGTAACCTTGCTCCTCTCTGATTCAGATTGTTCAGATCGAAAGCTAATAGTTCACCATTATAAAGGTATAGTTTTTCTAAATGGACGACTATTATCTCAGTCCTAGGGCTGCGTTGGATTCTGTAGACTATGTCGTTGGTCCTTTACTCCAATAAGTCAAAATTTTCCCAAGACGACGTTGGTTTTGAAGGAATCTCTTACCAATATCAACCTCTTCCGTGATATTTTGTTGGATATCCAGCAAGCTCCCCCTTTGGTTATCGCCATAGTCCTGCACATGAGTTTCTTGAGAGTTTACTGATTCGACCACTCAGTCACAGGGCAATCAAAGTTATTTTCCAAAGGAAGTGCTACCCGTGGGGTGAACTTTTCTGAATCATAGGAAGCTGCTCTGTATTTTTTCGAAAATAGTGAAAGGTGTCTGTCCCAATGTTTTTCCACAACTTTTAAATAACGTTCCTCCATAGTTCGTTTGAATCTTTTAACCATACCATCCGACTGGGGGTGTAGTTGTCTGGGTTTCGTTGAAACCGATCAGCTCACATACTTTTTTGAATAACTTTGACTCAAAATGTTTTCTTTTGTCTAAATAAAGCTAGATCGGTACCCCGAATCTCGAGGACATGTTATCCAATATAAATAGATCTTGCTACTGTGGATGCTTCTTGGTCTGGAATGGCATAGCCTTCTACATAGTCGATAAAATAGTTCATGGCAACAATGATGTATTTGTTGCCTTCATTCGTCACAGGAAATGGTCCAACTACATCAATTGGGAGCCAACATTGTATTCCTTCATTTCACCTCTGGAACTTGTCTTGGGATCTTTAGTTGCTAAGCAAACTTTGCATATTCTACACCAGCTGTCTACATCCACAGCAGACCCACTGAAACCTTTGACTGACTTTGTCGAAAGTCTCATCAACCAAAAGAAGTCCTCCGAATTTTTCCTCGTGAATCTTCCTATCATCTCCTTGGGTGATACCAATTGGCAAAATGATGACTTTCCATCAGTTGACTCCTAGACCCGCTTGAGTAGCCCGTTTCCCACAATCAAGCGGTCCTACTGTGCCCACATTGCCTTGAAAATGGGGTTTCTATTCGAAATTTCTCTCCAGAAGGGTTTAACGGTCTCATTCTCTTTCCAACAGAAAAAGTCTTTTATCATTGAGTCGGTTTCTTAGTCCCGTCTCATTTGTGCCGTAGTCCATTTGTCTTCAGATGATAGCCTCGTTCGTCTGATATAGGCTTCACGAGACAAAGACCAAGACCAATACGTAATGAATCTTCTCAAGACCAAGACCAATACCTGACTTTCGAGACCAAGACCAAGACTTGACTTTCGAGACCAAGACTCTCTCCCAAGAGTCTTGGTCTTGGTATCGAAAGAAAAATATTGAACTTAAATCACCTCAATATTCTGAAGGAAAATGTTGTGACATTTTAATTCAATTATTTATTTTTCATATGATAGGTTTTTAATTTTTGTTCACACAAAATCCAAAATACATTTTTCAACAAATTATTAAATGTCAGTTGCTAGTCCAAAACATAACACAATTTAATTACAGACTGTCTTCTACATGATGGCATAGTCAGTTTTCTAGTCATATATTTATTACGAAAAAATCCTTTATTGATTGGACAATATATGCATATAAACCGTTGGGCTATTGATTTGAACAATTCAAATTCATACATGCACTTTGACACAAGACCAGGACTATCAAGACCAAGACCAAGACTGAGCCAGTTTCGTCTTGGTCTTGAAATATTACGACCAATGCCAAGATCAAGACTACATTTATTTTTCTAAACCAAGACCAAGACTGGTCAGTCTTGGTTTTGGTTCTGGTCTTGCGAAGCCCTAGTCTGATATTGGTGACAACTTCATGGCATTCAGTCCGTTGATGGTTGAAGTTTTCTTGGTATCTATCTAAAGGCTCAACAGATTATGTTTTCATAGAGAAATGATGATGTGATGTATTCATAGATATTGACGAAATATTTGCTTCTGTCACATCTGTAATAGTTTTTTATGGGTTGGCTGTTTATGGCGAATTGGTGTTATCCTTCGATTCCAGTTTTCCCAAAAAAAATAAACAGTGATTTCAGAGATATTGAAGAAAATATGATTTTTCTGTTAAATTTCAACATCCTGTATCCCACGATTAAAGCGGTTGCACAAAAATTTTTCTAATTTATAATTTTCAAAAAAAGAATATTGTTATTTTTTCACTGTACTGTAAAATCATGAAAAAAAATGGAACTTCAAAAGAAACAATAGTCAATCCCGATACTTGATTTCCAAAATCATGATGAAACAATATTCAGTGATTCCGGTTAACGGACAAATCATTATTCAAATAGAACAATAATTGAAAGTAAACTTTAGACAAAGTTTGGAGAACCCTGTAAGGAACTCAAAATATTTCACTCAGAACAGCTACGTCACTGTTTCATGCATTATTCACGTGGAGCTGACCCAAAAAATCTGCAAGCTCGTAACATTATTTCTGATGTTATTCAAAATCCCGCGTTTCGCGTTACATATTCAAGACGCCATACGTTGAGTTCAACAAGAGAAAGAATAGCAGGTTATCATCTTAACGGTATTGCCAATAGTAGAAGTGGGTTTTTGAAGGGAAATAAAGAGTTCTAATGTGAGAGATTTGTACGTCCCAATTACTATTCCGAGTTTGCTACCTTGAGCGACTGCCGCTCGCACGCCAAATTGGAAAATTGGTAGTGAAAATTAGTTTTTCAAAAAAATCTTTCATCCAGCGTCATCTAGGTAGAAAATTATACGATTTTCTGATATTTTTGTGAAATGCATTTTTCATCCAGGTACACGAGTTACAGCGGAGTCAAGCTCTAAAATTTCTGCTGTTTGCAAAATAGCAAAATTTTGTCTGGAAATATCAGAAGATTTCGAATAATCATTACAAATTAACGTTGTAAATAATTTCTGCATCACCATGAAGTAAAGTGAAAGGATCGTTCTTCTTTCATGTGCTATTCCCAGTATTTGTTATTACTGTCTTTCCTACCGTTTCGATTCGCTAGATGGTCCAAGCTCGCTAATATTATAGTACAGTTGGTGCAGAAATTTCCTACACAATTAACCGGTATGGAATTGTTCCTTCATAAACTGTTGAGTTCCCATATACCATTAAATCAAAATTATGCGTTTTGGACAGACATGGCTTCACATTTAAAAGACCACCCCTTGGGTTAAAAAACCTGTTTTCGCCGATAACTCGTCTACCGTTGAAAATATCATGTAATAAAAGTTTTCTTACACTGATAAAAAGGATATTGTGCATGAATGCATATTTGCATTGATTCAAGTCGATTGTATTCTTGAATAGGTCCAACCAAATATTAGTTTGATTTTTTGACAGAATCTTCTTGACCACTTGAAAGGAAACTGTTTTGAGACATATGAACACTTTCTGCACTGAATAATGAGAGTTGTTGGGTGCAAGAATATTTCAACTTTGATAATGAACACTATTGTGAATACTTTCTTTGTTCGATGGTGTGAGTTGGTTGAGGCAAGAATATTTCAACTTCAATAACGAACAATATTCTTCTTCATAATGTAATACATTTTTGATTCAAGATTATCTGCATTTGGAGGCTCAGTACAAATGTGCACTTGGTTATAAAAATATGCCATGGAAGCCATGTTCATATGGTACAGTTCAACAAACAGAGAACAACTGCGAACAATTGAGGTATAATGGTTATATATGAGAATAGTTTTGTAATATTTTAGTTTCAGAAACTATATAATCAACGTACCAAGGTACCTCTTCGGTGACGCATAGAAATGCGATCGAATAGAGAAACGACAGCGTTATTCGCCATTATCACACACCTGTTGAAAACAAAAATATCTTCAACCTACCTCCACAACTGGTCCATAAATGACATAAATTCAAATCGTGCAGAAATAATTGGACCTCCATATTGCACTTCTGTAGCAGCACATTTGCACATAACCACTGTGTCAAATACAAAACTAACAACTTAAATTATGATTCAAACACAACCCCCAAACGAAACGCGGGCAAAAGCAAACAGGATAGAGGTCCTAGTCGGCAGTCGCAGTGCGCGCTTTCGCGTGGGTTCGCGTCGTTCCGGTAGTGGGGTTTCGCCAAGAAATCATGTTCTTGAGTCAAAAGGAGCATTCTTCACAAGTAGGAGTTCTCTAGGGTAAAGAGTTGGAATGTATTAATGCAAACAAATTCATTTTAAGATAATTTATGTAAAGAAGCAAACAGTTCAATAAGTTTGAAATAAGAGTATATTCATCAATTAGAAATAATTATTCTTTTCAGAAGATGATTCTGTTCAAGAGGATATATATATTTGATTGAAGACATTCTTTTTATCAGTGTACAAAAAATGATACAAATCTATAATGGGAGTTTTGAACTGATTTCTACATGGATTTTCTCATATATTATGTATACCGTAACATTATTGAAACACTTCCTTCAAGGACATTTATCAAGATTCCTTTTTTGTGATGGATTATTTTTCGATATTCCCAACGGTTGATGAGTTATAGGGGAAAATAGACTATTTTACACAAGATGCGGATTTTTAGGGGAGGGGCGGCTTTTTAAAGGAAAAGCAATGTCCCTCCAAAACGGATACAAGTGCTTTCATGATGTTTCAGATCTTCTACTAACAGTTCATGAAGGGAAGTTTTCATGCTGGTTTGCTGGTTGAATATAATGCATATTTTTCCCCAGCGATTGTAGTAATAATAAATATCTCCGTGGAAATTACTCTCCTCCTCCTCCAAGTTTTCTTCTTCCACCTCCTGTGCCAATAATACAACAACTTTCAGGTATTTATTCTTGTCGTCGTCTTGAAATATCTTTTGCATGGCAGCAGGTGCCGATAACATAACACTTCAAGCCTGTTATCCTACACTAACAGGCTAAACGCACCCTTATTGCAATTGTTTCTGTGCTTTGAGCTTTGGTGGGTATCATACCAAGACGTAATTTGGTGGTACATCACTGGTATTGATAAAATCATACGATGTGATCTGAAAGTTCTGTAAAAACGTAAATTTGTTATGACGAAATTAATAAATATCGATAGTATACGATACTTGAATCTTGTTTAATGGAATGAAAAAATATATAATCCAGTACGATTCGGTTTTGGAACAAGAATTGATTATAGCACCACCAAACTTGGTATGCTAGTAGTTGGAATCATGTTAAACACGAAAAAAAATTGTTTACCAAAATTCCAGGGGTGGAACATATTTTTTTTTTTTTTCGTTAAAAAATATATAAATAGATTTTTGCTGTAATCTTGAAAAGTATATGATTTATCAGAAAAACAACTCAACAGGGTGGAGAACAATTCAATTTTCCACAAAAATTGTTCTTAGTAATTTCTTATGAAATGCGCTCGTTTTCTCAGAAAATGTGACTGAACGCCGACATTTCAGGTTCACCCTTACCCACCGCTGAAAGTTCTGGTGGAGCCGAATATTTGATTGGTCATAACTCTGCTAAAAATAATCGTTGAAGGAAAAGGAAAAGTTCATATCGTTTCTAATGACGCCTAACTTCTCATGCAAATATAATATGCGAATATTTGAGTACCTAAAATGTGTTTTGTCGCACTTCACGGAGATGTTTGTGGATGATCCGAAAATCATGAATAATTTAGTGAATATGGAATTATCATACTGAAGCAGCAACTCATACCCTCTTTGGACTATATGCAACAATTTCAAAGTAGTGTGACAGGTCCCACTCATACATGCCAAAAAAAAACTTTGTTTTACTTCAGCCTCATTTTCAACTCACCCATAAAATTGGCATTCTCTTCACTAAATGTTGAAAATAATCGCTTATTCATATACTGCATATATATATTTAATAACGAAATATCCATGACTTTCGGTTCCCCCGTAAATATTGTAAAAGGGTTATGTGAAGTGGGACAAAACAAATTTTAGGTACTCAGATACTCACATGTTATATTTGCTTGAGAAAGTAGAAGTCTTCAGGAACGATATGCACTTTTTTCTTCTCCTTCTATTATAATTTTCAGCAAAGTTATGACAAATATAATTTTCGGCCCTTCCCGAATTTGCAGTGGCGGTTAGCGCGAGCATGAAATGTGACGTCGGCGTTAAACCACGTTTTCTGAGAAAACGAGCGTATTTCATAAGGTATTACTGAATATTATCGTTGTGAAGAATTGAATTATCTCTCAACCTATCGAAATCGTTTTCTGATAAATCTTATATATATATTTTTTTTTAAATGAAAATTTTTTTAGGTTCCACCCCTGATCTTTAGGTAAACTATTTTTTTTTCTAATAATACATGATGTCGAAATGTTATGTTCCAAGTTTCAGAGTGCTACAATTCATTCTTCACTTTTTGCTCGAGTTTGTCTGTCGTTACTGGATAATATGGCAGTGCAAGCGGCGGTCACTCAAGGTCGCAATATCGGAATATCAATTGGGATATCAAACTGTACAAATCTGTAAAAAAATAACATACATTGATATTTTGTAACAAAAGCTTTTTATACGAATTATGTGTTTTGGAAAACTCGATTGGTACTTGTTTTGAATTGCACATTCATCCTTAAAAAATCCTATGCCTTGGAATTATAATCCATTCTCACGTAGTAGTGATAAACCAATCGATATATTTTACTTCCCAAGAAAAAATATTGCTATTAACAAAGAGTACTTTAACCTGAATTGCGTATAATGTGTTTATATTGAAATAACAGAAATACCCAGCGTTGCCAGGGTAACAACATATGGTCTTGAATAATTTCAATTCAGCGTCTTTTAAGTGAGTTCTAGAACCTTCTAGAATAATCTAGACCATTCTCTCGAGTTTCACCAATCATGCCCCTTCTTTGGGTGACCGAACTTTCCAGAATTCCTTCTTATTCAATTGTACCGTCGATAACGACTAAGTATGAATATTATTAGCCGAAACGTCGTGAATAATAATATTGCAGACAATTGAATTTTATTTGCTTCTTTTAGACAATGTAATTCTAGAAAAACCTTAATCAAAGTGAAATATTGTTAACCACTTTCAAAAAAATGAATTTGACCTAGTTCAAATCATGTGTCATTATTTATTTCAGTAAACTAATAGACCATTCCAGAACACGCGCGTGACTTTGACAATTATCTCTGGAGGGCACATATTGATTTCCAACCAAAAATCACATTATTTTGTAATTTTGCGACTAGTGTTCAACCTCAATGGGTTTAAATGGCATTATTTTATAATTACTAGTTTTCATCCTAAAAAGCTGTAAGTGGCATTATTTTGGAATTTTTTGGCTATTTTTAAACCTAAAAATATTTAAATTTGACAGGTTGCCCTCAGTGTCATGTCATCAGCAATAATATTCTAAAGTTCTCCTGTATATTATATTGTTATACTAAATGTAATGTGACGAATATTTTTGTAAATAAAAATTCATATTACCTACACAAAACAAAACTCAGCCATCAATACGTTTCTTCCCAGCTCAGCCTGACGCCAGTGATGAACATGGAAAATCTCAAGATGAGTTACACGTCTGAGTTGCCTGTATTGAATATTTTGAAATTGAAATATAGGTGAAATTGAATTCTCAAAATGGTAATATTGTTTTGTTTTATTCAAGTTGTCAGACCTTCATAAACATTCAAAATATTGACAACTAAACAAATATTAATTTTATTTATATATAGAGTGACCCATTTGAAAGCCTCTCTAAAATTGTTATTTATTATCCGATTCTGAAGATTTTTTTTTTCAATAGATAGAGCATCAATAGTTCTAGTTGATTGCCATAAACTCGAAATAAAAATGAAAATTTCAAGGCCTACTTCGAAATTTTTTCCAGGTCAAATATCCAAAAAACGTACTAGCGATTTTTTCAAATAGAATTTTAGGATGCCACTGAATTCACGACATTTTCAAATAGTTAATGTGAAAATAACGTAGGAATACGTTGATCAATAAAAAAGTTACATGGGAATAAAATTTGAAAATTATGTCTATAAATCAACCCACCACTTCAATTTCAGAACTTTTATCAGAATTCTGACTACACCGCTGGATTCAGAATATTTCGAAATATGTTTGGTCAGAATTTTATCGGAATCTGTTCATAAATTAAAAAATTCGGCTCGTAGGAAAAATGTAAATAATGTCTCTAGGTTCTGGGTTGATAAATGAAAATAAAATATGAACGAACGTTACCAATGTCTTGGATGTTTCTCATTAGTGATTAGAGTCTCAGGAAAAATGCATAGGATGTGAAGTATCTATAACAGTTTTGTTTGTACGCTTGAAAAATGTGTTGTAAATACTTGGATGTCCTACAAAACTGACTGTATTGTAAGTACGTTATACAGTGAGGACCAAAAGTCCGTCGCCCCCCCTGTAACTTCTTTATTCTATATATTACAAAAAAATGTTAAATACATAAGTTGTAGGGTTTCATTCGATCTCTTTAATGGTTTAAGTTTCATTCATACAGAGTGTCTCAAAAAAGCACGGTGACTTAGAAGTTAATTTTTCTAAATGGGACACCCTGTATTTCATTGCATTATTACATTCTACGTTGAATTCTGAACAAGTTTGATAAATGGTTTTCTATCAAAAAAATTGATAGTTTTGGACTTATAAACACTTGTAAATAATTATTTCGACTACTTTTGCATCAGTTCACGAATAAATCAATGAGGTAGGCTATGCACGCTAGGCGCGTTTATTTTACCCATGACAACGAAAAAAAACTCTTATCTGTTTTTGCCAAATGTCATTGACATATTGTAGGTTTTCAAAACTTTGTTTCAAACGGTTTTCAATTTCTCTTGTTGATTAATATGGCTCGTTCAGTAGCAGACAAAGTTGAAGCCGTTATCATATTTGGTGAAGCTAACCGAAATTATCACGCTGCTATTCGCATTTTCAATGAACGGTTTCCAGAACGTCCGATGTGTCGAAAATATCTGCAGAAATTGGTGGCAAAATTTAAACAAACTGGCACCGTGAAAGATGCTCCGAGATCTGGGAGGCCGAAAATAATTACGGAAGATGTTAAAATTCAAGTACTAGCCGAAATGGTAAATAACCCACAACAATCAACTAAGCAAGTAGCTGAGATATGTGATGTTTCTAAAACATCAGTAAAGAGAGTTTTAAAACAAAATAAATTCCATCCTTACAAAATAAAAATTTTGCACCAATTGGTTGAAGATGATCCAGACCGGCGACTTGAATTTTGCGAGACCATGGCAGAAAGAATTGTTGCAAATCGACTTTATTTGCAACACATCTGCTTCAGTGATGAAAGCACTTTTTACCTAAATGGAAATGTGAATACCCAGAATTGTAGATATTAGAGTGATGAGAATCCCCATGAATTCCGCGAGGGGTACACTCAATTTCCCCAGAAAATTAATGTTTGGGCTGGTATTTTAGGTAACCACATTGTAGGTCCCATATTCTTGGAAAAAAATTTAAATGGTCTCAGATACCTCCAAATGCTGCAAGACACAATTAGTCCCAGTATCGATGAGATCGTTGCGCAAAACCCACATGAATTTTACTTGGATGTAACATTTCAGCAAAATGGAGCGCCACCACACTATTTTCGGGAGGTGAGAAATTACTTAGATGAAAGCTCACCGGACCTCTCACCGCTTGATTTCTTTCTCTGGGGCTATGTGAAATCCGTAGTTTTTAAGACAGTTTGTGGGTCGTTAGATGAACTGCGCCGTCGAATTATTGAAGTGTGTTCAGAAATAACACCTCAAACCTTGATTAATGTTAGGGAAGAGTTTACAACCCGACTATTTATGTGTCAAGAAATGCATGGTGGACATGTCGAACATCTTTTGAAATAGATAAAAACTCACCGTTTTTAGTTATAAATTAAAATATCTCTTCAGTTTTTAATGATTCTTGATCTGTATTTATGGACTACCTTATTTGTTAATAAAATGTTTCAACTTCATTTGTACTAGTTTTTCGTGAGATTCAACAACTCTAACAATTGTAAAATGGTACGACGAGGTAAGTTACACATGGTGCCATCAGCAGTTTGCAACATTGGATAGCTTTCAAAAAGTTAGGATAGTTAGGATAGTTAGGATAGGATAGTTACGATTTTCTCATTGAACTGGCGCAAAAGTAGTCGAAATAATTATTTACAAGTGTTCATAAGTCCAAAACTATTAACTTTTTTAATAGAAAACCATTTATCACACTTGTTCAGAATTCAACGTAGAATGTAATAATGCAATGAAATACAGGGTGTCCCATTTAAAAAAATTAACTTCTAAGTCACCGTGCTTTTTTGAGACACTCTGTATGAATGAAACTTAAACCATTAAAGAGATTGGAAACCCTACAACTTATGTATTTAACATTTTTTTGTAATATGGAAAATGAAGAAGTTACAGGGGGGGCGACGGACTTTTGGTCCTCACTGTATATTCACTGGATACTATTTATTACTAGGTTCTCTCAGGAACTCTGCCTTTCTGTTCATAAATATGTGGATGTCATACAAGCTGACATTGCTGTATTAAAAATATAGCTACTTGTCTACTGTAAACTGCTTACTAGTGTATTATCTCTGTTACGATGCCTTTTACTTCTTTTCTATGCCTTTTACTCCTCTTCAATAACTTCAATTTCAGAAAATCTCGTTTTTTCTTTCCATATTCTCAATAATAATTTCTTCTTCATACTTATTTTTTTATCTCCTAGGTCACCAATTGTCTTTTTCTTTTTCAGTCACCAATTAAAATTCATTTTCTTATAAACGTATCTCCAACATTATCATCATGCCAATGATTTTCTTTACAATTGACCAACCATAACAAATTTACAAAATTTATATTTTGAATGGTTATTTTTTTTAGGTTCCTTAGCTTTAAATGTTTCGAAATTTTTAATTTCCTTAAAATTTTTTGAATTTTCCTCCACCTATCACGTCATACTTCAAAACAAACCATCATTTCCAACTTTCCTTATACAAAATGTTTCATTATTACAAATTATTTCTTTGCTTTCATATCCATCAAAATTTTATTTCCTGTTTGATTAATTTATTATAACTGAAATTGCTGATATTGACAAATCAAGTGAGAAATACGCTGTAAGCATCACCCACACTCCTCATCGAAACCTGCTGTTCATTTGAAGAAATTCAAGGTAGTAGAACTTCCACAAATTAACAATGTTTTATGCCTGTTTTCGATTTGTATAGATTTGTATAGATTTGAGTGACAATTTTCATTTATCATTTTAATCTCATATCACACACAGAAATACTATATCATAACAATATACATGGAGTAATGTCGGCCCAAGAGCTGAACCTCGATGAACTCCACTATATTACATTTTCTTTTGGAGCTCTAGTCTGAGTGATATCCCTCTGACCAATTGTAACTTCCATTCCATATTTCCATAAAATTATAGCTTTTTAGAGTATTACTATAGATTTCTAGATTTGGCCAAAATTACGATCTCTCTTAGGATTCTTTATTCATTTCCATTGAACTCTTGATGATTCATCGATGGGAAAACTAGTCAGCTCAATTTGAAGGGATTCAGTTAAATTCCGATAGATTATGGCTATTACGCGATATAGTGTGGTAGATCTGAAATATTCAATATCATCTCATATTCAAATGAAGTTTTAGGAAATGTATGACTTTGTTCGGATAACATTTAACTTTCGCGAAGTTTCAAGGTATTATGCAAAAATAATTAAACTTTCAGTGTGGCTGCGAGGAGTTGAAGAATTCATAATCCAATAAGTTTGCCATAAATCCCCGTAAAATTAAGTTAACCTGAGTGGTGGTCGGATCTGGATTTCGCTGAGATACTGCGACTGAGTAATAAAGACATAACGGAATCGTATATTTCCACGAACGAAAAATGGCCTATCTCTCCTTGATCGTTAAAGTTTCGTATGAATGAATCAGTAACTCTAGGGAATATTCTTTCATTCACTTCGAGGTGAATAATGTATCCACCCCTGTTGTATCATGTCTATCATTCCATGTTGTTTTTCTCTTGTTTCGTCCCTTGCGATTGTATTACAAACTCCATCAAACAACATAGCGGCATATGGTTTTTGAAATAATCCGTGTTACTTAGTCTTCTGGCATTATCTTGTAAGATGGCAAAAGTTTCCAAATTGTAACGTGGTTGCTGTGGTTGTTTAAGCTGCACTCAGGACAAAAAGAAAGGGGAAATGAATGGAATAAATCCCCAGGAATAAGGGAATTGAAAAATACTTTTGAGATTTTCGATAGCTATTTCTGTATTTAGGGCGCAATAAAGTGATAATTGCCGCTCGACAAGGGGAATAACCGGTTCCGCTTCAGGCAATAATCTTTGGAAAGCAGCAGTGACACTTTGTGCTCGAAATACATATAAACAATTTCTACGAACGCAGTTCTTAGATAGTAACGCTCGATACTTTTATTTAATATAGCAACGCCATCAATTCGTAACGGCGACAATCCATAATATCGAAAGTTCGTAACTACAACCATTCCTCACGGCACAATTGGTAATGTCAATTCAATTTCCAGGCACTCAAATATGTACAAGATGATGACAGATTTTGGGATACGATTTTATCCAGTATGCCTTTTGGAGAACAGTATTGTTCGTATATCCTCATGATAATAATGCATGAATCAAAGAGTCGTCGTAGGTTCTTCATATTAAAGAATTATCAAAATTGTTTTTTTTTCTAACCGGAAGGATTGTTCCAGTCAGGACCTGTCTACGGAGCCCCGATACATACGGAGGGCACGATGGTGTCATTTACCCATATAGTCACTTCCTACGTCCGTGGGGTGAGAGATTACCACATTAGCCTGACAAGCAGACAGCAAATGCATTATGGTCTCAGGTACCCCTCGACACATCCTGCATCTAGTATCGGGGACCTCTATACCCATCACGTAACTACGGTAGACCAGGGTGTTGAAGACACCATCCTGGCAGGCCATTATGAATCTATCGGTCTCCGACTTCAACTTAAAATTTTTGAATAAGTCAAGCTCAACAATGTTCTTAAAGAAGACCCCATGCATTGGCTCATCCTTATGAAACTGCAGGAGAACCTCAGTCTCCGCTGCTTTAATGTACGCTTTTTTGCTAAACGGGCTCCAACTCGGTGACGGAGTTTGGGTCACCCCGTCCAGTGTCGAAAATGAGACCAAGTTAATCGGACGCCCGTTCTGCTGTTTTGGGAAGGAATGCTCCAATATCTGCTTTTTCATGGTCACGAACCATTATTATTATTTTCATCCGTTTGAATTATTCCAGTCGTGCCCTGTCTCTTTCCAGAGGCACTGCTGGTGCCATTCACCTAGATAGTCCGTGTGGTGAGCAATATAGTAGTGGTATGATTATTACCAATTTTTTGGAACAATAATCAATTGCAATCCCAAAGCTGAATATACGAGTACGCAGGACGAGTTGTGTTTTCTTGCATTGGGATTGCCAATGAATTGATATTCCAAAAAATTATAGGTTATTAATAAATAATACCCCGAATTATATTTCGGACGACAATACATCGATTTTAAATTGAGAAAAATCGTGTCACCTGGTGATTGATGCTTTACTTCTAGCCGTACTCCACTGCCTCATCAATGATACCAATGGTCATTTGTTTCCAACGATCGTCCATATTGATAATTAAAGATAATTAGTCCAAATACACATAAATTTGAAGTTTTTAATTTAAATCATAATTTTCACTTGACAGTCAGTAAAACAAAACTAAGCAGGTTTATCACCATGAAAATACAGCGACAAGCTGAATTTTCACTGTAATTCCGGTTCTATTGGCTAAATTTCAAAATTTTGAATCCACTGATTGGTTGGTAAGCAAGGAGATATATTGTCATTGGTGATATTGATATACCATTTATATCGTTGTTGATAAATGTCTGTTTCATTCACTGCACGAGATGAAGTCAGACGTCATTTCTAGTTCAGATACTAGACGTCGATGTGACGTATCGTAAAGTCTTCTGAAAGATGTCATTCCGACTTTATATTCATGAGTTGTGGGCGTGTCATTTCAGTGTCATTATCGGGTCTCCGAGACATCATTCTCGACGTGATTTTAGGCATGTTTAGACTAACAAATGTTACCATGATACTCAGGATGGACTACTTAATTTGCTGTTATTATATTTCACAAAAACAAATAAGATAATTAACAGGACTACCCGTTTTTCTAATTGGCCATGCTTAAAGGTGATAAGCCCTTGTCATTTGTATTACCATCGAATTAACCTGTTATTGAATAATGTTTTCCATACACACGGTTGCCAGCGCTTCATTAGGTCAAAAGTAGTAGAATAGTGAATAGAACAGAAATATTGACAAAATACTGACTTTTTCGTCAGAATGGTGACATTTTCCAAACCAACTCACAAACTTTTCTAAAAGATATTTTTATTACATATTTTTTAAAATATCATTTGCAGTATTTCCATGAGAAATTTGTAGGATATGTCAAGTGTAGAAATTTCTTACACAAAAATTGAACATAGAAGTTTTCTTTCACAAACTGTTATGCTAGAGGTTCCATACATCATTATATCACAAAATCGGGGGGTAACATAGCCTTCCCCTCAAAAATACGGAGATTTTGACACGCATGCATACTTATTCAACTTAAAAAATCTTGAAAAGCGTTGATATTTTTAAAAACAATACCTATTTTTTTTTATATGGGAAATATTGGGGATTAAGAAAAAGAAGATGAAATCGATAATAATCCAGTGTCGTGAAAGTTGGGAGGGGCGATTAGGATTACCCACCTGCCGTACGTCCCTGCTTCGAACAACTTACTCGCAGTGATATTTGTCAAGTGACAAAGCAAATGTAATCAAAAAAAGTTGAGTCATTATGGAGTGATTCTGAAAAACATAGATTTATTTTCTCACTTTCAACACCCTGTAACTTGGTTATTGGTGAGAATTCTACCATCGGAGTTTAAAGACAAAGACAAAAACAACGCAACTCAGCCATGTTCTTTAGAAGAATTACGTCAATGTATTATCAGCTCGAATAACTCCAGATATGTTCCAAAACGTCAAACAACGATTCGATTTCAACTTATACTCATGTATGGGGCATTTAATGAAGAACACTGAGTATCCAATGTAAATTAATGTAGTTTGGCATGATTGAAGTAAAATTTAAGCACCGTTTTCCTATTTTTAAATATTTCATTCAACATACATTTTTTCGGTTTTTGTTATTTTTTCGTCAATTGTTTAAATAAGCTTTCCAATGAAGTATCCTAATTTGTTATACGGAACAATTGATTTTCTGTCAAGAGGGCACCAAAATAAAAAGTTAACTAGTGAACACTCACATGGCTGAATTATTTATAAAATGAACTTTTCATTGATGTGTCATACATACTATTTTCTCTATTTGAATTGTATGGGTGATAGTGGCCAAAGGATGGGGAGGGAGGTATGCCAGCTGAGGTTATGATATAGGAAGGATTTGGATTAAATATCGACGTATTTCTGCAATTTTTTTCGCAAAACTGGTGTCGTGAAGATATTCAATCCGTTTCGTTTTCAGTGCTGCACCCTGTATATGATACACACCAACTGCAACATCGATAAAATTCGACACACTAGCACATAGCTGAATTTGGAATGTGATGTGGAAACCAAGAAATCCTGGGTTCGAATCCCGATTGTTCAACATTTTTTAATTCAGTTTTAATTTTCATCTTTTTATCTTTCTATGATTTCCTCAAACAATTCAGACCCTGTTGAAAGTTATCTCAGCGAAGTCACAATTTTTATTTTATATTCCTGAAACGTTCTAGAAAATGCGTCGAAAACATCGTGCGATTTCCTGTCGATTTCCAGTATAAGACCGAACGGAAGCTATAAAATGAAGTTTTTGATTGCCTACAATCCAAGATTTTCGATTAACGTTGACATAAATACCGAACTAGATCGAAAAATCGGGAATGATGGTGAAGAAATATAGTGGTGTTTACGTATGCTTCCCCAAGATCCTTGTGGGTTTCTAGAAAGGAAATAAAATACAAATTCGAGGGAAATTCGTGAGCGAAACTTAACGATGCTGGAATGTATACCGAAATTGCTATATATCATATTACCATGAAGGCTCACAGGAAACAATAATAATTCACCAGCTGGTATCTGAAAAACTATAAAAAAGTCGTGAACTTGATTTCTGTTTTCTTTCTGAAAGAAATATGAAGACACAGATATAAACCTGGAATCAAGTACTGAGATGACAGAAACAATAAACCACCATCGAAATGGAATTGAATATACCATGGAAATTCATCAAAATGTTGAACTTAGAACAACGAAGACATATAAATATGTAAGTAGGTATATAATAAAATATGAGTTAAGGATTATCCGTTCAGATGGATTTTACTTTTGTGTATCTTTTACTTCGAAAGATAAATATATTTGCAAAGAATTTGTTGAAAAGCAGATATTCCCGGTGTAGTATATGCGTGCAGTTTCCTGCATTTTACTACGTTTTCTATGTACATCTATCTCTCTAAAGATTGTATCAGTTTTGGACGAGTGAATAATATCGTTGAAATTATCATTCGGTTGATAGATATTATGTGATGAACAGATATTGCTTTGAAAGTTCAAGGGAATGGTGTAATATTTTCATTTGATACAATAGTATTAAGCTATTCAAATATTCAGATATAAATAATAATAATATCGTATACAGGTGGCGGTGATTAGCGCATTGGATAGTGCACGCGCCTGGTGACCGATAGGTCCTGGTTCGATTCCCAGCCGTGGCGAGCTTTTTTCGTTTTTCGGAATCATTGAATCTCGTTGCCGACTGGGAATAATCCTCAACGATTGACTATTGTGTTAAATATCAACAGTGCTGATCCTAAAGTGGCGCAAGGACTCAGTAACAGCCTACCAGATTACGTGGCTAATGACCATAGCAGTCGATGCCAAAACGTCAATGATGAAAAAAACGTATATATTTCGATGCATTCGAAATTGAAGCTATGAATAAAGTTGGAAGTAGGAGATGACAAAATGAAATGAAATGAGAAAATACATTTTTGGGAGATATTTACATTTTTTATGATTTTTTGGTAATTACAGATCAGAGGTCTACAGCCTGCGCAAACCGCGCTAAAATACTGCCAGCGAGCAGAAACGCTGTAGTCTGGAAAATCAAACCAGTGTCTCCCAAACGAAGTTAACTAAAAGCGAGTTGTTACATCTAATATGCTTAGACATTCCAATCCAACTATACTCCTTTTGGGTGTTAGGATGGTATGAAAAGAACTCCGAAAGCTCGATTATACAACAAGTAAAATGATGCATATACGCAGTAGCTTGCATCTTGAATAAAACACTTAGTTTTATTTTTCCATACAATATGTAGGCCGTGGATTTTTGAGATTGGAGCGTTTTCACAACGTAATGGAGAGAGCTTATAAAGTGCCTGCAGGTTCCGAAACCATCAGAAGTCCTTGAGGGACTTGTGCGAGCCCTTACCTTTTAACGTGTGATGCCATGCACGATGTTAGTGATAGTGTGGTGATTCAAACCTGCATACCTCGTTTCAGCAAGCGGGAACATTACCTGCGCGCCAGCAAAACCCTCAACGACAACAACGAAACAAAGGTCGAATTTACTGAAACTATTCATTCCCCACCGATTGGCAAATACAAACCAAAAAGCCTGAGGATGTCCTCACCAATCACCAAAGTAGGAAAAATGTATGGGAATACTTTCAAAAGCCTATCAAGAAGAGCTTCAAACAGTGAAAAAAAATTCTTGGTTTTCGCTATAGAAATAATTAGGGTTTTTATTTTACTATCAATAGGTTAGGTTATTTTTTAATTTCATGTGTTGATTGTACCATTTTTTTATTCTTCAATATTCACATTTAACCGTTTATTTTTTTTTGCTTTTGCCATTATCCGATATCATCCCAAAATTTTCCACTCTAAATTTAAATTATAAATAGTTTTGGTACAGCTCCAGGAAGATCTTTTTTGGAATTTTGGATATACCTAAACACTTTTTGGAAATATTCGCAAAAACCTAAACCATTCTATTTTCACTTGATTGTTCATAACCTTTTCAATTTTTGCCAGTTCCATATGGAATCATTATACTGAAGCAGCAACCCATACCCTCTTTGGACTATATGCAACAATTCTAAAGTAGTGTGACAGGTTCCACTTATATATGCCAAAAAAATTAACTTTTACTCCTGCCTCATTTTCAACTTACCCATAAAATCGGCATTCTCTTCACTAAATGTTGAAAATATTCGCTTATTCATATCCTGCCACCATATATATATTGTGGAGTGCAAACCTCAAGCTTGAAATAACATACTTCATTTTTGATGTAGGATGTATATGAACGATTATTATTTACTGAAGAAATTGCCGGGATTATGGGTGAGTTGAAAACTGAGGCAGGAGTAAAACCCAGTTTTTTCTTTGACATGTACGAGTTAAACTTCTCTCACTAGTCTTGAATCGTTGCATATGTTCCAAAGAGGGTACTGATTCCTGCTTCAGTATAATTATTTCATATCAACTAAAATATCCATGACTTTCGGATCCTCCGTAAATATCGTAGAAGGGTAATGTTATATTTGCATAAGGAAGTAGAAGTCTTCAGGAACGATATGCAGTTTTTCTTTTCTTTCTACTATAATTTTTAGCAAAGTTATGACAAATCTAATTAGCGCGAGCATTAAATCTGTCGTCGACGTTAAATCACGTTTTTTGAGAAAACGAGCGTATTGCTTAAGGAATTACTGAAAATCATTCTTGTGCTGAATTGAATTATCTCTCAACCTATCGAAATAGTTTTTTGATAAATCTTATATCTTCTGAAATAACACCAAAAAAAATATATTTTTTTCAAATGAAACATTTTCTAGGTTCCACTTCTGATTTTTTGGTAAACAATTTTTTTTCCAATAATACATGATGTATGTCATGTGCCGAGTTTCAGTGTGCTACAATTCATTCTTCTCTTTTTGCTCGAGTTAGTCTGTCGCTACTGGATTAAGGATAGCTTTTCAACAAAATAGGAATTGTGAACCAGACCATGCCTTTGGGATATTACTTATAACTCCATTCTACTCTACAAATCATGAATTAATGAACAGTAGATCAAATTATTACCGTGATGAGTATGTTTCTTATAAGTAATTTTTGTCTGTATTTGTTGCACACCAATAAATCAATGTCCGACAAAAATATTCATAGATCACATGACCTGGTATCAAAATGGCAAATAGAAATATAGCAAAATGACTAATTGTTCAACCCTGTGACGAAGGTTCATTTCTTTCACAGACCCTGAATATATGATATCCCTAATCGTTTCCAACGAACCTTTGTGAGCGCTGTGTTTATCGCAATGTAGCATGAACTTTTTGAAAGAGATTAATCATTCCCGTGGTCTCATTCCGCTAATGAAAATACACAAGATAAGCAAGTTTTGCGACGTGATCAGATTTTCTATTCACATACACGCCTAGGATGGAGTTCATATTATTTGTACACATGGATCTTTTTAATGAAACGCAATTCAATGCAGAATTTTTAATAGTGTTGGAGATTATTGAAGGGAAGTGGAAATTTATAGGAATAAAATTGAATTCGATTTGTATATATTAGATCGATGCTTGAATTTGCCTACCTTAATAAAATCTAATTGCCATTGAAACATTTTATCCTCCGTAGTGTGTTCACTTTGGATATATTCACAGTCATTTCTCATCTTTCATTATCTATACTCCCCCAATTATTTGTATCTTCAGCGATGTCTATTGTCAGAGAACAGCTGTTCAGTTCAATGACTGTCGCTTGGGCATAGATTACTTTTCCCGGTAGATGCGACTCTTACCATATTCCACATCTGTGATGTATCGGTGGAAATGACCTTCGAAGGCCGTTGGTGACATGAATTGGGAAAAACACCCTATCATGATAATAATTATCTGTTCCCAAATTCCCGTTGGTTTGAGTATTAGATAATGTTAGGTAATGATATTTTGAACGGAAAATTTAAGAACATTTTGACACTTCGAGGAATGAAGTTACTTGGTAACCTCGCTAAGTTTCTTGATGTGTGTGTGTGTGATATCTGTCGATTCTGTCAATTATATCTACTGTCGAAATTGTATGTGACGAGAAAGTGATGGACATTTGAGTTGAATATTGAATGGAGATTCCTGAAATCATCCAGTTAATGGAATTATTCTTTCAACTGAATGTTTTCCGTATTTTATCACGTTGGTGATTTGATGGGAAGCTGGTTATTTTTTGGAAAACATACACAATAGGGGACTGAAACCTCGCTTTCTGGCCACACTTTCTTCGGGTAAGCAGAATCCTCCGACTATCCTTTAAGCCTTTGGCAATTCTATTTATCTTGTAGGCATAATTCTGACAAGCGTGAAAATCAAGCCTGAGGTCGTTGACCCTTTGACCAGGACTATGATATTGGGACATAACATCTGTAGAGGAGCCTTCTAACAGGATTCCTTTTCGCAGTTAGCTCCTGGCCTTCTTAGACAAAGGTACGAGGTCTATTCAAGTTGGTATTAGACAATCAATGATTCAATTTCAGGGTCTTTTGTCTAGGTATACTTATCTTCATCCCAGAGCACTAGTCGTCCCGGAGGAACTCATCTTGGTCGGAGCGTACTTACTGTTAGACTGGAGAACTCGTCTTGGACTTGGTGTACTTATCGTTAGACTGAAGGAACTTATCTTGGTCTTAGCGTATTCAGTATTAGACTGGAAGACTCATCTTTTGTTGTGGCTGACACTTACTCACCTTCACTACTGGTATCCTTCCACCTGGTACCACCTTCTCACATTATAGATTATATGACTTGAATCATAAAACTGGTAATCATTCAAGAGTGTGGCAATTGCCAAAATCATTACTATTCGTGTTATATGGGAATTGGTGAAATTATCTATACAGGGGGGCTCAGTATTCATATAACTTTTTAAGTGCGCCCGCACTTTTAATATTACATGACATTTTGTTTTGTTCAACCCACTCCCCTCTTCACTGGAGCTTAGCCGCGAGCCTACCCTATGACTCTGACAGCTTTTGGACACTTGTTGAAAGCGTAAGTCGTGATCTTGTCCACTAAATACTTTAATCGTATGACGGTGGCAATGCACCGTGGAAGCAAGTGCATACGGCAAATTATTCAAACGAACTATCTCTATATGAATGCATTCAACATCGCTTCAGAGAGAAATCTAGCTTCGAAAAATATTCAATTTCAGTCATTACTGCTTACAATCGGAATGAGACAACGTTGCCCATATAAGATTTTGAAAAGCTGACTACGCGAAAACAATGATTCAATGGCTTTTAGACCACTTAAAGATCCACTTGAAGATAGTGAAGTAACAGAAGGAAAGAAAAAAGGAGACTTTTCGTAAGTCAAGTGTTAAACGAAAGGATAACAAGTGTAAATTATTGAAAGGAAAGGACTAACATCTATTGTTGTTCATGGAGTATGTCGAAAACAATATAATAATAGCAAACTACATCTGCGATCCACGTATCCAACATTTTCATTTAAACACTGTTTTTTGTGTGGTGCTGAGATAACAGCAGAGTTTCCAGAAAAACAAAAACAGACGCGCTTATGCAACCGTAATGTTGTGTACAGTGTACGTGAATTATCGATGAAACATAGTGTTTCAGAACTTGCTAGAGCTCGTAATGATGATTGGGGTAGAGCGATTGTTGAGCGTCTCGAACATATTCATGATTTGGTTGCAGCCGATGCACAGTATCACAACTCCTGCATGATGAAATTTTATCAAGCGCTCAAACCAGGAAAAGGAAAAATTTCGCAACAAATATATTCGAGTGACAGTATCACAGATAAAATCTGAAATCTGAAAAGTTTAACTTACAAGATTTTTAGAACAGTTTACAGTATGTATCAAGACGATAAGAAAGCAAATAATCTAATCAAAGTTTATTTGTATCAGGAAAGTTTTGGGGTAGTTCTGATTACTTCCACTCTCTATGTTTTTTGGGGTGCTGAATCCGAATCTGAGGTTTGCTGACAAATTTTCGTGACGAAACATTGGAAAAATTGCAAAAAAACAAAAAAATTCTTTCTTCTGCGGTTTATTGATTATAAGTTGAGAACTACAAATTTATCGTTGATAACCTTCCTATTAGGAATGGGAGAGCATACAGTTTTTTACAAATTTTACTTTTTTTTTTCTACGACGAACCGTTCGGGCTCAAGGACTACTTGTCAATTGGCATATTTCAGCTGACTGGAGAAAATCCCATTTTTCAACTACAAAACTGTAATTTATTATTAAATAAGTGGATTCCTCTCAGTTCTCTGTGCATACCTTATTTCGATCATACAATACAGGTACAGGTCACCTTTTGAAAAATTACATACAAGTTATTTGATGAAGTCCGAAATCGTACAAAACTTGAAATTCAAACAGAAATTTGAAAAAAATACTTCAAATGATTATATTATTATATATCATATATTATACGATCTAGTTACCCCACCGGCTACTTCAGTCAAATATAGAAACTGGAAAAGATACTCAGCGTCACTCAGTAAGTCTCTCAAGAGGCCCATGACTGAAATACGAGACAGGGAGAGACTTGAGAGGGCAGTAGACGAAGTGGACAAGGCAGTTGTCGAAGCCTACGAGGAAAGCTGTCTTGAGAAAAGAAGGCTCAAAATAACAAAATGATCTGGTGGAACGAGCATCTAGAAGCCCTCGGAGGTAGGGTGCAGAAGTTTTTCAACAGAGTAAAATTCAACCAATATTGGACCACATACAAGGCAAAACTCACGCAGTACAACAAAGAAATTAGTAAGGCCAGAAGACAATCACATGCCCAAGAATCCAAAAGGTTTTAGCCAAAGAAGGTACTATAAACCAAGTAGGTTTCTTGAAAAATAATGACAAATAAGGATGCTCACAGAAGCACACTTTCCGTCCAAACAGGTAAACAACTTTGGAATGGAGGCTTGCTACGGAAATATCGAGACCAAATAGTATCAGGTGGGCCATCAGTAAAGAGATAGTCATGACAAAATTTATAGACATTAAGAATGCTTCAACAATGCATCCACCCAGGCTGAAGCAAACACTTTATTAAAAAAGGGGTTCCTCTCCTACTGTGCCAGTGGATAATCGCTAACTTCAAAAACAGGGTAATTACATTAGCAATCGGCTCACACAGTCAGCCCTAGATATAATCGACAGTATGTATAGCTGACAGTGAACCCTCAATGATTTCCCATGATAACGTATAGTTCGGTGGTATGGTGGCCAAAGACCAAGCAGGTAGGAATGGTTCGACGGCTCGGAGGAATGCAAAGACCAGCATGTCTGAGTGCCACCGGGGACATGAGAACCACCCCAACAGCCGCCTCAGAGGTCTTGTTCAAACCGTTTCCCCTACATAAATACATTCAAGGCGAAGCGAGTTCAGGACAACCACCCATAAGCAATATGCAACCTATACGAATAGTTGAAAAACGTCCCGGTTACAAGAACAAAACTTCCAAGACAAGTATAACGGAGAGGGATGCATGGAAGGAGGGACCTCCCAAAAAATGATGAAGGTTCAGGAGCCGCTATTTACGGAACCAAGCGGAAGATGAAAATCTCATTGAGCCTGGGCAAACAAGCGACGAAATTTCAAATGGAAATCGTCGTAATACACAATTGTGCACAAGAGCTAATAAGGCATGAGTGTTCAGACAAATTCATTGTCATATACTCAGGTAGCGAAGCTGCAATGAAAGCAGTCAACTCAATGCAAGTAACATCAATACTTGTTTGGGGCTGCAAAGAAACCCTGATAGAGCTCGGCAGTCAGAACAGACTGATCCTATACTGGGTACCAGCACACACAGATTATAGAGGCAATGAAAAGGCCGATACACTAGCCCATGAAGGAGCAAGTAATGCCCTGAATGGCTCAGAACCGTTTTGCGTTGTTTGAGACTCTCAAATACTCCTTCCTTATCGCACTGTCACTAGCAGTCATCGACATAACCTCAGATGAGTCCTTTGATTGGAACTGCTCCAATGACGAACAAGAGTACTTAGTTTTATCACAATATAATTCCTTGAGAAATTTACTAAAAATGTCATTAAATAGTCAATAAGAGTTTTGGAGTGAAAAAGAGGGTGTTTGCTGACTCAGCAGAAATACGCCAATTTTTATTTGGCGTTTGAGCCCGAACTGTTTGTAGAAAAAAAAACCTGAATAATGGAATTTGTAAAAAATTTTATATACTTCATTCTGAATGGAACAGTTTTTCACGAAAAACTGGTAACTTTATAAGCCAAAAACTACAAAAAATTGATTTCTTACCATTTTTCCATTTTCTTTTAATGTACCATCAAGAAATTTTGCTAGCAAACTTTAGATTCGGATTCAGCACTCCAAGAAACGTGTGAAATTAAAGAAATCAGAACTATCCCTAAACTTTTTAGCCAGGGGCCCTGTCGAATACAAATTTACTGAATTAAAATCAGTCAAATGGTTTTGAAAATATTTAAATCCCATCTTAAAAATTAATTTTGACACATGTCACGTGATTACCGTTATGGCTGCAAATTAAAAAAAACATACTATTTAGGTACTGGCCACTGTTGTCTGAATCAACACATCTCAATTGTAGTAGTTGTATTCGTGGGGATTTCACTACCGCAGCCAGGCAAGTAGACCTCCATGGGCCCTTTTTGCCATCCACTTCCCCCCACATAACTACATTGTCTCTTCTATTCTTCCTTTGTGACCTTCTATCGAGGGTCAGTATGTCCGTTGTCTCTAATTGAATAAGTTTCTCTCGTTATATATTTTTGAATTCGAAAACTTCGGTTCTTAACTTCTCCTGTGCCTCATAGTCGCCAAGGAAGTGGACCTAACTTGTTATGACCTGTTAGAATGGCGTTCTCTTCCTGAAAGCCACGTCATCCTTGCCTTGCTAAAGTGGACCACAAAGTAGTTCGACTGTTTGCAGCCAGCGGTTTCCGCAGGATTTCATTTAAATCTTTTTCCACTCAATCTTCAAGGTTAACTTGTTGCAGTGGCTCATACTGCCTCCGGCCCGCAAAACCACACCCCGGAAATGGTTCTGGTAAGTTCGGTTGCCTCCTGGCCCACCTTTGTGACCAAGAAGCCATACCAAATCAACTTTCTCCGTTTCGGCTGATTGCTCAAGAGCATCTCTGCATTCCTGTACCAGTACTGAGCTTGGTTCAGGACAGCAGATACCTGACTGAGCTACGGTTAGGATAGCGAACACTTCAGCTTGGAAAAACTGTGTATCTGCCCTAAGCGTAGTTTTATCGTACACTATGTTCCTCTAGGAAGATGCCTGTGCCCAAAATAACATAAAAGACTTCCTGATCGAAACTCCACTGTATTTTCTTTCCATTGTACTCTGCTTGGAACAGTAAGTGCAATCTTTCTTTTTTATAATATAATATATAATATAATAGAATAATATAATATAATAGAAACAGAGACCTAATGGAGAATAATAATGAACTAAATGGATGGTGCGGTTATTCGAAATAAAAAAAAAAAGTACTAACGAAACTTAAGTAAGTAAAAAATATTTTAGCTGATTCTATATAGAACGCGGATACTTATAAATTTCATTCATTTTGATGTTCTTCCACTGATTTCAATAGTGTTGAAAATGAAAATATTTCATTAATCGCCACAATTCCAGAATTCCAAATGAACTTCTGGATGTCCCACAAAGTAGACCATTTCTATTCCATTTTGTATATATTTTCCAATCCAAACTTGAATGCACCGTACAAATAACGTTTGTCGGTCCCGTTTTCTTATATCCTCAGTTCCGATCTTCCGGTTGGCAAAAAGGTTGTTTTTTCTCATTCCTATCCAGAACGGTATCGGCCTATACGGACACGGTATCCAATTTGGAAGTTATTTCCTTTACGTGGATTTCATATTGACTCGGCCTCTGTCTTGAATAAAATTACCAGTTTCGACCAAGTTTATGGCTAGAGAGATAAGGAATTCCCATTCAACTATACGAACTTATTTCATAAAATGTAAATGTATTTCGAATATTATCGTTTCTTTTGGCATTGTTTGTATGTCCTTGACTCTGTTTTCAAACTGCAATAAAATAAAGTTTGTAGGACAATTAAAAAATCGAAGACTATGCGAGAATACTGTTACCAATATCCTGGAGAAAACAATTGACTTTCCTTTTATATTTCATAGAAAGCATTTGCCATTCATTGCACATATTTGTACAATTTGGAATATTGAAAATGTTATATAAAATAATGCAAACGCACAATAGCACTACACGATATCAAAATCATATTTTCATGATAAATGCGATAAATGGTCAATAAATTCATACGTTAATGGAGACAAGAAGAAGGCAAACTGAGTGCGTAAATAAATTTTCACTTCAACTTGACACACAAACTTAACCTGATCTAGCTAACCTAGCTTGCGAGTGGAAAATAAGTGGACGAGTTTTTTGTTATGACGCGTTCGTTTTTTTTATTGAGCGTTTATTCCTTTTATCGAGCTTTTATTCCTTTTATCGAGCTTTTATTTCTTTTATAGAGCTTTTATTCCGCTTATCATGATAAAATAGCCTACATGTTTCAATCAAATAATCATATCATAAAAGAAATTGATTAGTGGAATATTTATTCGCTAACTATCTCATAAACCGGGTTCCGATTCAAACCACGATAATTAAGGGGGTTATCGAAGAACTTTACAAATACATAATTTTTGAAATTATCCCAATTTTGATTTCTTAAACGAAACTATTTGTGAATTTTCACATTTTTGAAATCTAGATCAAATTTTGATTACTGTGAGCTGAATTTTTTATTTTTTTTTTATTTTTGATAACAAATTTTTTTTTTGAGTGATGATGATTTTTCACATGTGAAACATTCTCTTACGATGCTATGTAACCAAAAAATTGAAATTAGCATTTTAATTACAATACTTCGACATCAGCCAGTGTTTGAATGTGGCAAAATTACTTTTTTCTGTTTTCTCATTATTTCAAATGTCATGCCTTTGGAGCACTCTGTATAACAGTTACTTTTAGTTTTAGAATTATGAATATTCGAAAACATGTACCAAGATCCAAACAATACAAATTCTGAAATAACACACACTATTTGTTTCCCGACTTGCAACAATGGAAATAATCATTAGTGGAAATTATTTTGTTAACAGTAAAATCCATTACTACCTTGACAAAGAACGGATACATAGATTAGTATATTTTGTAGCAAGGTTAGAATGAAAAATTCGATGCGAGTGGGAAGTTCCGAGCATAACGAATTGTCATTCTAACCGAGTAACAGACTGTGCTTTCTCCACAACCACAAATTTCACATATAATCAAATGGAAAGCCAACGAAAAATTATTTCTACATTTCATTTCACATCTTGTCACTATGATGCCAGTCCAGGCTAAGGTAATTATTGCTACAACAATGTTAGAATATGTACAGAAGTACCTGTATTTCGATATTTTACACAGTAATGCCACTCTACTCTATATAATATATAGTGAATTCAGAATATCGGCTGATTCCCGCTTAGCCGCATGCCACTGATAATTAATGGTTATGCGCAAATTCAGTGTAATTGAATGCACCAACTTTTATGAAGAACAAAATTTTCTGAAAATCTATTAATAAAAAAGTTTCCCATATGCTTCCAAGATTTTGGCAGACACTGTATAATATATCTAACTACTCCTCATCTCAGAACAACAAATTAAATAATAATATTATTCATCTATTAAAATATATCGAGGTTATCACAATATTGGAATTGTTCGATTCCCAGACACTTCTGGGAAACTCATTGAATCAATAAATTTTCCTTACTCAGTGTGCAAAGCGACCTAATTTGCCAATGAACTCTTCGCAATTCAGAGCCATATAATATCAGAGCGATTCATTACATCGATGGAAACTATTGTCACATTCGCAAATCCAATAACTCCTGGTTATTAAATTAATCCTATTGTAACTGTAGACATGATCACCTATTTGAACCAGCACTTATTGTAGCCTCAGATGGGTACATGTTGAATATAAATGGCCCGTACTTATTTGATAGAGCTGGTGGGTCACCTTAACAGCTATGAATTCGATCGATATATATCTGCTAAAAACTTACGCTTCGGCTGTAAGTTTTCAGCAGATATCGTTCAAGAGTGTAACTGAAGCTTTCATGGTAAAAAATTGACAAAATTTATATGAAATGGTTTTTTCTTTTTCCTACGAGCGTGCGGAAAAGTAACTTTTCGGCACGATTTTTCGTTTTGAAAGTTGTACTTTTCCGTACTATTTAAAATCGTGAGGAAAAGTTACTTTCCCGCACGATTTTTGTATTGTTGAAAATGAGGATATTTACGACTGAGTAAATGATCTATGTAACTATTCTGTCTTATTAGTCATTTTGTAGCATTATTATAAAATCTTGTTTATTAAAAACCTTGTTTTTTCATAAATAAGATGGACAAAAACACTCGTAGGAAAAATATTGTACCTAACTCCTACGGAAAATGTCCTTTCCGCCCTTAACGTCTTGCCCGAACTCCGCTCCGCGTCGTTCGTGCAACTGCCGTCGCGTGCGGAAAAGTACTACTTTCCGCACTTGTTAGGTAAATAACTATTTCTTGTGCAGGCTATGAGATTTCAAGCACTGTCAAAATGAATGCTTTTAGAGTTGCTTCAGAAATCGACACGACTAGACTTCTGCTTTCAATGTATTGCTGAATTATAATTCCAAATGAAGTGAGATTTGTAATTGTGAAACAAAGTCCAGCGCTATGAATATTCTGCCAAGAGAATCTTACAACAAATTAGTTACTTAGGAAATTCTGCTACACTTAATTCCACGTTACTCATTGTGAAATCTCACTAAGAAAGGCAAAACCGTGTCGGCGAGATTTATTTCCGGAAAAGTTAAGTGCTGTTCCTCTAACTAGTTACAAGAAATAAAATTAAGAGGTTTCACCGAAATGGATTGTTTTACGCTTCCCATATTTTATAGTTAGCCAGGTTACCTTGTCGGCATTCTTGTTGGAACGGATTGCTGCTAACCCAACCATGAATTTTATCTCCCAGAATCACTCGTTTGGAATATCATGAGGAGCAAAATCTATATACTGGATGGAAATTTGTGAAAAATGACTAGTGACAATTTCCACCATAGTTTCAATTATCACATTATAATTTTCGAACCAGTACTTTGGAGTGCCGCTTCAAATTCGATAGTATTGAGTCAAGTTAAACAACCCTTCAGTTTGTCGCAATATATAAGTGGATCGAGGAATCCTATGCTTCAATCCGATTGAAAAAACCTAACTTCACAGCAATATGTCGAATTCTGTAAGGTAAAATTTCTTGTGTTCTGCGAATTAATTTATGAATTGTTGTTGAAAATATGCGAAACCCTCATCCTTTCCTCATCCATGTATCCCAAAAAACGTTTTTCCTCAGTTGAATGAAAAAACTGCTCTCTTCTTTGGACAATACATACTTTTTCTTCATTATTTTGTTTTCCATTTTGAGAAAGAGAAACTAATCCGATTACAGACAATTGAGACGATAAACAACCAATCTGAATTTTGCTATTTCCACCTGACATCTGTTAATTTCAAACTCGTAATTTCACTTCTCTTCAAGGCGATCGGTTGGGTCCAATCCTATATTTTATGGAATTAATTTGAGTGGTTCAATCCAATCCGAAAACTGTATATATCGATTAGATGGATCGGATCCAGTCAAGTCAAACCCATTTTGAGCAGATCCAAAGTTGTGAGATAAACGTAGTCTATAATGGGCTCTGAACAGTGTCACATATCAGACATTTCAAATAATCATAACCAATAAATATCCAATTTGTCAAATCAATGATATTGATTGTTAATCATATTATGAAATAAAATATTACTGTCTGCAAGGGTTTTATCAATAGTTATTTATTAAACAAGGAAAAAAATGTGTCCCCCTCCACTTCGCGTCAGGAGACAACACTACCTCGAGCTAAAATCTCTTATTTTTCCCGTGGCGCGCAAGTAGTGTTATCGCTTGCTATGCCAAGGTACGCAAGTTCGAATCACCGCTCTATCACCGCCCTCGTACATGGCTCACACATTAAAAGGTGAGGGCTACATCTTCCCTAGCTCGCACAAGTCTCTTGAGGGCTTCTGGGGGTTGTTCGTAGGGGGGCAGCCGGTTGATGAAAATATCAATTTTTTTTTGGAAATAAATTTCCTCTCGAACAAGTTAAGTTGCCTCAAGACAATTGGCTCTCAATCAGTTTGTCCTCATCCAATTTACTTCTAGGCCAATCACTAGGGGATTTTTTCGTAAAAAAATACGATCATGAAACCAACTATTCCATTAAATGAAAGACAGTCCGTAATTGTATTCTGTTATGTTTTTGACTCGCAACTGTCATTTATTAATTTGTTATAAAGAATTGAATACCAAAACGTTTTTTGAAGTGTTTTGCTTATAAAATGAGAACTTATACAGTAATCTGGTTGCTCCTTCAGAGAGAATTGTACAGAATTGAAATGCGAACAAAATAAGGCTTTGTAAGATCCGATCAGAATATCAGTAACTGAGAAAAACTGAAAGAATCGAAGAATTTGTCAATTTTTTTAAAAAATCCAAATTTCCACCAATTTTCAATTTGTAGAGTTGGCACTTTTCATGGAATTAGTGGAGGCGTATTGTAAACTCATCCCCTCTTTTCCCGGCCTCTTTTAATACTCGACCGTTTCCCGTCATACTTACAAGCATTTTTCACTCATTTCGCGGTATTGTAGTGAGAAATGCTGATATAAGTTTTATAGTAATAATCCTCTACTGTCCAAATCTGTAATGAATTGAAATAACTATCACCGAACATTCAGGCACGCTGCAAGATAGAAAAACAAAATTCTCTGCTTTTTACAGTTTTTCTTCGTTTCTAATGGTCCGATCGGGTCGTGCCAAATAATATCATGTTCGCATTTTAATTTTCTTTAAGTTTTTATGCGGAAGCAACCAGATGGCATTATCATTTTTCGTTTTATAAGCAAAACCCTTAAAAAACCGTGTTTTTCATTGCGAGTCCAAAATATAACGGAATATAACTCCGTCTTTCTTGAGATGGTACAGTCGATTTCCTAATCGAATTTTTGTTAAAAAATCATTTTTGTACAACTGTCATTAAAAATTACGTTTTTAATTCATTGACACATGAACTAAAAACTTTTCACAAAATCACTTTTAACGCTAGTGTTAAAAGGTATGGAAACACTTCAGATATCAGAACACCTACTCAAAAGGAATCAATTATAGAAGTTTACACATGTATTTGTCCGTTTGCACAATTGGTAATACTAATTCCTTTTAAAGTTTTGTAGGAATATAATTAGCCTATTGCATCCTTCATGATGATATTTCTATCTTTGTCTGGTGAAATACTAGTATGCTAATACATCCAGATCTATTTTATTCAGGTGTCTTATAATGAGTATTTGAATTTCATATCTGAAAATTTATGTTTCAGCATATATAGATACCTCCACTTCACAGCCTCACTATATTAGTTCTGTTGCATGTTTAAGTCGAAATTTGGGAAGGATGTATCTTTCTACTGAATGGCAGGTCCTACTATACATCCTCTCAAATTATTCAGAAACTTTTCAGTTTTTGTTAAATCAACCAACTATTTCTTGTAAGAAAAAGTTATTCTAATATATTGTGAACATCATCACTAGTCTAAATACCATCCCCGGATTTTGTACCTTCTGTCTTCTATTCGTCAGATATTATTTTTATCAGTCGTTTGCTGTACCCCGTAATGATTTTTCTTTTTTGATATTTATTTTTACATGCGATTATTTTGCGGTATTTTTGTCTGAACGCAAAACATCTTTACATTTTTCTGAAATACTATTCTTAAGAAATGTGATTGATAATTGAATGTGTACACTTGGAAACAGATCAGATTATAACGGGAAATAATAACATATGAGGAAACGCGAGTATGAAGAGCGATCCATAATGCCCGGAAATATTTATTCAAAGCTCCGTCTCTGGTTTCTCAAACAAAATTGAAGTTCACTGATAGCGACTATAAAATATTTACCTAAAGCGAAATAGACCCAGAAAATCAACAAACAAGCGGTGCCGGTCTGCGCACATACCTTATAAAGTTTCACATTTTCATGCTTTGTTTAGCTATGCCATCGATTTTCCGCATCAAGGTTGGCGTAGCAGTAAAACTGCTGAATTTTTCCCCATAAATTATTCAGTGAGCAGCTGAGGAGTAGATTCAAGTTGCAAAATGTGTTTCTACCATGAACCCCAATTTGAAAGAAGTTGCAAAAAAAAATTTAGAAACGAGTCAAAAGTTTGAATGGAAAATATAACCGAACAAAATTCATAAAACTTACAATAATTTTTAAAATTATTTCCATAGATTTTTTTTCCGTATTCTTTGAGGTACCTGTATTGAGAATATCTTTCTCATACAGATAAACACAAAATGATATGATAATCAAGAATAAGAGCTAACAATAGATATTTTTGTATCTAGAATACGAAATGATACTTTTGCGCTCGAGAATGGAAGTTATTTTGTTGAGCTTCAGCGAAGCAAAATAACAATTCGAGACCGGAAAAGTATTTCGCATTCGAGATTCAAACAATATTTTTTCGAAAACTGCATTTAATCTAATATTAGAATAAAAAATTGATAAATAAGTATCTGTCATTCTTTATTGACATTTCGTGATATTTCGTGTTTGCAACAAAATGATCGATCTAGGTGATATATTGTTTGAATGACTATCGTAACGGTAACAACGTAATATAGTTATTTACCTTACAAGTGCGGAAAGTAGTACTTTTCCGCACGCGACGGCAGTTGCACGAACGACGCGGAGTGGAGTTCGGGCAAGCCGTTAAGGGCGGAAAGACATTTTCCGTAAGAGTTAGGTACAATATTTTTCCTACGAGTGTTTTTGTCCATCTTATTCACGAGAAAACAAGATTTTTAATAAAAAAGTTTTTATAATAATGCTACAAAATGACTAATAAGACAGAATAGTTACATAGATCATTTAATTAGTCCTAAATATCCTCATTTTCAACAATACAAAAGTCGTGCGGAAAAGTAAAAATCGTACGGAAAAGTAAAAATCGTGCGGAAAAGTAACTTTTCCGCACGCTCGTAGGAAAAAGATATTTACGATATAAGTGTCGTAAAGTCTCAAATTGCGATATGAGATGGATTGTTTGTCCAACGAAGCCTTTAGACCGAGTTTTAAAATCCATCGATTATCGTAATATGAATTTCTGATTAGAATATTGTGCAATATTTTACCTACCATCAATAATTCTGAATATTCACTCAAAGATAGTTAACAATCTTCAAAATAGTGATCTTATGAAGGAAAAGACAGCAACGTTTTTCAAGTTGTCATATCAAAAGCCCAAATTTGATATTACGTCAATTTCAATAAATTCATCCTAAACTCTGTTTATATTCCAGTGTCGTAATGGAGTAACAGTGTCGTAATGAAGTTCGGTGTCGTTATAAGCCTCTTTACGAAACTCGTATCAGTATCGTTATGATTGACATTATATATTGATGGTAGCTAAATACTGTCATTTACATGCCTAGGGTAATAATGACTTTGACTTTGACAAGTAATACCTTTAGCTTCATTTATATACATTTTTAGGTTATGAGACTTTTTGAATATTATTGTTGTTTGTTTATTCGGTAAATTAGTTACGCGCACAAGCAACTTAAAAAGAAATAGCGGCACGAGTAATCATGAAGGAAGGGTACGAAAACAAACTGCAATCCAGGCAAATTTTGAGAAATATTAACAAGCAGCAGGAAAATGTAATAAGTAACATGGAATGTATCGACTGGTAACATCTTCGTCAAGCGACAAGCCTCGGATTTGCCTCGGCTCGTACTCGCTCACCTCGAATGTTAACACGTCTTTATTTTCCTTGTTAATAACTATTACCTACCATGGTAGATGCATCTACATGTAATGTCAATCATAACGATACTGATATGAGTTTCGTAATGAGGTTCATTACGACTCTGGAATATAAACATGAAGGTTCATTACGGCACTGGAACTTCATTACGACACTGGAGATAAACATGATCAGAGTTTATGATGAATTTATTGAAATTGAGGTAATATCAAGTTTGGGCTTTTGAAATGACAACTAGAAATACGTTGCTGGTCTCCCTCTATAAAGTCACTATTTTGAAGATTGTTAACTATGTTTGAGTGTATATTTATAATTATTGATGGTAGGTGGAATATTTTACGATATTATGCGATAGTCATGCAAACAATATCACCTAGATCGTTCGATTCGGTTCAAACACGAAGTGTCACGTAATGTCATTTAACAATGACAGATACTTAATTATTAATTTTTCATTCTCATGTTAGTTTTAATCCAATTTTCGAAAAAATAAAGTTTTTATCTAGAATGCAAAATACTTTTGCATTCTCGAATGATTATTTTGCCTCGCTAAAGCTTTGCAAAATAGCTTCCTAACTTCTCGAAAGCAAAAGTGTCATTTCGAATTTTAGAAACAAAAATATCTATTTCGATCACTTTTTGTTGATCAAATTTATCTTATTGATTTTATTCCATATTGTTACGAGATTGAAGTCTTCGTCCGCTCGAGTCGCTTGCTTATATATTCCGATGAAAGCTTTGAGAACTTCTTCCGATACAAGAACGTCTAGAGCCATCCATTTCGTTCTAGAAGCCCTGCGCATTCCTCGCTTTGCTAGCGCGTGGATTGCGACATAATCCCACTCGAACTGGCCAGCATTGTTTGCTGCGTTTTCGGAACTCTACTAGTTGCAAGGTAACCGCTCGCCATGCAGGGGCGTAAGGTATTCAAAAAAGAGAAATAACACCAGCACTAAAAATTTCACTAGACGCGCGTTTCTCCAAGAAAGTTGGAATCCCCAGGAGACTGAAAATCCATGTTGTTTTTGTGTTTTGAATAGTTTTTTTCTTGAATTGTATTAATACCACATATTTGAAATAATTGTTTATCTCGTATTGTCCATATCGCGCTAGAACTCGCCTTCAAATGACAAATATTGCATTATTTGATTGATATATTGGAAGTACTCAATGATTATTGATTCTCGGTTATTTTTCCTAAAAAAGTTGGGGATGGTCAGGAGAATACGAAACTTTGTATGCAAAAACTGAAAAATTCGAATTTAAATTCAAAACCTGTAATATTTTTTGGCAGTTTCGAAAATAAATTTAGGGTAACCAAGAAACCAAACTGATCGTATTCAGTATTTTTGGCAAATCTCAAGAATCACTCCTGATATTTTCGATTAATTTGTAAAACTAGTATGGGTTGGAAGTTACTGATACAATTGGTAAAGAGGCCACCCTGTATATGTATTCGATTAAATATAACATTCATGGATATTTCAAAAAAAAGCAAGAATTTATTTGTGCCTAGATGAACCTACACCTATCACATCGCTGAAATGACCATTACCCTGTAAGAATAAACTTCGACACTTATTTTGTCTGACGAAATACAATTTTATACGAACCAATGTTGACTATTATGTGTAAATACAGTGGCAATCGTACAAAAAATCACCTGCACGTTCCACCGTTGGTCAGCGATGCCTTATATTGGTCATATATCTTCTTCTATCATCACAAACAACTGAGAGAATCCCTGGTGTGCTGTAATTTCACCATCATTCGACTGCTTTCTGCGCTTTTCTTTCAGTTCCACCTTCGGAAAAAGAATTTATGTCCGATTGTATGCTTCATTACTGTCGTGATATCAGTTTTTCGCAAAGGTTTTATGACTGCTACGTTGAAATAGTTTCCTGTTATTGGAACACATGACAAGAATGTGGAGACAAAATGACTTTGAATTGCTTTTTCTGTTCGTTAGTGTGATGCCTGAAGTAGAGGATAAGGGGATGGAATAGTCGACTAATGCGATAGGTGAATCTGTCAAGTTTGATTATATTGATTTTGCAGGTGAATTCAATTCCAGGTTTACTCCTTAATATCCAAGCATATATCTTTTTTCACTAAAGAAACAATGTATTTTTTTGTCCCAATTCATCTCTCTTCAGCTGACTTGGAGATGTTTCCTCTTTCTTCTTTTGAAAGCTTTCCACATTACCTTACTAGTTGATCCCATTTTCCTCTCCTCTTCACTTCACTAGAAAAAGACGAGGTGATCCTTTTTGTCTCTTATTTCCTCACATCTTCTATGCAATATAGGTGATCCCATGTGTGCAAAGTATTTTATTCTTGTTTTCAAACCAGTCGTCCGGTCTCAGAAAATGGGACAAAACTTTAGGGGTTCCTGTAAAGTTGGCTGAAACTGAAGTATGTTAGTCTCTTCATTATCCTGATCAAAATTTGCCAGGGACCCAACTTAACCCTATGAGTATTTTTTGAGATACAGTCCGTCGAAGGGATTATTTCCTACTTTCTTACTAACACTCGAAATTAATGGTACCTGGTACGAAATTTGTGCAGCACACTCTACCAAATCAATTCTTAGTTTGTCCTTGCTCATTATGCATTAAGCCAAATATACAGTTAATTTTTCTCTGTTTGCTGAACAAAAATAATGGTTATTTATGTATCAAGGGCGTAAAATAGGCGTTTATGGCCTGCGGCGTGGATAATGGCCCGATGGTGTCAGCCGAAGGCGATAAACGCATGTTACGCACGTGATACATACATAGTTTTATGCACTAGCGGTTTGATAGCGCAAATCACAAATACTGAGTAAATTTTCGATGATCTACACGGTTCATACGTTATGTATTCAATAATCAAGAGTAACATAGTCTTCGAAATGTGTAACTGAAGTAACTGAGAGCTATATTGAAGGATCATATATTTCAAATAAATTAATCATGACTAAAAAAATTGCCAACGATTGTGCTGGAATGATACCAGATAGTTATTTATACCAACAATCCACGTCTTAAATGAATACTTGTTCTCTTAGCGATGCGAATGCTGTAACGCAGCTCTCCGTATGTAATAATTATATTCAAGACGAATATCCCATCGTCAACATTAGTAACTGTACCAACTACTTTTTCAATATTCAGGCCCATGACTTAATTACATGTTGAAAAAATGTCTATTATGAATAAATGTTATCAGGAAGTATATTTCTTCAATAAACTGAAATGATTTGTGATAGATCTTGCATTAGTTGTCTACTTTACTACCAGCGGGCCATAATGCGCCCGCGGGCGATAAAATTTCACTTTACGCCCAGTGAACCGGGCTAGTGCTAGTGCATTCAAATTATTTACATCATACTGAAGGAGTTACTGTCAATAATTTAGTGAACACCGATCACCCTGTTGTCCATATTTAAGTCATTTGAAATTTGAATCACACATCAAAGGAAATTATTATGAAGGTACAACTTAAACTGAACGACCCATTCTCAAACACAGATACACGAAAAAAACTTTTTGTAGTACCTTACCTATATATGCTTCACTCATAGGTACAAAATCATATCTTTGAGGGGCTATTTATATGTATATTTCAAAAACATAGGATCGAGTTTTTGATCAGGATGATGAAAAATAACATACAACACAGTTTCAGCAAATTTCTACTGGAGCCAAGAAACCGTAAGATCGATGAGCGGACCTTTTACCCCTGACTATTGATATTGCTAAAGAGCACCCACAAGGAGGGAGCAAGTGGTGCCATCACCCTTTGTGCAAAGTTAAAAAAATATTATCATGGTACATTTCATTGATTTATTTCAATTCAAAAATTTCCAAGGAACTTTTATCCGAAATTCGATAATTTTAAAAAGTATACATGATAACAATGATAACCCGAAAAGACCCTTATTCAATCATAATTTCATTATATTAAATCTAGTTAAATTAGTTACGAAAGCGACGCCCCAATATATCATGGTATATTTCATTGATTTATTTCAATTCAAAAATTTCCAAGGAACTTTTATCCGAAATTCGATAATTTTAAAAAGTATACATGATAATAATGATAACCCGAAAAGACCCTTATTCAATCATAATTTCATTATATTAAATCTAGTGAGCTGATAGATGAAAGCGACGCCCCAATATATCATGGTACATTTCATTGATTTATTTCAATTCAAAAATTTCCAAGGAACTTTTATCCGAAATTCGATAATTTTAAAAAGTATACATGATGATAATGATAACCCGAAAAGACCCTTATTCAGTCATAATTTCATTATATTAAATCTAGTGAGCTGATAGATGAAAGCGACGCCCCAAGCAACAACCAAAACTTCTGAAAACTTACGTTAAATAGACACTTATTGAACAATTAAAACTCACGGCCATCAGAACCAACGTAGAACTACTGAAGATGTGCGATTACAACAAGCAAGATCTAGAGGAATATTCACTTGAATTACGTATGAAATGTATTGTATACTGTAGATACCTGGGAACACAAGTGAAATAGCTCTGAATAAACATACGCTTTTCCACTACCAAGTACTTAAAGGATATCACCGTAAATATAACATCTGCTGAGATACAAGTTATCACGTCTATGTGGTTTTGGCTATCAAATTATCATTTCTTAGTAACGAGGTGTCACCTAAAACATGAAGGACATTTTTCTGTAAATATTCGTTAGTCAGTTTTGGAAAAAATGGTTTATATGAGGTCTCACTTCTTCAACGATGATTGTCTACCTCAAGTGCTCCACGATGGAGATTTGAAATAAAATTGAAAACAAGAAATCAACAACAATTGAGGTATATCAAACACACAAGTTTGTACTTCGGAAATCAAAAATTACCTTTGTACGCATGATTCGATGTCAGATGATCAGGCAAATTGGTCTGGCACAACGTGTTCAAACATGTATACAGTATCGGAAAGTTTTCATCGGGGTATGCTGGTTTCATACGAGCGTAAAGAATAGCTTGCTATTATGTTGAGAGAGCATTACAATTTCTCCTCGACTCGCTCGAGAAGGGTTATCGACGTGGCTGTTAATTTGTCGGACGAGGTAGTAGGGGAGGCATACAGTAGTGCGTCTCTCTTATTTATGTGGTATTATCATATCATTGCGTTCCTTGTTGCTCGCATAGATTTGTCTATACCCCGATGACAACTTTCCGATACTGAATATTGCTCTCATTCATTCCCATCTACGATATGGTATCTGTTATTGGGTAACGCCTTGCCAATAATTATCTGATGAAGCGTACTTGAACGTAAAAATAAGTTATTGACCAAACACAAAATCTTGACCATGACTTGCATTCTTATTTTGAAAATGGTTTTCTAATGCAAAAACTTCCACGATTGGAATTTATACAGACGGAATATAAAAAATACGTTTATTAAACCGGGTGACCCGGAACCAATTAATATGTCCCTCTATCTTGATAATTATTTTGTAAAGACACTTGAAATTTGGTACATCTTTTTGATTTAACCCTAGAAAGCTATCGCTGGCCAAATTTACGATGGTAGAATGGAAATTGTCAGAAATCTTCGGTGTGGTTTGGGTATCGTTTCAGACTTTTCATCAGTCGGTGTCTAACTAGTGAACGAAGGCAGGTGTTTGTGCACTTTGAATTAGTTGGTTGATTCGGTATTTCGTCGTAAAAAACAAAAAATTTATCTCACCCACTCCAAAAATCGTTGAGTACTACTTTGAATCCCATGGCTTCATCGTGTGAAGCCATATCTCATAAAGGACCTAGAACCATTTGGAGCCTTTGTCCATCGAAAGAAAAGAAAGAAGAGTGGTCACCCCAATTGTGACCAGCATAAAAGCCCCATATGTGCGAAACAGAAACACAGATCAACATCATGCACTCAATGTTAGAAAATATTCTTCTTTTTCACCTTATTACTTTTACAGCTTATGGTTATATGAAAAAGTCGTTAATATAGAGTAGTAATTACGTACATTCAAAAAATGAAAACACGTTAGCTCTCTAGAGTGAATGAATAATGTAGAAAGTATCAGACCAAAAATTTATTTATTAGTTCGAATGGAAAGTGGTATTTTTTTTACCAAATAACTTCGAAATAGAATATTGTTAGGTACTTTTTTGATGACCTCGACATAGTAAAAATACCGTGTTTGTGATGAAATAGAATTACTTTTTTAAACTATCATTATTATTCAGAAAAACCTCGAAATTAAACTAAAAATATCTCAATTCTAATAAGTAAAGTAATCAACGCCGAAATGGTATATTTTTGAGAACGTTTGTGACGACCCCGGTAAATTGAATACTATTTTATATTATAAAAGTGGTGCATTTCCAAAGGTATGACATATTTTATCCAAATCACGAGACTAAACGAGAAATATTCTCAATTTGTGATAAATTGACTTTATTTTCTGTTTATGTAACTACTTTTAAAATCCCCTGTTTCTCAGAAACTAATCATACGATTTGATTATGGTCCATATAAAGGATTACCTACAGATCTACAACATACCAAAGTTTCATTGAATTCCGCAATAAACCAAAATCCCATGTATTCCGTGCGGGGTCCTTTCATTTGATCCCAGTACCCGTTGTATTATAATCAGTGTTTTTATTTAAAAAAACAATTGTCAATGTATTATTTGTACTTGAAACGAGTGGTGTAATATAATACTGTATTATTATTCTATTATCGTGTTATTCCATATTGTTTTATCGTATTAGTGTTTTTATCCAACACATGACTAGGGTGTTATTTGATAGTTTGATAATGACCGTCATAACTGTCATGTGTTGGATAAAACACTATATGCCACTCGAGTGCTATGTTTCCTAATTCACTTGAGATTTTAAATCTTTCTCGAGTGACTTATTTTCACCATAACACACTAGTACCATAAATAACTATTATCCAACACATGACAGTTATGACTGTCATTATTCATGTCATTTTAGACAAGTAACCTATCAAATAACACAATAGTGTGTTATAATCCATTACTCAATAGTGAGTTATGGATTATAACTCGCGCAAACTATCAAATAACACCCTAGTGTGTTAAAATCGATAACTCACTAGTGAGTTATGGATCATCACTCACGTTCATATTTAAAACTTATTAATTATTATCTCATAAAAAAACCATTTTTTCCAGTTGTTGGATAAAACATTGTATGCCACTCGTGTATATATTTTCTAAGTCACTTGAGAATTTATACCACTCGTCCTGAATCTTTCTCGCATGACTTATTTTTAACATAACACACTATAGTTAATGAATAAGTATTAATAACGATTAATTGTCAATGTCTTTCTTCTTTATACCTGATACAAGTTTATAATTTCATCAAGTTACTTTTATTCGCATACTTAATTGTAATATATTATATTGTATTCATTTTTCACTGTATATGCATGTTTGTGAATTAATAATAATTATGATAATACTTCTTCATAAACACTCGTAGAGTGTACCCAAAGGCATGGCCTGTGCGGGTAGAGGACGGCTATTATTATTATTTGCCGTGGCGCTCCGGGGCGACTTACTGATCTTTGGTGGCGTATTCACTTCTCAGCTGCAGGAAAACCCGGAAAACCTACAGCACCACCTTGGGTGGCGGGCGTGCACTCCAAGGTAGCACTAGACCAGATTGGCATCTAGACAACACACAATACACTTGCTTTCAACAAGGACTGTGGTCGTCTATCGATTCCGATATTGGGTACTTGAGAAAAAATCCCTCGTACCTACATCGGGCTCGAACCGACTACCGCTATACTGAAGTTCTGAACGGCCTGCGCCTTAGACCGCCAGACCACCGACCACCGACCAATTGTTGTTTTTGTTTCAACAATTTACAAACAAACATATACAGTCAATTTAATCATTTCCATAATAAGTAACATTTTTCAAAAAAAAATTATTGTAAATGGGACATTTCAATTTAAAATGCATTTCCAAACAATGGTCTATCACAGTTCTCACGAAATACTCTGTTGACCAATTTTGTCGAAAAAATAAAACGAATACTGATAACAATTGGCCCGGAAATCAAATATCGCATATGAAAAATGCATTCACTTCGACGAAACAATCGCTGCGGCGTATGAATTCAAAATTCGTCACTCCGCGGATACGACCAGATTTCCAGTTTGATTTACATTTGAACCCTCTATCGGAAATTGTTATTGTGATTAATTAATACGGTCCCCAATAAATAAATCAATGCTTAGTCAATACCTATCAATTTGAAGCTTGTTGATGGTGAGTAATTTAACATCAATAGCCAAAAAATTAAATAACTTGTGCAATGATAGAAAATTCATGAGGCAACAATGCCATGTAGTATCAATATCAGGAAAAAGAAAACGTGAATCAAAATGTGACTTTGGTGAAGAGTAGAAAAATGGCAATAAGCATGAGGAAATAAAACCAACGGAGAATTGAAATGTTTATTCATTTTTAACGAAAAGTCTTCGACAAAAAATATTCTTTTGGTGATTATCAAGTTCTTTAAAGGGACTTTTGGCGGTGACAAGACATTTCGTAACGCGTCAGTTCGTAACGTTACAAATGGTAACGGACAATTCATAACGCCGTTAACTCAAAATGGTGATACTTCATAACATCTAGAGTTAGTGACTTTAACCATTTATAGTGGTAATTGTGTAAGCTTTATGTTAATTTTTAACGCATGTTAATTTTCACATATATTTAAATCTGATTATTCTGTAGAAAATATATAAATGTACTCTCTCTGCAAGCTACAAAATCTGTTAAATCTGTTAAATGGGTAAAAATCAACATAACATAAAGCTTACAGAATTACCACTAATGGCGGTAAAAATCGTAACGCTAATTTAATTTCCACGTACTAAAATGTTTACGTGAGGTTAGTTCATTCTGGTTAGATGACAAGTATATTAAGGAAGCCTCCAATATACACATTTTCAAGTCTCGGTTGAAAAAATACCTTATTGATAAAACGTTTCACACTCTTGATGAGTTTTTTATATAATATTCTATATGTTGAATGTATTTTATTTTTATTATTGTATTTTGTATTTTCCTTCGTAATAGACAATTACAGATCCATCAGTTTGCTTTCATCGTTTTCAAAGATCTTTGAGGCATGCATGAGTAACAGACTAATTCAATTCATGTTAGTAGGCAATCACTTAACTAAATGTCAGCGCGGATATATTAGGGACAGATCAACGCAAACAGCAGTATTTCAATTCATTGAAAACATTCTAAATGAGCTTGAAAATAATAATCTAGTCCTGGGCATGTCCCTAGACCTATCAAAAGCCTATGATTGCATCAACCACAAAATACTCTTGAAAATAAACTTGAAAAGTATGGAACACGAGGTCCCGCTCTCCAATGGTTTACATCTCAACTTCAAAATAGAGAACAAATGGTCTCAATACTGAAAAACAGCACCACTCAGAAGTCAGAAGTTGAGATAATTCAATATGGAGTTACTCAAGGGAGCATTACAGGACCAATACTATTCAAAATATATCAATGATCTTGCATATAATATGACAGAACTGTGATATGACAAACTATGCTGATGACTCCAATCTACTGGTGTATGCACGTACATGACCGGAACTTGTGAATAATGCCAACAGAACAATGGATATAGCAAACAAATTGTTCATAGACAATGAAAACAAAACTATTATAATGCTATGCTATTCACAACCAATCATTCAGGTAACAGTCAATCAGTTATTAAGATTGAAGAAACAACCTTAGAACTGCACATTGATAACACAGGCTGTAATGTCCACGTAGATAAACTTTGCAAAAAACTCAATACAGTGTTATGGTATACGAGTAATCCCAAAATATTCAAATCATATACTGCAATGAAAATGGTGTACGTATAACTCCACGTATAAGATACGGAATAATTTAAGGTTGTTTAAAAAAGATAAAGAAAAGAACATTAAGAGTAATGTTGAAACCGGAAATTGGTGAATCCTGCAGAGAAAAATTCAAACATGCTATATACATTCAAAAATGTTAACTATTTTTCTTCAAAAATAGAAACATATTCGGAAATGTGAACCGTAAAATCAGTATCAAACAAGAACTCTGGCATATACTTACCCAAAACATATGCTGTCTCAAACAAATAAAGAAACAAGTTTTTGACTTACATATCAAGATAGAACTATACGATATAGAAGAATATTCATATATATAACAGTTAAAATATCTTCTCAGCTAAACTGAATTGTATTTTATATTTAATGTATTCATGTTTTGTGTATGTTTTTAAAAATACTGGCTGGTCACATTTAAATATCCATGTATTTTAATCATTCTATAGTGGTAATTCTGTAGGCTATATGTTAATTTTTAACGGATGTTAATTTTCACACAGATTTAATATTTGGTTATTCTGTAAAAAAATATATAGATGTAGTGATATTTCTGCAAGCTGTACGGCCTGTTTGTTCATGTTCACACATATTAACATTTCTAGTCATTCTATAAAAATTATATAAACGTGTAACAAAATATGTTGAATGGGTAAAAATTAACAAAGAGCTTACTGAATTACAACTTATGTACGTTAATCTATTTGTAACCACCTGAGTTCTAAAATATGTATGTCTAAATATTTGTTGAACGCTCCTTTCGACCATTGTTTCACTTAATGTTAAAATGTTTGTGTATTTTAATGTTCCTGAAATAAAATTTCCTAAGAGGATATTCCAGTCAGGCCCTGTCTCCGGAGCTCCGACACATCCGGAGGGGGGGTTGGATCGTTTACCCAGATAACCACTCCCCGTATGATTTTTAAGTTCGAGAGCAGTGTGTCCATCATTCCACCAGATACCCCTATAATCAGAAACACCATTTTAACAGAATGGTTTGGGTAGAGCCTACGGAGTTCAAAGAGTAACTCTTGATATCTAGTCCGTTTCTCCTCCTCTTTTCGGACGATATTCGTTTCACCAGGAGCCGAAAACTCCATGACGAAAATCGTCTTACTCTGATGGCCGAGGAGGACTACATCAGGCTTATTGGCTTGTATTTGCCTGAGGGTGGGGAATGAGTAGTTCCAATATATTCGGCACTTCTCATTCTCCACAACGGACTCAATATCCCCCGGAGCATAAGGCAACACTAGGGTCTCGTCTATATCGTACGAGTGTCGTAGATGGTAGTACAACACTCGTAGAGCCGCGTTATGCCTGTGGATATAGGCTGAGAACGCATATGCTGGACATGCTGAAAGCAATTGCATAAGGGTCTCAGGCGCCTTACGACACGCTCTGCATCTAGTGTCGGGGATCTCCATACCCATCACGCGGCTACGGTAGACCAGGGTGTTGAAGACACCATCCTGGAAAGCCATTTTGAATCCCTCGGTCTCCGACTTCAGCTCACTTGACCTTAAATATATAAAATAAATATTAGTTGCAGCAACTTTGTTCTTCCCCGACAGTTCTGACGACCAGATCTGTCGGAGTTTGTGCTGATACTTGCCGCGGAGAGAGTTTTTAACTGTGTTCACCTCCCAAGTAGGTATACGTCTCTCCGGCATCAAGATGATGTAGGATGCTTCCGTCGACGAGCTGGACATCCTCACCGTATCCCTCGCATCGTCCTTTTTTGAGATGAACCGTGGCACATTTGTCAATCCCGAACTCCATTCCGATAGCACGCGTTTACTCTTGCACCGTCCTCAAGGACTGATGTAGGTCCCTTTCTCCAGAGGCATACAGTTTGAAGTCATCCATATAAAATAAATGGGTGACCTTATGCCTCCGGTTGTTGGGAGTGCCGCAGTTGTATCCACGGGTTATCCTGAGTGCAACGGACAATGGCAATAGTGGGATGTAGAAGAAAAGAGGGCTGAGGGAGTCTCCCTGGAATACGCCCCTTCTGAAGATCACCTGCTTTCTTTGGACTCTGACTTGACCAGATCTTATGGTGGCAGAGTGGCATCAGTTGTTCAATGCATCTCACTATTTGATCGGGCAACGCAAGGGATCTGAGCAAATGCATGATTAGCTCATGCGATGTTGTATCAAATGCCTTGCGGTAATCGATCCAGGCCATCGAAAGGTTCCGCTTATACTGCACGGAGTACTGCGTTATACATCTGTCGATGAGCAGGTTCTCCTTGCAGCCAGCGACCCCTCTCTTTGACCCTCTTTGCTCATATATTCGTTTGTACACCGGATCAACTGCGAAGAGTATTCGCGCGTATAAAATGCGCGTAAACATCTTATAGCACAAATTCAAGCATGTTATCGGCCTGTAATACTTTGGATCAGACAAATCTCCGTTTTTGGGGATGAGCACGGTTCGCCCCTCGACAAACCAATCCGGAATCTGCTGCTCCCCATCTAGCCAAGAGTTGAAAACTCTTGCCAAATGGTGGTGGATACTGGGGAATTTTTTCCACCAATAGTTGTTTAACCGGCATTCGTATCCTATCATTCAGTGTGTGGTGAGCTCGTCTCAGTTTTGCGGCAATTCGCCGCACTGTGACCGTGAAAGGCCTATTGTCCGCCACGTAGTCCACCACACACTGGATACGAGACGCGTGTTGTCGCGCCGACTTGATCTTAGCTTCCATCTTGTGTATGCGTCTCTCATGCCTTCCAACCAGAGAGGCGGTGTTTCTCCTCTCTGTCTGGGACAGAGCATGAGCGGCGTCATACACGGCAGAGTTGATCTGACAGATGTCAGCTTCCTCCGAAAGAACTCCACGAATACTCGCATCCACCTGTGCCAGTTGTTGTGGCTTCGGGGGCTTGGTTTTGTGTAGCGCCCTGCGGGTTCTGATGCCCTCCATCGGTGGTATGATGTGAGCATCCTCTGCAGCCAGGTTTACGAGTGTCACATCTGCCACTTCTGCCACTACGTTAACCAGCTGAGGAGGAGCTCTGACATAGCCTCGGGCCCGAAGATGAGATACGAAATCCCTAAGATGAGATACGTAATCCCTAAGATTTTGGGCGGAAAGGGCGGCATGCTTGTTACGTGTTTATTTTGCCAAGCTACCTAAAATTGACTTTAATCATTTTTTTTTTTTTTAATCATTCCAAAACGATTGTATCATCTTTATTACCTTTATCAACAAATGATTCCACTCAATACCAACATTTTATTCATACAATCATAAGTGTGGTAAAAGTATAATGCATTATAATCATCAGCATCTTATTCTTTGGCCTCTTTGTTCTATAATATGATCAACGTATCTCCCCCATGTATCTAAAAAAATATATAAAATCAGAATACCGCATGTAGTAGATCTGAAACCCACCTACCCTTTGATGAGCTTTGATCTGGACTTTCCTCCTTCCTTGTTTTCTTTCGTTTACGTTCTTTCGCAATCTTCGTTTCGTAATATTCTTAATTTTGTCTATATCACCACCAAGGTATCCAAGTCTATGAAAGAAAAATTGCTATGAAGACTAATGAAAATAACCCTTCCTGTATCAATACCCACCTTTCATAATTTTTCGAGTTTGTGTTGTTATGGTTTTGCATATGACAGTCTAGGTTAGATTTTATTTCATACTTCTTCCTTTTACCCAGGGCTACAACCACCTTCCAATTGAATATATTCACTCATCCCTGTAGCTGGTGAAGTAATATCTGTAATGCAGAAGAGAAAAATTAATCAATTACCAAGAATAATATTTATAAGATAACCTACATGTGTCGCCTGTCAGCTGCTGTCAGAACTTGGTCATCTGACATATATCACATAGGAATTCCATATAAAAAAGGTCCTCAATTTACCGCGAGATTAGGGAATAGAAAAAAAGGGTCTGCTGTCCATGTGATTTGGAATTTTCGACCTCACATTTTGTGGATTTTTTCTAAGTTATTTTTGAGTCAGAGTTGCGAAAATACGTGGGTTAGTTCCATTGAATAACCACACACATTTGTGGATTTATTTTCCTCCCTCTCTCGAAATTTCATTTTCCCAACTTCTTCAAGGCTGCACAACACCACAGGTTAGTTATTTGTATTTCAATACGTGTACACTCAGCTGCATCTCAAATCTCTGGTGACAACATATCAAAGAAACACTTATTTTTAGGCCTTCTTTTGGGTACCTCTTCTGTCTACCACTTGGTGCTACTCTTCCTCGCACACTACTTGAAATTGTACCATATCATCGTACATCCCACCCTGTACGAGTCCAGTCTGGTGAGTTCACTGGTCTATGACGGATCCAACTAGAGAAGCCACTCCTACGAAACAATCGATCACCTAGTTGTGAAATCTGGGAGCCCCGATAGCGTTTTGTGTTGCCAGCCTGTAGAATAACCATCGCTTAGCTTGGAAGCTTACAGATAAGCCAACCTATACTTATTAATAACTTATACCTCTGCTTGCCTTATATTTTGTTTTGTATGCTTTCACTTGCATGATACTTGCTTTATCTTTCCGCCAGGGCCCCAAGGTACTTTGTGAACTTTGAGTATATATACTGAAAGGGGATAAATGGTCAGAGCGTAGCACGAATGCTTGTTTCTGCCCCGAAATAGGGTGCACTTTTGGATACTTTTATTTTTCAACATATTTTCCAACCATAACAAAATAAAATATTGGCTGTCAGATCAACAATAACAATTGTCATTTGTCATATTGTCAATTAAACATAGAACACAGTTCACACCGATCACAAATCGTTTATTTCTTCTTCTTCTTAAATTTAGGAATTTGGTGTTGGGACACTTAGCCAGTTACACTCTGGTCAGAAACATAAACTCTTTACCCACCCCTTCTCCACTGAACAAGGGTCTGTTGCGGTACCTTGGTACACCAGTCTCTCTTTCTTTGCTAGTCGTTCTTTCTCCTGCCAATCACCCCTGGAGGGAGGAAAGAACGTAGCAAATTTGGCGCCCAACGTGTATTTGTTATTATTTTCTTTTTTTTATTGATGGTGTTGGACTGTGTTGTGTGAAAATCTTTATCAAGCTCATAATTTCTACATGACACAAATATAAGCGGTTTTTGTGATTCATTTACAAAATTAAATAAGTAAGACACTAAAGGGTGGTTTACACAAGCGCTACATGTTCAAATAGTCTGAATAATTTTTTTCCCTAGGTATAAAGGCTGCCCCTTTTAATTTGTAGTGGATATTTATTATACAGGGTGGACCTATGTTAGTACATAGAGGTGCATGTATGTTTTGATTTGGTTTTGAATTCAAGTTTTTCTAAAACTGGATTGAAATAATCTGAAACCTTTTTGGAAGGATTCTATCGTTCTCTTTGATTCTTCATAAGGTGGATCACTTTTTCTTGTTTTTTTTCTTTTTTTTTTGGTAAGTTAGGATAGGGTTGCAATAGCTTTGCATAATATAAACAAACTAATTCAAGTTAATTTTATTGCGATTATACATCATTGATTTCGATATAACATGGAGGTTAACAGGCTTCTTGGTGACGAAATCACTTATGAACTAGAAATTCGTGGATTACCCATAACCGGTACGGTTAATCAGAAGAGGGCTGAGCTTCGACAGGTCTTAGCAATAGAACGATCGGAACAAACGGGACCTCCTGAATTTTCAAACCTACCTCCCATAGATGAATTAGATAAATGCGAGCGTAAACTTGGCGATTTAGCCGCGAGTATCAGAAATTTTGATCACAATAATAGTGACAATGAATATAAAAGGATATATTCTCGGCTCTTACATCTGTATAGGCGGTTACGAAGAATTCGTTGTGATTCATTCTTAGATATTCGACGTTCCAAATTGGTGGTTACTTCTAAAGAACTGCTGGAGGGCCTTAACCTAGAGGTAGAGGAACTTGTTGTGGATAGAAGATACCCTCAAGTGAATCGTTCGATACTGGATGAGGAAGTGCCCCTCGCAGATAATTCGATTCTTTTACCGGAAATGACTGAGGAAAATAGAACCTTACGTTTTGTGGTGCCAGAGGAGGTAGGAGCAAACCAAATATCTGAGCCCCTTGGGCAAAATACCGAGTTCGGTCACAGGGAAAGACAAACCTCACTCCCTCCCCAGCAAACGTTTCGCGTGTCTAACTCGGAACGTGACAATGTTGAGCAACATGAGCTGGAGGAACGGTTAGATTTTTGTGAGAGAACGGGAAGTCGGCATCGAAACCTAGGACCATTTTCTCAGTATCTAAGGGAGAAAGCGAACGCAGTTCGTCCAGTGTCACACAATCGCTTTCCTGATGCAGGTCCAAACCTAGCATTAGACCAAGAGCGCCTGTGTCAGTCCGATTTCGTATTCAACCGAAGGTTCAGTGCACCGACATCTGCGCGATATTGTTACCCACCCAATCCAGGCGGCAGTACTAACGAAAATAAATCCAGACCAGGAACATATCATGGTTTTACTGAAGGTCCTTTGTTTGGACAGCATTTTGCGAATGATTTTCACGAACAATCAAAAATCATGGCATCGGAACAAGATGGAAACCATCGTAGCTCGAGTCTCCGCGAAAGATACGAACCAAGGCCACACCAACATGATTTACCTGTTCGGAATCAACGGGAGTTGCCCGTTAATTCGTTTGGGATGACAAAGGATGGGAATATGAATTCCGTGGCCCATACTTCATCTGTAAGATTTCAAGATGGAGTCGAAAATGATATTCGTAAACGGGAAAATTTTGAGGATGATTATTCGCATGGTGTCAATTCTTCTTTCGATTTCTCTACTAGATTGAGACACTTGCAGTTAGAACCCAAAGAAGGGGAGTATTCGGCTTGGCGGCCACAAGATGCCCAGAACTACTCACCAATCCGTGTCTATGACACATCCTTTAAATTTGACGTGAGTCGTTGGCGTCTACAGTACGACGGAGTTTCAAGTGTCACCAACTTTTTAGAACGCGTCGAAGAGTTGAGAGTGTCTCGCGGTATGCCGAAGGAGAGACTTCTACAGTCTGCTCCGGAGATATTCACCAAAGACGCACTTCTATGGTACAGAATGGGTAACTTTTCATCATGGGACGATCTTGTCATGAAGCTTCGAGCTGCTTTTCAGCCCATGGACTATGAAGAGTCTTTGTGGGACGAGATCCGTCGAAGGACTCAAGGAGCTCAGGAGCGGGTTATCAACTTCATATCAGTGATGGAAAATCTATTCCGGAAATTATCCAATAAACCCAACGAACTCAGACGTGTATCGATAATAAGACGAAACTTATTGCCTTACATTCAGAGTCGTTTGTCATTGAACTCAATTGGGTCACTTGCAGAGTTGCTCCAACTTGCTCGAACCATTGAAGAGACGGAATGGCGCATCCAACGATTTTGTCCTCCACCCATGAATGTTAAACAGTTGCTTGAGCCAGACTTAGCGTACAGGAGACCAACTGCTGCAGTTTCTCTTGTTGATTCGGATCAATGTCCTCAGAATGCATCAGATGTGTTCGCTTCTGTGGCGGAGAATAAGGCTCAACCAACTTGTTGGAATTGCAATGGCAGCGGACATAGGTTTCGCCAGTGTAAACAACCAAGACGGTTGTTCTGTTTCAAATGTGGACGAGCGGACGCAACAAGTAATTCGTGTGGAAACTGTTCAAAAAACTCGCGGGTGGCGAGGCAGTAGGTCGGTTGCCTTCGCACCCACAAGACGAATTAACAACGTCCGTCTATAACACCGACTCCCGAAGAGTTATTTTAGATTTTGTTATTGCTCATGCCAAAGATGATCAAAGGCCGTATTTGAATGTGCGAATTCTTGATAGACTGTTTTTGGGATTACTCGATAGCGGAGCTTCGCGAACTATTCTAGGTGGGCCTGGATGGAAACTTCTACGGAATTTTTGTGAGTTGGACAAGTCGTCAAGTAAGTTCTGCACGGTGGCAAATGGTCAAACGTGTGAGACTTTGGGTCAGGTTACGTTACCAATTCACCTACAGGATCGCTTACAGGTGGTGGATGTTTTAGTTGTTCCATCCCTACCACATAGCTTGATTTTAGGTATTGATTTCTGGTCGCGAATGCAAATTATACCAGATCTTTATACAGGCGAGTGGAGTTTCCGAACTGAGGAACAGGTTGACAATACTCTAATCTGCGGTATCCAGGACATTAGTTCCTTGGATCAAGAAAAACGGGTTATTCTTGATAGGGTTATTGATGAAGCTTTCTCTGGGATGGGCAAGCATTTAGGTTGTACACATCTCGTAGAGCATGTGATACATACCACCTCACCGCCTATCAAACAGAGGTATTACCCCATATCCCCAGCTCTCCAAAAGATCGTCAATGAGGAACTCGATGAGATGTTGGCAAAGGATATCGTCGAAGCATCTAATTCCCCCTGGTCCTCACCAATTGTCATGGTGAAGAAAAATGACGGCCGATGGAGGTTTTGCGTGAACTACAAACGCTTGAATGCTGTCAGTACTCCAGATGCGTACCCAATACCTTATGTTAGTGCGATATTGGACAAGCTGCGGGACGGACGCTATTTGACTACGCTGGACATAAAGTCAGCATACTGGCAGATTCCAGTAGCCTCAGAGTCACGCCCACTGACCGCATTCACCGTCCCCAATCGTGGCCTCTTTCAATTTAAGCGGATGCCATTTGGCTTGCATTCAGCTCCAGCTACTTGGCAGCGACTTATTGACCGTGTCCTTGGTGCTGACCTTGATCCATACACTTTCGTCTATTTGGATGATGTAATTATTTGTACTTCCACGTTTGAAAAGCACTTGGAGATATTGAAGGAAGTAATCAAACGTATCAGTGAAGCAGGTCTGACTCTCAATAGAGAAAAGTGTGTTTTCTGCCGTTCAGAGTTGCGTTACTTGGGGTATGTTGTCAATGAGTCTGGACTCATGGTTGACCCAGATAAGGTCAGTGCTATCTTGAGCATCCCTACCCCTCGAAACGTCTCTGAAGTGAGAAGAATTGTTGGCTTAGCTTCCTGGTACAGACGATTCATTCCATCCTTTTCGTCAGTTGTATCACCCCTGACGCAACTGACACAAAAGAATCGTCCATTCGTTTGGAGCGAAAAATGCGAAGAGGCACTGAACGCTGTCAAACAACACCTGGTTTCGGCCCCTATTCTAACCTGTCCAGACTTCAACGCCCCATTCTTTGTCGAGACCGATTCCTCTGATTATGGCTTAGGAGCTATACTCTCTCAGCGTCACCCGGATGGCGAGAAAGTAATATGCTACCTAAGTCGTTCACTAACAAAAAATGAGAGGAAGTACTCAACGACCGAAAAAGAATGTTTAGCGGTAATATTCGCTGTGGAGAAGCTTCGGCCATACCTGGAAGCAACTAAATTTACCGTCATAACGGACCACTTTAGTCTTAAGTGGCTTTTTAACATAAAAGACCCCATTGGTAGGATTGCCAGATGGGCACTCAGGTTGCAACAATACGATTTCGATATTCTGCACAGAAAGGGAAAAGACCATCTTGTCCCAGACGCTTTATCCCGAGCTGTTCCGTACGTTGAGATTATCGAGAGTTGTGTTGTTCAACCTGAGCCATCCACTGATAAATGGTACCGTAACATGTGCGAGAACGTAACTAAGATCCCTAGAAAATATCCACTATGGAGGATAGAAAACGGCAAACTTTATCGAAAAACGAGTACTCCATATCGAGGTTTGACAGGTAGTGAGTGGTTGCTCGTTATTCCACGAAGCGAAAGGTCAGCTATAATCAAAAATCATCATGACCCTCCAACATGTGGGCACTTAGGCGTGGCCAAGACGGTTGCCCGAATATCTCAAAAATTCTTCTGGCCGAAATTGAGAGCTGATGTTTCTAGATACATCCGAAAGTGTACGACATGTATTTGCACAAAACCTGAACAGAAGCTCCCGATTGGACAGATGTTGTCGGCTCAAGTTTCAGCCACAAGACCATGGGAACTGGTGAGTGCTGATCTGGTCGGTCCGCTCCCACGTTCTGTGTCTGGCTTCCGCTATATTCTTTCCGTGCTAGATTGCTTCAGCAAATATATACTTTTATTTCCACTTCGTTCCGCTACTGCCGTTAGTATTGTCAAGTGGATTGAGGACCATGTTATTTTGATATATGGCGCACCGAAAAAGATTATTGTTGATAATGGCGCTCAATTCACTAGTGATTTATTTAAGAAATGCATGACTAAGTATGGGATAAAAATTGGATACACAGCCAACTATCACCCACAAGCAAACCCGGTGGAGAGAGTCCACAGAGTCATAAAGACTATGCTCACTGCGTATGTTTCGGAGGATCAAAGACACTGGGATCAGTATCTCGCGAAGGTTGCATTTGCAATTCGCTCCTCAAAGCATGAGGTCACTGGTGTTACGCCAAATTTGGTGAATTTCGGTCGAGAAGTGAAACTTAACGATTTTGAATTTGATAAACGTAGTCCGGAAAAACAAGATAACTCTCCTGAAAGAGCTATGATGCTTGGTAGATTATTTGAAGATGTGAGGCAACGCCTGAGTAAAGCTTATCAGAAGAGTAGGATACCATATGATCTACGGCATAGAAACGAGCGATTCAAACTGAACCAGGTAGTTTGGAAACGGAATTACGTGTTATCCGATGCGACGAAAAATTTCACGTCGAAATTAGCACCAAAATTCAGCGGTCCTTATAAGATAATTCGGGTCGTGTCACCGTGGTCTTACGAGTTACAGGACGAAAACAACCAATCCAAAGGAATCTGGAATGCTAAAGACATCAAAGCTCACCCTCCCGAAGAGACTGACCAAGACCAAAATTTGCTGTAACGGGTTGTCCTCTAGTTTCCTTCTGAGTGTGGTTTATTTCCTTGAATTTATTTAAAAGTTTCTTCGAAACTTTTTCTAGGGAAACGTGGTGTTGTTACGTGTTTATTTTGCCAAGCTACCTAAAATTGACTTTAATCATTTTTTTTTTTAATCATTCCAAAACGATTGTATCATCTTTATTACCTTTATCAACAAATGATTCCACTCAATACCAACATTTTATTCATACAATCATAAGTGTGGTAAAAGTATAATGCATTATAATCATCAGCATCTTATTCTTTGGCCTCTTTGTTCTATAATATGATCAACGTATCTCCCCCATGTATCTAAAAAAATATATAAAATCAGAATACCGCATGTAGTAGATCTGAAACCCACCTACCCTTTGATGAGCTTTGATCTGGACTTTCCTCCTTCCTTGTTTTCTTTCGTTTACGTTCTTTCGCAATCTTCGTTTCGTAATATTCTTAATTTTGTCTATATCACCACCAAGGTATCCAAGTCTATGAAAGAAAAATTGCTATGAAGACTAATGAAAATAACCCTTCCTGTATCAATACCCACCTTTCATAATTTTTCGAGTTTGTGTTGTTATGGTTTTGCATATGACAGTCTAGGTTAGATTTTATTTCATACTTCTTCCTTTTACCCAGGGCTACAACCACCTTCCAATTGAATATATTCACTCATCCCTGTAGCTGGTGAAGTAATATCTGTAATGCAGAAGAGAAAAATTAATCAATTACCAAGAATAATATTTATAAGATAACCTACATGTGTCGCCTGTCAGCTGCTGTCAGAACTTGGTCATCTGACATATATCACATAGGAATTCCATATAAAAAAGGTCCTCAATTTACCGCGAGATTAGGGAATAGAAAAAAAGGGTCTGCTGTCCATGTGATTTGGAATTTTCGACCTCACATTTTGTGGATTTTTTCTAAGTTATTTTTGAGTCAGAGTTGCGAAAATACGTGGGTTAGTTCCATTGAATAACCACACACATTTGTGGATTTATTTTCCTCCCTCTCTCGAAATTTCATTTTCCCAACTTCTTCAAGGCTGCACAACACCACAGGTTAGTTATTTGTATTTCAATACGTGTACACTCAGCTGCATCTCAAATCTCTGGTGACAACATATCAAAGAAACACTTATTTTTAGGCCTTCTTTTGGGTACCTCTTCTGTCTACCACTTGGTGCTACTCTTCCTCGCACACTACTTGAAATTGTACCATATCATCGTACATCCCACCCTGTACGAGTCCAGTCTGGTGAGTTCACTGGTCTATGACGGATCCAACTAGAGAAGCCACTCCTACGAAACAATCGATCACCTAGTTGTGAAATCTGGGAGCCCCGATAGCGTTTTGTGTTGCCAGCCTGTAGAATAACCATCGCTTAGCTTGGAAGCTTACAGATAAGCCAACCTATACTTATTAATAACTTATACCTCTGCTTGCCTTATATTTTGTTTTGTATGCTTTCACTTGCATGATACTTGCTTTATCTTTCCGCCAGGGCCCCAAGGTACTTTGTGAACTTTGAGTATATATACTGAAAGGGGATAAATGGTCAGAGCGTAGCACGAATGCTTGTTTCTGCCCCGAAATAGGGTGCACTTTTGGATACTTTTATTTTTCAACATATTTTCCAACCATAACAAAATAAAATATTGGCTGTCAGATCAACAATAACAATTGTCATTTGTCATATTGTCAATTAAACATAGAACACAGTTCACACCGATCACAAATCGTTTATTTCTTCTTCTTCTTAAATTTAGGAATTTGGTGTTGGGACACTTAGCCAGTTACACTCTGGTCAGAAACATAAACTCTTTACCCACCCCTTCTCCACTGAACAAGGGTCTGTTGCGGTACCTTGGTACACCAGTCTCTCTTTCTTTGCTAGTCGTTCTTTCTCCTGCCAATCACCCCTGGAGGGAGGAAAGAACGTAGCATGCTCTGGGTATCTCTCACTCCACAGAGCATGCATTCTCGCCATGTATTCTTTCCGGGCGGGCTCACTGCTCTCGTAACAATGCAGAAGGCCGTCCCTCAGCTCATCCGTCCACTCAAGGCGTCCGTTGTCGTTGCGGTTGTCATCGTTTGGCAATCCATAGTTTTGGGCCCCACCACCTTGCCTTTGACCCCTATTCCGATGAAGTCGGTTGTGGGGGCCTATAACTGGTCTGTCTAGAACCAAGTTTCAGAGTGGTTAACCCAGTAAACCCACGGCCAACAATTATAATTATAATTATTATTATTATTTTTTCATATTTGTATGATCCATCAACAAATTTTCAATCGGAAAGAATTATTAACTTTTTTATACTACGTGTTCGAAGGCTGCTACTGCTCAACCCAGCAACTGAATCGCAGGTCACGTTCAAGAGACTTCATGACCCAACTTCAGTAGTTTTACGACCAAAACGATTTTGGTTACCACAGACTAATACAAGGATAAGTCGTGTTTGAAATGTAACGACTCTACCCATCTAGTGAATTATAATAAATGTCCCAATATACAACATGTTCTACATATTTTTGACAATATTCCTAACAAGCCATGAAATCAGTGAAGCTGTTTTCCAAGTTGATCTCACGAAATTATTTCGGAACATTTTTCGGTCCAGTGACCCAGTACACAAATCCAACGTGTATATGTTCGACAAACAACGATCTGGAAGTGATACACTCACAAATTCATATTCATCAAATGATGCAAATTGAGCCGAACGTGAGGCACTACTCAAAATGCGCAGCACACGTACGTGCCAGTGGCTTTATTATTTAATTCGACTGATTCAATAATCGTTCCGGTTTAATGTAATTCGGTTATCCCGGCACATCCGATGGACCACTTCTATAGCTGTATACATGACAATCAAAATTACCGCAATTTAAGTTGTGTCCGGCATGTGGACAGTTATTTATTAGGTTTGGTTCAGATGGTTAACTGAATTTTTGTCGTTCAGTCCCGGTTAGGCGGACGATATTTGAACTTGGTGGAATTCAATGCGAATAAAAATAAAAAAATAAAAGGTTTGCAACAAGGACTTTTCATTTGGTGTCTATATAGAATCATGTTACTGTGCTGTATGTGCTCTTTCACTTCTTTTCATATTGGAATAGAAGAAATTGTATGATGAGATGTTGTTGGAATCGATCGAAGGAATTGTTTAAATATCGTTGTTCCCATATATCAACCTCAAACCCAATGGCAATTTTAACCAATAGTTGTGGAATGAAAAGCATAGTTATTTATACCTACTACATGAAAACTTTCAGAATGATCATCAGATAGAACCGGATGACATGAAGAGTTAAACCTTGTTTCTCATAGTACAACACACCAATCACAAAGAAATGTAAAACTTAGTTTGACTTACGAGCAGTTGAAAGCGAAAATTAAAATGATATATTTACATTAAAACAGATAAATATAAAAACATTAAATTCTCGTATAATTGTGTATTGACCTTTAAACTATACTCGTCTGTATTACTGACATGGTTATTAGTCTTGAACTTTTTAGATAGATGGCGTAGTGTTTCCCCTTGAACGTAGTAGTCGTCGTCGTCTGTCAATTGTTCAATAACAATGTTCTAGTCGCTTATTATGTTATTCATATTTAGTAAACCTTTTGCATTCAAAAGCGTTGTTTCCTCTACCAAAAGTATATTTACAAGGTATGGGTCCAGAAATCTGCTGTAAAACTAAGCTGTAGATAGTTTAATTAAATGAAAAGTTTGGAAATTAGATTCTTCCTTTGAACTTTGTGGGTGAAAACAAAATGGCGGAAGTAAACAATATAACAGTACCGATCCTAGAGGCGAATAATTTCAACAACTGGGAATAGAGCACTGTCAGTGACATAATTTGACAGTTGTCAAACATTCGATGCGGGGACAAACAAATTAATTTACCATACGCGTGTAATAATTCATTGTGTATAGTTTGAATTGAGTGCATAATTCTGTAGAGGTGTTATAAACATGGATTTTCCAATTCAAAAATGTTATGATGATAGGTATCATACTAACAGTTTTCTCATTAAGATTTGAGGACATAGATCATGAAGAATTGTACTGTTATGGAATGTTATAACCGATCTGATCCAGACCAGCACGTGAAATTTCCAAATTTCCTTTTATGCAAACAAGGTTCATAGAGACAGGTACAAACTGCTGAACTACAGGGATATACTAGTCAGATCGTTTCGAACATCCGGACCATGTACGTAGAACAAAAAAACGGTGGGAATTTACAGTTAAAATTGAAGTCAATATTGGAGGATGTTATGAACGACGGAAAGTTTTGTATTACTAGTAGATATTGATTGTCAAATATCGCAAAACTAACAGCGAAGTTATTAGTAAAATTATAAGATTTCTCATCTGAAACAAGAGTATTTCAAAATATCATCAAATAATAGGATCACTAAATTCAGTAAAGTTCAAAAAAATCACAATCAACCACTAACCACCGCAAAAAAACAAATCTCGTTTCAAACTCAAATTATTTGTTTGTCCCCCAATCAGCTGATCACCGCCATGTGTTGATCTCGTTTCCGACTCTGAACGGATTGACCCAAACTATGTCTCCAAGTTAGATACCGTTCAGCAAAAAGCTCATAAGTATTAAAGCTAAGCTAACTGAAATACTCCTGCAGCTACATAAGGATAATACATGACGTCTTCTTCAATAGCATTCATGACCTAAGCTTATCCAAAAATTTGAGCTTCCTATTTCTGAATTCAAGTGCGATGATTCATAATGGCTCAACAGGATGATGTCTACAACACCCTGGTTCATCGTAATGGTGTGGTACGTATGGAGGTCATGGACATGGGATGCAGAGCGTGTTGCCCGTTTGTGGAACTCATATGATCTCTAGATCTCAGCTTATATCCACAGGCATTACGCGGTGGCGCTATGGGTGTTGTATTATCATCGTACGGTGTAGTCTATTGTTGGGAATGTGGGAAGTGCTGAATCTTTTGAAAATATGCATTTCCCACCCTCAAGCAAATAAATACAGGCCAACAACCAAATGTAGTCCTCCTCGACAATCAAAGTAAAAAGGTATTCGTCATTGAGTTTTCGGCTCCTGGCGAAACAAAGTGGAGGACGGACGGACTAAATATCGAGATTCACCATTCAAAATCTAAAGGTTCTACCCAAACCAAAAAAAAATTGGTTCTGATTATAGGGGTACTTGGTCGACTGATGAACACGTTTCTCTCTGAGCGTGATGCGGCAGAAATATTAGCTAGACGAATGCAGAAATCACTCATTCAAGGTTCACTTTCACTTCGTCTACTCAGACCACATAATTCTCGGAACCAGTAATCACTCATCCCAAAGGCGCGGGAACTGACTCTGGGAAATTGAAATACAATGGAAAATAAAATTTAGTATTTTTTTGTCAATTTAAATTCATTCATTGTTTGAAGAAACCTGATAGTGATTTAACAATTTAATATCTAATGGTTGTGTTTCAGGTTTCAGGCTATAAAGAACTCTTCATAAAGATTAACTTCTGTTCGTAAATTTAATAATAAAAATTATTTCCATATGCTACGAACTCAAGTAGACACACTGTATATCTCCATCACACTTCTTTTCCTTATCACTACCGTTATGAATGCTCTACTCCAGTGTTTTTCAATCATTTTGAATACGCGACCCCTTTACAAGTTGAAAAATTTTGAAGACCCCCCAGTGCCCTAAAAAGACTATATGTGTCTCTAATTTCAAAAGCTACATATTCAATTTTCTTTCTGTTGAGAACTAAATATCGATTGAGAAACCAATTGTAGGTACTGTGTAAGTGTGTACTGTGCAAATAAGTCGCGAGAGTCCTCAAATTAACATAAAAACTAAAAAGAGAAATAGCTTTCAATTAGAGACTGATTTGATTATTTCAAAAATAGAACCACGTTTCTACAAATTATTAAAAAATAAACAGACACAGCCTTCTCACTGAAACTGTATTTTTTTGTGGTGTAGAACCTATAAACACTTGCCTTTTTCTTTTACTTGCGACCCCTCGCGTAAGGCTTGACGACCCCCTTGGGGTCGCGACCCACTGGTTGAAAAACACTACTTTACTCCAATCATTTTCAAATCGAAGTTTGAATTCATAAAATAATTTTCTGCAAAAATTGGTCCACACAGCCGTTTTTGGGCATTCTCCTCCTCAATTTCATAGCTCAACGTCAGAATATACAACGAACACATTTTTTTTTGTTTTAAAATATTGAAATCTTCGCAACACTCTATTTAAAAATTATTTATTGTTCTGTTTTTTCGTTGGCTCTTGGCTCATAGATCCTTGGAATTTTTTTCGATCATACCTCTTTGAGAGCTGAAAACGTGAAAACGTTTTGCGCACTCGTAGCACAACGGATTATAGTCCGTAATACATCCAGTGATAAGGCACTCAACATGAATGAAAGCGCAAGTTCACCTATTTAGCTAGGTTGGTTTAACTGTACATACATTCAAGCTCTCAATTCATCAGATGTAAATCACAAGATACTCCACTGAATATTTTGGGCATTTGATCCCTGTATCATGATAATACAAATATTATGGAGACCCTATAGATAGCTTGATATAACAAAGAAATAAATCATGGTGTACCGCAGGGTTCTGTCTTGGGACCACTTTTGTTTATTATATATGTAAATGAGTTGAGTAACTATATGACTACTTGTAAATGTGTCATGTTTGCCGATGACACATCATTCATATATTCAAATCCAGATTTTAGTGCTTTATTAAATCAGTCAAAAGAAGTTGAAGCAAAAGCTGAAGCATGGTTCATATCTCATAATTTGAAACTGAATAATGATAAGTCACAGAGATTATTCATCACTACTCGTCAGATTGAACAAGAAGAACGAAGTGTTAAGATACTTGGAATTACTTTAGATCATAAACTCAACTGGAGTGCTCATATAGAGACATTAAAACTCAAATTGTCAAGTATACTGTTCCTACTGCGTCAGCTTAGACATATTGCCAATTTTGATGCACTAATAACAGTGTATTATTCACTCTTTCAGTCACATATGGGTTACGGCATTCTTCTGTGGGGTAATTGTTCTGCTGTAAGTGGCATTTTCATTCAACAAAAAAAAGCGATCAGAATATTGGCAAATGCTAGATACAGAGATTCGTGCAGAACTTTATTTACAAAATTCCAAATAATGGGTGGTATGCATAAAAGCGAGCAAATACTCATACTATAGGTTTGTCTCTCTCATTATTTAACAAACTGAATAAGTTTCTTTCAAGAAATCCGAGTAAAAGCATTTGCTACAGGTTTATGCATACGACCCATTGACTCTTCCGTCCTTATACATATACAATTCACTAATTGAGATCCACAAAAAATCATCCACTCTCACCATACAAGCTGACATGCATCAATATAACACCAGGAATGCCTACAATATCAGGATTCTTAGGCATACACTTTCTGTGTCTCAAAATAATTCTTTGGACTTTAGCGTCTATAATGTTCTACCGCATCATATAGAACGGCTGCATATGATAAAATTCAAACAACTAATGAAATAATTTTTTTCAAATAATAGTTTTTATTCTGTAAATGAATATCTTGAAAAAGCTTCAAAACCATGTTGTGTGTTTGGGAACATACCTACCGAAATTTTATAAATTTTTTATTTATTTACGTATTTTAAGATGTTGTTACTTTAGTTCAGTGTTGTCTCTTTTAACCTGTTTACATATGTTAGTCTTTTCAACAAACCACAAATGACCTGCTATAAATATGCGTTTGTATATAACATAGTTAAATAAACTATCTATCTATCTATCTAACATTAATATTATACACAAACAATACCGATGTAATTGTGGATATTGACCCTTGTTCAGGTTAGACAGGAATGCTGAAACCAATCAATTCACTAATAATAATTGCGTTATCAGCGGCTGATGACTCCCTAGGAACAAGTTATTACTTTTTCAATATTACAAGTTTTCGCTAATAACTCCTCCATTATTATGAATCCTATGTAAGCAAAAACACATGCACCTATGTAATCTATGCTCTTGCTTTTTTAACTTGCCCCATTAATATTCCCAAAGAGGATGGATGTAGGCTACAATTACAACAGAGATTGCGGAATGGATATTCAAAGTAATGCGATCAGAGTCTAAAAATCTCTAGTCTTAAGATATATTATACGCAACGAGTTCTTGTTTGAAAGTACAGCGGAGTGGTTTGATATGCTAATGAGACTGAGCAATTAATATTGATGATATCAATGAACATCATCAAGAATAGGTAGTGATAAATAATATTTTTATATGTTAGATGATTTTCATAGGCTCCACTATTCACATCCAATCGGTAGTGAATATCTTGAAAGTGTTTGGGTGCCAAGCCTCTCAAGCAAAATTGAAAGTAGCATGCTAAATTTTGATTTCTTTCTAACAAAAAGTCGAACTGTTTGGTATTCGAGTTTTTCTGTACGAGAAAAATGGTCAAACGCATGTACAATATTTTTTTTTTCGAGTCATCGATTTCAACACCATTTTTAAAAATTTTTTATTTATACAAATCTGAAGAAGAGAAAACAATTTGTGGAAACTGACAGATAATTACACGTTGTTCAACTGTGCGCAAGTTGTTTTCTGTCCGATCTGAAAAATGTAAGACCACAAGTTGCAAGATGTGTCGATTTAAGGGATACCGTCATATTCAAATTATTTTGAAGACATGTGGAAGAAGATAACAATATCTTTTATTTGAATATTTTGGATTTTCACCTAAGAGGTGAGGAATGTGTTGAAAATGTCACTGAAAGTTCCTCCAAACGCTTGAAAGGTTGTTCATGGCAGAGTCGAGCAGCAGTAGTGGGGAAACTAGCGAGCAAATTAATTCATCTTGCAAGATGTGTCCTTAAATCGTTTATAACGCGATTGTGCAAAAAATACACATTGAAGAAAAAACATCTTGGGCACAGTTGAACCAAACGTTATTATTCATCAGTTTCCGCAATATTTTTTGTCCAGCTTCAGATTTACAAAAATTATCGATTTTTGAAGAATGGTCCCTTTTTCGAGGCTTTCCAGAATTTTCGCAGTAGAAACTGCACCGATCCGGTCATATGAAAAACCATGGTGTATGTTTTATAATTCTCTACAGAAAAACTTTATGCACTGTAAAATAATTCTTTCTATAATTTTGGAGATATTTGCAAATGAAAAAAAAGTTATAATTTTTTCCACTATTCCTTGTTTAAAAACTTCCACAAAGCTATTTTGCTTAGGTGGATACTGGGGTGTTAATTTACAAACTATCTTAAAAAGAGTAGTATGCGTCATTTGCGTCTTTTATTTTGTGTGAACAGAGCCTCTTGTTTTCATCTACAGCTTGGCTCATGATGATGTGGGACGATCAGGATTTGAACACGGGACCTTTCATCAAGGCTATTTGCTAGGCAAATTTTTTTTCTCTCGTAGGAATTCGTTGTACTCGTGAATTTGCGAGAATGATGAAAATTTCCCCAAAGTATAAGGAATGTTGACAAATTTTCAAGAAACTGAATTTTTTTAATAATTTCATACTTATAGCAATCATGATTCTTTTGTCTACGTCTTTGTACCAGTTTTCCATCCATTCATTCCTACAAACCACTTCACCTATTCTTTCCGATAGACGCACATATACATCATCCTTTTACATCATATATTTCAATATCATACGCTACGAGATGTGTTGGACAAAGAACAAAGTGAATAATACATTATACAGCAGCAGGAACAAATAACCGAATGTCTATTCCAGAAATACATTCGAAGCAGAAACAAAAAACGTATTATAGCTTCGAATCATCGAAACATATTTTCATCCACGCTTGCCTGATCACGATATTTCGGCCGTAGATTTCTATATTTATAAGGTGCACTGACTTTTTCGCACGAGAGATCTCTTTATATATGGCCCGTCGTGTGACTGGAGGGGTTTTACAAGATGATTTCCGCCAAGTTGAATTTTGTTCAGCTGTTGATCCATAGGTTGAATGCTATCTGTATATTAATATGATGTGAAGGTAAATTGACTACCTGAATACAGTTTAGTTTTTTGTTTTTCGACTCAAGACTCCGATTTTTGAAAATGCTTGAAATTTCACTCTGGCCACCACCATAAGGTCATTTTATCATTTCATTATTTTTTTTATTTACTGCCGTCAAATCACAACCTAATTGATACGCATATTCAGTGAATTCACATAAAAGTGGATATCGAAAAAGTTCAAGACAATACAGGGTGAGTCAGAATGAGACCGACAAACTCCGACTAGACCAAGGAAAAGGTTTTTTGCAGATAATAAATCAATTTGTTCAAACGTAGTTAGCAATTTTGTTTAGTATTCAAACAACCTCGTTAAACATAACACAGTTATTTCAGAAATAAGTATTAACACACATCAAAATATTCGTTACCTGCTGATTTTTTGACTTTAAAACATATTACTTGGCCTGCAAAATAAAAAAATTTATATTCAGCATATTTCTTATTTATCATGAATACTTGTGCTTCGGACTTCCATCGTCTTAATGGTTGAAATATTTCTACTTCTTTCAATTTTTCACTACGTTTCAATTGCTTGAATCTGCAATCGTCTTCAGGTGAATACTGACAAATTTTGAATCTACACGATGTTTTATAGGTCTGCCGGTAATTACGTTGTAAATTACGCGCGGTCTTGTGGCGCGCGTGTTTTCGCGCTAATTCTCCCTCCAAAACGGTTCATTAGCGGCCTCCATACGTTTTTGATTTCCACGCTCGGTTGACTGAAAGCACTATTAACCTCGATATACGCGGTTTCAATAAATTTGCGTTTAAACCAGTGTTCTTCTCTATGGTGCTCTGTCCACGCGTGGTCGGCTATTCCCGATTTAGATGTTTCCCCTCGTTGAGTCCACTTTTTGTGTTCAGCTATTCTTACAGATAATGGCCGCTTGGTCTCTCCGATATAGGAATTTCCACATTCACATGGGACCTCGTAAATACAGTTTTTGCTGGATTCTGTTTCGTTCTCTGGTTTCGTTTTGGTGAGGAAACTTCGTAAAGTGCTGCCGAATTGAAAGCAACTCTTGATATTGTATTTGTTTCCGATCCTTTTAATCTTCTCGGAGATACCCCTAATGTGGGGAAGGACAAGAATGGGGTTTTGTGATCGTTCTTCGACCGTCTTGGTCCTTTTGAGTTGTTTCTGAACTTCCTCTATGAGTTTCTCGGGGTATCCGTTTTGGCGTAGGTCTTTCTTTATGTGGTTTATTTCCGCATCCAGAGACTCCTGGTTGTTGCAAATACACATTGCTCTCTCCATCAACGTTCTTACAATGCCCCTCTTCGTGGAATTCAGGTGATTGGAGCCATAGTTGAGGTACTGTCCAGTGTGTGTCTTTTTTCTGTAAACAGAGGTGAGGATACCAGTGTCTTATCTTTCAGCTTTCACATCGAGGAAAGGCAAGGTACTGTTAGTTTCCTTTTCCATTGTGAACTTGATTGAATTCCTGATGTTATTTATTCTTGAGAAGAAATTCTCAAGGTATTCATCTCCGTGACTCCATATGATGAATGTATCTTAACCACAGTTTTGGTTTGTATTCTGCCTCTCTAATAGCCAATTCCTCGAACCACTCCATATATATGTTGGCGATTACTGGAGAAAGAGAAGATCCCATCGGCAGTCATCAGTTTGGGAGAAGAAACGGTCCTTTTCTTGGAAGTAAGAGTTATGAAGGCAGCACTGCAGTAGTTCCAATATCGCTTCTACGGGAAGGTCAGTCCTTTCTTGAAGCTCGATGTCTTCTTTAAGTTTCCTCTTGATGATGGTGAGGGATTCTTCTATGGGGACATTGGTATAAAGGCTCTCTACGTCAAAGCTGACGAAACGGTCTTCAGGTCCTAGTTCAACATCTTCATTTTTTGATAATTATTCGTTGAATATAAATAAATGTTTGTTAGATTTGAGTCAGTTTGGGATAAAAATATGACACCATTTGGACAAAACTAATGACTCTGTAAGCGACGGGAACTTTATAGTCACCAACATAATAATTTCCAGAAAATGTAAATATGTTAACTATTAACTAAAAGGATTTGGCGGTTGCAAATTATTCGACATATCCAACCCCTCCACAGAGTCACGTGTCATCGCATCAGCATTTCGATACGAGGATCGACTGGAACTCTGAAAGCGTGCCCTTCTACCTTTTATAACGCCATTGTATTCTAGTCTTGTGTGTTGTCTTGTCGCTTGTCTGTCAACCTGTTCAACCATATCAAGATCATTAATTTCTTTGTTATTGGCAATATAATCATCATTATTTTTGGCGTGAAAGTGGACTAAGTGAACTGAACCCACGCACGAATGTGCATATGGATTGAAGCCACAGGTGAATGTGAATGATTGTGCCGGTTTGCCGCTCATGGAGTAGACGCAAGGGTGTTCGTACCCTGCTAGTGCCACGGATTGTTGGGGGATTGGAACCTTCACGAATACATTACACAATTTGTTTAAATGCTATATTTATGTATAATTATTTCCATAATTGATTTCATTATATTATTAGTAGATCCCTGACCTAGCCTAAACCAACCTAACCTAGTTCAATACTGCCAAAATGGCCGGCTGCCTCTTCTAATAATTTCCTACAACATATCAGAATATTTGTCAACCCCGTAAACATTTTTCAATGTTGGAAGAATCGGAAACATAGTATGGGTGAGTCAGAATGAAACCGACAAGTCCATTTCTTCATTCATCATATTATTTGATGAAATCGATGTCGTGGAATCACTGAGTTAGGTCTCATTCTGACTCACCCGTACTATGTTTTCGATTTTTCCAACATTAAAAAATTTCTAGCAGGTTGACAAATATTCCAATATATTGTGAAAAATTAGTGTTACGCGATTATTGTACAGAGGAAATTATGCTGGGACTCTAGACATATCTTCAGTTCTTCTTAATTATCTCAGAAACCTCAACTTTTAGGTACATGGAATGTTATGACTTTTACGTATTGAGTATTGATGAGCCTAACCGACGTCAAACGCTCACTTGTCCATTCACTTTTCCAAAGAAAATATGAAGGAAAATATGACCACATACCAACGTAACTACGCCACTGGTTTACGAAAATTAAAAATTATAACATCCATTCATCATGTTCATAAACTTTGATTAGTATACCAAGTTTAATATTTTTCAGGAGTTCAGGAGTTTTGGAGAAAAAAAATGGAATCCAAATTTTTTTCGTACTTTTGACACCCTGTATTTCAGAAGGGATGCATTTTAGGACATACTTCCATAGAAATTTTTTATCTTGAAATGAGGTGAGAAGTCTGCAGTCAGAGTTTGTCGGTCTTATTCTGACTCACCCTGCATACAGAAAAAAAATAAAGGTAATAGTACTGCAAAAAGAAAATATAATACTTTGGAAAATTCACAGTACCTAATGAATTCATTGATATTATAAAATCATTTATCCAACACATGACAGTTATGACTGTCATTATTAATGTCATTTTAGAGAAGTAAACTATCAAATAACACACTAGTGAGTTAAAATCCATAAGTCACTAGTGAGTTATGGATAAATCTTTCTCGCGTGACTTATTTTCAACATAACACACTAGAACCATAAATAACTAAATTTTTATTATCATATAAGCGTAATCAAGGCCGAATGAAGTCACGCCCCCCATTGGGGTAAGCACAATGAAGGAAGAAATCAACATGGACACCAATCAGTCACGCTCGTACAAACGAATCCACCGCTTTGTCCGTTGTCGCACTGCCTTTGGAAATGTCTACCGCAATTGTAGACGAAACGTCAGGAATAATTACTTTAATACCACCACGCACAAACCCCAAAACTACAGAAAGTACAGAGGTTACCGGTTGTGAAAGTTCACTTTCTGATTTGTTTTTTTGTTTTGTTCTAACCGTCATATGGTTGAGTTCAAAAACACTGATTATACAGAGGCACTTCACCTATCCACATAATATGTTACTGTTATTTGTAGTTTCATTTATGTATACAAAGCAAATCTGTGAATGGAGTCGTATTATTATTATTAATATTATTATTATCATCCGCCTGCACCCATACGAGCAACCCTCAGAAGTCTTCAGAAATCTTCGACTTATCCATACAGCTGTCTTCTCGACAGCTCTCGATTTTAAGAAATCTTAGGAAGAAGCCTGTGTTTAATTGTCCGATATGCTACCCAGAAAAGTCAAATATGTTGAATCCACCAAACTTAATTTTTCAAAGGTTTGGTGGATCGAAATCTGAGCTTGCTTAATAGCGAAATGATTTTATTGCATGTTCAGCAGTTATATCATAACAAAAAGCAGGATTCAATTCCTGCACATGATTGCTCATGGCAGGGATATTGCTCTTCCGTCCATATTTCCCAGTATCACCGGCCAATATCTCCAAAACTATTGGTTATTGGACTTTAGTGCAATATGGTAACTTTCAATCAGAAAGACTCCTCTGAACAATATGAAAAATTCAGGCAAATCCTACATAGATCAGTTTTCCATAGGTTTGAGCGGGGTCCTTGAATATATCATAATGCTTCTTCTATAAGTTTCACCGTTTGACATTGAAATCACTCGTCTATGGTGGTAGGCTTCGTCTTTCTTAACTATGGAAAGAGCGCTGTTTCTTCGATTTATTTATTTTTAATTTTGTCTTATTATCATCCAGTAGCTGACACCCAAGTTTTGTGCTCAGCCCTAAACCTGACTTTACGTGCACCAGTGCCTGATTTTTTATTCAATTCAATAGAATACAAAAGAAATAGATATAAAATGAAAAAAGCCTTTATTTGAAATGAATACAATGCCATGGCACGAACAAAATAATTTGATCTTATATTAATCAATTTTGCAAAGCATACATAAAATATCCTCTTTTTCTGGACACTTGTAATTTAAACCACTTTTGCATCAGTTTTACCAATATTAATAATTTGTTTTACCTGTCCTGGATAGTATTTGCCATCGTATATAACAATAACAAAATCTTCTTCTTTTGAATTGTCTTTACTAGAAGTGTGGTCCTCACTATCTGAAGACTGTTCATCCCAGTTCTCACCTCCTTCTTCTGATTCAAGAGTTATTTCAACAGTAAATAGGACGAATCATCTGCGATATTTTTCTTAGAATTCGCTTTGGTTTTCTTTGCGTTTTCTTTTTGTCGTTCTCTGTTTAATTTAATTTCTTCTCTCTTCCGTTTTCTTTCAGCTTTCTCTTGCTCTTTTCTTATACGTTCTTCTTCTTTCTTTTTAAAATATTGTTTTCACTTCTCATCAGAAACTACCGATGACAAGGGTTCTTTTACTAAACGTTTCTTAACGCTTGGGGCAAAACAAATGAACCCCTGAAAAGACTTGGCATATCACAAAGTAACAAATTACGAGTAGCTGACACTAAATATTCCAATAGCTGAACCGTGGGTCAGGTATTGGAAGCACTACATATATAATAGTGGTAATTTTAATGGATAATGCTCTTTGATATACCATCGAATAGAGTATAATTTTCAACGATTTCGTGATAACCCTATAGCTGACACAAGTGTCAGGCATTGGCTTAACTAGTTTTGTTTACTAGCCAGTACATGACACCCCATTTATACTTGATACCATAGTAATCAGTTAACTAATTCACTTCCTTTTTTTATTCTCTAGTTTCATTCAAGTAGGACCTTAATGATTATATTAAGAAAACACGCCTAATAATACCCTTCCCTGGAAACATTCTCTCAAAAATATTAATTCAGTGTTATCTATCTAAGAGTATATAATAACACTCGTACCAACCAAAATAATTGAATATATTCGGAACATGGACAGAATATTGCTTTTTTTGTGTGAATAATGAAACGTGTCAGGCTTAGGGACAGTGTCAGGCATTGGTACATTTACTTTAACAGAGTTTGACATTGAAATTGAAATCGGTAAACACTAGCTTTCATGTTCTTTGAGGTAAAATAATATCAATTAAACTGATAGTTTCTGTAAACATACAGCTAATAATATTGCAGAATTTCTGGTTTCTTTCATGACATTTTTAAAAGGGAAAAATTTCATAACAGATTTTTTTTTTTCTTGAGATCACAAATGGAGTCAATCACCAATCTAAACTCACATGAAAAACAAACTATTTGTCATAAAAACCATATTTTGTATGAGGTATCTCATACATTCTCAGCAATTGTTCTGAACATAAAAAAATAAGCCTCGAAGTCAGTAAAAGTATTCGTGTTCATAGCATATTTGCTATGGATATATCTTTTATCACAATTCATGTCTCATCAGCATAACAAACAGTCATACAATAATTAACAATTGTGTGCCAAATATGTCATTCTATTTTCGTGATCTTCTTACACGATTCAATATAATGAACAGATATTGAAATCAGAGAGCATTTGATATTCATACAATTCGATTAGCAAAGTCGCCATGTTCCAACACCAATAATTAATTCTGGCCATTCGGACTGCAAGAAAGACAATGGAATTATATCCACTTGGACTGAAGCGTTATTGGAACTCCCTTGGCCAATAATTCAGATGGTTATGCAAAGTTAGCTGAATCTATTTCGGTTGTATTGTACGCTGAAATGGACTCAACTCTGACCATAATTTATGGGTTGGCTTCATTTCCGAATCATTACCTTCAAATCATTTATTCTATCTGAAATATTAATAATTTTGCAAAGCAAAGAATATTTCCATAATACACCAGTTGAAAGTGCACCAAAAAACATATATGAGGTCGTATACTTAAATTTCATTCTTCATTAACAAGCAAAGAGTACTGCTCTCAGCAACTATAGAGGCAAATAAAAACAAAACTAATTTTTCATATCATTATTTGGAGAAAAAACTGGAAATACGACTGATGACAATGACGTGATAGAAGCAGCAGAAATAGCAAATGAATTCAATGCAAAAGTCATCATTTACAGAAAAAAAATAACAGGAAAAACTTTATTAAATCTTCACTATATCGAAAGAATAGACTTTCTACATGACTCAGAAGCATCAAAGAAATATCCCAGCATCAATAAAAAACTCAAATAACAACACCAGGACTTAATTATTTTTTAAAAGCTGCAAGTTTGTGACAGAATCACTATAATACAAAATAACTAAATGTATTGAAACGGCATTTTGGCCCGATACATTCAAAATGGAACAAAATTCTACGAACAAATCGACAGAATTGCACTGGGTCTGGTTGTGAATAACTTTTTTATGGAAAAGTTCTAACAAAAGCACTAAAATCTGCAAATTGAATTGAAATTTCTACCATATAATATAAAGAACTTCCACAACTTGACTTCAATAATATTTATTTTCAACACTTAGAATACAGAAAACGCTAATTTATGTACACAAGCAGAGGGCAATATTCAATTTCGGCTGTCCAAATCATTCAATACTCAATACAATGACACGTTCTTATATAGCTGCGGAGAGACTTTCCCGTCTTCACTAGAATCCTCTATCTTACTTCTCGGCTTCGAGTCGCTGTTAGGAGTCAACTGGCCGTCCGATGAATTCATACAGAACGGAATGTGTTTATCGCGGCGTTGAGCGGTGGGGTCAGCCTGTTCACGTGTTTGATGCATTCCGGCCAAATCAATTGTTTCTTTAGATACGCCATCAAGTTAAACATAGCTCTAATCATTTTTGCTACGTTTGTGGAGAGTTTATAGTTTATTTCAAAAAAGATAAGACCCATTGAAGATTATTCAAATAGTGAATTTCTTCATTATTTTAGATTTTCTTTTGCAAACCAAGATGAAAAGTCGGTGTCTCATGTGTTTTATGAATAATCCAGAACCGTTTTAGTCCAATTTTAGGAAATGATGTAATCTTCCAATTTTTTGTATGGATTTGGCCGTAACTTGATGAAAATTTATAGTTCATAACAGTGACGTGGAAAAGTGTGTGAAGGCTCTAAAAACAAATAGTGATGTTATTTGGTGTTCACAAAAAATATTTCCAAGTATAACGGAAGAAAATTGAAAGGGAGGATATTTGTTGTCCCAGAGATCCATGAAGTTATAAAAAATATTGTATTTGATAGCCGTGTATCTATTACTGGAAGAGCTTGAAAGTCATTCAAAAAATTCACCAGATGGAAGTGAACACGTCATTGCAGATTTTTTTCCTGCCTCATATTTGAATTTTCACCTGAAAAAAGAAATATGTGGAATAGAACATTATTCGTAATAATCATTAGATGTTTGTGAAGTCTGCCGTAATGCACATGCAGTGGTAACACGTGCATGGCATATTATGAAAAACAGTAAAAAATATTTGTGGGTGGTGGAATTGCTGCAAGATCCCTTCTCCATTCTCCAGTAGAAGTTCCCCATAATTACACCGGTAATCAAGCCGGAACGGCACGGATTCCCGTTAACCAATCGGGAGAACGTTGGGATATAGCGACGTTATGTAAGCTGTTCCAAGAATCCAAAAGAGAGATAGATATACAGTGAACCAGAAAAGAACATAACGGAATCATTTTTTAATTGGGAGCAACCACTCGGTTCATTGAAAATATAATAACTAAGGATTAATTGTCACCGAAATGAATTGTACTCGTTTATAGATTGAATATTTACATTTTTAACGTTCCCATTTCCTCCCTGTCTAGATATTTGTTATTGTGAGAAAAAACAGAATGTTATCTTTTCTATGATCATCGTGCGAAAACAAATATTAACTGAAAACCACCTAATATTAATGTTTCAACACCAGTAATCAATTCTGACCATTCGGACTACAAGAAAGACAATGGAATTATATCCACTTGAACTTCCTTGGCCAATAATTCAGATGGTTATACAAAGTTAGCGGAATCTATTTCGGTTGTATTGTACATTGAAATGGACTCAACTCTGACCATAATTCATGCCGTTGGCTGCATTTCCAAATCATTTCTTTCAAATAATTTATTCTCAACTCATCAGCTGGAATTTTTGCGAACAAAAGAATATTTTCATAATGCACAAGTTGGAAGTGCATGCACCAAAAAAAAGGATATTAGATCATATAAACTTCATTCTTCATTACGATACTGAATTAGGTTGAAAAGTAGAGTAATCGCGGGTTTTGCTCAAGCCACCATTATACAGGGCGACCCAGGGTTAAACCGCCAAACGTTCAGTATCGGGACACATGCTCATATGAAGAAAACATCTTATTTTCACTCAAAAAACCTATACTGAACGTTTTTAACTGAACGTGGTTTAAGCCTGGGTCACCCTGTATGTATATTATGCAAAGCGTCCCGCCTTTTCAGTTTTCGTACACACATTCGACGTTTGTGAGAACTTTTTTGTGACTTGTGGCAAAATGGGAAATCTTTTGAAAGAGTGGGTTTTCTCTTAATTTTTGCAAGTTTCCGCAACTGGATTGATAAATTTCGGTTGAAGTCAAATTTGGAAATAAAAATCATTTGTATACAGCTATGCTTTTTTCGTGTTGAAAATATCATTTCACTATGCATGTAAAATCAAACCGCGTCATTGGTGGTGCCGTCAAGGAAAACCTCCCTCCGATAATCAACATTTTTTTTAAGAATGAAAAGTAACTGGTTAGTTGCTGCATAGCTGTTCCGAAAAAAGTTTTAAAAAAGATCGATTTATAGGTTGTCAACTTCCCATCGTCTTTTGTTCGACGTTGTCGATGACCCTTGATAGTTATGGAGGTTGCACTGAAGTCGGTTTATTGGGCCTTTTTCTCGCTCATAAGCAAGTGTTTTCATTTATAACCATGCAATTCCCATAAAGAATGTCGCATATAGGTATATAAATCAGTGCATATTATTCAAACAGGGTCAGGGGGTGGATGATTATACCTTAGGTATTTCTAACTTATTGTGTACAGGGTGCTCCATCAGTAATATTTCACCTAGATGTTATCCCTGGGGCGGAGAATCAAATCAAACTTTTTAAATAACGTCAATTTTAATTGGACACTTTTTCTTTCATATTTTTATTTCCCGAATCGAAAATACATTGACTGGAAGTTTGATCATTAAAACATGCAGATTGTCCATTTTCATTTCAAGAAATTTTTTTTGTAGTCTTCCCAAGTTGAAGCAACTAAACTTAAGAAATATTATCTGTTTTTCAGCATGTGGATTACAATATTGATATGAATGGCATTGAAAATACTACTACATCAAACACATGGACTCTCGCATCAGCTGTTTCCATCGAAACAATCAGTTTTCCAATAGAAATAGGTAGAACCAAATGCTGATAAAAAAGATTAATTTGTATTACCCGAAGTTCCTGAAGGACAAAAGTTGGAACTGACCTTTCCATTCCACAAGGTTTCTTTTGATAAAATGATTTAATTCTCAGAATGACCTAATTATTTATTACTTTGGATTCCAGTATATGCTTGAATATTTGACATCTTTCCCAGAAGGGAGAAACATTCTCAAGAACATTGGCAGAATGAATGAGTAATTTTGACCTAATTGGGAAACTTGAACATTTTTTGTGCATTCAGTATATTTTTCATCAGTAGAAACAGCACATACCAAATATCAGCCCACAATTCGCAATATTCAATTTGCAATAAACAATTAAAGTTTTGACTGCCAGCTATGCCTTTCAAACGATACGAAATGCACGAGAATGGTCGTGACATCACGCTGCTCGTTCGATCGGAAGGCAGTAGGGCGCCCATTAGTATTTACATTTATTTAGGGGTCATTTTGAAAGTTTGTTTTCATATACCAAAACACACACAATCTACAAACCACCTAGAAACTGAGACTGAGATGACTGAAACCATCCTTTGCTACAAGGCGCCATGTCTAAACGAGCTGTATGACGTAATAATCGATCCCAGCCAAGTTTGGCACGTTACTATAATTATTCGAATTATACAGTTATGAATTTCATATGTTTATCAAATGAAAAGTAATGATGAATTTTGTCTTGAACTTAGGTTTTTCTTACGTTTGTGGGTGTTTTTTTTCGAATATTACTTTTGTGAAATAGTGAAATTTCGTGAAATAGTGATCGATCACCTCTCCACAAAATATCCACCTCATAAGTATAACTCACATGAATATTGGTATTAAATGTATTTTTATAGGATTGTCCAGATGGAATTTGTGAATGCTTCCAAAGTAATCATCAGAATGTGCTGATATAATTTATTTCAGACCATGTGTGCCAAAATTGAATTCCTCTTCCCGTCGTCAATGTTGAAGGAGCTATAGGCAAAATACCTACACTATCCAGATGAATCCTATGTTATGTAATGTTGAATGAATGAAATATTCTATTGTGAAATATACACGGTTGAAAGAAATATTTCTGTTGATGAAATAATCAATTTGTAATTAGGAATATATTACATTATAATCCCGAAGAGAATTTAATATATGGTATAAACCACAATAACGTATGTTTGGATCAAACAAAAACGTATGCTATCAAGTGACATGTTATAAATAATTTATGTTAATCCCTACAATATGTCACTTGAATAATTTTATCTTGATACTGTAATATATAATACTATAATTTCTTACCGAATTTCTCCCTGTCACATGTAGTACCAGAAATGTTAGTGTCGTTACTATATTTCTGGTAATATCTTCTATATATTTTTCCCCGTGAATGCTGGTGATGCCGTTATATGAATATACAGGGTGTTTCCGAAATAGAAGCGATAAATGAAGTAGGAAGTAGAAGATGACCAAAAAAAAAACGAAATGAGATAATATATAAAAAAAATGATTTTGGGACATATTGAATTTTGAAAATTTAAATTCTTTTGGTATTCAATGATCAGTGGTCTACAGCAAATTTTTTTCAGCAGCAGTGTAGTTTAGAACAACCAACCAATTCTCTTCCTCGTAGGCAATATTGTTCGTTTGTCTCTATTTGTCTCATTTGCGACTTCATTAAACCATATAAAAATCACAAATAACCATAAAATAATGTCTGAAATCTTAAGACGACTCGAACTGGGAGAGCGAAATACTTACATATAAGATTCAAATTACAATTGAAATTAAAAAGAAATAAAACAAAAAAGTACTGCTCTCAACACCTCTTGGCGAATATGGTACACAATCTACGTGGAAAACTCAAAATAAGCATTGATACCGTTGGGAATGATGATAATGAGGTATTAGAAGCTTCAGAAGAGAATGCAAAAGAATTCAATTTAAAACTCGTGAGGCAAGAGGCAACAAATAGATGTCAGTTGTAATTCAATGTTTGTATGGAAAAGTAGTTCTTGACTGACATATCTGCTTCAGTATTTATTTTGTGGAATTCACTTGAAAACGACTGCGGATTTTAGCAGTTGAAATGTCGTGATTTGGTAATCGTAGAGAATTAGTTTTCTTTCCTTAATTATTTTATTTTTAAGGCAATGAAAAGACCATTACAAACTTTAATCAAGTGTTTTTGTATTCATCGAAATTTCCACTGTATATATTGGGCATGTACAGCTTGGCAAATCTATAAAGGAACATGAAATCGGCACGCATATCGATGAGGGATAGCAGAAGAGCTTTAATAGCCCCCCCCTGTTAACTTTCAAACGGTTCTACGTAGAAACACGAAAAAAAACTGTTCGAGGGTTTCACCAATACTACCCAAGTATAACAACTTTAAGACAGTTTTTATTTATTTAGGTTTTTAAAATGCTTTAATATGTTCGACATCGGATTTAAAGTAACTTTAAAGACCACTTATTCTTAAACGAAGAATTTAATGCACTCTTTAAATAAAAATAAAAATGCCATTTGCTCTTAATGTCCTATTGATCTTATACTGGTTTTATGTGACTCTCAACATCAGCTATTTTAAAACTAATTTGCTATTATTAAGAATTAAATAGCAAGATGGTTTTAAAACAATCCGTACGGGGAAAAATAGTTTTAATGCAGTTTTATGACGTATCCTTGATGTATTCTTCAAAACCCATTAGGAAAACAATTTTATCCTAAGACTCCCCAAGTAACAATTTCAAGACAATTTTTATTTGTTTAGGTTTTAGAAATGCTTCAATATGTGCAATAAATCGACATCGGATTTAAAGTAACCTTAAGATGAACTAAAAGTTCATAAAGACCACTTATTCTTAAACGAAGAATTTAATGCACTCTTTAAATCAAAATAAACATGCTATTTGCTCTTAATGTCCTATTGATCTTATACTGGTTTTATGGTGCTCTCAACATTAGCTATTTTGAAACTAATTTGCTATTATTAAGAATTAAATAGCAAGTTGGTTTTAAAACAATCCTTTCGAGGAAAAATTGTTTTAATGCAGTTTTATGGAGTACTCTTGATGTATTCTTCAAATCCCATTAGGAAAACCGTTTTATCCTAAGACTATACATTTAATATAATACCACATTAAATCCAAAAACAAAATTTTTACCTTTTAATGAGCACATTGAGAGTATTATAAAGTTTAAAGGCTTTAATTTAGTCAATTTGGTTTAAAAAAATACCTTTTGGTCTTTGGACGACTTCATTAAAACTAATTATATCCCCTCCACATACGGATTAAATGCCATCTTGTCAAGAAGCTATTTCAGTGAACCAGTGCTGTCCGCTTGTTTACGTGCGAAATAAATCACAATGTAACGGAATAATATAATATGCAAAACTTACCTTGTTTTTTTTTAAAGGAAATTGGTCAAAGATGAAAATGCACCACACGCTTCAATCACAAAACCGGCAAAATTTGTGAGGTTAGGATTCCATTCGAGTGCAAGACCACTTCAAATCAATAAGAACACAATTTTGAACACATTAAAAAGGAAACGTAAACAGAGTCCTGCGAGAGTCACTGGATTTAAAGTGGTGAATAAAACGCTTTCATTTAAATTCCACGAAAAATTATTTCAAGAAAATCTGTCACTTTCAAGTAGAGCAACTTCCATTTTTGTTTTACCCATCACGGATTCGACCAAAATTTTCTTGTCCTTAGCAAATTTATATTGAAATTCACCTTGAATGGGTCTACCTATAGAATAGATTCAAGGAGTGTTTGTAAGATTTATGATATACTTTAGAAACAATAAAAAACATTCTGTTTGAGTGTCCAATATACTATTCAATGAAACCTCCGAATTCTTATGACTCATTAGATAGTCAATTCCCTATTATACCAAGTGTGCCCCCTATCAGGATTACCATAGTATATGTAAACAAACTCTCTAATTGAATATGCGACGACCAGTCAATACATGCTCTTTACAACCCACCCCGTTGCCTCCTTCCCCAATTTCCTGTCCCGATCCGATGATGTTACTGATTTGCCTCAGTCATGTTATCCGTGTTATCTGCTGCCGAATTGTGTTTACCTACTGATTTCCTTTTTTTCGATCAGATCGTATGCCATTCGCTTCTGTTTGTTCTGTAATTAATGAGTGGAATCGGATCCGTACGATTTCCAAAGTTCCAATTTTCAATTGTTCAACGATTTGGTTACTGATTAGACATACCCGTGTGATTCTGCTGATGTGTAGTAAATACTTTCGGATTCGCCTTTCGACTGTCATTCATGTCGGAAGTCAGGCTATGTTACGGCTCTTTTTATAATAGAAGCTACGTGAATAAGTGTTGTGATTCTGCCGTCATTAAAAATAGTGCATGCATCGAAATAATCATTCAGTCTGCTGTTCTGTGGTAGCACGTGCATAGCATATTATAAAAATCGGTAAATATATTTTGGGTGGAGTGATTGCTTTGAGCGAGATCCCCCCTCCATCCTCTGGACAAAGTCTCCAATAATTACGCCGGTTATCAGTGCAGGGCGGGACGGGTTCCCGTTAACCAATGGGAAGAGCGCTGGAATATAGCGACGTTATGTAAACTGTTCCAAGACTTCAAAAGACAGAGAGAGAGAGAGAGAGAGATAAAGAGGTGGCGCTAAAAATTTAGGCGCGAAACAATATGATGGTGATCAGCTGCTGAATTCCATAAGACACCACCACAGTGCTTAGTTTCAGTCTCATTCTAATTTGAATGAAGTACTCGAGATGTCGAAAGTTGAAATGAGTTCATCAGACATTTTTATTGACGACGACATTGCCATGTCTTACATAAAATACGTAATGTAAAGAAAGTTTGTCTTTGGTACTACTGATAGTACATTTAGCATTGCAGCACTGAGCAAATACACTGCTATGAAACTTTTGACTTCTGCTGTCATTTTAAGTTGAGTTATTCTAAAACTATGGACACTAAAGATTATAACTAAACTCAATGTATCCAAGAATTGAGTGATAATGAGAAAATAGGTGAGATAGATACATTACCGCTTATGGCAAAAAAACATGATCTACATTGTATCAGTTCAACCAAATAATTATAGATCCCTTCACGCAGACTGCAAATACTTTCACTGAACCAGGAAACAACTTAACCATATACTTTTTAAATTGATTGTGACAGCTTGGTTCATTTTAAAGAAACATAATAATTCGAGGTTGATTTTTACCGGAATAATGATGATATTTATTGTCATCCTTTATAGCATCAGTAGTCATATTTTCAACATGTCCATTTTCTCGCTGTCTGAATATTGATGTGACAAAACACAAAGTTATACCTTTTTTACAATTATCATGTGGAAATAGACATTAACAGAAAGCTAAAGATAGACTTATACCTGTTGGTTTAAATATCTAATATTTGAACGTTTCCCAAAAGAGGTAAACCAGTTATGATAGATAATGAAACAAAACATGAACTGCATATTCTTCTCTCGTGTGGAAATCCCAAAAATTATCGAATGAATATGTTGAATGAAATGAACGTGAAAAATCTTTTAACAAACTTTCATTTAGGGGAATTTCAATATTTGCTCAAGCTTTAAGCTTCGATTTGAGTGTAATGAAATTTTACGCCTCAATTTTTAAAGAATATTTAAACTATCAAAAGGTTTTGTTTCCATACACTAAATATGATTTTTTACTGTTATTCAAGCCAGTGAACAAATAAAACGCATTCTTCAGATGTTACAGTTTTAATGCCAACGTTTCGGCGAAATTTTTGCATTCTTCACGGTTACAATAAAAAGTGTGCGTAAATAAAAACAATAATCGACCTGACGCTAGTGATTCGGCTGTGTTCATCATGTGCATCGTTCTGGTTGGTCTGGTGTGTGATACAAAAGTAATTTGGCAATATCTCAGCTCAGCTTCAACATCCTATTGTAGGCCTGTTAAAATTCAGTTCATTGAAGAGTCCACGCTAGTTTCGATTGCAGAAAAAATGGGGTACAAAACAAAATAAGAAACTTGTAGAACACTAGTACGACATTAGAGAACTGACCCGTAAAAGTAAGTAACAAATTGATATTCGTTATGGTGGATGGCTAAGTCTGCAAAGCTCTCACTGATACGACATCAACACAGGTATGCTTTATATGTGGGGAAATTCAACGAAATAGAAGGAATTATTATTATTATATAACCTTGCTTATAAATTAACGATCAAGAAGTGGCAAGCTCGAGGTGGTGACAAACAAACAGTAGCAGAAAACAAGAACGCAGCACTATCGGCGGAAATAACAAAGCTTGACTTTGAATTAATGAAAAAACTGCATACAGTCATGATAGTTGATGCCAGTGTATATGAAATTGATACTGAAAAAATCAGAGAATTCGTTAACGATACTATACAAGGTACTTTGTTGAAAAGTATCCATGGAACACCATGCCACCAACTGCTCACAAATACCTCATACACGGTCCAGAAATAATATCCGCCGCATTGCTTCCTATCGAAGGATTAAGTGAAGAGGAGCTGACGGGGTGACTTAGATGATGCATGATGATTTTAATTTTATTAACTGAAGTCTGAAAATACAAAAAAAAAATCAGCAAACCCAATGCTTGAGAAAAGTTCTCTACCTCGTGGAAATTCACTTTATTTGTAGAATAATCTGCTATTACTTCTTTAACCTAAAGTATTATGCCTCTGCTATACGTGAAATCTCGGTAAAACGCAAAGCCCCATTTTTCTTTATCGCATCAGTTTCACGAAGATTGAAAAAATATAATGAAATATTTCATTGGCTCGGACTAAGTAGGAGAACTGAATTATCCGGAATGAGTATATGTATTTTGAGACATCTGAAAATAGCGCATATAATGGTGAAACAAATTGAAATAGAAGTTTTGAACACCAACCAACAACAAATTGTTTCCTAGTTGTATATCGCAGAAAGTTTGTCAAACGTTTCACAAACTCCCAATGTTAATTCTGTGTTATAGGTAAGTATGCATGTGTGTAATTTTCGATGTTTCTGGTTAGCTCCAAAGTTACATATTCAATTTAATTGAAAACAGCGGTGTATATGAGAAGCTGTTTGGGTTCGTTATTCAGTGGGATGTTGAATTGGAATAGATTCCACTGTTCTCGACAATTTCTTAGCTATTTGTGGGTAGGTATATGCGGAATAGTTTGCAGAATGAAATTATGGTGTATTGATGTTGGTGGAAACTACTGGACAATTATTTTGGTCCGGTCAGATGATCAAAGACTTATTGGAAAGTTTGAAGAACCAGCTTCAAGGTTCAACAGATAAGTATTCAAATTGTAATATTGACAACAGGAGTTTTGACAAATCCACATGTTATCTATGGAAAACATTAGAAATACTCTTACTCATTAATTACCTACAGTTTTTTTGGTTCATACCTACACCTAACATTGCTCCGTTTTTTGATAACATGTCCTTAGCTGCTGTCAATAAACTTCCTGGTTGAAGTTCAGAGTATATTTTGTTCTATTGAAATTCTCAGTGTGCTAGTGGATCTCTATTGCTTTCTGTACAACATACTTTTGCGTTTGAGAATGAAAGTCATTTTGCCGAGCTTCAGTGAGGCATAACAACCACTCGAGAACGCAAAAGTAGTTTGCATTCGAGATGCAAATAATATTTTTTAGAAAACTGCATAAAAGCTAATATGAGAATAAAAAATAAAAAATGAATATCTATCATTGTTAATTGAAATTTCGTAACATTTCGTGTTTGTATCCAAATGATCGATCTAGGTGATAGTGTTTGCATGAATATCGTAACGGTAACAACGTAATGAATAATAAACAGGATGCAAGTCTTTTACGTTCTAGAACATAAGAGTCTTTTATGCACTTGCGGGCGATAAGGTACACTTTACCGCCCGGTTCAGCGAGCGTGAAGTGGCATTTCACCGCCCGCGGGCGCATTATGACCCGCCGGCCGTAAAGTAGACAAAATTTTTGAATTGTCTATATTTACATATCATTTCATGCAAGACCTAACACGAATCAGAATTATTTCAGTTCAATGGAGAAAGACTCTTTCTAACATTTCTTCATAATCGACATTTTTTCAACATGTAATTAAGTCATATATAAGCCTGAACACTGAAAATGAACTTGGTTTAGTTACTGAAGTTGAGGATGGAATATTCTCTTGAACATATGCATTACATATTGAAATGCATTTCATGCATTTCGAATGAAATGAAATGAATTTCTTGCATTGAAATGCATTTGTGAAAAATACAGCATTTTGCATCAAATATAACTCGAAAGTCATCATTTGATAATACTATAATAATACCTTATAAAATAATTCATTGGAATTAATGACACGATTGCTACAATTTGGAAAAAAACTAACTGTGGAAGAAAAAATTTTGTATGATACACTTTCGTACTTTACGACCTCATATCATAAATAGCTATTTTGTTATTTCGTTTCAATGTGGCGACTTTTTGTTTGCATTTTGAATGATAAAATGACATTCCTATTTGCACAAGTGTGACTATTAAAGTTCATATTGATACTAGTGTGAATACTGAAATCGTTGGTTCAGATTTATTCGGTTATACATTCAAAAATACCATCTTTGCGGCAGCTTTAAAATAGAATGGAACATTTTTGGATCCTATCAGAATCACTCTTTTTGTTTTTACTGCAGATTCTGGAAAAATAAGTAACCAAACACGAATAAATTTGATCGAAAGTCAATCTGACGGATAATTCATTTGTGACAACTTGTCAGCTGAAGGTTAGATCGTGGCAGTGTATCCTCTACCGACTACACGGCAACGCATCATTCGAGCCTCGTGCATCTTATGCAATTCAGTATGAATGTAGCTATTACCCTATGCCCATATTCAGTGCAAACCAATATTATTATATCAATGAAGTTTCCAACGAAATTATGAAAAGACTTGTAAATAACACATTGCAAAATGGTACACGATATTGGATTTGAAAATGGTAGGTATTGGAGGTTATAATTTTGAAAATAAATTCGAGATTGTGGTGACATTACTTTTTGCAATTTTCATTTCTTCATTTCTGAGAACATCGTTTATGAAATTCCTTGCAAAGACTGTAATCAAGTGTACATTGGCCAATCTAAACGAATGCTAAAATATCGCATTACCTCACATAAGAGTGATTCTAGGAGGAATATAAGATCTTGTGCATTATCTGAACATCAATGAAGTTTCCAACGAAATTATGAAAAGACTTGTAAATAACACATTGCAAAATGGTACACGATATTGGATTTGAAAATGGTAGGTATTGGAGGTTATAATTTTGAAAATAAATTCGAGATTGTGGTGACATTACTTTTTGCAATTTTCATTTCTTCATTTCTGAGAACATCGTTTATGAAATTCCTTGCAAAGACTGTAATCAAGTGTACATTGGCCAATCTAAACGAATGCTAAAATATCGCATTACCTCACATAAGAGTGATTCTAGGAGGAATATAAGATCTTGTGCATTATCTGAACATACCTTAGATGAAGACCATCGTATTGACTATGACAATGCGAGAGTTCTTGATGTATATAGAAAGCAATTTGGGAAAACTACTTTTTCTGGAAATGGTTCACATCAATGACACAACCAATATAGTCAACAAAAGAACTGACATAAAAGAATTGAGTTCTATATATACATATATTTTACGCAAAAATAAACATATTTTTTCCGATACTCCTCCTTGATTTTTTTTTTCAGATTTTATTCATTTCTACAATTTTTTGTTTTTGTCATCCTATATATACCACTTATATTTCTGTCACTGCCTACCTATTTCTATCTATATTTTTGAAGTGTCATTGATTCTTTATGTTTATCATGGATGTAAATTCCTTCTGATTTCACGTTAGTAAGTATTAATCAACTACTGTTAAAGTACTATATATTCATCCTTATTATATTGTAGTTAAAGACAAGTCTTGATAAAAATAAAGATTTTCGAAAGCTGGACTAAAAAAACGAAGATTATATAACTCAATTGGTCAACTGACTGCTAACCAAATATTTCTGAAGATATATATATATGTATTTATATTTATATTATTTTTTCATGAGTTCCACCTATAAACCGCCTGTTCCTAAAGAGATATATTGGGGAAAGCTATTTTAACGATTTTATGTTTCATTACTGGAGTTAGGAAAAATCATCCAATGTCTGCGAAGAAGTGATTTGCTTTCTCTTTGCTATTAGGAATATTTTTCCATTTTCGTTCATCATGTTGAGATAGTTTCTGATTTTTCTCTTTAGGTATCTGAAAACCAGAATGAAAATTTAAATAAGAAAATGAAAAATTTTAATCATCCTCAAATATCCCTTAAACAGATGAAAGTTTCTAGTTTGTCACCATCACCATTCGAAGGTAATGAAATTTCAAATCTTTGGTTTCTATTCATGCTCTTCCACAACTATTCTAAGAATATACTGTTTAAAAATATAAATTATGACTCACCTTCAAAAACGGTTACCACAATATTCCCAGAGTAGACCCAAAAAAAAAATATTGTAACACTCAATCATCGAGTAACCTGAGACCAACACAAATGATATAACAAAACCATCAATCCAAAAACTAATATCTCCTTGCATAAATGATATTATTAACATGTTTTTCAATCAATTTGGAAAAGTGAGGTAAGATAACATTGACAAGTAATGTATTTTTTTTCAATATACCTTAATTACCTTGTTCTATCAGTTATGTAGGTTACAGGTTACCCAATGTATTTGAATCTCATTTTAATCTAAAATATTGTTTCATTTTAAGAAATATCTTAAGTAATTTTTTCGAGTTTTTTTTAACGAAAGTTTGTTTCAAACCTATAATAGTGAAGCGGTGTCAACATAATCGTAACGAAATTCACAAAATTTCCATTAAAAATAATTAGTGATATAAATTCTAAAATTGAATTATATGTACATAGCAGAAATATTTCGACTGAAAACAATATTCCACAAAAATGTTAGAACTTGCTAAAGCTGAGTTACTTGTCAAAAAACGCAGTTTTAAGTCGTATACAAATCCTACAATTTTTTTTTCTGACCCGACCAGCCACTATGTTGTCGTTTGAAAATAAACTAGTAGGAATAAACTGAATTTCACACAGCAGATGCATTTCAACCGGAAACCGTAAAGTTGTATTTTTCCCAATACCTCCTTTAGGACTGAAATTGATAATTTGAACGCATCCATAGCCCTCTAGATAAAAAATTATCTAATTTAAAAATCAAAAGTTTATATCACTTCCGGTGAGACCGAAAGTTGCACAAATCTGAGTAACTTTTCAAATAATGCAGTTGTATGTCTCATATAGAGATCCTTCAAATTGTATTTCAATATCTGCAAAACCAAGAAAGATACATGGGCGAGCCACTTTCCGTGGTCACCCGGTATACAAGTTCTTACAGCATGACGGATTTTTTCCTTTGAAGATGACCCACCTCAAATTTTAATCTACTTTGATTTATTTTTTATTAATTGTTGCGTTCAAATTAAAAGTGCTGCTCCAAAGGTGGCGTACCTACTCAGGAAACATAGTGGCTAATGATCTCCTCAATCATAACTATCGGTGATGAAACTCTGTTGAGAGGCTAAGTATGAATGGAAAAACTCAGTGTGGAGAAGATCTTTGTAGGCACTTGTTTTTTCCTTTCCCAAACAATGCTAGTAGTGTATGAATACCGAAACCCCCTTTACCTATAGAGAAAATCGATTGCTGATTCTATTATTGTCCTACTACAAATTCCCCCAAATGCCGAGAGTGTAATAATAAAAGATGTCTCTACGATATTGCTTCGGACCAGAGAGCAATCTGGATAAATAAAAATCCTAGTATTCCTTTCAGGTGAATTGAGTTTGCCCATAGATATAATGTTGAATATAAATTTTTAATAAGCTTTTACGTATGATTGAGTCGTGTGTGCTGCAAATGATATAGATAGAGGATAGTTGGTTTCAAATTCAAAGAGCAAAAAGTGAAGAATGAATTGTAGCACTCTGAAACTCGGCACATGATGATATCTGAACATCATGTATTTTTGAAAAAAAAATTGTTCACCAAAAAATCAGGGATGGAACATAAAAAATTTTTCATTAAAAAAAAATATATATATATTTTGTTGTTGTTATTTCAGAAAATATAAGATTTATCAAAAAACGAATTCGATAGGTTGAGAGATAATTCAATTCTCCATAAGAATGATTTTCAGTAATACCTTACGAAATATGCTCGTTTTCTCGGAAAACGTGGTTTAACACCGACGTCACATTTCATGCTCGCGCTAACCCGCCACTGTAAGTTCAGGCAGGGCCGAAAATTTAATTTGTCATAACTTTGCTAAAAATTATAGTAGAAGGAAAAGAAAGAGTGCATATCGTTCCTGAAGACTTCTACTTTCTCATGCAAATATAACATGTGGGTATCTGAGTACCCAAAATATGTTTTGTCCCACTTCACATAACCCTTCTACGATAATTACGGAGGATCCGCAAGTCGTGGATATTTTAGTTGATATGAAACAATTATACTGAAGCAGGAATCAGTACCCTCTCAGGACCATGTGCAACGATTTAAGATTAGTAAGACAGATCTTACTTATACATGCCAAAGAAAAAAACTGGGTTTCACTCCTGCATCAGTTTCCAACTCACCCATAATCCCGACATTTTCTTCAGTAAATGTTGAAAGAAATCGCTCATACACATCCTATATAAAAAATTTAGTATGTGACTTCAATCTTGAGGTTTTGCACTTTACAATAGTGTTATTAAATATATGTATACACATATATGCAGGATATGAATAAGCGATTATTTTCAACATTTAGTGAAGAGAATACCGATTTGACGGGTAAGTTGAAAATGAGGCAGGAGCGAAACAAAGTTTTTTTTTGGCATGTATAAGTGGGACCTGTCACACTACTTTAAAATTGTTGCATATAGTCCAAAAAAAGAAATGAGTTGCTGCTTCAGTATAATAATTCCATATTTACTAAATTATTAATGATTTTCGGATCATCAGCAAACATCTCCGTGAAGTGCGACAAAACTCGCATATTATATTTGCATGAGGTGAGTCTTCAGAAACGATATGAAATTTTCCTTTTCCCTCTCCGATCATTTTTCTGGCTCCACCAGAACTTTCAGCGGCGGGTAAGGGTAAACCTGAAATTTGATGTTGGCGTTCAATCACGTTTTCTGGGAAAACGAGCGCATTTCGTAAGAAATTACAGGGAATAATTTTTGTGGAAAATTTTTTTTTTCACCCTGTTGAGTTGTTTTTCCGATAAATCATATACTTTCCAAGAAATCTATTTATATATTTTTAAACGAAAAAAAATATATATATGTTCCACTCCTGGAATTTTGGTTAACAATTTTTTTTCGTGTTTATCATGGTTCCGTCTACTAGCAAACCAAAAAATCTAATTGTATTGGATTAATTGTGCAATTTCGATAAGATATATGTGTTTACTTTTCTGTTCATAGTAATTTATTAAAAACATACAAAGTGTATCAGGAGATGTAGATATGATTATACTTTGCAAATTCAGATTCAATATTCAACAAGCCGCAACTAAAAATTATATTGTTCTATATAAATTTTTCATCAATAATGAGTTACATACACCAAAAATCTGAAAATTCAATTGTTCTATATCCATCAAAAGTAGGATTTCCTTTCGTTCCAAATCCATTATAGAAAATAATTATACTATTGTACTATTATACTATTATATATCTATTATACTATTGTACTATTACAATACATTAATCTATACTTACAAAAACAGGCACCTACTAAAAAATGTAGAGCACTGCTACAATACAAGACAAAACGTAGGTAGTTATATCACAGTTAAAACTATTCATAAAACAATTGGTAAAAAATGTTATACTTACCTCTCTTCAGTAATCTTCAACAATTTACATGAAACTTACAAAAATTATTTACTGAAAATAAACAGTCTCGAAATGTTTAAAAAATATTTCAAATCCTACATATTTCAAACGGAACGAAAAGAAATACACAAAATAATTGAATCTATTTCTCTCGAATGAAGTTCCCCTCACTGTAAATTCTTTTTTCCATTTCTTGTATTTTTAAGTTATTAAATTTTAAATTTCTATTATAGGAGTCATTAGAATGTAAGTATATATATATATATATATATATAATTATTTGTCTTTTAATTACTAATGAATTTTAACAATATTTACCTGATCACTGTTACACCAATTAGGAAAAATTGTAAAATGTACTTACTACCCCATATACAACCGTCCATGGTTTCTTTGGGTTATTGTTTATTGCAATGAAATGTAATGTAGATATTTCAATTCACTCTTTCAACATATATTATATATTATTATTAATAAGCTCAAAGGTATTTCAGGTATATTATACAAACATTGTAATTTTTATATATGTGTATATTTTATTTTCTGCAATAAATTATTATTATTATTATTATTATTATTATTGTATATATAGGTACTATTGTATTTCAGTGAAATTGTACTATTATTGTAGTCTATACCCATTTATTTGTTCCATATCCCACTCTTTTCAGACATTCTATAGTTCAAAATTTGATGTAAGTTTTTGTTCTATATCCTACAAGTTGCCTTATTGTGATATATCTACCTATTGTCACTATTATCACATATAGAAATTAAGTTATAACAATTTGACAGGACATTGCAGTCTTAATAACACAGTTTCAAATCGTTTTGCACAATAATAAAGAATAAATATTTCATATATGAAACCGTCGTAAATTTTCACGCGTCTCAATACGGCAAGTGTAAGGAGTTAAATCTCTCTCAATTCAACTTTGGGTTGATTACATTGTTTTTCAGTATTTTGAAGGATGTTTCCGAATTTAATTTCGAGAGTTTTCGCAGTTTTATTTTTTCGGAAAAAGGGATCAAGCTCTCCAGCCAAAATTCTTTCTTCGCTATAATATTTAAAATCCGAAATCGTATGAAATGTTTCCAAATTCTCACCAATTTTCTATCTTGCTCTAAGGCATACAGGGAAGTAATTTTTTTCAATACATCATTCAATGTCCCATGTTTTTCACGAATTCTATCATTTCTTGTCGAGAAATGGGGGCGTATAATTGTTATTTCTATTTCTCTGATTTCATCTTCTCGAAATTTCTCAACAAACTTTTTCCGAGAAGGAATTCTTTTTCCGAATTTCTATTAAATATATGTTCTGGAGGTGGCTCCCTTGTCCGAATCAAGAGTATTCCGCTATTTGCTTACAGGGAGTACTTAAAATTCTATTTTCTGTATCATTTGCAATAGTTAAAGTTGCACAAGTATTTGTTTGATTTTATTCAATACCCGTCGCGGTATCAGCCAGAGGAGTAGTAAACAAGAACGGGTTTGCCAAGCCCAACAGAAAACGAAGAAAGAAGACCAGTTTTATGGAACAGGCGAAAATCACAGCTACATTACATTTCAATAAATTTTTCAATTCAATTATAAAGTTCACTGCCGTTTTATGGTGGACAAATTTTATGTTCCTTCTCGTTTCTTTTATTAATGACCGGCATTAAACATATTATTATGATACGTTTGTACTAAAACTTGTAATTGTCAGCATCCTGTTATCGAGTAAGTTAATGATTATGTTGATAAGCATATATTCTATGAATACCGATGGAACTGCATATTATGGAAAATGATTTATGAAAATAGAAAATGTGCCTTGGGGTCTCCAGTAGTTTTTGGAATGTTCTTGCTTGACTATTCGTTCGTAACATTGACAGTGTGGTACAAACCTGCGGGTTACTTTTTTAGTTTTGGACCCGTCATGGAATTTTTTTCTGTTATAATGAATCCTACAAAAATATCAAATACTATTGTATCATCACACCTAAGCAGAATCTGAATGTTTTTTGGATGTCGAGTGTTTGCTTTTTTATGTTCTGGTTCCTTCAAAAAGGAAAGTCCTATATTGTTCAAAGAACATCGTGAGAGCCGAGAAAACGTAGGTAGGTAGGAACTGTTATTGTTCTTGCATTTCTGCAGGCTGTATACCTCAAGGAATACCTCCCGAGGCAGCAAGTTGCAGAACTCCGCCTTTCGTTGGAAGAACGAACTCTGAAAATAAAATGTTTGGCAAGTCTCCAAAGTGACAGCATATGGATATGAGGACTAAACTCGACGGGTTAGCCTTGATGGGACCACTAGTGGTGGAAAGACTGATGATATTTCGGAAAGCATCGTACATAAAAATATCTATAGTTTTTTCATGGAAGGAAGCGAGCGAGCTTGTGAGAGAAGTAATAACGACAAGACGAGTGGGTTTTTTTGGACAGAATCTAAAAGTTTCAACGTGCTTTTGGGTGCTGCACTCCATGTATTATGCGAACAGAATTTCAGGACATATTGGATATTCGATGTGCTCATTCCTGTTAATTATAACTTCCCAAAAATATATCACTTTCATGCGGACAAGAAAAAGACTCCATTAAAGCAATTTGATGAATGAGGTGAAAATAATACAGCGAAAAAAGCCTAAATTCAGACGTGAAAACATGCTGCGCACTTGTCGGACAAAGGATTATAGTCCGTAATATATCCAGTGATAATGCACATAACATGTTTCAGGGTGTACATGACTATTTTTTACTAACAAAAAAATTTTTATGTAATTTTTGCTGTGTCTCTTTTAGTTTCCTACTATATAGGCCAAGATGTAGATGAAAATAAGAGGCTCGTTTCACACAAAATAAAAGACGCAAATGACCAATACCACTTTTCATAAGATAGTTCGTAAATGAAAATCTTGATTTTAAACAAGAAATAGTGAAAAAAATTACAACTATTTTGGTTTCTTGCCAATATCCCAAAAAGTATTGAAGGAATCGTTTCACAGCCAACAAAACCATAAATTTTAAGCAACAGGATCGGTGCATTTTCGAAAATTCAGGAGATACATGATGAAGGGTATTGAAGACAAAATGTATCATTCAAATGTACAAGTAGCAGAGGACTCTTTGAAAAATTCTTCTGAAATTTCAGGTATATTTTTGTCTAGAGATGTTCTTGCATGACCATTGAGCTTATTCATAGATATTTGCCCATCTTCCTCATGTAGAAAAATCTCAAATATATACAAATTTTCTTAAAAGCAAAGTTTTTTTTTTATTTCTAATACTAATAATACCACGTAAAGTATTCAAAAAATTGGATACTCTTTTTTATATAGCTTTGGTATTTTTTTTCCGTTATCCATATATGCCATTATTTATGTTGAACAAGTGTTTAGTTATTATGGTAGTATGTCTGCATATGGTCTCTGTGCACTAATGTAAATACCGCTATTGTTCTCATCAATGCCAAAGTTGTACATTCTCTATCGGTTATTTTGGTTTAATGTGCGTGTTTCTTTTTTCAGGATAAAAACGGATTTTTTAAATTTGTTGTTATGCTTATCAATTTCAATTCAATTAAAAAAACCTTCTCCTCCTGAAATTTTTACGGGCTATGCTCATGCCAGTAGTTAATGTTCAAATCGTCCTGTTCACGTACAAGTTGCGAATTATATTCTAATATTTCAACCAATAGAAGACAGAGGATCAATTCCGGTTCTTGGACCAAAATAGTACATTTTCATGATTCCATGGCACATCCTTCCTGTATTATATGAAGATGTATCTCTATTGGCAAAATCACCTCTACGAGCTTCATTGTACTTGCGTTAAGAAATAATTCATGATAAGGAGAAAGCGCCTGTAGTGTTTGCTCTGAATACTTGGATTTAGGTAGAGTTACGGGAATTATTGCCCAGAATGGAATGATACAGTCTGCCATATACAAGGGTTATTTCTTGACGCGGGATCTTAGTAAACTATGTTTACTCAGGCCGCGGGGCTTACAGGAAGCTTAGGTTGATAATAAGCCCCTCTATTGTAATGATAACGATATACCACGGGAAACTGGCTGTTTGTATGTATAGATCGACTGAAAATTGATTATCTGGCCATTGGTTCAAGTACCTACCTACAACTACTGTTTCATAATTGATGATAGGCAATGCTGTGTTTGGATATCACGAATTATGTGCGAATTAACCATGTTCCATATAATTGAACGCAGATTGTCGATAACCAGCGAACAGTCTTTCATAATACTGAAGATATAAGTGTGTTCCCATTTTAGTTACCCTCTTCATATTTTATCTATGCATCTTCAGATATGCAAATATTCCTCAATTATTAACTTTCGAAAAAAATCATATACATTTAAAATATCGAAAATCTCAGGATTTTGATGCAGGCAATGTATATTGGGTTGGATATAATAAAATCGTTGATTAATAGAAAATCATTTATTAATAGGGGACATTAATCAACGATTTTGAGTGCGTTTAAATACGGTCGACGGAAAAATGTATTAATAAACAGCAGATATGGTGGAATTATATGTAGAAAGGTAGAATTAGAGACTCAAGGAAAAATATAATCTCTCAGTTATCACATACATTTTCCAGTTTGTAATAATTATTAATCAGTTTTTTTAGGATTATTCCAATTAAATGAGCAGTATCTAGGAAATAAATGAATAATCATTAGGTATTTTATTGAATAACATGGAGGAATTTATATAAAAAAAAGGAAAATAAGGAAGTGAAAAAATGTATTTCTTTAATAATTCATCGTCTTCTACGGTTCCATCGTCTTTGTCAATAATTTCACTATGAGCATCAGAATAATTATTATTCTCAGATTCTGAGAATTAAGCAGGGTTCAGTTAACGGAATTGTATCTCAAAGAGATGATTCCTAATTTCTGAAACCTGTTTTTCGCGGCAAAAAGCACTTTATCGAAATCAATCAGGATTTTCTTGTGGGCTTTCCTTTGAATGAATTGTTGGTTGAATAACTCTTACATAATGATCGATCCATGATGACTGCAATTTTACTTGAGGCCTTGAAATGAAGAAAACTCTATTTCATAAAAGCCAGATTCCTTTGAATTAATTTCGATATCTTGAGGACACTGAAACAAATATACGAACAAATAGAGTAAAATATAAATTAAAAATTCTGAAAGGAAAATAGTATTTTTACTCATATAAAACTGGAAAACATTAAGAATTAGACAAGGAGAAAATTAACATGGAATGCACATCATCAAATATCAGTAGTAATAATACATTCTGAGAGGGAAAACAGGTCAGGTGGAAAGCCTAGAACTATAATTCCAAAATTCACGAGGTACCTTAAACTTAAACTAAATGAAATATTCCTTAGAAGAAAACTCCGGAACAATGTGAACAATGATCTGACAGACTTAAGATACCTTTCAAATGAGTGCTGTCAATGAGTTTGGGGAGAACAAATGTATGGAAAAGCAGTGGAAGAATTTTTGAAAAAGTGGATGGAGCTGTAAATGAAAGAAGAACCTCATACCTGAGTCTTTTTTTATATTATAATGTCTACAATTTCATCGGTATGACAGGACTCTAGAATATGTCCGTTTAGATTATTATTTCATTATTAGGCCAAGCGTTAGATAAAAATAGGAGGCTCTTTTCACACAAAATAACTATAATTCTATGGTCTCTCTTTTGAAGTTTTCCCGGATTTTCTTAGAAGAAAATGCACCGATCCGGTCGTAAGAAAGACTATTTCATAGGTTTGATAATTCTCTACAAAAGTTATATTGACTCCAAACGATGCCTTCAATAGTTTCGTTTAAGTTTTAATTTTATTCACTATTTCTTGTTAAAAATTCTACAAGGCGATTTTTCTGGGGCGGAAACCGGGATTTTCATTAACAAACTATCTTATGAAAATTAGTACAGGCCATTTGCGTCTTTTATTTTGTGAGTGAAAAAACTTCTATAGCTTATTCTGTATGTCCTTCTGTCTGTCTTTTCGATTCAAACCCTTCAATTTTTCAACTACTTGCTGGCATCCGATTGAGCTTCAGTTTTGCACACGTATCATGGCACTACACAATAATAAAGGAAAAACTGCGAAAATTAAATCCGTGAAACTACACTCCTCCTTCTCGGAAAAAATTGCAAAAACTCGCGACAATTTAATTAGAAAAGCTGAGAGTGGGGTGCGATAGCTGAAAACGAGGGGGAAATCGCTGAAGAATTTTGGTGTACATGTCTTGGGTATTAGTGGTATTACTCGGGTTTCAGTCGGGAATAAGAGGCATTACTTGAAAAAGATTGAGTGTTACAGGTTTTACTGGTATATTACTCGGACATTAGAGTAATTATTGGGCATTACACGGGAAAGGAAGGTATTACTCGAGCATAACATGGGTATTAGAGATATTATTTGGAAGTAAGAGAACAATTACTGCACAATTGTTATCGATGCAGGGCAGAAAAAAGGTCTTCAGAACATAAATAACTATCCAGACTTCCCGTTGGAACCACAAGTCCATCTGTTTCAGATATAAGTGGTTGAAAACAAGTAATACTCATATTTTGGTTATATATCAGTTACATAACTTTTTGAGAAGGGCTACCACCCCGAACTATAGTAGAATCCAATTTTTTAAAGAAAGTAACTGATATTCAGGTATAATAATTTACTTCTTACAGATATTTACAAGCGCACAATTTTGCATATAAGGTAACCACTGCTAATGAATCCATTCGCCGTCGTTCGATCATAATTCGCTGACTTTAAAATTGTATTACTTTCCGTATAATATAATGCCCCCTGCAGTACTTTTTTATTGTCTATAAACATAGTTTAAGTATTCAGTTTATCGAGTAACACCTTAGATACTAAAATTATAACAACATCCATCTTATGTCATAGTTGCCATAAATACACTATTTTATTCGTTGCAATTAGTTATACACGTATCTTGGGGTAAACGATACGATTTGGTGCAACAACAATTGAGTGATATCATATGTTCTAGGAGGTCATTTGAAATTTTATTTAAATATACTGGGTTATTCTTTTCGGAATTGGCTGTTCCTTTTTCCGGTTTCCTAGTCTTTAGGAAGAAGCTAATATTGAACCTGCTGTGGAAGGTAGTGCCCACATTATTTTACAGGTAAGGTAAATCGTTCTCTTAGTCACCTCAACGCTCACCTGTAGTATAACCACGACGATCTCCACTTCGAGCGTAGCGAGTATGCCGGGATTTTGGGAGTCGGTCTCTGAGACAAACCCTTGTAACGTTTTTTTTTAACTTGTGGCAGTCTTGACACCTTCATTGTCGTAGTAAAATACTAGAAAGACTACTTGTTACTTCTGGCGCACAAGCGTAGGAATAACTCACCGTTACACCACGAAAATTAAATCGGAAAAAACTGTAACAATGATAAAATATGTGGTATCTCATTCTTTCTCAAAAATATGAAATCTCGCGAAAATAAGATAGAAAGAACAGTAAAAATAGAGAGAAAGATGGGACCATCGAATAGATCAATAAAAAAAATACCATTCTATATATTCCTCAAAATTAATTGTGAAAAATTGCAAAATCAAAATCAAGAAATTTATGGACTAGAACACGAACGAAAGCGATGGTTCCTATACAAAAACTTCAGCCATTATTACTAATATAAAATATGTAAAAACTTTATTATCTCATCATTCAGAAATTATCGGTCGAATGTAAATTTTGAAAATGTAAAATGCATTTTATCGCTTGTCACTTTATGGGACAACTCTTTGTACCATAGAATTCTATTTTCGACAGAATAAGTGAGAGGACGTAGTGGTTGAATTCATGGGAGAGACAGAGACATAGCAGTCGAAAATAGAATACCACAGTACACAAAGTCCCACCCATGTATTGAAAACTCGCGAATCCAATTATTCGTATATCAAACGAAAAATTATCCGGTACTTTCCAATTCTTCTTTGTCTTCACTAATCAGAATACTCGTATCGTATCGAAAAATGTCTTCCTTGATCCTTACTAGTAAGTAGACACATTGAGAGTTTTCTCTCTGAATTCCCTCTTCTATTTGAATGCGGCCTCTTTTCCCTCTGCGATGTCAGTTCAAGTCGAGCGAAAGCAAACATATCATTTCACTTTCCAGCATGAAAATTTTATGAGTCTACTCGCGCCTTGCTCTACTTATAAAATTATTAAAATTTTATGCCCCTTTCCGCAAAAGTACTCTTTCAGCTTTGTGAGTTCACTATATGTATGTGTTGAAATATTAAAAAATGAGGGTTATTTACACTTCTGGAATTTTGATTACACTTTCGAGTACGCTGAATATAAAATTCAACAGGCAACTCTGTGTGTAAAACATTATTTCATAGAGTCGGCTAGTCCCAGAATACTGCTGGTGTACTAAAATCAAAATTTAATATCGTGAAAAATGTAATAAGCCGAATGAAAACGGTGCTATGGAAAGTGTGTTGAAATTGTTACGAAGAAAATAATTTTTATTAGCTAAATCAGAACGCTGCGCAATATTTCAGAAAATAGATTATGTGCTCTCTAGTATTTGCCATGTGGTTTCACATTAACGTCAGATGATTAATATGTTGATGCAAATGACTGGGATGGTTGGATAAGTTCAAATTGAGCCCAATTCCACTTAATTATATTAAATTATTCCACATGATGTAGTAGGGATATAATTGTATCTCAAGGTACGTTTTCTTTCCCTGCGAATAGTATAGTAGTTGTAGAAGTCCAAAATAAGAAAACGATTATATTATGGTTTCTTGATTATCAGGATGAAAAGGAAAATCACTGATGATTCGTTTTTATGACATATTTGTTTAGAAATTCATCTTATTATTTAAATAAAAACAAAATGCATATAAAAGAATCCACTCTTGCTTTCCTTGGCTTCAAGGCGTCATTTCATTAACTGCTAGTACTTCTTTTTCGAACATATTGTGAAGAAAACAATCACAAGTGAACACTAACAGATCAAATTATGGGATGATATACGACTAGCGACTGCGCGATCAACGAAAGGGTTTTGGTAGTAGCAACTCAGTAGCACGTAGGAACAGAGGCGGATTTCCCACCAGGCTAAGTAGGCTACAGCCTAGGGCGGCAAAATCTAGAGGGCGGCAGATTTTGCAGGAAAGGATTTTTTTTTTGTAAATTTTTAAATATACAAACACCGAAGGAAAATTATATGAAGTAAAAATTTTGCCAAGCGCCAAGGAATTCACGTTATTTACCCACACGTGTTGATGACGAATCTCTAGTATGGATGAACCGGCTTACGATAAGTTGGCTTCTAGACTCCTGATGGGTATACTCAGCAACGTCGTTGAACTGTAACTTTTAGGTGTCCCTCTCGATGCAAGGATAAACATTTGCACCAAAACACTACTTTTATCTACAAATAAGGTGGTCAATTCCTATTACCTCTCGTAACAGAATCAAACTACTCAAGTTTAATGTAATAGAAAAAACTTTGAGTTTGAAAAGAGACGCAATGCTTATTAAAAATTTCACGATAAATTTGCCTTCCTGACCAACTTATCTATATTAAAACCAACTGAAACCCGAGTTAAAGCAGTAGTTTACAGAATATATACCCGTTTGATCTAGAAGAAAGCATTGCTGATGAATGTGTTCATTTCGGTGCACACTGCTCCTTAATTCCCGAAAAATCGGAAACAGCTTTAAAATTGTTGAAATGGCTTCACGAAGAAGATCTACAGACCGTGTATCCTAACGTCGACATCGCACTACGCATGTGTGTTTGTGTTCCGATAACAAATTGCTCGGGAGAACGCAGCTTTTCTTGGTTACGACGTGTCAAAAACTATTTGCGTTCAAGAATGACAGAAGATAGACTCAATGATCTCGCCGTACTCAGTATAGAATCACAGTTGTCAAAATCCTAGATTACGAAGACGTGACAAAAGAATTTGCTACCAAAAAATCGAGACGTGGATTTTCATAAGTGCAAATATATATATTTTTATGTTTTCGAAATGATAATTAGAAAAATACAATTGTTTTCGTTATTATTTTTTATCCTACTTTTTTCATGTTTAACAAATACAGATATTAATGAAGCCAAGCACACTTAAAAGTTATCTATGTGCATTATTAAAACTTTTTATAAACTTATTTAGAGTTCAAAAGGGTGGCAAAATTTTGGTAGCCTAGGGCGTCAGAGGACCTGAATCCGCCTCTGCGTAGGAAAACAGGCGGACAAACACAGCACTGACGATGTCCTTGCGACCGTGAAGGAAAACGCACCCTTAGAAATTCGAGAAAGGATCACAAGCACTAAAAAGAAACAAATCACGTCTATTGTGCTTTTTTTACAAGGTCATTCAGAGAACTTTTTGGGTTCGGTTTTTTTGGATTTTTTAGGCTGACGTATCATAATGGCAAAACACGGTATAGCATGTTCAGTTGTCTCTCTCTGAGACTATCGTGTACACCCCATGAATAGTACCTTGGGATTGGCAATCCATCATCATTTTTTATTATTTTCTAAACGACCTTCGTAAAATGACATTCAATTGGGAACACTCATAATGAAACCTGTTTGTATCTTCGATTCCTTTCAGAACTGTCGGAAACTTTTCCGACAAGTTTCCTGATAATTCTTCATTTTTCAGTGTGGCGAAGTGGAAAGAGTTTGTTGATATTCGAGAAATGATAGTTAAAATCATTTATTTAAGGCTTCTTGTGCAATGAAACGTATCAAATATAGAGTCAAGGTCCTCTAATGAAATTATATTGATCACTGCATTTATTTTTATACCTGTAACTTTTAAAGAACATCTCATCCAAGAGATATAACATTCACAGAGCAAACATTCCGTTCAGAGATCAGTGATATATATTTGAGATATAACTGCAGTACTCAGTTGAGGCTACATTTTTCTAAATCAGTACCTACTATGTTGGACCAAGCTGGTAATTGCTGTGGTTTCCCAAAAACAGTGTTTTTTCTCTGTGATCTAATGATTTCGTAATTTGGTCAATTGAGTGTGCTCCCGTTATGATTATTTAAGATCCATCTCGTGAAACGTTCAGTTTTAATTTTCTTAAGTTTACTATACCATGGGGACAAACATGTGTAGACGCCGGTTCAGTTTTGAATTTTGATATTTCAACACTTCCGTTCAGTTTTGTGATGGCCATTGAAAATAAAATTTTTGCTACCATTTAAATTTATTATAACTGTTCAGAGCAGCAGCTGGCATTCAAATAGAAACAGTTTTATGTTTTAAAACCCTTCAACGGCGGAATTTCGTTTTTCAAAAAAAATTGATCAGTAGTTGTAAACTTTCTCGTTATATACATGTTTTTCATTTATTAAAAGTTTTATGAACAAAAAAACACTTTTTTTTAACAAACATATGTGTTGCCATATGGCAACGCTAGCCAAAAACGGGGTCAATTCTATTTATTTAGTATGAAATATAAAATTACAATCTAAACAAAGTCCTATGTCACATTTTTTACAAATGGATCGCACATTGGACGAACAGCCTTCTCCTGCACATCTTCTTCTTTTTTTGTCGGGGTTGGGAACCAGCAAATGGTGTTTACCATCATATCTGATATCATCCGATATTCGGTGTGAAGTAGCACTCGACTGAGATGTTGACTGTCTCCCTGGACCTTTTGGTGCAACCCCATATCTTTTCAGATTTATTTGCACAATATCTCTTCTATACTCCAATTGCGAAACATTTATTTTTTTAGCCTTTCAAGTCATATCCCAAGCGTTTGTCATCGAGGCATCCAAGTGCCAGGTAAATATTACCCACCACCACTTTTTTCTTCTTATACTGATACGATATCTGTTCATATTCTCATCAAATAAATCGGTTCCCCCCATAAAGCGGTTATATTCTGTGATTATGGAGGGCCTATTTTACTTGTATGATCTTTTTCTCAGACTGAGAATATCGTTTCACCTGAGAAATTGGTGAGACCCCGTGGCACGTAGACACTGCCGATACTGGGGCATTATCCGACCATTTCACTATTATAATGCCATCTTCCTTATCCAACACCGATTCATATCCGCCTCTTCTTTTATTCTTGAATTCTTTCTTGGAAGGCATAGGACACGAACGTGGCACTCGGTTGTCTCTAATAGTACCAGTAGCATCAAACCCCCGGTTTTTGCTAATAATAGCTATTGGTTGTTGATGAAACATTCTTAATTCTTTTTTGATAGCTTCGATTCTAAAAAGTTTCATTCATAATAGTCCAGTAACCACAGACAAATTTGTGCCAAAAGTGAAGGATGAATTGTAGCACTATTAAACTTGGCACATGACTTCTTGACATAATTTGAAGTTATAAAAAAATTCCACCAAAAAATCAGGGGAGAAACCAAAGAAGTTTTTCATAAAAAAAAAATTGTTTTCGTTTCTCTCTCTCTGTCTCTCTCTTCCCCTTGTCAAGCCTATCTTGTGACTACTACGGATCTTTTGACGAACTCCCAAAGATTTCTCACGATGTTTCATTGTAGGACATGTCTTATTAAGATTGATGACGGTTCTTCCACCAATCATTCGACAGGCAAAGCATAATTAAACTCTTCACAAGAATTATTCTTAGTAATTTCCCACAAAATTCGCTTGATCCATCAGAAAACGTAAATGATCGCCGACATTGCATTTCAAACTCGGGTTTAACCACCACTGCAAGTTCCGGCGGAGTATTCTTAAATTATTGATATTCTAGTTTATATAGAGTAATCATACCGTAGCATGAACCAGGCCTCTCTTTTGACCACATGCTAAGATTTACGAGTAGTGAGACCTCACATATACATTCTTGCGTCATTTTTCAACTCACCCATAATCCCAACATTTTCTTCATTAAATGTTGAAAGTAATCGCTTATTCACATCATTCATGAATAGAAGAACATGAATACAAAAACAACCCTAAAGCCAGCCACGATTTCAAAAATTCAAAGATCATCCAGAAAATTATGGTTTTGATATGATGAAGTATTTAGTCAAACAGCGGGATTTTCAGAAACCCTTATCAGAAACGGAAGAAGATGAATTCCGTGATATCAAAGCCCACTGTAGATCAACGAAATTGCGATATGTTGGTATGATTCCTTGCATGGAATACATATCGATTATTATTAATATTATAGTTTCAGAAGGCCGGCCTCTCTTCCCCTTGTCAAGCCTATCTTGTGACTACTACGGATCTTTTGACGAACTCCCGAAGATTTCTCACGATGTTTCATTGTAGGACATGTCTTATTAAGATTGATGACGGTTCTTCCACCAATCATTCGTATCCTGTTCAAGCCGGATTCCACAGGCTGGTTCTGGTCCGATAAGAGTTGCCGCAGGCTCTTCATTGCCGCCTGCCTGTCGCAGATAATTTTTTTCTTTTCTGCAATATAGGAAATATGGATGATTGAGTACCGAGGCCTAAACTAATGGCTTGCCTCTGTCTCTGCCCGTATATTGAGCCCTCATCTCTTCGTTTGTCTTAGTATAGCAGTTTTGCATTCTTGACAGTATTGGTTTGGACTGGTAGTGTATGTTCCATCAAAGGAGTAGATTGGGATTTTTTTTTCCGACAGCATCTCAGACGTGTCGATTCTTTAACGTCAATCATAATGGAGGCCTAGATTTTTGCCCCTACATTGGCCCAAGAATTCTATTCTGGAGGTTTCCATCCTCGCCTCTGCTTCAATATTGAAATGCAGAGAAAGGAGGTTGAGAATCAACTCCACACTAATCGTCGATGTACTGGACATAGCACCAGTGAATTCGAGCATGGTTAGTTTTTCCAAAGTAGCCAGCCTTGCTGGGGTTGTACCTTTTGCCACAGTAGGGTTCCATACGTTATCAAGGGCCTCACTATCACTGTGTATAACCAAAGGGATTATTTGGGTTCCCAAGTATTGCTGCATCACCATGTTCTTGCCAATGTCAGCACTATTGCAAATGCTTTTTCCAAGCAAGCTCCAAGTCTTGCTTCAACCTCAGGTTTATTGAATACGAATTGATACAAATGCGCGGTGATATATTAGGAGGACAAACAAAGCATCTGACTTGATGAAATCAAAATTTCTTTTTTGTGGGTGGATAATTGATATTTATATAAATCACTGTTCGCAGAAAATCGACCAGAAAGCTTCACGTAGCCTTATGAAAAATGGGTTCAATGGGTTTGTTTTTGTTACTCATTTCTGATGATGTTGCTGCATGCTGCTTGCATATTCCACCCAGATACGGATCGAAGTTGGTTTTTGCTCCATCCGTCCTGTGTTAGTCGTGCAAAATATTTGATATTTACCTTGACTATTCACCCATATATTAGTAAGAAAGTTTTACCTAGCTTGTTGAATATTTTCCATTCATTCCAGGATTCTACTTAGACGTACGAAAATGAGTTTCAATAACTTTCATGTTAGATGTAAGGTTGAAGTGTTAAAATCTTCCCACTGGCAGCAACTGAAAAACTTATCACGAAATGCAGATAAAATTGCAAAAAAAATATCAATTCCACCGTTCTAGTTCCCGTAACGATCCTCATAGTTCCTAATAAGGACTTCAAAAATTGAAAGGATGGCGCGATGCTGAGTGAAGTTTCATGATTGAGTGACATAATTTTCTGATTAGTAAATGCAAAGTGATTTATTTGTTTGTGACTAGTGCATAACAGAGTTTCCTAACCTAACGCGTGAAGAGAATCTATACTTCTTGTTGGGAAAGGTATAGTATACAAAGCATAAACAAAGTATTGATCATCACCATTCTATCGGTCATTCTCAACCTCCTTCCCAACAAGGTCATCTCAAAGTCGGGTTACTGCAAAAACAAGATAACTCACATTTTTCAAGTTTTCAGAAGATTTTTGAAATTTTAACGAACATATAACGAATATTTATCAAACAGAAATCCCATTGAGAAAATGCACTAAACACATAAAGTAGTCTTGAAAAACGTACAAATATAATATAGGTACGTTGAAGCTCGAAAGTGCAATCTTGTTTTCACAGTTCTCTGACGTATTGCCCCTGTACCAGATATACCCCTGAAGGACGATGGATTTCAAAAAGTCAATGATTACGTGAAATTGGAGGACCCAAGTAACAATTTTAACACAGTTTTTATTTATTTAGGTGTTAAAAATGCTTTAATATGTTCAATAAATCGACATCGGATTTGTAACCTTGAGATAAACTAAAAGTTCTTAAAGACCACTTATTCTCAAACGAAGAAATTAAAATCAAAATAAAAATGCTATTTGCTCTTAATGTCCTTTTGATGTTATACTGGTCTTATGTTACTATGTTAACATTAGCTATTTTGAAACTTATTTGCTATTATTAAGAATTAAATAACAAGTTGGTTTTAAAACAACCCGTTCGGGGAAAAATTGTTTTAATGCAGTTTTATGAAGTACCCTTGATGTATTCTTTAAAACCCATTAGGAAAACTATTTTATAGAGTTCAAAGGTTTTAATTTCGTTAATTTGGTTTAAAGAAATACCTTTTGTTCTTTGGACGATTTCAATAAAACTAATTATATCCCCTCCACATACGGATTAAACGCCATCTTGTCAAGAAGCTATTTTAGTGAACCAGTGCAGTCCGCATGTTTACATGTGAAATACACCTGTAAATAATCGGGAAGGGTGCTGAGGTCTGCTGATTTTTTATTAAAATATAATTAATGTAACACAATGTGACGAAATAATAGTAATTTGCAAAACTTGCCTTGTTTTTTAAATGAAATTCGTCAAAGATGAAAATGCACCACACCCTTCAATCACAAAACCGGCAAAATTTGTGAGGTTAGGATTCCATTCGAGAGCAAGACCACTTTGAATGAATATGGTCACGAGTTTGAACACGTTAAAGCATATTGGTTTTGAAAGCAAACGTAGAGTCCTACGAGAGTCAATGGATTTAAAATGGTAAATGAAACGCTGTTTTAAATCTTGTGAGATTTGAAACATTCAATAAATAGTAGTAAGAATCTAGATCACGCCATGTTTTACTGCAATAAAGACAATATTATTATTCAAATTATTACGCCTTGGATCTTCTTAGAAAACTGAAAAACGGTGTGTCGAAATATGCCATTCAATAAAAAAATGCATTCAGATGCTTAGATGCAAAATTAAATCTGATGATATTATTTAATATTTTAGTAAGAGAAAAATACATTGGTTTAGTGGCGTTCGAGTTATTGTTAAAAAATTGTTTAAAATTGTTTTTCCGTTAACCAGCTGTCGTCCCCTTACGAACGGTAGCCCTCAAAAGTCGAAACTTGTGCGAGCCAAGGATTAACGAGGTCTTACCTTTTAAAGTGCGATTCCTTTTCTCGGGCCATCAGATAAAAATCAGTAGTCGCTAAGGATTCGAACCTAGCCGACCAGCAGTCAATGGTTTCGAATGCAAAAGTCTCAACTACTGAGCTACATGACCCTTACAAAGTTATGTTGAAGTATTTTATTACATTTTATTAGAAAAGTGCCATTCGTTGGTGAACTTTTCAGAATAGTTTGGTTTCGAATATTACCTATTTTATGATATGCTTAGTATACCTATGCTGTTTAAAATATTACCACTCTTCCGGCCATTACACAGACTTAAAATTTGTCGAGTGTTAGTAAACAAAATAAAACTCTTTAAGGATTAATTAATTATTTTTAGGTTGATTCAGTCCGCCGTAAATACATTTAAAGAGCAAAACGTCAGATAGTAAGTTTCAATTTATGTATTCAAAGTTCCTTGAAGAACCAGCTTTTTTGTATCCATCACTGAAGTATCTCTTCTATTCTCTCGACTGTGCCTATGGAAATAACTAGATTTAATGAAATCATGTATAAGCAATCACCATAACAAAATATCTGGAACAATATCAAATATACCCCAAATAATGAACGTTCCTAATGAGTTAAAACAATATTTGTACGAACCAAACAATTATCTTTCGCTGATAGAGGAGTGTAAGAATTGCAAAACCCTTCATTATAATACAGACCACAGGCACAGTTGAGTACGATGAATAAACCAACAGGACCGTGAAATAATAATCAAGAAAACAATTAAAAAAGTCTGTGTGGTGGATTTCACAATTTTGTCAACCGTCAAGGGATAAAGTCAAACGAAAACTAATTCCAAACTCTTCTCCCATGCCTATATAAACGTGAGAGCTTAGCGCGACAGTTCAGTTTAATGTTTCACCTCTTATTTACCAGGGACACTGAAAACAGATGAAAGTGGGCACGAATTGCATTCAGCGAATTTTTTCCCTGATAAAAAATCATGTGACTTCATCTGAAATGAAATATATTTTATTCCACTGGAAATACTGGAATATGTCACTTTTACTTCAAGTCCTACTGCTTTATGAATTGATGTGTGTTATAGGTCATCAATTATCTATTGCAACAACCCGTATAAATACGGCATTGGGGCAACACTGTAAACATATATTGGAATATTTTTTGTGAAGTTATAGTTGAATATAATGAAACAATAATTAGGTCCAGTTATACCAAAGTGATGTAGAAGTTAAAGATATCCATATAAGTCAAAAAGCTCACGTCAACCATCAAGATTATTGAGAAAAACCAAAGTATGGAAATATTTTCGTATAAATCTGACAGTTGTATCGGAATGAATATGCGAGTTGCCTGAACACTGTTGTCAGATTGACTTTAAAATTGCCTATCCATTTGAAAATTAAATATACCTACATTTTCCGACAAATTACAACACATCAACTTCAAAATTTAGCGGGTGATGGTAACGTGTTAGGAAAGATATACGAGGAAATAATCGTAGTAAGAAAGAACTAAAACGTATTGTTGTGAGGTATTATAGTGAGGTGAACATTTTATTGAAAATAGAGTCACTCAAAGAAAAAGAAAACTTTGAACTTAAAGAGAAAGTCTAAAAGCTAGAGAGAATCAGCAAGAAAAACAATATTCTTGTGTGCGGGTTAATCGAACAACTGGAAGGATTATCAGTTGATAATATTTGCATAAAACTAAACGAAAAATTTGATATCAAACTCCCGAATTCAGATTTTAACAATATATATTTTCTAGGAAAGCGTCCTAACAAGCCATTAAAAATAGAATTTTTGACCACCGCGAAAATTCACGAACTGAAAAATACTAGAAAACTGCATGAAAGGTACAAACATAACAATCATCCAACACCTAACACCCGCTCAGCCAGCAACTAATAAAATACTGAGAAAGTTTCTGAATGAGATACGATCAACCAGTAACGATATATGTTATATAAAGGGAGAAAAATTATGCAGAAATAATAACGTTCACTCAGTGGAAGAAATCTTACAATTGCAAGAAAGTGAGGAACTAAGCAGTAGTGCACCTCCAACACCTATTATAAAAAATCGGGTTAGTCATAAAAACAATATCCAGGAACAAAAAGAAGTAGATATAATTGACTTTTTGCGGCAAGATATAAATAGAAACGAAAACCAAACTAAGGAAGAGAGCAAATATTCTCTACTATCGAATTACTAGGAAGCAATTGCGAACGACCCAAAAATTTCAGGAAAGAAAGCAACAAAATCAACACTAACCTCACGAGAGACGAGAACAAGAACTGGATCCATGACAGAAAAATAGTCCTAATTAATCAAGCGAATATAGTGGGAACAACTAAACAATATAACTTTGTAACGTTAATACTTAGAAATTGGTAATATTATAATATTATTTTCATATGGAATTTCGGTATAATGGAGCAATTCATTAGAGAGTTCAAACCAGACAAATTCGATACAAAAATAATTGATAAAAAAAGTCTTATATGTATTCTCGGGTCCAAAAATAAAACAAACTTCAACATAATGCATACAAATATTCGAGGTATATCTAAAAACTTTGATGAACTCAAAATATTTCTCAATTTTCTTGATAATAAAATGGACTGTATAGTTTTAACAGAAACTTTCAATGTACTAGATATAAGCTTATTTAATATAGAAGGATATAGCTCATTATAACACAAAAAATATACCATACACCTCCAGGTAGGGGACTTAAAAATTGACATACTTGATAACGCCAATTGTGCCACAGAATATATCAACATTTTAAGTGAACATGGTTTCATACCAAGCATCAGAAAACCTACTAGAGAATTCGCATACCTGAATCACATTATGATTAAAAGCAAATTACCAAAAAAACAATTTTCCCCAGCAGGTGTTGACTTTTTGACCGACCATTATCCAGTGTTCCTACAAGTTATTATACCAGGCGACGACATTGATGAGGAAAAAAAAGTGAACACATACAAAAAAATCAATTTCACTCAACTGAAAAAATCATTATGTCTGAAACACTGATGATATAAATCGTACTTTTGAAATATTCAGGAATAAGTTAGAGAAGTATATAGACAAATTCACAGAAACAAAAAATTTGAGGAGAAATCTTATCAAAGAAAGGATTGGATAACAGAAGGACTGATACAATCAACAGAAAAAAAAACGAGCTATATAAACAAATGAAAAGTTTTCCTTATAATCACAAATTTAAAAAAGATTTCAATGAATTCAGCAAACGACTGGACCATTAGAAAGAAGTTGCAAAAAATTATTATTTCAGAAATAAAATAGAAAGTCACTTCAATAGTGCCAAAAATGTGTGGAAAACAATGAAGGAGTTAGGGACAATACAAAAAAATATTGATATTGATAATATAATAGATGAAAATCAAACAATTGTAACGAAACCAACTGAAATTGTTGACGTAATGGCAGACTTCTATTCTAATATAGGAGAAAACCTAACAATCAAAATAAAAAAGACAGACATAGAACATACCAGTACTAGATTACCAAATCCATTTGTTATGCTACCAGACACAGAGCAAGAAATTAAATGTATAATCATGTCGCTAATTAGTAATAATAAGCGTGGAATAGACGGTATTAGAGCTGCAACGTTAAAAGAGATTGTAGATTTCATTACCGCCCCTCTCAGTCACATCTTCAACAAATGCCTAAAAATGGTTACTTCCCAATAGTATTGAGAGTGGAAATGATAACAGCGATTCATAAGTCGGAAGACAAAATGAATCCTAATAATTGAAGGCCCATCTCAATACTATCAGTATTTTCCAAAATAATCGAAAAGCTAATAAAAGTGAGACTAAACTCGGTTTCAGAGAGAATATGTCAACACAAGATGCAATTGCGAAACTAACCTCAAAGATGTATAAAGCTATGGATGAGAAAAAAAAAACAGCAATCTGCATTCTCGTTGATCTAGCTCGATTCAGTGAGTCACTCAGACCTACTAGATTCACTCGAAAGAATTGGTATCAGAGGAAATAGCCACAAATTCATGAAAAATTACCTTGAGAGTCGGGTTCAGTATGTTAAAGTAAAAGGAAAACTGAGCCAACCAAAGAAGGTTAAATATGTAATGCCTCAAGGAACGATCTAGGGACCTATTCTTTTCAGCATTTATATGAATGACTTTTTCAATCTTCGCACTTGTGGAGATATAGTCAGCTTTGCTGATGACACAGCGGTGTTTTATGAAGATAACACGTGGAGTTCACTGGAAAGAAAAGTTGAGAGCGATTTCAAGGATGTTGTAAATTTTTTTAATAGCCATTTTACCGGAGAGGGGAACTTTTTCTTTCGGATCAATAAATTAGCTCCCGCACACTCATTGAGCTTTTGAATGGAATAATTGGCGATATCTCCGTAGTCTTTGGAGATAACAGCACCAAACTTGGTATTGTTGGATTTCCTATGATTGCCCTCAATCGATAATGCAAAGATATACTGGGGGTCCTGTTTGAAAAAATAAAACTTTTAAGTCGCAGCGCTTCTTTGAGACAATTTGTATAAAAGAAATTCAAACCATTAAAGAGGTCGAATTAAACCCTACAACTCATACATCTGACATATTTTTGATTACTCTAATATTAACTGAGAAAACTGAGCGGGTCCATACATTTGACTAACTCTGTATAAATCGAAGTAGTAGCGCAAAGAAGTTGATTTTACAAAAATATTTCAACACTGCTCCTGCTCTTTGTTCACTCCACTCCAGAAATGCAAATCGCAAAGTTTCCAAACTTAAGAGAAAAACTGCCTAAATTATTCACATTGATACTCTTTCGTCCACATCAGCTACAGTTTGTGCCATTGGTTCTACTTTGCTGATCAAAGTTGTGGATGATATACACGCCACATCGGATGCCAATAAACCTAGTATATTTTTATAGACTTCTCAAAGCCTTGACAAGCTTATTATGAACAATGCATTGCAGATTTCTTTAATTTGTATTAGTGGTTAGAATAATCACGCAAGTTCTGGGTATTGCTTTGGTTGAGGGGCTGAAGTTCAGATGGCGCCCGTGGTTTAGTGAACGCTAGGCTGCGGGCGGTGTCTTAGCTTCTGCCTTTACGTGGAGATTTTGTTGAATCGTTTGTTGCAGAAATTAGTTACTGTCTGCAGAGACCTACCCTATACTGATGAGGGCAAGAACCCAGAAATCGATCTATAGGTGGTCCAAATGTTTCAATGAACATTTCCATGCAACTAGCAATTGCGGAGACATCCTTGTAGGACTCTGCACGGAAATTCATTAGATATAATTCAACGTTCGTCGTGGTATTAGCCAAGAAAGTAGTTGTTTTCTGATGGATTTTCGACCCAATCATTCCTATTGTACAGGATTATGGCAATAAGCGTGGTCCTAGTATTGCAGGACATCTTGTTTAATTTATTTTATAGCTGTTTCAATCTTTATCAACTGTTAGTATTTTGTTCTCAATGTTAAACAACATTAATCATGTTTCAATGATGTTCTTTTTGGATTTTTTATTTGAATAAACATTATAAATATACAATAAACCGTCTTCGAATACCTACCGACCGTGTTTTGATAAAACACCCCTGATAGGCAAACAAATCATCTCGCTCACTTCCTTTCCTTCGACTTTCAGGAGTTTTTCACGAAAGGGTGTATCTATGTAGATTGTCCTTCGGTTTCCATTGGTTACGACACGTTTTCGTCCTTGAGGACCTACACGCTTAAATCCCTGAGGAATACTAGCGCCTCTCATGGAAGAATTTACAATTTACCACTCTATGTGAGGATGTCGACTAAATGACAATGAAGTCGTTGCCGAACGAGCAGAAAGATAACATCGGTTGAATTGACGATAAATATTTCATATGGAGAAATTGAAATTGTGTGGATCTTTTTTGCTTTCCATCAAAGAACGGAACATGAAAAACTGTTCTTTGAGAAATTGTTTTGATAAAATAAGGATAGTATGAATCTTCGTATTAGCATCTACTTCCAATATTTCATTTGTTTATTTTCATTACCTTTCAAAAACATATCATCAATACTTCGATCACCCAATGACAGTATACAGGGTGAACTACGACCACTTGCCAAAATTACACAACCTTTACTAAAATATATGGAAAACCAAGTGAAATTTGGACAAAATAAATTAACTTTTGAAATTATTAGAACGAGCCGCCCCTAAACGCAAACAAATGGACAGTTAGAATCCCTTTCTCGAAGAAACGGACTCAGGCTGGTAATTTGAAATGGAGTTTCAGTAAAACTCTCAACAGGAATTTGCAAAATTACATGATTTTCTAGAACACATCACATCTACAATAATAATAATAATAATAATAATGTTTATTCATCTTCATATATCAAACATGTATACATTTTGAGCATATTTATACAAAACAGTAATGTTCGATCAGTATTGACCAAAATGAGTTAACATACATAGTTATGAGAATAAACAACGAATCCACTAAGGCAAAGCCAGGGCGTGGGTTGTAGACAGATAGACAAACTTGTACGGTTACATCATATACAGGATAAATAGCTTACAATATAGGAATGTAGGCTTTGACGGCTGTCGCCAAAACCACAACATCGCCTATAATATTAATAAAAATATACATAAGTTTGATATTATAAAAAACAATAATGAGAAGACAATAAATTACAATACAATACAATCATAAAATCAGTAATACAGATGGGAAATACCTATTTGTAATGAATCAATTGAGTGAAAAAATTGAGATACAGAGGTACTATAGTAATATAGGATCAATTAATCTATGTACAGCAAATCTATCCAGACTAAAGAGATAACATCTAGTTTTTTTCTTAAATGCATATATAGGTGGTGCTTCTCTTGTTTCCAGGGGCAAAAAATTATAAAGCCTATTCGCTAGGTAAATGAAGGTGCGTTGGGTGATTGTCTTTGAGGAATATATTGTGGTGAGAGGTGCTTTAGCTTTATGTCTTTTATTGTGGTTGTGATCTACATAATTAGGAATCATTCGATTTTTATACTGTTCATTGACAATTTTGACAAAATACAGTTGTCTCATATCAAGCATTTTTACTTGTTCAAATAATAATTTTGATGCGTATTTAACTGGTTTGCCTTTTCTGCAATACATCTAGTTTTTTGTAACAATCAAGAACTTTACTCATGTCATGTTGTGATTTTATTTTCAGTTCACCCCAGGTATCAGCATCATACAAGACAGCTGTATCATCAGCATATTATTGTTCCAGAGGTATCGAATGTGAGTATGCTATTCATGTAGATTGTAAAAAGAATGGGCCCTACAACAGTTCCTTGTGGAATTCCGCACTCTACAACTTGTTTTCCACTGATGGTAGTATCAATCTTAACATACTGTTCCCGGTCACTCAGGTAACTTTTCATGAGAGTGTACGCATTTTCTCTGAAACCTAGGTCACGCAAAGTCTCCAATAGTTGTGTGTGGTTCACAGTATCGAAGGCCTTAGCAAGATCCAAAAATACACATAACGATGGTTTACTTTTTTCTAGATTTTCAGATATTTTGGATGAGAGAAAGCATATGGCATATTGAGTGGATACACCTTCTTTGAAGCCAAATTGGTTTTTCGAAATTATATTATGTTTATTGGTATATGAAACTATTCTTTTTTTGATTAATTTTTCTAATATTTTTGCTATACTTGAAATTAATGTAATAGGCCTGTAATTGGAGATTTCATTTTTATCACCTTTTTTATGGACTGGCTCAATCAAACCTATTTTCAGTTCATTGGGAAATTTTGCTGTTTCTATTACTTTATTAATAACAATCTTCAAGGGAAAAGCAATTTCATTTTTAATTTGGTGCAGTGTTTCTGTCCTAATACCATCAATACCTGGTGCTTTTCATCTCCAGAGATGATATTATTTCAATTATTTCTTTTTCTGTTCTAGGGGTGAGAAAAATTGATTGTGACAAGGAATTTCTTTTCATCGGAGGGACGGGAGGTTGCTGACTATTTTTTGCATGGTTCCGCCCAACAAGTGAATAATGCTTATTGAAAGAATTTGCAATATTTTTTTGATTATAGATAAGTTGACCTTCCTCATTTCTAATGCGTTTTATTTTCATCTCTTTTTTATTACCAGATACATCTCTCACCGTTTGCCATAGAGCTTTTGAATCATTTCGTGACTTTGTGATGCGATTTTTGTAGAAGTTTATTTTAGAGTTTTTAATAAGTCTGTTCAATGTATTCTGGTAATGAGTATATTGGTTTTTCCGTTCCAGGTTATTTGGAGTTTTCTTCAAGTTCTTGAATAAATTGTCTCTAGTATTGATAGAGTTCACTAATCCATTGGTTATCCATTGTTTACGTTTTACATTTTTATGTTTAATTTTGACTGTTTTCGTATGTTTATTTATTAAGTTTTCTATTAGGTTCAGAAAGTAAGTAGCACTTTCATCGGTGTCATGTATGGTAAGGAGATGGGACCAGTTGTATAATTAGTAAATTTTTGTTGTCTTTCTTCTATATTTGTAGTAGCTTCACAATTCTGGATAGGCAAATGTAGTATAGTGGTGTAATGATCCGTTATGGAACTTTTCATTAGAATAGGTAATACTTCAGTTGAATTTAATTTATTTTTAATGAAAATATGATCAACGCAAGTGCCACTCTGTGATCTAGTTACAGTATTAATGACTGAATGAAAGTTATATTCATAGAAATTGTTTAAATACTCTATGACTGTGTCATCTTCTACTAATATATTCAAGTTCATATCCCCCAGAATGACGTGAAAATCGGCATTAAAATTCTTGTTTTCAAGGTATTCGCGAAGATTTCCGACAAAAAGATTTTCATCTGCTGGTACAAGTCGATACTGTTTACGCCGTCTCTTCGAAGGCATTTGACAAGATGGATCATGATATTCTAATCAATAAACTCCTCTTGTACGGTTCGACACTCAACTCTCAAACCTATTTTCTCTTACCCGACCATATCCGGTTCATAAATTATAGAGGTCACAAATCTTTTAAATTTGTTGCAAACAGTGGTACTCCACAAGGAAGTATTCTAGCACCTCCGAATCGGAGTGGTGTGATGATTTGGACGGGAAACAGATGGCATCAGGGCTGTTTGTCCTACCCTGTACTGATTACGAGGCAAAAACTCGAAAATAGTCTACAGGGTCTCCTTTATAAGCTTAATAGTAAGCTTATAGCCCTTGAGAATGTCAACGTGGTCGACGAAACGCAAGTCGAGTGAAAGTGGTGTAATTTTGATGTTTCGAACAGCTTCTTTTCCTTGAAAACTATGCATGATCTTCGAACCCAAATACTCTCTTACACCAATTTTGAAGAGAATAAGACCATGATTAAAAACTCGTTCACCATCTTGGATTCATGAATTTTGACAAAGAATTCATGATCTTCGACCTCGAATACCCTCACATACCAAAATTTAAATTGAATAGAACCGTATTCACAAGAATGGTCCACCGTCTTGGGCTACCATCTCGAGTTTATGAATTTCAAAAAAAAGTTTATAATATTCAACCTTAAAAATAACGACATACCAATTTGGTATGGAATAGGACCTAAATCACAAATCTGGTCCGTCATCTTGGAACTGTCATTTCGTGTTCTTCTCTAACAAAACTTCAATAATGCACAGTGACCGATATTATAAAACTCTGCCATATTCCATGTTACTCAGACGCCTAGAAGTGGGTTAAAAGTTAGTTGCATTTGGCCCGAACATACATACATACATCGCAAGTTGAAAATGCTTGGAAACAAAGTCGTCAGCTGAATACATCAACATCAGGGTACAACTATTGTTTGGCGTTTCCTGGTTCTTGAATTACCGTACAGTGCACCTGATATCCGATCTGGAATTCAACTTCATCAAAATACCAGTGTAGTTCAATTCTCTGGAGACGAGTTAATTACTGGATATAATACCATCAAACACGTTCTGAATTTCGTTGGAATTATTCGAGTTCTTCCAATGAAAATATCGCTTCGAAGGTATTTCAGATCTGTGACAACGTATTCTCGAGCGGAAGTTGGAAAAGAATTGGTTTTTCTCAATTGTAATTCCTGAGCAAGACCGAGAAGAATTCATGACGAAAAGTAAAACGAAAGGTCGCATGGCTCCTTTCTCGACTTGCTGTACTGTACAAGAAGGAGAATTAAAATGTGAAGAAAATGGTGAGAGATATTACCCTTAAATTAGAACAAACAGATTATGCATACTAATGAAAACTGTATGAAACGAATTATGTAAATGACGAAACCTCTGTACACGAAACATTATTTGGAAGAACATGTTTTCAGCAAACATACAAAGAGAAACACATAACAACGGTCTAAAAAATGACTACTGACTGATAAGTTCAGAAGAGAACCGGAAAATCAAAACAACCTCCAATACATTGTCGACGAGGAAACGGAAGTAAACGTTTTGGCCATAGTACATGCAGATCCGACGATATCACTGAGAACAAATTGAGTACGAAATCAGCGTGAATCGAGAGACCGCTAGAAGAGTTTTGAAAAGACACAAATTCAGATCTTTCAAGTACCAAATTCACCAAAATTTGTACGAAGGCGATTATAACAGGAGAATGGTTTACTGTGATTGGTTTTTGCGAAACTATAGGATGGATAACCATCTTCACCACCGAATTCTCTTTTCGGGCGAATCAAGATTTACCAACATGGGTTTATTCAATCGTAACAATACGTGTTATTGGCCACAAGAGAATCCGAGGATTATGAGGGAAGGCCGCTTTCAAGATCGATTTGGATTCAATGTATGGTTAGGAATCATCGGAACAAGAATAATCGGACCAATGATTTTTGAAGGTCCATTAACTAGTGAGAGATATTTGGGATTTTTGCAGGAGGAAATCGAACTAGGACTTGAACAATTACCACTGAATATAAGACCTATAGTATTCCAACGGAATGGAGCACCTGCACACAATAATAATAGTGTTGTGCATTATTTAATGATAGAGTGTACAGTGCTTTGTCCTGCTGGAAGCGCTTCTGGAATGACTTTTGTACAGAGACCCCTGTCCTACTAGCAGTACATTATTCCGCTCATTAAGTTAACCTGCATACAGGACGTAACGTACTACCAGCAGTACAGAAAGCAAAATGTAAATAAAATATAACTTCTGTTAATCGAAGCGCGTATGTTATCACGAGGTGTGGTCATATAGTTTGCTCTATGCAGGTAGACGGTTTAGAACAAAGCGGATCAGTTTTGATTATGGAGTTTTTCTCGGGAAGGCATTGTTTGTTTAACTCTGGCTGCTAAACATTAATACAAAATAATATAAAATATGTAACTGTATAAAACGTATCGCCAGTCTCACATAATATCTGATAAACATGTGGGTTTGAACATTTATGTTTGTTATGATGACAGCACGTTAAGTTGAATGACAGATGAGTGCAATAAAGAACTTTTTCCACTAAATATAGTTCAATAAAGTTTTGCTTTTTGCATGAATGTAGAAAAATACATTTCAATTTGAAGAGAATTACAATTAATCTTCGTGGTGCTTCCATCAATGTCCCACTCGACACTCTCCAGATTTTTCGATTTAAATATATTTTTTATTACTCCGAAACACCTGGCGGTATTCCAGTCTTGGCCAAATTGCGATATACTCCACGAATGGTCATTTTTCGTATCAAAAGCCGTTGCTGGCGTGGAAATACGCGTGCCTGGCTTCATCATTTAAGAGTCACTGCCTGACAAGTTCAAGCTTGCATAACTTTGAAACAAATAAAGATAGCGACCTCGGACAAAAATGCGCTTTAAGGGCATTTCATTGGCTTCTGGAGTAAGTACAAATTGGCCTTCAGGTAGGTCTCATAGTCCTAATATTAAGCGATTTCTAGCGTACTCAAATGAGCTGTTTTCGTACTGCCGGTAGGACTCTGTACGTTCTATCATTAAATGACAGATTTGGAGAAAACTGGATGGGAACGAATGGACCCGTTAGTGGCCACCCAGATCTCCATTGGTTTTTTTCATATGGGGTCACCTCAAAGAGAAGGTACACAAAACTCCAGTACGCAACCGCGATGACTTGGAAATGAGAGTGAGGACTGCCATCAATGAAATTACCAAAGAACAGCTACTAAATGTACTTGGAGCAATAGTTCAAAAAGTCAGGAGATGCCAGGAAAACGATTGGCGGCACTTTGATCATAAGGAGTGATGTATTTCCGTTGGCTCCTATTTGTTATGTGTGAGTTAGATATTAGTTGTTATTAAAATTATTACATTTTTATAAAAATGCAGTTTTTTTTTCCTCAGATGAATATTTGTCGTGAACAAGCTTGAGTAGAATATTTACCAATAATTTAGTTGTTGAAATGAAAAGACCATGTAGTCCATGGATACATGGCAAAACTGAAAGGCAAGAAGTTCCTCCACAAATGGACGGACAAAAAAATGTGTTCTCATCTGTGTATTCACAATATCATGAGTTATTTTCAGATGTATTTTTCTTTTTATCAAAGAAATTATTGACAATCTGTAGGAAGTGATCAGGTATGAAAAAAACGAAGTTATATCGGTTAATTGATACTCTTTGGATTTCCAAGCCTACCAAGCATCGAAAAATTATCGAATACGGGTAACAGTCAACTAGATGTTTTTCAATAAAATGCAATTCATCTGAGAATTGAGAAACGAATGCCACTATGCGATGCACGGTTGAATAGAGAATTTCAAGACAAATAAGGTAAATGTACCAATCGTCGGCACTGTACCAATTATCGGCAATAATTTCATATAATCTCAAAAAATAAGGTTTATGTTGCTAGATAAATATATAAAATTATTTATCACATTTCTGCGAACCTTTATCTACGCCTCTGCAAAACCGACGGACCGTCTGCCAAAGTTGGTGGTGGTAACTGTCAAAAATATATTGGTCAGTTCCCGCCAACCTCTCGTGTCAAGTGTTTCTTGTTACAAGTGTTAAGAAACAGGTGAGCTACATTGTGTTATACTTCCTGAATAAAGTATCGTATGATCATTTTGTTAACTTTTGTATGTTTGGATATTATTATTTTTGATATTTGTTTGTCAAAAACTGTCTTTTCATAGCTTTCTTAAGTATTATAAGGGTGCCGATAATTGGCACATGAAAATCAGTAGCTGATCCAATCATCGGCAGCAGTGCCGATAATTGGTTTTATGCGTCAGACTTCATTTAGGTCGATTTTAGCTTAGCATTTAACTTATCCTCGATAATGTTTGGTCATAAAATGCAATTTGAAGTGATGATATTTCATACCAATTTTCGGCACCCCATATTCCCACTAGATATCATCTTTATTTTGACTCAGAAACTGTGCCGATAATACGAGCTTTCACGTGCCGGTAATTGGAGATTTTTTTTCAGAACGAAATAAATCTCACAATGGAAAAGAAAAAACGGATTCAATATTCTGTTGGAGCTTTGAATGAGGCTGTTGCCGCTATTCAGTCAGGAATGCCATTTAAAACAGCTAGCAAAATCTATAAGATACTGAGTTCGACTCTACAAGATAAAGTTAGAGGTAGAACCTCTTTAGAGAAGAAATGTGGGCCAGAAACGGTGCTGACAAAGAAGAAAGTCTACTGGTAGCATGGCTATTTAGGATTGCAAACTGTGGATTTCCTGCAACGAAAATGCAGTTGTTAGAAAGTGTTCAGTTACTAGTTAAAGAACTAGATAGAATTTTACAGACGGAAAGCCTGGTCGCAAATGGTATGATTTATTTTTGAAAAGACATCCAGAACTGTCTGTGAGGATTTCCCAGAACCTAACATGTGTTAGAAACAACCTGACAGAAAACCGAATTCGTCAGTGGTTTAAAGAAGTAGGGACCTACTTAGAATCTACTAACAATGACCTATTTTCAATGAAAGAAAACAATGAACCTTCAACATCAAAAGGTGCACACCAGGAATCTTGGTATTGTGCATTATGCGGTACTGGAGGATCAGCTGGACATGCGCCTTTGTTCTTTCTGTCTGAAATATTATCATGAGTGTTGTCTCGGATTAACCGAAGATGATACATGTGAATTACAATGTCCTTTTTGTGAATGACAAATTATTGAGTTTAATTCAAATTTGACCTTAACCAAAGGAATACCAAATATTATGCATCTAGCTTTCATAAAATAGGGTTGTATTATTCGAATTTTGTGTTATTAACTCAATAAAAATGTTTTAAAAAATATTAATTTCAACTTACTTACTTACTTTGATTGATGATTCGGTGCCGATAAAAGGATCTTAAATGTGCCGAAAACTAGAACATGAATTTATTTTGGGATGTCGATAATAGGGGCATATCGATTTTTTCACATTATTGCTTTTAATAAATATCAGGCATTTATTTTATTTTAAAATAAATATTCCACATGTATTATGATACATTTAAATAGCAGGATTAATAATCAGAATACAGGTTACTGGGGTATTTTCTATATCATATTGAATTGAAAGCATGCCCTACGGTATGCAATGAGCTTAAGGTGCCGCTAATAGGAACATTTACCTTAAGATAGGTTAGATAAATATACAGAGCGTCATTCAAAAAAAGAAGTTGGAGTTACTGCCGGTCAAACAGGTAGTTGAAAAAGGTTGTATTCAGATTCAAATGAAGCGCTATCATTGATTACGTAACTTCTGCGAATTTCAAATTTTTATCTCTTCAAATAAAAAAACTACAGGCTGCTACATGTCTGCTGTGTCATCCGGTATATTAACGAAATACATCATTATTCTCAAATAAAATAAAACGATTCACAAACCAAATTGTTTCGTTTGTTCAGCGGCTGAACCGTACAGTAATTTCCCGACTTTACGTTTCCCGCAAAGCTTCTTCCGCTTCATACATTATTTGCATACGGAAAAAGCGTATGGTCTCCCAGATACTGAAAGAACATTTCCGGAATTTAATCAGAGCGAAAACTCGTTAGTTTTGATTGGAGCTCCAACTTTCCGAAGACATATTTCTTTCGTACCGATATTCTCTCTGATTTTCTTTGAAGTAAGATATTGTCCCAACTCGAATTTGCACGAAGGTATTCGAAAAACTTTCGTAATGCAGATGCTCATGGAGGTATCGATGGATATTATTTTCATTAACTGTAACTCCCAAATAAGTACTGCAAGGAATTCTGAACTTGTTCAAATGAACCTGAGTTGACTTCTCAGTCATTTCATCTGAAGAAACTCTTTCACAATGAGCTGGCGACGAAATTTTGGTGAGTTGAAGTTGTGGAAAAATTTAATTTCGTCAATAGGCGGATCCAGTCCCTCAAGTCTGGTGAAGCATTTGTGGTTATTTTTTTAATAATATTCTTCTTATCTAATTTATTTAATGATTTTTTCAAGGAAAAATAGAAAGAATTAAAAAAATCAGCTATCTGAATGAAAATGCAAATTTTCACTTTCAGATTTTTTCTTTCCTTTTCAGTTAGAGTCTTTTCACAATATCTATCAGATGTAGTTCAATGTCCAGCGTGGCTTGTGCCGGGGAAGTAGTTGTTTTCTGTTAGATATTACAAATAAATCACATTTTTCATTTTTCAATTTTCATGGAGAATGTTCCCCTTTTCAACATGAATACCTCCCAAGAGGTTACCTTGAACGATGGAAAATAGCGACTAAAGTTTGTCTTTCGGTCGCAGATGATTCCACAATAGATTTTATGAATTTCCTATTCATATTTTCGAACTAAAATCAAAATGCTCATGACAGGTCTATGTCAAAAAATAATTTTCAAAGTGTCACCGCAGAAGAAATGTTTCTCTCATATCCATCCCTGATGTGTATGCTTCTGAAGAACCTGTTTTATTCCAATCCTATATCAATCCTCCTGAAGAGCTTGGCAAAGCGAAATAGATTTTTGTCGACCAAAATGTATTGGGGATTAAATGCTAGAGAAGCGGACCTTGCTTCAATGAAATGAACGATTTCTGTGAGTGATATTTTTTTAATAACATTCTCCTTATCTAATTTATTTAATGATTTTTTCAGGGAAAAATAGAAAGAATTAAAAAAATCAGCTATCTGAATGAAAATGCAAATTTTCACTTTCAGATTTTTTCTTTCCTTTTCAGTTAGAGTCTTTTCACAATATCTATCAGATGTAGTTCAATGTCCAGCGTGGCTTGTGCCGGGGAAGTAGTTGTTTTCTGTTAGATATTACAAATAAATCACATTTTTCATTTTTCAATTTTCATGGAGAATGTTCCCCTTTTCAACATGAATACCTCCCAAGAGGTTACCTTGAACGATGGAAAATAGCGACTAAAGTTTGTCTTTCGGTCGCAGATGATTCCACAATAGATTTTATGAATTTCCTATTCATATTTTCGAACTAAAATCAAAATGCTCATGACAGGTCTATGTCAAAAAATAATTTTCAAAGTGTCACCGCAGAAGAAATGTTTCTCTCATATCCATCCCTGATGTGTATGCTTCTGAAGAACCTGTTTTATTCCAATCCTATATCAATCCTCCTGAAGAGCTTGGCAAAGCGAAATAGATTTTTGTCGACCAAAATGTATTGGGGATTAAATGCTAGAGAAGCGGACCTTGCTTCAATGAAATGAACGATTTCTGTGAGTGATATTTTTTTAATAACATTCTCCTTATCTAATTTATTTAATGATTTTTTCAAGGAAAAATAGAAAGAATTAAAAAAATCAGCTATCTGAATGAAAATGCAAATTTTCACTTTCAGATTTTTTCTTTCCTTTTCAGTTAGAGTCTTTTCACAATATCTATCAGATGTAGTTCAATGTCCAGCGTGGCTTGTGCCGGGGAAGTAGTTGTTTTCTGTTAGATATAACAAATAAATCACATTTTTCATTTTTCAATTTTCATGGAGAATGTTCCCCATTTCAACATGAATACCTCCCAAGAGGTTATCTTGAACGATGGAAAATAGCGACTAAAGTTTGTCTTTCAGTCGCAGATGATTCCATAATAGATTTTATGAATTTCCTATTCATATTTTCGAACTTAAAATTAAAATGCTCATGACAGGTCTATGTCAAAAAATAATTTTCAAAGTGTCACCGCAGAAGAAATGTTTCTCTCATATGCATCCCTGATGTGTCTGCTTCTGAAGAACCTGTTTTATTCCAATCCTATATCAATCCTCCTGAAGAGCTTGGCAAAGCGAAATAGATTTTTGTCGACCAAAATGTATTGGGGATTAAATGCTAGAGAAGCGGACCTTGCTTCAATGAAATGAACGATTTCTGTGAGTGATATTTTTTTAATAATATTCTTCTTATCTAATTTATTTAATGATTTTTTCAAGTAAAAATAGAAAGAATTAAAAAAATCAGCTATCTGAATGAAAATGCAAATTTTCACTTTCAGATTTTTTCTTTCCTTTTCAGTTAGAGTCTTTTCACAATATCTATCAGATGTAGTTCAATGTCCAGCGTGGCTTGTGCCGGGGAAGTAGTTGTTTTCTGTTAGATATTACAAATAAATCACATTTTTCATTTTTCAATTTTCATGGAGAATGTTCCCCTTTTCAAAGTCAATTGAAATTGGATAAAAAGGTCTTTCAAACACACGTGAATTCTCGATGCACGAAATAGAGCAGGTGTTTGAAAGATCAGTTATCCACGAATACTTTACGTTATTTTCTTCAATTGGTGCACTTTGAAATCATAAATACTGGTTTCATTATTACAAGTGATGAAAATAAGAACTTATAATGTGAAATGGTTGAATTCGTGATGTGACATCAGTATACCTTTCATTAAAATTTGAATAAAAATTTTGCATTTGTTTGTAATATTGCATTTGACGTTTGACGTCAAATAGGTAAAAAGACTCACAATTGTTTCAATTGGTGCCTCTTTTTACCTATTCGAAGCACGCCTCAGCGTGTGCAAATCGAACTTCCAAAAACGCAACACCGCAGAAAATTTGGCAATCTGCAGTCTGTCTTTGTTTTATTGATATTTTCATTTACGGAATTTCATCCACCGTTCCACCGTTAGTGGTTTCATCGAGAAGAAACCATCATGCTATTACGAAATATTATCAATCGTTTTTTTTTATTGATTAGAATCAACTTAGTATTAATCCAAATAATTATTTACATGTTACATGTTACAGGTTATTTGGAGAATTTTTGGTTTAAGGTGACATTTTTGATACTCACTAGCCTGATGAAAATGAACGATATTCTCTTCTAGTCTATTAAAACGGCAATTCAATGTATTCCTGCGAGTAAAGCAAAATAATGCTGAAGCGTTTTGATATTTGGGCCAACAACTACAGTTTTCTTTCAAATATACTATTTTAATTCAATCGTTGAACAACTGAAGATGTTTCTCAGTTCAAATAATCCAGCACGATTGGCTTTTTTTGCTAGTAGTTGGAACCATGATAAACACGAAAAAAAAATTACCGAAATTCAAAGGGTGGAACATTTTTTTTTTTTTTTTTCGTTTAAAAATATATCAATAGATTTTTGCTGTAATCTTGGAAAGTATATGATTCATCGGTAAAACAACTCAACAGGGTGGAGAACAATTCAATTTTCCACAAAATTTATTGCTAGTAATTTCTTATGAAATGCGCTCGTTTACCCTTACCCGCCGCTGAAAGTTCTGGCGGAGCCGAATATTTGATTGGTCATAACTCTGCTAAAAATGATCGGAGAAGGGAAAAGAAAAGTTCATATCGTTTCTGAAGACTCCTACTTCTCATGCAAATATAATATGCGAGTTTTGTCGCACTTCACGGAGATGTTTGCTGATGATCCGAAAATCATGAACAATTTAGGAAATATGGAATTATTATACTGAAGCAGCAACTCATTCCTTTTTTTGGATTATATGCCAGAATTTTAAAGTAGTGTGACAGGTCCCACTTAAACATGACAAAAAAAAAATTGTGTTACTCCTTCCTCATTTGTAGGATGTGTATAAACGATTATTTTCGACATTTACTGAAGAAATTGCCGGGATTATGGGTGAGTTGAAAACTGAGGCAAGAGTAAAACCCATTTTTTTCTTTGGCATGTATAAGTGAGACTTGTCTCACTAGTCTTAAATCGTTGCATATGGTCCAAAGAGGGTACTGATTACTGCTTCAGTATAATTATCTCATATCAACTAAAATATCCATGACTTTGGATCCTTCGTAAATATTGTAGAAGGGTTAATATTATATTGTACAATGAGTATGATATGGCATACATTTCCCACGAGTAGGTATATGAAATTACCTCGCTACCTCGACAACAATAGTTCATATACCTACTAGTAGGAAATGAGTCATTTCATGCAAATTGTAAACTTTACTTTTTCCACGACCATCTGAATCATAAACAAATCTGTAATATTTTCAATAACACTTTTATCTTAAACTTTCCTGCTGTCATGATTCCCATTATACATACAACCGAAAAAAGAAATTAAAGATACAAATATTGAAAATTATAATAGAAATCTTTACACTAATCGATTTTAAAAAAGAAAAAAAGGAAGTAGTTTATATGGGATTCGAACCCTCACCCCCAACTATCCAAATCCTGAGTGTTCCTTCACTTATCAAACATGACTACGAGCCCACATGACAAGACGATGAAATTAAGAGACAACATGATCGCGTCATCACGAAAGTCAAATTTAATCATTGCGCCGCATATATTTTTCAAGAGCGGTAGAGGAGATGACGAAGCATCTTGTCGTAACAAAACTACGTAGCTGGGAGCGCCAATAAGGTAGATAGCTCCTAATCGTGGAATCGGTTTTACGTTAAACTAATGAAATCTTCTTCTGATTCTATAATTCCCCTAAGTATTCGGGAATTTCCCTTTTTTTTTCATTTGTCAAACCATAAAAAAAATTCCCTCAATATCATCAAAACCAAAAATCAGTTAGATTCCCGAATTCCCACAAAAGAATTGAATCATTTGTTTCAACAAAATTTTCGCAAAAAACCGATTGCCGTTACATCAAGGGTATTGTTTGCTCTTAACTGCTGTAGAACTTTCTGACGACTATTCGAAAATATAGAATTTGATTGTCATCAATCTTTATATTGAAATTAGCGGTATCAATGTCAAATCATCCTCACTATTACTACTCATTTTCGATTACTTTTTTTTAAACGAATTTTGTAGGTTGTTCTTGGTTGAGTGATAAGTGTCAACTTATTATAACTCGTGATATTTACATGTTGTTAATTTCGAGAATTTTAGTTTTGAGGTGACAATTTCGATACTCACTTTCCTGAGGAAAATCATCGAGATTCTCTACTCTTCCATTATAATTGCATTTCAATCAGTCCATGCGAGTGAAGGAAAATAATAATGAATCGTTGTCAACAACAACAATTTCGTTTTAAATATCCTCTTCGATTTCAATCTTAGAACAACCAAAGATGTTTCTCAGCTTGAACTCACTCGGTAAGTGTATCAACAACTTAACCAGATTTCAGTTAAGTGATGGGCTCCAGCTCCACAATTCGGTCTCTCCTGATAATTAGTAGGTTAATAACGACAGCAATCAACAGTAATTCAAATGTCTCCTCAAACGATTCAAACTTTGTTGAACGACATCCAAGCGTTAAGGTATTATCCTGGTAGATAGAGATATAGCTGACGTGGGAAATAAACTGAGCGAACTCCGTTTTGCTGCGACTTCTTAATTGATTTTGGAAAGTTATCCGATGGAAGACGCGTTCATCAATCAGACATCAGGTTGTTCTACAGAAACTTTGGTACGTCAAAATATCATTCTATGAAATGAATACAAAAATCAATATCGGATGCTAATCACATGAATTAATTATTTTCTCCAATACTACATTTTTTTGTAGGATCGTAAAAAAACACCTCATAAGTTTCATCGGGAGGATTTCTCCGTGGGTTCGATCGGAAAAAGTTCAGTAATAGGCACCTTAAAAATCTCCAATTTTCCGTATATGAGGGAATAGATGATATTCGAATTTGTGAAGTTATATTTCTCAGCTCTCTATAGGCCATTTTATATCCCCAAAAAAAAAACCTTTGGTTGAGTTTCTGTATCAACCTTACCTGATTTATAACTCAAAATTATTGTTATGATTATTGTTGCAATCAGGAAATTCTTAGATAATGCATTGTAAAAATTGCTTCCCAACTACCGTTCCAAAAATCATTTCCCTCATGTCACTAATTCATAATCTAACACAGAATTAACTTTTCATATATCGACGGTTATTGTTTATGTTAATTTATTTCTTATGAACATACAGCCACATACACCTTGGATTACCTACTATGAATGAATAGGTCCAATAGATCGTTAGAGGGGCATTTGTTATTGCTGTGAATGGTGTTGCTCGCCATCACAAATTCCTTCCGTTTTTTAATAATACATATTTTCACTTAGGCTGTTGATAATTTCGAAATAAATTGTCGCTAATTTTCGAAAGCGAGTTGCTTGGTAACAGCCCGACGCCGAAGGTGGAGGACTGTTACCTAAAAGCAACTCGCTTAAAGAAATTAGGACAAATTATGAGAATTTATCAATAGTCGATGGATATTTAGAAAGAACATTTTTTTCAGAGAAATAAAAAACCGTTATACCGTGATGGTGGCCTTTTCAAGGTCTGATCCGTCTTAATTGTTCATGTTTACAGCACAATCTTCAAGTATACGAGGCAACTCTTCAACGGTACACCTTTCGTTTTTTCACCTCACTAAACTCTTTGAACATTTTCCACGTGAACTTTTAACCTAGTTTAATGTAGTATGTTTGATGTATTTTAACTTAATTGAGTATATCTATTGAATCATTCTTTATATTGTTGCGTCTTCGGGTTCAAAAATAAGTGTTATCTGGTATGATCTCGCCTTTATTAATCAAACTTCACTTGACAACACTGTAATACAATTCACTGTCAAAATACTTGTATCCAAGGTAACTCAAGGTAACTTTCTAACTAACTTACTTCATCTCACAAATGCATTGCTTTTATATACAAATAAAGTTCTAGAAAACTTAAGAAATCAATAGAACACAAATAGAATGTTCGACGATTGATCCAGAACAAAAGTTAGTGCTTCTAGATTTTTCCATCTAATTCATCGAACGATCTCGAACAATTCGAGAAGTCTATATCAAATTTCAGGTCTGTAACAATATTTCCATTTCTCCTCGAAGTAACTGACATTTTAAAAATTCAACTGAGTAAACGTCAAACTATACGTCATTTGCCTGGTGACACGATTGTAATTGCACAAGTGCATCAAAAGTACCGATAATTTTCCATGAAACCATGTTGTCTAAAAACTGCATGAATTTATTTTCATATTTTGTCTTTGGAACCGAATGCAGTTTTTCACTGACAACATGCTTGAATGGAAAATTATGAGTTTATTTTGATGCACGAGTGTAATTCGGTAGAATATTTCCGGAGCTGAAAGAAAAATGTATGTGCTGCTGTTTCACTTTCAACTACATTTTCCTCAATAGATTGTATGGACCACCACTCACTAAAACGCGACATTTTTGCACTTTTTGAAGTTCTGACATTTATCAGTATTGTCAGTCAGTGTTGTTGTCATTGGTGTCATGCCGACGTGCTGTTTTCGCAGTGCAATTATCGCTCCGCAGTGCAATTACCGCTGTAATTTTTCGATAATTGCATTCCTCTATGACAAATTTTATATAGGAGGGAAATATTCAGTAGTAATACCACAAGTGATTGAATTTTCGCGATAAGTCTGTCGATTCATTTCTGAACGAAACTGAATTGTTTCAATCAATTCAGTTGATATCACAAATGAAAGAATTATGAGAAAAATTCAATCACGGGTGGAATTTTATTAGACTATTTCACAAACATTTTTGAATGCGTGCACAGCGTAATCACTTATATTCAACATTTAACTGTCACGTGCACTGTAAACATATCTGAAAACAACGAACTTGATAGGCCAATCAGAGTCAAGAGTCAAGTTTGGTATTATCGGTAATCCGAACTTGACTAGAGCTTCTCTGATTGGTTCATTGCAAGTGAATGAAATGGCCGATTATTATTTTCTTCCTAATTCTATCCAGAGTACTTTGTATTTTGACAATTCAATGAGATCATATGAACATTTATAATCTGAATAAGTCCCGAGAGCTTCAGATCGAGGGAGTTATTCTATGATAAAAAAACTGAATGCGATTTTTTATAAAAAACATATTTTTTTCAGAATTATTTTATTAATTTTCAATGCGCGAATGGTATTCGGTAGAAAATTTCAAGAATGCGCAATGAACTTGCATTATTTAATTTCAAAAGGGCTGGTAATTTTTTTATAATTTCAACTATGCACGAATCTTTGTTGCTATAAAATTCTCACGAGTGGACAAAGTCCACGAGAGGGATTACTTAATAGCAATAAAGACGATTGCTAAACTAGTTAAAATTATCTCAAAAAAATTATAACCACGACAATATATCTCCTTGCTTAACAACCAATCAGTGGATTTCAAATTTTAGAATGCAGCCAATTGAATCGGAATTACAGTGAAAATATAGCTTGTCGCTGTATTTTCACGATGATAAACTTGCTTAGTTTTTGTTTAACTATCTGTCAAGTGTAAATAATGATTTAAATTATAAACGTCAAATTCATGTGTTTTGACCAGTTATCTTTATTTATCAATATGAGCGATCGTTGGGGACAAATGTCCATTGGTATCATAGAAAAGAGTATTTCGTTGGATAAGGCTAGAAGTGAAGCATCAATTACCAGGTGACACGATTTTTGTTTAATTCAAATCGATATATCGTCGTCCTACACAGTAAAAAATTTCTAGTTGCTAATATCAGTGTAGTTGAAATTAACTAGAAATATGTTGATATTCACAAAACTTTTGTCAGTATTAGCATATACTTTATCTGAGGAATTTGTTAATTGTAAGTTTTGCTCTTTTAACTACAACAAGTAGTCAAAAACGCCTGCGACAATTATTCTAGTGAAAAACACCAACTTCATTAGTTAATTCTATGAAACAAAATTGTTTTAAATACAACTTCGTAGTGGAATTGACAAAAGACAAGATGAAATAATCTGAAACGCTATTGTCATTTTTGACAAATTATTCATCACAATTATTCATCATGCGACAATTATTTTAGTGAAAAATACTTAAATCACTAGTTAATTCTATAAAACAAAGTTGTTTTAACTACAACTTTATAGTGGAGTTGACAAAAACAATTATGAAATAATCTGAAAGGGTATTGTCATTCTCGACAAATTATTCATCACAATTATTCATCATGCGACAATTATTCTAGTGAAAAATACGAAATTCACTAGTTAATTCTATAAAACAAAATTGTTTTTACTACAACTTCATAGTGCAATTGACAAAAACTATGATAAAATAATCTGAAACGCTATTGTCATTTTTGACAAATTATTCGTCTCAATTATTCATCATGCGACAATTACTCTAGTAAAAAATACCAAATTCACTAGTTAATTCTATAAAACAAAATTGTTTATACTACAACTTTATAGTGGAATGGACAAAAACTATGATGAAATAATCTGAAACGCTATTGTCATTTTTGACAAATTATTCGTCTCAATTATTCATCATGCGACAATTATTCCAGTGAAAAATACCAAATTCACTAGTTAACTCTATAAAACGAAGTTGTTTTAACTACAACTTTATAGTGGAATTGACAAAAACCATGATGAAATAATCTGAATCGGTATTGTCATTTTTGACAAATTACCTATTCATTTCAATTATTCATCATTGGACATTTTTATTCTAGTCAAAAATACCAACTTCACTCGTTAGTTCTCTAAAACAAAGCAGTTTTAACTACATATCATAGAGGAATTGACAAAAACCATGATAAAATAATCCGAAACAGTATTGTCATTCTTGACAAATTATTCATCTAGTTTGTTTGACAAAGTTTTATTGGTTTGTCAACGAGTTTTAGTGAAATCACCAATAAACGAAGGTAAAATAATTATATAAGTACTCATTTGTTACTCACAACAACTCAATTATTAATCAACAAAACTTGGTTTCAGTGAAATTCCATATAAACAAAGTTGAAATGATTTTATACTAATTTGTTGTCGATTTTAACAGCCCAATATTCAATTTCTATAAAAATGTAGGTGAATTGCCATTATCATTTGTTTCACTGACAAAACTAAATTGTTTAGTCAATAACTGACAGAAACCAAAATCTAATCATCCAAAACGTAGGTACCTACTTGTCAAGCATATATAACAAATCAATTTTTCTTTTTATCAAACGATTTTGTCCTTTTACGCACTTTTATCCACTTTGTCAATAAGCTCTTGTTAGTAGATAGACAATGGACCACTTATAAGTTCCATAAACCTTATTTTAGGTCAGGCTATACAGGTTATTCACGTTATTCATGTTCACGCGAATAACAGAATAACCTATACCTATTACCTACCTACACAACCAAACCCCCTCTTTTCTGTGCCTACACCTACCTACTTATCCAAAAAAGTAATATAGGTTCCCCTACATTCTTGTTTGCAAATGCTTACAATTACACCAGTATATTTTCTCCCCAAGAAAAAGTGTTTACACACTTGTACGGAAAATTATGTGTGGGTTTTCCATCTGCTTCTGCAATCTGCAGAATTAAAATAGATATACCTAACTAATTCTTTCAAAATCTGTAACCTTGCGTAACAAACTTATACAATGAATACCTACTTCTCAAACAAAAAGATTAGAACAAAATTCAATCGTATTAAAAATTTTGTTGAATTTGATGTATCCCTGACCCTGTTTCAGCACTCCGAGTCGCTTTCCTTACATTTTAAGTTCTCATTCTCATTTCTTATTTCTGCGACGCAAATGTCGCAAATTCAAAATTGGTAGATGTGGTTACCAACCGAATGATTCCGATATTATTTCTTTAGGAACAAACAGGGTCGGTGTCAGCCTAAACATTGTGTAACATAATAAAAGAAACATTTTGTGTTCATCCATTTTTTTGTGGGTTATTTATTCATTTTAGAATAATATGTTCACTCTTTTTAATATTATACCATTGGACATGTTAAAAATAATATATCCATGTTACACCAAATATTGCATTATACAGGGTTCTTCATAAATTATTCAGTATGAAATAAGCGTGGAGTTTTACTTTGAAATATATGAAAAATGGCATAGTCGAATGCTTCTTTCGCTATTTGTCAAAACAATAATTTTTCAAAATGATCTTTTGGATGTTTTAACCTTCGGCAGTCTGAAAATGCAAAAAACATAGAAAGGCAAATAATCAATTTGACCCGATAAGATACTGCGTTTACAAGATTGTTTTATAGAATAAAATTATGAGGTATCGTATTCTGAGTTTGCTTATCTGGAAAAATAAGTTCAATTTAACCAAAAAATATTCCCCTTTTCTGAAAAAACGATAAAAATGTGGAAAGCTTAGCGATTTTACTTGTCACCCATACAATTAAACTTTCAATCAATGAGTAATGTTTTTAAAATATGCGTTTAAAATTTGTTTTGTCTTGAATTTTGGTTCGATACGTATTGGTAGTAGGTTGATGACCATTTGATTATTGTTCTTGTTATCATTTTGTTACTAGAAAAGTCGATCTTCCCACAGAGTTCAGGAATAAATTCCTTAACACAATTCAAATATCAAATAAAACGAGTACTTTCCGATAGTAATAGTACATTTGAACTCGAGGTAGTGATGAAGGAGAACGAAAATATCTTCAAGAACCGCAGTAACCTGTGATTTTATTTATAATTGTATCATTATTTATACTCTGATAATGAAAATCATTAGCTTGTTTATTTTATTGTATTATTTTATGCTATATTTTTATATAATATCTTTTAATTTTTGATCTTCAACCAAACGGACGTTCCTATAAAAATTTTATTTTCTAAAGTAGTTTGAGTATATTATACTATTATTTAAACAAATAATTGCTATCCTACATGCCTAATAATGCATTTACTTTGAATCAAACATAACATTGATTTGAAGCAGTTTTCTCATTTTTTTAAAGAAAAGAGAGATATTATTATCGATATATCTACTTAATCAAAAGTTCTATATTTTACCATTGAGAATATTCTGAGATATACCTACTCTATATTGAAACAAGTCAATAAGGGCCTATTTAGTCAACTTTGTCTTTGTCTCAGTCTCATTCTTTGTTCTAATTTTAATCTCTAAACTAAGTGGATTTCACATATTGACATAAGAACATTTAAACAATGATTTTTGTCATAGTCTCTAGTCTGAGTCCTAAAATCGTGACCTTAGCAGTTCCCAATTTCCAACTGTTAGGCTTAGGACAACGACGTCAGTGCGCATACCCTGGCGAATGTCAATAATGACATTCGACAACTTTCTTCATTCTCATATTCTGTGATAAAAACCAGAAACCGGTCGTGATTAATGCTTGATTATCATAGCAATCCATTATCCATATCTTTACTTCTTCGAATAATATCAAACTATATAAATAAATAAACCTAAAAACTTTGGACATATTTCTGTTACTGTCATTTGTCGAAGTCATAATATTAATCAGCTGTTTGAATTGTAATGACTTCACTTTTTAAGACTAAATATGCCCTAAATGGCACTACTTCCGTTCTAAATGATTTTAGGGTACTTATATGTGTTTTGGCCTGAAATTCATCAGCAATCAAAAGTTTGGGAGTAACGACTCTTCGTGTTTGTTTTTTAATTATCACACAATGAAACAAATTATTTTCATATTTTGTTATTATTTATAACATTGCCACATTTTAGAGTATTCTTATTATATATTTCCCGCCAAAAAATATTTCAGCCAAGATAAAAAATGTTTCTTTCTCATGAAAACAATATATTTTAGTTGTTTAAAATGTAATTAGGAGGTGGATATGGACCAAATATAATGAACAAAAGGGACAAAAATTAGTCATTTACTGAAGTATGGAGGGTCATAATTACGAAAATTGTTCGAGCACAAAGTTCATATGTTTGTTCAACAGAAAAAATTATTTAAGTACGTCAAAAATCAACGTGATCGGAAGTGAATCCCAGATACAGCAATTTTTCAAATTTAAACTTCAAACCTATCTGTAATTTTCAAACATTTTCCCCGACAATATTTTCCTAAGACCGGCTCTGACTGATTCCACTGTCCATAGCATAGTGCAAACCCAAGTGGTAGGTGTCGTGTCACTCGTGTGGTGAATTACCGTATTCGTGTCGTGTGGATCATTTCATTTCATGTTCCTGACCGTTTATTGCATTTTGCATTGCGATTTGCGTTTTGCCTTTTGACCACTGAAGTGTGTTGTACTGGTTGTGATGGTTAGTGAAGTAGTGTTCGTTTAATTACAAATTATTGATAAGATGGATTTGGAACTGAGTCTTCTGAATGAATTAACCACAAACCACATTCGCATTGAATATAATGGAGTGGTGTACAATCATTCTGCCATCACCCTACGAAGAAATTACATCAACAAGTAAGTTATACGGGAGAAACCGACTTAATTTATTTTGTTCATGAGTTTATTCATTACTAGGTATAATATGTATTCCAGCCAATCAGGTCTGTGTAAAATTTATGTAGAGTTCAAATATGATACCTATTATCTGTGATAGGTACCAACTTTATATGCTTATTTAACAATTTTTGTCTTCAAATTTGCAAATCATGTGAAGACAATTGCTGTCAAAAAACTACTTTTTCAAATTTTGTACATTGCTGTTGCAAACTGAACGGTTTCTGTGGCAAATTCAACAGTTTCTGTGGCAAAATCAACAATCCTGTTGCAAATTCAACAATTTCTCTTGCAAATTCAACAATTTCTCTCGCAAATTCAACAATTTCTATTGTAAATTCAACAATTTATGTTGCAAATTCTACTGTTGCAGTTGCAAATTCAAAGAACTTTTAAATTATTATCGTTCATTATTTGTAGAAACAAACAGTCATCAACAATTATGATTTTTCAAAAATGTGCCTTATTCGATTTTTTCCAAGCCTGTTACCAAGTTACAAGAATCCAATAGAATGAGTTTGTGGTGAGCACACTATAATCTACAAATTTTTATAGGTTCTTGGAAATTTTATCCTGAGCACCAGAGAAGGGAGAGAAGTTTTCAAATATTATAAGACACACGAGTGTCTCAATGACAGTTTTAGAAGAAGACTCATTAATCTCAGTGTGGATTATTTGTTGACGCTTTTCGATAGAAATGTTATGCCTTCATCCTATTCTAGAGAGCAATTAGCAGAAGCTACAATAAAAATATTTCCCAAACTCAAAGACCCTGGTGCACCTAAAGGATTTGTGAGTAAAATCATATCAATACGACTTAGCACAGGATTGATAAAAAATTTCTCTCCATATTGAAAAAAAAAAGTTCTATGTGCAGCTAGTGTAAAAACTGTATATTTGTTTCACAAAAGCATGCATTTTACCAAAATGCCAAGTGCAAAAAATATCCTTTTGCAAATGTTGCATACATTCTCAAATAGTTATTGAATGGGGGAACACCTGCATACCGGTTTCATGGTTCTTGCCACTCATCAGTAAAAGTTTATTCTTCCAATTAAATTGAAAAACTACCTCGGCTTCCCTTGGAAATTCCTAAGATAAACACTGAAGTATGATTGCATACTTCAGTGTTTGTCTTAGGAATTCTCAAAAACAGCTGAAGTAATTTTTCAATTCAATTGCTAGAACCATGACACTGGTAAGTAGGTGTTCCCCCATTCAAATCGGAAAACAATTTCATCTTTGGTATTTTGAAAGCATTGTAAAAGTCTTCTTGTAGAAAACTTTGCCAAGCATCTAACAGATATAATTTAACAGTCTTAGGAGACAGTAGTTGTTTTTTGTTGGAGACTTGCCGATGAATATAGCTATCATATAGGTTAAAGTGAAAGACTGGATAATTATTTAATCCATTTTTCACAACTAGAAACATGTTTAATTGAAAATACCTCATGTAGTTATATTTTAGGAGGCGTATTATGATCCATCAACGAAAAAGGGCTTCATAACGACACGATTAAGAACTATTCTGAGGAAAAAAACTCCAGATGAATGCTTATCACAAAATAAGAGACTGAAACTACATACCCAAGAGAATATTGAAGAAATTGAAGAAACTGGATATGAGGAGGCCATCAACCATATGAAGATTTCCAATTCTTCTGGAATTGAATCGATAAAAAAATATGTTTTGAAAACATTTACAGCTCGAAGGAAGAAAGGGTGTGATTTCCAGACTTTCCCTAGGTTTTTAGATACCAAAGGTTTGGTGAGTACCCCAGAGTGTAACACTAACATACACCAATATTTTCTTGACTAGTTAAAAACTAACGGAAATAACTAAACCTGAAGGGTGTAGTCAATTATAATAACAACTTTATTATTTATAGATCTCGTACGAGTTTTCGCTCATTGCACAAAATGCGACAGATTTTGTAAAGTCCTATGAAAAATGTGTAGAGAACATTTTGGAAATTTATATTGTGACTATAAAAAAACCTAGTCAAGACATCATTTCTGATGATGGTGATGGTAAGATATTTATTTATATACTATCTTTGCCGTAAGGTATTCATTTCAGAGTGCATTCGTTTTGATTTGGAGGGATTCCATAACGCTTCCCTGAAAAGTGGGAAACCACAAAACAGGTGTGGGTGGATGATGGAACTCTCGGAATTGAATCAAAAACACTCTCTTTACTTTAAATATATTTGTGTTGGTGAAAATTTTCCAATCTAACTCCACCAAAATAATCTTTATTGTAATCCAGAGACACACATAGACATATGTTTCGAAGGGTTAATCCTTCATCTTCAGTAAATAAGAGGGGTTACATAGAGATTATTAAATTTCATGGTGGAAAAGTTGAATTATTTTGGAATATTACAAAAATATAAAAATAAATGAAATTATAATCAGCATGTCCTAATTACGACTTGGCCGTATCAAATGCGGAGCCCACTATTGATGCGGCCAAGTCGTAATTAGGACGTCACTGACTATTATATCCGTCTCGGAGAGTAGCACACTTTTTGAAGGCCTACGTTATGTAAAAAATCATTCCAATTGGATGCAAATGTTTTATAAGGATGTTCCATTTACATTCAATATTCGTTTTTTTGCAAATTTCATTTCCAATTCTAACGTGTTAGTAAGTACTCCACCTTTTCATAACTACATATCTTGTGTATTTGCGTATTTTTAGTTGTCCTGACACCACTATCAAAGAGTTTTCTTTGAATTAACCCAATTACTCAACTGCAACCTCAAAAATACTACAAACTTATATATAATTATAGAAGTTTTATTTATTAATAATGAATCATTGTGAAATTTCAGTATGGTGTAAAACCATAAGATCATTGTTCGGGTTACTCCATATGCTACCGCCCACAGCCAGAGGACGATATCTCAAATATCATAATAGGGAAACAGGGTTAACTGCACAAGATTACCTGCTAACTTTCTTCAAAGTGAGTGTTTTATTACAATTCTGTTTTTCCTTGCTTGCTCTCTTTTTCATTTCCTTATCATGAATTGAAATTGACTACATTCCTGATTCATCCTAATGACCTTTTTGTTTTTTATTCTAGTTGGACATTCCTTTGAAATCTATACTGAAGAATAGAAAAAACAAGCAGCCATTTTTATTGTCTTCTGGAGCTAACAAAAAATCCATTGATGCTTACTACATCATTTCTGAAAATGAAATAATACCAGTAAGTAGTATTTCGCCTGAGGACCCTTTGAACCCGCTGGTTGCATTCGATTTATTATTTAAAATACATTTTGTACTCAATGTTGAATTCTGTCACGAGTTGCAAAATTTTTGTAACTTCATTCAAGTGCTATTTTTCAAATTAGACGAAGAGACTGTTTGTTTCAGTAGCCGAATGAAAGAACTAAGGGGCAAAATTCTCCACTATCTGAATAAAGGTGATGATACCTCGAAGGAAAATAATCTTTGATTTTATAATGTTTTAAAACTTAAGATACACACTATCCAGTAGCATTCTATAATCCAAAATGTTCATTTGTTTTGTATGTAAAAAAAATAAGGAGTGGATAGGTCTTTAATGGCTACTTTTGGACGTTCATCATTGATTTCTTTATCAAATACAATTCAACCCAGTATTTTTCCAATGACTTGGACCATATTGTTTGTTTCAAAAGTTTATACTGGGTAGGACTATTTACTTCCGCACTGTAGCTATATCAAACACAAATATTTTCAAAGATAAAGATTAACCAAAATAAATTTTAGCTTTCTTCCTGTAATGATTTCCATCCCATCGAAGTTAGCAAATAGGTAATATAAATCAGTAGTTTTGTTACTTTATTATTATAGTATTAGGTTCATATTGAAAGAATGTTCTGTTCTTTAAATAAAATCATCAAAATATATTATGGATCTTATTTCATTTGCCTTATACCTTTTCCGTTAAAATTCTCATATGAATTTTTATATCATAGTCTATAGCAGCAAACAACATTGGTTGTTCTTTTTTCGTATAGAGTGTGACCCATTTCATTACCCTATAACTTTCTTATTGATGATTGACGCATTTCAACGTAATTTACGTATGAACCATTTGAAAATGTCGCGAATCCAGTGGCTGTAGTCAGATTTTTTATTTTTGACCTTAAAAAATATGAATAGTTGGCCTTGAAAATTGAGATTTTTTCATAAATTTTGGTATCCTAGTGGACCTTCTGAATGTCTACCTAAAAAAATCATTCCAATTGGTTGAAAAATGTAAGTTTTTTAAGGGTGCTTCCATCTTAAATGGGTCACACTGTAGAGGCACATTTGGTTCTATACGAAACCATCTCTTGAATGAACAATTTTCAATTGTTCGAGTAACAAGACTAAACTATAATTCACCAAGATAATTCGTATTAAATCACTAATTATGTCAGTTATTAAACCAATATGTTTAGTTGAAATAGCATTATTGGTTGAGCTTCATGCAAAAATATGTTCGTTTTGGTACCAAATCATTGGTAGAATAGACAAATTCTAATTGTTCAAGTAACAAAAAAATATATTATTGACAAAGAAATATAGTATTCAATCACTAACTATATTAGTTAAAAAACTAAATTATTTTGTTAAACTAGCATGAATGTATACGTTTTTATACCAAACCATTTGTTAAATTGAAAATATGTAATAGTTGAAGTAACAAGAAATATATATATATCTAACAAAACAACATAGTAATCAATCACTAATTATGTTAGTCAATAAAGCAAACTTCTTCGTTGTATTAGCAATATTAGTTGTACTTTTTAATATATACATTCATTCTAATTGAACCAAATATTCCATGAATTAGCAATATCTAATTGTTGAATCTACAAAACAATATAATAATTCACAATTATATTTAGTTCTTATAAGCCAACTTGCACTGTTGAATCACCATGATTTAATTATACTTTCAGCCGAAGTTGTTGTCACAATTACAATGTAAATTTGTTAACTTTGCAAAAGCATTTTGCAATAGTTTCAAGCAAAATTGTCGATTTGAGTCAAAGAATTCGATGAAAATTCAAAAACCATGTGGATTTCAACAAATTTATTTGGGTTATCAACATGAAGAAACGTAAATATAACAAAATCGAGTTAGTATTCTGATGGCATTATATCAATATGACTAATGTTTGTTGTTAGAAAAACAACTGCTTTTTTGTCTTTTTCCCAAATTATTATCAAGTTGACAAGATGAATTGCTCCTTTTCGCGAGTAAATGTTGTTAATTGTCAAATAAGTTATTGCAAATATCAACAATATCCCTTTGACTAAAATGTATTTTGTTTATTTAACTAAATAAGGTTAGTGGATCGATCTGTGCAACAAGTTGTAGTTAATTTTAACTACCCATTTTTTACTGTGTAAATATAATTTGAGGTATGATTAATAACCTATAATTTTTGGAATATCAATTCATTGGCAATCCCAATGCAAGAAAATACAACTCGTCCTGCGGACTGGCTGAATTTTCAGCTTTGGGATTGCAATTCATTAATATTCCAAAAAAATATCGGTAATAATCATACCAGTTATTATATTACCCCTGAATGTAATTCGGCTTGATTTAATTTGTCAGTGTCATCTTGACAACCAAGTCAATGGCTAACTTTTCTACCACAAAACTTTATTCGTGAAATAGTCTAATGAAATTCCATTCCTGATTGAATTCATCTCATAAGTCTGTCTTTTTTTTCTGAACTCTACTGAATTGCTTCAAGAAAACACTACGAGACCGAAGGACAAGTGGTGTTTTCTGAATATTTTTAATATTATTTGTGTTTAATTCTGTTTTTGAAATTTACAATTATCAAACTGTACTTGTATATACGTTTCGGACTACTGGCTGCGTTCGTGTTCATTATCCACGTCTGATGCATACAACACGCTCGTTTTGCAACTTGTTATAGAAATAGCTAAAGTGTATGTAACCTCAAATATGACAAGAAAGATCGAATACTTTGCCTCATATTAATATTTTCATCAAATACGCTGAATCTGTAGAAAACCAACGCTGCATGTAGGTAATAGCTCAATTATGAGATTGAAATTATTCTAGATATTTCGAGCATCCATACGCTGCGCACTGAGAGGAAGTTTGTTACGAGAAGTCGATAAATTGGACGAAGTTTGATTTGGGGTGTTTCATGAATTATGTTGCTGGAAGGCTTGACATTGCCGTACAGGGAATAAACTATTCCAGAAATGAGCGGCAGGCCTTGTTGTTCGTGAAATCTTCAATTTTCCACAAAATATAATTAACACTTTTGCATTCAATCAAGGAATATTTCTGGCAAGTTTCTAACAGAGTTTGCCAGTTATGCTTATTGTGAACTACGGCTAATTACAGAAAATTGTACAGTGTGCTATCCACACCAAAAGAGGTGGAAAACTAGTAAAAATTTGGAAATTGGAACAAAAAAATAGCTTTAGTGTGTGAAGGAAAACGCCGCCCCTAGCTGGACATAGCCAGTCCCACTCAGAATTTCTCCATTCCTTCTCTTTCAAATGGAGTCTCAGGAAGTTCCTTATTGGCAAAACCTTTTAAAAATTCTCTAAGTTATCAAGTTATATTCCTTAGTTTAAAAATTAAATTAAAATTGTTTTTTCCGTTAACCAGCTGTCGTCCCCTTACGAACGGCAACCCTCAAAAGTCGAAACTTGTGCGAGCCAAGGATCAACGATGACTTACCTTTCAACGTGCGATTCCTAGGATATATAATATGTCATTGACTATTGTTTAATAAAGAAATCAAATCAAATCAAGAAAAAAGAAAGTTAAAGGAAACTGCGTGCATTCTTTTATCTGCTTTTCAACCAATTCCATCGAAATGGATCGCACCTGGTTACCTCTCCTCAGAGATGGAATAAGAACTAATAGAATGGTGATTGATTGATACCGAACACCCTATGTATCAAGATACTAAATGTCGATCAAAAGAATGTATGACAGATTTCATTTGACTCTGTCAAAGAAAGATCTTATTTACAAAACCGCAATTCAAATTCAGTTTCTTCAGCGTCTTTCCAAGAAGTTTTGATAACGGAGGCAGATACAGCCTCTGAAACGTCAACAATTTTCAAAAAAAGAGAAGTATTCTTTGTTAATTCGATCTCATTTTTCAGTGTAGGGTACGTTACTGACAAAAATTAATTTCTTTCAAGACAGCAGCCTTGTGAACGCAGTAACTTATCCGGCAAATTAATTGATTTGCCCTTCTACACTTGTATAGATTTCTTTGGATTAAAATGTTTTCATTTTCAGATTGTGGAAGGTCATAAACCCAAGAAATCATGTCAAGAGTTTTCACGCATATTTCTACATATTTCTATTATAAAATACGTAACAGTTTTGGCGACGAATTAATGGAAGATTTCAAAAAAATCACATTAGAAGTCATGGAGACTCAGCAACAGATTTTTCTAAACCAGCAGCAAAAACTCCTGGATAAGCTACCCCAGTTATTTTCATGGAATCACTGACAAGTGAAATCACATAATTCATCGACGACCATGATAGTGGCTCAACATTTGAAGCATGGTATATTCGATGTGAAGGACTTTTCAAGTTTGATGCCAAAGATAGACCGAGAGATGGGAACACAAAATTCCGGTCATTTGTACCAAGTATGGCAACCCTTCATGGCTTTAATTATGTAATCATAAAAAGAAAAATGATGATCATAGCGCTGGTACTGGCGGCCTAATCTCGAGGACGTCAATCGAACGTGTCGGATCAATAACAAAAGTTGAATGATTTGTTACACAAAAATTCTTGTATTTTTCTCCGGTTCGACTTACAGCCAGCCCTACCGACGAGACACATTAATTAAAAATTAAGAATTCAATTATTTGTACCAGGCCACTTTGTACACAGGTAATTATCGTCGAGTAGCCATTCACGAAAATCACCATGCCATACTTTTCCGACGGTTCCAAATGGCTGCCATACCACCGCAAAGGAGTAATTTTCAAATCATCTCTGGAGCGTTGGACTGCTGAAGATCCTTAATAATTTTGTCGGACAATGGTGTCATTGAAAATCTCATTTAATTATTTTATGCTCCTAGAAAACTCAGATTGCTGCCTGTCGTCAACTTACAAGTCGTGAAATCGACACGTTTAGAGTGGTGGACAAACTGGAAGTACCGAAACTTTTTGTGGGACAATTTTTTTTCAGATTACTGCTAGTGAATATCTTTCACTTTAACTTAAAAACTAAATGCTGGTCATCACCTTACATATAAATGCGAAATTGACACGGAAAACTTACCACTGTCAAGGTTTCCTCTCTGCAAAATCTTGGCGGACTCGGCATACTTCAACAGTATACAAAGTTACAACTTGCTGGTTATCACTTAAGATTTTGTATGAGGGCTTGCGGACTAATTACGGTACTTTGTTTAACTCCACGTATGGACTGCTTCTTGATTTGATTAAAATGTTATAGTTCAAACTGATCACATTCAATAAATACGTATCCCTGATTCAGAATTGACTTATTCTCCAAAATGAAATTTGATTCAGAAAAATATTCAGTATTCAGTATATTCAGGAAGGATTAAGAATATTGAGCCAATTTCTACCAATCAATGGAACAAAATTTGCGTTTGCTACTTAACACTACAGCAACGGTGAAAAATAATTTTATTTTTATACCATACTCTTACTTGCATCTCTCCTGACATTTTTACTTCTTCTCCTGTGACAACTTTCAGTTTGACCGTTACTGAATCAAGTTTTTAATTAAAAAAACAAGAACTGAAATCATCTTCACATGTATGACAGAATGTAACACCCCAGAATCTACTTCCATTTTCAGCATGCTTCGTTCAACTACCAAACGAACTTCTAGCGGTTTCTCTTGGTCTCTATAGTGCAACGTTGCGATGAAACCCAAATCCAAAATTTCTTCCCTTACTTTATTTCGCTCCTGATAATCTTTTTTCAACTTATTGACGCTCCTTTCTTTACTAGCAGAATATACAGGGCTTTTCACGATGAGCGTTAATTAGACGTTTCTGGCAAACCAGACAACGGATCAACCTGAAAATTTGACAGTATGCATAAATGAACATGATCTACACGCCTAAAATTATTTTTGAAATTTAACAGATTCCATTCGATGTTCCTTCATCAGTCACAGATAATGCAATGAATAAATAATTATTAAAATACTCTTCAACCATCAAATGAAACTTCTCTTCAAAAAATAGTTTTATTAACGCTGACACACAAACTGAAAATAAATTCATGAATTAGTAAGTCAATTCAATTATCACTGTATTTCAGAATATGTTCGAACACATCTCGTCCTCTACTTAAACAAACATGTAATCTCTTCAGAAGATTTTCATGTGTAGCGCTTCTGATTGATTGTGGAGTTAAACTATTGAAAGCAGTTCTAACTCTCGATTTCATATCTTCCATTGTTGTTATTGGGTCGGAGAAAACCATATTTTTAATGAAACCCCATAAAAAATAATCTAGTGGATTGCCATCTGGTGTTCTAGGAGGCCAACGAAAAGGTCCATTATTACCAATCCATCTATCTTCGAAGATTTCAGTTAAAGCTTCACTTACTGAACGAGAATTATGTGGTGGAACTCCATCCATTTGGTACCATACACGTTCTCTTCCTGGCCTATGATTTAAAATCATTTGAATCCCATTTCTCAGTAAATCTTCATATTTTGTATAGCATTCAAGTTATCATCATACAACTCGATATAAAAAATTGACTCATTCTTTATGGCACAAAATACATTAAATTGCCATCTTTCTTGAAAACCCCTTTGGCGAACGACATGGGGATTTTCTGGCGACCAATAGTGACTGTTGTGTCTATTGAAAATTCCACTTTTTGTAAACTTGGCCTCATCTGTCCATAAGATATTGTCTAGGAAATGTTCATCCTCTTGAGTCTTGACAAGTAACCATTCAAAGAATTCCACTCTACGAGGCAAATCTGTCTCTTTCAGATGTTGGACACAGTAAAATTTATAGGGATGCCATTTGTGCTTTTTAAGAATGCGATAAATTGTCACGTAGGGTATACCTATCTCCCTTTCAGATTCGTGTAGAGAAGCATTTGGAAATGCATAAAAAAATCCCAAAACTGTTATGTTATTGTCATCATCATCCACTTCAGGCTTTCTACGAATAACTTTTGGATGAAAGGTTCCATTCAACCTACAGTTTTTTAGAAGTCGGTTTATCACATTATTATTCGGCATCGGAAGTTGTGGATATCTTTCATGAAATACTCGTCATGTTCTACTTGCAATTCTATTGCAATCACCATAAATTATTAATAAATTCAAGAAATCTTCATTACTGTAACCTAATCTTGACATTTTTTGGTTATAATTGGTATCACAATCAGTCAAAACCACCAACGAACGTTTGACGTTTCAAAATTGGATCATTTATATTTCCAAAGCACACTATGAAAAAATACTAATTTGCAATGTTGTACGGTAGAGACACTCAATACCTTAATGCATACAAATTGTAACTTTTTCTAAGGAACATATCACTTTCGAATTGACTGATTGGTGACTGTTGAAAAACTAAATCTAAAAGAAATATTACATAGTATAAAATAGATGTTAAATCTCGAAAATAAGTGATGAATGCAAGAAAACAACGTCAGTTTCTGTTTGAAACAGTTTATCTCGAAAACGGTTCGAAATCGAAATAGGATTATCGGAACAAAGTAAACCTAAAATTGGATGTAGAGCTCAAAAATGTGGAAAAATACAGGGTGTTCCATTTGAAAAAATTGACTTCCACTCATTTTTTCATGTGAACAAAGTATCCGCATTTTCTAACGACCCTGTATGGGGCAAAAAAAATATGGCTCCGAAGTGAGGATCCTTATGGTATCACTTCACTCCATTCCAAATTTGATCGTCTTAGTACCAGTATAGGGAGATACTATATGAAGTTGTTGACGAAGTGATAAGAAATCATAATATGATATTATATACAGGGTGTTCCATTTGAAAAATCAAAGTAACCGCTACTTTACAGTAGAAGCCGCAACGCCGCATCGTCTAAAATATTTTAGGCGTGTAGATCATGTTCATTTATGCATACTGTCAAATTTTCAGGTTGATCCGTTGTCTGGTTTGCCAGAAACGTCTAATTAACGCTCATCGTGAAAAGCCCTGTATATAATGTCGTCTAGTTCTCCAGCGGAAACAAACTCAAACTTCTGCTGGACATGTTTCTGGATCATGTTACTTAGTGCATCTGAAACACTGGAGAATTCTTTGCTCATGACTTGACTCTTTTGACTTTTCAGTAGTATATAGTGGTCTACTTTTGAATCAAGATACATTGTTATGTTCATTCTGTAACTTATCAATACTCAAAGCTGCCGAACCTTGTACCAATTTGCTTTGAGATGCGGCTATTTCTAAATATGAAGTGTTTTTACATGCATCTGCGGATGACATCGACTCTTCGTGAGTCAGAAACTTTTGTTGTATGGATGTAGTATGTACTCCACATATTTATCCCGCAGAGCGTAGAAAGCTACCAAATTTCCAATAACGGAACAGATCTTCAATAGCTCCGATATACTGACTGATCGTTACAGAAGATTCCTGTTTTTTTGTTGTGAAATTTAAAACGTTCTACAATTGTACTCATGGTTGTCAAACATTTTCTCTTCAACACCTGAACCAGATTAGGTGTTCAGGTCTGGCGATGGAAAATATGGATTTCTATGTGATGAAGAATTACGAAAATTAAAATTCAACACGAAGAAAAATCTATGAGCTCGTGGATATTCTAACTGATTAATCTATGACCCACTAATTTAGCTTCTCAAATCTATGGGATACTACAATAGGTTTCAATGTGAAGACATTTATCAATTACTTATTACAAAATATGCTATTCTCAAATTGAAAAACTTCATATCAATCTCTATCGAATGCTTCAGAAGTGTTCAAAGCCACAAAAAAAATAATTCCATCGTTCCAAGTTTGCCTAACACTGGCAAATATTAAGTTCATGAGAAAATTGGAGCTCTTTCACCGTCACATACCAGTTACTTCCATTCGAGTTAATCCTACGCTTGTGACTGTAAGAGCCTGAATGAAGGGATAATAGTCCCCCTCGTTACATGCGTGCTCTAATCACCGAATGTGATCATTTGCTCTATTTCTTACTCATTTAACTCGTTAGATAGGAGCTTTTGTTGGGTTCATTAAATTTGCTCATTGCAGATAGGACTGGGGAAAAATTTACATAACTGGAGTATAAATCAGTGCCGTGGAATTTGTTCATTATCTGTGAAGGTGAAAACAGCGGTGGTATAAGTCTAACGTAGAAGGAAATTTAGCTAACAGTGAATTTGGAGAACACATTTTAAAATACATAAGGAACAATTCCTTTGTTTACTGTATTGGAACAGAAAGTGGGAATAACGAAAGAAACTGAATATATTTTCAATTTGGAAACACTGATCTTTTATGCAATATAGATTTTTCACGTAGAAAGGTCTCAAAAAAGGCACTGTCTGACATTTACTGGAAGAGATCATTGATTACATTATCATAGAAAAATTATGTGGACGCAACGAGAGCCTGAGTGGATGACGTAAAACGTAGTAGCTGTATTTCTATGATACAAATAGAAAAATTACTAAAATCCCCCAGATCCCTATCAAAAAATGCTTTTTCCCACAAAATGTAATTTTAAACCTTTCGTTGATTTGTTTTTGTGTTGGGTACTAGTCAATGTAAAGAAAAAGCAACTGCAAACGTCTGGTCCCAGGAATATGTGACAAAATCGCTACTCAGTCCTGCAGAACATTCCCGACAGTGGGCAGAGAGAATATTCCAGAATCGATGAAGCTTTGAAGATATGACAGCAACATCTCGAACAAGTTCACTAAAGCCAATTGAAAAGTCAATACCAATAGCTACATGAAAACATGTAGATGTATGGGGCCGATGTAAAGCAACCCAATATTTTGTCTCATCCAGAAACACCTCAAGAGTTCAATGCACCAGTTGGAGTGAAGGCTTTCATCGACAGCTTGAGAAATTCTGACATGCAGTAAGCTCAAACAATGAGGAGAGGCTGAAATAGTAACTTGGGAGTTCGATGCAATGAAAAGTCTATTATTAATGCAAAGCTTGCGTCTGGGAAAGTAAATGCAATTGGGCGAATAATCCACTTCAAGCGATTTGATAATAAATAGGCAATTGGACCCAATATCAGCAGTGGATACGAAGCTCTCTTTTGAAGGAAACGAAAAAAAAACTGCTCAAACTGCAGAAAACTTGCTCATCAAGAGAGGAGCTACTCAATGAAATCATTGCCCACAAGCGATGAAACGGGATTGATATTGGATTCGCAAAGCTCATCAAGAGATGATCGTTTCACAGAATGGCAACCAAATCAGAAAAAAAAACCTTTAGTCTGAGAGAAGGCTCCATCCAACCAGGAAAACGATAACTAGTCGGCAAAGAACGAAGCGTGTCGACATCCAGGGATAACATTTCAAGGATCTATATCTCGGCATTGAAGAGAAGCAGATAAAATCTCTCAGGCCGCCTAGAAGATAAAAGCTTCAAGAACAATAAGTCGCCCAGACCTCATTGAACAGTATGTTGAACCGATAAAACTGATTAGGGTTTTGGAAACAAATACAAGTCATATACGTAGACATTTCAGTGCTTTTTTATTAAGGAGAAGGCAAAAAGCGAGTGGGACATAATGGGCATTTTTATAACCATGAAATAATTTAATTATTTTATTTCAGAAAACTGTTGGTTTTTTTGAGAATTGTATTCGGTGAATTTTTTTCGGTGAACTTTCCGGCACCCGCCAAGCACTACGACTCCTCATAGGAAAACTAACAGGGCATAAATAAATTGCTGCCAGACCTATGGGAGGTTAAGATTTTCAATCTTTGGAGTTGAAAAACTCCAACAAGAAAAACAAATCGATGAGTGTAGGGACATACTGACCTACATCAGGAAGTCGTGAAGTTCTGGAAAGAAAGATAGAGAAATTATGCCGAAATGTGGAAAGTAGGGGATGGCAAAAAGGGTCCTCGAGGGCCCACTTGTTTGGCCACAACTACTACTGATCTCTGAGGCTATATTTATTAACGGCCGGTGAAGTTGGGGTTAAGACTATATAGGGTGTGCTGACAACCAACTCATCGATGGTTGATCGATATCCAATAGAACTTTGGAAGAATTTTCGAGAATCTAATAAAATTAGTAAAATTTTAGGGTTTTGCCGAGAAATGTTGGATGAGTATTTCATTCCTATAGTACATTTGTAATATTCAGACTGTAATATTACTAATATTGACTGCTAAACAGTGAGTTTCAAAAAGTTTGCACCATATGGGAAACTTTTTTATCATGCATTTGTCAGAATATTTTATTCTTCCTAAATGTTGGTGCTTTTCGGAAATGTCGTATTTGGGTTATCAGAATTCTGAATTTCCAAACGTCGTACAGGGAAAAACAAAAAATATTAATTTTGAACAAGAGTGTTCTACCTAAAAAGGGAAACATTCTCCATGAAAATTGAAAAATGAAAAATGTGATTCATTTGTAATATCTAACAGAAAACAACTACTTCCCCGGCACAAGCCACGCTGGACATTGAACTACATCTGATAGATATTGTGAAAAGACTCTAACTGATGATTCCACATTAGATTTTATGAATTTCCTATTCATATTTTCGAACTAAAATCAAAGTGTTCTACCCTTCTATTTGATATTATCGAAGAAGTTCATTTATAAAAGTTGTTTACGAACGAAAACAATATTGTGATTTGGAATCACAGGCACCTAAGCACTAGAATTTTTTTTTCTAATTTCTTATAGTTTTAGCCTCATAAAGAGTACTAAGTATCTCATATTATGCACCTTATGGGCGCCTTGCTCACATTCCTTCAACGATATTTCAATGCGGAATCTGGTACAATTCATCATTTGTACTTGAATGTTGAAGTTTGTTGAAAATTATTTGAATTTGTACTAGTTTTTTTGGTGCAAATTTGATATATCACTCTGTATGTATGTTCATAATGACTATCAGTATGATTTTATGGCGGAAATTATTGAAAAAATCAATAATTTGAAAAGGTTAACGATTGATTAATATACTTCTGCAACTTTACGATCATTTTAATCATAAAATCATAAAAAAAAAATAAAATACAAAATTTTCATGATTAAAGTGATCGTAAAGTTGCAAAATTGTATTGTTTATTCGTTAATTTATTCATTTAATAATTTCCTTCTATAAAACACTCACAGTTATTATAGACATACATACAGAGTGATTTATCAAATTTGCACCAAAGAACTGGTAAAAATTCAAACAATTTTCAACAAATTTTGATATTCTAATACGAATGATGAGTTGTACCAAATTTCATTGTAGGAATATACGAGGGGCGCCTAAGGTGTATAGAGATACTAGTCTTTGAGGCTAGAACTATGAAAAGTTATGAAAAATAAATATTTTTGCGAAGGAGGCTGTGATTCCAAATCTTAATATTGTTTTCGATTTCAAACAACTTTTCTAAATAAAATCCTTTGATCAAAATTCCTATTTTTTTTTTCTTGTACACCATTTGGAAATTCAGAATTGTGATAACTCAAATACGAGTTTTTCGCAAAGCAACCTTGGACGCGTTTCACGAATGATGTGTTTCTGTTCTATCCGTTCGCTTGTAACACAGCTAGTTGTAACGAGTTATATTTGTCGATATGTCTTGGTTCCTATATTTTCAACGCTCTGTTGATTAGGGTCAAATCCTATTTCTGGATGTATTGCTAAAAAAATTACAATCAACTAGGTAAACAGGAAAAAAAACACCCATTGGATCCAACCATTATCCAAAATAGAAAGGTCATCGACACCCTAGTTCACAAAGCCTTGGATATATGTGAATCACGACGGAATAAAACACGTCACATCTGTGTTGCAAGCGAAAGGCTACAACCAAAACGATATAAATCCTGCTAGGCGTCCAAGGGAGAAAGAGAGTTACACCAATGATGAGCAACCCCAGGGCATTGTCTGAAGAAGGAGAAAATGTATATATATATATATATATATATATATATATATATATATATATTCAAACCAACGAAGAAAAAACCGGAATATTTGAGATTAACAAGAGACAGCAAAGATCAACTCAAATTTATGGGTAAACAGGATTTCATGTAACTGTGTTACAAGCGGAGTTCTAGGTTGGGGCAAACCGCAGTCGCTAAACTCGCATGTTTGGTCGGAAAACACGAGATCCTATTTGAAAACACCAAGAGGCTAGCACCATTAATCACTCTCTTTCAATGTATTTAGAAGGTATTGAAATACACACGCACTGAGAAAACTTCAATGAAAAGGAAGAGAAAATAGATCTGCCAAAGACAGTTGAAACGTCAAGAAGAGTACTTCAGCATATTGGGGCAGAATAAGATGTCTAAAAACCCTGGTGTACCGACTGATTCGATTTTGTTTAGAATTTTTTGAAGACAAAACAAATAAATTAGTGGTCTACTTTTGTAATCGACTCCAGAGATGGCATCCTCTTTCTCGTGTCAACACTGTCAACATTCCAAGGACATGGTGATTGTGATTGCTAATTGAATTTTAAGGAATTTTATTAAACTTTTTTATTACCATACGAAAGTGATAGTCCATACTCGAAGTGGAAGAACGAGTTTTATCAAAAAAAATAACACAAATAAAATTGTGTAATTTTTTCCAAAAAAAAATCTAAAAACCATTTGAAAGTCAATAGTGGTATAATAAAAAATAAATGAAGCGAAGTTTTGTATAAAAGTGTATAAATTCTCTTTATTGCAAAGCGCTTTCGACTTTCGTCATCTTCAGTGCTTCATGTCAGGCAACAGGAAGTTTCGAAATATGTAAAAAATATTCATATCATGTTATACTGAATAAGAACTAACGAAAAGTATGTTAGAACTCAGACCTCAGGTCTGAAGATGACGAAAGTCGAAAGGGCTTTGCAATAAAGATAATTTATACACTTTTATACAAAACTTCGCTTCATTTATTCAAACAAGTGTATTCAGCTTCACGCATTTATTTAATAAAAAATATGTTGAGCAATTTTCTTATATTATTGAGGTGTTTCTTCATTTTCCTTATATTTTAATAATTTGATCATGTCCCGTTTTTGTATCGACAATCCCGAAAGATGAACAAAGTAGGTAACTAATTTATATTCAGTACAGAAATGTGAGTGAGTACTCACCACTCAGAATCTCTGTAACATTTTATTTCAAAAAGCCATGCATGTTGACAATATTTTATGGAAAAATTGTTTTCTAATCAATTCAATCAACTCTGGATACGTTTTTATATCTTACCGTTTCTTGAAAACTTCCATAAGTAGCGAAAGTCCACGAAATTTTTCTCCATTCCCACTGAAATTTATCAAGGTTTTTCTTCAGTAAGCTTGTTAAGGTTTTGGTTATTTTACCATGCATTCCTTTTATTTTAAAATGGTAAAATCTTTATAGTGTACACAGAAAAAAATTGGTACCTAAATACAATGACAAAGTTCAGTGACTCAATGAATATTTTTATCAATATTGGTCCAATGAACGCAATCGTTATGTCAATGTATCACTGTTTATCCATACTATGAATACGGATCTTAATAATATCAATGAATGCTTTCATTGATATCATGATCAAGTACATTAAATAGGTTCGTTATGGTAATGAATTCCATTCATCAAACGAATGAAGAGTGATCACCCAAGCAATGAATTGTATTCGTTCAACTGATGAAACTGATCAGATTAATTATTATTGTTCGTTCTTCGAATACATTTTGTATGATTGATAAAATGATTTAGATTATTTCGACGATGGATATTTTTCGTCAATTCAATGAATGCTGTTTATTGATAATCGGTTACTATAATGCAAGGTTCGTTGGGGTCATGATTTCCATTCATCAAACAAATGAAGAGTGTTCACCCAAGCAATAAATTGTATTCGTTCAACTGATGAAACTGTATTCATAAAATTAGTTTTTATTGTCCATTCTTCGAATGAATGCTGTATGATTGATATAATGATTCAGATTAGTTCGACGATGGATATTTTTCATCAATCCAATGAACGGTGATTATTAAGTATCGGTTATTCCTTGATTCAATAATTGATATACATTAAATCTATGTTTCAGTTTATTCTCGTGATGCTTTCACACATTGAATTATTTTGTTTATCATTTGAATAAGTGGTATTTATTCAATCATTGCATATCATTCGTAAATGCAATGAAGGCCTCCCACTGATATTGAGCATACAGTGAGAACATTGCAATCCTGATCGGAAGGCGTATCTCCAAGTTATCTTTTATTTCGGCTGGCTCCTTTCGGAGCTCTTCGGATGTCTCTGTAGTCTATGCTACCTGAGAAGATGCTTCAACGATCGCTTCTGTCTGCTTAAGTTAACCGGCTCTGTGCAAACAACGAAGTCGTGCGGAGTGGTCCCTCTAGTAGAGGCGCTGTGTAACACCAGCTAAAGCTAACTTGCCAGCAACGGAGATTTCTATGCGAGGATTCGGCTGAACAGATGCCGGCAAAATTTTTGAGTATATTTAAACACGAGATGGCTTGGTTCGACATAAGGCTTATTATTATATTCATGAACATATTAATTACGGAGTTATAGAATGGAAGGAAAATGTTGCTTCTATATGCCTAACAAAACTGGGACTTAGTAACTTCGTTACACCTTCTATGATCTTTCCATAACGCCAACAAAACCTGTGTGTAGATCTGAAAATAGATTATCATTGATTTCGATAAACTTGGATTCATTGTAACAATAAAATCATCTCTGGGACCATTAATTACGTTCATTGATATGATGAACAATTTCAAATGGATCCAGTGTACCCCTTTCATTAACTCAATGAACTTTTCCATAGCAGCAGAGAAACGTGTTCATAAATGTAAAAAAAATCATCTTTGATCTCAATGAACTTGAATCATTGTCACGATGAAAAATGTATTGTGCCAATGAACGGAAAGGTAATAAACGGTATTTATTGATATTATGTACCACGTTTTTTTCATGAAATAATATACATTTTTCAATGTACTTTTTTCTTCATTTCAATAATCTTTTTCAAAGCCGTAACGAAATATGTCCATAGGTCTGAAATTAGATCATCATTGATCTCAGTGTACCCTTTTCCTCACCTCAATAAACTTATAAACTTTTCCGCAGGAGCAACGAAAACTGTTCATAAATGTAAGAAACGATCATCTTTGATCTCAATAAACTTGAATTCGTTGTATCAATAAATACCTACAAAAGTCAGTAAATATTTATTCATTGCCACGATGAAAAATGTATTTTTCCAATGGCATTTATTGATATAACGTACTACATTTTTTTCAGTGTAGTTAGATCAAAAAATACGCTTTTCTGTCGAACAAAATTGCACAATAGAAATATTTTCACTATTACATGTCATATTGAACGGTTTTTTTGAAATTGGAAGAACAATAAAACACATTAACTCATCACAAATATCAAATCTCAAATGCAATTAAACACAAAGCGACAAAATAATTTTTTATTTCTTTAAAAAACTTTATAGTGAAAACTCGGGCACAAATGCACAGATATCAGCGCGAGGGCGTGCACATAAGATTGGCAGGTGCTAATGATGAATTTTCATGCGATACAGATGAACTGCAATACTTCTATGTGAAATGTGAGTTTATTGTATTTCAGCAAAAAAAAAATAATAAATCATGTCGAAAATGTAACAAATAGAACTGCTTGGGGACAGTGATTCTGTATATTCCAATAATTATATTGTTTTATTAATTTCATGTTAGTGAATCGTGGGCAAAAATTCAAATTTCTGTTCATGAAAATTAACCCTAACAAGAAAACCGACGGTGGCGGTGCACTCAAGTGTTGCGGGATATTGAAAAAAAAGCCCATGGCTTCATTTGTTTTCTCGTAATCGAGTTGGCGAATGTCTCTCGTTTTATCCCACAGTTTTGCAGGTATAAGTCGGTACACCAGGGTGTTTAGGCATCTTAGGGCAGAACCCGGAAAGCAACCAGAACATTGAGCCTAGATTCCTATTTGTTCGTAGAATGTTTCTGCAATATTTCAGAAAGGAAACGGTGCTGTATGGGCATATCTATTCGATTGCAAGGCCATTTTAAGATGATCCGGTTCTTCACGTCGATGTTTGAATTCGCACATTCTTCAAGCACGTTCTGTCGAAGAGATGAAAATGAATCGGATGGTGGTGCATGCAGAAAATGAGTTTCCAATTCAATCAAATAAATAATACCTCGAGATAAAATGATTCCTTTACGAATTATCGTTGAGGGAAAATAACAGTTATTTAAATGTAAAACATCCCAGTATCCTGGTGTTTCCGTCTGCTTTTGAGCAAGTGTAATCTATCCGAGATCCATTTATACATTCTTCCCGACAAACAATACCACCTTCACTTGTTCATCCTTTGATATAACAGGAACAGTTTCGCATCGCGCTAATCTGAAGGCATGCACAAATGGAATACTTGTAATGTAACCCCATCACGACATCAAAGCTCCTTGGCAATCCAATTTAAAAGGGTACAAGAACTCCACTGTTGTTGAAATGCTCGAATCATTTGATAATTGTCGGGGCATTGTAATGGCACAATGGAAACTAGCACACGGGTCTACAATGTCCTCATTGCCCTCGCGATTGTCTGCGAACCAAATTACTAATGAGGAAATGACGACCATTTCGCTAGTTTTCAATTGTTCATTTTGATTAATTGTGCTAGTGGGTGTTCGAAACGACTGTGAAAATTTAACGGTAACTGATTGTATCACAGATATTCGAATAAGATGCGTACACAAAAAAAAAGTTCTCAAATTGAGAAAACTCGTTTCTTTGAAAATTCAAGTAAAGGACCACGCACGTTTCTTATGGAAAATGGCTTTCCGTGAATTTGTCCGAATTTTTGGTATGGTGTAGATCTGGATGCACTGATCAAAAGTGTCCATTGCCAAAAACTCCAAAAATGGACAGTTTTCGAGATATGGCTCTATCAATGTAATTTTTTTTGGATTTTTTGGATTTTGACACATAATCAGTTCACTCTCATACTTAGGAAAAACCGAGTTTCAATGATTTCACTGCAGGAATCGATTGAAAAATTATTCTTCCTTCGTTTCAGATACTGCCATTTGAAGAAATTATTATACACTGCTCGACACTGACAATGTAACTGGACTATTATTTCCAATTTCTATAGTCCAGTTTTTGTAGAAACAAAAACTTCTGAATGGCTCAAGGTATCACAGAATCACATATATTCAACACCTTTCGATAGGGGCACTAGAAAAATAATATTCGATACACACACTAGGAAATGAATCTGAGATACTTTTTTTTTTTTAAATAGTTTCCTAGTCGTCGAAGAAATAGTGGTAAATGCAAAATGGGCATATAGAAAATTGTTCATTATGTAGGCTCACGACATAAATACTCGTATCGAATGCAGTTTGTTTATACCGAGTGTTAAATATCAATAGAAACAAGGGAATACAAACCCAATAATCATTTCTAATCGCTAATCGAACCGTTAAGGCAAACGGATCCGTGAAAATGTCTGAATATTTGATATGAAGTGGATTTCGATGCACTGATCAAGTGTCTATTGCTACAGACTACAAAAATGGACAGTTTTCAAGATATGGCCGTATCAATATCTGATTTTTTTATTTTTTTCGTTTTCTAGATTGTGGCCCATAATCGCTTAGCTCTTATACCCAACAAAAACGGAATTCTATCGATTTCTGCGCAGGAATTGACTGAAAAACAGTTGTATTTCATTTCAGATACATCCATTTGGAGAAATTAGCATACACTGCTCGTCACTGGCGATGTAGCTGGGCTATTATTTTCAACTTTTGTATTTCCGTGTTCGTAGAAACAAAAACTCTTGATTTGTTCTAGTTCTAACAAACATACTTATATCCAACACAATTCAATTGTGGCATTTAAAAAAATAATATGCGATACACACTCTAAATATGATTTGAATTTTTTTTGAAATATTCTCCTGGCCATCAGGAAAATAGTGGAAAATGCAAAATGAGAAACTAGAAAATCGTATTTATAATGTACGCTGACGAGATGAATGCAGTTTGTTTATACCGAGTGTTAAATATCAATAGCTCCAAGGAAATAACCCAAAAATCATTTCTTCTGTTATTGTTAATTGAACCGTTAAGGCAAACGGATTCGTAAAAATATCTGAATTTTTTATTCGGTATAGGCAATAGCTTTTTCAGTTGAAAAATTTATGAGTGGGAAGTCAACAATAGTTGACATTTCCTACGAAAAATATTCAATTTGTTAATGGACAGATTGAACCACAGTTAATTAACCGTGTTCACTTCATCAAACATATTGATTCTTCACAAAAATTATATTGATAGGTACGGTTCTTGGTTATGCATGGTATTTGCAAATGTTGTAATATGTCTCTGGTAATTGACGGCAAATCCAAGTTTGGAGGGACGAAACGTGACTTTCTGGCTGCAGACATCGTTTGACTCACAGCTGAATTAAATATTCGAAAATAATTTTAAAAAATCATTTGGCAAAACTTGTATGACTTTGCATATAATTTTTTTTCTGAAAAGCGTCCCAAATTAATCTTCTGTAAACAGATCGAGAAGTTATTTTGTATGTATTGGAGTAGAATTTGCAACTGTGGGTCGGTTTGTAGACCCCTATTCTGGCAATAATAATCTAGCAACCGTCTTCAACTGAATTGTAGGAGCAAAATCTTGACATTGAATAACTATTCTTGATTATGAGTGTTGACAATCTTCGAATATTTGCTGGTGAATCGCAAACCATAAATAAATCGCTCGAAATCTTTACAGTCGTTTTGTCCTTTTTTTCAGATAGGTTTTTTGGAAATGGTGTTTCATCCGTCACATTTCTAACGTTTGAATATCTCAGCTCACATAGATGCTGTCATGATATACAAGGAGGTAGAGAAATAAAAATAATGGTAGGCTTTGAGAAAATCGGAGAAACAACAATCATTAATGTCAGAGTATCTGTCATTGAGTTCAAATCCATTGTTTTCGATTTGTGAAGTGAATCTTTCAAGTGATGGCATATTTCAATAGAATCCAGTGCTTTGTATGTAACACTAGGCTTGCTCCTGGTCGAATGCAGTCAATCCGTGGAAATGAAAAACAGGTTAAACGAGAAATAGCCATTTCGAGACGTGATGCAAACGGTTATCCTCCGCTTGCAATTATAGACCGGATAAGAATTTGTATAAACTGTAACAAGTCAATTTCAACCGAAATATCAGTTATAGAACAGAATGCAGCTTGTCTTCGTTTGAACGTTTTGTCGCAAACAACGAGCAATTCATGTATGTTTTGCAATTCACAACTGAATATTCGAAGATTGTCAAATGAATGTCGGGCTAACATATTCATCCTCAGGAATATTTATGTACCGGAAAGCGCAAGATCATGTTCCCATCATTTAGATGAAGACGGCTGTGTGTTGACAATATTGTTGCCAGGATTGAGGTCTACAAACCGACCTTACATAATTAAAGGACCACAGCTGCAAATTCTTCTGGAACAACTGAGAAGTAAGGTGAATAATTCATGGCAGAACAAAGACGAAAACAGTTTCACAGATGAGGATTTCCGTTCTCTAGCTCCAGTCACTAGAGAACAATTTCAGGAATTATATGGTTTCTGTGATCCTGTTTCAGAAGATGGGTTTGAGAGGCATATCAAAAAGAAGGATCTTTTGGTATTCCTGTGCAAACTGAAGCAAGGTTTGCCGGATGAATTTTTAAAAGTGATTTCCAAATGTTCAACTCGTCAAGCTGTGAGTCAAGCGATATCCACAGTTAGAAAGTCACTGATGTTACGTTTCGTCCCCCAAAATCTGGGATTGAGTTCGATAACCAGAGACGAATTCATAGCAAGACATGTAACTCCATTTGCAAATACGTTATATAACCCGGAACCAGATTTACCAAAAGCTATCGTGTGCATTGATGGGACATACTCTTATATACCCAAAAGCAAAAATTTTCGGATTTTAAGGCAAACTTATTGCATACACAAAGGTCGACATTTAGTTAAACCAGCTTTAATCGTAGCTCCGGATGGATATATATTAGAAATTCAGGGTCCATACTTCTCAGATTCCCGAAATAATGATGCCGAAATTTTACGGCACGAATATGAAGCTGATGGAAACTTAATGAGAGAATGGTTCAGGGATGGTGATATTTTCATTTTAGATAGAGGATATCGTGATATAACCCCACTTCTTGATAATATTGGAATTCACTTTGAAATGCCCATCAATTTGCCTAGAGGACAAACTCAACTCACAACTGAAGAGGCCAATAAATCTCGTTTGGTTACTAAATCCAGATGGATTGTAGAATCTAGAAACGGCCATGTGAAAAGTATGTTTCAATTTTTCTCTAAACTTGTAAATATGCACCATGTCAAAAATATAGGAGATTTTTATCGTATAGCCGGTGCAATTATTAATAAATATCATCCTCTCATTTCGATGGAAGGAGCAGATGAGCCATTAGCACGAGAATTGCTCGAAAAGTCACAGATGCCTAATGTCGTACAGGCTAGGGTAGAGGTAGACCGGCTTCATCTAAGAAATGGAAGATGGTTAGCGTTGAATCAACGACAAATACTGCAATTTCCACGACTTAGTATTGATTATCTGAGGAAAATTACGATTGGAGTATATCAAGTCAATTTAGCTCCTTCCTACATTCAAGATAAACTCCAGAGGGAACATCAAGAAATGTTTCAGTTGGACGAGTTATTCGAAGAACCTGGATTTTTGAGAGAGAGGGTATATTCTAGATTTCGGAAACATGCCAAATACCAACTGTGGATTGTGTACAAATTCCAGAATGAAGAAAATTAAGAGGTCATAGAAGGCTATTATTGCACCTGTAAGTCAGGAGCCAGGACACTTGGGTGTTGTGCTCACGTCGCGAGTGTTCTCTGGTTTCTTGGATATGTTCGCCATGATCAAAACATTCGATACCCCTCCACAAACTTGTTGAACGATATACATGATGCAGCCGATAGAAATCCACAATTGCATCCGAATGATGTGTTCATTGTGGAATAAACAAACAAGTAAGGAGTTACTTGAATACCTAGTGAACAGCAAAAAAATATTCATTTCTTCAACTTACCTTTAACAAATAGAATTAGATCAATCACATCATTGTATAGTACCCTACCCGATTTTGTTCAAGCCATACATTTTTCGTTCAATATTTCTTTATTTAGTGAATGCACCTACATTTCTGTACTCTTCAAAATTTTTTTTCGTCGTTTTGGTGTTTCAGCTACTGCGAAGACAGACATAGAACTGAGATTGAATAATCTTATTTGCTCCATGTATAATTTTGCAATAGTTCGAGTGAATACAATAATATTAGGTTGGTTGAACAATTGACCCTCGTTAAATGTTACGCATAGATGATTTGATGAACGTTTGGACCAACTTTCTTTTACGTACTATTATTCTTACTACTATCATCATGACTTTGGTGGAGAATTGATGTTTTTCATGAAATAAATATTGTTACTGTTTTACAATTTTCCCATTATTAGTTATATATTCTTCCCATGAAAACTCATTTATTTCAAAATTCAATGTTGTCTAGAGTTGATGGCCGTGAACGTTAAACATCTGAGACCACAGCACTCCTCACCGGTGGTCTCAGTTTTTCAAGTCCATATAGGCTTTCGGCTGAGAAAAATCTGGCCGCTAGGCCCAGACATCATTGAATACATTGACTCCGGCCGTGAAAGTCTACATTCTCTCATCAGTTATCGGTTCAATTAACAATTAGAACTGATTTTTCAGTATGTATATTTAACACTCGGTATAAAAAATCTGCATTCGATACGAGTATTCATGTCGTCAGCGTACATTATAAATACGATTTTCTAGTTTCTCATTTTGCATTTTCCACTATTTTCCTGATGGCCAGGAGAATATTTCAAAAAAAATTCAAATCATATTTAGAGTGTGTATCGCATATTATTTTTTCAAATGCCACAATTGAATTGTGTTGGATATAAGTATGTTTGTTAGAACTAGAACAAATCAAGAGTTTTTGTTTCTACGAACACGGAAATACAAAAGTTGAAAATAATAGCCCAGCTACATCGCCAGTGACGAGCAGTGTATGCTAATTTCTCCAAATGGATGTATCTGAAATGAAATACAACTGTTTTTCAGTCAATTCCTGCGCAGAAATCGATAGAATTTCGTTTTTGTTGGGTATAAGAGCTAAGCGATTATGGGCCACAATCTAGAAAACGAAAAAAATAAAAAAATCAAATATTGATACGGCCATATCTTGAAAACTGTCCATTTTTGTAGTCTGTAGCAATAGACACTTGATCAGTGCATCGAAATCCACATCATATCAAATATTCAGACATTTTCACGGATCCGTTTGCCTTAACGGTTCGATTAGCGATTAGAAATGATTATTGGGTTTGTATTCCCTTGTTTCTATTGATATTTAACACTCGGTATAAACAAACTGCATTCGATACGAGTATTTATGTCGTGAGCCTACATAATGAACGATTTTCTATATGCCCATTTTGCATTTACCACTATTTCTTCGACGACTAGGAAACTATTTAAAAAAAAAAAAGTATCTCAGATTCAGTTCCTAGAGTGTGTATCGAATATTATTTTTCTAGTGCCCCTATCGAAAGGTGTTGAATATATGTGATTCTGTGATACCTTGAGCCATTCAGAAGTTTTTGTTTCTACAAAAACTGGACTATAGAGATTGGAAATAATAGTCCAGTTACATTGTCAGTGTCGAGCAGTGTATAATAATTTCTTCAAATGGCAGTATCTGAAACGAAGGAAGAATAATTTTTCAATCGATTCCTGCAGTGAAATCATTGAAACTCGGTTTTTCCTAAGTATGAGAGTGAACTGATTATGTGTCAAAATCCAAAATATCCAAAAAAAATTACATTGATAGAGCCATATCTCGAAAACTGTCCATTTTTGGAGTTTTTGACAATGGACACTTTTGATCAGTGCATCCAGATCTACACCATACCAAAAATTCGGACAAATTCACGGAAAGCCATTTTCCATAAGAAACGTGCGTGGTCCTTTCTCCTTTGAACTGAGCACATATTTTTGACACAAAACATTTGTTTTTCGTAAAAGGAGAGAATAATTTTTTTGTAATATATACTTAAGCATGTCATTATAAAACAGAAAGTATGAATTTTTCAACTTAATATTAACGCTTTTGTTCATTCAAAGAAACATAACATTTTGATTCAATACTTTATTTCTTGGATTTGCGTTGTTTTGAATGAAAAAACATAATTTCCTCGGGTTTTGTTGATTCAACAATTATGTTTCATCGATACAAGAATAATCATAATATGCATTTGCTTCAAATGAAGAAATAGTTTCTAGATACGAGAACATAAAAATGCATCGTTTTGAATGAAAAGTGGGTAATAGTTTCTTCAGGTTTATTTGACAATTTTTTCGAAATAATATAGAGAATATTTTCTTTCCTTCATATATACCTATATAGAATGAGTAAAATATGTTTTTCTTTCATTCAAAAATTATGTCATTGAATCTTGTTTTGCAACTCTGTTTTTGATGGGGACAAGAATTTTGATATTTTTATAGACAAAATTATCCTTCCAATAATTTTTTTTCTGTGCCGGGAAAAAAGTTTGACATTTTATCCCTGTTGACAGGTAATGAAATATAACTTTTAATGAAATCACTTTTTTCCCCGAGAACCAGGAAAAAAGTGGGTACTTTTTTCCGACGGGAAAAAAGTTAGTACTTTTTTCCCGGATATATATACACATAGATTAAGGTAGATATTTGATTAAATCGTTTTTCCCGCCACAGAAAAAAATAGTGTATTATACACGGGAACAAGATTAGATTTTAGCTCTCGGTTTTTTGTCTCCCTCCGCTTCGCGTCGGGATAAAAGTCGGATAAAATGGCAAGATATCAAAAAAAGTTATATGAAAAAGTTGCTTAGAATTAAATTTTATACACAAGAACAAAGTTTGAAAAGATAATGAGGGAAAATTGAAAATTGAATTTTTTAAATATTTTCCTAGCTGTATAAAAATATCAAATTAATAGCTTCACCATACTGAAACATTTGTATTTCAATGATAATTACAAAACTTTCTCATTTTCTCTACAACAGTGAGCACTAAATTTAAAAAAAATGGATTTTATTAAAACCCTGGCTGTTACATTGGTTCGTATCTAACAGTTATATTAGAATTCCATTGTGATGACATGACACTCCAGAAACATGATGTTTTCCAGATTATAATCAAGTTTCGATGATAATCATACCAGATCGTTTCACTTCGCATGCAGTGTTGAAAACACTACCCTCTTCAATTTGACGCACTATTTTTAAGATTATGTGCGAAGTGAAACGTTCGTGCACGATTATCATAATCTGAAAAACACGATATTTTTGGATTTCCTTATCATCGCAATAATAGTGGAATTGTGATATATCTATTAGATACGAACCAATTTAACAGCAAGGGTTCTGACAAAATTAAATTTTTTCAATTTAGTGCTCTCTGGTGTGGAGAAAATGAGAAAGTTTTGTTATTATCATCGGAATACAAATTTTTCAGTATGGTCAAGCAATTCATAAGAAAATAATTTGATATTTTTCTACAGCTACAAATTTAATTTTAAAAAAATTGCTGTTTTCAATATTTTCACATTATTTTCTCAAACTTTGTATATGTGTATAAAATTGAATTCTAAGCAACTTTTTCAAATAATTTTTTTCTATTGGCCGCCATACCTGCGATCACGTGACATGTGTCAAAATCGATTTTCAGGTTATCGGACTTAAATCATCACAATTATTGACAAACGACATCAGAAGTTACCAGAGGAAGCTTTGAAGTGCAATACAGTTGAAAACTGAGGTTCTCATGTCATTGCAGCTTCCATATATTCCAACAATTCTCAAAAATTACCTAAAAACAGAATGGTATCCAAAAAGAAATGCTCACAACTGCCATTTCTTAAATAGCAACATGTACTTTTCAATTTGTCATGACAAAAAGTTATAAATTATCAATTTACTCGTGTAAAAAGTTTTGGAGAATTCCTGAAGGAAACGAAGATACAAACAGGTTTCATGATGAGTGTCCCTAAAATTGAATGTTCTTCAAAGTAGGCGGCTTAGAACATAATTAAGAAAGTGATACACAAAAAATCATATTATTTCAACGAAGTCAAAGTTTGTTCTACGTATTTAATCAATGCTGCTTTTTTATGGCCTTTTCATATGGGCTTTTTTATGGCCGTCTCCGTTGAAGAATATCCAATTTTGAGAACACTCATGATAAAACATCTTGTATTTCCGATATCTTTCAGAATTCTTCAAAACTTTTCACACGAGTAATCTGATAATTATTTATTTCTCATCATGACGAAGTGAGAAATAGCAGTTGTGAGAATTTCTTTATGGGTATTATTTCGTTTATAGGAAATTTTTGATAATTGTTGGATTATATGGGAGCTGCAATTACACGAGAAACTCAGTTTTCAACTGTATCGCACTTCGAAGCTTCCTCTGATAACTTCTGATGTCGTTTGTCAGTTGTGATGATTAAAGTTTGAATTTCATAGCCAACTTTGTTTGACTGAACAATCCACTGTATCTCAGCCATTTTTCAACCGATTTGCAATTTCGAAGAACGGTGTTATCACAAATTGCGTGCTATTTCGGATAATGAAAAAATATGTACAAGGTGTCATTTGACAAGTTTGGGGTCACTTCCGGTTAAACCGGAAGTGGTGAATTTTCAGTAGAGGGGTCAAAATATTCGTATTCAAGCATTATAGCGACATACCAAATTTGAAATCTGTATCTTCAATACTATTGAAAAATTGAGGGGCGTACCTCATCTCAACTCGTGATCACCCGGTATAGTGTGTTGAAAAAGTCTAACTGTTAATTAATTCAACCCACGTATCCAATCATATTCAATATTTGCCCGACTAGTAGAGGAGATTAAGATTAATTGTTCCTACAGAAGATCGTTCAAAATACTTTCAATGCCAAAACCGACAAAATATACAGTGTGATCCATTTAAAATGGAAGCACCTTTATAAAACATTTATCAACCGATTGGAATATTTTTTTGTTTATTAAGTAGATATTCCAAAAGTCTTCTCGTCACCTAATTACATTATTGTGTCTTCATTTTCAGAGCCACCTTTTTTTTTTTTCAAAGAAAAAAATTTAAAAAACATCCGTCCAAAATATCACTGATCAGAATTTTATCGGAATATATTTATAAATGAAAAAATCACAAGAAAAACATATTGAAAAATATATAGAATTTTAGAAAAAAATTATTTTATTCTCTCATATTTTTTTTATTTTTAAACAGGTTTTGATTGAATTCCCAACAGTGATATTTCGAGATTTCTCGAATCCAGTAGTGTAGTCAGAATTGTGATAAGAATTCTGAAATTGAAGTGGTGTGTTGATTAAGCAGCATAATTTTCAAGTTATTACTTTTTTATTTGTTCAACGATATTTTGACATAAACTATTTGAAAATGACGTGAATTTTTTTCGCTACTAATTTTTTTATATTTTTAACTTTAAAAATAAGAATGGTAGGCCCTGAAAATGATGACTCATTCCTGAAATTTGGTGTCTCAGTGGGATTTTCGAATGTCCTAAAAAATAAATTAATCAAATTGGTTGAAAAATGTGTGTTTATAGAAGTGCTTCCATTTTAAATGGGTCACACTGTAGATTTTTCAAACTCCAGTTTCAAAATTAATTATCCCATACCCTGACTTCAAAACCGGATATTGATAATTTTTTTCTGTTGAAATAAGCTAAAACGCCCTAATATTTTCAGCAGCGAATTCCATTCTCATCGAAGATTTATAGTAAATTAATTGCGAAGGGATGTAAATATACTGAACAATCTTCTCCAGTCTGCGGACGAGCGCCTTTCCTCGTTACCTAATTTAAATATCTACGGGTAATAAAGAACTCAAATTATGCTATAAATATTTTTCCTGTCGAAGCTGCGCTCGATAAATCTGGAGCTAACTGAATTAAGTCTTCGTTATTTCCATGCGATGTGGGGGATAATGCCTTCCATCGATTTCAAACTATACGAGTCGAGTTAGCATTGTTTTTACTTACTATTTTGTAGAAAATTTGTGCCAGTCTTGGTTACGCTAATATTCTAGTAAGGATTTATCTGACAGCAGTTAATTAATGCCTGAGGAAAGACTAAGACTGATTCTGATAAGTATTCTGGAAAAGAAAGTGAAGAATATCAGTCTGAAGTTTCGGTATTGTTACTTGATCAGCCATGTCCTGAAATGATCTTTTGGATTGCTTGTACCTATGATCGTCATCGAAAGAAATTATGATAAAAAAATAAAGAAATTTGCTTCGATGGTAATAAGGAAATCAGAAAGCAGATGATATTCTCTATAAATCAACTTCAATGTTGAATATGAGTGGGGAGCTTGACTTCAGTTTTTTTAATGCTGCGATTATGGAAATGTAAGTGAAAAGCACCCCACGCATTTTCAACATTAGAGTTTATATTTGATAGTATATTATTCAGCAAGAGATGAAAATACTGTATATTTTCTTTCGTGAGGTGAGAGTTTGTCCACAAGTGAAGCTGGTATCCTCACCTCTGTTTAGAGAAAGGAGGCACACATAAAAAAGTATCTCAACTACGGCTCCAATTAGCCAAATTCCACAAAGAGGGTTGGTGGAGAGAGTGATGTATATTTTTAACAACCAGGAATCACTGGAACCAGAAATAAACTACATCAAAAATGACCTACGCCTAATCGGATATTCCAAGAAACCCATGGAAGAAGTACAGAAACAACTCAAAAGGACCAAGACGATCGAAGGACGACCACAAAACAAGGTCCTCATCCTGACCTACATAATGGGTATCTGTGATGATGTGAGAAGGATCGGGAACAAATACAATATCAACAGTTGCTTTCAATCCAGCAGTATCTTACGAAGTTTCCTCACCAAGACGAAACCAGAAAACAAAATTGAATCTGGAAAAACTGTTAATAAGAATAAGAATGTGGATATTCTTATATAAAAGAGACCAAGAAGCCATTATCCGTAAGAATAGCTGAACACAAAAAGTTGACTAAACCAGGCCTGAACAGAGCACCACGAAATTCTTTGGGACGATGCTGGTGTTTTTTATAGCGGAACATTGATTTGTAGAATAACATAACAATGAAAATCATTGGCACAGATTTTTTTTTCTTATTTCAACTGTGTGGTGAAGACCGCCTTCCGGTTAAAAATAAAAACCAATAAACTGAAGTTCACCGATCCATATAAACATTTCAAAGACAGCTAACTTTGTTTCAGGACTATCACAAAGTGTTGCTAACTCAGAATATAAATCCTTCCACCGACTTGCCAGCCTTGTATCTTACATTGTAAAATATCCTGGGGGACAAGAGATGGCATTGCTACCAACTTTGCAGATGCAAATCTGCCGTAAAACCTCTAATACTCCCTCTAAGGATTCCATAAGGGATGTATACAAATTTGGTTGACAGATTTATGATGGGTTTCAATACGGTAGGGATTCTTTTCCTCCGCGATGAAAACGAAATATATTGAAGAAGAAGTGAATGTCACAGGTACGAAATATCGAGATTCAATTCTCAGTATTATCGTCCAAATGTCTTATAGTCTGGTGGCCAGCTGGCTTGGCGTGATCAAATTAGGCCCAGAGCTGAAATTATCTGGATTCTATGTTTTTCAGGTCGCTGAATTCGAATATGTTAATAACTTTGCTAAAAAAACTATAATTCAATTGTTATTTATAATTATTTATTTAAGTCACCTAGACACGTCCACCAGAACTTTTTTCATATTCTACAATCACCCGAACCTTCACTCGAAAAAATCAAACCGCCAGTGCCAATTGTTACCGAGAAAAATAATAATGTTAAAAAAATGTTTGAAGTAAAATTGGCATTTAAAGTACCGAGTGTACAATATCTCAAGGTTTTTTGGGCCAAGGATCAAAATTTTGCGATTTGTTTTCGTCCAGGACACTTTGTCAAATTATTATTGACAATTTGAAGTAAATACAATTCTGAATCGATATCACCAGCATTCTGGACAGTACAAATGGGACTTTTTCGAACAATCTAGTCAGCCCAAAGACGAACTCGATCAATACAAGCCTACTACGTAAGCAGTTGAATGAAAAATCAATAAACTGTAGAAAAACTCATCACACAATACATATACAGTAAGGACCAAAAGTCCGTCGCCCTCCCCGTAACCTCTTCATTTCACATACTACAAAAAAAATTGAATACATAAGTGCATGGTTTTATTTGAACTCTTCAACATATACAGAGTGTCTCGAATAAGCGCAGCAACTCAGAAGTTTCTTTTTTTTAATAGGACACTATGTATATTATTTCATGACTATTCAGAGATAATCATAAGAAATACAACAATACCAAGGTCGATGCTGTTATCTTCAAAGACTACGGAGGTATCGCTTATTATTTTATTCATTAGTTCAATCAGAGTGAGAGAGAAGAATAAGTTCCTCTCTGCCACTCATTGGTCTTGTGGGGGCACATAACACATAACACATAACACATAGGGAGTACTTGTTGCCATGCTTTCTCTGTCACGTCTTTTCTTGAGTAAGTACTCAAGAAGTTCATAATAGATCACATGCATGTATCACAAAATCACTGGAATTTTTGTGTGCACCATCTAATTTGTTATTAATTCATTAAACATTGCTTCATTTAATTGTAACTTTTGAAAGTTTTGAACAATCCAGATTTTAAAATGTGAAGCAAATTTGAATTTGGTAAAACGCGTGCCATAGTATGACGTCAAAGTTCATGTAAACAAAATGTATTTTTCATGGTATTGACTTGTCGTTGATCAGTTTTTCAAGTGGTTGATTATATTTTTATCATTGAGTTACTGCAAACCTACCGAAACTATGTTTTCTTTGGATAATCTTTGTTTACATGTATTTTGATATCGCACCCTACCGCCAAAAGACAATCGTTTGAATTTCCACTATTTTTCAGTAATTTTTATTCTTGTTGATTATTGATATTTTTGGCAGCTATCTTATTTTCCCAGTATTTGAATGGATGGTATAATTTATTGGAACAAATAGGAAAAAACATGCATGATACCTATTGTATAGTTCTTCGTGTTTCTCTACCTCTCCGACAAATTTTAAATTCAGTTGTTGATCAGCCATTTCTAAAATAACCTCTGTAACCACTTGGTAAACACCTTGAAAGCGGACATGTTCGAACTGTAACGCAACTGCGCGTACAACCGATTTGTGTCTGATTGCAAACAAGTTTCATTTGACTCGACTCGGCTGCGGATTCACACTGCTGCACGTGGCCGAGGTTACAAAAGAGTTTCACGATCAACTGATTCGCAACCTTTGTCTCAAAACAGTTGCACCGTGGGCGGTCGGCCTAAGGTATCAGAGCGACAGTTTTGTCAAGTGATTATTTGTTCTGTATCAGAAACGTTACTTGGGAATCCTATGAAATAAATCTATATAAAGAAGAACTCGTTACATTCATTACTTGGTGTCAGGTTTGAATCGTTGAAAGAATTACAGAGTAATTAGAATTAAATGAAGAACTGAATTGGCTGAAACGATTAATTGCACATCTTCTATTGAACCGCGATCTGGACGAAAGTGGTAGAAATCTAGCAGCAAGCAGCGTTACTATTTCGAATGGTGTGCCAATAACCTAGAAAATTAACGTTGAGAATCGTGAATATATCATTATCAAAAATTTTGCCATGCCACATAGCTTAAAGAACATCCGAAAGAATCTCAGAAGAATAATGTATTGCTCCATATGGGACCAGGGGTGGATAAAGTCTTAACTATTCTACAGAGGACTCAAGAGAGTCTGAAGAATTACAAAGAAGGGGAATTTCTATTCAATGAACATTTGGAAAGGAAAAAATCCAATATCATTTATCTCTGTTGAAAGTCCAACCTTCGTAATCAAAAATAAGGTGAGCCAGCAGAGAAATTAAACATACAGATGTAATGGTAGCAGCCAAATAATGTAACTTTGGTTCAATTAATGATGAACTAATTAGAGTCAGAGTGGTAGTAGGCATAACTGATGTATCTCTTCCACAGAAATTAAAGACGCTTGAAAAAGCTATTCAAAAAAAAAGTACTGGCATGCAGAAGAGGTCAAAAAACAAAATGAGAAACTGAGACAAAAAGGCACGTTGAGTAATTGAAAGAATAAATAAAAGATTCGATACCAATAATGAAAGTCGATGAAATGATTCCAAATCAGAAGCAAATACAATGGGAAGTCGGTCAGCAGTAGATGTGGAAATGAATATCACCCAGTCAAAGTTTGTCCAGCGCGAAATATAAAATGCAAGAAATGAAATTGAAAGATCGTTGAAGTAGATGACAGCCACCATACAGTTTCCAAAAAAACCTACTCAACGAAAGAATCACCTGACAAGATTATAATATGAGTAGAGTCAACAAGAAATCTCCAGTTTGGATAGTGGGTTTGAGAGTTGCAGGTAGGTATAAACCTTTAAAAATTGATACTGGCGTAGATTATCCAATTTTAGCGGAAAACCACTTCAACTATTTTAAAGACGATTTTTCATATAAACCAAAAAATGTTTTACTCATGGGAGAAGGCAATAAAACACTGAGTACCATTGGAAAATTCCCTGTAGATTCTGGTGACCAGAAAGTAAAAACTACTTACGTTATAGGCTCGTAATGAATAAGTTCGTCTTTCAGCTGACTGGTTGGTTCGAAAGAATTGAACTTTGCAGAATGCTAGGAATATTGGTGAAGCATCCTATTTTCTTGAAATTGTTAATATATTCAGAGAGGGGTACTATTAAGGTCTAGACTTTGGTGCGGAATTTATTGCCTCCGAACCTTGTTCAACAGACCACTGATCAGGGCGTGGGTAAGTTATAACGAACGGTTTGGTTGTTAGGGTTGTATAATTTCCTTGAGAGATAGAACAATGATATTGACAGTAGCAAAGCATATATGGTTGGAACTCTGAAACAGTATAACTTCTAAGTGGCTAGACCAGCAGTAGATCTACATCTAGACAATCTACTTTACTCTATGAGCACAGCAGTAGCTAAATCAACAAACCACCTACGAATTTTCTCGAGTATCGATAGTTAAGGTGTACAACTACGTAATGGTAAATAATTGAATGCTATTTATGATTTATAAATGAATACTAATATTTCACTGGTTTTTGGCCCTAAGCACAAGCTTCAGAGTCCGCAATAGGCTATATGGTGTAGGTAGCTAAGTTAAAGTGAAAGAGATAAGAAACGGTTAATTTGTTGGATCTGGCAAGCAGTGAAGGTCATGCAGCGTACTGAGAATTCTAGCCTATTTGGTTATACGGTGGGGTTCTACAGCATAGCAGGGTGGTGAAGTGGCATTTCGGTCAATCCAGAACCCTCGTATTGGCGACTGGTAGTATTAGTAGACCCTTACGCTGGAAAAACTACTGGTACAGAGTACGCAGAATCTATTCCGTACTGAAAATGGAATAAAACCAAAAATAGAAGGCCCTGCAATGGAAATTGTACAATTGTACGACTGCACTGAAACGGTAGTTCATCGAAGTGCTGTTAGAATAATAATAATAATCTAAGAACCTACCTTGATGGAGGGTTGCCTCGAGTATTAACTCAGGTGAGTTGGATTTAATTGAATTTTGGTAATTGATGGGAGCAAATCCTCTTAGAAATAATCAGTGGACCTTCCTCTGACTATTGTTTACCAAGGTTTTTGAGAAAAATCCACTAAATTGGCGAAACACGTTTTCCAACCTTCTTAGGTAAAAAAAAGAGAGTCTTCCAGAATACCCTTTTCTCATCTCTTGTTATTTTTGATAGATTTCCTTAAATTCAGTACTGGCTGTCCAAACAGAGAAAATGAATTAGTTCAATTGCCCTCTCAGCTGTCAGACAAAAGTGAGGTTACGTTGCTTTATTATTATTAAAAACACAATTGCATGGGCGATTCTATGGAAGAACTTCGAAATGAGTGATGAACGCTATGAATTTCCAACTACAAGGAAAGCAGATTCGGTAAGTTCTAAGTAATGTTATATTTTCAATACCTAATTCTCTTTTATTCCAGAACTCTACAAGGTTGGATTATAGAAGAGCTTTGTGAAATTGAGATGTTTTAGTCTGATACCTGGACATTATTTCTATAACCTGAGTAGTCGAATGAGTTCTCATATTTTGTTGAAACAGTACCACCGTATCCTTTCTAAATTCTGGTAACTCAATCTCGTAACAGTACCTAGATGATAACAAATAGCAAATTCTGGATCCTCGACCCCAAGAACCTCGCAATAATGTACCCTCGTGACTCTTTTTATACAATATTGATTGTTCATTGATTGTTCATTCAACTGCATATGTAATAGGCTTGTATTGAATGAGTTCGTCCTTGGGCTGACTAGACTGATTAAAAAAATCCACTTGTAGTTTCTGTAATACTAGGAAGAGCGATTGAGCGTTATATCTACTCTAAATTGTTAATAATAATCAGGCAAGGGGTCCAGGATGAAAATAAATGACAAAATCGTGATCCGGGCCCCCAAAATTCTTGGGATAATGTACCCTTCTCACTTATTTAAGGGCAATTCCACTTTAAACAAAATGTTATACATTTTTTTTCTACGTAACAATAATTTACATTGGTGGTTTCATTCATTCGAATAAAGGTTCGGGCGATTGTAAAGTGAAAAAATGAGTGTTTCGGGAGAAAAGCCAGGCCAATTTGTAACTTAGAATTGTTAATAATGATTGAATTGGTTTTTGAGCAGAATAATCAACATATTCGGATTTAGAGAACTAAAAAATCAAAATACACATGATTGCAGGTCTGTTCCTAATTTGATCACGTCAAGCCAGCTGGCCACCGCACTACTACGCTTCATTTTGCCGTGTTTTATCCATCTTTTCATCGTTTTTGCTGGAAAGGGGGCTCTGTACAACTTGCCAAATTGTTTCAAACTGAATCGAACGTCTTTTCTGACTCGGTCTCGTTATTTATGTGACTAAGTTGGGAATGATAGCTGCTGTTTTGTGGGTGGAAGCACACGCGACAACGTCTGTGGTTAGGACTTTTTGATTGAATTTTATCGTTCGCGAGACTCTCAAGGTTTTCGGAATAATGCCTTCCAGTCAGTCGAGTGATTTATAGGAGAATAATATACATGGGTTATTTAACTTGTGGTCAGTTCTTAACTTTTATAAATTTTCTGCAATTTATTGTTTTCCTCCTACTGTTTGCTTTGACGTCTTGGTCAATTGAGTTAGAGAATTGAAATTTAGTATTCGTCAAGTTTTAACATTGTTGCAACAAATGTTGGTTCAGTATGGTTAGTGAAATTGCTAAAATTGCTTGGACCTATACCGGGTGACAAGAGTTATGTAACGTCACGCCATCTGGTCCATTTCAAAAATTTTAATCTGATTTTTGGGTATGTTGTTTGGAAAATACTTTCCGATAATAATCCATATCTGAAACTAAAATAAAACTTGCGGTTTCGCATTTCATTGTCAACATGACGTCACAATTTGGGAGAAATGGAAATCTGATGTAGTTCGAGAACGACAAATTAAAAAAGGGTGTTAGTCATGAGGATTGAGTTATGTGTTGAAATGTCCATAAGTATTGTGGAATTATCGCTGAATTACAGCTGTAATCCACCAAATAAGTGGATTATCGCTGTAATTTAGCAAACTGCGTGGAATTAAAAATCTATAACCATGCATGCGCGCCAGGAGGAGGTTAAAGATCAACTTCATCGACTAAAACAATTAATAATACAGTGGGTCTGCTTAAGTTCGCACCATATGGAAAACTTTTTTATTATTGATTGTACGAAAAAAAGTTATTCCCTTTAAAAAGTTCTTCATGGTCTTAAACCTGAAATGCAACCATCAAATATCACATTTTTTCAGTCGTATACGAGGTTTGTCGGAAAATATTAATTCTGACCAACAGTAAAGTAAATTTATTTTTGAAAATATCGGAAACTTTTATCTGTTATCTCTTTATTCGTTGAAAATTTGATAATCTTTTCGTCTCTTAACCTCTATGTTGCATTATTTTGATGATGCATTAAAATAAATAATACATAACAAAATTATTTATTTTACTATAATTATGAAGTACATGAATACAGTGCTAGTAATGTCAATTTCGTAACAAGCGTGTAATAGTTTATCATTAATTCACTATTGCTTCAACGTATCCGACTTCTCTTATAATACAGGTTTCCGTTCTAGAAGAAAATTCCATCAATACATTTTTAATAATATTCGGTGTTTTACCCTGAATTGTTTCCGTAATAATTGTCTCCAAAAGTTCTACGTGTGTGAATGGCCTGTGTTGATATACCTTTTCTTTCAAGTAACCCCAGAAGGAGAAATCTAATGGGGTTAAATCTGGTGACCTAGAGGGCCAAAAAATATCGGAATATATATGAATTAACCTTCCATTGAAGATGTTTTCAAGGTATTGCCTTATTTCCATCGTACTATGACATGATGCACCATCCTGCTGGTACCATACCTCTTGCCGTCTATGTCTTGGAAGATCACGAAAAAAATCATTCCACTGTTTTTGTAAAAAATTTAGATTTCGTTGAGAAGTCATAGATTGTCGAAAAAAAAAGGCCAATTAATTTATCCTTGTAAATGCCGCACCAAACGTTAGTTTTAAAATAATATTGATCGCGAGTTTTGATCGATTGGAGTCAGCCCACCATCGATAATTTTGCAAAGACATTGTTCCATTAGACGTGAATGTAGCTTCGTCTGAAAAAATTATTTTCCTAGCCAAAAAAGGATTGTCTTCTAGCTTTCCTTGGATGAGAAAACAAAATTCTAGTCGTCTGTCGTAGTCTCCAGGTTTTAACGTATGGATATATTATGGTTAATATGGATGAAAATTGTTCTCTTTAAAAATTTTTGATATTGTATCTTTACCAATTTCATCTGGAAGCGAAAATGCCCTTTTTCGCAAAGACAATTTAGGTTTTTCCACTGCAGATAACATAACATTCAACTTCATCTCCTCACTTGCAACAGGTTTTCGACGTCTGTTTGTGAATTTATTGTGAATTTATTATTAACACATGATTTGAATTTTTCCATAATTCTCATTACCGATTATGGTGTATATTTTTCTCTGGATGTCAGTTGTTAAATATTTCAGCTGCTTCACGATAATCACCAACGAATAACACAATTTCTACTTTTTCTCCACCCTGAATATCACCGGCATGTTAACAAATTTTATTTGACGTTCACTGTCAAACAATTCTTGCTATCAAAAAATCATTCGTTTATCGGTGCATCCTAGATTTCACGTAACTACAGTTACATTTGAATCCTTATTGTAGATAAAAAAAGAAAAAAAAGATTTTTTTAGGATGTTATTGCTCATTTGAACGTAGTTTTTAGTTCTGATCAACTTTTCTCAATAACAATTTTCGATATTGTCAAAAATAAAGGTAATTTACTCTGATGGAGCCAAATTAATATTTTCTGACAAACCTCGTATACGACTGAAATTTTTTTATATCTGATGGTTGCATTTTAGGTTTAAGACCATGCAGAACTTTTTATAAGGACAAACTATTTTTCGTACAATCAATAATAAAAAGTTTTCCATATGGTGCGAACTTAAGCAGACTCACTGTATAAATATTTTTTTATTTCTAAAAGTTTTTACCGAATACCATTTGTGTTTTAAAAATTAACCAAACAATTCTGAAAAAAAATGTTTTTTTGAAAAAACTGCATTTTTTAGTTGTTTAGAAAATGTATGTTTTGAAATAACGAAAAAAAAATCCAATTGAAAAAAGGTTTTTGAAGCACTTATGGTATTTATTATTTCCGATAATTGTCTACCGAAAAAAATTAACGGTGCATCTATTCAGAGCATGTAAGAAGTTGTTCAAAGGACTGTAATGTCAATGTTCAAAATAACGAATGACACACCCTCTAAAACCGTGCTCAAATAAAAATAATGTCTTGTTCTTTATTTTCGAGGCGAATGGTTCTCTGCAGGAAGGTCGAAAAACTTATCAATATCTGGTGGACTCCTATTAGTTTGAGCCACTTCGGTGGTTTAAAAAAAATTCATTCATTAATTTACATGATGTGATATTCGTTAGCCCCATATGAAGTTTGGGTTCTGGTCGGACTGCTTACTGCTGTTCCTATAGATGTTTCTCTTGCCTATATACTTTATAAGTGGGTGCTAAACTTCTCGTAAGACCACCTAAAAAATAGCAAATGGTATTTAATTTCAGGTTGACGGAAGAGTAGTGGTTCTCCATCCTGACTGAATCTGCTCTGTTGATCGGCAGAACCGTGAAACTATAAGTATATAGATAGTCACCTGTTTTTAAGAGGCATTTACCTGTTATCATCATTGCAAAGTATGTTATTGTATAAAAAAACTTCATCAGTTGTTGGGCAGAGATGATTAGGCAGTCGTAGGGCGCTGTTGAATTGTTTTCTGCTTGATAACATAACTCTTATAGGCAAGCAAAAACATCAGGAATGGATCCCAGAAAATAGCAAATGCACCAATCTAAACGCTTCAACTTTTATATAATTGAAACGAAATTGAATGACATATTTCCTTCAACACCAGGTTTGACTGATTTCTGTTTTTTGCACGAATCTATCAGTTGTGTGTGTATTTTGACTGAGGGTGATATAATATTTCAGCTAACCTGCATCCTCTTTTTGGTAATTATAATACCTATATGGCTTTCCGTCTCATTCACATTCACAGCTTCTGGTACATTGAAACTTTGTTTATTGCGTTTAGCCTAAAGCATTCTGAAATCGGAGTTTCCGAAATATCGAGCTGAAGTGCATTAATTTGGCGAACTCAAGTTGATGAAGTTGAAAGGTATAAAAAAAAATTAAATTGAATTGATGATTGAATAGGCAACATCATTATGATAGAGCCACAAAGCAGCTGAAGTAGAGATATGGAAGACACATTTTACAACATTGGAAAGGGCAGAGGCAATACTCATTCCCAAACCATCAAAATATAACCGTTCTGGCATCCGCCAACTTTACGATCGATGATATATATTTTCACAGAACAAAAATATGTTTCATTTATTTTTTGCTCCTTCTTTCCAAACATATATAAACTCTTCCAGTGGTCATATATCGCAGCCGGAATTCTTCCATCCTCGAAAATATATTTCCCCCTAAACTGGTAGACTTATGCCTAAGAGGAATATGATATATTGCCCCCAAGAGGTCTAACGAAATTAGTGCGACAGTAATGGAAAGGATTGCGGCTAACGTGTTTTTGGACAGTTTTTGTTAGCGCGAGGGTTGTTTATCAGATGGAATAGGCCTGTTCTCTCTAACGTCGTTAATTTGTCATATCCATTTGTTTTTCCGGAAGGGGCTCAGAAAGAAAAATGCCATTTGCACATATGAAAAAGTTTTCTTAAATCAAGTGTGTGTGTTTGGTGGAGCATACTATATATATGATAATAATTAGAACGGGTGTTTGAATTATTTGCCAAATCGAAGAAACTGAAAATCACCTTGAAAAAATTTTTTGACACTATAAAAAAGTAGAGGTTCCAGATCAGGAACCACTTTCACCCATCTGTTTAATTGATGAAAAGTATTTTATATCAAATTCAGACTGCTGAAAAATATATCGCGAGTGGATTGCCTAAAAAAGTCCTGGCCAGACTATGTATAATTCAAAATTTAAAAATGCCTTTTTTTCAATTATTGCACACAAAAAAATGCCATACCAGTGGAAAGTATGCAGCCTATAGGGATATACAAACGTTGGTTTAATGAAAGGAATTTCGAAGAAGTCGAAATCTTTTTCTCTCCACATTGGGTGTTATGAATAAAAGCTAGCAAAAGCTTTTTCTATAAGTGTGTCTTTCTCATTAATTAATGAAATGCATAGGTCTGTTTCAAGAAATCTGAGTAAAAGCATTTGCTCAAGGTTTATTCATTAGACCCAATGTCTTAACTTTTTTTTTGGTGTAACTATTGGGTTGGCAGGTATAAACATGTGAGTCGATACTAGTAATTTTCACATATTTTTTATTGAATAAATCTTGTTAAAAAATAAACGGTATTTTATTGCAAATACGATGATATAGGTGGACTGCGGAAAATCTTGTTTTAATAAAGATTGGCGAGCTGTAAACAGCGGAATTTTGTCCATATGAAAATGTGCGATAAAGAAGTCCGAGAGAACTAACTAACCCGTGCTCCAAATTGATGTTCAGTATTTACTAGTCCATCGCTATCCTTCTCAATCTTACGAACACAAAGCATGTGCACTCTATTCCTTTCGACAGAGGAATTTTCATTCGCACCAAAATTTTGCTTCTGAAAGCTCGCCAATTATTGGAACTATAACAAATCACTATTATAATAACGAATAGCTTTCTTTCACAACTGATTGACCCAGCGAAGTCATTAATAATAAAGCAATAAAATAATTTATGGGAACGGTGGGCTCTCTGTCAAGAATTAAGAATCATACCTCACAAAATTTCAGATATTTCTCTTACCTTATCGTATCTAATTCCTTCTCTTCTGCATGTACCTTGGACAGCATCTTCATCAATTCCTTCCTTCACTGGCTAGAAGTGGACTTTTCGCGAATTTCACTTTATTCGCGAAATTTACTTTATTCTCGAAATAGCACTTGTGACTTTACTTATTCTGTTCAAACTTTGTTAGTTGAAATACTCAAGTCTCAACTCGATAAAGCCTTTCTGTGAATTATAAAATAAATAAAACAAAAGAAATTAACAACACATATATCTATTGCACCTATTGGCCTATGTTCTATTTTCTGAACAGGAAGGCAATTTATCACAACTTTGTGATCACTTTCAGTTTTATTTTATGTTCCATATTTTTAGTAATCTATTGATTGAAATTTATTTTTATTTATTATATATTTTTATTATTGTTGAACATTCAGTAATAAATGATTATTGAACAAAGAAATAATAAATAAATAATAGAATACAAATAATTCAATTAGGGACATTTTAGGAATTATTTAATGAAAATCTTAGTTTTGGAATATAATATGATATGAAAGTGAATAATAGAAAATGATACTAGATAACTCATCGTTGATTTAACAATAATCGAACACAAATTAAATTTTATAGGAATAAAACCATAAGGACTTAAATACAAGTTGATTGAGGAAACAAACTGGTGAGACGTGAGAAAGATCGTTCTAAAACTTGAGACTTCATAATGAAAATAATAATGGAAATGATAAAGGAAATTAAGTAGTTACCGCGTATTTATCGTATTTATATAAAAGTTGGAACAAAATATACTTATGAAAAAGAATAAGATATACACGAATAATACATTACGAATTGAAAGGTTCACATCTTGATGGTACGAGTGAAAAACTTAGAACTACATGTTTTGGATTGAAAGTTTACACTACTTTTGTCTTGAAAAATAATATAGAATTCACCAGCCCAATCTTTCCTACCCTCTCCATTCCAAGGAGTGTTCTTCCTTGGGCGACCATCGGATGTGGTCTCTACCAAAAATATTCACATGTGAGAATTGAACCAGCTATTGAAAAGAGTCGTTTAATTTATGGGTCTTGAATGTAGTCCCTTCGAAACTCAGTATTCAATAGTTTCAACACTTAAAACTAAGATGAAAGGTTCTTTCGTAACATATTTCTCGGCCAGTTCTAGTTATAGGGAGGCTGTAATTCGATATTTTCAGATATTTTGGATATAATTGTATTTGACCTGATCATTTTACGACTACAGAAAATGCTATAACTTTGTGTGTAGCATTTTCAACTAAAAATTCTTCAATATATTTTACTTATTATAGGTTTGGTTACAGAACAACATAAAGGTGCAAATCAGTAACTCACCGATTTACTCGTATATTCCAATTCAATTCCAGAAACCTGCAAGGAAAAGAAAAACCAATTAATTGTATCCGAAATAGGATTAAACGTACTATTGACAAATTAATGAACATTATGTTTGTTCATTTTGACTACTCAGGTGTACTTATCCGAGTTATTCATAATGACACTACTAGAGTGTGGCAATGAAATATATCAATATATGTATATTCTATTCACATAATACAAAATTTGGGAAAACTGTACGAAATGTTCAAACATATATTATTTGATCCGATGGCAAAGGTTCAATAGCGAATAATCAATTATATTCGATAACATCAGTAAATCTTTTCATAAATTATCGTCGGGGAGAAGAAAGCTACGAATGACTCCATTATACATATTCAATAAAATAAAAGTGAAGATAGCAACTCCAGGACCTACCAATCTTAAAACTCAAAGACCAAATAATGTCCTACACTACAAAAATAAAATACTCGGGACTAATAGTCGACCAATCTCTCACCTGGAAATCCCATTTTCGATACCTATCTCTAACATGCCAAAAAAGGACACAATCCACAACAATGCACTCCACATGATCTCTAGGCTTACAGAACAACTCACATTGATAGTCTACTCTGCGAACTTGGTGAGCTTCCTTTGAATCTGAGAAGACAAGAGCTGGGTTTATCATATGCAACAAAACGTCAAGATCAGAAAATTCATCAAATCCGTTACTTTCCAATTAGCCAACATGCAGAAAAACACGAAAACATATACCCACCATCCCTTAGGAAAATTGATGGAAGAAGAATTAAAACTACTCAGTACCAACCACTCAGTAACTTTCTTATCGGTTCCCTCTCATACTGGCATAACTGGAAATGACCTAGTCGACATATACGCTCGCGAGGCCCCAGTACGAGAACACTATCGACATATGGAACCATCAATGGCAAACGAAAGTCTCAAAACTGAAAGAGATCAAACCAACTTTTCAACCATGGTCTGACACATCAACCAACCGATTCCATCAAGTAATCATCACTCGACTTCGACTTCACACCCGCTCAACACACGAACACCTACGGTCAATGGATCCCCAACCGGAAAGCATCGCAGAGCATACATAGCACAGTATAAAATGAAATGTAAAGTAAATGAAATTGGTGACATTTGAACTTTCTATGAACGCAAAAAAATTGTTTTTTCTTAACACCAATTACATTCGATCCATAGCTATCAATATTTTTTGAACGATTTAATGACAAATATACGTCGATTTAATTTTTTTTTCTTTCAAGTTAGAGTCTTTTCACAATATCAATCAGATGTAGTTCAATGTCCAGCGTAGCTTTAGCCAAGGAAGTAGTTGTTTTCTGTTAGATATTACAAATAACATCACATATTTAATTTTTCAGTTTTCATGGAGAACGTACCCCTTTTCAACATGATTGGTCACATAGTAGCATAGAAATAGAACATCAATAAATGGTAGGCAGATTTAAAACATAGGTGTTTGATTCAGTGGTGAGTCTAAGGAGGTTGGCAAACAAAAAAATATATATATAAATAATCACTGTTTTTAATGAAATATCACAAGTTTGTATCACAAGTATGAAGAAATATCACTGTATTTGGTTGGATGTCGACTTATGTGAGAGTTCTTCGTTGATTCTCTCGAACTATGTTTATTGAAGCAAATGCACCCGTATATGTACATATAGAGTATAGTTAAAATTTGGTGTTTCCGAAAATATGATCTGCAGAAGTAAAATTTCTTAATATTGATTATCAACGTCATAACTCACAGAATTATAATGTAGGCAAAATGAGAGTTGATAAGAGCGTGTAAACATTTGAGAGAGTTGGGCGATTACCATAAAATAAATGTCCTTTTAATTTCTATTGAGGACACATCATTTCGATTCACCCTATATGCTTGAGCCACATAATAGTAGACAGACTGCGACGAGCATCAGATCACCATTTAATCGGAAACACTTTTTAATCACCGCAGAATTTGTCTCCACTTCCATTATGCGTCATCGGGTAACTGTTCCATTTTCTTTTTTCCGCGATCCGTAATGTCAATTTGAGTTGGCTCCCGGAGCGTTCCTGGCGGGTTCCAGAGCCGCCTACGGCAGAATTAGAGGTTTCCGGACCAGTACGGGCTCCGCATTCTTATCAGCCAATTAGGCGGTGCAACTTCGGCCCGATAATAACGCGACCGAAAATCAGTTCGACCTCTAGGAAGGAAAAGTACACCCAGAAAAGGAATTTGTCATTTACGTATGGAGAATCGTTCTGATACACAAAAATTACCGAGTCGATTCAATAAAGTTTTTCGGTGCTTTTCGAGTTTCTTGGTCGTGGTCTCGATGTAATTATTTCTGGTCTTTTGTGTACATTTACGGTAGAGATTTTCAAAGGCGGTGCGGTAACGCTCAAATAGTTCGTTTGAGCCAGACTGATTTGGTGTTTGTTTCGTTCTTTCATTGTGCATGCCTAATAGGGAACGAACGTGACTTCATAACGCCTTGATTCCGCCTCTTTACTGATTTCCGAAACCTGTTTTTGTTTTTGATTATTATTGCTTATACCTGGAAAGGGTTTTCTTTTGGTCTCTTTGATGACCTGACTCCAGGTTTTACTCAGAAAAAGGTATTCTTCCTTTCGATTGAGATTACTAGGATATTTATGAATTTCAATGGCCTCTCTAAATATTCACTGGTAATAAATAATCTGTGGTCCTATTCAGTACCTGATAGGTTTCATTAGCCATAATTGTTAGTTTGTTAATAGAACATACTCTGCAACCGCGGATTTGTCGCCAATACCTGCAGTTTTCCTTGTGTGCGATCAGGAAGGTTCTTATGTGCTTTTTTCATACCAATAAATACGTCACCACAGCTGCAAGATATGCGGTAAACATTTGGAGTCGGGAGAGGGTCTCTCCGCTCTTCTGCTGATCTCAGACTTCGTCCAATGGTCTTAATTGGTTTGAATATCGTTTTTACTTCATACTTTCCAGAAGCTTGCTTATCCTGTCTATAATCTTCATAATGTACGGTTCTCCGTTGAGATGTTCTGGTTCACGTATTCGTAAAGCCGGTCAGTTTAATTACTCCTTGTTTTTGTTGTAGGTGGTAAACTCTGTATCTTAGTTTGCAATTCGGTATCCGTTCAACAAGCTTATCTAGGAAAGTATTCTGGCTCTTCATTTCTGTCTCCATTATGATCTGGGATCTTCGGATTCATGTAGTTGGTTTGGTAGTGAGAATTTATTAGTTTTTGTTTTCTATGACTCCATATTACGAAGGTGCAAATGTTGTCCACATAGCGAAACCAAAACGACTGCTTGCATCTTACAGATTTCAGTGCTTACTGTTCAAACTTCTTCATGAAGGAGTTAGCCACAACCTGTTACAAAACGGTTTCTCAGGGGGGTTTTTGGGGTTAAGTTTCAGGCCCTCAGCAGAATAAAACACAGGAACGTATTGTATTGGAACTGATTTATTTCGTCGGTTGGGTTATGGTAGTGTTTGGCTAGAATAAAATTACATTGATTGAAATACAAACTCATTTTAAACAAAATAACAATGGTGGAAAAAGACATAAGAGTCTATCTCTCAAGCAGGCGAACATAACTAATAAAGGGAAAGTTACCTACCTAGAATAAAATTACAGGCACAGAAGGTAGATTCCCAGAGGGATATACCGATTCATAAAACCACGAGTAATTACTGGAAGCCTCACTAAACCGCGCTAAAACATGGTTCGCTGGCTCACTCGCAAACGGAAAAGAACCGGTTGAAGTGAAACTCGAAGAGGTGAACACACAGTTTTTCAACATGTGAAAAAAAATATTCAAAAAAACAACAATGAAATAATAGACTTGACAGAAACCATACAGGAAAGCATGTTGGCCATGTAGAATAAATAATAAATATCCGATAGGCAACCCATGTTACGTTCGCGTTTATTTGGGTGTCTACCCTAAAGGCGGGTCGAAACTTTTCAACTTATAAAATAAACTCAGTGACGGCGCATAGTTGCTTGACAACAAGGCAGAAACCGAACCGATAAAACTAAATTAACAGATAAAATTGGTATCACTACATCTGACCCTCCCTCTAGAACAACCACGATTAGACACGAGGGGGTGTAAACAAGCTTTTCTTTTTCTAAATTTTTTTTCAGACATAGATGAGTTACATTAAACAATCTTAAAGAGCAGAGGACACCAGATACGGCTTTAAATGTGAGGCATGAAACACACCCCGTTCAGAAGAGCCGTCAGGGCTGCGTAAGACGTAGGTATCTTCACGAATTCTTTTTTTCACACGGAAGGGCCCTTCGAAAATTAATAACAGTTTCTTAGTTTCGGCTCGAACCGCAGAGGAAACATTATTAGCTTTCAAGAGGACTAATTGTCCTACTTCGTATTTTTGATAAGGACGACCGGGGTGCTACAAAGCACGGCGATTTGCTTTTTTCTGGAAATTCTCAGCGGCGAGGATAAGTTTTTGCTGGTGTGGGAATCCAGAAGGTATTTCTGGGAAAACACTGGCAGGTAACAGCCGGGTCCGATCTTTACCGAATTCGAGTTCCTCAGGCGTGAAACCTGTGGTTTCATGTACCACCGAGTTCATGAATTGTTGGAAAGAAGGCAGAGCAACAGCCCACTTACTGTGCCGGTCATGGCAGTACGTTCTGATAATTCTAGCAATTTCTCGCATACACCTCTCGGATGGATTTGCACAAGGGTGCCTGACTGAAACATAAACTTGCTGGATACCTAAATCCTTAAGAGTACCTTTCCAGCTAGCAGAGGTGAACTGAGTCGCATTATCGGAAAGCAGCCTCTTGGGACGGCCATGAATGGGAAAATAATTAACTGTTAGCCTGTTCATTATGGCACGGGTAGTAGCCTTCTTTAATAGGAAAAGGGACACATACTTGTTAAAAACATTCAGCACGACAAATATATAACTAACGCCTCCCCTGCTACAAACCGAAGTCAGAAGGCTTTCCATTGCAATACGTTACTTTTCCGCACGATTTTTCGTTTTGAAAGTTGTACTTTTCCGTACGATTTAAAATCATGCGGAAAAGTTACTTTTCCGCACGATTTTTACTTTTCCGTACGATTTTTACTTTTCCGTACGATTTTTACTTTTCCGCGCGATTTTTGTATTGTTGAAAATAAGGATATTTAGGACTAACTGAATGATCTATTTAACTATTCTGTCTTATTCGTCATTTTGTAGCATTATTATAAAAACCTTGTTTTTTCATTGATAAGATAGACAAAAACACTCGTAGGAAAAATATTGTACCTAACTCTTACGGAAAATTTCTTTAGAAATATTGGGAGAATCATGTGCAGCGAGTGCTTATTCACTACCGAAAATTACTCAAGAGCGATATCAAAAAGAATATGAAAAATTCTTAATGGCCGTCAGCCTTTAAGAAATATTAAAGGAAGGAGGCTGTTAACATTAACTTTTCAATTGTCATCTGAATACCGTTAAATCAAAAAAACAGTACGCGATTACGAAATTTTTTTAACACGCTTATATTAGCTTCACTTGTATGTATGTATCTATGTAACGTAAATTTTTCACCCACTTCCAGACGTCCGAATGATTTGAAATTTGGCATGTGGTCATTATTCCGTAGACAACGCAATATGACATTTCTGTTATAGAATATAAAAAAATGGCGGCTCCCAGATGGCGGACGAGATTTGTGATAAACGTCCGATTCGATTCAAAATTCATTTGCGAGGGTTTTCGGGATCAAAGATTATAAATGGCGGCTCAAAGATGGTGGACGATATTTGTGATTATGGCCAGATTCGATTCAAAATTGGTATTTGGAGGTTTTTAGGTCGTATTCCTCGAATTTTTTGTCAAAATTCATTAATAAAGATGGCGGCTCCGAGATGGCGGCTCCAAGATGGCGGCTCCAAGATGGCCGACAATATTTGTCCCTATGTTCTGATTCGATTCAAAATTGATATGGTTTTCTGGGTCGTACATTTCGATTTTTTAGTCATTATAAAAATAGTACTACTAATATCTGTATCCAAATAGCAGAATTTTACCTAAATCAGACAGGGGGATCACCTACAGACTGGTTTCGAGTGTTTGACTCTCAAGAGTGTTTCAATACAGATATATTTGAGGCTCTCTTTCCATCAGTCAGATCATGAAATCATTCTGGCTATTTGATTACTCTGGTCTCGCACGATAATTAATTGCCAACCGATATTTTATTTTTTTGTTCACCTACATCTCTCTACCTAGTGTAGATTAATATGGCACATACGTGTCTGAACACACACCCCTCTGGCTGATATTACGACTGGTATTGGATCATATCAAACAGATACTTCTTATGGAATGTTTTCCATAACAGAGGACAATATTGTAAGCAAGTAACATTTAATGTTTTGGTCCTTCAAATAGTCGATTATTTGGGTAGCTGTGTGAGACCTGGCATTGTCCTGATGCATAATTATGCGACGTTTTCGTTTTTTGTCAAACAAATTGTTGTATCAAAAATATTCAACAGTTTTTTGAAGAAAAAGCGGTCATTACATCTTCGTCAATCATATGAACCTTTATACAGGGTGTAATCTAACTTCTCACACTCCCGTGAATAACGGGTGTATAATGCCATTTCATAACGAATGACAGGCGTGAAATTTTGGAAAAAAAATTTGGAAAGTTCAAATTGTGTTGGAAATTTTGGAAACCGCTGTCCGCCGAACGTCAGCTGACCGGAACAGAGCCGCAATAGTACTGGAACTGTCGGATGGAAGAAACTGTGTAATTTCGAACAGCGGTTTCTAAGATTTCTGAATTTTCCGACAAAATTAAAATTCTACAATTTTTTTTTTCGGATTTTCACACCTGCCATTCGGTATAAAATGACATACACCTGTCCTTCACGGGAGTGCAAGAAGTTAGATTACACCCTGTATGTATATTTCACAAACAACATTATTCAAACTTTCAACGAAATATACTGAAAATGTAGTTTTTCACAATTGTAACGATGAAGTGAATAAATGCACATACTGAATATGCATACAGGAATGAAGTAACGAAATTATGAACTCGCCCCCCGTGATCTTGAAATCTCCACTCAGAAATCCTTTCAGATTTATTCACTTTATGTGGTGAGTTTGAAGTTCAATTTGATACCTACTGGGAAATATTTGATAGCCAGAAATGCTTCTGACCCCCTAGCTTTCATGTTCTCTTTGTTGTAAATCAGATCCATCAGGTATGAAAAAATAAGTAATTTGAGGAATGAGGCTTTTATTCCAATTGGCAGTATATATCATCTCGGTGTACTAGGAATAACAATCCCAGAGTCAGATGATTGATATACTTTTCAGTCGACATCGGATTCTATACGTTCATTCGAATGAAAATAATTCTGTCGGATTCTATACGTTCATTCAAATGACAATATATTTCCTTGCTTAACAACCAATCAGTGGATTTCAAATTTTTAAATTCAGCCAACAGAATCGGAACTACAGTGAAAATATAGCTTGTCGATGTATTCTCAAGGTGATAAACCTTCTTAGTTTTTATTTCTTTTACTATCTGTCAAGTAGTGAAAATAATGATTTAAATTATAAACGTCAAATTTATGTGTTTTGACTAGTTATCTTTATTTATCAATATGAGCGATCGTTGAGGACAAATGTCCATTGGTATCATAGATGAGGCCGTGGAAAAGAGTATTCCGTTGAATACGGCTAGAAGTAAAGCATCAATTACCAGGTGACACGATTTTTCTTTATTTCAAATCGATATATTGTCGTCCTAAATATAATTCGTGGTATGATTAAAAACCTATAATTTTTTGGAATATCAATTCATTGGCAATCCCATTGCAAGAAAATACAACGAGTCCGCAGCTTTGGGATTGCAATTCATTAATATTCCAAAACATTATCGGTAATAATCATACCACTTATTTTATTACACCTGAAAATAATCCTGGAAAATATATACTGGATAGGAGACTACTGGGTTATCCACAATAACGATACATGAAATTCTCATTCAAGCACTCAATTTTTAACTTTATGAACTTGCTGGTTAGACCAAATAAAGTGTTTCGACCTTCCTAGATATTTTTCTTCGTGTGATTCACTCACTACCAGCTCCAGATTAAGCCCTTGTAGTTGGAGTTCACCGGAGAATTAGGGCTGACCCGAGAGATGGAAGTGTCAGCTTTTCACGGCGGCGAGCGTTGAAGGTAGAAGGAAAGTGCTAACTGTCTATTTGTCTAGTCTACTAACTATTTGTCTTGTTATACGTGATTAGAAGAGGAAAGCTTAAGCCGTCCATAAATATGTCGTCTGGCGTCTCTCTGGGAATTCGGGAATTGATGAGGGGCTCTCGACGTGGAGCTGTTCGGAATTGTTTACGTGTCATACCAGAAATTGGATCCTCCAGTCTGTGGATGTCTCACCACTGCTGGCGTTAGGATGGGAATGAAGTAAAAGATCGTTCAAACTGTCAAATCTTGAAAAGCAGTGGATTCTGGAATTTCAGATGTACCTACAGGATAAACTAGTCAGTTTGAAATGCGATCCATAGTTTAGAGTGCTTTGTCGATTTAGAGATTTTCTGTAAGAAAACATGCGCCGATTTGTTCTAGGCATCATTATTCCCTTATTTTTCAACCATATCCTATTCCTTGTTTTACTTATGATCATGTAACACTATTAGATAAAGATTATTTTTCTCATCATGAACCAATAAGACCATTACTTTTTCAAGAAATTCTCTTAAGATAAGTGATTAAAGACTTATTCAACCGTGGTTCAATTTTTGTTCGCTTTATTAATTTTTTTTATCATTTATCCCCCATTCTTGAAATTCTTGGTAACAATTTATGAAAAAAAATCAAATTCTCTATCGTTTGAATGGCCAAATATTGCTTTTTCCAGTATATACTCCATATTTTGATAGAATTCTCATACAAATCTCTAAACATGAGGCGATGAAAGTATACGTCAGAATTTAAAATGTTCACGTGCAAACTTTACCATGACGGGTACTTCAATGCATATAGTTGGGTTTCCCAATATTATTAAATTTAGAATTTAATTTGTAAAAACATTCTCAGAAAAGGTAAAATTTTATTAGCAATAAAACTATTTTTTTGTAAAATTGTATTATCAAAAAAATTACTTTTTGTTTTCTTTATTCAGTCATTCAGAAAGTAATCTTCTACCACTCGACCTATAAATGTATATATATATATACCGGGTGACCACGAGGTGAGGTACGCCCCCCAATTTTTCTATAGTTTTGAAGATACAGATTTCAAATTTGGTGTGTTGCTATAGAACTTGAATACGCATATTTTAACCCCTCTACTGAAAATTTAACACTTCCGGTTTAACCGGAAGTGACCCCAACTTGTGTTTTCAAATGACACCCTGTACATATTTTTCACTCTCCGAAAGAGCGCGCAATTTGTGATAACTCTGTTTTTCAAAATTTAAAATCGGTGTGTTCTCAAAATTAGATATTCTTCAACGAAGGCGGCCATGAACATGAAAAAACACACTTTTACCCAGCATATATTTGCCAAAATCCCTTCACGCAAAATTACTCGACTCCAATATGGCAAGCTTTTACGTTCTGGATGGGAGAAATAAGAATGTGTAAACAGTGCAGCCAGCGGTTCTAAAACCTGTGGAATTATTGCGATCGATCCTAATGCTCTTCCTGGATATGCCTTTTTCTCAGATACCTTGGGAACAATACAAGCAAACCCTACTGTTGCAAACTGGCTTTGTTCTGAAAGTAGCACTACAAATGATGCCTACGTAGCTGCAGGGGCCAGCGGCCCCACAAGACAAAACAACATGTCAGTAACACAAGCTAAAGCTAACCCGTGTTCCAAAAGTGATACTACAGGTGGATTATTAAAAGTAGCAGGATACGCCTTCAAATCTATTGGATAAATTACATCCAGCACCCCAAAGGAGAATTGAAATGGTTTCAACGGTTTTAAGTTTGCCAAAAAATATAACTGGAAACTAAGATGCGCAAAAGATAATGCAGAACTGAAAAAAATGGTTGAAGAAGAAATAGGGAAAGAAAGGAAAAATTAGAAATAGAGAAGAAGTAAAGGAACAGAAAACAAATGAAACTTCGCAACCAGATACTTCTCCAGAATGCGCTTGGTGTGAAGAAACTTATTGTGACACGGCAAGATGAAGCCTAGGTGAAATGTGTATGCCGTTCAAGATGAGCCCATGAAGGATGTATTCGATGTGATGATGTATGTGACTATTGTGGCAAATGAATAGTTGCTAATAAATAAAATTAGAGCTTAAAAAAGCAATGCATGAAGTGGAAAAACCCATTGAACGTTATATCTTTAAACCAACATTGTATTCCATCTATCTCTAAGGAGTTTTATCTCACACATTTGCGCTTTTATAAACGGACCATGTAATAATTTTTTAAATCTCTTGTACCTCAATGAATGGAATGAATATATGGATGTTGAGGTGGCACAGCAATGGTCAAAAAGATGGCTCTACAGTAGACGGAATTTATTTCAGGAAAAACTTGGTCCATCTATCACAGACTCACCCTATGTCAAAATCACTATTATTGCATATTTCCAATAGACCACCCAGGAATGACACATTTCTTGCAATGTTTCCTTATATGGGCTCCATTCATGTTATTATTATTATAGGTTTTCAAATGTCAGGAAATATCTGGCACTGCTTGCATGCAGTGGTGTCAGTCTGCTCCCCCCTCGTATCTTATTAACGTATTGGAATTTTTCTTTAAAATTTGTTCTGGTAAAATGGTTGTTCATAAGATACTTTCTGTAAACAAAAAAAAATATCAATTTTTTTGACTGGCATGGTGGGTCGAGTGATATCTCATTCGAAACCTCTTTCAATTTTCCATATGACAGCAAAATTTAAACTGTGACAAATCGTCGGAAATATCTAAAATTTCAATAATTATTGAGGTTTTATGAGCGGCGTCAATACGCCGCTCCATGCGAGCAGACTGAGATATGAAGACAAAAACCTGTGATGACTTGGAAAACGAATGCATTTACAAAAATATGTCATTACGGGTCGTCCACAAAGCATACGAATAATATATCACAAATCAGTGGATGCAACATTAAATTAAGTTTACTCAGAACCTGATGTACAAAGAGAACTCTAAAGTTTCTGAAACCCACCTAGTTTTTCTTGGCCAAACATTCAAAATGATGAATGATACTGTGAAAATTGCATGAGGTGATGTTAACAAAATTATGAGTTTATAATTATTTCAACACTTAGCGAAGTTTGCAATTAAATGCTATCAACTATGATGGAATTTTCCAGAACGAAATCAAAGCCAAATGTGCCTGATATAGCTTTAAAATAAACGAGCTTAATTGAGATAAATGGGAGGCGCCATGATAGAATTCAATTTGCCTAATTACACGTCTAAATTTGGTGTTGTGATGCAAACAAAATAATAGCTACCAGGAAGCATAATTTATTTACGAGCTCTGTGTATCGGTTGGCTTATTTTCGAGACATTCATATGATTGACAAACAAAAGTCATCATTAAAAAGTCTGTGTCTCACAAAGATCACTTCTCGGAAAACTAAATTTCTATGGAATACACGGTGTTGAATCCAAATTTTTTAAGTCTTACCTAGTCATTAAGAAAGCCACTCGAAAGTAGAGATAGGGAATAAGGAGTACCTCAGGGATCAATCGTTGGGCGGTTACTGTTTATTATATACGTAAATGATATTTTTCATCACCTCAGTCCACTGAAATGTATATGCTATGCCGATGATTCTACCTTGTAACAATCTAATATGGAGGCTCCATCCTCGATGAACTGTATAAACAAGCAGAGGTCACGGCAGAAACCTGGTTTACTGAAATCTCCTCAAATTGAATAAAGATAAAACTTTCAACATTGCAAGTCCACGAGACGAGACATATAGATCAATTATGCAGTAAGTTGTCATCTCCGCTATACCTTTTACATAATCTCAGAGGATCAACAACTTTACCGGTACTAAAAACTGCTTGTTTTGGATTGTTTTATTCTCAACTGAATTAAGGAATTCTCTGGGGTGATGCTACTGATCTAATAAGAGTTTTTCGTTTACAAAAAAGAGCAGTCAGGCTCATTTGCAATGCAAACTACAGAAACACATGTCGCCCGTTATTCAAAGCACATAAGATGTTACGGCTCCCCTGCCTTTATATATTCAGCTGAGTTACCGAGATACATAAAAGTACATTCAACACCTAGGGACTGAAGTGGTATTTTAAATGCCGAGACAAAAAGTTTATTGCCCGACCAACGGTAGGTCTATAATTCGTCGAGGGATCTAAAACACTTTAGTCCTGAGTTGAATATACTTTTTATGCACTTTAGAACAGGTTAAACGTCAAAGAAAAAATAATGAGAAAAAAAATTAAATGTAACTAATCGGTACGTACTTTATTTCTAAAACGTCATCGAAGGGATTAATTGTTACCATATCAACGACCTCATTATTATACTATGATGATCCAGATCATGATTGTCACTGTCAACTGAAATTCTTGGTGTTTCATGACAAGTAACTGAGTAAAACAAAAGCCACTCAATAAATATTGGTCAAACACGCCACACCGACTGAAAGACGTTTATCGCGATGGAACAAATCCAATTATTACCAAGAAAATCTGGAGAACAATATGAAAAACATTTACACTTTTGTTGCATCCATATCATGAAGGATTCAAAGGTAAGTAACAATAACCCTCTCTCTGCATGTTTGACACCCTGTATCTCAAAAACTGTCCATTAGATCTTGTTGTGCCCGTGGAGACATTTGATCAGGACATCATAAACTACATTTTACTGAATTTTCAGCCAACTCGACTGAGACCCATTTTCCATAAGAATCATGCAGGGTCCTTTAAGAAAAGTACTTTTAGTTGCTATGGTAATGATAAAAAATACAGGCCTTCAATTGGTCTAAAACGTTAGATGTGGAATTTTGATTTTTATTCCACCCGTTCATGAACCGAATTCACACTTGAACTACCAATATATTAGATTTCTTCTTTTTCGCCACATGTATTTGATAGAGGAGCACCGATGTATAAATGATTCACATATTTTTCTATTACCTTCCACATTCGTCCGTTTCATACATTTTCCGGATATGAATCTTCATTTGGAAAGTCGAGGGACATCTTTCACTCACTATATTCTCCAGAGTCAACTGGAGCTGGGTGAATCAAGTTGTTCAAGCATGATATCCCTCAATCCCAATAGACCAACCATTTGTTCTCCTTGAATTCCTATGCCACATCCGTGATATACTTGGTGTTCGAATACAATGAAAAACACTTCTTTGAACATTGTTTTGAAAACTTCAATTCAAAATTCGCTAATGGATTTTGTAGTTGTTGCATTTCCAGAAGCAACGCTGTAAGTGGATGATTTGTTCGAATTGAATCGTCGAGGATAATACCACAAGAGGTTTTTATTTTATCGGATAAACTTTCATTTTGCACGAAAACTTCGTTGCTTTGGTAATTGACGAGAGCAAATTTTATCTAATGTTATTTGGACGAGTCATATTACAAGCTACCAAGTTTGAGTGGAACAAAATTAAAGTTTATACGATGAAAACAAAACCTTGATTGGTATTTAGTGAGATAATAATTTAACGAATCAAATAAATGAATTATTAAGCAAAAGTGAATAGAACATAATTTATTAAATTAAATCAATAATTCATTGAACAAAAAGTACATTTAACAGGAAATATTATTTAAATGTACAGTTAGTAAAAGTACAGTTTTGGTATACAATCCTACCCGAAGAAGACTGCTGAATGGCTTCAGAGAATTGGCGTTCGAATGTCCGGTCAGCTTGATAATTTGTTGTTCTGATACTCCTGCTTTGACAAGAGTGGAAATAGTGCTAGCCCTATGGGAGTGATTAGTAATTTTATTTTTCAGATCTAGACCAATTTTTTCTGCAGAAATTCTGGTCCACTTTGAAATTTTGTTTACACCAATGGGCACATTTTTGTACCATCCCTTGGCATTTTCATTTTTCCAAAACGGATTTGGTGTTAGAAACAATCTATCTGAAGAAATATGTTTGTTTCGTTTTTCTAGAAGCATTTTCAACAATCTTACAGGACACACGTTCGGATTTTCTTTATTTGTAGTCAACCACTTACTTTCACTGGACCTTTTATCTCCACCTTGAGCTGTTTTAGAAAAGACCGTGTTGTACTCCACTCTGCCTGTCAAAGTTTTATTATTGTATTTTTCGGCTTTGAAATAATAAATTTTACACTGCGCACTTTCACCACCTCTCCAGGCTAATTCAAAAGCGGCGATATGAAAAAGTTTTTTTTGAAGTCCCATTGGAGTATTTTCATCCCACTGCTCTGCCATTTTTATAACTTCTTCTTTACTTAATGCAATAGAACCTTGTCTTCTTTTATCTAAATTGCTCTGCAGTTGCTTGCGTTCAGCATTTTTAGCGTTTCTAGCGGCACATCTTTGAATGGGTCAAACACAATCTTATAATCCATATAATATTTTTCTTGCATAATTTTGGCTACAGTATTCCACATTGTTTTAACTACGTACTCCTTGTAGTCATTTCCGTCTGATTTTTTCATATTATACGCCCAATCTTCCAATATGCTTGAGATTTCCTGCTGCGACGTTGAAGGTAATAGTTCATACCCCTTTTCTCGACAAAATAATTCAAACTGCCTCCAAACTGATAATTTGATTTTTTGTTTTGGTGTTTTTGGGAGTGACGTCTATTGCAGAATTTATTATTTGAGTAGTTGCACTACCAAATCTAACGTTAACGCTCATTTGAAATTAAAAACAACAATTTGTAACAAAAAGTATGAAAATTTGTTGTCATTTGGCTTTGTTGATAGCAACACTTCCTTGGGTACAGCGTCGAATTCAATAAAGTCATACGACAATTATTAGTTGTTGCCGTGGTGAAGGTAAATAACAGTTTATCCACTTGCAAACAGTTACGTTCCTATTTATCCGATATCAAACTGCCAAAACTGACGTTTCTTATGGACGATTTTATACAAGAGTTGAATTATCGGGGGTAATACCCACGAGTGGTCGCAATACTATCGATAATTCTGTAAGAAATCAACGAGATTTGAGGTAACTCTCGTCCCTACGGGACTCGTGGTGTTACCAAGCAATTTGATCGAGTTAAAGATTTCTGACAGAATTATCGATTGTATTGTGACAACGAGTCGTATTTATTGAGATAATTTCACGAACCAACCAAGTTATTATTTGAAATTTGATCGAATAAACAAAGTGAATTCTTCAATAGTTGCAACTAATGAATAATAAACATGAAGTCTGTGAACCTGACGTTTATGTCATATTAGATTACAAGATGTTTCATTGCTGTTTATATTTGTGGTTGACTTGACGACGTGGTCTTTCCGGATCGGAAAGAAAGGAAGCGAAAGGAAGCGTGTAGTTTCGCGAAATCCCATTCTGATTGGTCCTCATATCGCAGGAGACGCGACTTTCATATAGTGAGTGAAATTGTCGGTGGAAAATATTCGTGTAAAAAAGTTCAGGTGCATTTGATTTTTTCGATAATTACTGATGGAAGAGTTGATTTGCTTTCACGCGCATCTATATGAAAGTTACCTCACATTTGTTCCATTAATGATTCATTTATTTTTAGAAAATTCATGTTGAAATATGGGATAAATAAATTTTGTATGATTTTCACTGGGCAATAGTTTGATTACGATGGTGGTAATTATGGTCCGATTATCTTTAAGAAATGGAAAGTGGGAGTATTTGGGGAATATCATGAGATAAGTAGCTCAAAACACATAGGAAACAGGACTTGTAATAACCATACTCTAATGGTAATTATTTTTAGATTTATATGTGTATGTATGTATGTATTTTTACCCATTGAACATATTTTTTACAGAATAAACAGATATGTTAATATGTGTGAACATGAACATACAGGCCATATAGCTTGCGAATATATCACTACATTTATATATTTTTTACAGAAAAGTCAGATATTAAATATGTATGGAAATTAACACCCGTTAAAAATCAACATACATCTCACAGAATTACCCCTTTTATCAGAAATTCATAGAATGCATACTGACTACAAAAAGCACAAAATTAAATCATTAAGAAACTTTTTGAAGTCAAACTTCTATTCAAATGTGCTGAAAATTAAAAAATGATTTCTTTGGATGTGTGATGGGTGTGTAAAATGTATTTTCTGTGAATTACAGATTCAGAAGCTTGCCGCTTTCTTATACTAACTATAAACTTTTCACGGAAGCTTTTGAATCTGTAACTCACAAGATTTTTTTACTTTTAAGCGCATCTTGTCTTTCGAAAAAAAAACTTTTTATGAAAATATTATCGACCATTCAAATAATACCAAAAACAAAACAGTTTGGACTTTAGTAAATGAAGTTAAGGCTAAACGTAAAAGTGCTAATATATCAGAAATTATATACAAAGACGAACAATTAAGCAATTCAAATGACCAAGCGGAAGCTTTCAGCGAGTTTCTGACTTCAGCCATACAAAGAAAAATCTCTGATCACTTTGGTGATAATGTCAGTACAAATCGTACCAAAAGTAGTCCTGCTCTTCAAACAATGTTTTTTGCTCCAGTTTCGGAACTAGAAGTCGCGATTCCAATTAACGTTATCAAGCAATGTAAAGAGATAATCTCTCCAATACTCAGTCATAATAATAACATTTCTATTACACAGGGTACCGTTCCAACAAGCCTTAAAATAGCCTCCATAATTATGTTATTTAAAAAGGACGACCCTAGTAACGTGGAAAATTACAGGCCAATAACTTTAGTAAGTGTGCTTTCAAAATTTACAGAAAAACTTATTTGTAAGAGAGTAGAACATTATTTAAAGTCATTCAAATTACTCACAACTTGTCAACATGGTTTCAGACAAGGGTTTTCAACTGAAACTAGTGTAGTTGGTTATACCGAATATATTAACAATCAGTTACATAGTGGTAATTATGTTGTCTGTTTTATTTGACTTAGCAAGAGCTTTTGCGGTTGACAAATCTTTTGTTTCGACAAAGTTTAATACTATTATAGGTATACGTGGTTGTATTAACAATTGGTTTCTCTCCTACCTGGAAAATAGGAAAATTGTCGTGAAAATCGACGACGTCATCTCAAAAGAGTATGATATTGATATTGGTACCCCACAAGGCAGTGTCCTTGGACCGCAAATTTTTTTATTATACATTAATGACCTACCTAATAATATAACACAAGCTGAAATTTTTATGTATGTATGTTGATGATGCCTTCATGGTAATAAGCGATCATTCGGAACATAACCTTCTCAAAAAAATTTATAAAACTTTCATTGAATTTGAAAATTGGTGTTCTAGTAATAGGTTTATTATAAACTTGAATAAAACCGTATGTATAGAAGATCAGAGCCTGTACAAAACCCCTTTAGAATGTCAAATTTCACTCAATGGCCCCACCATTGAAATATCTCAATCCGTAAAACTCTTGGGAACAACGTTTGACAGTCATTTTACATGGGAAAAGCAGATAAATGGTGTTTGTAAAACGATGAATCAATGTTTTTATTTACTTACCGTATTAAAGTCATTGCTAGACAGAAGCACCCTTTTGAAAATGTACTATGCTTACGCATATTCTGCTATCAGCTTCAGTGTCATAATATGTGGTCAGGATCGTGATGTGTTATTTTACAAAAACGAATTCTAAAATTGCTCAGTTACATCTATTCTATGAAAAACAGGGACATTCACAATGATACAAGACACAAAAACCATTTTGTTATTTGGAATAAATCATTAATTTATTCAAAAAGCTCCCAATCATTCTGGCATTCGATATTGTAATAAACTTCCCGCTCTTGTTAAGGATAGAAAATCAATTAATATGTTTAGGAGAATGTTAAAGAAGATCCTTCACGACCAATGTAATTATAGTTTGAAAGTTACCTTGAAAACACTACTTATATAGGACATGCACTATTGTGCCAATATTTATGTTATTTTTTTTTTATTATTATATATCCTCTATATAAATAGAATAGATGTGTTATGTGTTATGTTAATCTTGGTAACGTAGGTATATTTATCTTTTTGACAATATCTAATCTATTGTGCAATAAAAAATAAGGCAATAAAGAATCTATTTATCTATCTATCAACAAGGACGGCTACTTGATTGGTTAGGACGAGGATCAATGAAAAAACAGCTGATATTTCCATTAAAATATATTTTTTATTAATAAAGAGATAACTTAGTTGCTCACCTATGTAATTGGCAAAATAGACAGTAACTTCTTGAATAATCCTTCATAAATATTCTACAAAATCGTAGGAAAAACTACTGTTCGAGAATCTTGAGTATATTTTCCACCATTATTGTTGACAATAATACATTGAAAATTTCTAGAGTAAAACTTGGTGGGTTTCACGTCAAATTTGTCATTAATATGACATTCAGTTTTTTATAATTTCTGTTTCTTTCCGTATATCAGAAGATAGTCAATACTGAAATCGTGCTCGAGGCAAAATTCTGTCTCGTATGTTTACACTGACCAAATAATCATTCATTTATCGAATACATCAATTAGGACAACTGAAGTAGCAGATACAGAATTAACAGATGGATTCTCAATTCGTTCTACACGCCTCGCTTTTGTGCCTAATGAAAAAAATTCATTCTCGATCCATTTGTGATCCATCTCTCCAATTGAATAAAACCTGCACACAAAGAAAAAAGCCAGAAACAGTGGAACAAATATTTTCGACCCATCTGGCATAATCCACAAATGGCTAAAATAAAGTAAGATTAAAAACAGCGCACTGTAGGACAGCTTAGGCATTAAAATTGTTTAATCGATTGGGAATTGAACGCAAAAAGGACCCTACAAAATTGTGGATTCCAATAAACCAGGGGCATATATATGAGAGGATTTGCCCAAAAGCATGTTACCAATCTATCTACTAATAATCCTTCCATTAGGCATTTGTTTGTTGGCAATTATCACTTTTTTTATTTGGTTATTTCACTATTTTTGAGTAGTCGACTGTGACACGCAAATTCTATGCAGTTCAGTGTTAGTATGTAATATGTAATAATCGATACTGCATAAGTTTTGTCATCTATTTTCTAGGTTTCGAACAGAACAATACAGCTGATGGGGGGTGAGGAAATCTGGGAAAGTAATGCGTCGAGTTGAACGAAAGTTATTTGTTTATGTGATTAATAGAAAATTGCAATATTTCATATACTTCTTTTACTTCATTGATTTATGTGGTATCAAATGAAGACGTAGGTACATTGGCTATATCATATTTAATCCAGATTGACCAAATTTCATTTATCTGGATGTGTGTTCTACATTGAAAATTTTTTCTGGTCCTCTAGTCCAGGTACAGACAAAAACTCAAAAATACGACAGTTTTGGTAAGATTATATTCAGTACTGAAAACTTTTTATCTGGGGTACAGACAGAAATCTACGCGAGCAACATGGAATGCAATGATATGATAATACCACATAAACAAGAGAGACGCATCACTGTGCGCCTCTCCTGTTACCCCACCCGACGCATTTACGGACCATGTGGCAATGCGACACATCGATAACAGTGCACGTCGATATCCCTTCTTCGAGCGAGTAGAGCAGGGATTGTAATGCTCTCTCAACATATAGCAAGCTATTCTTTTCGCTCTCATGAAACCACTATACCCAAGATGAAAACTTTCCGATACTGTATACACCTGCAGAATACATCAAACAATAAACCCATTTATTGTGACCACGGTTACCTTAAATTAGTAAAATTCAATTAAAAAAAAAAACAAAAAGAAGTATAAAGTCCTACCAATAACAGCAGCATCGTATTGAAACACTATCAAATACGCATCGGAGAAAATATATACAGTGTGACCCATTTAAGATGGAAGCACTCATATAAAACTTACATTTGTCAAACGATTTGAATGATTTTGTTTTCTTTAGTCAGACATTCAAAAAGTCTACTAGGACACCAAATTTCATGTATAAATCTCCAGGGCCAACTAATCTTATTTTTCCAGGTCAAAAATCTAAAAAAATCACTAGCGATTTTTTTTGAAAATATATGACTACGCCACTAGATTCACGACATTTTCAAATGGTTCATATGTAAATTACGTTAAAATGCGTCAATTAATAAAAAAGTTATAAGGAAATGAAATTTGATAAATATACCGTTTAATCAACCCACCAATTCAATTTCAGAAATTTCATCAAAATTCGAAATATACCACTGTATTCAGGAGATCTCGATATATCACTGGTCAAAATTTCATCGAAATCTGTTCATTAATAAGAACATCATAAGAAAATAAAATTTGATAATGGAATTTCAGGAAAATGTCATTTTTTCCTAAAATTTCATATTCTTTATTTTCATCAAGTTTTCATCTTGGGTATAGTGGTTTCATGAGAGCGAAAAGAATAGCTTGCTATATGTTGAGAGAGCATTACAATCCCTGCTCTACTCGCTCGAAGAAGGGATATCGACGTGCACTGTTATCGATGTGTCGCATTGCCACATGGTCCGTAAATGCGTCGGGTGGGGTAACAGGAGAGGCGCACAGTGATGCGTCTCTCTTGTTTATGTGGTATTATCATATCATTGCATTCCATGTTGCTCGCGTAGATTTCTGTCTGTACCCCAGATAAAAAGTTTTCAGTACTGAATATAATCTTACCAAAACTGTCGTATTTTTGAGTTTTTGTCTGTACCTGGACTAGAGGACCAGAAAAAATTTTCAATGTAGAACACACATCCAGATAAATGAAATTTGGTCAATCTGGATTAAATATGATATAGCCAATGTACCTACGTCTTCATTTGATACCACATAAATCAATGAAGTAAAAGAAGTATATGAAATATTGCAATTTTCTATTAATCACATAAACAAATAACTTTCGTTCAACTCGACGCATTACTTTCCCAGATTTCCTCACCCCCCATCAGCTGTATTGTTCTGTTCGAAACCTAGAAAATAGATGACAAAACTTATGCAGTATCGATTATTACATATTACATACTAACACTGAACTGCATAGAATTTGCGTGTCACAGTCGACTACTCAAAAATAGTGAAATAACCAAATAAAAAAAGTGATAATTGCCAACAAACAAATGCCTAATGGAAGGATTATTAGTAGATAGATTGGTAACATGCTTTTGGGCAAATCCTCTCATATATATGCCCCTGGTTTATTGGAATCCACAATTTTGTAGGGTCCTTTTTGCGTTCAATTCCCAATCGATTAAACAATTTTAATGCCTAAGCTGTCCTACAGTGCGCTGTTTTTAATCTTACTTTATTTTAGCCATTTGTGGATTATGCCAGATGGGTCGAAAATATTTGTTCCACTGTTTCTGGCTTTTTTCTTTGTGTGCAGGTTTTATTCAATTGGAGAGATGGATCACAAATGGATCGAGAATGAATTTTTTTCATTAGGCACAAAAGCGAGGCGTGTAGAACGAATTGAGAATCCATCTGTTAATTCTGTATCTGCTACTTCAGTTGTCCTAATTGATGTATTCGATAAATGAATGATTATTTGGTCAGTGTAAACATACGAGACAGAATTTTGCCTCGAGCACGATTTCAGTATTGACTATCTTCTGATATACGGAAAGAAACAGAAATTATAAAAAACTGAATGTCATATTAATGACAAATTTGACGTGAAACCCACCAAGTTTTACTCTAGAAATTTTCAATGTATTATTGTCAACAATAATGGTGGAAAATATACTCAAGATTCTCGAACAGTAGTTTTTCCTACGATTTTGTAGAATATTTATGAAGGATTATTCAAGAAGTTACTGTCTATTTTGCCAATTACATAGGTGAGCAACTAAGTTATCTCTTTATTAATAAAAAATATATTTTAATGGAAATATCAGCTGTTTTTTCATTGATCCTCGTCCTAACCAATCAAGTAGCCGTCCTTGTTGATAGATAGATAAATAGATTCTTTATTGCCTTATTTTTTATTGCACAATAGATTAGATATTGTCAAAAAGATAAATATACCTACGTTACCAAGATTAACATAACACATAACACATCTATTCTATTTATATAGAGGATATATAATAATAAAAAAAAAATAACATAAATATTGGCACAATAGTGCATGTCCTATATAAGTAGTGTTTTCAAGGTAACTTTCAAACTATAATTACATTGGTCGTGAAGGATCTTCTTTAACATTCTCCTAAACATATTAATTGATTTTCTATCCTTAACAAGAGCGGGAAGTTTATTACAATATCGAATGCCAGAATGATTGGGAGCTTTTTGAATAAATTAATGATTTATTCCAAATAACAAAATGGTTTTTGTGTCTTGTATCATTGTGAATGTCCCTGTATTTCATATTCTTTATTTATCAACAAATTTCGATGAAATTATGGTCAGTAATATTTCAAGACACCCTGAATCCAGCGGTGTAGTCAAAGTTGTTACAAAAATTTTGAAATTGAAGTGAAGAATAGCTTTTTTATTATTTTACGCATTCCAACGTTATTTACACGTGAACCATTTGAAAATATCGCGAATTCAGTGGTGTAATCAGATTGTTTCTAAAAAAATCGCTAGTAATTTTTAAGATTTTTGACCTTGGAAAATAAGATTAGTTAGCCCTGGATATATATATATATATATATGGATATATATATATATATATATATAAAATTTGACATCAAAAGTAACTGAATAATATAACAGATATTTATACTCCACATATTCTTGGCATTTAGTTGTCTGACACAATAATATAATATACTGAAATTGTCAAAATATATCGAAATTTGTAGATATCCTTCTGAAATTAGAAAACATATATATAATTAATTGAAGATTTCAAAATAACAGTAGTTGTATAGGCACGTTTCAGATGAAAAGCTGTAGTCCGTCGTGATGCTAAGCTTTCACTGACCGAGGACAATATCAAATGTAGAGATTACCCCAAGGGATGAAGGTTTCACCAAATTCTTTTTCTCGTGGCAGGTTTAAATTACGAAAGTTGTTTTATTTATTTGGACGACGTAACTGTTTTTGGAAATAATTTATGGAACCATAACAAAAATCTATCGAAAATATTTCATAGATTACGGAAGGTGAACCTCAAATTAAATACGAAAAAATGTCAGTTTTTGAAAAAATAAATTCTCTACCTTGGACATAATATTTCTCATGAAGGAGTCTCTCCGGATCCATCTAAAATTGAAGCTATCGAAAATTATCCTGTTCCAAAAGATTGTAGCGATACAAAAAGATTCGTAGCTTTCGCAAATTATTAGAGGAGATTTATTAAAAATTTTGCAGATATTGCGGCTCCTTTGAATTATTTAACAAGAAAAGGTGTAACATTTAATTGGACGGACGAGTGCCAAAAAGCTTATGAAACATTGAAATTATCACTGAAAAGCCCTCCTATATTACAATATCCAGATTTTTCGCCTAATAATATTTTCACCCTTTGCTGTGACGGTTCAGGATATGCAATAGGAGCTGTTCTGTCAAATGGGGATGGCAAACCCATTGCATATGCTAGCAGATCTCTTAATAAGGCAGAAAGAAATTATCCTTCCATACATCGAAAAATTTTATCTGTAGTTTGGGCTGTGAAGTATTTCAGACCTTATCTGTTTTCAAGAAAATTTGTCATTTTCACGGACTGCAAGTCTTTAATATATCTATTCGGTATGATGGACCCATCTAGTAGACTCACAAAATTCAGACTCGTTTTCGAAGAATATAATTTTGAAAAATGAAAAGTGCGCACAACTTTTAAAGGAAGTATTGAAATACCACAAAAAAGTAGAAAATTCAGAAGTCAAAATATCGATAGTAAAGGACGTAAATCATATCATTAATCTTGAGACGAGACAACTTATTCTTAATGACTATCATATACTACCGACTGGAGGACATGTAGGGATAAACCGAATGTATAATAGCATAAAGAAAAACTACTTCTGGTCAGGGTTACGAAAAAATGTAGAAGACTTTGTTAAAAGGTGTGACGATTGCCAACGTTACAAACACTCCAAACCTAACATAGAACCAATGACAATAACAACAACAGCTTATTCCGGGTTCCAAAAAATATTTTTAGATCTTGTTGGTCCATTACCAGAAGATTCTGACAATAACCGCTATATCCTTATTTTACAGTGTGAACTGACAAAATTTGTCGAAGCTTACCCAATTCCTAATAAAGAGGCATTAACTGTCGCGAAATCTTTTGTTGATAATTTCATATTGAGATATGGTATTCCAAAAGAATTCGTCACTGATAAAGGAACTGAGTTTTTGAATTCTACTATATCTGAGATTTGTGAACTCTTGAATGTCAAAAAATTGAATTCAACTGCGTACCATCATGAAACTATAGGTTCGCTTGAAAATACGCTCAAGAGTTTGCGAAATTATTTGAGAATTCAGGTTTCAAACCATCCAAATTTATGGAGTTCATGGGTTCAGTATTGGTGTTTTGCATACAACACTACAGTACACACTGAAACTAAATATACACCATATGAACTTATTTTTAGAAAACCTGTACGATTACCATCAAACATAACCGATACAATCGATCCTCTATACAATTTCGAAAACTATCCACTGGAGTTGAAATATAGATTAAAAACAGCATGTAATGATGCAAAGTGCAATCTGGTGGAATCAAAGGCTAAAAGAAAAAATAGATATGACATGAAATCAAAACCATTTAGTTATCAAGTAGGAGATATTGAAATGTAATGATATAAATAAATTAGAAGCTCTTTTTAAAGGTCCTTTTACCATTGTAGAAAATAAGTCACCAATTGTTAAATTAGATTTAGGAAATGATCATTTTGTAGAAGTACATAAGAATCAGATTAAGAAATATTTTGTTTAAATTGTTTTAATTAAAAAAAAAAATAAGAGCAGCTCATATTTTTTTTTACTCTCTCGTGGGAGATGTGATGATATATATTGTTGTAGAATAACCTAAAAATTGACCTAATTATTTATTAATTGTAATCTGTAATCAGTATCGATTAATTCTTTATTATACATCAAAAGCGAACGCATGTGTTTTATTCAGATAAACTTATTCAAATAATACCAAGTTTATCACAGCGTTACACTGATATCAGTTTGTGAGAGTATATCCAAACAATCACTTAATTTCACAGTGCACTTCGCGATGCTAAGGGCCGGTTTTTCCATGTCCTTTTAGCGTAGTTTGACTGACAGTTGAATTTGACCGGTGGTTAGATTGTATAATGACATTCACTCAAATGAAGGATACACTCACATTCTAACCATCAGTCACGTAACAGAGACATTTGACTGAACATTGAAAAACTGACCCTAAAACTGACCAGCTCCCACTCATTCTTGTTTATCGGAATGTACTGAGCTCTTCTGCTACTGCGCATCGATAGACGTACCGATTTCATATTCATTGCTAGATTTGCCAAGCTGTATATGAGTTTCAACGATGTTAAGGATCTACGCATTTCTAAACTGTTTATTTCAAAGTTATTCAGCAGAATATTGTTGTCTATACCACGTTGGGATATGTACCGTTATCCTTGAAATAAAAATATTTAAAAAATCTTCTTTTGACATTTTCCAAGGCTGACATCTGATACTGGTAAGAGGAACTCCGTATCAAACTTGCATACTGCGAGCGAAAAAAACTCGGGACTCGGGCCCCAATAAGTAATTCAAAGAATGTTCACAGCATATAACCTGAAATCGAAAAATATATACAAATCCTTCATTCTAACAATTTTATTATCATCGATATCAATGAATAAAATTCCAAATTGCTTCAAACCGAGCATTAACATCCCCTCCGGTGTATTTCATTCACTGCAGACTCCATGTTACCGTTACATCCAATTTGGGCTTTCATTAGACGTTTTCCCTATTTATAATTTTCCTTTGTCTTCGTCCTCTCTTCGGATATTCCGTCTAAAAGACACTAAAATATTCCTTCTTGCGGTTTGAGCGACTTGAACTGTTGAATAAGCTCGGTTGAAAAGCTTGCAAACGACAGCAAAAGCAAGCGACAAGTGATGAGGGTCTTTTCGGACACCCTAACGTAACATGTTTTCAAGATGAACATCATCAAATGGTTTTTATAAATATTGTCGGCTGCTTTACGAATTTTCTTGGTTGGGTTTGGCAAGATAATATTGTCCGGGAACTTTATGAAAAGAAACCCGCCAAGAGGTCCTGTGGAAGATAAGAGATCGGGGAGATCTTTCGAAATTATTTTCATAATTTATAGGTATCAGAGGTTTATTCTGAAGCGGTATTCGGAAATGAAAAATTCATGTCCATATATATTTTCGGTTGAAACACGAATACACAGTATTTATAAAAAAGTTTTTCTATTCTTCCTATACTATAGCTAAATTCATCGGAAAGTATCCAACAGAAAACAACTACTGCTCACTGCAACCACTTAATTAAATCTGTATGAATTAGTGAATTCCATAAAGGCCGTGGAGAATATTACATTATCGAAAACCATCAAAGGATGTAGTAATTCCCAAATCATTTTCAATAATAGAACATATAAATTCTCACTTTTCAGTTAAGTACACTATTTACACTTTCATAGCAAGGCACGGTATGAATATTCTGAACACTGTTGTAGCAATAATAACGTTAGCCTTGACTCACATCATAGTGACAAGATGTAAATTATAATGTCAAAATAATTTTTCGTTGGCTTTCCGTTTGGTCGGTTAGAATGGAAATTCGCGATGCTCATGGTTCCTCACGCTCGCCTCTGGCTCGCCTTCCCACTCGCATTGAATTATTATTCTAACCTTGTGACAAAATATACTTTTCTCCACAACCGTAACGGAATTTGCCAATTCTGAAATTATATTTGATAACAGAATTGTAACATTCTCCCTCTTGATATTGAACAAAGAATATTCTACACGTCTTGCTGTTTTATGCATTTCACGTGTATTTCATTCATTCACTTGTTAAAAAATTAATATTCTAATACTGTTGTAGCAAAAATAAAGTTAGCCTTGACTGACATCACAGTGACAAGATGTGAAACGATGTGAACTGAAATGACCAAATAATTTTTCGTTGGCTTTCCATCTGATTATATGTAAAATTTGTGATTGTGGAGAAAGCACGCAGTCTGTTACTCGGTTTAAATGAAAATTCGCGATGCTCGTGGTTCCTCACGCTCACCTCTGGCTCGCGGTCGGAACTTTACACTCGCAATTCACAGAATACACTATTCTGTAACAAAGAAAGAATGGAGATTCGATGAGAGTGAACAGTTCCGAGCATGAAACGAAGGCTAGCATGAGAAACCACAAGCATAAGGATATTTCCATTGTAAACGAGTAAAAGGCTGAATTTCCTACATGATAAACATTATTGAATAATATCATATAACCCGGTGGTACAGGGGGTTTTCGTAGCCGTTGAAGTGTGACAGGATCACCCAAGTTATTCTTATGTATTTTGACCCGCTGAATCATCCGAATTTCGAGGGTGATAAGCCATGAAAACATCCGGAAAATTGTATGGACGATTTTTCGAGGGAAATTAAAAAATCCATTTTTTCCAAAAACAAACGACGTCATGATATTTTGCATAAAATTCTCTTCAAAAAAAAATGATTTTTTACAAAATCACCATTTTCGAGTAAAACGTGATCGAAATTCAAAAAAATGCGATATTCCCAATTTTCTGTGCTCTCTCATTCAGTCAGACAATGTTTTCAGGATAACCTTGCCCCAAATTATTCATATATGTCTCAACTATGAATAACAAAAGAGACATTCTTGAAAAAATCATTCGTGTGGATTTTCCGGCACTGATTTTCCCGATACCTTGCATGGAACCGGCATTTTTTTATTCGCGAAGCCCACGTAGTGGACGAATTTTTCATAGTGTCAATCAAAACGGGTTGAGCACATATTTTCTCATGATCACAAAGTATTTCAGTAGCGGAAAAACGGAAAATTTTGCTTAAAACTAAAACAATTTTCCGAGCAAAATCGTAAAATTCATTTTTTATTTCAAAAACAAATGACGATATAATATATTCTATAAAATTTTCTACAAAAAAGGTCTTCACACAAATTTTTCTTTATAATGCACCGGTTATAGGTAAAACGTTCTGTTTTTCATAGTCAAGACATATATGCATAATTTGGAACAAGGTGATCCTGACAATATATTTCCTTGCTTAACAACCAATCAGTGGATTTCAAATTTTGAAATTCAGCCAATAGAATCGGAACTACATTGAAAATATAGCTTGTCGCTGTATTTTCACGGTGATAAACCTGCTTAGTTTTTGTTTTACTATCTGTCAAGTGAAAATAATGATTTAAATTATAAACGTCAAATTTATGTGTTTTGACTAGTTATCTTTATTTATCAATATGAGCGATCGTTGGGGACCCAATGTCCATTGGTATCATAGATGAGGCCGTGTAAAAGAGTATTCCGTTGAATACGGCTAGAAGTAAAGCATCAATTACCAGGTGACACGATTTTTCTTTATTTCAAATCGATATATTGTCGTCCTAAATATAATTCGTGGTATGATTAAAAACCTATAATTTTTTGGAATATCAATTCATTAATATTCCAAAAAATTATCGGTAATAATCATACCACTTATTATATTACCCCTGAAAATATCATTATGTGATTGAATGAATGTGACAGAAAATTGAGAACCTCATTTTTTCGAATTTCGAGCACATTTTACTCGAAAATGGTGCATTTTGGAGAAAAACTTGTCGATAACCTTTTTTGTAGAGAATTTTATGCGAAATATTATGACGTCATTTGTTTCTGGAAAAAATTGATTTTTCGATTTCTCTCGAAAAATCGTCCATAACAATTTTCCGGATGCTTTCACGGCTTATCACCCTCGAAATTCAGATTATAATAAAAATAATAGTAATAATAATACTCCCTCATAAACACTCGTAGAGTGTACCCAAAGGCGTGGACTGTACGGGTAGAGCACGGCTATTATTATTATTTGCCGTGGCGCTCCGGGGCGACTTACTGATTTTTGGTGGCCCACTTACTTTTCATCTGTAGGGAAACCCGGAAAACCTACAGCACCACTTTGGGTGGCCGGCGTGCACTCCAAGCTAGCACTAGCCGAGACAACACACAATACAATTGCTTTCAACAAGGACTGTGGTCGTCTATCTATTCCGATATTGGGTACTTGAGAAAAAATCCCTCGTACCTACATCGGGCTCGAACCGACTACCGCTATACTAAGTTCTGAACGGCCTGCGCCTTAGACCGCCAGACCACCGACCACCGATTGAACACTCCCTGCCACCGTACTAATATGAAGAACTAACGAAAAGTAATTTCCACACTCTTCTTCGGGTCTTGTCACCATGACAACGTTTGGTGCAAACGTTATTAACAATGTTAGATTATTTTTCTATAGCTAGAGATGGAATGCATGTAGATTGGTTATTCATTAGTAGAGAAAAAAGGCGAGAGAGTCCTGAATGGGGAAAACAAAGAAAATATCATCATTCATCGTTCCCCAAGTTTGCGACCATTTCTCAACTTGACATGAGAGTTTCCAAGTTTAACATGAGAGAAAATGCATTATTTATTCGGCAAGAATTTTGACATAGAGAGAAACGTTTCTTTAGGTTCGCTACTCGTTTAGATTTCTTCGGACAAGTTTTGAACGAAAGTATGAATAAATAATTGATTCACTATGATGCCTAACATGGAAATGGTCCCAAAATTGGGGAACGTTAAGGGATGATATTTCCTGTGCTTTCACCGTTTTGCGACTTATTTGTATTTTTTTTTTAATTTAACAGAATTGCTTGTGATTCATATTTTTTACAATGTTTTCGCCTGGTCCGAAGGGGAAAATTTGTAGTATTATTGAGCACTGAGGCATAACTTTTATGAAAGTTTCCCATTCTTTGGAAATTTTTCCCCATTCTTATTTCAAATGCTAAATTGATTGGTCTAAAACAAAAAGAATAGTTTTTCGTCGTCTCACTAGAATGGATATGTGGTTCACGAAGAGAAACTGCAAAAATTATTAATTCTAACTCAATTTCTGATGAGAATGATACTCACACAAAAACTCAGCTTCCTATAAACAAAACTGGAACCAATATTCGGTCTTTAGTTAATGAACACGAAGGAGGAATTCAACCATTAATGAGTGTTTTGATAAAACACACTTCCCTTCAGTCTAAATAACTTGACAAGATAACTTGGTTGGTTATTAATGAACTAGTATTGATCACCAGATTTTAAAGAAAAAGTGTAGTCGCTATTGCACAGCATGATATATGAAAGTTTCTCAATTGACAATAAATGTGTATGTGTATGATGATATTGCAGTGATTTCATTGTGATCTAGGTGTAGTTTCCTTCATCGAACTATTCTCATCTTTTCGAGTTGGAAAAAGTTAAAACAATGTATGATATTCATAACCTGAAAATCAACTCAAGGTAAATAAAAAAGAATAATTAATTTTGACTATAACTTTTCCTTTTTTATATAGCGGCCGTCGTTTTTTTTAATTTTTTTTCGCTTCCTAACGTTTCACTATCTCTTGTGGCTAGCTTCTTCAGAGGTCGAAGTGAAGCATTTTTTGAAAAAAAAATTTAATTTCTTTTCTTTTTATTTGCTGAGGTAAGAAAATATGCAAATTGGCTCAGATTAAGCTAATTATATCCCATTAACTAAATGAACTAAATTCTGATAAATCAAGTGATTGCTTATAGATATATGTATATCTTCCGTGGCTAACTAACTTCAATTTTCATGTTTTTTTACCCGCTTTTGGTATTTTTTTGTGAATTGTTTTCAGATTTGGAAGTAACCAAATTCTTAATAATTTTTTTGAATATTTTTTTTTTGGTCTCTCAGATGGTTTACACTAAGGAATTTTTTTGAAATTTTGTTATATAATCCACGTTTCCCAACTTTTTTTTCCGAATAAATGGATTCAACTTTGCAACTAAGACCGAAAACTCAAAAACTTTTCATTTTCAACCAATCTTAGGGTATGACTTATCAATCATATACAATAATGTTCAATTTTCAACTTAAAAAAAATACACATTTCAAATTGAGAATATCAGCTAGAGAGTGCTATTAATGATGAATATACTGAAAATATTTAAAAACAATATCGTCGACACCATTATAATAGTAGGATTGCTTTTCGAAACCTAGAAATCTATCACCGATAGTTTAGAGCTAATTGGAATAACAATTTTATGAAGTAGGACTTTTTTGTATGAGTGTAAAATTTATGAAAGGTTTTTTTCCGACAGTTATTGTATAGACAATTTAATTCGTGTATAAAAAATCGCTTATGCAACAGTGCAATTGTCAATTTGTGTTGTTCAAATTCTAAATTGTTTTCTTTAGCAATTTGACTCGAATAACTGTCAACCAAAAAACACTCCACCTTCGTTGTCGTGTTTTTAATAGTTGACAGTTATTCTCGTCGAATTGCTAGGAAACAGTTTCCCATTGAACAACCCAAATTTATCCAATAAAATACAACCCACTTGTGCAATTATAAGTGAAAAATTGTAGAAATTGCCTGAAGTTATTTTTTCCATATCGTTTTGAATATATTTCATGATGGGTCACTTGACCCCTCCAAAATGTTATATGGGCTTGTAGTCAATAGGTGCGTACAGTTCAAGTAAACGATATTCAACCTATCTTCAAACAGTTCCCCTTAAAAAAATTAGCGCGGGAGCTAATGAATTTCGCATTTCAATAATTATTTCCGAATGTCCATAAATTTCCCTCCAAGTTCACCCAAAACAAAATGGCTGTTCATAATGTTAGAGCTCTGCTATGAAGATCCTTTCTTGTCCTAACGAGTTCCAGTGCAGATAACAAAGCGAACTGAATAATAATAAAGGATCCTCATAGCAAAACTATAAAGTTATATTCAGCTATTTTGTTTCATCTCGATGTTTTTCTCTGAAATTTTGTTGCAGTATAGAAAATTGAAGGACAATTCAATAAGTTATTATTTGACTCCCAACGCGATTTCAAAAAAAATTAAAAATGGCTGCCCGACGCCATTTTTTTTATTGTCAGCATTTGTTTATAAACTATCATCCAACCAAATATTATGTCAAAGGAAAATTCCAATCCGTTCAAAAGTTCAATAAGAGTTCCCATATTATATATCGCCATTTTTTTTTGGATTAATATTAATATTTTTGTTTGAAATTTTGCAATTGTCATTTAGAGAATTACAAGACTTTTCGAATTAGGTACTACCATGCCGTTCAGAAAAATATTTTAAAATGGCGACCCAGACACCATCAGAAAAGGTTGGAAACAAAAATAAACAAAATATTCCAGTCGGACTAAATAACTCATCCACATATGAGGGTTATTGTTGAAGGTACTTATTATCTGAAGTCCAATAAGTATAAAATATTTTCTATTCATTTTCATTATTATTATTGTTTATATACAGTATCGGAAAGTTTTCATCTGGGGTATGGTGGTTTTATGAGAGCGTGAACAATAGCTTGCTATATGTTGAGAGAGCATTACAATTTCTCCTCTACTCGTTCGAGGAAGGGATATCGACGTGAGCTGTTGATTCGTCGGGCGAGGTAACAGGATAAGCCCCAGTAGTGCGTCTCTCTTATTTATGTGGTATTATCATATCGGTGCGTTCCTTGTTGCTCGCTTAGATTTCTGTCTATACCCCAGATGAAAAGTTTCCGATAATGTATAAAGCAGGAATTCCGAAAAAACTGTTTTACTATTGTTTGGTCACCCAGTAGAAGAAAAACGTACATCTGACAGGAACAAGCATGAATAATCCAAATCAGCAGCCAATCACCAAAAATTGATTCAATTTGAAACAAAGGAGACCTGCAATGTGCAAATCCACCAAATTCTGTAATTCTGTTTCTATCGTATTCCCTGGCAAAACAAAGGAGATTTATCAGATGTGGGGCGCGCTAACTCTTCATTATTCATTCCATGCCATATTTCGAGAAACTCCTGCATGGGGAGAAAGTAATATTGAATTATTAAATTTTACTTGTATATCTGATAAAACACAAACGTGCAGGTTCATTTATTTAGAATACCTATCGTTTTATGTTGGTAGGGATTTGATTAATATTTTTGCGAAACAATTGGCATTTCCCAACAGTGATTCAGAAAGTTCACCACATTTCATGTGAGAATTTTAAAATTGTTTCAACGAAGTATTGTTATTATCAAATATATGTTTATTCATGTGTGTATATGTAAGCTACAAACTTTTATCCACACATGTCAGTTATGACTGTCATCATTAATGTCATTTTAGACAAGTAAACTATCAAATAACACATTATCAAATAACAAACTATCAAATAACACACTAGTGTGTTATGGATTATAACTCACGTTCATATTTGAAACTTATTAATTTTTATCTCATAAAAAAAAAGATTTCTTCCACTGGTTGGATAAAACATTGTATGCCTGACGGCCTCGCGGTATAAATGTTTCTCGCGTGACTTATTTTTAACATAACACACTAGTACCATAAATAACTATTAATTCAAAAACAATGCAAGAGAATCTCTACTATTTTCATCTTTGAGTATTTTGAAATTGGAATTATTCCATTGTATTAATTTCTGAGTTGAGATATCATCAAATAACAATAAAGAAATATGTGACTCATAATAAAAATTAAAAAATTAAATTGTACATCGAAAGTTTATATGAACAATGTAATTATATAATAATTATATAATAATTTTGAGAAAAAATTTGAATAACCTACTCGTCAATTATTCATACAAAATATTCAATATAAATCAACATAACCATGGTTAACATTTGTCAGCACACACATTTAAAATTCAAATACCTACTAAATAGTGTTCAGATCTATAAAAGAACCTTTTGAAACGTTATTTGCATATTCTGACGGAAGTAAATGAAGAAATTGAAGTGTGACAGAGATAGGTAATAATGATATATGGCGCTTATCCAATGAAATTTTGAAGTTAGATTTGACAAATGACAATATCAGTGACCACAGAAAGTTAAATGCTACCTAATGAGCAGAGAACATCAATATTTACATGATATGTAATATTTTAATCTTCTGTGTAGGAGAATAGGCACCTATATGATTTAATTGAATGAACCTTAGTATTGAAACAGAGGTTATTACCATGTAATTCTCAAACTATGGGTTACTCCTATAGAGATGATATAATCTACTCAAATTTTTGGAGTGGAATTGTTCCAAACTTTGTGAATTGCGACTGGGGTAGAAATTATGTTGACTGAAGTCTCAATACGGTGTCCAAATACTTGGCTTCCAGGGTTATCCAGATATTTGTTTATCCGAATTTTGGAAGGTCAACAAGATCTTCCTATGCAAGAAGCTTTGCAATTAATACAATTATTCAGTTTGTAAATCTCACTACCTGATCAATTACTTATTTTGTCTTTTGAGTTGACCAAGTGATTACCTACCTAAAGTATTTTTTACTTTTGAATTGAATTTTTGGAACGGTCAACTTATTATTGATGAAACCGAAGTCTCCTTGAGGGTCATTTTCATTCTGAACGGATAGAGATATAAACCTAGAAGGTTTCTTTCCTTCTGGATAGGTTAGATTTTGTTTTCAATTTGTTTTTTCTTTCAAAAATTGACAATTTAGAATGAATTTTGATTATGTAATGGTGGTAAACGTTGTAATAATTATATATTCGAAAACGTTCAGCTCTTAATCGTACTCTGTAGACATTATGTGCCACTGTTAAACAAATTGTTTACAACAACAGCTCATTTATGATTACTTCAATCCAAAGGGGGAAAACTGAAATAGAGCAAAATCTAATCTAAATGAGGGATGATAATCACCTTTACCTTTGTATCTCGACCTTTCTCAAATGAGAATATCTCCCAAAATTCTCCGCATTCACTATTAATTAATTAAAAGAAATAAATGTCTCTTTCAAAGATAACCATAATTATTCAAGTGATCACTTGGTCAAACCAAAATATAAAATTATCAAATTATGAAAAAGTGGGAATCATAAAATGATTTTTAATGATGGTGAAGCTTTTACATAGGAAGGACTTGCAGACCTTTTGAGGTTCGAAGAAACGAACATGTGAATAAACCTGGGAATCTATACATCAATCGAATTCAATAAACCTAACTTTGCACCCAATGGCGATCGAAACTTTTTCAAATATTACATTTTCTAAAACATTTGAAAATAGATGAAGAATTACATAGTCACAACTATTTTACTATGTGTAACAACTTCTGTTTGAAAACACAAATTCACAGAAAAAGATTATACGGGGTATTCCAAACTCGATGGCCTTTTAGACGTTTCAGGAAAACGAACAGAGATATACAGGTTGAACTTTTACCAATTATCGAAAATAAAATGGTGGTCTAGTTTAAAATGTGGAAAACTACCTGCGAAATTTAAGACCAATTTTTGTGATTTTTATAACGTTTCTGCTCGCCAACCTGCAAAGTTGCGCTACTGAATTCAATATATTTGCTTTGTCTACGCTTCGTCGATGTTCAATAATGTCTATGATTGTCCGTTTCTCCAGTCAGTGATTTCAGGAACACTCAAACTAATACAGTTTTTACTGAGACATTATTTTGACGTACTTTCGTTAATCAATCGTTCAAAAAGCATAAAATCCTTATGTGATACCAGTAGCTCCCGAGATAGCGAGTTCCAAAGTTTCGCCGTTCGTTGAAAGAACGAGCCCTGGGAGAGATATGTGCGCCATGTCTCTGAAGTGATGGCATATGGAAGTGAGGACTGAGCTTGACGGGTCAGTCTCGATGGGAACGCTAATGGTAGAACAATTGATGATATTTCGGAAGCGCATCGTCCATGAAAATGTCTATAAAACATAGCCTGATCCCCAAACTTTCTGCGGTGTTACAGAAAAGTGAGCAAGCTCGTGAGCGAAGTATCACCGACGAGACAAATGGCTCTTTTTTTTTTTTGTACTGAATCATAGGGTTTCAATGTGTTTTTAGGTGCTGAACTTCACAAAGAATATTGAATTAGTACATTCTATTTCGGTAGTTATTGACTTTTCAAATTTCCATTTCTCTTTTCACTAGGGAGATTTTCTTGTCACTAGATTTTTAAATTGTGGTCAAATTCAATTCTGAAATTTCATTGAAAATGATGTAGAAGACCCTAGGAAAATGCATTGAACCACGCCGTGTGGTCGGTGTGATCCAATTATGCACTGGTTACAATGGCTGCCATGTCATCTGAGTGTATAACTTGATGAAAGATATCACTTCTATCGTTGGATATAACTCGTGCCAAATGCTGCCTGAAAATCGAACAATAGAAAACTATACACGCTGCCCAACAAACACCTGGTATTTAGGAAACCTTTTCGAAATAATCACAGCTGACAATTATTGTTTTACCTAAAACACTCAGTCGAGAAGAAAATTAACCGAAATCTGGTTGTAACCCAAGGCTACTTCCATTCACGCCATGCAGTAATTATGGATAAAAAAAATTTCCACTTTGGTCTTTGAGCAACACCTAAAAGCAATTATGTTCAACTTATATTGTGTTGAAAAAGGTCATGTCAGGAAAATTTAGGTGAACGCGAATCTAAACACGAATGGGTGCTTATTTTAATTGAGGGGTTGAGGTTTATTTCAAGTTTTGTTCCAGATGAGGATAAAGAAAAGCGGAAGGAACCAAAAACTGAGATATTTGTGGAAAGTTTAAATTGTGTTGGGAGAAGATTATTCAAATTCTCAAAAAAAATTGACATTTCCTCATTTTTTCGAATTTTCGCACCTGCCATTTGTCCTTCAAGGACATTTGGTACCTGTTGAATAAAGACACTTCGAAATTTTCTCGTCAATATTTATTTAAATAATGGGAAACATTACCAGAACTTACTATGAATGTCCAAGTAGACTTTATCCGATGTTTTGTGACGATATTCATAGGTTGATAATGGTAACACGAAAACAGCTAAAAGATATCCTCATGTTGGCCCTTGATATTTTGAGAACTTCATTGCGAATGCCTCAAAGGTTTTTGTGACGTCTGGGTGACATTTTCGCATACGGTCTTAAGTTTTCCCATAACAGACTATGACCGTCACAAAAGACTTTGAATGGATGTTCTAAGACGTTTTTTGTAATTGGAATACGGTAACAGGATGACATTCTATGGACGTCCTCGAGTTGGCATTCGAAATTTTAAGAATGTTATTGTGATTTGTGAACAGCTCAGAATTCTGTTGGTAGATCGTTATGCAACAATACGCTATTATGGTAGACATCTGTTATAAAGAACTATTCATATTGAATTCAGATAGATTCTTCTGCAATGTTCCTCATTGATGTGGGCACTATTGCAATTGCTCTCTGTAACCAAGTAACAGTTTTTTAATTTTATTCGGACACCTAATAACTCATGATCACAACAATTCTCACACAAGAAAAAATTTTAGTGTGGCTGACATATTGATGGCATAATCCAGGTGAAATGGGAGATCAGAATAGGACAGATATTTTCATAGTAATTTTCGAGGACAACCGAATGAAGCAATAATAGAAATGTCTGAAAAAACGTAAACAACTCGAGATTTCATAATTCCGTTGCAAATTTTAGCTCTTAAATAATTGGAAGATCTTTAGTTAAAAAGTTAAAGAATGTAGTATCAGTCAAATTGTAAGAAAATTGTAATCAAACAGTCATGGATCTTGACCGTCTAGATATATGGGCTTGGCGACTAGCGTGTGCAACATGCTGATTGTAACATTGATTTTGATAAACGGAACGTTGAAATGACGATTATGCATAATAATCGGGTGTTTGAGTTAATGCATGCTAGCCTGCTATAAATGGAACAGGTATGTAGAATTGCCACTATGGATATATCCATTAATTATAACAAGACTCCCGCAAACTATTTCCCGTATTGCTATCGATCCAAAATGCTCTTTTTAGGTTCCGTTATTTCAGAAGTGGAAAATAGTTGTGATATCTTTACTTTAACTGGAAACTATTGATCCGAAGGGAGTCCCCGAGTTCATCGAAACTTTTCAAAATAGTATGTCTTCGACATTTGGAAATCCTCGAAATGACCAATGAGGTATTTTTCTAAGCGGATTTTCTGATGAGCAAAGATTGTCATGAAATTATGGATTACTTACCACCAGAGATGACTCTTTGGTATCAATTCACCAATTATTTCAACAGAAGGTTTTGCGGTTTGATATATTTCAGGGAATTGGACATTTCAATAAGACTGTTGAGCTTTCACCTGAAAATATTAAAGTGGTGCTCTTTTCTGTACATTTAACAAGCAATCATTCTGATATTCCGAACTCTTCTATTGAGAATAAAATGTTCAAAATAATATTGAAATATATTATAAATCATCTAGCTTTTCGCAAATTTCCTATACGATAGATGTTTTGTTGGCAAGCATCGAAAAGAAAATAATCCAACAGCTCCATACGAGTGCCGATCACCTGTGCCCAAAACTTGGCATAATTTTTCTACAAAAACAGACTTTGCAATGCTTTCTGTAACAACTAGCGAATGTTAATCAAAACAGGTGTCCATGTGCATACTATAGTTTCGTGGTCCTGCCAATCTCCAGTACTGACCCTGTCAGGACGGAAAGCCAATACTCGAATCCGTCAACCTGCATTTCTTACCTATAAGCAATGCAGATGCTGCCACGATTACTGTTGCAAGCGAAAAATAATTGACAGCACTGTATGTAGTTTTCCAAAACAGTGTACCCTCGATCAGTATCAAATTCAACTGCAATTTTGCTTCTTTACCACCTACAACCAGAGCAGCACTATGGCATTTCATAGTCAGACTCAAACTTGGTGTGGTGGTCGAAATAATCCTGGATAATGGGGATGAAAGAGGAACGCGGCTGGCCTTACTCTATTTACACTACATGAGGATCTGTTCCTGAGGCTCTTCTCAAATTCGCTCCCTACAAATGCAAAAAAGTATGCGACTTGTGTGGTGGCAGAAAGGCAGAGCACAGATTTTCCGTTATCTGAATGAACTGTTATGGACAGGATTGCGCAAACCTGAAGATGAAGGAGAGGGAGAAATCGAAGCTGTTGTGGGATTCTGTGCACCATAGAATTCTATGGTGCACTTCTACACTTCCAATAAGTCTTGATAACGGAGGCAGATACAGCCTCCGAAATGTCAACAATTTTCAAAAAAAGAGAAGTATTCTTTGTTAATTTGATCTCATTTTTTCAAATAGGCAAATTCAGTGTAGGGTACGTTACTGACAAAAATTAATTTCTCTCAAGACAGCAGTCTTGTGAACGCAGTAACTTATCGGGCAAATTATTTAATTTGCCCTTCTACACTTGTACAGATTTCTTTGGATTAAATTTTTTTCATTTTCAGATTGTGGAAGGTCATAAACCCAAAAAATCATGTCAAGAATCGGATTTCCTCCACAAAATCCTTTCGCAACAAACAAAAAAATCAGCAGTTGTTCATCATGTTTGGTAGCAAAACCATTCGATAGACTTAAGTTGATTGAGGTTAAGTCAAACAAGTAAAAAACAACAGGCGTTGATGCCTAAGAAAGCTTAAATTTTAGTAAACATAATAACTTTATAAAATAATGATGGTGGACCGATACTTACTAATTTTACTGTATAGCTTGTTGTCCTTGTTGAAATGATTTTCTGCTTAATATCAAATGTTGTTATTAACATATACATTCAATTTAACATTTACATAATGGGTAGATAAGCAATATTGTATAATTGAGACGCAGGTATCTAGCAGAGTTATCTAATGATTATAAAAAAGGAATACTGTTTATGTGGAGTTAATTTAATCTTTCCTCTTGAAGATGATCACTTGGTGATTGAAACACGTGCCGATGTGATAAAAATAGAGGTTTGGTTTGGGATAAACCTTCAGTATATTTAATGAAATAATTGTGTCAAGATTCAATTTCAAATATGATTTGAAATTTCAATATCCAAGAAAACATAATATAATAGGAGTAACAAATTTAAATTTTCCCGAATTCTTTTCTTTCCATAATAATTCACACTGCGAACTCATACCGCGAAACCGGATGAGAACAATTTTTGCCGGCTTATACAACCCCAAAAACTACTTTGCTGTTTCATATTCTGAGAAAAACTCCGACCAATTTACACCATAAAGGAAAGATATTACGACAGAAGCAGAGAAACAGTGTTTTGCATTATTAACACATCAAGTGAAATATATCTTGCTGCACGTATGCAGGTAGATAATGCACGTATTTCTGCAAAAGTCGGAGTAAACGAACCAACAGGATAGAGGTACATTTCGTTTAGAGTATCAAAGTTTCCTGGAGATTTGAACGTTTTTGTGGTTGTAATAAATTAATTATGAGAACTCTACTTTGTCTCTAAATGAAATATTCAGTTGCACAAGATTTACTGGCATTCTGCCGTTGATATTCAACTTGAGAGTTTTTGTACAATATTGAAATATATGTGATTTGTGTGTTTGTTTCCATAGAGGCATCGAAATTGCAGTTTCATGAATCATAAATACCTACCTGAAAATGGAACAAATTTGATGCAGGATGATGTATCTATTCACCCAAAAAAAGTTTTATCTCCCAGCAGTGGAAAATTAAAAGCTGAAGCTGAAGGACCGACGGAATCTTGAAGCAAATTGAAGTTATATATCAAATATGCCCTTTTTATGCGCTTTTCCGATAAAGGAAGTTGACCGATTGTGAAACACTTTTTCATTTCTACATCGCAAACTGTACTGTAATGATCATTTCAGTAAAGGATATTTCATTTCCCACGGCTTTCATGAACTACTAGACTGTCATTTTTATGATCATAAATAATATAAAATCGAATCAAGTTTGTTAACGTTTTAATAATTTGACATTTTACATCAGTATTCTCCAAATTCGTTTAAAAAAATAAGTAATCGAAAATGAGTAGTAATAGTGAGAATGATTTGACATTGATACCGCTAATTTCAATACAAAGATTGATGAAAATCGAATACAATATTTTCGAATAGTTGGCAGGAAGTTCTATAGCAGTTAATCTTATCGTATTATCATGTGTGCTCATAGCCGCGATTAATGAGTGAAAGAAAAGTCAGAATTTGGATAATGGGGGCTAGAGTTCGAATCCCATTTAAACCACATTTTTTTTTCTTTTATGAAATGATTATTGTTAGATTTTTATTATAATTTTCAATATTTGTATATTCAATTACTTTTTTAGGTTGTATGTATTATGGGAATCAAGACGGCAGAAAAGTTTATGATAAAAAGTGTTATTGAAAATATTGCAAATTTGTTTGTGATTCAGATGGTCGTAGAAAAAGTATAGTGTACAATTTGCATGAAATGACCCATTTCATGCAAATTACTATATTACTAAATACAATTAATATACTATTACAAACGTTATTGCCATTCGACATGTTCTCGTGACAATACTCTAAGTTAATGAAAATAAAATGTTGTACCATTTTTTCACGTGAAAACACACCTGTGCAATTTAAGAGTAATTTGTGAAGATTTGAATAATTATTTTGTAAATCAACCTATTTAAACGCACCAACGAACACTGACTGAATTGAATGCCTATGTTTCAACTCTCTGTCTACGAACTGTCTATGTTCAATTTCTATGATCCCATGACTCATACGCTATTGCAATTATTTTCATGATCTGTCAGTTTCAGTGAGTACGTGAAATTGCGTTTACAGAGGAATTATATCGACGTATTCTCGTCTATTGATTTTCTGGAAGGCATTGATTGATACTTATGGATGAAATTTGATTTTTGCTCAAAAAAACAATGTATCTGGGTTCACTGAAAATGTATTCAACACCAACTTCATTTAAGTTGACTTTCAATTTTTAAATCCGCGACAAAAATATTATTGAACAACTAGAAATCACGAAAAGGGGAACATCCTCTTCAAAAGAATTTTCAATAGAGAATGTTTTATTTTCAACATGTTTACGTTCCATTGCACGATGTACTGCAGAGATCGAAGATGAGAGTAATAGATAATATAAAATGTATCAACGCTAATATTAACACCATTATTGGAAATATTAGATATCTGAACACAAACTCAAGAGTTCCTTTGGGAGATCGTTTAGTAACGATAGTTGTTGCCAACCAATGTTTCACCCTTTTTACTTCCTGCGTGGGCTCATTGTCAGAAAACAACTGATCCTCTGGCTAATACCACCACGGGTATTGAATTAAATCAAACGGTTGTGCAATGCAGAGGAAACAATTACAAGTGCTCCCTTGTAACGAAGTAGCATGATTTTGTTTCAATTCGGGCAGGGGGACCACCTGTATACGGGTTAGGTCACCATATACAGCCCTGGGGCTATCTGTTTCCCGTCCTAATCATCACACTCTGGTCTCATGCTAGTGAAATGGGTGCAAGCCGCTCCACTTAGTGGTCAGATCGAGAAGCTCTCCAATTTTCCAGGCTAAGAGATTCAGTCAGTTATCTGATCACATAACTCAGAGTTCATTATTTGGAAGATCGTTTAATAACGACAGTCCTTGCGATCGATTTTAATCCTTTTCTCTACCATCCACCAAAAATTCTGTAAGCTATTATGGCAAATACCTTTCTGAAAGAAACTACACCACTGCTAACACCACGATGAGTATTGTATTATATCAAACAGATAGGTACATTGAGGGTGACCGGTAGCTTGGCGGTCTAAGATCAGCCAGATGTATGTACTCAATATCGGAATCGATAGACGACCACAGTCCTCGTTGAAAGCAAGTGTATTGTGTGTTGTCTAGATGCCAATCTCGTCTAGTGCTAGCTTGAAGTGCACGTCGGCCACCCGAGGTGGTACTGTAGGTTTTCCAGGTTTTTCTGCAGCTGAAAAGTGAATACGCCACAAAAATCAGTCAGTCGACCCGGAGCGCCACGCCAAATAATAATAATAGCCGTCCTCAACCCGCACAGGCTATGCCTTGGGTACACTCTATGTGTATGAGGGAGCATTATTATTATTATTATTAACTGTATTAAATGTTCCTCATTACAGAGAATACGATTACAAGTGCTTTTTTAGTTAGATTTTTGGAACTTGTCTGAAGAAACAAAGGAATAAAATGTTCTGCAATATTATTAATCACGACGTTTCGGCTATTAACATGTAGCCGTCTATTTGGAAACTCTGGTCTCACAATTGGCACTTAAGTGCAACAGATCAAGATGCACTCCGATTTACAGGGTTAACTGATTCAAAGTTCTAAACACAAGTGTTTTTTGGGACATCGTTCAATATTCGAAATATTCAAAAAATAATTCTTTGAATTCGTTATCATTTTTTCTAGCGCAACACCCCACATAGCATGTCACATGTCGGTGATGCGAACGAATAAGTTTTGTCCCTACCAAAAATCGCCTATCTCGGCTGTGGAAGTTTTCAGTTAAAAAAAGAAACACTCAAAATAGTTGGCGAAATCTGTGTTCATCGTCTGTTTTAGATTTTGTAATAACGGCCTCTGAAGATATCTCCCGATTCTACTAAGAGACACATATTATTATGTTACAACTGAATGACATCTTGAAAATTTCTTCTTTGTGCGTGGTAATATTGAGTATGTTCAATGATAAAAATTGGATACAGTAACCAGAGAGTTACTTCGCGAAGCAAAGTGGACCGCAGTGATCTTTGAGGAGCGGTAATGACACTTGGTTCTCGAAATACACAAAAAAAATTTGATACACGCAGCTCTCAGACAAAAGAACTTCATTCAACCTAGGTACATAATATCATCTATGAGAAAATTATTGCTTAATAGTTATCCTGAATGAAGTCCATGGATACAAAAAGTTCACACATCTCTAACAAGAAAAAAAAAAGGGACAACACCTCATACTCGGGAATATAGGACTGCTGGCCGAGATACATCCTGGGCCATCTGTTCAAATTAGTTTGATATGCCTCTACAACCTCTACAACATTATGATTACGTATAGGGCTTGGAATTCACTGTAACTAGCGGTAGAGATCGACCGGTTTCGAATATTAAGTTAATTGAGATCCAAAACTCAATTTTATTGGAATCATTTCATTAGGTTTCTATAACAATTCCATATTTTGCTTTGTACCACTTACTTTGCACAATATCACTTTCCAGATCAATTGTCTGGAATATTTACTGGTATAAACGATGACTGTCTGTATAAATCATAGTAGTCAATATTCCTGAGGACTCGGTTACCATTACTCCCTGTTAATGACCAATTAAAATCCTTCCGTATCAGTTCGATGCATGTCAAAGCGTGGAATTATGTAACAATTAACCCACTCAAATATAGATGACCCTTGACTTGATATTTGAACTTGGTTCATATAATTAGATCTGTTTCACCGACGTTAAATGAGTGATGATAGTGAAAATATATTTTTGAGTACCAGAAAATTATTAGGGAACTGTGGAATTGTTGAATATATGAAATCTTGTCACCAATTCGAAAGGATAGCTCGAACGGTAGAGCGCTGGTTATCAATATCTGAAGCCACGCAACGCAGGTCGTGGTTGCGGTTTGGATGGGTGACTTACAGACCTCTTTTTGACATTTGTTTTCCTCGGATTCCGCATGTTAAAAGGTAAGATCTCGTTAATGCTCACCTCGTACAAGTATCGACTTCTGACGGCTGCCTTTCGTAGGAGGACGACAGCTGGTTAACGGAAAAAGAAATTCCAATAAACCATCAGAACAATTTGTCTGAAACATTTGATAATTCTTATTTCGCGGACTTTTATTATTACCGTATTTTAATCTCAGGAAACACATGTTGCATTTTATATTGAAGATTGAAGCTAGACCACACAGGAAGTATTGATAGAAATCAATCAGGTTATATAAGTCAGTATTGAGACTTGGAAGTTCCTGTAAGGAATATCTATACTTTAATTGCTATCGGAGTTAGCCATCGCTTCTGCCTCCAAAAAGGTTTCTGCCCAGAGTTTGAAATGAATCTCTGTTGACCTTATGTACTGACAGGAGCATTTGTAGGAATTTATGAATTTATTGTGCCAGAGAAAACACTGTGTCAATTATTCAGATGTGAATTTGATTAAAAACCATATTAAATACACCTACCAACAGCTGTCTCTCAATTCTAGACTTGTTCCTTTAGCACTTTTTTCTTCTACGAATTTTCAAAATTCATAATCATAACCTTTGTTTTATTGACAGTTGCCATTACCATAGGAGAATACCACAGAGTGAAAATAAATTAACATGAAATATAAGGTCTGAGCAGCATCTATTTTGTATCCTGACTTTTAAGGTTTTTTGTAAATTTAGCTTATACAAGAGATTCAAACATTTTGCAACCATATTAGGCGTGGATACATGTGTAGTTTTCTCAGACTAAATGAGCCAGCTTCTTTCTGAAAATGTTTTCTGTTCAGTATTTTCTACATTGTGAATTAATATTCAATACTGTTTTCTGGTATCACTGAGACAACCCCATATAAAAATACATTACCTCAATACAGACTCAGCAATTGATTTGTAAATTATAAGTAGTAACATTTCATGACTACGTTTATCTAACGACTTTGGATCCGCTCAAAATGGGTTTGACTTGACTGGATCCGAACCATCTAATCGATATATACAGTTTTCGAATCGAATTGAACCACTCAAGTCAATTCCATAAATATAGGATTGGACCCAACCGATCGCCTTGAAGAGAAGTGAAATTACGAGATAAACGAGTTTGAAATTGACAGATGTCAGGTAGAAGTAGCAAAATTCAGATTGGTTGTTTATCGTCTCAATTGTCTGTAATCGGATGAGTTTCTCTTTCTCAAAATGGAGAACAAAGAAGAGTGCAGTTTTTTCATTCAACGGATTAAGGAAAAACGTGACAGACAATACGTCATTTTTTTTGAAGTAACTGAACGGAGTCGACGATATAAAGAAAGAACTTGATGAGCAACTTCGATTTCAATCTCAACTATAATGTCACAAAATGATATCATGACGAACCAGGACAGTTATCCCACCATTCCTGGTCAAAGTTAAAATAATATACAGTGTGGCACACGAGGTTTTGGTCTGGGAATATTTCGGAAGTCGAGAGTAGTAGAGAATTGAAATTTTGTGGTTGTAAATTAAAGCAATTGGTGCAGCTTTAACTGATATCATGTTACCCAATGAGCTTTTTGTTCACGTTCACGTGCCATCAGATTAAAATTTTTTAATGGGACAACCCGAATATTTTGGCATTGCTATGTTTCTCCCGTTGAAATGAATCCAATGAACTATCACAACAATTAGCAACCTTCCCTTCAGGCTCGTGTCCCAAACCTCCACACTCGTGAGAAAAGTTGAACTTTCCCCACTTGTTGTACAATATACTATTGTTAAACTCCTGCTTCATTCATATTCAACTTACCAAAAAAACCGGCATTCCCTTCAGTGAATGTTGAAAATATTCGCTTATTCATATCTTGCATATATGTTTAATAATACTATTGTAAAGTTCAAACCCCAAGCTTGAAATCACAGAAATTGCCGGGATCATGGGTAAGTTGAAAACTGAGGCAGGAGTAAAACCCAGTTATTCCTTTGACATGTATAAGTGAGACTTCACTCACTAATCGTTGCATATGGTACAAAGAGGGTATACTGATTCCTGCTTCAGTATAATTATTTTATATCAACTAAAATATTCATGACTTTCGGATCCTCCGTAAATATCGTAGAAGGGTTATGTGAAATGGGAGGAAACTCATTTCACGTACTCAGATACTCACATGTTATATTTGCATGAAGAAGTAGGAAGTCTTCAGGAACGATATACACTCTTTCTTTTCCTTTTACTTTAATATTTAGCAAAGTTATAACAAATCTAATTTTCGGCTCTGTCGGCAATTGCAGTGGCGGGTTAAGGCGAGCATCAAAGTAGAAATCGGAATTCAATATGGTTTTCTGAGAAAACGAGCGCATTTTGTGAGAAATTACTGAGTATATTTCTTGTGGAGAATTGAATTATCTTTCGCCTTGTTGAAATTGTTTTTCGAAAAATCTTATAATTTCTAAAACAACAGCAAAAAAAAATTATAATTTTTTCAAATAATAATAATTGTGGGTTCCACTCCTGATTTTTTGGTAAACATTTTTTTTTTCTAATGATACATGATGTCAAGAAGTCATGTGCCAAATTTCAAAATGCTACGATTCATTCCTCACTTGTGGCTTACATTTGTCTGTGGTAACTGTACTAAGATGCAATTCACCTCCTCCGTTCTTTCCCAAGCACATTCATTGATATTTGCAACAAAGTTCGGCTGAAATCTCATAACCACCGCAATCTAGCAAATCCCTGAACAACTGTCGTGCAATTCTCACTCAAGTCAAACGCCGGCATACCGCCGCATAATATTGTTTATTGCACAGCGAAGGTTTCATTAGACAGTTGCCGTTCAGAGAGGACAAGTTTCTGCATATTGTGTAAACTCCCGATACTTATTTTGGTATTTCCCTTGTCTCATTCTTGCTCGTGCAAGGACTGTGCGAACGAGGACAAATATCTATCCCGTTCAGTGTATTGTAACCGATGCAGTTGCGAGTTGGCAGTTGTTCCGCAGACGCTTGTGTTCCGCGATATAGCTTCCTTGATTAATTTTACCGGCGTTCTCTATCGCGCTGTTGTATTAGTTTTAGTAGCTGCATATTTGCGTTCGAACGTTAAATGGCGATGAAAGATTAGAAATTTGTGGCTGCGTTGGTACGCTTGGCAATTTACAGAGATGGCTGTTAGGTGTAGACGCGCGAAGGGATGAAAAAGTGAATGAAATAAAATTAAAGTTGGAAAATGCAAACAAAACTTTAACTCATACATTTCATTATTGTACGATACCTACTTTCATCATTTTATTACATTCACTACTATAACTGTCAAAGGAGACGAATTATTGGAAATAAAAAATATTCCAAAATACCATACCAAAAAGTTTTTCAGAAAAACTTTTTCAGGAGTACTCTTCAATGTGTAACTTCAAAAACTGTCAGAAAAGTTATGTAGGTCAGACTGAAAGATATTTGAAAACATGTCTTGAAGAACATAAAAGTGACATAAAGAATATATTGACATCAAGAAACACCACTTCATTGGTATTGCAACAGACCATCGCTGAAAAACAAAAAAATATTGGGTTATGAATATTTTCTGTTTAAAAGAAGTTTTTCGGAATTAATTATTTCAATGAAATGCAATACATTCAACTTCCACACCAAATAGTGCCTATTTCAATCTTGAATCGAGAATAAAACCAAACACTGATACTTTCTTTATACAAGGTGTTTCAGAATTCAGTATGAAGATTTCAGGGGCGTGTTTCAGGACAAAAAAAGACTTTCTTTCAATTAAACCTGTGTCCGCAACCGCTTCATTTCTGAGATACAGGATGTTGAAATTCAACAAAAAAATCAGATCTTTTTAATATCTCTAAACCACTTTGGCTTTTCTTTTTAATTTTGGTACATGCAAAGTACACATAAAAATACAGTTTTTTCATTTCGAACGTTTTTTAATTTTCATCAGTGGCGTCTCTGTAAACATGCTCTGTCATTTTTGATCACAATAATGATACGCTACTGTTTTTTTTTGTCAAATTAGTATAATTTTCATAATTGTCTCCTATTTTTCCACAAACATGGTCTCTTGACTATTTTCCGTCCGACAGACGGTTTTCGATTTAAAAAATAAAAGGTCGTCATTCGCTTGTACCTATGCGATTTTTTGTATGTCTCATTTTGCTTTTTAAATCGAAAACTGTTCTTCGTAGGGAAAAAAGTCAAGGGACCATTTTTATGAATAGATAGAGGACACTCATAAAAAATATAATATTCATTTAAAAAAAACAGTAGCGTATCATTATCATTTTTGTTAAATTTCAACACCCTGTATCTTAGAAATTAAGCAGTTGCGGACATATGTTTATGGAAAATAAAGTCTTATATTGATCTGAAATATACGCCCCCTAATTCTTGATACTGAATTTCGAAATAATTTATTTATATATTTTGAATTTTAACGTGTCGTGTGTTGTGTATTGTTTGTTTTGAACGGAAGAAATCTTTTTTCGTATCGCACGCAACTTGGACGTAATATGGTCTTAGAATACTTATGTTACATAAAAACTCAATATTTTGTAAATGAAATTAGTGTTGTTTTCTTATGCATTCATCAACTACCTGAACAAAGTTTAGTGGATGTTTCTGGAAAACTATAGGAGTAGTAATATTCGTCAATTGTTTTTCTCATGTAAATAAATATGAAACATCCACTTCTTGTATCTTATATCGTCCTAAAGATTTCAAAATTATTTGATGAAATCGTTTAAAAATTGAGTTTTTTTTAACTTAGGATCTCAAATCCCCAAAAAATAATATAAGTCATTATAACCACTTTGATCCGCTTTAAACCGCTTTGAACCGCTTTCGAAAAGTCAAAAACTGTAGAGACCTGTTTGTGAAAAACCGGTGAAATGAGCATTCCCTGAAAGTGAGGTCATGAGATTTTATCCGTTCTAATCAGGCCTGCGCATGATGATATTTTGGGAGAGAGTAAGTACTCATATCCTATTTATATAGATGCTTATCTATGTTTGAGCTACCTAAATTCAGATTCGATAAACAACATTTCATAAACTCAACGAAGGTATTGTCATCCTTGAGTTTGTTTTTTTACTGTCCTCTCGGATAATCAAATCATCTTTTCTATGGCCATCATAAAACCGAAAGAAAGTGACAAAATGTCAAAATTATATCGTTGTTATTCACCATATATATGTTCATTTATAGTTTGAAAAAATATTTTGAAAATCGAATTAAATATTACCAAACATCCTTTTCTATGAAAAAAATTATCTTGAAATTGTTTATTTTCAGGTAAAAAGTTTTTATGGACGCAATATGTGCAGCTATTTAGAATGAGGCAGGGTTGCCATATTTTCTTATAACCAGAGGTTCAAAATGAGAGAGAGTCTAATTTCGAATCATGTTTCTTGCAATTTGGTATGTAAGACGGAAAGGAAATACACAATTCTTGCTATATATTTTTATTCAGATATGGTAAAAATATTTTGTCAAAATAATTTTATTTCAATTGGTTTTTTTTTTTAATTCCACGTTATTATTGGGGCGCGTTGCAGATTCACCACCTATCAGATGTAATTCTGTCAAAAATGTTCTTTCGCAGATGATATTCGACATTTAACGTTGTTAAATGGACATAATTATATACTTCAAAGATCTCTATCAGAAAGCCATCATTACATTTTTATAGTCACTCTATTTTTCTTAACCTAGAACTGCACAGTTGGAAAAATTTTAATCTTTTTTGGCTACGGTTATTTATGGAAAATATTATTCTAACCCAACTTCATTCAAAGAAAACATTTTGATGCCAAACAGATTATTTTGAGACCATACAGGCTTGTAGAAGCCCTATGATGTGGTTTTAGAAATGAACTTCAGGAGGTTATTAGGAATCCTTCGAATAAGGTGAAAAGGTTTTATGTTTGCATTTAAAAATAGCCCTGAGAACCTTTATAGGGTGGAATCTCGTAGATTTATGGCAGCTTTATAGAGGTGTTATGGATGTTGTTACAGGAAAACAATTTGAAGATTTGAAAATTATTTTTAAGTACACCACACCTAATCAAAGGAAGGGTTTCAGGCTAACAGGTCTGAAGGATTTTGGTTATGGGCTCATTCAACTACATGGCAATCCAGTCCGATTTGTGACAAAGCTGGATATTCACCTTCCTCTCCTGGAGATTTGTATGGGTGGAACCGAGTTTACTGCTTATATTTACGACTGAACGTCGATTGTTCAGGATTGGGCTGTCTAAAAAGTTGTTATTAGCTGAAAGCGCTTTCCTGAGGAGTGCAATATACGTTAGACATATCTTCGCAGAATAATTTCCAAGGGTCTTTTTTCGCTTTTTAGACATCTCAGTTATATTTCAACAGATTTTTGATGACGGTATTGGACCAGCTTGTGTTCCTTTCATCAAGTGCTAAGTGCTACTTTATTCAGGTGTTTTGAAAATGTGCCAAACTGTCATCCATACAGAAAGAGCAGAAGTGAATATACTTTTCACTACGAGCACGGATTGTGTTTGATTGTTTCACCCCCATTTGCTTCTGAGAAACGTTCAGACATTCACGGAATAATTTTTCAATGATCTTATTCATATTGAAACTTATTGAACTTTATGATTGACGTGTCCATATGAAATATTCAGAAATATCAGATATTCGTTTTAGCCCACTTAGAGTGTGTGGTTTTCTAGAAGTGGACCGATACAGAAATTGATTTCTGTGATTTCTTTCCACCTTCCACTAAGAGTTCAACACTTTCGAAGTATGCAGTGAAATTGTATTCAGTTTTTTTTAATCATATTATTAATGAGAAACATAACTTTGTTCCCGAATCAGATTTAAAAATTTTAAATGTTTGTGATGAAGGGAAAAGCTCAATCAACTAGAGACCCTCGAAATAAATACAATGTATCTGCGAACAAACACATTTTGACAGCTTAAAACTTTTCAAACTCCTTACTATTTTGATCGATCTATTTTTGAATAACTAAATTTCTCCTTACCTATTCTCACTTTATACTCGTCCAGCAGTTAAGGTTTCACAAATTTGAAAATGCGAATTTTCACTTTCAGATTTTTTACTACGTCATCATTGGTTGAGCAGCTGTTACAACTTTCAACCCCCTCGGTATTTGGCAGTCGTTCCTGTTGCTGCCTGCAGTCGGAAACAGCCCCTTCTCACACCCCTCTGGATGGTCTACGCGGGATAAAACAGGCCAGAATTACTTTTCATTTATCATGTTTTTTTGTTATTTGAACTGAAACGTTTGTACAATCGTTATTTTTGTTTTTAGACAAATACTATTCTTGGGACACTTGATTTATGCCTTCTATAAAATTTATTAAAATATTTGCGATGTATGTAAAGCGACACATAGCTATTGGCATTTATTTTATATCTATTCCAAATATTTCATAAATGTTGCTGATATATCTAAGCATTGAATAACAATTATTCTTATTCTCGTGTATTGCCGTATAACTCATGAATGTGCACAGAATACTTATATAAGCAATTCCTTCAATTTAGAGTGTCATGTTACTTTAAAATATCCCGTAAAATTCAAGTAAATCAAGTCTTAATTTGAATCGAGTATTTTATTTTTATTCCACAACCCCCTCACTACTGATTATCAGAATATTTACTAGGAGAATATTTATAATTATTATCGTGTCTGATTCTTAGTTTTTCGGCAAGACTTTTACCACCAATCAATTCTTACCTTAGGAAATCAGATATAAAATTTAGTGGCGCTCCAGGGTATCTTTTTACCACTTTATAAAGTTTCTCAAATCCATTGCCCAGATGGCTCTACGGCGAACATCACCGTGCTTTTTGTGACATTTGAATGTCTGTCTACCGATTGTGAATTTATTCAGAAAATTGTGGTATATAGAAGAAAAAAATGTTACATATTCAATATCACTGATGTATTATTTCTCTTTTCTGTACTTTTCCCTACTTTAGCTGATGATGAAGGATCAATCCTTCGAAACATGTCCCCACTGATGGAAGTCCTCCGACTACATCCTATAATGTGCTGATGTGAGTCCTCACATTCACAATGAAGATTATATTTGGTGAAGTTCGAAGTTTTTTCACTTCACAGTTTTATAACTTTATCTATATCCGAAAACGTTGCCAATTTCTTTTCCTAAAAAAAAATCAATTTTTAATTATACGACTACATTTATGTGTAGAAGACTTGTAACAATCATAATTGTTAATTTACTGTATTTTGTGGTAGGTTTTGAGTCCGATATTTGATTCTCAGTTTATGTTTCAATTGTGCAATCATTGAATATTACTACTATATGAAAAGAGCACTGTTAGAAAATAGGCCCAATTGATATGATATTTTGATTATGATAGCAGTACTGGGATTCCTGGATCTAGTCAAAGATGAATATTTTCATTGAAAGTATATCAATCTCGAATTAGTCCAAAGTACCCGAAATTAATATCATTATTCTGATGGTGGACATATATGTTTCGTAATGTTGATAGTCTCTTCTGAATATCCATAATTTCTCACAAAGCACTAGTGTGGTAAATAATAATAGTACTATCGTATCAGCTTTAATAGAAAACAAAACATCTTATCTTTTTCTGGAAATGTCTAAGTAGTTTTTACAATATTCCAACACTGTTTCCAAATCACTAGCCAATTTTTTAATCGAAAGCATGATAGATTGAAACTGAGTTGCACTTGTTCGCAGTCTCCAGTTGAGTTAGATTAGATGAATTGTGAGTGACCCAGTTCTGATTCGTCATTGTTTTTGAAAAAGTCTTTTATCGTTCACTGATGCAAACAGATTTTTTTCAATTACCCCTTGTCCCTAATCGAGCTTTAAGGCATTATCACAATTTTATCGACATCAAAAAGTAATTACGAGAATTAGAGTAATCCACTTCAAATGAATTGATATTCCTGAATACTGGCTGGAATGAGGTTGTCCGACTCAGCACGTACGCATACAATTTTCATTTGGAATATTCGACATGGAACTTTATTTGACAATATGCCGTTTCTGTCACAAGAACTCTTGAAATATTATCCTTTTCGTATATCAGCTCCGACTTTCAAATTTTATGGACTCCGCCAGACTGAATAATTTATCCAAAAATTGAAACACATGCACCTCGTTCCTGCACATCCTGAACGTGTATACATTATTCAGCAGAATCCCAGTCACGCCTCAGTTTTCTCGAACTCTGACCGAATATCAAAGATATTGTGATGCAGGGTCAATATTCCACTCAAGAAGAAGCCGCACAACCCATTTTGGATTGTTTTGATTTCTGTTTCTGATCTTACTGGGAATGTTTTATTGGAAATTAGAAGAACTACACCTTCAATGACAACATAACCATTTGATAATCATACAGAACAGCATAAGTATATTGAATGATGCTAGTCATCGACTTATATTGCAATTGTCCATCATCGATTCGAGGAAAAGGACTCAGCCGTTCGTAGGACCACGATGGTTGACGATAACTGGAAATATGACAAATTCCAGAAAGACCAAGAGAAAGATCCAGACTTTGGTCTGGTCATCGCATGGAAAAAGGGCAACCGAAGACCATCATGGCAGGAATCCGGACGCTATTCTTCAGCTGTTTAATCATACCGAGCCCAATGTAATTCCCTTACGTTGGGAAATGGGTTTTTGAAACGCGTTCTGGAGGCCAAGGATGGCTAAAGTTAAGGAGTGGATATGCCGATTTGGTGTCCCACTGTAGCTGAATTCGGATCAAGGCAGAAACTTCGAAACCAACTTGTTCCAAGAAATGTGCAAAATGTTGGATATTCGAAAAACCACCTGTACTTTCATCTCTCCCTGATGGCTTATCGTTGAGCAGTGCACGAGGCAATCGCCCAAACCCCTGCCAGTATCATAATGAGACGAAAGCTATGACTCCCTTGTAAGTTGATGTTTGGGACGCCACCAGGGCAAGACACCGCAGGAGAAAATTAGGTCAGTGAACTCCGGGAGAGAATGGACGACATCGACGAACGAGTCCGTTTGAATATCGAGAGTGCCAGCAATCGTATGAAGAGGACCTACGACATCAACTCAGATGCTGGAGCATTCAAGACAGGTGATCCAGTCTTGCTGTACAACCCTAAGCGTCGCCTTGGCTTTTCACCGAAATTGCAGAGTTTGTGAAAAGGTCCATACAAGATCATAAAAATAATAAATGACCTCGTCTACCGAATCCAAAAGCCATCCCAAGGAAAACCTAGAGTCGCCCATTTCAATAGGTTGGTCCCTTATGAAGAAAACCACAATCAAGTTCATAACCTCAGATCACCAGAAGATGAGATGACCTTCCAACAGTTCATGGCCCTATACTCCAACGGACAGAAAGTTTCACCTTGGGTAACTCGAGAGAAGTCACAAGACCCTTTCAAGGCACCTACTGAGCACGCGCTAGCTCGATATGTGGCAGAAGATTTTCGAATGTCCAGGGGCATAGTTGTGGTGTTCTCGAAAAAGTTCATTTCCAGGAACTGCGGACAAAGAACCCAGTAGTAGAAGGGCCAGAAAAACATTTCCTACCTGGTAACCAGGAAGCAATCTCGATATGAATCATCCTATGAAGACGTCTGGCAGAGCCTCATCAAAGAAATCAAGAGATACGATGCTGAACCAAAATCTCATGGACCTGGCAATCCCAAAATTATCCAGTGGGCTTGATGGACTGAAATGGAAAATCATTAGAAGCATGTTGGGAGGTACCGACACACTCCAAGGGTTCTATTTTGGGACGAAATTTTCAAACCGGGGGCAATATTCATAGTCAGCCCAAATTATCCGTAGGAAGCCTGGCGCTCCTTCGGACACCATCTACGAACGAATAGCGGCTACATTGACCCCCTAGAAGCATAAAAAAAAAGGTAGAGATTTTCGGAAACTCCGCGAAGGTCTGTTTACAGCTATAAATATCATGATACTCACGCTTGAGTGGAAGGATTCGGATAGCAGAGTAAACTTGAATAACAGTCCAGTGATCCGTTACATTATAACACAAGAAATGGAAAATAATGACGAAACAAATATTTTGATTGCAGGGCTCGACCATCTTCCGTAGCATGAAAAAAGTTGGGAAAACTTACGAAATTATTGTCGGAAAATCTGTAAAAATAGTGAAAATTATCTGACCGTCGACTAATATAGTTCAAAAAAATATTACTACCCTGCCCCCCCTCAAATTCTAGGTAGAAAACGCGTAGAAATGCGGAAAGATTCTAATGGTAATGAAGGCTACTATCATCCGCAAAGCTGTGCACCGGACATGAGGTAGCTCCCAACAAATCATTGATGTGGGGGATACACAGTATTGGAACAATGGACTAATTAGTGGAATAGTAAAATATTGGATGATAATCCATCGACCACAACGTGAAGAGATTGGTCTGATAGGAAGCTAGATAGCAGGAAACTCAACTGGGGAGACAAGTCATAAGATCGAAGTTTGGCAAAGAATCCCTGGTGCAGAACGCGATCAAACTCCTTGAAGATATCTAACGCACAGTCACAGTGATTATTTTAATTTTAAATTCTTAAAATGTTTCACATCGAATAGATTTTTGACCAATTATTTACTAGAAATGCGTCTGCCAGATACCTAACGAATATCTCTGAAAGTAGATTTTATATTCTCTATCAAGAATCTTTATGCTGAGCATCGTGCCCAATATTCGACTCTGAAGATAAAGTAATGGAATTTGTGTCTCCGGCGAGCAGCTATAAAACGAAATTCTTGATTACCAACCATCTGACACCGCGCAGTAAATCATCTAATTTTTAATTTAATTTTAGTGTCACATCTTCCTGGCACAACCAAATACCTTTTATGAGCACGAGTAACGTTTCCGGGTCACAAGGGAAATTCCACAATAGAAAAACTGTAGATTAAAAATATCCAAGGATATTACCACATAGCCATGTAGACGACACCTCCAATGAGTGGACGAGAAGATATCCACGCAACAGAGGCGCATTGCAGAATTTTTTGGTGGGCCCAGACGTTGAGATATTTCCAGTAGTTGTCTAAAATTTCAGTACTGTGAAGAGAATTATGGAATTAATTTGCTATCCGCGAAAAGAAAAAGAAAACCAAATTGAAATCTCGCGAAAATAAAATCCGAAAAATCCTTGAAAATATTGGAATAAATAATGTTATTAAAAAAATACCCCCTGTTTTCCTGAAAGCCAGATAGAGATCGCGTAAAAGTTTGGAGAAATTTTGGCCGGTTCAGACGTCAAAAAAAAGTTGACAGCGGGGCTCCAATCCACCTCTTTCTTGAAAAAAATTGCGAAAACTTGTTAACATATATTCGGAAAAACTCGGAAGCCATTTTAGGGAATTTTTGATAATTGTTGGAATATATGGGAGCTGCAATACATGAGAACCTCAGTTTTCTACATGTCGCACTTCGAAGCTTCGTCTGGTAACTTCTGATGTCGTTTGCCCATTGTGTATCTCCGCCATTTATCAACCGATTTTCAAAGTTGAAAAATAGTTTTATCACAAATTGCACATTTTTCAATTAATTTTTAATTAGAGGGGTTTGGGGTCACTTCCGGTTGAACCTGAAGTGGTTAATTTTCAGTAGTTGCGTCAAAATATGCGTATTCAAGTACAATGGCAACATACTAAATCTGTCTGTTCAAAACTATAGAAAAATTGGTAAAACTTGTCAACAAAATCCATGTTCTACCTTGTGTTATAGGACAAGAAAAGCATTTCTGGTTATTCTTATGAGGTTATATTCCGTTTTCAATGGATTTTTCACCTGAATCTTATATAAACAATGCAATAGTATTTAATAAATCAAATATTTGTTAAACCAGGTTCAGGGCTTGATGAGATCTTGAAAGGTCTATTATTAAAGATCGTAATCAGTTGTCTGAAGAAATGTTGTTCTTTGGACTATAATGTACCTTAAATGGTGATACCAACTTACATGTTTCGAAATATTGGTTTAAATGCATTTGAAGCTCACATACTTCTCCTGACCAATGAGTTATAGTGTTCTTGTTTAGAAACAACTGAACTCTTCTCCTGGGAATATATATTTCAAGCTTCTCGGGTTCCTTGGTTTTTATGAACAGTGACAAAAGCTCTGGAACACTCCTGAATCCACCACCTGGTTCTGGACACCTGATCGAGTGTGTAATTCAGCCAGGTAGCTATAGTTGTTCTGTATTCTGCTATGTCGAGAAATAAGCTTTTCAGTAAGCTTTCAAATAAGCTTTAAGTGCTTATAATTAAAATAAGCTCATAATTTCAATTTTGATCCTTAATTTAAATTTTAAATTCAGATTTCAGAATTTTAGATCTGGTAGAACTACACACATAAAAAAAGAGAAATTGTTGACGCCTTTTGAAAAATCATGAAAGTTCATTGGAAATAAAATAATTTTAAAAGCATTATAAATGGCAAAAATATGTATTCCAATGAATTCCACTTTGAATTTTACATAGATAGTTACCTCTTTATGAATGTTATTTGTAAAAACAGATTGGATGATTTTCAAAATAAAAATTCAAATCATAAGCGAGTTCTTCAAGTGAGACCAGACGAAGAAATGGATGAAATGGAAGATAAACGGAAATTCAAAATTTAATACCCTCCTCACATAAATGTTAATAAACAGTGTTAACAATAATAATTGTCACATCAAAGAACAGCTTATTAACTAATGTTTCATATTTAGATAGAATGAAATCATCATACTGGCTATGCATGAAAGCTTCAATTATCTATCTCTCTCTGCGTGATGGTTATAAATCACATTTATGGTTTGGATGGAATTCTCACATTTTGTCGGAACTGGCTAATTTCTCCAATTGTCAAACAAAATAAAAACAGAAGAAGAAGAACTATCTATAGAATGTCGAGAGGAATTAAATTAAAATGCTGTAAACTACAAACGTCAAACGTTACTTTGACAGTTGAGTATAACCAAAGTTGTTTTAAAATGAACAAACATCTTTTACTGATTTTATTAAATAATTTAGCGCATTTAGAGTATTCAGCGGAGTTCTTCGAGCTGTAAAATCAGAATTAATCAACAAAAACATTGTAAGTCATATTCAGGAACTTTTAACTCAGTTGATGTTTTGTTCACATTGCCATGCTCTACAATAAATATGAAGAAGTTCAATGTTTGTAGAAATACAACCGTTATATTCTAATTTAGTTATTTAGGATATTTCTCCACACGGTCATACGTTACCTCGAGTGGAAGCCAATCGGCTTATAAGCGAGGATTCACACTGTCGACCAGGACCGACCGTCCGCGACCGTCCACCTACGACCAAAAGTAGAAGTAGATCAATGAAAACTTTCAAAGTCACACTGATCGACCATCCACGACCGACCACTAGAATAATTTTATAAATCTGGCATTAATTTGACATTCGAAAGGTTATGTGAATTGTCTGTTCATTTATTGAAAATAAGTTAAATTCATAATATGAATAGTTTTGCTTTAAATAATGAGCAGTAGTGATACTGAAGAAGAACGAATTATGATAATGTACTATTTTTATAAACGACGAATGAAGAAAGTTAAAAAAAATTTGTGGGTTAGAGAACTTTATTCAAACCGAGAACAAGAGGGAGATTTTCATACGACCTACCCCAAATTTCCCAAATTACTAAATATACCTATTTACATGAGTTTTGTTGAAGTCAAAAGTTCATCATAAATGTGTGTCAAAATGACATTACGTCAGGATAGTGTGACACCGACCAAAATTTCCAACAGACTACAATTTCGAACATGGTCTTTGAAAAACGGTCGAGGACGGTCAATGACGATTATACAGTGTGAGTTATGCGATAAGAATATACGTGTTGGAAATTTTGGTCGTAGGTGGACGGTCGCGGACGGTCGGTCCTAGTCGATCAGTGTGATTCCTGGCTAAATCACGAGTTTTCGGACGAGGAGAAATCCACCGCAACAGCAGCGCATTGCAGAATATTTCCGTGGAATTTAATTCGCCGCTGCCGACGAGCTATTTCCAGTCATTCTCTAGAGTTTCAGCGTTGTGAGGAAAATTATGGAGTTAATTTGCTTCGTGAATGTTGGGGTAGAAGGATCATTCAGCATGGTCTGATATTGTCTTCAATACTTGACACACGATGAAGTATGCGGTTTTCATTTACTTTGATTCATAATTTATAGGTTTGGTAATTTCTCACCTTGAAGAGACACAATTATTGATATGACATCGACATCATAAATTCTGGGAATGACATAAAACTAATTTTCAGGAACACACTTGAGCATAACTCTAGTGAGATATGGGTAAAATTGCACAATATGGTAACCAAGCCGATTTCGCTGAAACTTTCACAGAACGTTTGAATTGTGATAAAATCACTATATCAATCGAAATTTCGGCTCGGAAAAGTATGTAACATACTTTTTTTTGGAAAAATGTGTCTCAATGGTCACTTCACAAATACACAAAAACAGACTTACAGATGGTAACGTCCAACGCATTTTACTTCCAAAGTTAATTATTGGACACCAAATCTTAGGAAAATAACGAAAATCATTGCTGGAAATATCTCCCTTGAAGTTACATAGATTTCCAATTCTTGAACTGAATTTCACTTTAGTTGACAGACAATAAGTAATCATGTTTGACAACTGACAGTTCTCGAATAAATAATGCGACGTTGTCTAATTTTGCGCAGTTACTTTTGCGAAGGAAAAAAAGGAAATATCATAAATGTTTCGATACACAAAAACATGTTGACTTCAAATTATTTCATACAATTGAAGTATCGTCTTGAAATATTTACATAAGACACGACTACTTTTTATAAAAAAAAGTACCCATTCATGATTAAAGTTGGCCACATTCTTGAAATAGAAACAATTACAACAAATTTTATATTTGGTTGACGTTAAATTGTGATTCCTACAATGAATGCCATTAAAATTTACAATATTTGCCAGAATAGGCAAGAATTATTTTCCCACCTGCAACTTTGGGAATTTATACCTCAGCAAGGAGAGTATTTGTGCAAAAAATGCAATGGACCACTTTCCCTGAGTAGCGACGCTTCTAGGTAAGGATTAATGTTTTCATTGTATTGAACATGTTTCATGTCTTTCTCCATATTATGTTTAGAACGTAAACTTTTTCCATTCTGCTTCGTATTAATAGTAATGGTGTAATTATTAACATAGACCTTCTTCTTTAGAATTGACGGTTGGAGATGGGTCTGCTTGAACACTACATCTTCACAAAAACGGAAGAAAAAGAAATGCGCCCACACTTGTGAATTTCGGCATGGCACCTTTTTCAACAAAACCAAATTAACAATCTTCCAAGATTTCGTGGAGACGACTTTGTGTTCTTTTTCCAAAAAAACTTGGTCTTCCACTTCGAGTATAGACTATTACCTTCTTCTTAATTTTTCAAGTTTTGGCTTTTGTAAATTTTTAATTCTTGAAGAATATTTCGCTCATAAATTGCTACAAATGTATAAATGAGAGTATTTTCGGTTCAACACAGTGCGTTTCAATCGAAAAAATGCAATGAATACTCCCATCGAATGTTGTTTGTGTTTTGAAAGCAAGTATGGACACATTTATTAAAAAAAAAAAAACTGAGTAATGGGTCCTTCCGAGAAAAAATTTTAGATTTTCTAGTGTTTTATTCGTGATTTGAAGCATCTGTAGAAATTTCGTCAAATCAGAATTTTTCCCTTATTTCCACCTTTTCCATATTATTTTGTTAATGATGTCTGGAAATTATCAGATTATAGAATCTTCGATACTTCTGAAAACTAATCAAAACATAATTTTCATTTTCACTTGGTATGCAGAAATATAAGAAGAATGGGCAACATCGCTTTTTACTCTTCAGAATATTGGCTAAAAAATGTCAAAATGAGTGATTTTCAAGCTGAATATAATAATAATTTTTGGTAAATCTGTGTAATTTTGTTTGCTAATATGGTTCGAAATTGCTTTTTTTATGTTCTAGTATGTATTCGAGATGTAATAGTGGTGAATAGTTCAATCAAATTGCTGATATTTGTGCATTTGTACACACTACCAATGCGCGTTTTTTCGAAAAAAAAAGTATCTTCCAGGCATTTCCGCGGAAAAATTTCAACGAATTTATCATTTTTGATGTATTTGGAGTCATCTGTAAAATTTTCAGCGAAATAGGTTTGGTTACCATATAGTGCAATTTTTCCGAGATATATATTATATCTCATATTATTCATAGATTTATTAGCATAGGAGTTCGACACTGTTAATGGGACAGTTTGAAGGAACTAATTGTATCGAGTTGCTAAAAGATGATGAACAAATAGATGTTTCATCGATGAATCTGCTATGCTCAGAAAATTGGCTAATTGTATACGAGCATAATTTACTATTGTTTTCTTTAAAAATTTTTTCGGCAACCGTCTGGGAAATACCTATATCCTAGACGCTTTTTCTTTGAGAAAGTAGCACTTCCCGGCCGGGAAATATGAGGAAAAATCTGATAGACAACAATTACTTCCCTTATACCACGACGGACATTGAATTACATCTGACAGATATTTGTGCAACGTTCTACCAAGAAGACTCAGTCGTAAATTGTTAAAATTGTTTTTTCCGTTCCAACCAGCTGTCGTCCCCTTACGAACGGCCGCCCTCAAAAGTCGAAACTTGTGCGAGCCAAGGATTAACGAGGTCTTACCTTTTACCGTGCGATTCCTAGCACTTTCTCGGGCCTTCAGATAAAAATCTGAAGTCGCTGAGGATTCGAACCTAGCCGGCCAGCAGTCAACTAATTCTGATAAAATAATATAATATTATAATAAGCAATTGCAACTGAATCTTCTTGGAACACCGTTGCACAAATATCTGTCAGATGTAATTCAATGTCGGTCGTGGTATTAGCCAGGGTACTAGTTGTTTTCTGTCAGATATTCGCCTCATATTTTCCACATGGTGGAAATATTTGGAGAGAACCGTACTTCGACATTGTCGATTTTACTATTTCATTTATTTGATACTCTCCGCCAAAAATTTTCGAACTTTATTATGAATATTAATATAAATAAGAACTAGAATGTTTCTGATAGTACCTATCTTCTGTTCGAATTTCAATATTTAATAGAAATAAGAACTAAAAATGTTCGAAATTTTGTTCTACAAAGAAATATAATAAATAAATTAGTCTAAGAGACGGAATAGAGGTCGACCTTCATCCATCTGTTAACCGGATAGAACTACTTTTATGGAGTTTCATAAATGGACGAATACACCTATGACGGCTTGCCTATCAAAATGTGGTCCATACTATATACAGTGAGTTTAAAATATTTGCACCATATGTAAAATTTCTTTATAATGCATTTGTCAGAAACTTTCAATCTTCATAAAATTTGGTGCATTGCAGAATACTTGCATATAATTTTCAACTTTTCAAACAGTGTACAGGGGAGAAGAAAAAAATGGTAATTTTGATAACGTGTAAACTACCCCTTATATTTTAACACTATCGAAAGTTCATTCAAAGAGGTTGTTTAGGATTGAAAACAATTTTCAAATTTGAAATCACAGCCATGGAAGTTTACTCTTTATAAAATTCTATTTTTTGTTACCGCTTGTACACCGTTTGGAAATTTAGAATTTTGATAACTCGAATACAAGTATTACAAGTATACATGATGAATAAAATTTTTTGACAAATCGGTATTAAAAAAGTTTTCCATGTATTGGCAAATTTTTGAAACTCACTGTATACCGGGTGACCACGAGGTGAGGTATGCCCCCCAATTTTTCTATAGTTTCGAAAATACAGATTTCAAATTTGGTATGTCGCTATAGTACTTGAATACGCATATTTTGACCCCTCTACTGTAAATTCACCATTTTCGGTTTAACCGGAAGTGACCCCAAACTTTGTTTTTCAAATGACACCTTGTACATATTTTTTCACCATCCGGAAGAACACGCAATTTGTGATAACACTGTTCTTCAAAATTGAAAATCGGTTGAAAAATGACGGAGATACAGTTGATTATTCAGTCAAACAAAGTTGGCCATGAAATTCAAACTTAAATCATCACAACTGACAAACGACATCAGAAGTTATTAAAGGAAGCTTCGAAGTGAGATACAGTTGAAAACTGAGTTTCTCGTGTAATTGCAGCTACCATATAATCCAACAATTATCAAAAATTTCCTCAAAACGGAATATACCCGTAAAGAAATGCTCACAACTGCTATTTCTCAAATCGCAACATGTTCTTTTGACTTCGTTATGATGAAAAGTGATTAATTATCAGATTACTCGTGTGAAAAATTTTGAAGAATTCCGAAAGAAATCGCAAATACAAGATGTTTATCATGAGAGTTCTCAAAATTAAATATTCTTCAAAGAAAGCGGCCATGAACATAAAAAAAACGAAACAAGAAAGCAGCATTTTTTGAATAAGTAGGACAAACTTTGACTCCGTTGAAATAATTTGAGCTTTTGTGTATTGCTTTCTCAATTATGTTCTAATCCGCCTACGTTGAAGAACATTCAATTTTAGGAATACTCATCATGAAACCTAATTGCATCTTTGTTTCCTTTAGGAATTCTCCAAAACTTTTCACACGAGTACACTGATAATTTATGATTTTTTATCATGACAAATTGAAAAGTACATGTTGCCGTTTAAGAAATGGCCGTTGTGAGCATTTCTTTATTGATACCATTCCATTTTTAGGTATAATTTTTGATAATTGTTGGAATATATGGGAGCTGCAATTACACCAGAACCTCAGTTTTCAACTGTGTCGCACTTCTGGTAACTTCTGATGTCGTTTGTCTATTGTGATGATTTAAGTTTGAGTTTCATGGCCAACTTTGTTCGATCTAACAATCAACTGTATCTCCGCCATTTTTCAACCGATTTTCAATTTTAATAAAGTGTTATCACAAATCTTTCGGATAATGGAAAAATATGTACAAGGTCTCATTTCAAAAAGAGTTTTGGGTTACTTCCGGTTGAACCAGAAGTGGTGAATTTTCAGTAGAAGCTTCAAAATATGTGTATTCAAGTGCTATAGCGACACACCTAATTTGAATTATGTGTCTTTCAAACTAGAGAAAAATTGGGAGGGCGTACCTCACCTCATGGTCACCCGGTATAAGTCTGGACTTCATTTTGACAGGCAAGTCATTATGATTGTATTGGTCTATTTATGAAACTTCATAAAATGTATGTTTCTTCTGGTTAACAGATGAGTGAAGGTAGACCTCCCTTCGTCTCTTTTGTCTCTTTCGTCTCTTAGACTAATGTGACTTATTGATTTGTTATTCTACACGGTTGCCGCAACACGTCCGAAAAAAGTTTTTTTGGACTCGTAGACTTCCAGAACTCGCCTACGGCTCGCCCTAGGCCCTAGGTATTTTCCGGACTTGTTACGTGAATTACTATGTAGCGAAATTCAAATACACTTCAGATTCAAGAGCATTGAACAAAAAAATTATACATTTAGGACCAGCTTCATAAATAGTGCGTGAATCTTGATTGGGTATCTGGAATGTTTTAGAAAGAAGCATCCGGTAAGTTTTTATCTTCTTCAAATTTTTAGGCGAACTTGATTCTTTTTGTTTGTTCCAAAATCGGCGAAAGCATTCAAAGAAGCACTTGGATTTTCAACTTTTGTTGAGACTAGCTGACGAATGGACTTTTTGTGGGATTTTACCTTTCATTCGATTAATAAGATGAGTTATCACCTTACAAATGAACCTGGCTCCATTTTTTTTATTTGTAAAGACTTTTTCTGCGCATCTTTCAATTGCATATCTTTTTCAAAAAGATATTTTACTACTGAATTTTTTAAAGCTCGATGTTTTTTTTCTGTTACTTTGGTAGTTTTAATTTCATATCCATCGAATAGAACTACAATACTATCACCATAATGTAATAATGAAAAAAATATGTCATCAACTCACCATTTAACGTGATGTACTAGCACACCACCATCGATATTATTTTTATTTTCATTAATATCATTGATATTCTTCGAAGATTCATGGAATAACTTTTGTGAAGTAGTGTTTTTCTTATCTCTCCATCATCACACAAAGATAGTGGGCGAGGAGCTAATTTATATTTAATATACTCAATGTAATTCACTGTCCGTTTTCATTCCAAGCTTTCCTTTCACTTACTCAATTCATATGTCCTTCATTCTGTCTGTTTTTCGGGTTAAAATCTTGCAATCCATTTTTCACCGAAAACTACAACAAAGAAATGTTGTTAGGGGTAGCCGACCCCGCTCCTGTTGAAAATAAAAACGTAAAAATCTGTAATAATAAAATTATCCTCCTCTGCCATCGTCCTTCTCCGATGAAATTGCGGAGATTCGCCAAAGTAGTGAAAAACATCGGAGTAACAAATAATTTAATTGAAAAAAATTATACACCCTTAACACTCTTCAGGTGATGAATAAGTCCGTAGATATGTGAAAAAAATGGACCATTGAGTGATCTAATATGGAATGATCCTACACCCTACCCACCTCATAGAAAAAAATTGCTGAACCTCGCGAAATTAAAATCGTAAAATTGTGGAAGATTTTCTGAAGGTTTCTACTGTCGAAAATTACAACAAAAAAAATTGATCATAGGACTTGGATCCCCTTCTTGTTCGAAATAAATTGCCACAACTCGCCAAAACAAAATCGGAAAAATCCATAAAAATGTTGAAAATCATTATACCGTAGAATTATTTGATTTGAAGGAAAATTATACCATTATTCACTTCTTCTCGAGTGGAATAGTTCCACGGTCTTAGACGTCGAAAATTACGGCAAAATATTGTCGATATGGGGACGAGAATCCTCCTCTATCTCGAAAGAAAACTCGAAAACTCGCCAAAAATTTTGGAAATATCCGTAAAAATAGTGAGAGATATAAGACCTTCGGGAAGATTATTCTCAAAAAAAATGTACTGATTCAAAAACTTTTCGAAAAAAAAAAAGAAATGCTGAAAAAATCGGCACGTCAAAAAATCTTGTTTGAGAAAATGCTTCCCCTGCCTCCATGAAGGCTATAGAGAGTGAACGGGTAGGAACTCAGAAAAGCATTTACCTTCAAATAATTGATAAATCTGTGTTTAATGAGTATCTCGAAATATTTGCTATCACGAAAATTGTCGAAATAGACTTAACATGAACTTTGAATCAATTGAACCAGTCGAATCATCTAGAACCCCGTACGGATATGTATCGCTGCTTTTTTTTTGTCTACCGATAGATTCATCCATCAGTCAGATGCCAAGATGATATGAAGTCGCTTCGACCAATAAGCATTCTGTGCACGCTTTTCAAGGCATTGGAAAGAAACATATTTCTCCATGCAAACGCACTTGAAAGCGTTTAATATCATACCTTCATGCCAATCCGGTTTTAGGCCTCAGCATAGCTGCCTGACCGCTATCCTCGAAGTTACAGATGACATCTTCTCTGCTATGGACCGAAATCAATTGACGGCATTGGTTGAGCTTGATTATTCAAAAGCGTTCGACAGAATTAAACATCAGCTTTTATTTGCTATTTTACGATTCATCGGATTTTCTATAGATGCAGATCACTACTTCAATCAAAGGGATGTCTCTGAGTTTTTGACTGTGGAGAATGGGGTTCCTCAAGGATCGATTTTGGGCCCACTGCTCTCCATTATTTATACTCATGAATTCCGTAGTCATATACATTTCAGCTAGTGTCACTTTTATGCCGACGACACGCAAATTTATCAGTCATTTCCAGAGACTGGTCTAATGGAAGCAAATTCTCAATTGAACGCAGATTAAGAGTCAATCATATCAATTTCTGAGAAGTTTTGTCTCTCAATCTTGGGAAATCTGTGGTAATGTTGTTCGGTAGGAAAGTGACCCAATCTCGTTGTCATGATGACTTGAAGACCAAAATCAAGGATATGTTTCTCCCTATGATAGTGCTAAAAACCTAAGAATCATCTTGTATTCCTCTTTGAATTTCACTAATCATGTCAACTTGGTGATATGACGAGCATTTTAAACGTGATAAAATATCCCTATGCGAATCCCTAAAAAAATATCCTTCGTACCTGTGATATAAATTTCTGTTGGGTAGTCTCCTGAAATGAGCAATCCTAATAATTAGTTTGTTATTAATACTTACTCAGGCTTACTTCTTGTATTAACCTAGACCTAAATATTGAATTGTATTAGTCCATTATTGTGTATTCTTAATGTTGTATTTCTTTTCTTTGTGTAGTTGTTTTTATTTTTTTTTGTTTATTTTTTCTTTCAAGGTTATGTGGTAGAAACCTGTGGGTCAGTCAAAAGCTAACCCAGCCTTTTGGTAGATTTATATAGTTCAATATCAATGATTGTTTTTTTTTCTGCTTCTACCAATAAAAGCGTTTATTATTATTATATAGGGAATCTCTATACATTGCGTTCTAGGAAAAGATTTGCAGTTCGAATTTCGTAACAATTCACTTTATTCATACTTGCTTATGAAAAAAAACATCGGCACTATTGAAACCGGCGTGATATGTGGAAGATAAATTACTGGTTCGTGACCTGAATTCTAACAAAATTTCAAATTTGTGCGTTCTGTCTGCACATCATTCGGATGCAACTTCAATCCCCAGAATTCATAAAGGGACACGACATTTGGATACGAATATTATGAAAAGCTCAACATTTTCAAGCAATAAATCGTCTATTCACTATTCATGGGAATACGAGATTTGGCGAAGGATTGCCCTGTGGAAAACGTTCTCGGTTCCCTTGCGCTAGGTTTTTAATAAGAAGACCATTTATTTGTTTATGTGATGGCATGTCATAATGACAACGTTATGTCACTCAATTTTGATGACATAAGGAAGCTCATTATGGGACTAAGTACCATAATGAAATTCTATAAGGAAAACATGTAATGGTTTGATCAAAAAAGTTTATTCAAAATGCATAACTATGTACAAAACTATTTATTATAAATGGTAAAAGAACAATTACTACAATTTGTAATATTAATTCCAATGGATTCTACAGTTTTTACATCAGTAGTTGATGATTGTTGGCAAACTTGTAATCCTGTTTGGTTGTTGGCACCAAAAATTGCTTCTGATATTTTTTTCTTTTGCTCTTTCGAATTTTCGATGTAACCTTCAGCGACAGTATTGCTTTTCCATCCGCCATGGCGTTTCACGGAACACAGATCAGCTCCAGAATCAGCAAAAAATTAAGCAGACGATCGCCGAAAACAATGTCCGGTATATTCTTCAGGGCGAGGTAAATTCAAGAAAGTGGCAATAAGTTTTGGCATTTTACCAAAGGTATGTATTCCAACGGGTTGTTTTGTGTATTTCTTATTTCTATAAGTGACAAAAAAACGTAGATGGTTTGTGTTGCAAGGTCGTATTTTCACATATTGTCTGACAAGTTCTACCATATTCAATCCTGAGATATTCCCCGAAGTTACAAAAAATTCTCGCATTACCTTTGTTTTTGTATTCGGTAATGTAATTCTAAAAACGGATCCTTCATCTATTACATTTTCAACAAGCATATTTGTCAATTCCTCTCTTCTGCATGCTCCACTTAGTCCAATTATCATGGCAACTTTATTAAATAAGTATGTATCATCTGATGCTTCCGTTAAAAACTTTGTAACATCTTGTTTAGTAAAAATTTTGGATTTTTTAGCTCTGTAACCTTCTGATTTACGTTTTAGTAATGCAACCAGCTGTAGGTACTTACTAATATCAACGTTTTTTCTTGTTGATAAAATACTTCTTATCATCGAATAATACGACCAAAGAGAAGATAGTTTTCTTTCCTTAGATACGCATTCAAACTAAGCCAACAATACTTTTTCATGAGTGATATTCTTGATTTTTTTAGCAGAACACCATTCTTCGTACCGATTAAACACCATTTCATATACACTCCGTGATTTTTCCGGCAAAAGGGAGTCCACGATATTTCTCGACATTTCTTCCAAATCAGAAGGTAAACTATCAGCTTCAGAATCACTCATTTTTTAAATTATATTAAATTCTACCTGACAATAATTATTGAGTTTGACAGCGATAAATAAATATTGCCGTTACAACCTGATGACGTTGTCAAGGAAATGGCAAAGCACAGCTCACTGACCTACTTATATTTGAAACTACACAATACTTACTCCTTTAAAAATAGTTGTCATTGTGACATGTCGAAAATGCAATTTTTAATTTTTCGAAAATGTATTGATATAAATGCCATCAGATAAAATTTTGCATGTAATACGAATCATAAACAATCATTATGGCACACGCCGTGTTATCGGACTCGGCTACGCCTCGCCCGATAACATTCACGACTTGTACCATAATGATCGTCTTTATGATCCTTATTACATAAATAACTATTAGTCAATTTTGTACGTAACTGCATACTATGAATCGAATTATCATTCTGTATTGTTGTTTTTGAAATAGATAGATTTTTATTTCATTAGAGAAACCTAATTTACAAACATAATTACTTTCACAATAATAGAAATTCACACATACAATATACATACAAGTAATAAAAGATAAGATGAGTAGAATATAAAATGACATATAGAATGATGTAAAGTGATTAAAAGTGATTAAAAAGATATTAAAAATCGATATGTAAATATTACGTTACTTAAATTTCATAGTTAGTATTAAATACTCCATTTATACTGCTAAAAATCAAGTACTTATAATTATTAATTAATGAAACCTCAACAATTATTATAAAACATCAACAATCAATTCCTTAAGTGTCCCAAAAGATTCTGTCTTATAAATGAAAATCATAGCAAAGTAGAATAAGCGTTTGGAAACTGAAAGCCAGTTTAATGTATTCAGCATATTTAAAATAGGGACATATCGGTTACATTTTAAAATAACTCGCATTCCAAGATTTTGTAGTTTTTCCAATTGTGATGTTTTGTATTGATTAAATAAATACAGCAAAGTAGCACAATAATCAAAATGTGGTCGAATTATACAGTTATATGTAGTAATTTTGGCATAAATACTCAAACACTTGGAAATCCTTGGGAAAAAAAAAATTCTTAGTTATTATTTTGATTATATAATATATATTAAAGATAGAGAGTTGTCAATAATAAATCCCAAATATTTGATTTCTTGTACTAATTCAATCGGTTCACCATTAATATGAATATTGATTAAATTCAAGTCAATATTAAATAGTTTGTATCTGGATGCGATGACCATCGCTTTGGTTTTATTTACGTTCAGTTTTAATTTATCAACTTTTAAAAAGTCTTGAATGCGCGCCAGAGAGTTATTTACGTTGTTAATGCAATCTTCTAAACTACTGTCAGAATAGAATAATAGAGTATCATCTGCAAATAAACTAAGTGAGTGTGCACCAGGAACATGATACATGTCATTTAAATATATAATAAATAGGAGCGGTCCTAACACGCTCCCTTAAGGGACTCCTATATCATTTGACATTTTTTCAGATAGAGTATAATTGATTTTAGTAGTCTGTAGACGATTACTCAAGTAACTCTCAAACCAACTGAGAACAGTGCCATTTATACCATAATATCTCAACTTATCCAACAATATTTCCCGGTCGATAGTCTCAAAAGCTCTCTTTAGATCAAGAAACACTGCAACAGTAATCTTGTTTTCATCTAATGCTTTTTCCCAGCTTGTAACTGTATGTTGCAATGATGTTTCACAAGAATAACCTTTACAGAAGCCTGACTGAAGACCAAGAAAAAAAATGTTGGCATTGAAATATTCCTCAATGTGTTCATACACAGCAATCTCAAGAATTTTTCCAAGTGTTGGTAGAGTGTTTATTGGCCTGAAATTAACCGAGTGTATTGAATTTTTTACCTTCGGAATTGGTGTTACAGTACTTATTTTAAACTGTTCAGGAAAAGTGCCCTTTTCTAGAGAAGTATTAATAAAATTTTACAAAACATGTCCGAAAACGTCAAATGTTTCTTTTAGAAACTGCACATTCACTATTTCAAGGTTACTGACCTTATTGTTTAAAGAAAATATAATTTTACGTAATTGCACCATTGTAATTAATTTAAAAGTTTTTAAGGAATTATTTATTACTGGATAGCCATGACTTAACCATGTTTGATTGAACAACTGATACTATCTGCAATATCTTTGACACTGTTTATAAAATAATTATTGAATCTTTTTGCAATCTTTTTACTATCTGAACATAAATAATTTGCATCATTTTCGTTTTCAAAAATTATTTTATTAAAATGAAAATCAAATTTTGAGCCAACTAACGTTTTTAAGTGTTTCCACATTTGTTCAGGTTCATTTTTAAAAGCATCTATTTGCTATGAAAAATGGGAAAAGTAAATTTCTATGTTTTTGTACCACTTTATATTTATAACCTTTAGTTACTGCAGTTTCGTCCTATATGGACATTTTCAAAACTATAATTCAAACTGATCTTTTTCTTTTGATTTGTTGTTCAATTCTTTGTCTTAGTAGGGGAGTTGATTTTGTTTTATAAATACATTACGTTCGGGAGCATGGATATTGACTATATCAGTAGTTTTCACAGTAACATCTTCTGAAATAACATTTACATCAATTGAGTCTAAAAGCCAATTTTGAGAAATTAAATACAAATTTATGTTTCTATAAGTATTTTTTGAATAACTTCTAGTTTTAATAAATTTTTCGGCTGCACATATTCTAGACTTAAAACAGCTTATACCTATTATTGAGTGATCCGAAATTTTGGGAGTATCGTATACATATGCGCCTACGTTATTGAAATCTGCAATGACATAATCTACAAGTGTTTTGGAATTATTTTTAACCCTAGTGAGTTGATTTACAATTTGTTCCAGGCCATAAGTGTTAAACACATTCAGTATATTGTTACGGTAAAAGAGATCTCAATTTCTAAAATCTATATTGAAATCACCAACTATCAATAGTTTGTTTTTACCAGTCAGTGAATGAAAGTCAGTGAATGACATTGAATAAAGCATTTCACATCATTACAAATTGGCGACGAAAATTAGATCTTTGTCGTTCTATACAATTCTCTTCAAAAGAATTGCCAGAATATGAATGGGAGAATGTAGATACTGACTTTTCACTATGTAGTCCAAGCAAAAGGAAAAAGTGCATGCAAAAATCAATATCCGAAAAAAACATTTAGGAGGAGCGTTTAGGAAATTGGAATTTAGGATGAGTTTCTATTTCATGCGACTCGATCGTGATTACCGAACATAACCTAAAAAATTGGCAAAGTTGCGAAAAGCAGTTTTTTGTTGATAACTGAAAAACTAAAAAAAATGGAGCCATGAAATTGTAGGTACTAAAAAGATCTATCAATTGAGTGGATTATAATTTTTTGATATCACTGATACTTTTCGAGTTATATCGGAAAAACCGTGAAAAATCGGGTTTTCTATAATTCGTTAACCGTAAGGTATTCAACTTGTTAATTACTATTATGTGTAGCCATGGCAAGCCAAAGAAGTCTTTTTTTGAAAAATTGATAAATATTGATTATTTTTCAAAATATATGAAATTGCACAATTTTTTTAAATCTGAATAATATTATTATTATTTTTTTTATTATGGTATAAAATAATATGGAATTATGTATAATCATTGTCTGCAAATGTGAATAGGCGGAGTATCAGCAGAAAGCTGCTTTTCAACTCAACCCGAACTCAAAGTGTTACTGGAAGAGATGTTGGTGATTTTTCTCTGAAATTATAACATCAAATCTTATTCAGGTTGTACAGCTTTCATTGATATGCGCTTTATAATAATAATAATATAATAATAATAAATTCTTTAATTCCAGTAAGATCATTTTTACATGATGTTGGAAGAGTTGACATTACACATATAAAACAATATTAAGAATTACATCACAGAACATATAATTAAAATGTATAGTTGATATCCATAATGATAATAATAACAAATATTTTTTCCTTTGATCGTTGTTACACGATATTGGAGAAGTCATCATAAAAGAGCAGGTATTGTATAAATACGCATGTACATAAAATATATAAAATGGTTCACAAATATCACAGGTACAAAGAATTTACACAACAAATATTGAAGTAGTGAGAAATACAGAATAATAAGAAAGAAATTTATCGACAAAATCTATTTTGGCACCATTGTCATTCATCTAGGAATTCATGTACTTTATAGTAACATTTACTTACTAAGAGTTTTCTCAATTTATTTTTGAAAATGTTGTAATTCTTTTCAATTAAAATTTCTTCTGGTAATTTGTTGTATAGTTGTATTCCTGCATAGGAAGGAGCATTTTCGAAAAATCTTGTTTTATAATAACGCCATACCTTGAATAAAATTCTTTACCGAAATGAGAACACTTTCATCGAGTTGCATAATATTTAATACAGGGTAAACTATAACCAATTACCAAAAATAAAATGTTGCACCAGTATTCCCTGTGAAAACATACCAGTGAAATTTCAGACTAATTCGTGATGATTTATATTAATTTTTGTTTGCCAAACTCTTATGACGCGCTACCGAGTCAAATGCCTATGTTTTGACACTCTGCCTACGTTCTCGCGTTATTCAATATTCATGGTTCCATGTCATCAACAACTCTTGACGTGGCCTGTCATAATCTGTGCATAACCGTGTTTATGAAGACTTCTTTTGACGTAGTTCCGTTCGTTGATTTTTCAAAAGGCATAAATATTCCTGGATCTAATATTATTTGTGTTCTCATACACGGAAAATTTATTCGAATCATTTTCTTCAACTTTCGTTTTGTGCTGTGTTTCACTCTCCAAAAATCATTTATTTTTGGAAATATTCTATTATGAGTCATGCAGAAACTCCATGTAAAATCACCAGATTCAGTCCCAATTGAATAGAAAGAGAGGAACGGAGGTGTACTGGGCCTGCTTGTCCATACCCATTTTTTATCCAAATTCCACTTATTTTGGTGGTGAGAGTTCACTGTATAACTTTTTGAAATTTGTCTCAGTTCCCTTTGATAATGTACGTTTTATCTTTCTTTGAGTAATCAAACTAAAAAACAATCCAGTTGGGACAGTGAGCACAATGCAGAACTTGAATTATTTTACTCTTATTGTTCAAAATATATCCAGGAGACGCTGAAGGATACATAATGTAATGAGGGTACAAAATTACTCAGATAATGAAGGTCCTTTGCAAGTTTCTCTAATTGTTTCACTGCTTCTTCCTCCTTTGTATGAAAATTGTCTGAATTGGCAATTGCCCTACATTAAAATGTCATTAGGAATATTTGTTGAATAGCGTTAGTTGCGTTATGTATGTTTTCAGTTTTTTCGTTTTTTGAAGATATCATCACTAACTGAAGTATAATCCTCATTATGATTGGATCTTCAATTCGAAAAGTTATTTGGCTAACGCTCGAAAAATCTACCCTCTATAGTATGTTATAACAATTACAAGCTTTTATTTAGTTTCACCTGTCCTGGTGTGTGTCTTGTCTGTAATAAAATCTTGCAAGTTAAATATGACACACATTTGGATCGTACGATTTATTTCAAATTTGGCAGGTAAAAAACAAAATGGCGGCTCCAAAAGTGCGGACGATATTTGTAATTATAATCCGATTCTATTCAAAATTGATATCTGGAGGTTTTTTGGGTCGACAATTATGATTCTTCTGTCAATATTGGAAAATTAAAGATGACTCCTCCAATATGGCGTAATTATGATCCAATTATATTCAAAATTTGTATCTGTGGGTTTTCGGGGTCGGATATTATGATTCTTTTGTCAAAATTGAAAAATTCAAGATGGTGGATCCAATATGGCGGACGAATTTTGTAATTTTGATACGATTTTATTCTAAATTGTTATCTGAGGGTTTTTGGGGTCGAAAATTCTGATTTTTCTGTTAATATTGAGAAGTTCAAGATGGCGGCTCCAATAAGTTTTGTAATTATGATCCGATTGCAATCAAAATTGGTATCTGGGGGTTTTCGGGGACGAAGATTATGAAACTTTCGTCAAAATAAGAGAATTCAACATGGCAAATCAAATATGGCGGACGAGTTTTGCAATTATCTACTCACTAAAAAGCACAAAATAAAATTATATTCATTAAAAAAAACATTTCAAAGACAAGCTTTCATTCAAATGCACCAAAAAGTAAAAAAAAATATATATATAGATCTGAGTTACGGATTAAAAAGCTTGCCGCTTTCGTATTCTAACCGAAAACTTCAGGCGGCAAGCCTTTGAATGTCTAAATTACATACTTATAGAAAGTTTTTATTTTTTACTTTTCAGCGCATTTAAATGAAAGCTTGTTTTTCAAAAGTTTTTTTTTTATTTTGTTTTTACCCTTTGTATGGAAGTCAAGAAATCAGTAACAAAATCTGTCCCACTTTGATTGGCGAGAAGTACATTAGGATTGCTAAGCTAACAATTTACTATTTCATCAAAAAGTTTTGTTATAAACATTTCAGTTACGTTCACATAACATTTACAGAATGTATGAAGATTTATGAAAGTTCACTAAGACTTGATACACAGTTATTATAAAACATTCGTTTTGCAAAAAGTTATCAAAGAGATATCTGATCATCTGTCTGGTAAAATAACGTACAAAGGATGTTAGATGAAAGTATATTTCAGTGCACATGAGATATTTCATTTGGAATATCGTATATATAGTGTCAATGTCAAATCATATGGGATTTCTTTTATAATTCAGTAATGGCACATTTGAACTTCACGAACAGCATTTGCTTCGAAAATAATGCATAATGACATTTACGATTCTTTCCCATCGGTCGGCAACACATGTTAAGTTTGTTTGAAGGTTCTAGACGAAATTTTAATTTTTTTGCGTATTCTTTTGTTTACAATTGTTCGTCTCAATAAAATTTGCTAAAATTTGAAATGAACAGTTGATTTGTTATACACTCATTTGCTGGAGAGATTTTTTCTGTAAAATGTTTTCAATTTGATATCTGAGAAAAATATGAATGTATGAAAAATATTTATCATGTTATATTTGATGCAAAGTGGCTCTAGTTTCAACATTCTACAGTGCTAGTCAAAAGCCCCCTCCTCCTCGTATCTATTGAACGGATTAGAATTTTCCTTTGAAATTTCTTTCGGTTAAATGGTTGTTCATAAGCTACTTTTTGACAACAAAAATAAATATCTATCTTTCAAAATGGCGTCGGGCCGCCAATTTTGATTTTTTTTTAAATGGCATGGTGGGTCAAGTGATACCTCATTCGAAACGTATTTCAATTTTCTATATGACAGCAGAATTTAAAACGAAATTATCAATCCAAAACAAAATGGTGGTACATAATACTAGAACTCTTATTGAGTAACCCCATTCCTGTTAACTTTTGAACGGATGGGAATTTTCATTTGAAATTTTATTATGTTGAATGACAACAAAACATTTTTTCAAAACGGCGTCAGGCCTCCATGTTAAAAGATTTTTTGAAATTGCATTGGGGGACTAGTGACACCTCATTTGAACCGTCTTCAAATTTTCCATACGACATTGCACTATCAGACAAAAATAATCTATCAAAACGAAATGGCGGCACATAATGTTGAAGCTCTGCTGTATGAGGATCCTTTCGAAACTAACTAGTTTCAGTAAAGTCGTCATATATTTTAAGGTATCCTTCTCAAAAAGTTCCTCATAGCAGGACTTTACCGATATATACAGCTATTTTGTTATCGTATAGAAAACTTAAAGACGATTCAAATGAGGTATTACCCGGCCGCCATTGCGATTTTAAAAAATCTTTCAAAATGGCAGCCTGACGTCATTTTCAATAATTTACATTTTTTTGATGAAAATTAGTGATTGAAGATTAGTTTATGAACTATCATTCAACTTTATAAAATGAAAATTCTAATATGATGCATTTTTCAGGTTTTCCAAACTGTTTCCAACTAGGAAAAAAACCACCATAGAAACTGTTACACATATGGAATTATTCATAAATAGTTATGGCACCCCAAAATGTATTGTGAGTTATCAGGGAATAGCTATTACAAAGGACGATTTGGGAACTTTCTGTGAAAAGTATGACATCGAGCATAAACCGACAGCGGCAAACTTTTCACATTCCAATAGAATGGCAGAGGTGAAGATTGTTCCTGCAGTAGCAATATCCTCAGATTCCAAGAATGAAAAAAAAATGGGACAAAACTATTATCTTCCGTGGAGAGAAAAATGAATTCAGCTGTGAACAAAACAACAAGGCGACACCATTTTAAATTCTATACAAATATCAATCAACTTCTGAGGAAGCTGCCATGGTGCACTTTGCTGAAAAAAAAAATTATATTCAAAGACAATAAGAAATAACGCCAAAGATAACGCTTGGAAAATGCAGAAAAAGTAAAAAATGTACTGATAAGGAAAGATATGAAGGAGTTGAATATGATATTGGAGATATTGTAGCTATAAAAACGACTCCAAAGTCTACATGAGAACCAACGAAAATTCAACTGAAATAGTGTGGGCCATTTTTTGCAGTTATTGAAAAACTTTCCAGTGGTACCTATGAACGCGAGAAATTAAATAAGGAAGATGGACGGCATTGTAAGGTTAGGATCACACATATTTCACAGATGAAAATTTACAATTTTCATAATGAAGAAGACGTTCTAGATGGAGAAGAAACGGAAGAAACTATTTTCTCAGACATAGAGCTTGGCGAAGAATCGGGTATTACTGAAACTGTAACTTTTAGGGAAATTTCTGATGCTTCAGAGATTGGCAGCTTAGGTGATGAAAGCTGGATTCCAAGTGAAGCTTATGTAGGAGAGACTCCCGAAAACCCAGAAAGGAGCCTGCTAAATTCATTCCACTACTCCGAGGACGTTTCCAAGGAGAAGGGGATATAACAGTCAAGAGAGTTGACGTTTTTAGAAATTTTTAAAATTGTATTCGATATTTTCATTAAAGTTCACGTTATCATTTTTCATCGGAATCAATTTTTTATTTCTTGAGACCCAAAAGCTATTGTGGGTGATATTGGTAATAAACATATCCAACAGAACGTTTGTGAAACTGATACAGAAATTGTTGAAGAAGTGATCATGCCGACACTAATAATGCTGAGATTTCATAGCAAATGATGAAGCTTCCTCACACAGTCTTCCACGTACTTGTGTACTTCCCAAAGTAATCATCTTATTCGAGGAGAACAAGCTATCTGTGCCAATCCAATATCGAGACGAGGGTCTCGGTGTTTGGGAAGCTCCTCATTAGACTGATCGCATTCTGTTGGATAACCTATAATCCAATTAGAGTATGTTGGATTAGTTATTACAACAATAATGATTAGGGCACAAGGGTGGCAGGTGATTGAGTCATTGGGGTCGTGGAGGTGATATTGATAGGATTATGATAGGGATAGATGACAGAAAACAGCCATTGCGTCGAAGATTACGTGCTCGTGTGAGAATATCGTGATCTGGTTGTTGGAAATTGAATGATATACTATCATACAATGAAAATTTAAGTTCTCAAATACAAGATATATATAAGTAGAATTAATTCAGTGAAATTTCACAAAAATTGTATGGAAGAAAAAAGTTATGTGGGGCTGATACTGTTATATAATTTTTTATATGTAATCATTTTCTGGTTATTCTAAATAATGAGCCAAAACATTGAATCCCTCATCAATTAGTAAAATTCCAGGAGCAGGAAGTTTCAACTGGGAATTTGTTTTCTGAAGCAATATATCAAATTCAAATTGACAGTTCGAATTGGTTTCAAATGTAGGAAAAAGATGAAGTAAGGATGGAAGTAATGGATGAAAAAATGTATGTAAATAGAATAATTGTAATAAGTTATTGGGTTAAGTGAGTTGGGTGAAATAATTCGAGTGTAATTTGTAATGAAAAATTACAAAATTCTGAAAATTCAGAAGCACAAACTTGAATAAAGTTAAAAACTAAATCAAAGTTATCAAAACAAACAGCTACAAATACTATAGGGACAATAAAAATGGGTAAATTACCAGAATAAATTATGTTATTCTGTTTGGGCAGACAGACGCTACCAGAAAATAACAAGAACTAACCACAATGAAGTGAAATTCTCAGGAGTAATACCACGAGTGATTGAATTTTCGCGATAAGTCTGTCGATTTATTTGTGAACGAAACTGAATTGCGGACTCGTGGTGTTTTCTCAAAACAGTTCAGTTGAGTTCAGAAATAAAAGACAGACTTATGAGATGAATAAATCACGAGTTGAATTTTATTAGACTATTTCACGAATAAAGTTTCTTCATAAATATAAATACGAATAATGTATGACAGTCATGAACAAATCATTAAAATTCTCAATATTTTAATGTCATTCTGACATATCCAGCTATATTTATTATTGATCGAAATATCAAACGTAATGGTTGCGTCGCTGAAAATACCGAAGCTGATTCTCCAATCAGAAATGAAAGACAGCAGGTGTTATCGCGATAACACGAGTTGTCTTTGGCTTCCGATTGGTCAGATTAGGTGAGAATTTTAAGATAAGTCAAATAGTCAAATTAATTCACACAATGCTAAAAGTACCAAGCTGTTATCCAAAGGAAGCACAATTGAAGTTTGCACAAATATACTTGATTTCCAATCTCAAAACTGAGAAACATTTCATGATTCAACAAAAATAACAACACTCTATGAAAATGTATTTGAACGTTATAACAAAACTTTCCAGTGATCCATTCTGAAAGAAACTGGATAACGAACTTCATAAATATTTGTGTGAGGTTGAGTTCTCATTTGACCTAGATATTTGAGATATAGATGATGGTAGGTGAATTTAAATTTTGAAAACACATGAGAGTAATACATTTTAGGCATATTAGTGAATATGTGATTGGTCTAGATTGTTGTAGATAGTGAGAAATTATTAAAATAAAATAATTTTTAATTTGTTGATTTATTTTCGTTCATTCTGAATACATTCATTTGAAGTTTGTTGAATTCGAAGATGACACAATATTTCATTCCTTCAAATACCAAAATATATCTAAAATTTCAATTTCTTGGAACCCGCCTGAGAGAGAGATAAAGGAAGAGCAGTGTTATGTACGCAACAAAATTCGTTGAAAGAAAATGTTAGTTATTCAGACATGTAATATACTTTTGATTTTAGTTGGAAAATATGAATAGGAAATTCATAAAATCTTTTGTGGAATCATCTGCGACTGAAAGACAAACTTTAGTCGCTATTTTCCATCGTTCAAGATAACCTCTTGGGAGGTATTCATATTTTCGAACTAAAATCAAAATGCTCATGACAGGTCTATGTCAAAAAATAATTTTTCAAAGTGTCACCGCAGAAGAAATGTTTCTCTCATATCCATCCCTGATGTGTATGCTTCTGAAGAGCCTGTTTTATTTCAATCCTATATCAATCCTCCTGAAGAGCTTGGCAAAGCGAAATAGATTTTTGTCGACCATAATGTATTGGGGATTAAATGCGAGAGAAGCGAACCTTGCTTCAATGAAATGAACGATTTTTGTGAGTGATATTTTTTTTTTTAATAACATTCTCCTTATCTAATTTATTTAATGATTTGTTCAAGGAAAACTAGAAAGAATTAAAAAAGCCAGCTATCTGAATGAAAATGCAAATTTTCACTTTCAGATTTTTTTCTTTCCTTTTCAGTTAGAGTCTTTCCACAATATCTATCAGATGTAGTTCAATGTCCAGCGTGGCTTGTGCCGGGGAAGTAGTTGTTTTCTGTTAGATATTACAAATAAGTCACATTTTTCAATTTTCATGGAGAATGTTCCCCCTTTTCAACATGTAATATACTATTTTCACTAGGTTCACTCAGATTATCGAAAAATAGATTGTTATTAGTCGTACTGTAGCAAATTTTGAATCTTCCAAAACAACTGAACTCTTGACAAATTCATGTGTTCTGTGGTCTATTGGAAATCTTACATTTATGTCTAAGGAATTGTAATAGGGTTGATTAAGCGATCCAACCAATATATGACGCCCATGTATGGAGGGGAAGAGCAATTTTTGCTCCAGAGTCAACCGTGCCTTCACTCGATCAACCCTCTAGTAGATCACAATACTTAGTACCTGCAAGCATCAGTTTAGACCCTCACAACCGACGCCATCAGACAACATAGGGTCTGGTGGAGGGTACTGAGTTCACTTGAAAATAACACATGTTGAGAAAGATGCCCAGAGCGTGAAGGTTAACGTATCTCATCTGTGGAGTCAAGACTACGTCAGAGTTAACGCAGTAGCAGACATACCACGTATCATACCGCTAATGGATGGCAGAATCCACAGCACACCTCATAATAAAAAGCCACTCACTTTGAAGCCACCACAAATGGTATGGGAGAATGAAGACATGGATGAAGTTACCACAGAATATGTAGACATCTGGCCAATGATGACTACGACGATTGACTCCTCTCAAATTATGTCCCAACCCGAAAGAAGGCATTCATCATTCTACTATAGTTGTGAATCCATGAATAACGCTAACAAAGGATGTGTTCTGAGATCTAGTTGACGAGACAACTCATTTTTTGTATTCAATATTTGGTGAACTTCATGGTGGTCAAAGGGCACGTTCACTATGCGACGAATAGAAATAATAATGAGACAATTCCACCACATATCACATCAAGACATGCTGCTGTCTGCCACAACACTACCAGAAAAATATATTAGTACAAGTGGCTGTGTGTAAGCAGCCTGGGAGGTAGACGAGAATTATCGTAGTTTGAGATTTCGTGACAAGCCTTCGGACTTATTTCAATTTAGACGCTTGCGAGTGCTGGGATTAGCAGCACGATACGTCTAGAAAAAGTTTGACAAGCCCTAGAAATCTCCAAGAGCTTTGCTTTGCTTTGCGATGCAGAGAAACTCGTGAATTAATATCGCAATTTTTTCGGAATCCATTTCCCATACAAAAATTAATGATTTAAACAAAGACTCATGGTGTACTCTGGTGTACTATAGAAATGAATTTGATTATGCCCCAGTTATCGAGGTCCATTAGAATTTGGCAACCTAGATTGATGTAAAAGTTTGTGTTGAAACTGTATGCATTGATTCAAACCACGTCATCGTTTCATATACCGTTTTATTTCTCATTTTCTGAATATTCATCAAATTTTGATAGTACCGTATTTTCTAGTTCGCGCAAGTCTCTCGAAGACTTCTGAGGGTTGCCCAAAAGGGTGCAGTTGACGACCGAAACAAAGGACCACGCACACACCTTATTGAAAAAAGTCTTCCGGTGAAAATGGCTGAATTTCCGATATGTTGTAGATGGAACAATTCTGAGTAAAAGTCTCCATTGGCTCAACTCGATCGTATGGCTAGATTCGGCGCTACAGGGCGCCAAATCATGAATTTTGTGATTTTTGGAGAAATTCAGCTGAATGAAAAAATAACAATATCTCATTTATATTCAATATTGTTTGCTACTGAGAATTCCTTATATTCGCGGGAAATATTTTTCCATAATACAGAGAAAAATACGCCGTTATTTGTATACAGGGTAGTCAACAATATACTCAATTCTTCAGTGATTGATTTCGCCTACGAGGTTAAAGGTTGATTGAGTTTATCATTGAGGATCAATCAGAATGGTTTGTCGATCGACCAAAATATAATGAAGCTATGAATAAAGAATGAGATGAGTCCATGTTTTATATACAGTGACCGCCAAAAAGTATGTACCATATGGGAAAAAAGTTTATTATTAGAGTAATGGGAAAAATATTCTTGGGAAAAAATCGATAACCTAAAGTCGATTTTGACACACATGTCACGTGATCGCTGGTATGGTGGAAAATTGAAAAAAATTACTATGAAAAGGCAAAAAGTAGGGTAAAATGGCAAGATATCAAAAAAAGTTATTTCAAAAAATTGCTTAGAATTAAATTTTATACACATATACAAAGTTTGAAGAGATAATGAGAGAAAATTGAAAACAGCTATTTTTTCAAAATATTTTCCTAGCTTTATAAAAATATTAAATTATTTTCTTATGAATAGCTTGACCATACTGAAATATTTGTATTTCAATGATAATATCAAAACTTTTTCATTTTCCCCACACCAGAAAGCACTAAATTAAAAAAATTGAATTTTGTCAGAACCCTTGCTTGCTGTTACATTGGTTCGTGTCTAACAGTTATGTCAGAATTCCACGACTATTGCGATTATGGAGAAATCCAAAATATCATGTTTTTCCGATTATAATCAACTTTTGATGATAATCGTACACGAACGTTTCACTTCGAACATAAATCTTAAAAATAGTGCGTCAAATTGAAGAGGTTGAAGTTTTCAACATTGCATGCGAAGTGAAACGCTCTGGCACGATTATCATCGAAACTTGATGATAACCTGGAAAACAACATGTTTCTGGAGTTTCATGTCATGGCAACGGTCGCGGTCGTGGAATTATGATATAATTGTTAGATACGAACCAATGTTCAGTCAGGGTTTTGACAAAATCCAATTTTTTAATTTAGTGCTCACTGGTGTGGAGAAAATGAGAAAATTTTGTAATTCTCATTGAAATACAAATGTTTCAGTACGGACAAGCTATTCATAAGATAATAATTTGATATTTTCATAAAGCTAGGAAAATAACAATTTTCTCTCATTATCTCTTCAAACTTCGTATATGTGTATAAAATTCAATTCTAAGCAACTTTTTGAAATAACCTTTTTTGATCTTGCCATTTTACCTCACTTTTTGCCTTTTCATAGTAATTTTTTTCAATTTTCCGCCATATCACGTGACATGTGTCAAAATCGATTTTTAGGTTATCGAACATGAATAAACTTTTTCCAAGAATCTTTTTTCCAATAATCTAATAAAAATAGTTATTTACGTAACAAGTCCGGAAAGCACAATTTTTTTGGACGAGTGGACAAGATTCTAGGACGAGTGTGAGTCCAAAAAAACTGTTTTCGGACGTGTTCCGTACAGAATTTTTTCGGCAACCGTGTACAATAACAAATCGAGACACATTTATTGTTTATATTTCTTGGTAGAAGAAAATTTGGAACATTTTAATTCTTATTTGTATTAAATATTGAAATTGGAACAAAAGATAGGTACTAAGAGAAACATTCTAATTCTTATTTATATTAATATTTATATTAAAATTTGAGGATTTCCCGGACTGGTCCGGAAAGTACGTACTTCCCGGACTAGTCCGGGAAGTGATACTTTCTCAAAGAAAAATCGTTCGGGAAGTAGGTACGGTTGCCGAAAAACTTTTTTCCCTTATGGTACATACTTTTTGGCGGTCACTGTATATAAAACATGGATCCCATCTCATTCCAAACACTCTGTATTCACAGCTTCATTATATTTTGGTCGATCAACAAACCATTCTGATTGATCCTCAATAATAAACTCAATCAACTTATAACTTCGTAGGCGAAATCAATCACTGAAGAATTGAGTATATTGTTGACTACCCTGTATACAAATAACGGCGTATTTTTTTGTGTATCATAGAAAAATATTTCTCGCGAATATTAGGAATTCTCAGTAGCAAACAATATTGAATATAAATGAGATATTGTTATTTTTTCATTCAGCTGAATTTCTCCAAAAATCACAAAATTCATGATTTAGCGCCCTCTAGCGCCGAATCTAGTCATACGATCAAGTTGGGCCACTGGAGACTTTTTCAGAATGGTTCCATCTACAACATATTCAGCCATTTTCAGCGAAATACTTTTTTCCATAAGGTGTGTGCGTGGTCCTTTTGAACAAATATGTGAGTAACACACTATTGTTAAAACACACACATTTTTATACTTTTATATTATTTTAGTAACTAGTTTGATACTATAGTGTGCGTGCATTGATTATGTCTTTGAATTGTGCTGATATTTAAAAAATTCTTCATTTTATTGTACAGGTTCAATAATATTATCATATTACCATAATTTCAAAGCAAACACTATGCTTCAAGGTGGGTAGTGGCAAGGTAACAGTTATTGATTTAATACGACAGTTACTTTTTCATTTTCTATCGCTATACTGCAAGTTACCTTGATGGATGCTAATTCCTATTTATACATAACTCCAAACTGAACCGTTGTTTTTTGGAATTCAACCAGGAAGAAAATACATACTATCCCCGTAAATAAGTTTTTCAAACTAACTTGACAAAAATTTACTCTATCATTCCGAAAATTCACCTTATTCATACACTTCCTCTTACTGCACCAATTCCTCAAACGTCTGCCGGCCGACAGTAAGCGATCGAGAACGAATTGTGAAGCATCACCGCGCATTTTCAATCCTTCATAGCTCTGTTAAATATGAAGAGCTTTCGCGATTCATGGCGCAATGCGGTTGCCCATCTCAGTAAGCTATGGATTCGAATGTTTTCAAACAGGAGTCTGACTCGCTCGAATAACGACGATCGAGTCATGGCAAGACTTGATGAATGAATTAAACTAAATGAGTTCTGCTTCCTACGTTTAGAGGAGTAATTATGAACGTTTAAGTGAAGCAAATGGATGTTATGAGTTTTAATAGCTGTTGGATACACGAAGGGCCTTTGAATGCAAATTTGTTTCATTCTTCAGCTATAGGAGACGGGCATTCGTGAAAATTAGCTTGCGTGAGAGTTCTAAAGCAAAATATTGGATGCTGCAGATGAAACGCCTAGTGGAAGTTTTTGTGATATATCCACTATATACTAGTTGGTAACCAATCCTCCGTAGGGATGAAAGAGAGCATTCATTTCATTTCATGAATACAGCTGGATGAGTTTGAATTTCCCCTGCTGCGTCATCCTCTAAAGCTTATTGTGTACCATTTCTAAACATTCAGTAGCTTAAACCCGTATTGTGCCTACCAAGATTCTTAAATCTCCGACTAGTGATCTCATTCATTGGGCACCACTAACATAAACAGACGGGGTGAGTATATTTCAGAATTTCTAATGGAAGAGATCCTCGTTGTTTTGAATACGGAAAATAAGTCAACTTTTCCAATTGCATCAAATCAGGAGTCACATACATCACATGGGCAACCCAATGGGTCAGCCCATATATCAACCTTCATTCCATCCAGCAGAGCCAGACGAAATCCAACATATACTACGACAGCGAGGAGTCCTAGCAAACAACGAAGTCGGGAAAACCATCTTGTGCCTATAATGATACTAATTTTCTTACAGTACCAACACGCCTATCAACGTGGAAAATCCTGTCAGATGGCACTCCATAGCCTAGTCGTAAGAATTGAGAAATTACTCTCAAATACAGAAATTGCACTCACAGAGCGTTACTCGACATGGAAGGGGCGTTTGATAACAAATCATATCAGCTGTCAGGAAAAGAAACGTCGCTCCAACCACTGAGTTTCGGCCATGCTTGGGTGCGGGGTACTACAGGCCTCTCTGATCGGGGACACAATGGAGGTGAATTCAACGAGAGTCCGCTCTCAGGGGAGAGTTCTATATCTACTATCCTAAAACCTCGTGATATATAGCCTCCTGACAGACCTGACCCGGAAAGGAATGTATGCCCAGGGATATGCTGACGACATCTTAATAATGGTCAAAGAGGAGTATATGGATGTCTTTGAGGATCTGATTCAGTCAGCTATCACAGACGTACAGACGTGGTGCATAAGACAGAACGTCAAGGTCAGCCTACAAAAAAAAATTGTTCCTTTCATCGGGAAGAGAAATCTAGAGACCAACAGAACTCGCATCATTGGTGAAAGCTTACAGATGTCAGGAGAAACATAATACCTGGGGCAATCATAGACTCAGAGCTCATCAGAAACAAACATCTGGAGAAAGTGCTCACAAGAGCAAGGACATCATCGATGATGGCTAGGCGCTCCTTGAACAAAACATGGAAACTTAGCCATACACAGCAATAGTAAGGCCCTTGATAACGTATGGAGCATTGCTGTGCTGGCAAAGGTTGAACAAGTTACAACTAGAGGAAGACTGGCTAAGTTGCTCGGTGTCACTGGTGCTATGATCAGCACATCTACGAATAACCAGGAGGTTACATTCCTTCTCTTTGTTGGCATATTGTAGAGTAGGCGAGGATAGAAGCCTCCGGGCTGAAGTGCTTGGACCAATGGAGGGACAATAATCTAGGCCTATCCAACCTAATGTTGGTCTTAAGAACCGACTTCAACCCACTCCTTTGATGGAAAATACACCGACATCGCAACAACCAAGACAAAACTTCATTCTAAGCCTTGGTAATCGAGCCTTTTCATACCAAAACAAAGTAATGGCTATTTCCGTCTACCCGAGAGAGATTCCAATGAAGGGTCCTAGAAACCAATCCCCAGTTATTCTCTCTTACAGTCAGATGGCAATACAGGCCCTGCGATTATGCAGGTTCTCTTCCAAAGCAATTTGGGAGACAAAAACATCAGCAAGCTAGGAGAACGGAGCAAGGAGAAACTTTTATAGGTATCAGGGCACAGTGGCACCCAGGGGAATTAGAGCGCAGAGAAGTAGGCGAGAAAATGGTTAACAAACTTCATCCTATAAGAATTCCTCAGGCAATACTGACGGATAGATGATGGGGATAGACCAATGCCCTGGCTCACAGAAGGATGGACACTGTAGTGCAGAAGATATCATTCCACAGCAGAATTTCTTGATAAATCTCCGGGAGTTAATCAAAAGATCCGTACCACTCAGGAGATAGACATGATAGTAGGGAGCAGAAATGTTACACACAGAACTACCCGAGGGTGTGTGTTTCGGTACTGTAGCAAAAAGACCTCATAGACAGCAGTCATTCACCTAACGTAGGTTATCTTTCAATTATATCTGGTTTATTTTTTAAACTTCTGTTGGAAAGTTGGAACAAGAGTATGGTTTCATTCGTACAACAATTTTTGTTATTTTTTGTACTACTGAAACCAATAACTACTGTTGAATCAACTTCAAAAAAGACTGCTCTGGAGTGGTAACGTGCAACACAATCCTGTACACTGATCGGAAAAGTTTAATTTTGATGACTGATAAAAATGCAAGTAATATTTCTAATGTTTTCTAGGCGTTTTGGTTCAACTGTACGCAAGATGTTTCCTGTGTAGTTTTTGTACAATCGCGTTATTAAAAATTTACGGTAACATCTTGCAAGATGTGCCCGAGTCAAGGGAAATCGTAATATTCAAAATGTGTTGAAGGTATCTGGAAGAAGATATCAATATCTATAATTTGTATATTTTGGATTATCACTTAAGAGGTAGGATATGTGTTGAAAATGTCACTGAAAGTTGCTCCAAATGGTTGGAAGTGTGTTTGTGACAGAATCGAGGAGCGGTAGTGGGGGATTTGCATTATTCAAATCGCCGCGCGGTTACACTCTCCTCTCTCGATAGTTTCCTCACCACTGCTACTCGACTATGAGACTCCGTATACCCCGGCGCCGGCTGACTTACCCATGCTGGAGCCATCTGTGTACCAAATGACCCCCTTGATGGGAAGCAGGCGGTGCCCGATCCGCTCCCAGTCCTCCCTTTTGAGAATGACTGTCTGCGGCCTTTTACTGAATCGTATGGCAGGTAACGAACTGTCACCCTGCATTTCAATCCCTTACCGTCTGATTCCATAATCGAGAATGTCCATACATTCCCTCGCTTAGCCATTGGTTAGAACTTCTTAGGCGAGCTGTGGCTTTACGTGTCTCATGTTCGATAAGGAGGTACAAGGGGGGCAGTCCTACGAGCGTCTCCAGCGCCCTGGTAGGTGCCGTCCTCATTGCACTTGTTATCGCAAGACAGGCAAGTCTTTTTACCCTATCTAATTGGGTTTTCGACTTGCCGGATGCACCTTGCCACCACACGATGTCTCCGTACGTAATCATTGGGCGTATGAGAGTTGCCCAAATGCTCTTCTGCATGCCCAGAAAGCAGCTGTGGCTTTCTGAACTTTATGATCAATATGCTCGTTCCAGTTTAGCTTGGAGTCAAGGATGACTCAAGGTACTTGACTGAGCTTTTGTATTGCAGGGACCTTCCAGTGACATTGTATTATTTGATCTTCACTTCCAGATGCCGTTCACAGAATTTGAATATGATTCTTGAATTGTTTATAATGCGATTGTGCAAAAACTGCACATCGGACAGAAAACATCTTGCGCAGAGTTTAACCACATGTTGTTATCCATCAGTTTCCTGAATATTTTCTGTCGAGTTTTAGATTTATAAAAATTGTGAATTTTTGAAAAATGGTCTCGTTTTTGAAGTTTTCCCGGATTTTCTTAAACGAAAATGTAGAGATCCGGTCGTAAAAAAACTATTTGGTAGGTTTAATAGTTCTCTACAAAAGTTCTATGGACTATAAAACGATTCCTTCAATAGTTTTGGGAACATTTTCAAAAAATCCAAGGTTCTGATTAACAAACTATTTTATAAAAATTAGCAAAGGCCATTAGCGTCTTTTATTTTGTGGGTGACAAAACGTCTTATAGCTTGGTAGTTTCACAACCCAAGATGGAAAGTGGAGTTCCTGCCAACTCAACTAACATAACAACTTAGTTCAAACTCAGAAAACCTCCAAAAAGTTGTAAAAATACGGTTGGGGGTATTGGGAGTGTTCGAAAATGTATGTTTAATTTTTTTATCTTCCTTTGCTTCCAAACTGTTGCGGATTCATATTTTTTCAAGCGAATGAATAGATTCTGGGCAAAATCTGATCCAATTTGACTAACCTAATAAAAATCGATGAAGAGCTGCCGCATTGCCAACTGCCCACTGCCCTGAAACTTAATTTCGGAGTCTATTAGGCAAATGTGAGGCAAGACCGTAGCCGTTACGACAAATTGATATTCATTCGCACCCTCTTCCACTGGAATAATGACATTATTCCATCAGTTTATGGGTTTACATTCCATTTGAATTTAAAACGTTCAATATTAGAAACTCAGACTTAATGACGGCTTTGTGTTATTTCAGCCTGATATCTTTCCCGACGGGTCCAAGTGACTTTTTGAGTGAATTCCGGTGGAGTTTGTTGATAAGGTAGCAGCAGTAAGCTTGTGATGGGTAACTAGAATACTCTTGAGAAATTCCAATCTGACACATTTTCGGAGTGAATTTTGACTGATGGGTTATAGGTCAATCATTTGGTTTTCAAAAATGGGGGTTACCTGGAAATTTTTCCGGGTGTTTTCAAATTGGTGAATTTAATCTAGTACGATCAGGTTTTGAGACAAGAATCGATTGTAGCACCACCAAACTTCACGGAGATTTTTGCGGATGATCCGAACATCATGAATAAATTATATACTCACATGTTATATTTGCATGAGGAAGTAAAAGTCTTCAGGAACGATATGCACTTTTTCTTTTTCTTCTACTATAATTTACTATGCCTGAACTTGCAGTGGCGGGTTAACGCGAGCATGAAATGTGACGTCCGCGTTAAACCACGTTTATATGAAATATCGGGAACTCCCAGGAATTGTGAATGAAAGACAATATCAGAGAACAATTCGTGACCAGTTTGCTTAGGACTCATATAGTATATGGCTGCCATCTACTGAAAATCATTCCTATGGAGAATTGAATCATCTCTCAACCTATCGAAAACTTTTTTTGATAAATCTTTTATTTTCTGAAATACTTAACAACAAATAAGTAATAAATGAAAAATAATTTTTTTTATATTCCACCCCTGATTGACGTGCTATTTTCGAATTTTCATTTTGCCACCTCGTATCTTTGCCGTTTGCGCCGCCATAATTGAGAAAATGGCCCCCAAAAACAGCTCATCGACAATATCTCGTTTCAGACCCATTTCACGATCAACATGGTTCTGTTATCAATTAAACTAGAGAGAGCTTCCTCTAATTTATGTGGCACCCATGTGTACGTAAAATTAATAGTTTCGTCGTAAATTGAAGTAAATCAACATACATCCACACCAACACGAGTTTTCCGATTACTAACAGAAAATATTATACCCCCTACGCATAGACACAAATGATTTTTTTTTACTAAACTGTGACGCTGAGGAACTGGCTTACTTAGGCCTATAAGATCCATTGCAGGTATGAAAGTCCTTGGCATTGGACACCCACCCCCTTCTACGGAACATCTGTCGATACATTTTCTTAGAGCCATAACTTCTAAGAAACAATTTAATTTTTGAAATTCCATTTGCGAAGAAGTTGGGTGACTGAAGTAAATAAAAAATGAAGTAAATGAAACAAGATTGTAGACTTTTCGTAAGTCAAATGTTTGAGCTTGTCCAGGTGATCCAAAACCAAAATGCTGCTCCAGAGATCATTGCTGAAGCTGGAGAACGCTTCCTTCGTGCATTGTACGGGCAGTGGCGTGAAAATTATCATGTCGTTAAACAACTATGAATATACATGCTTCATGAAATCAGCGTATGAAAATGAACTGAATATTGCATCGTTGCCACCGACGAGAACAGCAATGGCAATATTCGTTCCGAACCTATCGGCAGATTTAGCCGTGGTATGGAGTTGAACAAAATGGGCTGATTTCTGTCTCCACAGTCACGCCCCCAAATCCGGAAATCTTGCAAATTCAAAGAGAAAGGCTGGATCAAAATGCTCCGTTATATGCACGAATTGTAATAGTAGCGATGAAAAGAAAGAAATAAAGACTGTTCTCGAGTAAACGTATGACGAAATCGAGACACAAGATGATTACAACAAAGCTGATAATCCCATCGCAAATGACAAGGGGAACATTTTTTATATGTGAGGATTCGCTTAGGACTAAAGATGATGAACTTGCAAAACCTGGTCAATCAAGGATGTCAAAATGAACGAGAATGTGCTTAACTCTCTAAAACTACATTACATGTGAATTAGGACTACCCGGGATACCTCAAAAAAACGCGCCAATTCTTCTACTTCATGATGGTGTGGAAACGAGTGTTATTGCCAAAACAAGTGTTGGTGTGCGGAATTCACGACGCTCGTAGGCCAAAACTATTCATTTCATTCATTTCAGAAAAGCGGCGTATCATTATTTTGATCAAAAATATGGCAGGCTATGTTAACAAGCACACTACTGATAAAAATTAAGAACATTTTTACCATGGTAAATATATATTTTGCATGTTTACCAATTAGAGATATTGGGGAAAAACTGATTTTCAGTTCTCAGAAAAAAAGCTCCTTCGTGATCAGCTTCCAATTATGAATCACCCTATATATTATCACATAATCATATTAACAGGACAGTAAATACAAATCAAATGAAGAATCATTCAAATAGAAATTATTGAAACATCTTTTAATAATTTTTCTTGTTCACGCTAGATCATTAAGAACCTGTTGAGTACGGAACTGCCCTTTCTGTCAGTAATGATCTAACTAAAAATGGTGTGCCTCTCCAAGAAATACGATTGGCAGAATGAATAAATGAAAATGACCAAAGGAATCAACTGCATTGTCTGATATTACACGCGGGTTGAGCTTGTTTTCCATTGAATTTCATAAATGAAAATTATTAAATTACTATAACAATCATAGCTTTAGTTGCCGAAACACGCTTAACACCGAAATTACAGACTAAAGTAGAATAATTTTGCACAACAATAGAATCATAAAGCTGATGCAGAAATTGAATAAGTTATCGGTGACAGTATTCAGCGAGAATAATAGCAATTCACGGGTTTTGAAGTTAACACACCGCGAAGAGTTAATTAGAAGCCCAATTATTGTTTGTTCGAGAATTACAGGAGTCGTTTTCATGCCGTAGTCCTTTGACGAGAGAAAACTTTTTTAATAGTATATAATGGTTCAACAAAAAAATTTACTGTATTTCCAGAAAAACCGAAAAAACTGGATTGGAGGTACTCAATAGTGATATTCATGCTTAAGTCTCTACGACACCTAGTATAATAAGCCTTGTTAGCACATACATTTATGAGTCAGTTATGTATATTTTTGTAAATAAAAGCGATTTCAAATTCGATGAAGAGATTCACGCGAAAAAAAATGCATACCCATTTCTGCTGCCAAGTAAAAATTCACGCAAAATTCTCCAGATATCATGGGATCTAGAGTCATATAAAATCTAACTGCCGAAACAAAAACCTGTTTTTTGTCATTTTAAACAAAATGAAGAACTTGAACTTGAAGACTATATGAGGTGTATGAGGCGTTCGGCTCTCACTGAAAACTCGAGTTCAAACTGTATTTCTTTTACACGGTGATCTACGAACAAAATTATAAACTCTGATCTCCCCTTCGAAAGCAGTGAAAAACAAGGTAAATATTGGAAATTTGAACAAACAAAATAAATATTACTTTTGTATGCGTTGAAACGCGCCGCACCTGTACCTGAATACGTGAACGGCAAGAATTCCTGTCCCTTCTCCTTCGTCAAACTTGGGACTGAAGTAGGTGACTGAAGTAGGTGGTTTCAGCTGGACTTCTAATAGAAAATCATATAAATGAAGGATTCCTGCCAACACAACAAAACACCACATGAAAGTTAAAGTGAATGTTTGAATGATGGTATCAGAAGAGCTTTTTTGTACGCGGCCACAACGTTCTTTTGAGCACGAATTACATTCGAGCCTAGACCTCCAATGCCTCTTGAAGGATCGATTGACGAATATACGTTAACATAATTCCTCAGAAGTGTTTACGAAAAATAATAAAAAATTGAACATCTACCATCTTTGATTTCTGCACTCGAAAATCTTGGGCAGCCGATGTGGTGTATCATCGAACAACGAACATACCAACGAACAGAAAATGGTGTTTTTCCACGATGGGTTGGGTTGAGATTGAATATTCTACTAAACAGCCTCGATCGTCTTACTGATCAGACTAGTTTGCATGTTCTCATGCTCGATTATAATTACTTGCTCTGCTTTTTGAAAGTAATTGTTTGCAGCAAGTGTGGCTAAATACTATCAGAGTATTGGTGATTCGTGTAACTAGTCTAAAACATATTTTTTTCAATTGTTCCACATTAAATGTTTTTCTCCTACCCCTATAGAAAGTACACACTTTCCTGCCTCAAACCAGGGAGATAACTCATACTTTTTCTCCCTATGGAGGAAAGTACTTTTCCTCCCCCTCATTTCAAGTTGTAAACGATGAAACTTGTGAATCTATTATAATCAAATTGTTCCCGTAATTTCTAGAACATCTTATATGTCCTGTATGACTGTTACTTCTAGTTTAGTTCTTCAATGGCTATTTGTGTATTTAGAGTGCAAAGTGATTGATTGTCACTCGACAAAAAGATTAATCTTTGGAGAACGACAATGACACTTTGTGCTCGAAATACACACATAATTTTTTCTACAATCGCAACCCTTAGAAAAAAAAATGATCGACACTTCATTCAAATAGGAACATAACATTACTTATGAGAAAATCATTCAATAGCAATCCGAAATGTAAAAGGTATCTAAATGTCCAATAATTCAAATCACTAACAAGAAAAAAATAAAATAACTTTAAAAAAAAAAAGTTGCAATTGGCAGGAGCTGAACCCGGGACCTTCGGATTACACGCCCAAGAAAAATAAATAAATAAATAAATAGTGGTTTTATTAGGTACATAGTTAACAATTACATTTCACAAAACATAACATGCCACATTTCATTTCCCACGCTTCTTAACCCAGGGGGGTCAGGGGAGGATGGGAAAAATAGGTGCAGAAGTAGCAACCCTTCCGCTCCTTTTCAGGGGAGCTAGAAGGGCGCCCTGCCAAGTCGGACACAGAAACCCCCAAGAGGGGGGCGCTGATGCCCGGCCCCGCTGATGTTAACGGAATGACCGGACATTTTATAAAATTGCGGTGGTGACTGATAAGAAACACGCCTCCTGCATTGCTTATGCGCGTGGTGTATAAGATTCGGTGTAAAAAATTCCTTGCAATGAGTTTATGAGGTTGATTGTTTCGATGACAAACCCCGGAAAAGGCTGAGGCAAAAAACCGGGTCAAGGTACTTCGCGTTTCAGGTTATACCTTTCGTCTTGGTTCCCTACGGAACCGGTTCATCACGTCGTTCCTGGAAAATATCCAGCGCCTGATATATGAGCCCGCCGTGCTTGCGGGGCTCATTATCATATACCCTGAGCTTGGTAATGTCCTTGGTGAGAGGACTGTTATGGATGAAGTACTTATAGAACTTGTAAGACAAGTTCTTTATGTATGTCGGAACTGAGTCGACGCCAGCAAGCTCCCTTAAAGTTTTCAAACGAAGGTACCTCCTACTATTAGTAATAATACGGAGCACCTTGTTCTGCATCCTATCCAACCGCATAAGTGGGGTGGTTTTCAGACTGCAGAACACTGGACAAGCGTATGTCATCGCGGGCCTAATAATCTGCAAACAAGCAGTTTGTTTTCTTGGCTCATTTTTGAGCCTCTAGCTATCAGAGGGTAGGTACGCTTTAGCGCCGCTCCAGCCCTCTGAATAGCCAAGGTTATGTGCCTTCCAAAGTTAAGACGCTTGTCCAGCTGTACTCCCAGGTATCTCGCAGTGCTCACGTTTTCACTTTCACTTTCACTTTTTAGTGAAGTTGATGGTCTCCGACTTCGCCGGGTTCACCACGATCTTGTTCTCGGCCAAATAGGGTATGACCTTCCTATCCAAGTGAACTTGGATCCTATACTGGGCAGCGACGCTCGAGAAGGAATGGGCAAAAATGGCGGTATCATCGGCGTATATCGCCGTGCCCATATCCGGTCTCTCGCACTGAGGAAAGTCATACGTATTTAGCGAGTACAAGTGTGGCGACAAACTTGAGCCCTGCGGGACACCTGCTTCGATCGGAAACTCAGCGGAGCGAGTGTTGTTCACTCGCACCATAAAAGTTCTCCCAACAAGGTAAGAGTTGATCAACCTTACCATGTATGAGGGCATGCCTGCCAACAGCATTTTAGAGATAAGACCCTCTACCCATACCGAGTCAAAGGCCTTTTTCATGTCCAGCAGGACCATGACTGTGTTGAGTCCACGTTGAGCTGCCTCTTTCACCCCGTGTACAATCCTAACGACCTGAGAAGTGGTACTATGACCCTTTCTAAAGCCGAACTGCACATCGGGGATCATTTTGAGTTTCTCCTCGAGACTCAACAACCGTCTCAGAAGGATCTTCTCCACTACCTTGACAAGCCCAAGACGCTAGCCATTGCACCACAACAGATTCTCAGATGGACATGACTGTATTGTCTATAGTTTCCATCTTGCAAGGATAGGTTTGTTTTAGACAAAAGCAGTTGAGATGCGTTTTAAATTTACAAAAAAAAGTTCATTAAGTGGGTAGGAGGAAAAATCATATGTATCACATGGGAGTAAAGTGTCCTTTTCTCCCTCCAGATGTAGTTTTCCTTGGATGTAAACTACATCCTGCGGGAGGAAAAGTGGCACTTTCCCCCCTAGTGATTAAAATAGCTTTCTCTGTGATCGGAATTAATGATATTGATTTGTTCTCCTTCCGGTGGGAGGAAAAGTACCATTTTCCTCCCTTCTTTAGGGGTCGAATATAAAGTTTTCTAGTAAGGTAATAGAAAAAATGTATATCTTTCATTTTGAATACATTCACTCATTTACTTAATAGCAAACTATTCCATTTCATTCCACTCGAGCCGTTATTCTTTTTTCCATTACAGACTAATATATTTCCAATCATATTTGACATCAATATTCGTCCTAAGTGATGTTTGATGAAACGAAACTCAAAAATTAGTTATACCCATTCTTTCTCGATTATTTGGAAACCAGAGCAGTACGTGGCATGTTTTCCAGCAATAAAAATTGTGCTAGCGAAGGAAGCAATTACGAGCAATTATCTCTTCATTAGATTGAATTAGTTCTATCTGAATGTAATTACTGAAACAAACGAGGACATTAACAAGGTGTTCGATTGTAGTTTATAGGGAGATAACATTCTCCGGTGTTATCGAAGGTCCTCTTTGAACGGGAAGAGTTAATCATTTTTTGTAATGTTCTGGTTCCCAAGAAATAGGAAAATCCTCTATGGGAAACGTCATAATCAGCAGTGTGAATCTATTGCTAAGGCTTACTCGGGCAAAGTTTTCACTTACCCCATTTTTATTCGAGTTGGAACGTTTTTTGAAATGGTTTTCTAACGTTTCGTTAGCACGAGTGGCTAAAATCTACAGAGTTCTGTTCATCTTTGATAGTTCACCGATAACTCTAGGTTTTCTATTAATAATAATAATAACATTAATAGTACATTTATTATCCTCTTAATTTACTTACAATATTACTAAAGCAAAATTGAAATGGACAGTTGGCTATAATTTGTTCAGTCGTAGACGAATCCACTACTTTTCTTCCACCAATGCCGATAAATTAGGAAAACAATGTCGGTGAGTGTAAAATTTTAACATAAATAAGATGATTCAAGGAAGAAAGATGAAGTGAATATAAATGTGCAAATAGAGAAAAAAGAAAAAGAAGAGAAGAACGAAAGAAAGAAAAAAAAGAAATGAGGAAAACTGATAGGAAAGTTGATAAAAACTTAGTTAGATAAAAATAAAGTTTTTGACGTATATTTAAATTATTGTGAACATCAGTTCTGTATCTAAGTTTCCGATGTAAGTAAGGAGGTGTTTTTGTGGAGTATATTTTATTAGCTAAACATACCATATGTAAGCATCTACGATTGTACCTGTTCAGCCAACTCATTTCTTTGAATTTATGTGAAATATGATGGTATTTTCTGATTCCGTGAACAAGCCTTGAAGATGAGTTGTGGAGCTTTTGAATATGCTTGCTCTGGATGTCCAAAAATCACATCCGATGAAAATGTTCAAGCTTGACACATTTTTTGTTATGCTTTGGTCCTTTGAATAACAGTGTTTCAAATCCGTCTGTTCATGCACCATTCCATTTCGTTGTATATGATACTATAAAGTATCAGGAATGCTTTACATGATTGTTATCCTGTTAAATTTCAACACATCCTGTGAAAACTGTTATGATTTCAATTTATTTCAACCCATAGACATTTATTGGATCTGTTGTCTAGTTTTACCGGCTGTAACTGACAGCAACTGAAAACAATGTGTTATTTTACAGAAGAAGTTAATCGCATGGAAAAAATTTACTGATATTTGCATTTGTTTAATTCATAGAATAATATTTCCACATGCGGATAACATTTTATGTTATGTCAAGTGATTGCATCAACCTGAGGGTTTATTGGAACAGGACCGATTTGAAATAACCCGTCTCCACAAAGTAGAAAAATTGGAAAAATAACTATCAGAAAACAACTACTTTTCTATACAGTTACAGAACTATATATGACGTCCATTTAAGTTTCTCTCGGATACAGTTGTAAGGGCTCATTGTGATAAAGCTATTGCGTATTATTCTTTATTCGGGTGAAAACGACCACATCTATCCTTGCAGGTTTCGAAAATCTTGCATCAAATTTGTGCTAACGTGATAACGATATTAGAGTCATCGCGCACCACAAAAAAACGATAACATTCAAAAGAATCAAAGTCTCCACCTACTAACGAAGTAGCGACTTTACAGTAAGTTAGTCTAAGCGGCATCCTCTAGGATAGACTAGTAGTTTATATAGTAATGACAATATATCTCCTAGCTTAACAACCAATCAGTGGATTTCAAATTTTGAAAGTCAGCCAATAGAATCGGAACTATAGTGAAAATATAGCTTGTCGCTGTATTTTCACTGTGATAAACCTGCTTAGTTTTTGTTTTACTATCTGTCAAGTGAAAATAATGATTTAAATTATAAACGTCAAATTTATGTGTTTTGACTAGTTATCTTTATTTTTCAATTTGAGCGATCGTTGGGGACAAATGTCCATTGGTATCATAGATGAGGCCGTGGAAAAGAGTATTCCGTTGAATACGGCTAGAAGTAAAGCATCAATTAACAGGTGACACGATTTTTCTTTATTTCAAATCGATATATTGTCGTCCTAAATATAATTCGTGGTATGATTAAAAACCTATAATTTTTTGAAATATCAATTCATTGGCAATTCCAATGCAAGAAAATACAACTCGTCCTGCGGACTCGTTTTCAGCTTTGGGATTGCAATTCATTAATATTCCAAAAAATTATCGGTAATAATCATACCACTTATTATATTACCTCTAAAAATGTGCGCAGTACAATGACAGTAGTGGTGGCAGAAAGCTGCAGCACAGACTATAAGACTATAACAGCTACTCTGTATTTCTTTGCACAACCAGTCAATATGATTGTTCCAATGAAGTGGCCTGTCGAAAGTAATAACCAATAGTTTATCATACAAACTACTCTTCATTTCATCAGTGGAAACTAAAAGGAGTTCAACTACATCAGTCCCACAGTTATATAAAAACCTTCGTTGTTTTTTATTAATAACTATATTGTAGATTATTATGGTTTTTCAATAATACAATTATCCTCTTTAGCAGTAGTTTTCAACTTATTCAGATCGTCATCATGAACTAAATTATTCATAATAATAATAACATGAACATTCTGTACCATTTGTATGAACAATATGAGATCACAAGCAAATATGTTGAAAGGAAGAGGACCTGAAAGAGAATCTTGCAGCACACTTTGATTGATTACGACTATATTAAAGTTAATTGCAAACCTCACATTCCAGATCTCTCTTATTTGGCAATAACTAATTGATGGCTCATTAGGTCCAAAACATTCTAAAAATAAATAAAAATTCCCCAAGCAAAAATGTTTTTTCAATACTTGAAATGATCCCTCGACATAATTCAGATATAATTCTGTACTTCTATTAATCATAATGCTTATGTTTATGTTGAAAGAGAATTACAATGAAACATAAGAATATATAAGTAAATAAACTAAGTAAATCACAGAAGCAAGAAGGTGTATATATTATATGGTTTTAAATATGTATATAAGTACAGATAATCACTTTGTAAAGTTATAAAATCTCGACAGAAATGTGGATATAGAGTAAAGTATAAATTAAGAAGAAAATGTTTAAAATCACCTAATCTATAAATATGTGAATGAAGTGTTACTTTGGCTAAGAAATATAAAATGAAAAATATAGAAATAAAGATATGAACTCACAACGACAAAAACTATTTGAAATCACTCAATCTATATAAATAAAATCACAGATATATTAACAGGAATAAGAATATTCCAAATCCAATGTTATAATCTAAATATAAATTGAAACATGTAAATTTGCAATTTATATAATGAAATATTATAACCAAGAAATTAAATCGTCAAAATTAACACTGAAACCATTGACGTACTTTATTTTTGCCAATTGAAGAATTTACTGAATTGGTTGCTATCAGTCAGTGACAGATGCTGTCTAATTTCTCGGTAAAAAATTTCACGAATTCGTTCACGGGGAATACTTGAAATAAATGTATTTATGGCCTTTTTTAGTGGTGGGTATAATTCAGAGGTCTGTATGTTTTCTGGTAGAACATTAATGGCTGTTGGGCTCAAAAAACTATACAGTGCTAGTCTAAAGTCCGTTCCCACCTACTAATTTTTGAACCACCTGGATATCGCAACAAAATTTGGAAGGCTCAAATAGGAGATAAAAACTTACTATTTCATGATAAAATTCAAGCAAAAAGTTTCAAAATGGCAGCTGAACGCCATCTTCAATAATTTTTTTCAAATAGAACACCCGGTATATCATTACATGATCGGTTAGGGACGATCATAAGGAATCCAACAACACCAAGTTTGATGCTATTATCTCCAAGGACTATGGAGATATCACCTATTATTTTCTCCATAAGCCGAATTATTGTGAGAGAGAATTTATTGACCCGCCAGAAAAAGTTTCTCTCTCCCACTCATTCGGCTTATGGAGAAAATAATAGGCGATATCTCCGTAGTCTTTGGAGATGATAGCATCAAACTTGGTGTTGTTGGATTTCTTATGATCGTTCCTAACCGATCATGCAATGATATACCGGGTGTTCTGTATAAAAAAATTATTGAAGATGCTGCTCAGCTGCCATTTTGAAACTTTTAGCTGAAATTTTCTCATGAAAAAGTAGGTTTTCATCTCCTATTTGAGTCTTTCAAATTTCGTTGAGATATACCAGGTGGTTCAAAAATTAGTAGGGGGGAGCGGACTTTAGACTAGCACTGGATGATCTCTGCCCTATAATTTTCATTGTGAGTGGAACTGTATATTTGGTTCTGTTACGTGTAATGTAGTTATGGCTCGGCTTGTTGAGTCCAATACATTCCTTACATGGATTCAAGATAAGTATTTCATAGAATAATTGTCTCAAGTCAAATATACACGATTCTTCATACAATTTGTTTGTTCAGCATTATTTAAAAAAAATTCCTCCACCCCATCCAATTATACAATATGACAAGTAGAAAAGGCGGACATTCTCCATGAAAATTGAAAAATGAAAAATGTGATTTATTTGTAATATCTAACAGAAAACAACTACTTCCCCGGCACAAGCCACGCTGGACATTGATCTACATCTAATTCTAAACTATTGAGTAGAAATGAATGGTTCACAGTATCAAAAGCCTTCGATAAATCAATAAAGACTCCTATTTATTGTCTGCTTTCATCAAGGGCTTTGTAAATAATGTCTGTTAACTGTTAACTCATTATTGATTGACGCATGTCAACGTGACTAATATTTGAACCATTTAAAAATATCGTGAATCCAGTGGTGTAGTTAGAGCTTTTCTAAGAAAATCGCTAGTAATTTTTTTAGATTCTTGACCTTAAAATATCAGATTAGTTGGCATTGGAAATAGAGATTTATACATGAAATTAGGTGTCCAGTAGACTTTTTGAATTAAGTGGTTTATACTGTATGAACCATATGGAAATGTTGCGAATCCAGTAGTGAGGTCAGGTTTTTTTCTAAAAAATCACTAGTAATTTTTTTAGGTTTTTCACCTTGAAAAATAAGATTAGGTGAATATGGTATCCTAGTGGACTTTTTGAATGTCTACCTAACGAAAAATTCATTTCAAGGGTGCGTCCATCATAAATGGCTCACACTGTATTTCACATTAGTATGAAAATTGTTGCTTTTGTTGCATATTTTCAATAATATCAAGTGAATTTTGACTTTTCTCTTCCCTATCACATGGTATCCCATAAACTCTAAACAACTTTCGTTGTGTCCACGGTTACTTTTGTAGAGTGGGCTGAGTTCTATTATATATTAAAATTTTTGAAAAGCCGTGTGCGTGGTCCTTCGAACACGGTAAGTTGATAATAATTCTGATTAGATAAGAAGTGATTCGAACCGATTCTGAGCTGAAAAGAAGATCGTTTGATTCCGATTTCAAATAACCAATTCGAATAATAATTACACTGCTACTCAGTTACCCCAGGTTTTTATCACCCGGTATGTCGTTTTTAACACTGCTATAAATCTCCAATTCAACATTTCGCAAACCTCAATTACCCTGAACGGGAAAAGGATTTACAATTTTGACTAATGCGAAAAATACTGTTTCTCTTGCGATTTTATCACCGCAGACATGCAAAACTGGGAACGAAATTATTGCTGTCTGTTTTAATGCCGAAAAGTTGGAACGAATAACGTCATATTGCTATTATTCGCCACGGTTGCAGAAATATCGTTAAAACGATGGGTTCAAAATGTTATTTGTAGGGAATTTTTCATGTGGAGACATACGGTGGAGGTAGGTACGTTATCATTTCTGTTGTAAGCAGCATTTGATTTCCCATGTTTTGGAAACATCATAAATTGTTAACCAATGACAATGTTAGGAAAAATGAACGTGATACAAAAATATTATCAAAATATTATTTTCTATGAACACTTTTTGCTTCCCAATTCTATGGAAGCAAACCCATTGATAAAATCACTAGTCCGTTAGGACGAGTGATTACATCTTAATTCGTTTCGTTTCAATGTTTTTGCCAAATGAACTAGTTTGATTGAGGGAAATAAAAAACATCTAATTTTGACGAAACAAGTTCAGTTGAAAGAAGTTTATTAATTGAATTGATTTTGAATGTTCACTCAAGATTTCATACACACGTGAACCTGAATAATTTTGACAGTTCAAAGGTATATATTCTATCATCGAGGACCAGACAGTTTTATCACTTTGAAACCGAATTATTGGCCAGAATAACATGCTGCTATTGTTTGAAATACTCACTCGTACTTGAAAAAATAGTGGAAACTCGCTAAAATCAAATCGGAAAAATCTGGAAAATGGTGAAAAGGGTGTCATCGTCGAATAATTTGAAAAATCTATTATTTCCTGCCCCTCTCCTGGAAAAAAATGGAAAAAACGCGAAGAAAATGGAAAAAAACTCGTAAAAATTAATTCAGAAAATCTATAAAAATGGTGAAAAACATGGGACCATCATGAAATATAATTCAAAATAATCATCCTACCACCATCTCGAAAAAAAAAAAATGCGAAAACTCGTGAAAATAATCGGAACAATCCTTAAAAATAGTGAAAAACTTGAAGACATCGAATAATTCAATTGAATTCAAATAAATTATACTTTCCTACCTCCCTCTTTCTGGAAAGAAATTGGGAAAACTCGCCAAGTTGGAAGCGCAAAAATCCACAAAAATAATGAAAAACAAGTAACAGTCACATAATTCGATATTAAATAATCATATTCACAACCACCTGATTGTGAAAAATTGCGAAAACTCTTTGGAAATCGAAATAAAAACGCAAAAAACATAAAACCATCGAAAACATTTTCCTATTCCTTGCTTCTCGGGAGGAATTATGAAAACTCGAGAAAATTAAATCAAAAAATATTGAATCATCCAAAAATTAAATTTAAAATAGTAATAACTCCTGCCCCCTCCTCGAAATAAACTGTTGAAGCTCGTGAAAATTAAATCGGAAAAATCTAAAAAATTGGTGAAAACATTGGATCAATTAATAATGTATAGCTAAACAATTTTACTCCGCCGATACCCTAAATTTTGAAAGAGAACGCGAAGAAATTCGGAAAAATTTCTGATGATATCGGACGTAAAAAATTACATACAAAAATGTTGATTGAAGGACTCGAATCCTCCCTCCTGTTCAGAAAAAAATGCGAAAACTTGCGAAAATTAAATCGTTTTAAGAATAGTGAGAATCATGAGACCAACAAATCATTTTATTGAAAAAAAATGTACACCCCTATCCACCTGCTTCTTGAATGAAAGAGCGAATACTGGGGACAGCAGAATCTAAAGAATCTGTAAAATTTTTGAGAAATCTTGAATCATCGGAAAATGTGATTCAAAAAGATATTACCCCCATGCCGCTGAAATCCAGATAGACAACGCAGAGCTATTCGGAAAAATAACCGACGGTTACAGATGCCGAAAATTCATGAACTGAATTATATTTTTATCCAACACGTGACAGTTATGACTGTCATTATTAATGTCATTATGACAAGTAAACTATCAAATAACTCACTAGTTAGTTATGGATTATAACTCACGCACACTATCAAATAACAAACTATCAAATAACACACTAGTGTGATATAATCCATAACTCACTAGTGAGTTATGGATTATAACTCACGTTCATATTTTAAACATTGTTCACTTTGGTTCTGGAGCAGATTTTGGCCACTATTACACCTTAGACAAAGATAAAACGGGCTGGTACAAATTTGATGACAATTGCGTGAATAGAATACCTTCTTTGGAACTGGACCTTTTGGAGCCTTCGAAGACACCATATATCCTATTTTACCGTAGAGCAGATTGTCACAATTCGTCGGACCTCTTTAGAAGTTCCCTATCAAGGAATTCCAACTCTTCAGATGATGTGGTGTTGCAGGTTTTTCCGGGTTTCCCTGCAACTCTGAAAGCTAATGCGCCACCAATACCATTTAAGCCGCCCCGGAGCGCCGATCACTCCTTACTTTGTTCTTGTTAGATTCACTATGTTAATAAAGTTCTTCAACTATTAATTTTTATCTCATAAAAAAAAGATTTCTTCCACTTGTTGGATAAAACATTGTATGCCACTCGTGTGTTATGTTTCCTAAGTCACTTGAGAATTTATATCACGAGGCCGTCTCGCGTGACTTATTTTCAGCATAACACACTAGTACCATAAATAACTATTACTTTGAAGGTCAATAGTTTATAAAGTATAGCTTGTTTTTAGAAATACTATTACTTTTACTTGTGCGATAAAGATGCGGCATGCGTGGATATTTTCAATACCACCACTGAGGGAAGCAACGAAAAATGCAAAAGTGAGATTTTCTATGAAAAATATCCTTGATGAAAAAAGCATAATTATATGTAGGTATTTTATAAAAAAAAAATTAACAATAATCGTGAGAACATAAAAAAATATGAAACTTTTCTGCTTGAAAAATGCTCCCTGTAACCAGAATTGTGTCTGGTAGACTAGATTCGAGATTTTGCCTCTCATCAGTGTAAGCAGAGTTCAATATACAGGGTATCTATTGAGTACGTTGACAAACTTCTTTGAAAGTTTTCAGGACGAAAAGTTCATATGAACAAATGTCCTAACTGGATTGTTTTCGAGATAGAGAGTGATAAAAATAGATTTTTTTCAAGAGTGTTTGGGGTTGGACATTTTCGACAATAATCAGTTTAAATTAGGCAAGTACAATCCATTCAATAGTACGCACGATACAAGATAATTCATTTCTCAAATAATTCACAGGGTCCTTCTTTTCAATCCTTCAAAAAAAATTTTCCGCCGTCACTGACATATGAGACGGGAAAAATCAATCTTATTTCATTCAACATTTTTTTGTTCTCTTGAAGGAAACTTTAGAAAGTGTTTTGTTTACGTGTAGAAACCTTCTACATTATTTTTGTAGTTCCTCTCAATGTCCACATTTCTTATAGTGGGCTCATCAGCACAGCACTAAAATGACGTCACATATTCATGTTAGCAAATAATTACGCTAGATGGCACTCGCGTTTGGCTCTAATACCAATTCCACAGGCATTGACTAACTATCCCCCCTATTTAAACAATGTAGTATTGAATGGATTGTTCTTGACATGTTCGACAATAATCAGCTCAAATCAGGCAAGTACAATCCATTCAATATTACGCACGATACAAAATAATTAATTTCTCTAATAATTCACAGGGTCCTCCTTTCTTCAGAGTCAAGCCTTGTTCAACCATTCAACCTTTGAAATTTTCTAATGTTATGGAACACTGAAAAATGTTCGCATCAATATTTTCATTCTACCTCCTGTAATATTTTCATTCTACCTCCTGAACCGTACAAGTAAATGGAAAACTTCAAGAAAATAAGATGTTAAATGAAAATAAAAATGACTATTTCTGTCTCATAATATGTCAGTGACGGCAAAAAAAAATCTGAATGGTTGAACAAGGCTTGACTCTGAAAAAAGGAGGACCCTATGAATTATTGGAGAAATGAATCATTTTTATCGTGCGTACTATCGAATTGTCTTGCCCAATTTGGACTGATAATTGCGGAAAATGTCCAAAAAATCTTGAAAAAAAAAATTATTTTTATCACCCTGTATCTCGAAAACCAAGCCGATTGGGACTATGTTTATTTGAACTTTTCGTCCTGAAAACTTTCAAAGAATCACCACCCGAAGTTTGTCAACGTACTCAATAAACACCCTGTATTTGGTTGTGTTGTGAAATCTGGAGCTCACTGTTGTTTCCATTTTACTGTGATAAACTAGAAAAAATACATTTGGGAAGAACTACTTTTCTGTTGTGTTCATGTATTGAACCACTTCCGTCACCGTCATCCCAACAGATTTCGTTTCATGATTGCAAATAATACTCGGTCCAAATCAGCGATCAAATATCTTATGGAATAATGCTGTCTTGTTAGTCCACCGCACTAAGCTATACTCCTTATAGAAATATAAACGTTGTCAACGTGAATCCAAGACTCTCTGTGAACTAACTGAATATTTCATTTTCACGAATAAATTCCGAAAGGAAATGCTGCAACGAGGTGCTTCATTTCAGTAGCGTGCAAACTCAAGGAAAATAGCTAGTTCTCGACCATTATTTACTCCCAACTTTTCCATTGTTCGCATGTGCTGCTCCAGTTTACCAGAACCCATAAGCTTTTATGAAGCTTTGATAATTTCCTTCACATCAATAAACTTCACGATAATTGTGAATAATTGGAGGTCGATAAGCTGCGAAATGAACGAAAGACTTGGTGTTTTGAAAACATGCCGGTAGAAAAATTAATGATTTTCAGTTATTCAATTGGCTTCAATTCAACATAAAATATTTTTGATTTCTGTTCGCCTATACGAGGTAAAGATAATTTCAAATCTCATGTAAATAAAACCGTATTGTTTTGCGAAGACAATAATTGGTTTGGACCTGAAAACGAAAAATGGAATAATATCTAGACTCAAGTATTTTATGGTCCGACTACAGACTCTTCATAATTAAATTTGATAGAACAATAGTTACCATTAAGCAGTTATGAAATATTTATTCCAAAATATGGAATATAAATTTCCCATTGAGGATAGGGGCAGGGATTTTGGCATATTCCGAGATAGCCATCTCAGATGGACCCCCCACATAGTATACTTAGTTGAAAAATTACGTTGTATAACTCTATAACTTCAAAGAAATTTCATAAATATACAATCATAAGCAGAAAATCATATTGTATAAAAGTTGAAGGAGTCCCATTCAAGCTACTCTACATCCAATTTCAGATTGACTTTTTTCAGATAATACTATTTCCGTATCGAACCCATCTGGTCATGAACTATTTTAAACAAAACCAATTTCTTTGAATTCACCACTTCGTTTTGATATCCAACAGATTCTACTCTATGAGAATTTCACGCAGCTTTCGATAAACCAATGAAATTGATATATCAAATCCAATGAGGTTGAAGCTTTGTTGATAATAATTCTCTCCTGCAGCGAATTAATATACGATTATACCACTAGCTCGATATCCATGTCCACGGAAATTCTCACGCAGAACTGACGTTTGATTTTGAATAGAACAAAAATGTTATCCAATAGATGAAGAATTGATTAAATTTTTCAATTGGTGTCCCTTTTTACCTATTTGTTTGCAAATCGAACTTTCAAAAACGCGCGTTTTTTAAAGTTCCATGGATACATCAACAAATCGAGAACAGTGAAATCTGAATGATTATTGATCTGACAGGAGTATCTTGTAACGTCGAATGAAATATCACAAACAAATGCAAAACTTTTATTCAAATATTAAAGATGTCACATCACGAATTCAACCATTTTACATTATAAGTTCTTATTTCCATTATTTGTAATAATGAAACCAGTATTTATGATTCCAAAGTGCACCAATTGAAAAAAATAACGTAAAGTATTCGTGGATAACTGATCTTTCAAACACTTGCTCTATTCAAATTCGCGCGTGATTGAAAAACCTTTTTATCCACTTATATTATGCTACGCACTCGTTATATTTTCAAATTTTATGATAACTTGTCAAGTGAAGTCGAAGAATAATCGGTAATTTTATCGACACTTGCTATATTATACATGAAAAAACCTTAAAAAAATACCGAAATTGAATTCATAAAAAAGTAAGTTGATTCAGTAATCAGTTTATTTCAGAATATGTTCGAACACATCTCTCCTTAAACATATTTCATATCATCCATTGCCGTTGCTGGGTTGGAGCAAACCATAGTTTTGATGAAACCTCACAAGAAATAATCTATGCATTATTAGCAATCAATCTGTCTTCGAAGATTTCAGAAAAAGCTTCACTTATAGGCGGATGACATACTGGAGAAACGAATTTCGTGAAACATGCAACTCGTTTCAAAATGAAATAACCCATCTACTCATATGCAACGATGCACACTGGTGTTTCGGAAACAGGAGCTGTTATTTGTTTCTTGATATTCCTTCATTTGTGTAGTATTCGGTGTGCTATAAGGACGATATAGTAATAAAATGATAATAATCTGGGTCTTGGCGGAGTTCTTCTCCAATGGCGGTCGCACTATGATGCAAGTTTCCTTGATTACTAGGATGTACCCAAAAGCGTATTTTTTTTTTCAAATACTCTATTTCGGAGTCTGCGGTTCACCTACCATACTAAAACTACATTTTCTTCCTTGAGAGGCATATTTACAACTAGTTCTTTCAATATTATTAAATATGAAAATATTTTCTACAATGTGCACTAAACGATAAACTAGTTTCATGTAAACATGTTTCATGAGCAAGTTTCACGGAATCAATTTCTCTAGTGTGTCACCTGACTTACTGAAAATGGAAATTATAGGGTGGAGCACCATCAATTTGTTACCATATACGTTCTCTTCCTGGTCCATTATTTAAAATCAACCAAAGTCAATGATAATATATAATGTTCGAAAATATGTTCGTATTGAACTCATATTTATAGTTGTGCGAATTGATTATTTCGAGTACCTACAGTATCACTACAAAACACGCTGTTTGGAACTGTACGTTGTAAGATTTGTTCATGAATGTAAATTATCGATTTTACTATTTCATTTATTTTAATGTACAGTTGTGTGCATAAAAAAGTCGTAGAGCAGTTGAAGGCTATTGTGAGCCAGACTTGTTAATCTTAATTAAATTATCGAGTTTGACTAGCGGAGTCAAAATTCAAACTAATTTTGTCAGAAACGCGCTTTCAATATTTTTTCAGCTCAATTAGTTAGTGCAATATAATGCAATTCGTGCAATACCTTGTACGACTTTTTTATGCACACATCTGTACAATGATTCCGTATAGTACAGTAACCACAGACAAATGTAAGCCACAAGTGAAGAATGAATCGTAGCACTTTGAAACTCGGCACATGCCTTCTTGACATCATGTAATTCAGACCCAGACCCCAAAAAATTATAATTTTTTTTTATGTTGTTTCAGAAAGTATAGGATTTATCAAGAAACAATTTCAACAAGGTGAAAGATAATTCAATTCTCCACAAGAAACATACTTAGTTATTTCTCACAAAATGCGCTCGTTTTCTCAGAAAATCAGATTGAATTCCGATATCAAATTTTAGGCTCGCGTTAACCTGCCACTGCCATTTCGGGCAAGGCCGAAAATTAGATTTGTCATAACTTTGCTAAAAATTTAAGTAGAAGGAAAAGGAAAAGTGTATATGGTTCCTGAAGACTTCTAATTCCTCATGCGAAAATAATATGTGAGTATCTGAGAACCCAAAATGTGTTTTATCCCACTTCACATAACCCTTCTACGATATTTACGGAGGATTTGAAAGTCATGGATATTTTAGTTGATATAAAATAATTATACTGAAGCAGGAATCATTACCCTCTTTGGACCATATGCAACGATTTTAGACTAGTGAGACACGTCTCACTTATACAAGCCAAAGAAAAAACTGGGTTTTACTCCTGCCTCAGTTTTAAACTCACCCATAATCCCGGCAATTTCTTCAGTAAATGTTAAAAATAATCGCTCATATACATTCTACATAAAAAATGAAGTATGTGATTTCGAACTAGAGGTTTGCGCTTCACAATAGTGTCATTGAAAATATATGCAGGATATGAATAAGCGATTATTTTCAACATATATACTGAAGAGAATGCGGGTTTTATGGGTGAGTTGAAAATAAGGCAGGAGTAAAACAAAGTATTTTTTTTTAGCATCTGTAAGTGGGAACTGTAACACTACTCTGAAATTATTAAACATAGTCCAAAGAGGGTATGGGTTGCTGCTTCAGTATAATAATTACATATTTACTAAATTATTCATGATTTTCGGATCATCCGTTGAACACCTCCGTGAAGTGCAACAAAACACATTTTAGGTACTCAAATACTCGCATATTATATTTGCATGAGAAGGTAGGAGTCTTCAGAAACAATATGAACCTGTCCTTTTCCTTCTCCGATCACTTTTAGCAGAGTTATGACCAATCAAATATTCGACTCCGCCAGAACTTCCAGCGGCGTGAACCTGAAATTTGATGTCGGCGTTCAATCACGTTTTCTGAGAAAACGAGCGCATTTCATAAAATACTACTGGTAATCATTTTTGTGGAAAATTAAATTGTCTTTCACTTTGTTGAGTGGTTTTTTCAATAAATCATATACTTTCCAAGATTACAGCAAAAATCTATTTATTTAATTTTTAACTAAAAAAAAATATGTGCCACCACTGGAATTTCGGTAAACAATATTTATTCATGTTTATCATGGTTCTGACAACTAGCATACCAAGTTTGGTGGTGCTACAATCGATTCTCATACTGGATTAGTATTGAACTTAAAATTTTGAAAGATTCATATACCTATTTCCAAATCCAATAGAATATTATTAGGATTTTTCAATTTTCAATTGAATAAATTTAACAATGCAATACAGCTGTCGAGAAGACAGCTATATTGAATAGGTCGATTGGAGTCGAGCAGAGAAGCCAAGCAACCGGCTCGCTTGGACGGACACATTTTTGGTTGACATAATAATAATTCTTGATCGTGCTTGAGATCGCACATTAAAAGATAAGACCCTCGTCGTTTCCAGCTCGCGCAATTCTTCTCAGTACTTCTGAGGGTTGCTCGTGGGGGTGCAGACGGATGACGGTTAGAACAAATTTTTGACAAAAATTTATGTATTTGGGACCTGAAACTAAGAAGTTAGACGAGAGCACATGAAATCAAATTTCTAAATTTTAAAAAGGTAAAGTGTTATATTTCTGAAAAAATGGCCCAATTCACCATACTACGAAATTATTTCGAAACGTATCCTTTGGTTAATGAACTATTTTAGTGATCATCATCAATCTGCGGAAAGATTGGTGCCTGGATTGTAATTATGTATTTCCATTTCATGACCGAATGCATTATTCATCCAGAGGGTGTTCAGCTCTTCAGACAGATTTCGCTTCTAATTTCGTCGAGTACAAATCTTAATTCTCGGAAAACTGCGGTGACAGTAATATAAATGAGGAAGACGTTTCACCATTTTTTGTATAGAATATTCCGACTACTGAACCAAGTGGAAGTTTCAACGAGTGGAGGAAGGAATGATGAAGCAGTGTTATCCATTTATATTTTTTGAGTAGGTACTCATATTTTGACAAAGCGATATCCAGACCGGGCTAGTGAATTGTATTTTCGTCAATAATGGTAAAAATTTACCATACTCGTTTGACTCGTTTGACTCGTTTGACTAATGATTTATTCATTTTGTGGAAATACTGGATAAAAAAATAATTTTTCTCTAATTTCCATTGAGACATTTATTACGATCGGTTCAGGCTTCTGAACCGTTCTCAAATAACCATCATGTTAATACTGCCTACAATTTCTGACACACACTTTTCTGACATACTCTTGAAGAAATTCTATCGAACTAGTTCAACATGAAATCATTTCACCGAAGTTGACAAGAGTTGCAACCTAGATATTCATATTGATTGAAAGATTGATTTTGTGAAGGAAATTCGATCCTTGACATGATTTTTTGGGTTTGTAACCTTCCACAATCTGAAAATTAAAGAAAAAATGGTAATCCAAAGAAATCTGTACAAGTGTAGAAGGACAAATTAATCAATTTGCCCGCTAAGTTACTGCGTTCACTAGACTGCTGTCTTGAATGAAATTAATTTTTGTCAGTAACGTATCCTACACTGAATTTTCCTATCTGAAAAAATAAGATCAAATTGATCAAGAATACTTATCTTTTTTTGAAAAACGTTGACGTTTCGGAGGCTGTACCTATCTGCCACCGTTATCAAATCTTGCTAAAAAAAGACCCTGAAACCCGTATTTGAATTGCGGTTTGGAAATAACAAGATCTTTCTTTGACAGATTCAAATGAAATCTGTCATACATTCTTTTCATTGTTATTTGCTATCTTGTTACATAGGGTGTTCGGTATCAATCAATCACCATTCTATCAAGATTTATTAATGTAGGGTTGGGTATTAATTATAATACAATAACATCTAATGTAGGTACTATGGGTAGGTATGATATTGTTTTTGCTATTGAAAAATATATTCATTAAAATAAGTTGATGTAGTATTGGATAAACGTCAGAGCCATTAGGTATTAAATGGACTTACGTTCATTTGGTTCGGATAACTAACGCTCTTATAACCGTCCTCATTAACAAAGGATGAATCTTTCGAGAACGTACGTTATTATGGCCTGATGGACTATGGAATCATATTATGTACAAACCATCAATAACCTGAAAATCGCTGTTTTTGGACTAACTCCGTCTGGTTCTGAGGTACAGATATGTTCTTCCGTCTGCTACAAGGGGTGGTGTGGTGTAGTGTAGATTAAACCATATTTTGGATTGAGTGCAGTTAACGCAAAGGAATCTGTCAATCCTGTACGTAAACTGAGATGTCTAAAAGCCCTAGTGTATCGACTGATTCGATTTTGTTTAGATTATTTTGAAGACAAAACAAATGAATTAGTGGTGTGCTTCTGTAATTGGATCCAGATATGGCGTCTTCATAGGATTCAGTCGTTGACATTACTGAAGGTGACTTTTCATGTACCTAAATTCCCATATAAAATGCATTCTAGGTAATTATAGTTAGTTGTATTTCAACAAAAATAAATACAGTTTTCCTGAAATTGATATCAGTTACAATTAAGACTACCTGGGACACTAGTTCCGTATATTCCACTTATTATGTTGTTTTTCATTTCATAGTCGTACGCAATATTTGAAATTTCTATTCATGGAAAGTATTGCGGAACATTCACAAAGTACACCACTAGTTCATTTGTTTTCGAATTACTCAAGTTGGCGAATGTCTCGCGTTTCATTCCACAGTTCTGCGGGTATGAGTCGCTACAACAGGGTTTTTAACGTAAACGAATCCTAAAATTGAATGTAAATTGCATCAGTGGTAGGAAAGTGCTACAATTTGATGCGAACAAAAAAACTTATTGTATTGCAGTGCCTTTTTATGTCCCTCAAAAACGTTGAGTCACAGGTTTCCGAAAGACGAAAAAATCGCTCATAAAGAGGATTTTCATTATAAGACGAAATAGATATAAACCGACAACAAAAAATGCTCGTGTATGCAATAAAAATGTTTTTCAGTCAGACGTTGTGATGCCTATGCAGTCTGTTTTTGTTTTCGTAATTATTATTTGAAAATAGCATCAGGTGCAGTATTTTTATAGCAGTAATCTTATGGTGTGATATGTTATAGCAGTCTAAAGTGGGATTCACAACCAAACTTTTTGCGTTTTGCTTTTTACGTTTCGTATACTGATTGGTGAAGCAGAATTTAAAATTGAACTGACGCAATAATGCCATTCACAACAAAAACGTCAAAAATTTTCGATTTGCTTCTCAACAAGAAAATGAAAAATGAATCGTACAAAAAGAGAATATTGGGTGAGACCATCATCATTAAGATGTAAAAGTAGAAAATTCCTGGAATCACAAAAAAATTGGGAGAAAAAAATTAACTCAACTTTTATGGAATGTCACAGTATTTTTATGATGATCCGCTCTCACATTGAAAAACATTCACACAGACAATACATAAGCCCTGCTGAAAGATTTTCACTAAGATGTAAACACAATGCATTTTGCAACGCCAAAAAGGTGAGAATATTTAGCTTTTTGCGTTCGTTTTATGCCAGATTCTGCTTCCACCAATCAGAATATGAAACGTAAAAAGCAAAACGCAAAAAGTTTTGTTGTGAATCACACTTAAATAAACACGGTTTTGATCACATGATACACATAGCTGAACCATTATTGAAAATATACGCCGAGAGACCTTGCAAGTTTCACTGTACCAAAACACAATCCGTGTACCTAGTACTGAAGAAGCAAAGGCAAGAACGTGCTGAGAAATTATCATCTTCGACGAAATCTCCACATTTGTCATGTGTGCCTAGTCCATCATAAGAAAACGTGCCAAAATGTCCATGTTGCGTAACCGCATGGATGTCAGTGCGTTTTCTATCATATATTCCTATATAAAAGCAGTACGCGCACTGAATCCGCTCGACTCGGATCGGCACGGCACGGCATTGTCGAACGTTTTGCATTGTTCCTATTTCAATATACCTCCGCGCACTCATTCAGGTTGGAACGGCAGAGACCGTTCGACTCGACTACGGCCGAGAGAGGTAGTTGCTAGTCGAACCAGTGCGCGGGTAACCTTCGTGCCGATCCGGCCCGTTCCGTGCCGATCCGAGTGGAGCGGATTCAGTGCGCGTACTGCTTAAATTAACATCCGCGTGACCGCCATCCGCTGCGGTTGACGGCTCGTTCGTGCCCAGACTTAGAGTGAATTACACGATATGTCACCCAATGTAAGGCTGGGAACAGACGAGCCGCGAACCGCGGTAGATGGCGGCCACGCTTATGTTGATTTCTAGAGGAATATATGGTAGACAACTCACTGGCATCCGCGTAACCGTACGGATGACATCCGCGTAACCTTACGGATGTTAGTGCGTTTTCTACCATATATTCTTATAGAAATTAACATCCGCGTCATCTGCCGCGGATCGTGGCTCGTGCGTTCCCAACCTAATACTTTCCACGTGAATGAAATGTCTCATGAGGTGACAGGTCAAATAATTGACAGCAGTAGAACTTGACAGGCAGAAACACGTCAACATTGAATATGTCTTTCGCTGTACTCTCATTAGGAAGAAGCCTGAGAATCCTACGAGGAAACGTGACTTCAAAAGCTGCCCTCTCCTCAACAGCGACATTCGAAAACCATCCTTACGACCTTCACCGAATCTCTTCTCCTCCTGTTAATGCAGAACTTACCAGAGATGACGCCCTCTCAATTTACAAACAGATGGTTTCTATCAGGAAAATGGAAACCCAGGCGGCAACTCTGTACCAACAAAAAATCATCGTTGGTTTCTGTCATTTGTACAGTGGTCAGGAGGCATGCGGCGTAGGTTTGAAATCTGTGATGAGACCAGGAGATTCCGTTATTTCTTCTTATAGATGTCACGCTTGGGCTCTTCTAATGGGCGTGCCCTTAGAAGCAATAATTTCAGAGCTGTTTGGTAAAGTGACAGGTACGTTCCATGTTTCTATTATCAATATTACATTATTCAACAATAATTAGGGTATATATTATCCACGTGGAAGAAGTTAACGAACGAGCCGTAGGCGAGTGTCGCAACTCATCAAAATGAATAGTAGGTATAAGGGTGCAAATAGACTGGCAAGAAAACTCGCGGAAGAGACTGTCGGACAGTGTTGTCCGTAGTTTGAACAGCTTCGAAAGTGGGCTTGCAGAACTTCAGTGCGGGTTCAAGATGACGAGAAAGAAAAAATTATAACTTTCAGAATTCAAATATATTGAGAGTATGAACAGGTTCGCGAGAAATCGAGGAAGATAGATTATTGATGCGACAGTTACTTGCGACAACTATTGCATGCAATGTAAACTCCTACGGGAGTCGCTCGCATGATTGTCGTGAATGATTGCTAGTCTATCTGCATCCCAATATGCAAGTTGAATACTACAAATTATCCACGACTCATAATAATCTACGACTCCAATAATTTGTAAAATAATCTCATTTCTACATTGAATCAATATATTGAATCTCTGTACCGAGTGAATCTGAGAGATGGCACACTATTTATGAAAGAAATAATCCGCCGTCAACAACGAAAATTAAGGGTGCGCTATTAGGATTCCATTTGAAAAAAATTGTATAGCACAGAAAAGTTATCTTACCACATTCAACACCGGTTCTCACGGTGTCTCACTTTTCATGGAAACACCCCCGTATCTTCCGTAATAATTGAGGTTGAATGATGAAACTCTCAGGACAAATGAAAATGGTTGAACTGCACCTATCACCTGAATAGAGTTGGCCTAAGTTATATACACTGCCCGCTTTTCGCGATGGAATAACCTATTTTTACGGTAAAACGTACTAGGGGGCAAAATAGGCTCAAAAATCTTTCAGATTCGTGATCAGGACCACCAACTCACCACAGATACATTTTTTACCTGAAAATCCGAATTTGTCTCAATTCTCATGGAAACACCCCCGTATCTTCCATAATAATTGAGGTAGAATGATGAAACTCTCAGGACAGATAAAAATGGTCAGAATGCGCCTTCCACTCAAACGGGGTCGGCCTAAGTTATATACACTGCCCACCACTCGCGATGGAACAACCCATTTTTACAGTAAAACATACTAGTGGACAAAATAGGCTCAAAATTCTTTCAAATTCGTAATCAGCACTTAGTACAGATACCCTTTTTTCCTGAAAAAATTTCAGTCCTGAAAAATCCGAATGTGTCTCACTTCTCATGGAAAGAAACACCCTCGTAATTTCCGTAATTATTGAAGTAGAACTCTGTAAATTCCAGTAGCGATGGATATACCAGCAATTAGTCTAAATCTCGCATGAACTTGATCTGAGTGACATACACTGCTCGCCCGGAAAAATGGGTTTTTCCATCGCGAGTGGGGAACATTGTATATCACTTACGCCAACCCAATTCAGGTGGTAGGTCAGATCAATAGTGGTTTCAGTCATTTGACTTAATAATCTTATCAAATTGTATTTTTACCAAGAAAGTTTTGGGATAGTTCCGTCAAGAAATTTTGTTAGCAAACTTCAGATTCGGATTCAGCACTCAAAAAATGTATGAAATGGAAAAAATCAAAACTACCCCAAAACTTTCTCGCCAGGGGCCCTGTCAAATACAAATTTACTGAATTATAACCCCAATCAATTTTTTGTCACTGTCTTGTTGGATAAAAATCGACCACTGCGTTGTCAAAGAAAATCATTTTAAACCCTTCCTGAACCCTTCCAACAATTTTCACAGGTTCTTCCAGAGGCAAAGGTGGGTCGATGCACATGTACAACAAAGATTTCTACGGTGGTAATGGTATTGTAGGAGCTCACGTACCATTGGGCACTGGTGTGGCTCTGGCTCACCAATACGAGAAAACTGGAGGCATATGTTTCGTATCCATCGGAGATGGGGCTATGGACAACGGTCAGGTATTTGAAGCGTTCAACTTTGCGAAGCTGCGTAATCTGCCAGTCATTTATGTCGTTGAGAACAACAGGTACAGTATGGGTACCCCTGTTCACATCCATTCGGCAAATACAAATTACTATACGAGGGGAGATATGATTCCGGGAATACGACTAGACGGTATGGATGTGATAGCGGTGAGAGAAGTGGGCAAGTTCGCAGTTGAGCATATCAAAGATGGAAAAGGACCCATACTTCTGGAGCTGGTCACGTACAGGTTTGTTGATTTACATTGAGTTATACCGAATCATCCAGAGGATTTTTGGAATTGCACTTTTAGTACGGAAAATTAAGAGCAAACAGTACCTTTGATGAAACGAGTATTGGTATTTAGCGTTCAGTTTTAGTTCTTTGCGAAAATTTTGTTGATACAAATGACTCAATTTCTTTGTATGAATGTGGGAAATTAACTGATTTTTGGTTTTGATGATTATGAAGAAAAAATAGGTAGATTCCCGCGTTCTTAAGGAAATGATAGAAATGGAAGAAGAAGAAAAATTATAAAATCATTAGTTTTTACGCGAATCCGAAACTACGATTAGGAGCTATCTGCCATATTGGCGCTCCCAGCTACGTAGTTTTGTTATGGACAGGTGCTCCGTTATTACTTTCAATATCACTCTTGAAAAATATATCCGCACACACCTATGATGAACGTGCTGGTGAAGCGTCTTAAGCATTTTGGCTGGCATTTTTTTCAGCCTACATCGATTTACCTGAAATTTCGACAGTAGGTAGAAAATTGCTTGGAAATCAAAATCTTTATCATGCAGAGAGGCGCTTTTACCTTGCCACCCCATCTCGTGGGTGGAGAGTTCTTACTACAATTTATTTACAGGAATCGATGGAAAGATGTATTCTAAGTGTAAGAAAAAATGTCTAACATTTTTTGTTGTAAAATTAATATTTTTTGTGTTATTTGCGATTGAAAGGAACAGTTTTTCGACGAAAAATTCATCGTTTTCAATCGGTTTTTCGCTAATAATTCGAAAAATATTAATTTTATTAAAAAAACTGCGGAGAGCAAATTTGTAGCCTACAAAAAAATAAAGAAAATTTCATTTTTATACTTCCTGTATGATCAATGCGGACTGAGCTAAGCCTTGTTAATGTAGCTTTTGTCAGGGAAATGGTAAATTTGAAAGATTCAGAGCGATAGAACTTTGCATTTCACGAAAAAATCTTGAATAGTTTGTTAAATTACATAAAAAGAGCTTGCTTTTACCTCAAAATTGAGCGAGTTACGATAAAAGTCCCTACATTTTTCTACAAAAAATCGACCCCTAATGACCACCCCAATTAAAATTGATCGTCTCCCAATTGCGATACTCTTTATTTATGTGTTGTCAATAGAACCTAGAAGTTCAACCAATTCAAAATGCCTAATTTTTTGAAAATTGGAAATTAAAGTGAAAAATGCCCTTTTTTTTCAAAAAAACAAAAATGAGATATTACGATTAATATTTGGTGAGATATGGCCACTTCAGACCTCTACTTACGAGCGAGATCCACCTTATTCGTGCCCTTCAAACTCACCCCATTTTAAAACTGAGACATTTATAGAAATTAAATTCCATAGACTTGTAGCTCTTAAAAAACCCTACAAAATTTGCTTTGGACGAACTTTCTATAATAAACACTGAAGAAGCCATGTTCAAAAACCCACTCTCACATATTTTTCAAAGTACATGTGGAGAAACATCGGCTTGATTCCTCGTCCGTGTATTCTCAAATTCGAAAAAAGTAGCACTTGGGCGGACTATTTTTTAAGAATTATTGAGTTGAAAAAAATCATAATAATATTTTTTATTTTTCAAGTGCCTGATTTTTATAATTCTTTTTTAAATGTGTTCTTAATATTAGGACTTATTCGGAGATTATTTTAAGCTACAATAGGGGTTTTATGATGGTTGAAAAGTTGTAAAATGAAATTAGTATACATATTTCAAGCAACAACATTCTTAAATAAAAAAACATTCTGAGAAATAATGAAACGCTTTTGAGAGTAACTCTTTTTTTTAAATTAAGCTACAAAAGGGGTTGATTTAAAGGGTTGAAATATTTTAAAATTGTGTTCCAAACCATACAACAATCATTATTCAAATAATTCAAACTAAATGCCACCCATATTGAGCTTTAAAATGTTATTTTATTTGTTTTGGCAATCAGGGGTAGTTTTCACCCCTGAAAAATAAACAGCGCCCATCCGCATAGTATAGATTTTGATGTAGATTGTAAGATGAGCCTAATTCCAAATTTTTCTGCAAATCGATGAAGGACGAAAAATTTGCGAGGTATTGCCTTTCTTTGAGCTTCATTTGCTGGAGTATAATTCACCACAATATTATTTCGGACTACTTTTTCATACCACGATTGGTGAAGATTTGTTTTTTGAGACGGGTGAACGAAAATATTCATTATATACCTATACCTACATATTATAGGTACATATAGGTACATATATTTTTCAATGAATATCATAGACTGAATAATTGAACATTTCACAGAAAACACTATCGGAGGTCAGTTGCAGGACCCTGTATATTTGTAAAGCATGCAGATTCAGAACTTCTTCTACCAATAATAATGAAAATAATGTAACCGACCATTACACAAAACTTCTACAAATTATGTATGAAAAGCAATTGCACACACAAAATCTTCCCTCATACTAAAATAAATTATAATCAACTACAAAATCCTTCTCATTATATGTGATATTGTGAAAGTGAAAATTCGCATTTTCATTTTCATTTCTTCAATGCATTTTCAATGAAAACTAGAGATAATGGAAAAAATCAAATATCTGAATGAAAATGCGAATTTTCACTTTCAGATTTTTTCTTTTCAGTTGAATATCTGTCAGATGTAGTTCAATATCGAGCATGGCTTTAGCAGGGGAAGTAGTTGTTTTCTGGTAGATATTACGAAAAAATCACATTTTTCATTTTTCAATATTTCCCTTTTCAACATGAATACCTCCCAAAAGCTTGAACAAAGGAAAATAGCGACTAAAATTTGTCGTTCAGCCGCAGATGATTCTCCAACAGATGGTATGAATATTCTAATCATATTTACGAATAAAAATCAAAATACAAATAAAATTATTATCACTAATGATTAAAGGACCAGTTTCTCACATATTTAATAAGCTTCGACCAGGATATTTCCCAAGAAGGGCCCTGGCAAAAACATTTCTTTATTTTCAATTTAGGGCTGTCTGCTGAGGACATAATGAGAAACTTCTGTCATTATCACCGAAATCAAATGGTTGAATACAGTCAAGATCCTCGGAAGAAAGAAGATATATTTGTGAATATATCGGAATATATTCCGAAAAAAATGCTATTTTCAATTACCAAAAAAAATCTAAAATTCTGTTTGCGAGTATACAATTTCATTCTGAGTTACTTTTTCAGAAAGCATTTTTTGATCATATGCCACCTTATTCCTCTTCTCACCACTTTACAGTAAATTTTTCAAGTTGCCGCCTCAACAGTGATCACGTGATATGTTTCAGAGTTGATTTTCAAGTTGTCGGACATGCACAATAGAATCACCCGATTTTTTTTATACTTTAATGATAAACGTTTTTCGCAAATTTCCTGTACTTTTTGTGAATTTGTAAGGTTGAAGTTAGTGGATTTGGGCTAATTCAAAGAGAATTCTGTATAGTGATGTCGAGCATATACCATTAAAAACTCTTTTTGACCCATGGATTTCGATATCTGCAATTTCTTGTAGTAAAATAAAATTCGACAGTTGATAAAGAAGAAAAACGCTTCTAATGGTATTCATATTTCATGTGTGACCAATAAATATTCAGAGGCTCATACATGCAAATATTCACAAAAATAGTTTCAAATAACATATTCTCGAGTCTGCAAGTTGCAACTATTTGAAAATTCCGAACATGTACTCATAGACCAGGAGCCCACGTCTACTTTCAAAAATGATTAATAACAGGCTGAATCTTTGTGAGTAGCTTCGTTTTGATGAGACGCCCAACTTTTCCTTCTACGAAAATTCTCGAAAGTGGGAACTAATTGAACGCGCAGGCGTCATTTATGTCGATTTGGTGAGTGCTAAAAAGTCATAAATAACAGTTAGATTTTCAGTTGAACCTCGAGATAATTCGATGAAATTGTCAATTCCACGGTAAAAAAAATTAGTAATAACTGTAGGACAATGAAAACACATGAAAGGTTAGTGTATTCTTCACCTGAATAATACAGTGTCCTCCAAAAAAACGGGTACGTATCGCTAGTCCTACAAAAATTAATCAAAATATAGCTATTTATTATAGTACAGTAACCAGAGATTTCTTCTGCTCAAAAAATTGGAAGTCTATGAAATTTGGTTTGAGCTTAGTTTGAAAAAGGTTTCCAAAAAGTTCCGGGCCCTACTTTGTGAAAATCGAAAGAAAATCCGGTGTAAAGAATTTTCCGACGCTTTTCCAGCTGTAACTTGAAAAAACGTGGATATTGAAAAAATATCAAAGAATCAAAAATAAAGCGCTGAAAATTTTGAACAGAAAAGGTTCCATTTATTTTTTACCAAAAATCAAAGGTTTTCTCTGAAATTACTTCGGAACGTCATAACAACGCTCATTTCGGAAACGCTCACGTTTTTAAATGACAGTGTTTTCAAAGTTGAAACTGGTATTACCCAGGCTCTGCTTAACAGATTTTGATAAATCAAACAGGAGATTTAAGGGTAAGACTTGTACTTTCAGAATCCTGGGAATAAATATGGAATACATTTTTACACCAACCGGAAGCGCCTATGAATTCCAGCAACTATTGGGTTTTCTGTTACAATTTTTTGAAGGAACTATTCTGAAAATCCATGCAGTATCTCATTCAGTCCCTTATCAGTTTTCGTTTCGTTTTTGAAAAATCGGTCCGTGACTTTCACTGAGTAAAAACACTTTTTTGAGGTTAGAATTTTCCTACTTTTCTATTGTTTTTTAGAAGTGAAAGATGCTTGCGAAAATTTTGAAAAAATTCCAGGATGATCCGAAATTCGTCAAGTGTCATTTATAATTTTCACTATGTGATTTAATAGCAGGAAAAAATCGAATTATTATTTTATTTAAACATTCAGCAAAAATCAACATGACAATTCATTAGCTACTAATATCAAGAATTTTTAAAACAGGATCGTACAGGGTGTTTGATGTGAACATGTGTTTGCAAATGTTTCGTTTCGGAGATACAGAGTGTTGAAGTTGAAATTTTATTTTCAATTTTTTTGAATAACTCTTGCAACATTTTTTTGGTGAACTGTGTTTTTTTTTAAGAAGGGCAATGAAAATTTGGTTTTCATTTTTATGTCAAACTTAGAACGCTATCATTATTTATTTTAATTTGTCCTAAATTTCTGACACTAAACTTCTGGGATTTTTTTATGTTCAAGTCTCATTTCTACACCTGTTATCAATGACTGTTTTGCACTCAACAAATCGACATGATTAACGCCTGTTTATTTTATAAGTTACCACTTTAGATAATTTTCGTAGAGGGTAAAGTTGGGCGTCTCATCAAAATGAAGGTATTCACGAAGATTCAGCCTGTTATTATTCTTTTTTTTTTACCGTGGAATTGACAATTTCAGAGCGTAGGACTGGGAACACGTACCATTCAATTTGTAGGACAATATGAACATTCAATTATACAAATAATAATCAATCAACGGTGCAAAAATCCGCTGGTTATTAATGATTTTTTATGACCACTTCATTGGTACATGTTGGGAGTGGGGGACTCTTTATTTGTACCATCCATTCTGTAGGACAAAATATTTTTCGAGTGCTTCATCGAATTATCTCGAGGTTCAACTGAAAATCTAACTGTTATTAATGACTTTTTTGCACTCACCAAATCGACATGATTGACGCCTACGCGTTTAATTAGTTCCCACGGAAAAGTTGGGCGTCTCATCAAAACGAAGCTACTCACGAAGATTCAGCCTGTTATTAATCATTTTTGAAAATAGGTGTGGTATCCTGGTCTATCATGTAACCAATAAACGAATAATTTTAGTTCTATTCAACAGGTACTACGGACACTCCATGTCAGATCCTGGCACTAGCTATCGCACCAGAGAAGAAGTTAAGGAAGTCAGAGAACACCGAGATTGCATCAAAGCCTTCACAGAGAAAATAACGAAAGCAGAGCTGGTGAAAGAAGATGAACTGAAAGCTATCGATGACGAAGTCAAAAAAAAGTTGGACATAGCCATAAAGATCGCCTCGGAAGCAAAACCACCTGAGTTAGAGGAAGTCACGTACGACATTCATAAAGACTACAAGGGGAAAGTGAGGATGCCATCTTTGACTAGTTATGGGGAACATAAAAATACAGCAGCTTTGAAAAATTGAAGAAAATATTTTATAGTCTCACACTATTAACAATAGTGAAATCATAAATAGATTTTCGGAAGTCCAATTTATTTTTTATTACTGCTGGTTGTGGTGAGGTAGGAAAATAGGATATTTCAGAAGTGATGAATGAGAAAAAAATCCTTCAAAGCAATTTCAATTCAAACTCATAGGATTTATTCAAGTTTATAATTAAAAAATTATTAGTTTCATAAGTGTTCTTCATTGTATGGATTTTCGATAAGTACACTTGTTATATAGCCTAAAGAATTTCTAAACCTTCGAAGACTATTCCGATGTATCAGCCTAATATCTCGGTACAATTCACGAAAACCACTTCTGTCAGCTTGTACCACCAAGCAAGCATTGCTTCATATCACTTATACAAGCGGAAGAAAACTGCAGTGGATAAGTCCATCCTGTTGGATGATAGATAGATGGACAGGTAAATAGTATGCTTTATATTCTGAAGGAATAGCTCATCGACAAGCTTCGTCTGAAATACATACATACAGTGTTCTTCAAACAGTTGGCATCATATGGGAAAAACTTTTAATAATAATTTATTAGGAAATTCGACTTGGGCGTTGAGTCGCACTTTGAAAAAGATGACAAATGGCCTACTCGGACGGTGTCACGTGACTTTTGGTACGTGTCAAAAGTATTTTTTTTCGAAATGTTCGCAAAAAAAGTTTATATCTTTGAATTACAAGATATTTCAAAATGAAAAATTTTTTCTATTTCGATTTCATATCTCTGTTGAACGTTCTGTTGCAACGTTTAGTTTTTAATTTTTTTCAATATTCACAAAATTCCTGATGCAATAAAAATTGTAACTTTTACACAAACTGTTTTATATCACTAGCTTCATCATGCTATCAAGTTTTCATTACCACATATTGATGAGAACATGTTTTTCTTTGAGAAAATGAGAAATACATTTCAAATTTCTGTTTTGTTTGATGCAAACTTGATATATCTTCAAGCATATACAATAGAAATTTATTTTAATGGATTTTTGTCAGTACTGATATGATGTCAAACTCATTTACAATCGAAGTACTTTATGTATCTAACCAAATATCAGGACCTTTTATACAACAAATTTTAAGCGATTATTTTGAAAAAAAAAGTGGTTAGATACATATAGTACTTGTATGATTTTTTTGTTAATGAGATTGCTATCATTTTCAGTACTGAAAAAAATCGATTAAAATAAATTATTATTTTATATGCTTGAAGATACATCAACTTTGCATCAATGAAAACATAAATAAGAAAAATAGTCTGGGTTAAAAAAAATGTTAAAACCTATATTAGTTTGAATAGTTATATAAACGTAAAATCAATGAAATGTACATATAACAACGATAAATTGACATATTTTACCTTCAAAACTAAAATGAATGCGGAAAAGTGATAGAAGTGTGTGGTGATATTAAATTGTGGAGGCAATTTTGAGTTTTCTGCGTCTTGAATCCTTACCACTTCACTTTGAGATACAATGGTTGTATTATCCTTAAGTTCCCTCTTATAAAATTCTATTGTATTAAAACTTTGAAAACATTTAAGATCAATCACGACTGACTGAGAGTTGCCTACGGCCACACTACTAACAACTAATCTTGGGCTTCGAATCACAAATAATCCAACTACCTTCTCATACCACACCGTCAATCCCAGGTGTAGTTCCAGCCACTTTCCGAGACGGTAAAATTATGTAATTCAAAAACTTTGGAATATCTTCACGAGTTCCATATTATTCTCGTTCCTTTTTCACAGAATAAGAAAAGTTCCACATTCCTGCAACAAACTTCGGGGCGGCTATAGCCGAGGCCTCGAGTAATTTCATCTCCGCATAAAAAATGAGTGTGTAAGTTACCGGGCTCAACCTCGTATTCTCCCAATCGATGGAAAATAATCCAGAAATGTTGCGAGTTATGCAATAACTTCGGCGTTGCACAACCCCCAAAATCAGTAATGAAATTGGTAAGGTATCAGCAATTATTGGGTAAATGTGACATGAGAGCGATTTCATGTGAGAGAGCTATAGTTATGTTATTAGCTTTTCAACGATGATATTGATGATGAAATGATTTGCACAATGAAGAAAGAAAATAATGTACACTGCAATTATGCTTACAAATATTTTTGTCATAACTAAATACACTGTCAACCTTGGAGCAAAATATGACAAATGTTTCTCAATCGTTGGGTTCTTAATTGATTTATTTTTAGATTTTTGTTCTGACGAAGTTAAATATAATTTTGTTATTTTGAACTTAATTCTTCAAAGAGGAAAATTCAGAATGAGATTAGTAGTTATAGCAACATTATTCAGTAATATTTTCACTTATAATTGAACAAGTGGTTTGTATTTTATCGGGTAAATTTGGGTTGTTTCATGAGAAACTGTTTCCTAGCAATTCGACGAGAATAACTGTCAACTAGTAAAAACACGACACCGAAGGAGGAGTTTTTTTAGGTTGACAGTTATTCGAGTCAAATTGCTAAAGGAAACAGTTTAGAATTTGAACAACACAAATTTACCCGATAAAATACAAACCTCGAGTCTAATTCGGCAGGATAATTCAATGAATAAGAAATTCAGAAACATATCAATGTCAAACTATTCATTTTGGCAACCAACACCGCGATAATTGATAAACAAATGAATAAGTGAAAAAACCACTAGTGTATTTGTCGCTGTAAAAGTTAAAGCTAACTTTTGCCGCTGTCAAAGTGACAAGTCGTCTGACTGGATTAAAACTATTTTGTAAGCCCTGGCTGGCACTCGTACGTATATTTCGCTGGTAATATGTACAGCCCTGGTGGTATAAATACCAAACCGTATTTTATTCTCATACTGCAAGTTACTAGTGAAATTCTTGAAGATTTACTTCCAAATACGACAACCACATAGTTCATACTAGTACAGATATGAATCCACAAATATAATAACGAAGTTTCATGTGAGCAAAACAAGTGGGCAAACATACACACCTTGACTATGTCTCGTGTTACCAACACCGTTATCACCGAAAATAAATCCCTGTGTAAAACTCCTGCGACGAAAGTTCAATAGAGGGTGCATTGTTGAACCCAACTCGGCCAAATGATTAGTGAGGTCTACGGTGAACTTTTAATGAAATACCCAGTCACATACCATTATCACCGTCAGCTGTTCCACTCATTTCAATAAATCTGGTACAATCTACACAAGTTTTCTGTTCGCCCGGGTTTCCTTCTCTCATACCGCCCACTAAAAATAATGGATGGACTACTTTCTCAAACGCCCTAAAGCCAAATTGCTAACGGTTATTGCTAAATCGATGCCTGGCGTTTAATATCTTTTGGATTGGACGCTTTTTTGGGGGTACCGTGTGAAATATATTTTGTTTTATTGGATTCGGCGAGGGGGGTATTCGAAAAGATATGGTTTGTCCTAAGTGGGTCACATATTGACCCTTTCAATTCAGTCGGTATATTACATTTTATTACGTTTCCGGATAAAACAGACAAAAGAAAAAAAAGGAGATATAACTCAAATGAACCGCCTAGGAAAATTAGTTGTACAAACACGTCATACTGTGTGAACTGTACAATCATTGTTACAGTCAGTTCTAGATCATTAAAGCTGAATGGTTTATTGAAAAAAGTAGTATAACTCAACCCATATTCCACCGAGGTTACAAATAAAGCTCAAAAGTGAATAATCATATTTTCAAACAAAATTCAAAATGCAATGCCAATGACAAGTCTATGTCAAGAAATAACTCTAAAAGTGTTACCGCAGAAGAAATATTTCCATCCTTAATGTGTAAAATTGTTTCTGAATAGCATGCTTTTCAATTCTATTAATCTCCCTGATGAGCTTGGCAAAGCGAAACAGATTTTTGTGTTTTTGTGTGTTAAATGAAGCACGATTTAGAGTAAACTGATTTATTCGAGTACCAAGAGAGAGAGAGCGAGAGAGTACACAAAAACAGTTCATAGGTTAAAATCGAAACAGCAATACGGCGTTTACATGTGGAACCTTAAACGACTACATGTGACATCTCCCCTTTCAATTTACTTATTCTCAAATCAATAATAATAATGGAATGATTCTTAAATTCTTAAACACTAATAATACATAAGCCTATCAGGCTTTTTTATTGCTCTTCCCGATGACGTAGATTCTGGAACATTATAAGAATTATCATTACTTGCAAAAGAATCCTCAAATGAGGATGATAAATCATTTTCTACAGTACCAGAATCATCGTTACACGGACGATCAGGTAAATCAGTTTGATCAGGCAAAATCTCAATAAACTTTCGATTCCTAATTATTTTTGTTCCATCTTTTTTTTCTATTAGATAGGAACGCTCTCTAGGTTTATCTATGATCCTGCCAAATGACCATTCTGAACCTAATTTATTTTGAAATCTTACATTGTTATTAACATTCAGATTTTTCAAATTTTTACTAGAACGATCGTAATACTGTTTTTGTCTTTGTCTATGCAATTTCATTTTTTTTATTATAGCTATCAAAGTCAATAATTTGCGGTTTCAGCTCATGTTCAGTATTTGGTAAAATGTCTCTTAGATTACGAGACATCATCAACTGGGATGGTGAATAGCCCGTTTCCATTGGAGTATTTCTATACATCAACAAAACTAGATTTATGTCCTTTTTATCTTCGAACGCCTTTTGAAGCACCTTTTTCATGGTCTGTTTAGCTCTTTCAACCATCCCATTTGATTGTGGATATCTAGGACTTGACATTATATGTTGAAAATTCCACTTATTTGCAAAGTTTTCGAAATAATTTGAATTGAATTGTGGGCCTCCATCAGAAACCATTATGGCTGGTATACCTAACCTTCCAAATATTTCTTTCAAACGGTTGACCACTGTAAGTGAATGAGCATTTTCTTCTAATAAAACTAATTCTACCCATTTGGTATAATAATCTACAACTAGTAAGTACATATCACGCCCCATATACATGATATCACACCCAATTTTGTACCATGGAATTGTTTTTATTTCATGTAATAACAATTCTTGTTTTGGATTCGAAACTCTGTGTTTAAGACAAATTTTACAATTTAAAATTGTATTTTCGATTTCTTGACACATTCCTGGCCAGAAAAAAGATTGTTTGGCCCGATTTTTACACTTTGTAACGCCGAAATGACCCATGTGAATTTTTTCTATTATTTCAGAACGTAATTTTTTTGGGGTAATGATTTGATGTCCCTTAAATAATATTCCGTTACTGTCAACAATCTCATTTCTGAACCTGTAGTAATGTTTTATGGAATCTGGTACTTTATTTATTGTTTGAGGCCATCCATTTTTTACAAAATTATAGTTTCAAATCATGGTCCTCAGAGGTTGTTTTTATAAGTTTCAAAAAATTTGTATCTGATATTTTACAGTTGTTGTCAATTACGCACACTTCCGAATTATTGTCAAAAATATAATTAGAATCATTTTTATTTCTTTGAAATGCTCGAGACAATGCATCAGCCAAAAACAAATCCCTGCCAGGCTTGAAAATTATTTTAAAATCGTATTTTTGAAGTTGCAATACCATTTTTTGAAGTCGAGCCGGGCATGCAAATAATGGTTTTTTGAAAACACCGAGCAAGGGCCGGTGGTCACTTTCTACTATGAAACTTCGTCCATATAAATATTCATAGAATTTTTCGCATCCGAATAAAATTGCAGCCAATTCTTTCTCAATCTGTGCCCATCGTTGTTGAGTATCTGTCAATGCCTGAGATGCGTAGGCGCATGGCAAATTATTTTGTAATAAACATGCTCCTAGCCCTTCTTTAGAGGCATCAACTGACAAAATTACAGGTTTTGTTACATCATAATATTGTAATATGGGACTTTCTACTAATTTTTTCTTTAGTTCCAGAAATGATTTTGTATGTCTGTCGGTCCATTGGAAAATTACATCTTTTTTTATCAATTCTCTTAATGGTGAATTTAAATTTGAAAGATTTGATACAAATCGACCTACATATGTGATCATTCCTAAAAAAGTTTGTACTTCCTTTTTATTTTTAGGCTGTGGCATATTTTCTATAGCCGAAATTTTTTCGGGACTCGGAAAATAACCATCTCCTGTAATAATGTGACCCATGAAAGTTATTTTGGTAAGATCAAATTCACATTTTTTTTTATTAAATGTTATGTTATGTAACCTAGCTCTCTCAAACACCTGACGTAAACGTTCATCATGCTCATGTTTTGTTTGGCCCCAAACTATTACATCATCAATGTAAATTTCTACACCCTCAATATCGAAAATATTTTTGAAACGTTTATGAAACACCTCAGGTGCTGATTTAATGCCATACGGCATTCGAAGAAAACAGTACCGCCCGAAAGGTGTTCCAAACGTACATAATTTTGTGCTTTCTTCTTCCAGACCGATTTGCCAAAATCCGCTATTAGCATCTAGTTTGCTAAAAACTCGTGCTCCTGATAACTTTGAGGTGATTTGATCAATGGTCGGCAACTGATAATATTCTCGCTTAATTGCCAAGTTTAAATCACGTGGGTCCAAACAAATTCTTAGGGTCCCATCATTTTTTCTAATAATTACTATTGAGTTCACCCAATCTGTCGGCCCATCTACTTTTCTAATAATTTTTGTTTTTTCTAATTGACTCAGAGTTTCTTTAAATTGTTTCAACAAAGGAATTGGAATTTTTCGAGTTGGATGAACAACAGGAATAGCATTTTCTTTTAATTCTATTTTATATTTATTTTTCAGACATCCCAATCCCGAAAAAAGATCATTGTTTTCTCTTATCAACTGATGGCTATTTTTTGTATCGAATTGCTCAATGGAGTCTATGCGTTTGATCAAATTCAACTTTTGGCAGGCTTCTATTCCAAGAATACATTGAAAATGTGACTCGACAACAAAAAACTCTAAAACACAATTAACATTTTTAGTTTTACAATTGAGATAGCATTTTCCAATTACTGGCAGGGGATTGTTCGTGTATGATTTTAGCTTTGCCCCGGTACTTATTAATATTTTCTTGGGCAAATCGATGAGACTCAGATTGTCAATAGATATAATATTAGCTTGAGCTCCAGTATCCATCTTAAAGTCCACGTTAATTTTATTATTTAATAAAAGTGACACATACCAAGATTTGTCCATAATGTGTTTGTTGCCTTTATTTTCGAGACTATAAACAAATACATAGTTTTCTTCAGGCTCTTCTTGTTCTTGTTCACTAGCAAAGTTTTCTTCAACACTGACCTGGTTCACATATTCCTTTTTACACATTTTCGCGAAATGGTTATTCAACCCACACACTCTGCACTGTTTCCCGAATGCTGGACACTGGTTTTTTCTATGCTTTCCTCCGCACCTGTAGCAAATACCATTATTTTCTGTCAAATAGTTGGATAGTCTTCTTTGACCTTGACCAGAATTATATTTTGAGGGGTAAGTGTTCTCACTTTGTCTGCTCTGCGCATGATCGTAATTGTCACCACTGCCAATAATTTTCCTAGAATTCCTCCACGATGGCGGATTTGAATTTACCGACTGCTGTCCTCTATACACTGCTTCAATTTGTACATTTGATCCACATGCACCCGACATTAACGATGACTGTTCTTTTGAATTTTCTACTGCCAAGCATAATTTTATAGCTCCTTCCAAGTCCTTCTCATCATCTTGTAACAACTTTTCCCTGAGAGTTTGATTCGTCAAGCCGCAAATCAACATGTCCTTGATGAGCCCATCTTTCAAATCGGCAAATTCGCACGAACGTGCTTTGTTTTTTAGGTCAGTTACAAACTGTTCAATTGACTCACCAGTCAGTTGCTTTCTGGAGAAGAATTTGAATCTCTCATAAGCTAAATTTTTCTTCGGAAGAAAATGATTTTCAAACTTTTTCACCACTTCCTTCAGTTTATTTTTCTCATCTTCGCTTGAAAAAGTAAATGTGTTATATATCGACATTCCTTCTTCTCCAATATAGTGAAGAAGTTGAGCAATCTGTATTTTATCGTCTTTTTTGCTAACCTCCGACGCCACCAAGTAATTTTCGAATCTCTGTCGCCATTGCTTCCAATTTTCTGACAAGTTTCCTGAGAAGTTCATAGCTGCAATACCTCTGTATTCTGCCATTTCGATGTTTATGTGACTTTATAACTTTTTTCATATAACATAAATTTCAACTGATTAATTATCCACTTAACAATTGTCACTTTTTGTCTACTACCGGCTGCGCCATGTTAAATGAAGCACGATTTAGAGTAAACTGATTTATTCGAGTACCAAGAGAGAGAGAGCGAGAGAGTACACAAAAACAGTTCATAGGTTAAAATCGAAACAGCAATACGGCGTTTACATGTGGAACCTTAAACGACTACATGTGACATTGTGTTGCGAGAAAAGCGGACCTTGCCTCAAAAAAATGAACCATTTCTGTGAGTGATATTTTTTAATAACATTCTCCCTATCTAATTTAATGAATTTTCATTGAAAACTAGAAGAAATTAAAAAAATCAACTATGTGAATGAAAATGCGAATTATCACTTTCAGATTTTTTCTTTTCAGTTAGTCTTTTCACAATATCTATCAGATGTAGTTCAATGTCCAGCGTGGCTTTTGCCGGAGAAGTAGTTGCTTTCTGTAAGATATTACAACTAAATCACATTTTTCATTTTTCAATTTTTATGGAGAATGTTTCCCTTTTCAACTTGCCATATTTGACCCAGATATATAAATTGTAAAAATGGTAAAATTCATAAAATGCGTCTGATTGATTATAATTATGATATAAATTATTATGAAATACTTTTTCTGCTACAAATTGCACGTTTAATATTAATGTTAATAATAATTCATTTGTTGATATGTATTGAATAATAAATGTTTCTTTAATGGCAACCATTGTGTTTTTTTCCGCACGCTGATAGAAAAAATAGTGTACTTAATACGTGCGTAAAGTAACTTTACCGCACGCGTCGTTCGGCCGTCTGCAATCGCGTGCGGGGAAGTATCTCTTTCCGCACTTGTTACCTAAACTACTATTTTGAACAGCAGAATATTTTAGTCAGTTACTGGTACAACCAGGTACAAAGACAGTGAAAATACATATAATTAGTAATATTTGTTATTAATAATTATGAAGATATCAATGATTTATAATTAGAAATATCAAATATTACAGAGATAAGTTTTTTTTCGTAAGTAGTTAATCTGTTTCGATTTTTTAGAGTTTTGTTAGAAATAAAAAAATAGTATATTAAAGTATAAGTGGATAAAAAGTCCTTTCAAACACGCGCGATTTTTCGAGCACTCCGGCTTCACGCGTGTTTAAAAGATCAATTATGCACGAATACTTTACGATATTTTTTTCATTTGGTGCACTTTGGAATCATAAATACTGGTTTCCTTCTTACAAGTAATGGAAATAAGAACTTATAATGTAAAATGGTTGAATTCGTGATATGACATCAGTATACCTTTCGTTAATGTTTGAATAAAAGTTTTTCATTTGTTTGTAATATTTCATTTGACGTTACAAGGTACTCCTGGCAGACTGATTCCCATGAACCAGAAACTTTGTTGATAAACCTGCCTGCTGATATCCCGCTTTTTCATCTTTAAGTACATAGATATGTTTTGGATGAAGACCTGTTTTATCTTTTTTTTTGTGTTTTAGCCATATGTTTTCTGGGTAGGCTGTGTTACTTACTCCTTGCGCCACTTCAAGAGCACCACTATTAATTTTCAAGACCATTCAGTATTTGGTAATATCGGTCGTAACCGTATCACCTGTTAGTATTTTCCATGAGTAACTATTACTTTTGAGGCAGAGCCGAACACTCGATGTAACGTGACAATCGCTTTATTTAGAAATATAACCAGTTCACACAGCCGAGGCGATTCTATGTCGTACCAAGATGATAGCCCTTCAAAAGCTCCTTTTCGAATCCTAGACCGATTCTTACTAAAATCCCTCCTTGTAGTTTCTTTTCAGCACGATACCTACCGATCCTCGGGTCAGAAAACCCAGACCGGCTTTGACGTCATCGAAGTTCCCATAATCATCCACTCTAATATCTCGTTATGAAGAATGCTAGGTAGTTATATTATTTTGGTACGTTAGTTGAACAATGAAATTCTAAATCTGGTACCTATTGCGGATTATTTCAAAGCGTCTGGGAACGGTGATTATCAACCATATTTATCGGGTTTACCGAGAAAAAATCTGAACACATGCTCGATAGTTTATAGAATCTCCTCGGGCTGGCTGACTGAAATATATACAAGATGAAAAATGGAAATATGATTATACAAGAATGTTTGAACTGTGAAATAAAATTAATTGAACTATTTGAAAACAGTGTTGATGAATAGTGAATTGTTTAACCTAACTTTGAGAAATCATTATTAAAACAATCACCACCAGTATTACTGTTATAATTCATTCATGCAGTTCAGCAATGTCATCCATAGGGACTCCCAAAAATGGACCAAGAAAATTTTGGTATTCAATGATTATATATTTTACTGTTCGTTTGTATTATCCGAAATTGTTCTTGCGGAATCAGAACGATTCATGACTGTGAACCTAACCTTTGCCACCAAATATGAAATTTAATAATATCAGCGCCATAAATTCCTAGCAAAACAACAAACACGTATGGAACCAGCATTGTATTCGTAAGAGAGATTACTCTAGAGACCAAGACGATATTAGCGAATTGCGGTTAGTTTGGAAATGGTAAAAACAGGTAATTATGTTTTATGAGATTCAGCCATAAATACGAAGAGATAATCTGGGCGCCCTAAACAGTCGTTATTATGGAGTTATTAAACCACTTTATCCAAATAAACTTGATCTATGACGCAATTATCCTGGCACTTTTCTGAATTCGTGAGTTAATGTGAAAGCGTACACTATATGAAACAAACACATATAATAACTTTCCGTTTTTTTAATAAATGGTCGGTTAAACCATGAATATCAATTATATCTTCATCGTCTAGTACCAGCGAAATACTATATTGTGCAAACAGTGCGGGAAATACAATTTTTCATACGAGTTTGACAAGATAATCTTGTCAAACGATTATGAAATAACCAGTTCCCGCACGAGTTGTACACTATACTTTTCCGACGACCTATATGAAAAACCTTCGGAACCTCACAATTAATGCAGATGTTTATATCACATATTTTTACACTGGCCAATTCAGCTCATCTCAGAGCTCCGCTTAGCTAGCGAATGTTAAGAGTGGACAAGGAGCAAAAAGGATTGCGTACTGCAGCACCTTTGCTGTTGCTTTCGTTTGAGGAAACTAAATATGTTGGCAATTTTCTGTAAGGGGTAGCTCATAGGAAAAGGTTGAAACGATGCTTATTGGTACTCCTGAAATCAATGTTATTAACTGAGAAGTCAGAAAATATAGACGAAATATATCTATTTCGGTAATTTTTAGGTAGTTTTCAGGATTTTTGTTCACCTACTCGAGAATGAATTACAAATTTTAATCTTCTCAACAAGCACCCTTTAAACCTTCAACTACCTGAAAATGATTTTTATTTGTCAACATTTTCGGTGGTTTTGGCAAACGAAAGCAAGAGCGACAGCTTTTTGGTTATGAATTCATTACGATAATGCATACAATTAAATAATTTTTAAAAACATTCAACATCAATATGCCATAAAAAATTGTATAAATAAAAGATGAAAAGCAATAAGGACAAATAAATCATTTTGGAACATTCAACATTAATATCATAAAAACGTATAGATAAACTTTTTGGACATAAAAAAAACACATTCACGGTAATACCATTGAAGTATACAAGATTTTATAATAGCTGTGACTATGAAGCTGCAATATGTAATGTAAAACAAACTGTCTGCTAGGTAGATGTCAACAATTAATAAGGTATAATTATATTCAGTTTAAGTCATATTGGAAAGGGTAAAAAAGAAAACTTTGATTGTCTTAATATTCACTTCCGTTATCAGCATTTCATATTTTGATTCACAATGTCATGGAAGAATGATCTTTTGAGTGGTCCCATATTAGAAAGTCCATTAGAATAGGAGGAGAATGAGCTATTTAGCTGTGCTGAGAATCTTACTTGATCTCAGTTAAAATTGGTAAAAAGAGATACCTACTACTAATGATTCATCCTCACCTGACAGTAAATATAATTATTTTGTATAATTTTTTTTCTGGGTGATTTGGTAGGTACTTGCTCAGAGCAGATCAGAGCATCGTTCTGAGAATATTCACAATTTGAAATTGTTTAACAATTTTTTTCAATATTGATAATCTAAGAGCCGAAGAGAGGTCGACCTTAACCGTTCTGTTTAACGAATGAAACATACTTCTTGTGAAGTTTCATAAATAGATGAATACGCCTAAAATGGGTTGTTGATCAAAATGTGGTCCAGACTATACACAGTGAGTTTTTACTCTTCATAAAAATTTGTGCATTGCAGAATACTTGCAGAGGAGTTGTTGAAATTTCAAATTTCCAAACGGTGCACAGGGAGGAAAAATAGAAATTTTGATCAAGTGTAAAATACCCAATATTATTGACATTATCAAAAAGTTCATTCAAAGAGGTTGTTCAATAATAATAATAAAAATGAATGATTTTATTGTTAGGATACTCAGTGCAGTTACTTAACCTAACAAAAGACAGATTCAATCTGCTCACATAAAAAATCATTACAGAGCTTGCTCTTCCATCCAACTATTATAAAAACTTTTAGACAGAATCACTGAATGGGAACAAGTACCACACAAGTAATTCAATTCCTAGTTGCATATTTCAAAAGCCAAGTTATTTATCTTCATCAGTAGGTATTACTAAAGTAATGTAAATGATCAGACTTATCTAATTTATACCTTACAATTAAATGATTTTCGGCACCCAGGTAGTTCTTGAAAAACTGCCCGTGTATCAAAACTAATTTCTATTGTATTTTTGTCAGGTTGTAGTAACATTTTAGCTACAGCGCTTGCAGTATAATTTATAACGTGACCATTCCTCTGATATACCTGATGCTCATTAATATATGCCAATAATAGCTAATTAGTCCTTTATCGATTATGATCGTTGAGCAAATACTTCAACTCTTCTTGTAAATAGCGAAACTTTCATAACAACCTTGTTTCCCATAATAATCCACTGGTTTCACTAATTTTAAATTCTTAATGTTATTTTTCTCGTGAGTTTCTAGAATATGATCAGCCACAATCGATTTATTTTCTCGCAAGTAATTTAGCACGGTCTAAATTGTTTGTGGAAACCAATATTCACAGATTTGGCGATAATCCTGATGATTGAAATTTTGACAGCTGAATTCATAAATTTTTGATTCATCTTAATTGTTACGGATCAGCTGATAACATTTGAAGACTCTTCTTACTGCTATGTACAATTCTCATAAGGCATGTGTCCTCGGTAATTTTTATGGATTGATTTTTCTCTTGGTGTTGATCTAATGAGCAACTCAAGAGGAATATATTTTCAAAAAAATTAAACATGACACACAGCTTACAAATGGTTTCAGTTCTAATTTCATAGATATATATAGAACTGGCTTTACACCGTAATCATAAGACCCAGAATCACATACGGCTCGCTGTTGTGGTGGCCCAAAGTGAAACAGAGGCAGGTAAAACTTAACCTCGGAAAACTTCAGAGGCTCGCCTGTCTGTGTGTCACGAGTGCCATGAGCAGCACCCCGACCGCTGCAATGGAAATCATCCTGAACCTCCCACCTTTAGACATCACAGTCATGGGGGAGGCAAGGATGAGTGCATACAGACTAATACAAACAGGTAATTGGAGATCCCAACCACAAATTGTGCACACCAAAATTACTCAAGTAGTCAACATCACCGAGCTGGAAATGATATCAGACTATATGCTACCTAAATACTCATACGAAAAACTATTCAGAACACAGCTCAAGTGGGACGAATGGGACTCGGGAGTAGAATCACTATCATCTGGCAACATCATCTGGTACACAGATGGCTCCAAAACAGAGATAGGAACTGGAGCAGGAATACATGGGGTTAGGCCAAAAAGGAACATAATACTTCCACTTGGCAATGACACCACAGTATTCCAAACTGAGACACATGCCATAAGGACATGCATACAGATGAATCTAGACAGTGGATACAAAAGAAAACACATCTACATTCTCTCTGATAGCCAGAGCGCAATAAAAGCTCTGAATTCAGTACAGATCAAGTCAAAGCAAGTATGGGAATGCCTTCAGAGCCTCAATGAACTGGCAAAACACAACAAGGTAACACTTGTGTGGGTGCCTGGACATAGAGGAATAGAAGGTAATGAAAAAGCAGACCAACTTGCCAGACGAGCTTCTGAACTACCATTCATAGGCCCAGAACCAGTGTTTGGTATAAGCAAAACCCGATGCGGAAATCTAATAAATGAGTGGAAGAAAACAAAACACCAAACATATTGGGACCAAATCGAAGGGCATCGACACAGCACAGCCATGGTGAGGCATTTAAGCCAAACACTGACGGCTGACACTCTCAACTTGAACAGACCTAAGATACGCATACTTACCGGCTTACTAACCGGACATTGCGGCCTTAGGAAACACCTGTACACCATGGGAATAAACAGAGAAACTGTGGAGTGCAGACTTTGTGGTGACGAGGAGGAAACAGCCTCTCACATCATCTTTGAATGCGATGCGCTGTATAACAAGCGCTATAGAATATTCGGACAGACCAACCTAAAAATAGGCATGAATCCGAAACACCTAGCAAATAGATTACTAAACCTGATAAAAGACACAGGCCTATTTAACTAGGAACTACTGACGACAGAATAATACAATAGACCCCAGATGGTCTCAGTGTTAAGGGTCACCCTCACGGGTAAACCCTGAATCTGGCTCGTCAGCCTCAAACCAACCAACCAACCAACCAAATTCATAGATGCAAACCTCCAGCTTGAACGAAGCAAAGTCAAACATGCGATATTTTGTTATAGCCAAACCAAGATCTGTGAACATTTAGTATATGCTAAATATTTGCGAGGGAATAAATCGAGTGTTGCTGATCATTTTCTAGTAACACTTAATAAAGTTAGCATTCAACATTTGGAATTAGTAAAACCAGTGGATGACTAAAAAAATATTGGATTTTTATGAAAGTATTTCTATTCACAAGAATGAATTCCATTCATTGCTCAATAATGTTAATTGGCCATTAAATTCTACACTATTCGAGTTGTTTCCGATAAAGGAAAAAATCCGATTATTGGCATGCTTGGGTAAGATCTTACTTGCTGACCATCAGGTATATCAAAGGTAGGATCTCTCCCACGTTAAAATTAACATTATTCATCATAATTAATAATGTAGTGATCAAAATATTGTTTTCAATTCTGAACAACCTCCTTGAATGAACTTTTTGGTAATGTCAATAATAAGGGGTATATATCTTACACTTGATCAAAATTTCTATTTTTTGTTCGCCTTGTACACCGTTCGGAAATTTGAAATTTTTTCAACTCTTATGCAAGTATACTGCAATGCAATGATTTTTATGAAGAATAAAATTTTCTGACAAATCGATAATAAAAAAGTTTTCCATATAGTGCAAATTTTTGAAACTCACTGTATATAGTCTGGACCACACTTTGATAGGCAGCCCATTTAAGGCGTTTTCGTCAATTCATGAAACTTCACAAGAAGTATATTTTATCCGTTAAAGAGACCTCTCTTCGGCTCCTTATCATTACATACCTAGGTCCATTACACCCCATAGGGCGACTGGACTTCCATAAAGTGGCAAATGTAATTATCAGACTCTGCAATTTGTATATCCTGGCATTTAGTGCTTTAGAAGCAATAAAATTCATAAACGCATTAATGAAACGACCTTTTCTAATATCATTTTATCATACGTTCCCATGAATATGTTTTCGATAATTGAGTATTGGTTGTTTAATTATAGTATATAAACTGGCATTTTGCGAAATAACTTCTATCATAACAGTGAAAAATGGAAACATATAATTTAATTATTCAGCAACTATATTGTATATTTCAAATAATGATTATGATTTAAATAACCATGAAGTGGAGTATGTGAATGAAATAATTAATACTCTTATAATATTTCAATGCGCAAAATGAGTAATAAAATAGTAAAGATCATGAAATGACTGCTACACGAAAAAGGCATCAGAACAGAACAAAGTCTAAAAAAGTGAAGAAAATCTAACAAAAAAAAAAAACAATGAAAAGATAAAAAAGTAGAATATATCTATGTTTGTCTTCTGGAAAGTCAACGAGAAAAAATAATGAATAAATGTAGAAATGTGAACTTGGTTTATAAAACATATACTCTTTTGGGTGAAGCTTATTCTCAGGTTGGAGGTACAGAGAAAATTGAAATAAATAAATACGGTCTAGGATAGTATATTGAATAAAGAAAAACACTTGAATTTTTCTCGGAATCGAATATGAGGAAAAATGCTTCGAACACAGGAGAGTGAAGAAACGGAAGTACAAATGAACACAAACTACAATAATGGAGAAACATATTTTATGTTGCAAAGAACCCCAACAACGTTGAAATACTAGAAAAGAAACATTCACTACCAAACCTAACCATTCATCCTGAATATTATATTTTCTATCACTTAATAATTAATTATTATTTTGTGGAACGAACTGAATCAAATAATTAAGTAAGAGGTGGACAAACTGAACACTTTCGAAGGGAAAGTCCTATTTTGAAACTATATAGATGAAAACTGAAGGCTGTGTCTGATGGTCAATTTTTATAACAAAATCATTGGTGAAAACTGCATATTGATATATATCATCATTTTTGAGTTAATGTTCGACATTTTTTCCTGTTAAAAATTTTTTGGTTCCATGAATACATATCCAAAGCACTTCTTTACGTACAATTCAATGGTGTCAGTTCGTATTTTTTTCGAATCATGTATCCATAGTAGAGTTTGAAACACAAACAAGTAGGCTTTGGACAACACGGCGATACAATAGAAAGTTAGTGCTACAATCAAATGTAGTGAAGTAAATCTCATAGTTTCAATAAAGCTGATAACAATTTATTATTTACAAAAGTTGCTTAGAATTCAATTTTATACACATATGAAAAGTTTGAAAAAATGATGTTGGAAAATTGAAAATAGTAATTTTTTAAAATATTTTCCTAGCTGTATAAAAATATCAAATTATCTTCTTATGAATAGCTTGATCATACTGAAATGTTTGTACTTCAATGATAATACCATAACTTTTTCATTTTTTCCACACCAGAGAGCACTAAAAATTAAAAAAATTGAATTTTGTCAGAATCCTTGCCGTTACATTGGTTCGTATCTACGTATCTAACAGTTATAGCAGAATTCCACGATTATTGCGATGATAGGGAAATCCGAAAATATCGTGTTTTTTCGATTATATTAAATTTCTGATGATAATCGTGCACGAACGTTTCACTTCGCACATTATCTTAAAAATAGTGCGTCAAATTAAAGAGGCTATCGTCAAAACTTGATTATAATCTAGAAAACACCATGTTTCTGAAGTGTCATGTCATCACAATGGTCGTGGAATTCTGATATAACTGTTAGATACGAACCAATGTAACAACAAGGGTTTTGACAAAATCCAATTTTTTTAACTTAGTGCTCACTGGTGTAGAGAACATGAGAAAGTTCTGTCATTATCATTAAATACAAATATTTTAGTATGGTCAAGCTATTCATAAAATAATAATTTAATATTTTCATACAGCTACGAAAATATTTAAAAAAATAGCTATTTTCAGTTTTTCCTCATATTTTTTTTGAACTTTGTATGGTGGTATAAAATTTAATACTAAGCAACTTTTTCAAATAACTTTTGATATCTTGCCATTTCACCCCACTTTTTGCCTATTCATAGTAATTTTTTCAATTTGCCATACATACCAGCGATCACGTGACATGTGTCAAGATCGATTTTTAGGTTATTGGACATGCACAAACTTTTCCCAGGAACTTTTATTCCAATATTGTACTATTGAACTTTTTTCCATTATGGTTCATATTTTTTGGCGGTCACTGTATAGGCGCGTTCAATGAAAAAATGTGATTTTAATCATAATAATGATAATAATATGAATTTTTAGATCTATGAAACGGCTTTAATGATTTGGATAAAATTTGTTTTTAGATGAAGTTTTGCGTTAAGAGTCCATTTATATAGGCGTATTTTTTAGAAAAAGGCGATTTTACAAATAATAATAATAATAATGGTGTGAATTTTTGGATCTCGAAAACGGCTTCAACGTTTTGGATTAAATTTATTATTCAGATAAGGCATTGCTATTTAAGTTCACCTATATGGGCGTCTTTTCTGAAAAAAACGCCATTTTACTAATAACAATAATGATGATATGAATTTTTGGGTCTCGGAAACGGATCTAATGATTTGGATCAAATCAACATTCTGAAAAATAATAAAATCAATGCTTTGGTAAAACAAATTTTCTCGCAACCTTGCGAAACGTTCATTACGATTCTTCAGTTTTCAAGCTTTATTTCATTGTTTTTAAAAGAAAGTCATACACGTCTATTCCACAATAAGTTATTGTCAAAACGTGATCATGTGTGGTCTAAAATCAGAGCCTAATCGTATATAAATTTCCCCTATTAAAGGTCCATTTGCTACGAAATTGAATAAAAATTATGTTGAAACGTCTCTATTATCTTAATGGTAAGTAATTTCCTGTAATGGATGCAAATGAGGGAAACACTGGGCACTGGTATTTTTTCTCGTCTTGCTTTCAGTTTAATGATTGAATTATATCTACAATCCTAGACGGAAGAAAACGAAAACGGTTAATTAGTAAATTGATATTGTTCGTCATGGGTGTTCAAGTGATTGGTCGAAAATCGATTTGAAATAAGGTCTGCCTGTTTCTGAATTTGATTTTCGTCTGAGAGTTTTGGATATAGAAAGGGCTGACGTTGAATAGGAAAGACTCCACTCACGATAATCATACAATTAGACAATTGTAAAATCAAATTTGATATCAGAATTCCAACATCCATTGAAACTAAATGGGTATGAGTATTCTTATTGTACTATTCCTATGCATCATATAATAGCTATTTTTTTTTTCTTTGGTGTGTTGGCATCGACTACTATGGTCATTAGCCAATAATAGCTATTTATACAACAAGTTGCGAAATGATCGTGTTTTCTGCAGACGTGGATATTGGAACACGAGCGTAGAGAGTAGTCCAACACGTCGGGTGCAAAAAACTCGCAGTTTTGTAATGTGTTATATAGGTACAAGTATTCTTGTAATATCGTTGAATTCTTTATTCAAATAATATAATGAATTACTCTGAAACAAAAAATGGCCCAGGTTAAACTTAACGGACTACAGAGACAAGCGTGCCTGGCGATTACTGGGGCCATTCGCTCCACGCCAACGGCAGCAATGGAAGCTCTTCTTGGACTACTTCCTCTCCACATAGTTCTGGAGAGAGAAGCAAGATGGGCAACATACAGACTCTACCAAGCGGCCATTAGTCTACCGCAGGCATGTGTCATGAGAGGCAGCAGCATGCTGGAAGGCATAATAGCTCACAACATTCTGGGAATGCCCTCAGACATCATGCCTAAAACCACTAACCTCAACATGTCCTACACCGTGGTCTTCCCTGAAAGAGAAGACTGGGTTCGGAATGAAACTGACCTATGTAGGGCAAATGAAAGGTGGTTCACCGATGGTTCCAAAACTTTGGAAGGTGTCGGAGCCGGAATATATGGTATGAACCCAGTAGTGAAACGCTCATTCAGTTTGGGTAAATTAGCTACGATATTTCAGGCAGAGGTATATGCCATTGAAATGTGTGCAAGGGAGCTGGAAAACCGACACCTCACACGAAAAACAATAAAAATATTTTCAGATAGTCAAGCAGCATTGAAAGCGCTTGAATCCAACTGCTTTAAATCCAGAGCAGTATGGAACTGCAGAGACACCTTGAACCGACTAGCACAAGGCAACAACGTTACCCTAGTTTGGATACCAGGTCACACGGGCCTAGAAGGAAACGAAATAGCGGACGCCCTAGCAAAAGGGGGGGCCGAAACAACGTTCACTGGGCCAGAACCGGTCATCGGTTTAGCATATAGCACTGCCAAGAATGCTACAACCGCCTGGGCAGACAATAAAAGACTTGAGTATTGGCTCAGTCTACCAGGACTAGCCCATTCCAAAGCATTTATTGCTTATACAAGGAAAAAACAGGACTCTGACAAACTTCTAGAACTCAGTAGAGCACATCTCAGAGTTATAGTAGGTTTGCTCACTGGCCACTGCAAACTCAAACACCACATGCATAAAATCGGACTTGCACAGGATGCAGAGTGCCGTCTATGCATGGAGGATGATGAAACGGCTAAACACATCCTGTGCACATGCCCTGCAGCAGCCAGAACCAGATTTTCAATATTTGGCAATACAAAAGTAAGGCCAGAAGATCTGGTAAACTGTTCTCCCAACATGTTACTCAATTTCGTTAAGAGATTGGATATGCTGGGAGAAATATAACCATAGGGTGAGCCACAATAGGCCATTGGCCGCAGTGGAGAGCCTGATGTATGGGCTCACTCACATTTAAACCTAATCCTAATCCTACTCTGAATACGGACATAGGGCAATAACTACATTCATATTGAATTGCATATCACGAATCTCAAATGATGGTTGCAGAAACAATGCCAGAATCGAACATTCAGTTGACAAGTTTTCATGCATGATTAAATTATCTGTCAGACAGTCTTTTGATCAAATGTATTAGTTTTTTGGTTATGTATTTTACAAACTCTGAAGCAAAACCGAAAGCAATTCTGAGATACCGAAGATGTTTCTAATTATGTGGAAGCTGCCGCAGAGAAGGGGATTTTGAATGTATTACGGAATAAATCTGAACCAACGATTTCCATATTCACACTAGGTAGTATCGATATTAACTCTCATATTCACATTTGTGTGAATATGACCATCATTTTGTTATAAAAAATGTAAACAAAACGTCACCATATTGAACCTATATTACAAAAATATATTTTTTTATTATTATATACGAATATGTCCTATAATAGGTCTCATGCATGTTTTTTCTTATTAGTTCTAATAAATTATACCATCCATTCAAATACTGGGAAAATAAGATGCCTTCAAACATATCAATAATTACCAAGAATAAAAATGATTGAAAAATACTGGAAATTCAAACGATTGACTTTTGGCGGTAGGGTGTGATGTCAAAATACTTGTCAACAAAGATTATCCAAAGAAAACATAGTTTCGGTAGGTTTGCAGTAACTCAATAATAAAAAGATAATAATCAACCACTTGAAGAACTCTAGATAGACTGATCAACAAGTCAATACCATGAAAAATACATTTTGTTTACATGAACTTTGACGTCATACTAAGGCGCGCGTTTTACCAAATTCAAATTTGCTTCACATTTTAAAATCTGGATTGTTCCAAACTTTCAAAAGTTACAATTAATTGAAACAATTTTTAATGATTTAATAACAAAGTAGATGGTCCACACAAAAATTCCAGTGATTTTGTGATACATGCATGTGACCTATTCCTTCGAGTGGATAATATGATTGCTGTGAATAATGTTGCCCGCAGAAATATATTTTGATTTTTGATAACACTTACTTCAGTGACAAAACGGTTTGAATGTTATCAGTGTATAATTTTCATTTTGTATAATATATAGGCTGTACGTTACCACAGAACGTAAGAACTTTGACAGAGTTTCGTTGTTATTCGGATGTATTCTGTCCCATCAAATTTTCTGTCATATAGCAACAACTGTTTATAGTCCAAGAAACGAGAAAGCGGCCCAATGTTTCTATTTCATGCGACTCGATCCTGATTACCGAACATAACCTAAAAAATTGGCAAAGTTGCGAGTAGCGGTTTTTTGCTAATAAATAAAAACTACAGCTCCGATAGGGTCTATCAATTGAGTAATTTATAATTTTTTGATATCATTGATACTCTTCGAGTTATATCGGAAAATTAGTGAAAAATCGGGTTTTCTAACTTGTTACTTAGTGTTATATATAGCCTATGGCAAGCCAAATTTCCGGTTTCTCACATTGGATATAATGGTCTACACCTACTGAAATAAATTTAAATTTTTTCCACCAATTCAATATTTAAGTAGTTTTACTTTTTCGCACAGCGTGTGGAAAAAAAAGTGTTACTTTACGCACGTGCGTCGGAGATTTGTTTCCGTCTACCTCAATGAAGAATCCATGTTGATTTTGAGAAAGTTAACGCTGTACCTAAAAATATGTTTCTACAATTATAAGAAACCCTTCGATGAATTTTGAGAACATGCATAAAATATTTAATGGTCGATAGTTCTATAAGTGTGCCACTTCACTGCTTCTGAATACTTGGCACACTTTGCATAAGAATAATGGGGTATTATCAGGACCAAACAGCAAACATGTCTCCGTTTTCTTCTATGGCATACAATTAATATGTAAATGATTGCTAATGTTGTCATCATCATCTTTGAAGTCTTTGGTTGTATCAGGAACTAGATAGACAATCCTCACGAATTTTCTAATAATATTTTGGAGTCAAAATTATTTTCATAACCAACTGCTCCAGAACTTTTGGGATTATGAGAAGAGGAAGTTTGAATTTATTCATCATAGGTACTTATCATATGCTATTTTTTTTTAACTCTTGATTTAATTGAATAGATGAAGTTCATCGACAATTAGAATACCAGACCTTTAAATTTGTTTCTGTACTTATGATGTGCTGTATGTTGTCGGATTATCAAAATAATAATCAATTGTTTATTTAAATTATCACCCACAATCAACAGTATTTAAATAGTGAAATAATATTATCATTCAGCATTATATCATGAATCATAAAACCTTATACTATCTATTCCCATGTTCACGATGCATTACAATACGTCCGACAACAACATGATATATTAATTCCCCAATTTCCTCAACCACAACGGCGAATGAAAAAATTCCCATGTAGCTATTTATCATTCTGAGATGCACCAAGCGCCGAAATCCAAGTTATAAATTTACCTGGTGCAGCAATAATCCCTGAAATATATAGCCAAATGTCTGCAGCACCAAAGTTTATGCCTCAAACACTCATGTATAAATTCGTGCACCGAAACGTAATACCCACTGAAAGTTTCCCAACAGATTAATTTCCTCAAGTCTTCAGAATAAAACGATGAACATCGAGAAACAGCTACATAGAGGAGAATTAGCCAAAAATAAGCTACGAAGTGCTCTACGCGCTTTTCCGTTAAACTCGTGTTATTTCCCAGGAAAATTGGTGGAAATCACCGATACGGCTGTGCGACGGGTGTCTACTGGAGCTGGATTTGTCTAGGGAAACCTGGTAAAATACTGCGCTGGCGCAACTGTAAGAGTCGCATGTTTTGTCGGCGGTTATGGAACAATTTGAAACGGCCGGCGGGATGGTTTTCAGAAAAGTTACAGGAAGATGGTCGCACTGCAGATGGACTCTGAAGATTTCAGAATGAACAGTTTTATTGAAAATTTCATAACTTTTTTTTCAACCAATGAGAAGGCTCCTTTTTGTTTACGTTGCTTATAAAGCAACGAGAGATTCTCCTAGGTAATATCACAAGACCATGACAAATAGCCGACTATTATTTTCTTCATAATACTTGTGAAATTAGATATGCAGTGATATTTTTGAAATAGTAATTTACGTAACAAGTCCGAAAAAAACTGTTTTCAGACGTGTTGCGTACACAATTTTTTCGGCAACCGTGTAGAATAACAAATCGAGACACATTTATTTTTTATATTTCTTTGTAGAAGAAAATTTCGAACATTTTAACTCTTATTTGTATCAAATATCGAAATGCGAACAGAAGATAGGTACTAACAGAAACACTCTAATTCTTATTTATATAAATATTTATATTGAAATTCGAGCATTTTCCGGACTAGTCCGTAACTAGTTATTTAAAATTCTTGCATTTTTTTTATGAACTTCATTATGGTACTTGTCTCATAATGAACTTCTTTACGTCACTCAAATACATGACTGAACGATGTCATTATGACATGCCAGCAGATAGAATATATTTATGTTATTTTATCCAACCGTTACACAAAATTCATATGAATATTGTTCGTATTTAAACTTTGCGCTGCAAGCTTTCGAATCTGTAAGTCACAAAATAACCTATATACAGTGTGACCCATTTAAGATGGAAGCACCCTTATAGAACTAACATTTTTCAACCGATTGGAATGATTTTCTTTTCGTCAGGTAGACATTCAAAAAGTCCACTGGAACATCAAATTTCATGAATAAATCTCTATTTCCAGGGACCCTATTCTCAAATGTCGATTACCCTATGTCGCATGCGACAAAATATATCACTATTCTCGACCAAGCATTGAAAAGAGATGGAGATATTTTGTCGCATGCGACATAGGGTAGTAGACATTTGAGAATCGGGCCCCAGGGCCAACTAATCTTATTGTTCAAGATCTAATAAAATTACTACCGATTTTTTTAGAAAAAATCTGACTGAGCCGATGGATTCTTTGCATTTTCAAATGGTTCATAGGTACGAAACGTTTAAAATGCGCCGATCAATAAAAGAGTTATTGGGGAATCAAATTCAAGAAATATTCCGTTTAATCAAAGCACCACTTCAACTTCAAAACATTAATCAGAACTTTCTCTACACCACTCGATTCAGAGAGTCTCGAAATATTACTGACCATAATTTAATAAATAAAAAAATTAAAAATTATGATAAAATGGCAGTATCCTGAATTTCCATTAACAAATTTTTCAAATTTTATTATCTTATGATTTTTTCAGTTAAGAACAGATTTCGATGAAATTTTGACCAGTAATATATATAGAGACGCCCTGAATACAGTGGTGTATTTCGAATTTTCACAAAATTTCTGAAATTGAATTGGTTTTTTGATTAAACGGCATATCTTTCAAATTTCATTCTCTTATAACTTTTTTATTGGTTTGGCAAATTCCAACGAAATTTACATATGAATCATTTGAAAATGTCGCGAAATAAGTGATATAGTCTTTTTCTAAAAATATCGCTAGTAACTTTTTCAGATTTTTACCTTGAAAAGTAAGATTATTTTGCACTAGAAATGGTCTTTATACATAACATTTGCTGTCCTAGTGGACTTTTTGAATATCTACCTAACGAAAATAAAATCATTGCAATCGGTTGAAAAATCTAAGTTTTATAAGGGTGCTTCCATCTTGAATGGATCACACTGTTTACAATGCATATCGTAAGATTTAATTTTAAATTTTAGAGGTTTTTATTTTATTTTTCATTATTATCATTAACTTATTTCTTTTTAGATAAGAGACAAGTCAATTATGATTCTGCTTAGCGAAAATGTCCACAGGTATTTCTAAAAGCAATCACTGCCTGGAGTTCCCATTGCAATTTGTCATATTTCAGTTTCAGGGGTTATAAATTTATCCGTCAGAAAGTTCCCCATCAACTGGTACGAGGATTAACGGGAGCGCATTTCGTGAAAGCTTTTCAAATTACGTAATATCCTCCCCAATAATCAAACCCTCGATTCCGGCAAAATAGCAAAAAATACAATCATCTCACAACTCGCAAATTTGATATCATGCTCTGGATTCGAGTATTTTATTCGAGTACTGTCAATTTGTTTTTCCAGAATATAACAGCAGATTTATGTTCGCTTCAAAGTGTACTATGCAAATTGGATCAATACTGTGAATAGATTGCGATCAATCTAACTTACCCCAGCCTGGATCAATGAGGAAATTGGGTACGGTTCGATTATTGTATCTTTCTAGTGGGTCATTGTTATTATGCATGTAAAATACATCAATAAATTTTAGTTAAAACATTGCCTATAGATTCAAATCGAAAAACGATGTGGATACAATTCCGATGAAAATTATAACGTGTTGAGAGTAAATTACAAAGTTAACATTTTTTTTCAAATATATGGTAATATCGAACCTTCCTGGAAAATATAACAATTATCATATTCTTAATAAAATTTGTGGACACTGAAAAAGCTTTTTTTTATACTGAAGATCAGATATGTACCTACTATGTACTTAATATGGTGAGTGATGGCATATCGATGGACTAATTCTAACAACTCGTATCTCACATTGACTAGATTTCACAGGAGAGGCAATAAACCTTCCTAGGAAATAAGTCGTAACCCACATATTGCAGAAATAAAACTTAATACTTCTAGAAGATCGTATGAAACAAATTCATTTCACGTGGTGATTCCGATGCAATACAGTTGAATAAATCATCTCTACTAACAATATTAAGCATGACAATGAAACGTATAACATTTCTTACTAGATTTAACACTTTTTCATGAATCTATCAGGAAAGTCATAAACGTTGTGCTGCATTATTGACAGTCAACTTGCTTGTGGTTTATGAGTTCTGGCCAATGGGGATACGACCTTATTTAAAATGGAAAAATAAAATATTTCTATTGGTATATGGGATACTACCTTTTAGAATTAGGTGCGAATGTGGTTGACTGACATTAAAACGTCAAAACCCCAATATCGTTAAAATTGTTAGAGACGACATGTTAGAATTGGGCCATCGATATATAGGAATTTCGATGGTTTAACAGCAATAAAAGCTGAAACATGTCAATTTTATTTTTTGAGGGTTCATTCGTTGAACCATTTCCAAATAAAGTGTGCAAGAATACTCACATTTGGGTTGACATGAAATTGAGAGTTTTTTTTTTTAAATTCAACTGGACACACAGTATACAGTGCCCCTCTAAAGTCCGTTCCCCCCATACTAATTTTTGACCCACCTGGTGTATCGCAAAGAAATTTGACAGGCTTGAATAGAAGATGAAAATCTACTTTTTCATGAAAAAATTCCAGCTAAAAGTTTCAAAATGGCAGCTGAGCGCCATCTTCAATAATTTTTTTTAATAGAATACCCGGTATATCATTGCATGAACAGTTAGGGACGATCATAAGGAATCCAACAACACCAAGTTTAATGCTATTATCTCCAAAGGCTATGGAGATATCGCCTATTATTTTCTCCATAAGCCGAATGAGTGGGAGAGAGAAAATTTTTCTGGCGGGTCATTAAGAGAGAGAATTTATGTAAGAAATTACAAAAATATCATAATCAATATATCTATTTATCAAAACTACTCTCACACATAAAATAATCTAAAAAATATATAATTGAGAAATAAAGACCTACCATTATCATTATTGATTATAAAAAAGCATAATTTTCGAAGACCAGTTCTTTAGAACTCCAAGAAATAATACCTATCCATACTTCCTATTTTCAAATACTTATGATCGTATAAAAAAAGAATTTTCGAATATTGCCACGCTCATCCAGGTATCAGTAAAAGCTCCAAGTTCTGTGGAAATAACCATCATAAACTTCTCATTGTGTATTCTAAAACAAACTTGTTTCATTGTAACTATACTGCAGATAGACTGCAGGAGAACTAATTCCACAACGAGTTGTGTATCTCGGAAATTTTACATAACCTGTTTTCCCTTCAGTGAAATATTTCTACCTCATACTTCATTTCCTCACATTTATCTATAATTTATACATAGCAATTGAACAATGTTGAGATTTTTGAAAACATGGTCTGGAATTTGTTGATAGACACGGTTGTTTCCTGACAGATATTTGTTTCAAAATTTCAACTTTGTGAGATAGGTAATATGGAGATGAGGGGATTTTGACTTCGTGGAAATTAATCGTTTCATTCATTTAAAGCTCTCCAGCACACTTTTCGAAATTCCAATTTGACTACATCAACTATTGGGAATATTCAGATTCACAAGACTGGCTTAGAATAAGAGGAAATGAAAAAGAATTTACTGAAAAATTCCTGAAAATACTCTGCCCCAAGATCGATAAAGGATATATTCCTTCTGGGCATTTCTTTCTGAATCAACAAGTTCCTGCTCATGTCTTAATCATCATGCCATCATTATAAATCCTCTTTTGAGTTGCGAACCGCATCTGAACTTAAAACCCTAAACGAGACAGAACTGAGAAAATAGTGGTGAATGAGGAGGTTTTCCATTAGGCGTGATAATCTTATATATCCTAAATCACAACCACACTGTTAATCCGGGTCTCTCCTAACCCCAACAAAGAATGTACAATCTATAGTCGATGAGCCTGACTTCGAGTTAACAAACGAGATATGTTCAGCAAGAATAAAGCCTAGGAAAACTTTAAATTTCTCAATATGTGAACAAAAACGTATGAATTACAGTATGATTCTTTGTCGTGTACACTAATTCCCATTTTAGTAAACTATGGCCAAATGTGTTTGCAAAAGTCCATATGACTTAAACGAATGAGAAACATTCAATCTTATTGAACAGAATGATCTTGATTCAAGATTTTGTAAAACATGATTCAATAGAAACTCGAATGGTATTAATCTAACAATCAATCTTTTCAATATCGTTGTCTATCATCTACATGCATTTCTTTTTTCAAATTTAGTGATCAATGAAACTTATTTTCTTCATCAATGTTTTTATAAAAAACAAAAAATCAGATCAAAGATATCTGTAGTGTGGTAGTATTCATCTATAATATTATCTTCTGATATTGAATTCTTTCATTTGGTGAAATAACGCTTTATCAACAGAAGACATGTACATTTAATATAATATATACATATACATTTAATAATTCAAGCATTATCTGACGGCAATGGCGAGGTCTAAACAAATGCTACAATACACAAACACAGAGAGAGACTTGGGTGAATTCCATCGAATCAGCCAAGGTGAACAGATTTTTTCAAATTGAATCATGATATTATCAACTCAGTCAAGAGAACCATAAGTTACCGGAAATATTCAGAGAAACATTGGAAAAGTCAAGGATTACAGCAATTAATTGTAGGAAATTAGACTAATACAGAATATCAGTGGAAGGTTTAACAATATCCGCAAAAAACTGATTATTTGTGAAACCAGAATTAAGAAACTGGAATGAAAAATTCAGATAACAAAGAAGCAAAGACAATTCGCCAATATGAAATTGTAATGAACTCGAAATTTTTTTGTGAAAACAGGAAAATTATATATTTTACATTAGTCAACTTCTTTAATGCCGAGGAAAATTATAAAAAACAATAATAACTACAAGTGAACAACTTTTCGGAATGTTCTCCATATTGACCTAAGCTTAGAGTATATAAGTGGAATTTTGTATTTCCTGAGGACCCTACTCTTGAAACCATTTCTCACCCTATATCATCTGGTGGTGACTGGAGTCACATAAACTAAACTATGGACTATATTATTCGATATCCAATTGACTGAAAAATAAAAAAAATACATTATTATGAATATGTCGCTCCTGAGATATAGAAAATGTTCATGAAGCTTCAGCTGAAAATTAATTTTAACAACAACAATCACAAAAGATGTAAATTTTCAATAATAGCGTCAGTTGCTTATATCACTGGCTATTTCAATTTTTCCGTTGAGAAGACTTCAAGATCCGTCAAAAAGATCATTTGTCCTGCAAGATCTCTTCATTTCTTCAAGTTTAGGCCGATTCAGATGAATGCCTGCGCGGAAAACGAGTGTTAAGCACGCACGGAATTGGAAATTGTTTTAATTTACATAATAAATGATTCAGTGAAATATACGGCGGAATAATTTGAAATAATTTCGTTTTTCCAGTATTGATAAAATTAATACAGAACGCAAGTGAAAGGCAGGTATATGAATTGTCTTACAGTTTTCCTGTACAAGGGTCAAATACATCAATACTTGTTTATCGCACGTGCTTAAAAATCCATGCATGGGCACGCATGTATCTGAATCGGCCTTAACCCTTTCGCTACTGTGGGAATACACATGTCCCGCTGAGTTTCAAAAGAAAGTATTGGTTCTTATTCATCCCAGAAGCTCCTACATTATTATTATATTCGTATTCTTCAGCAATGCTTTACTATATGCTGCCAATAATACATTCTTATAAACCTTATAACCTCATTTATCAATTTTGTTGCAACGATTTTCACAGTGTTTTTTGTTATTTGTGGAAAAGTGTAACTGCTAAGTAAGTGTCGTATTTGCAATTGTAAGTAGAAACCTTCTAAACTTTTCTTGTTCTTCATGGAATATGCTGCTCGAAACGGCGTTCTCCCAGTAGTTTTACATGGTTCAAAATGGTCCCAACAGTGTTTTGCAAGATAAAGAAAAGTACGAACCGAGACAAGAACCAAGATTATTTGCATGGCATGTGACTTTCCTTTGTGCAAGGAATGATTTCCTCCTCACCATACATGAGATAATTATATTTTTTTCTTGAATAAATATTTTTTGTTGTCCTCCCCGATGAATTACTAATGAAATAAATCTATCTCATTGAAATATACTGCTGGGACATATCGTCTCAGGTCCATATCAAGGACTTTCAGCTACAAAAAAAATACATCATACTTTTGGACCATTTCATATCGATAAATATATAGTTCAATCATACGGTGTTTTGGCCAGGAAAAAATACAGTAAATTTTTTAACTTTCTTTCATATTTTTGCTTTTTAGTTGAATGGATTGGCCGCTAGAGCTCTCTGAAAAAGGACCAAAATTAACTACTTTGTGGAAAACCCAAAAACACAAAAACGATGATTATAAATACATTGAAGCTTAAAATCTGCTCAAACTACATTTAGTTACTAAAGTACTAATTATTATCTACAATGTGACCCACTATTCTTGTTTTTCAAGGTAAAATAAACAAAAATATATATTAACGATTTTTTAGAAAAAATCTGACTCAACCACTGGATTCGCGACATTTTCATATGGTTCATGTTGAAATTACGTTGAAATTCGTCAGTCAATAAGAAAGTTATAGGGGAATGAAATTTGAGAAATATGCTGTTTAACAACTCACCACTACAATTTCAAAAAAAATTTCACAACTTTGACTACACCACTGGATTCAGGGAGTCTCGAAATATCGCTGACCATAATTTCATCGAAATCTGTTGATAAATGAAAAATTAAAAAATTATGGGATAAAATGACATTTTCCTGAAATCCCATTAACATATTTTTCAAATTTTGTTATCTTATAATTTCCTTATTCACAAACAGATTTTGATGGAATTTTGAACACAGTGGTGTATTCCGAATTTTGATAAAATTTCTCATAGTGGGTTGATTAAACGGCCTTTTTTTAAATTTTATTCCCTAATTAATAACTTTTTATTGATTGAAGCATTTGAACGTAATCTGGAAGAAATAAACCAGTGATGCATTCAGATTTTCTATAAAAAAATCGTTGGTATTTTTTTTTTAGATTTTTGACCTTGAAAAATAAGAATAGGCCCTAAAAGTTTTATAAGGGTACTTTCATCTTAAATGGGTCACACTTTAGATAATAATCGGTACTTGAGTAAATTTATTTTTGATAAATAGCTGAATCTGCGATTAATTAGTAACTATATGTAGTTTGAGCAGATTCCAAGTTTTAGTAGTGATTATTTAACGAACAAGTGTATTAATAAGGGTGATTAACAATCGAGATAATTTTCGAGATTGTTAATCGCCACTTTAATTCACGAGTTTGTTACAAAACTTTTCCGTCGACCGTAGTTTTCAAAAATAGGGATATTTCACTTTCATTGTTTATTTATTAAACGATACGATAAAAAAACAATCACCATTCCCTATTTATATTGACTTTAATCAAAGATAGTTTAATTTTCCTAAGTGGTAGTTTTGTATTATTAAAAAAAAATTGCTCTCACGTGGATTTGAATTAACGACCTCACTGTCACACCTCTCGGCTGCCAAGCCAACGTTACTATTCACGTCGAGTGCAATAAACTCTTTTTGCACGAGTTTCATACAATATTTTTTCTACGTTCATGCAAAAACCAGAAAATGTTTCATTTAGGTGGCACTAAACTGTAAGGAAGACATTGTTTGTTTAAATCTATCTGCTAAAAGTAATTCAAAAACATTTTGTGTAATTCAGTTGATATTCTAAGGAAATAATTTTATTTTTAACAAATTGCATTTTCTAGTCATTTCATAGTCCATTATGTGGTGAATATGATGAAACATGCAACTATTTAAAACGTAATACAATCTCACACAAAATGGGCTAAATTTGGCGTCAATTTGAAAGTTTATGTCTGTCATGATGACAGAACGCTATAGTAGAATGACAGATGAGTGCAATAAAGTCTTCATTGCACTCAGTGCAATAAAGTACCAGTTTTTCCACCAAATATAGTTCAATAAAGTTTTGTTTTTTGCATGAACGTAGAAAAAATATATCATAAATGAACGGTCGACGGAAATGTAATTTCAACCATAGTTTTGGCGTTTTTTCCACAAAGTAGTTAATTTTGGTCTTTTTTCAGCGAGCCATAGCTGCCAATGACCTTCCTTGAAAAATGCATGGTTTTTTACTTTTTGACAAAAAAAACTGAAAAAATTTCGAAAATTTTGAGTTTTTTGCGATTTCCTTTGTGAAGCCATATCCGTGGGAAATAGCAAAGTTGAAATTCGGATTCGGCATCTCAAAAAACATACAGAATGAGTACAAAAACGACTGCTATAAGTATTTTTTTCCTGAAACAGGCACGCCCGGAGACAATTTTATTGGAATAATAAAAAAACACTACAAAATGGTCAAAAACGATTCAGAACAGATTCCTTCGTGAATGGGTTATGCATTAATAGAAAGCTGCCACCAATATCAGCATTGGCTCCCATACTACCACCTTTTCTGCGCCGCCCATTAGCACATCTTAAGATTTTCACTTGTAGGGGCCAGAACTGTTTGTGTTTCGAACTGTTAGTGACAGCACTTGCAGTTGTTTACCCTGCCTACGAATAATCGACATCAGTTCGAGTGCAAATAATTAGTTGATGCGAACATGAATTTCCTTGTAACGTGTAATTTGTAACTAGCTATTAGTCGTGTTTCCTTGGGGAACTATCAGAGAGCTGGGATTACTATGATGGATGCGTTCACGGTTCTATGTTAATAGGTTATAATTCGTTTTTGTTCTGGGACCGGAGTTTGATTTACTGATTACGCATTTCCTCAGAAATGGCGGAGGTAGTGAATTCTGTGTACAGTCGTTTTCGTCTCTTATAGAGGTTCGGAAGGGGCTATAAAGACTCAATGAAGTCATTCATTGGTGATATGATTATGAAAGATAATTCTCTGAGTATATTGAATCCACCATTCGAAATGTGAAGCTTGCTTCTTATTTGAAAGAAAGCGTGGAGCCTTCAGAAAGTTCGAAAAACTCAATATTGGAATCGTTTGGTGCGAATACAATTCAAGAAATAGAAATTACCCAAAACACCACAACTACGTCATTTTCTCTCGGAGCGTCTAGCATCCTCAGGAGCTAAACGCTTGCTGAACAAATACGCTCATCTGATTAGTTACTAAAACTCCTTATCATTCTTGAATGTACCTACATACCATTTATTCCCGCCTACCTACCTCGAATTGTCTACTCAAATTCAATTATTAGAATAATTCTGCTCTAAATTATGGATAAGTCGTCTGAAATGGGGACACCATTTGATTCAGCTCATGAATTAGTTTATTTGAAATAAATTTCGAGAATAAGGTATGGTAAAATGAGTAATAACCTATAATAGTGGAGTAAAACCAGGGCCAAAATCCATCGTTTATTTTCCGGGGTATAACCAAATGAGACCTATCTGATAATTTTCTTCATGTGATTGTTCATCATAATCATCATAAAGTACGAAAAAAATTGAATATTCGAAAAACGTGTTTTCTTAAACATATCACTCAAGAAATACTCAAGATATCGATTTGATTTTTTTGTTAATCGAAAGGGGATCATTTAGCGCTTCTCAACATATCATGAGCAAGATGAAATAAAATCGCGTTTTTATCTGAATAAATAGAGAATGTGAAATAGTAGAAACCGTGAAATGAAATTTTCACTGATCGAAAACCTTTTTTATTATTCGAAATATTTATGTACATGCAGCGAAGAAAATTGAGAAAAAATCAAAAGAATTTGAACCAATCTAGTAAACGAAAAATAATCAAAATATTAATATTGTTCATTTTCTGATTCCGCTTCATCAACAGGATCTCTAAATGTATTCTGGCAGTCTATACATTTACATTCATTGGAACATTTCAAATCTTCTTTAATGCATTTACATTTATTATTTGTGCAGTTTTTGATGGTCCCTCTTCGGTATTTTTCTCGCAATCATTAAAATTCAACAATCTTTGAATATTATGATTGCTTCCTACATTCATTATGATACACAATTTTTTCTTTTGCAGACAAAATTTGCTCTCTTTGCATATTAACGAAAGCAAGCCCTGTATCCGTGGATTTTTCGTAATATTTTTTTCATTAAAGGAAACCCTTTTTTTACAAATGACACACTGCATGTTGAACGAATTGTTGCAAACTGCCCAACTAAAACTAACTACAACTGCACCTTGTAGTCGCACTGGCACAATCTTGTTATGTCGCGACAGGCATAATATTCATTGCCGCGCGTACCTACATCTTTGAAAAATCATATCTCAAAAACTATACTACATATACAAATTTTTGTTAGTTCAAAAACTTTTATGGCTATTTGTCAACATTTCATTCGCTGCACATATACACAAAAATCTGGAAACAAAAAAGTTTGTCGATTACTGAAAAAAACTTTACATGAAAAGTGATATCATGCGTTCCGAATAAATTTACGAAAAACTTATGATTATTTATGATGTTATCATCCTTGCGTGAGAAATAGGAAAGAATTATCTTTCTATTGTGAAAAAAACTATTTTCATACCTCCTGTAGTTTCAGAGTTATGGGGTGATATTCATCAAGAAACGTGTTTTAGAAAAACCTTTTTTTTTTTCAGTTTTTTTCTAAATAAAAAAGTTCGTCCCCACTCAAAAATGTCGTCCAATGGTATTCTAACAGAAAAATATATACCTCACTGTATTGTGAAGGTCGGAACTGGTTATAACTCGAAAACATTTTTTTCGAAAACGGAATGACTTTTTGGGTGGATTTTACTCCACTACTATCAAAATATACCTACATTGTTGGAGAGCCAGCCCATCCTCAACAAACACATCTTACCCATCCTTCGTTTGTATCCATCTGAAATAAAAATTTCCCATATTTAATAAACAATTTTCACTTACCTATAATTGCTCAAGTGGTTTGTATTTTATCAGGTAAATTTGGGTTGTATAATGAGAAACTGTTTTCCAGCAATTCGACGAGAATAACTGTCAACTGAGAATAACTGTCAACAAACACGACACCGAAGGTGGAGTGTTTTTGGGTTGACAGTTATTCGAGTCAAATTGTTAAAGGAAACAGTTTTGAATTTAAACACAAATTTACTCGATATCAATACAAACCTCGAATTTAATTCGACAGCACAATTTAATGAATAAGAAATTCAGAAACATATCAATGTCAAACTATTCATTTTGGCAACCAACACCGCGATAATTGATTAACAAATGAATAAATAAAAAAACCACTAGTGTATTTGTCGCTGTAAAAGTTAAAGGTAACTTTTGTCGCTGTCAAAGTGACAATTGCACTGTGGCATTTGCGATTTTTTATTCATGAATAAAATTGTCAGTCGTAAAAATGGACATTGATGATTATAACAGATTGCAAAAGCTTGTTGCTTGGACACAGACCGACGTCATAGCAACAAGCTTGAGGAAGTTGTATTTATCAATGTTCGAGGGTTATTCGGATAATTTTTGTTGCCAACCGATACTTCTGAACATTGTAAAAGTTCATAAATGCTTTCCATACAAATTTGTTATTGTAAACAGTATATTCTGATATATTTGATACAAAAATTTCATTAATCTTCTCGTCAGTATTAAAACCAAATCGAGGAGTTACTGACATTTTGACGTTACTGAATATTTGAAACTACAAAATCGAAATAAACCAAACTTTATGCATAATAACGTGAGAATGAAAACAGCCCATGGGATCTGTTTTCAGGGTTGTTTTCAGTAGTAATAACATTGATAATTATAGCAGATTTCGAAAGCATGTTGCTTGGAAACCGGCCAATTTTATATCGTTTTTGGTATAAATGAAAACATTGATGACAATCAAAGTTATCATTGGGATTATATGAATAAAATTTAGATTTTTCACCAACTGATTATTTCCGTAGGTATTCACATGGAAGATCTAACACTGATGGATAATTACTTCGTGACGTAATTGACCGCACTGATATTGATGAGAACATAACACCTGACTCTATAGCTATATTTTATTTCGTTTTGTATCAAACGTCATCTGGCTCCACTCCTACGATGAATCCTCAGAAGACATCAGAAGAATTGCGCGATCTGGGAATGACAACGGTCTTACCTTTCAACGTAGAATCCCATCACGGGCGAGAATTTATACTGAAAATACGCCCGTGCAAGTGTGCCAGTCACCCATCCAGACAGTAACTGCTCTCGGGGTTGCTTGGATTTCTCATCATCATCTCTCAATATATCCACTAGAGATGTCATCTCCTCTCGGAAGTCTTTAGGTGCAGATACAAACAAGGTCTTTGATTTTTCAGAAAACGAATACTTGGCGTTACTGATATTGATACAGTCGGTATATTGGCAGATTCAGATACATGGGTGCCCACCATGGGTTTTTGACCCCACATGATGAATTCCTCCAGTATTAACAAAGTTAATACTTCTGAACCAAAGAAAATATGATTTTCTGATAATAATGCAAGTTAAAAGAACGTATTTGAACTATCTTGAAGTTTACAGGCACAAGGGTCAAAAATATATGCTTAGAGAAGTCTTTAGGTGTAGGTACAAACAAGGTCTCTGATTTTTAAGAAAACGGATACTTGGAGTTACGGATATTGATGTAGTCGGTATATTGCACTCTTAGGCAGCAGAGCGGTAGTAAGAAAACAGTGGAGATGAGAATATTTCGTTTTTCAAAAAAAAGCCTGATTGAACAAACCACTGAACGCTTTCAAAATACATTTGCACCATATACTTGGATCCGATTACTATGAACACACTGTTCACCCACTGTCGTAGAAAATAATGTTTAGAGTGCTACTTGAGTAATTGAAGTTCGGGGAAGTTTGACCAAAGTTCAATTTGACAATACTTAGAAAACTGAGAAAACAGGTAAATTTTTCTCAGTTTTGTTCCAGGCGGCATAATGACGTATTGTCAGTACGATAAAATCTGATATCACAGAAAACTGCACCGGAAACTTTAATGTTGTAGAAAATGTTCAGTGACCAAGAGACTACTGACAGATTGCTATACTCGCTGTCAGCAATGATAAACAAATATACATTTTTGTACAACTGACATTAAAAATGACGTTTTTAATTCATTGACACATGAACTAAAAACTGACGTTTTCACAAAATCACTTTTAACACTAGTGTTAAAAGTACTTTTAACACTAGTGTTAAAAGTAAAATGACAGATGAGATGATGGATACTCAGTAATATAGATCTCTCTAATAGAAACACTTTAATCAGATATTAATACTATTATAACAATCAGAATCAAAATTACTTATAAATATGTATTTGGCAATTTGTACAATTTGTGATATTAACTGACGAAGTAACTGCAGAAGCTTCATCGCCAATCAATGATGGTGCTATTATTGAAGTGGGATGATCAAATAATGCTGGGAGAGAACTAGAACTTATACCAGGAAACATTTTATCAGCTATTTTATTTTTATTTTCAATGGAATCCTCGATATAACCCTCAGCTACAGTTGAGGACTTCCACCCGCCATGTCGTTTTATTGTAGTCAAATTTGCTCCTGAATTCGCTAACAGAGATGCTGAAGATCTTCGAAAGCAATGGCCGGTAAACTGCTGCGGATCTGGTAATTTCAGAAATTCAGCAATAGTGGAAGGCATCTTCCCAAAAGTATTTATTCCAACTGGTTGAATAGTGCATTTGTAGTTAGAGTAATTCAGGAAAAATCGACGGTGAGTAACAGAAGTTGGGCGTAATACAGCATATTCACGGTAATAATTCACGTAGTGTCCAACGATGCAAAAACTTCTTTGAATGTTGGTTTTGGTATCCGAAATATGAATTAGTAATGACTGTATAGTTTCTTCAATGTCATCTACGCTCAATTTGCAGAGTTCTTCACGACGGCACGCTCCAAATAATCCAAAAATGGTTGCCACTTTAATCATAAGATATTTGGTATCGGGAGCTTCATTTAAAAATCTGTCAATCTGTTCCCTTGTCAGAATTTTCGATTTTTTCGGACGGTATCCGACACTTTTTCGTTTCAAAAATGCGACTAATTTATGGTATTTACTTATATCCACGTTTTCCTTGATTTTCAGTTCAGCTTTTATCATAGAGAATTTAGACCACAGTGTTGATGATTTCCATAACTTCGATTTTTCTTCGAAATAAACTAAAAGTACGCTTTCGCTGAACTTGCCTTCAACTTTCTTCAGTTGACTCCATTCGATGAATCCATTATAAGCAATATCATATTGTTGCCGTGATTTTTCAGGCAACAGATCTAAAGTTGCTCTGTTTGCAGCTTCTTGAATTTCTGGTGGAAGAAAATCATCTGAATCATCCATTCCAACTTCCATTATATTTATATTTGCAACGAACACAAAGAAGCTAGGATCGTTTATTAATTTGTGGTAACTAATAAACAACAATTATTAGGCAGTTGTTTTTTACCTGCCTGTCATGCTTGCAATTTAGATTTGAAATACAAAATATGGTTGTCAATTATAAAGTCCATGTAGCTAGATCCGTAGAGCATCTGACTTGTAATCCAAAGATCGTGTGTTCGAATCCTTATGGATCTTATTTTTTTTTGTTTTTTTCTTACTAGCAGTAACTGTTGAACAAAAAATTTTGTATGATACATTTGTTAAAAGTGATTTTATTTTGCTCGTGGGGTTGCTCCACTCGCTAACGCTCGTTTCGCAATATTCCCCACTCACAAAATAAAATGCCACTTTTAACACTTGTATCATAAATAACTATTCTACCACCAGAAATCCAACCATCTTCAAATGAACTGCTTGGATTCATCATGATCCAGAGAAACTCAAAATGTTACTTTAACTTACTTTGAGAAAGGATATTAGCATTAAATACATGTACTCCTGAAGATCATCATTTTTCAAAATATCGGTCAAGAGGTCAAAGAAAGTAACTTTCTTCATTATATTTTTTTTGGCACTACAAGATGAGGCAGAAAACCTGTTTATGGACTTCTCGCCCAAGTGTGTACTTCAGTTGACTTTCTCGGAGCATATTCTGTAGATATGAAGCCAATAGACTACTCCCAATACATTTTGAAACGTATCATCGTGTATTATGCTAATTTTAAATTGAGCTGATTTTTAAACTACGAATTTCTAGTTCCAACTGAATTTTTACGTAATTTTCTCTCAATATTGAAATTACCGTCTTTATGCATCTTTCCTCAGCATGAAGAATGGGGCATCTCCGGTATATCAAGATTCTAGAATATCATTCGACATTTTCAACGTGAAAGAGATGTATACAGCCTTATGTCAACACTCAAAAGCAATCATAAACGGTATTCAGCTCATGTAACTCACTCCCATTCCCAACGTTCCTATAATAATAACAATTAGCGCATAAACCAACAAAAGCGGGTTCGAATCTCGAACCTCTCGAGGCATCTTCCTCATTCAATGGAATTCCATGGACTCAAGTGGGGACGTGACGATGTGATTTCTGTTATTAATGGACGGATGAGGTCGATAGGGTGCCAAATACCACTGCGGATATAATATGATGCCCTAATAGATGTCATGTTCTTTGAAAGCTCTGTTGTTCACCTCATCGTTGAGAAATGATGGTTGCAATTATTTTCCATACTAAGATTTATTTCGGCAGTTACTGACAACAATCGAACATTTCCAGATCAACTACTTATTTTTTATTGTCCTAAAGGTTTTTAATTTTACAAACAACTTCGTTGCACTGTAAACAAACAAACAAACAAAAGATATACTTAGCTTCAAGCCAAGAAACAAATGTTGGCTTTCTTCACAAGCTTGATAACCCCACGGCAATACCGTAAAAATATAATATGATGCGGCATATTGAATGAGTCTGCCAACTATTTGATATATCTAATTGTTAGATTTTTTTTATGGTTCATTTGAGGTAGGGATTTCATAGCGATGATGCACCTATATAAATATATTTTTTTATTTCTAAACCAATTCAAAATACAAATTTATATACCAACATGAACATAAATACACGTATACCAGGATATTAAATAATATTCAGGTTCAATCACAAGCAAATAATACTAAAAGAAGCTCCCAAGTTTCGAGAGTCATAATTTCTTCCAATGGAATTGTTGGAAACGCACCCAAGGGATTGTTGTCATGAGCCCAGGCACAACGAATGCTTTTCTACAATGATAAAAATGAACTGGAGAGTAAACCCTTTGACATGCAACTTCTCACACAGGCACGTTACATGTCACTGTACTCTCGTCTCGGTATTGCACAAAAAATAATAAGTAACTTCTCACACAGGCACGTTACTCGTTATTATATCCTCACTACAGCTCACTGACATGTAATTTCGCACACAGGCACGCCGGCACGTCACAGTTCTCCGTAAATCCTTCGAAAATTCTAAAAGCACGCAACTTCTCACTAAGGCACGTTGCAAGCTTTTCTGCTCTCAAATCAGCCTGGTAACAGGTAACTTCACACACAGGCACGTTATAAATCACCAGATTGAAATAATTGATCCAAAGTGATATGCAACTTCTCACTAAGACACGTTGCAAATCACCAAAAGACATGTAAACTTCTTACACAGGCACGTTACAAGTCTCTAGATTTTCGGTAGATAAACTCAACATATTATTCACTCAATTTCAATGTGCCGAGACTCATGTCCAACCGATTAATACCAACAAGAATTAAGTACCAAGTACCAAGAAGAAACCCCCATTCATAGTCGTAAAAGCAAAGCTCACCTTTTTCCATATGAATGTGTTTGCCACGATTGAAACTTTCCACACAAACTCTTCCTTTGTTTAATAATCAACAGACAAAAGGGAATACATCAGAAGAATATAGGTACAAAAACACTTTTATTTGGAGTAATAACCTGTTTATATGTTTCGAAAACTCCAAGCTTTATATTTCATCAAATAGTTAATATATCCTTTCATTTCGGAAATAAATCAACAATTCAAAACAAATTCAACTCCTATCTTCTATTCCAGCAGTACGTATCACTTCAAATCAAATTAACATATTTAAATAATAACTCAGCAACAATAATTTTAGAAAATAAATCGAATACTCCCCAAGTAGAACACACAATTAAGTTATTCACTTGCCGTTTATCAACCCACGTCGATTCATGAATTCATACTATTTCCTTGCCTTTCGTCAGCGAGACGTGTTTTTGAAGGTACCTAAAAACCCGGTCTATGGGCTGGCCTATACAGGAGGTTCCATTTCTGAGTGGCGCGCGGTGATAAATATCTCCTAACATAATTATATTTTAATTATTTTGCTTTTCTCGTCTTGCGAAACAAGTGCAATCGCTCTGTCGCTTTATTCATATTGCTTATTTGTATCAGAATTTGATACTTTTGAACACGCTTATAATCTAAGAGACGTAGAGAGGTCGACCTTCACCGTTTTGTTTAACGAATGAAACATACTTTTTATGAAGTTTCATAAATAGACGAATACACCTGATATGGGGAACAAAAAATAGGAATTTTGATCAAGTGTAAACTACCCCTCATTATTGTTATTATCAAAAAGTTCATTCAAGGAGGTTGTCAGAATGGAAAACAATAGTCAAATTTGGAATCACAGCCTCCTGTACTCCGTTTAGAAATTTGAAATTTTGACAACTCCTATGCAGTATTCTGTAATGCACTAATTTTTATGAGGAATAAAATTTTTTGACAAATCGATAATAAAAAAGGTTTCCATATGGTGAAAATTTTCGAAACTCACTGTATATAGTCTACACCACATTCAGATAAGCAACCCATATAAGGCGTATTCGTCTATTCATTAAACTTCATAAGAAGTTTGTTTCGTCCGTTAAACAGAACGGTGACGGTCGACCTTCTTCGCCTCCTGTACTATTATTATTAGCTTGTATGTATGTATACCAGAGTATTCGACATTCGATGGCCTATTGCTCTACCCTTCTAAAATATTTTGATCAATACAGTTTTGCCACTTGTATCACAAAGAAGTAGCTACTTTGTTATTTCAATGAAGCACCCCGTATATTATATAATTTTTGGAATCCTTGCAGGATTCCTAACAACTTTCCCAGATAATTTTCTATACCTCTCTGTGACGGTATTCGAGAAAAAAAAAACTATTTTTTCAAATTTTAATGTGAAACCTGACCATAGAAAAATTTAATTTTTTTTCACAATGCAAATTTAAAAAATATTGCAATTTGGGTTATAGCTGCATAAGACCATCAAGCATTCTGTCCATGAACTGGATCTCAGTTTCAGCATACAGGGAGGCTCAGAATTAAATTTCTTTCGGAGACTCGTGAAAATGACTGAAACTGGGATACCCTGTGTATTATCCCATTTTCGAATTCTACCAACCACTATGAATAAGTTTTATTGACTGTCCTAGTGTTACCGTTTATAATTTAAATAATAATATAATTTTTGGGTTCCGAGCAAGTTAAAAATTTCAACTATAAAATTTGGTGAAAAATCTATCGAATAACAACTAAGGCAGGTTTAATGAAACCTTCCTTCATACTGGGTGTGGACAAATATGATTATGTTCAGAATTTGAAGAATTAGAAATTAAACTGATTAAATTCATTCGAGACAAGAGATAATAGTAGCAAATTAACTACGCAATTATAACACATTTGATACTGAAAAACAAAAACTCAGTAGCTCAGATGCTTGAAATGTTGACCTTCCACTTCTAAACATTGATATGGATCGACGTTATCACATGATCAGTCGGGGCTCTGTGGATTTCCGACGGATTTCTCCAAAAGCACATCTCACCCTGTTTTTCAGTTCCTGTTTTGTATTCACAGATGTTCTTTAAATCTTTTTTTTCATTTTTTCCCAGAGATAAAAATCTAGGTGAATGAGATCTCAACAAATTAGTGAGTTCTCTTCTCACTTCACTTGTACAATGTCCAGGAGCCCCATTCAACTGATCCTAATAATTATTATAGTATATATAAATTCGGAGGTGAATTATCTAGGAAACCACTAACCGTTTTTCTCGGTAAATCCAAATATTTTTTGGAATTCAGTTTTTCTCATGAATGCAAATTGAAAATGTATCAACCATAACCATACAAAACACTGGACATCACAAAACCCTCATTTCATTAGAAAAGGGGGATTTCAACAAAAAATTTCTTTCAATGAGTTTTGTATAGTTGTGGTTGATACATTTTCAATTTGAATTCATGGGGAAAATTGAATTTAAAAAAATATTTGGATATTCTGAATTCTGAGAACAACGGTTAGAGACGTCTGGATAATTAACTTATACTATAATAATTATTGTTGGTGTCAGTTGAATGGGGCTCCTGGATATTGTATACTTAAAATGAGCAGAGAACTCACTAATTTGTTCAGATCTCACTCCCCTACATTTTTATCTCTGGGGAAAAAGAAAAGAAAAGGTTTACAGAACATCTTTGAATACAGAACAGGAACTGGAATACAGGGTGAGTTGTGCTTGGAGAAATCGACCCGTCGGAAATCCTCAGAGCCACGATTGATCATGTAATAACTTTCATCCATCAATGTTTACTTGTAGATGGTCAGCATTTCAAGTATCTGAGCTACTGAGTTTTTGGTTTTTCAGTATCAAATTTGTTAAAATAGCGAAATAAATTTCACAATATAATCTTACGTGTCCAATAAATTTATTCAATTTAATTTTTCATTTTTTAAACTGTCAATACCTATCCCAAAGAAGATCGAAAAGCTCTTATTTGTTATTCGATAGATTTTTCACCAAATTTCATATCTGAAATTTTAAACTTGCACAGAAGAACTCAAAAATTATAAAATTATTTATATCTCATAAACGGTAAGAGATAGGTATAGCACATAATCGATAAAACTTATTCATATTGGTAAGTAGAATTTGAAAATGAGAAAGAGTCCCCGAAAGGAACTTAATTCTGAGCCTCCCTGTATGCTGAAACTGAGATCCAGTTCATCGACAGAATGCTTGATGGTCTTATGCAGCTATGACCCAAATTGCAATATTTTTCAAAATTGCATTGTGAAAAAATGATATTTTTCAATGGTAAAATTTTACATATACAAATTTGACAAAATAATTTTTTTTTCGAAAACCGTCACGATAGGTATAGGTATAAGAAAGTTGTTAGGCTCCAAGATGGCAAACGAGATTTGTGATTATGGCCCTATTTGATTCAAAATTGGTATGTGGAGGTTTTTCAGGTCGTATATTTCAAATTTCTTGTCAACATTCATGAATTAAAGATGGCGGCTCCAAGATGGAGGACGATATTTGTCATTGTGGTCTGATTCGAATCAAAATTAGTGTGTAAGGGTTTTCGGGGTCAGAGATTATGAAGTTTTTGTCAAAATTTATGAATTCAAGATGGCGGACCGATATGGTGGACGAGTTTTGTGATTGGTCGAGATTTACCTCCAACATGGACTAAAAAGTAATAAATAATTGACAATTCAATTACTCAAATATAAAAAAAGCGTCTGGTGTTCGACAAAGTTCTCTCGAGCTCATGAACGCTAACTATTATTAAATTAATCTAAAAAATATAAGATTATAGATCGAAAGCAACCACGCTTTTCTACATTTGAGAAATTAAATTTTCAATTATTTTTTACATTTTAGTCCATGTTGGAAGTAAAGCGTGTTCTTTAGTTTTTTAAACTATTAATTTATGAATCAAAATCATTATTATCATTTAATTTTTTTATATCCTATTCTATTCTATTCCACTCAGTTTTGAAATTCATAAAAAAAAATCAACAGCATCTCACCGTCTGCGGCAACATTAAACATATTGGCAAAATTTAGTTTCGTAGTTTCCTCATATTAATATTTGTTGAAGTTAGCTTGCTCATGAAAACAACAAACAATTGAGAATATTTCCGAATTATACAGTAGTTGCTCCTACTAAAATGGAACATCATGTAATATGCGTCAGTGAGTTTTAAGATCCTATAATTCACCGGGTTTCTCGGAGTATATTTTCCGCAGTTGACCCATGAAAAATATGATCTCCGTTTCCTTGTGCACCACTTAACTAATTCGTTCGAGAAGAGGATGCGAATACAAGCTCTGCACCAACAAATTCACTACGTGGATTTTCTTTTATCTGAAAAATCAACCGATAAGAAGTAACAAGTGGAAAGTACAAAGCCTATCCATCTCTTGAAAAAATCCTTTATCTTTCATCGATGTCAGAGCTCTGACAAAAATAGCATCCACTGTGGACTTCGCGAGAGAGGGTTGTGAAGAGTACTGAGTGTCACCTGAAACATCTACAAGGACCCTAGAGAATCCAGGGTATCATAGCTACGTGCGGAAGACCCGCACACTTCAGTTTAAAGAAACGGGATGCTGAGTGAAAAATACTCGTCTAATCACACCAATCAATAGAGCATGAAATAAATGATTTTTTAACAAAAGTACGATTAGGAAACCGAATCTTCCATCACATATACAGTCTGTAACCTCCCCCTCTTTTGAACGGATTGGAATTTTTCTTTGAAATGGCAGTTCTTAAGCTTCTTTTGGGCATGATCTCTGCCGACTTAATCTGTCGAGCCGTGGTGAAGAAATTCGGCATTATCACAGTATCTTTCGATGGCGGCCGTTTCTGTTGTTTACACAAGTTTAATAAGTTTGGTAGATGATTTATGGTGAATTAATTTTGTTCAGATCGATTGATTTAACGTAAGATTCATGTAAAATGGTGTACGAATTGTTAGTGAAAATGTGTTCGATTTATTGGAGAAAATGTGTTTAAAGTGCATCAAAAATAGTGTTAAACTTTAATGTGATTGTGAATTTGCTTCCGGAGAGAATATTTATGCGAAAATGCCCACTCATTGTGTGACAGGGTGAGAGTCGAATTACGATTCCCAAGAAATGGATTTCTGCAATACCACGTAAGAATTGGAGACCTTCTCAAAGGTCTCTCAAAGGTCTGTAGTTTCGTGCGATTCATTTTCAAGATACTGATATCATTAGATATGAAACGTTTCCTCTACCAGATGAATCAATAAAACAAAATTTGCTCAAACGTCCAAAGTTGATAAAAACTGCAGTTCCTTAAATTTTTCCAAATTTACCAAAATACTTTTCAAAACCTGTAACATCATTGAGAAAAAAACCCGATGAAAGACGTAGAAATGTTTAGATGTCCATAATAATTTAGTAGAAGAGCTTGAAAAGATCTTATCGACAGTTATGATCAGTTAATTAGGGAGTATGCTATAAACTTAAAAATTGATAATAGGAAAGTTATCAAACTGATGGAAAATGGATGTTTAGAACATTTGGTGTGAATACAATTCAAGAAATAGAAGCTACCCAAAACTCCAAAACTACGTCACTAGACGCGCGTTGTAATAAGCGTATAGCTCTTGAGAAGCTAACATTGTTAGCGAAACACGCGTCGAATGAAAGTGACGAAGTTTTGGTGTTTTGGGTAGCTTCTATTTCTTGAATTATCAAACTGATAGAAAACTGTATTTCTGTCTATTAGATATGCAATCAGATGTTTTGATTTCTGATAATGAGAAAGATGGAATTTTTTTTCATTGGATCGAGTTGAAGTTGTAAGCTGGTAATAACTGGCCTTCCTCTTTTTCGTTCTTGGAATAGGCAGGATCACATATGCGTATATCCAATTGAAATGTGCATTAGAATGAAATAGCTATTAAATGACATTTATGTATAATTTTTATAACAAGTTATCTTGTAATGTTGAAAAGGGGAACATTTGTAATATCTAAGAGAAAACAACTACTTGTCCGGCTGAAGCCACGCTGGACATTGAACTATATCTGATAGATATTGTGAAAAGACTCTAACTGAATAGATAACATCTGAAAGTGAAAACTCGCATTTTCATTCAGATAGTTGATTTTTTTTAATTTTCTCTAGAGTTTTCATTTGATAAATTAGATAGGGAGAATGTTATTAAAAAATATCACTAACAGAATTCGTTCATTTACAATATCATTTGCATATATTGGTAAAATATTTCAAAGTGAATATGTTGCCTTGAAAACATCGATGAGATATTTCCAGAAAATGTCGAATAATTTGAAAACTCTACAATTTCATTTCTATTTCCATTAACCACTGAGTAGATTGACTTGTAAACGCATTGTGAGACGCCTTATTTAATATATGTTACTATGATTCAGAAGTTTACCTAATCATGATTCATTTCAATATTGTTTATTGAATATTCGACCCATATTCAAATTTTAATCCTAGTGAGAAATGTATTTTGTAAGAATGTATCAATATTGTCTTCGCGGGAGTTTCCTAACAATCTCAATCAATATAGGGTCAATATAATTTTTTTTAATATGGATTATATAATATTCCACCAATGTGCTATCCAACAATATTGTTTGTTATCTCTAAAATCGATATGAGAGTAATATTGAAATCGCAATATTGGAGCTAGATGCTGGAAACAATATGTAGGCAATATCGCTATATCGAGATTGATGAAAATTATTGAACCAATAGTGACCTAATATTTTATGAAACAATATACATTCAGAACAGATTGAGCCAATATTCCACCAATTTTATTAATGAAATATTGTTTTTCCAATACGAACCCATATGGGTTCAATATTATTTTTACGTTTGCAATATATCCATATTGGCCCAATATGAACACAAGATTCAGCCAACATGAGGTGCTACCTGGGCTTCAAATCGGATATCGGGGTTTTATTCAACAGTAAAAGCACAAGGGCTTTTTTTATCGTATACATTTCTTTCTTCAACGAAATAATTTTGTCAATCAGTAATTTAACGAGAAAAACTGACATGAAAAAATTGCGAGACCGTAGGTCGAGTAAAAAATTGCGAGACCGTAGGTCGAGCAATTTTGTCTAATATCAGCTCTTCGAGTGAAATGCATTTTAGCAAGATAAATCACCGACAATATATAAATACACCACAATAATAATCACCCTGATCGAAACAGTTATTTGAAGGAGGAGCCGTTATTGATAACAAAATTATAATAATGCTTTTTGTAATATGTTTATATGAAACTTTCCCATTACGATTCATATTGTGCCAACAATACTGAACAATCATTGCTGTCATGACAGAAATTGAAGGGACTTCCGCTTACTAGATGAAGTCTGTTTCTGAGGAACAGGTGCTGTCAAACTGACTCATACGTCATATTCAAATCGATTCATTTCTACAGGAGACGATTTATCAACAATAATTTCAATAACATTAATTCATTAATTCATTTATTCAATAATACATCCAGTGTATTTACGCCCATTTACAATTAATTATCGAAAATTGTAGGCACACTTATTCTACCATACGAAAATCAGAAATCAATAAACTAATGAAAACACTCAAAATAATGAGTAAATGTTATATCAAGTACACAATTGATTTGGTGGAACACTGAACACTGAATACTTGCCCTTCAAACTGAGGTCTTTCGCTGAGGTCTTCAGACACATAAGGTAGAGTCAATAACATGTCACGCTCTGTTGTGGATAAAACTGACTAATTATTTATTCTAATGATGTTTGTTTATTACAGAACGACATTATTCACAACAGTAGTCTCAAGAATCCATATTGATGACTCATCTAGAGCATTCGGTGGAAATATTCCAAATAGTTGGAGTATGTCGTGATAAATCCTATATGAGCGCGACTGGATTTTAATAAATTACTACGAGCGCTCATGAAACCAATTATCGAATAGATGAAATACCGCGTTCTCTTCACCATCGCTCAGTTATTCCCAACAATTCCCAACCGAAATGAATTCCTCATCCATTGGTCGGAATTGGCTGTATTAGTATATGTCAAGCTTATAGAAACAAATGCCGTGCGATCATCGTATCTAGATAATAAGCTGACCAGTACAGCAACCGCGATACACCTCTCACCACAAATCAAACCAATGAAAAGGTCTGCAATGTGGTTCGAATGCGTTGCACAGATTCACGTACTGTAAAGAGAATTTATCGAGGTAGCTATTATCTCGCCAAGCTCTATTGTCGACAGAAATAACATTGATTGTCAAGAAACGATTCGAATGTATGGGGTCTTGATTTACTGGGCAATGTGTTATTGTCATGATCCAAGAATCCCTAGCGGTAATCCAAACACATATCCCTGAAATGGATTGTGAAAATGTGAAATGTCAACGTTTCCAAAGTTCGAGTGGCTTTGCTTGTCATGGACCGCTTCATCGTAATAAGTCTTATTTGATACGAATAACAACATGAAGTCATTGGAATCATCATCAAGAAGCCACGACTTGAAACTTTATTTAAAAAATGTAAGTTTGGCTCGAAGTTTTTCATGGACTATAGCTTGAGGATTTTCACATATGAACGTTAAACGTTGAAAATATAGGCTTCTTTAGAGTTCCTATTGAAAGAATGAAGTAAGTAAATAACTTCGAAATAGGATATTTTTAAGTTATTTTCTTATGACCACGACATAGTAAAAATACTATGTTTGTAATAAAATAGTATTGCTTTTTAAAACTATCATTATCACTCAGGAAAATCTCGAAATTAAACTAAAAAATATCTGAATTCTAATAAGTAAAGTAAACAACGCCGAAATGGTATATTTTTGAGAACGTTTGTGACGACCCCGGTAAATTGAATACTATTTTGTATTATAAAAGTGGTGTATTTCCAAAGGTATGACATATTTCATCCAAATCACGAGACTAAGCCAATAATATTCTCAAGTAACCAACTCAATAACAGTAATTTTGGACAGTCTGATAAACTCAATCTAGTCTCAGGGCAAAATAAATTTATGAAAAGTCAGGTTAGGTACCACCAATATGTATCTTGTTTCAGGACGGAATCATGCTGATTCACCACAATGGTATTGTTTTTTATCTGCCCATACTCTAGTAGCTGTTGCAATATTTATTTATTTATTTATTTATTTACAGAAAACAAACAGGTTTACACCTCATTATAAGTTCTCTACTAACTCACAAACTAACTGTCTATACTTATGTGCAGTTTAACATAAAAATTGGCAAGGTAACAGTTATAATAGCGAGTAATATACAATGAAAAATAAATTCAATGAATAATGAAAGAGCACTACTCATAAGTCCAGTCAATATCTCTATTTAAAAGGTTTCTTAAGTTAAGGTTGCGCGTATTAACTCACTTTTGAATTTGTGGAGGCTCACCCCAAAAAAATCCAGATGAAGATTGAACAGAGAATTCATTACATAGGGCTTGCATGTGATCTAATAACTTGTTACTTTTATTTGCATTAACTGAAAACAGTATTGGACGCGGACGTAGGTAATTTAATGGGATGAAAAATTTAATTTCTGATAACAGATATGGACTGTCAATGAAATTATTCAATAGTTTGAAGATAAATAGGATTTTGTTGACCTTTCTTCTGTGCTCGAGACGACCTATCTCGAATTCTTCTCTTATCGGTTGAAACGATTCATAACCTGGGTTTACTCCGTTCTTACGGTAGTACAGATATTTTAGGAACTTGTTTTGTATTGTTTCTAGTTTTTTTTTTGAGTTTTGTTTATGCGGATCCCAAATGATTGATGCAAATTCAAGATGACTTCTTATCATAGCGTTGTACAGCACTTGAATTGAGTTGGTAGTTTTGAATCTGGTTGAGTTGCGTTTTATGAATCCAAGTAGTTTCAATGCTTTGTTACAGATTATGTCTATATGATTATTGAAATTAAAGTCACTAGTGAAGGTGACACCTAGATCTTTTGAACTATTAATGCGACTAATATATTCATCGTCCATTTTATAGATGTATTCGATCGTGTTCTGACGAGTGGAGTATGTGATGACTCTGCATTTCTCTAAATTGAAATGCAACTTATTATCCTTCGACCATTTAATAATATTGTCAATGTCGAATTGTAAGTCGAGATAGTCATTGATATTTCTGATTGGTTTGAAAAGCTTAAAGTCGTCCGCGAATAATAAACTATCCGATGATACTTTCTCTGCTAAGTCGTTTATGAAAATTGTGAATAAGAGGGGACCCAGGTTTGAACCTTGCGATACACCCGACCCCGCCTGAAAGCTCTTCGATTTGTAACCCATATAAGTTACAAATTGTGATCTTTCTTTCAGATACGAAATTATTAGCCGTATAATCATCTCGTCTAAACCGTAACAAAAAAGTTTCGTTATCAATATATCATGGTTTACTTTGTCGAAGGCCTTGGCGAAGTCGGTGTATATCACATCCACCTGGTGTCCCTTGCTCACGCACTTCTATACCTTGTTGACAAATGTAACTAAGTTGGTTTCTATTGATCTGCCACGGCAAAATCCATGTTGATTAGGTGAAATATGATTTTTTACATGGTTGAATATTTTTTCGTGTAGAATGTATTCGAAGAGCTTTGCAATACTATTTAGAACTGTTATCGGTCGGTAGTTAGATATACTTTGTTTGTCGCCTTTTTTATATATTGGAGTAGTTTTTGTAAATTTGAACTCATTTGGAAATATTCCGCTGCTGAGAGACTTTTGAAATATGATCATTAGTGGATACATAAGATGCTCCCTACATGCTTTTATCAAATAACACGGTATATTATCAGGCCCCGAGGATTTCTTGGCTTTCAATTTTTTAAAAGCGTTCAACATGTCATTTACTGTAATTCTAAAGCATAAATTACCCGGGTTTCGTTCTGATAAATTGCTTGCCGATTGTTTCAGGATAGTAAAGTCATAGCCAGAAGAATGTTGATCATAGACAGAGTTAAAAAAATTTGCAAACCCTTCAGAAATCTCTTGGGGGTTATCGGTAAGTGTTTCGTTTATGAAAAACTCCGAATGAGTTTTTCTGCTTCGTCTATTGTTTTTGGTGAAATTCCAAAAACTTTGGGGGTCATTGATTATACTTTTTTCGACATCAACAATATATTCTTCCTGGGCTTTATTTATATCATTCTTCAGTTCGGAGCGAATTCTCCTGTAATTATTCATATAGAACGCTGAAAGTGCCTTTCGTTTCCTGAAGAAGTTTTTTGTTTTTATTTTTTTCTTTATTGCTGTGGTGAACCATAGAGGGTAGTTTTTTCTCTTGTGTGTGTTGGTAAATTTGGGGACGCATATGTCCAGAATGTTGTATACTGTCTCGTAGAAGTATTTGACTTGGTCGTTGACGTTTTTAAAGTAGCCTAAAAGTGTCCAGTTTGCGTCTCGTAGTATTTCTGTTAGGAGGGGAAAATTGGCTTGTTTGAAGTTGTGCATTCCATTCGAATTGTATGGTGTATGTTTGAATTGCAGGCGTTTAATTACGGGAATTTCACAAATTAAAGGTGGGTGTTTAGGGTCGATGGGGACTAGGGGTAGGACTTCTTCGTTCACACTCATTAATATGGCATATTCAAATACAAGGGGGATAATATTTGGACAATAATTTCATAATCTCTGCTTATTTCAATATTCGTAGCGCCGTGTTATGCCTGTGGATATAGGCTGAGACCACATAAGGTTGAGAAGCAGACAACAACAAATGCATTATAGGTCTCATTATTATTACCTATTATCATTTTTATTATTTGAATTGAAATTGAAAATTTCCAGTCGTGCCTTTTCTCCGAAGCTCCGACATATTCGGAGTGCGCGCTGGGTTTTTCATTATTGTTATTAATATTATTATTATTTAGATCTCATTTAATTACTCCATCTAAATATTTATGGATTCGTCCATACTGGTGATTAATCCACAAAAATATTTGTTAACAATATTGCCGTATAAAATCATAATTTTTTATTATCAAGAACCAGTTTTTTAGCCTTACTGTTTTCAACTATTGCTTCAGCGAACAGATGCATCTATATATAGATAATAATAGATATAGATAATAATATTTGTCTAGTCACCAGCCAAAAGCATTTGACATATACACAAAGTATCCTCGATGGAAATCACGATTCATTTGTTTCCATTGTAAGAACTGCACAATGGCATAACAACCATCAAGCGTCAGCGGTGCTTTTGTTTCCCCTAATTTAGAAACTTGACAAAATGTCGGGTTTTCCAAGTGAAATCGTCAAGCTCGAAGTCTGGAAAATCATAAAGTAGCATGTAAACAGTTGTAGGGCAGTAACTCAAAATGAATGGAGTACGACCGTCACACTTCTGTAAATAGGATACCGAACTAAGGAAACTCAAGAAGCTGTGTTGCCTTTCTTCAGGTCAAGAAATGATACTACAGTCTGTCTATAAAGTAACCCCACCGTTGTTAACTTTTGAACGGTGTGGAATTTTTCTTTGAATTTTTTTTTTTGTTTAAATGGTAGTTCACAAGCTACTTATTGACAATGATAAAAAAATCTATATTTTTTTAAATGCCATGGGGGGGTCGAGTGATATCTCATTCAATTCGTCTTTCGATTCTCTATCCGACAGCAAAATTTCAAACAAAAATATTGTTCCAAAACAAAATAGCGGTACATTATATTAGAACTCTCACAAGAGGATCCTTTCGAATAAATGGCTATGAAAAAGTTTTAGTGCAATGATAAAATATTTTTTCGTTTCTGCAAGAGCTTCTTGTCACTCAAAATGGCACATGAGTGTCATATTAGAAAAAAATTCAAATAAGTATATATGTAAGTAGTGTAATACTTCGTCTTATTGAATCTCAGCAAATCTCAGAAATCATGTCCCATATGCGATTATGAGCGAAAGAGAACATTCGAAGATATCAAAAAATATTTTTTCATTCCAATTGATCTCGTTTATAGCGATTTATTGAAAGAAATCGCGTACAAAAGTTCTAACATAATGTGCCACCATTTTGTTTTGGATGAATATTTTTTTCTGAAATTTTGCAGTCGTATAGAAAATCAAAAGACAATTCGAATGAGGTATCACTCGACCCCCATGCCATTTATAAAAGTCTTAGGCCGCCATTTTGAAGGGTAGACATTTTTTATTAGTGTAAAAAAGTAGCTTATGACAAACCATATCACCAAAAAAAAATATTAAAAGAAAATTCCATTCCGTTCAAAAGTTAACAGGGGGGGTTACTTTATGGACACACTGTATAACTAGTGATAAGGTTCTATCGCAAATGCAACAAAACGCTATGGATATTGAGAATGGTATGTTCTTGATGATCTACTGAAAATATTTTTCAAAGTTATTGCCATATTCGTAAAACGAAGCTTCAAATCTGATCAACTGAGCACCTGAATTTTCATTCCGAACTAGTTACCTTCGATGGGATTACTGGTTAACACTTAAAGTAGCAAAAGTAAAGCTAATAATTTAGAAATACACCAATATGTAGAAATTTCATTATCTCTTGTGGCAAAAGATTTATATTGCGTGTTTCTCAATGATTACTACTAACTGAAAACATTACGCTGATCCACGGCAACAATGCTAATGTTGTAAAATGATGGAGAGCTATAACATTCTGAATGGTTGGTGAAACCTTGTGAGATATTTTGAGGTTGTTTCTGAAAATCTCAAAGACGGGGGAAAATAAAAGAAGAAAAATCAACATCACCGGAGACAATGGAAAATGAGGGCAGAAAAAACGCTGCAACCACTCCTTTTTAAATTATTCGGAATACTGGAAAATAACCGAAATTATTATAGTTTGATATATTTGATATATTTCTATATTTAAATAACAAATAAACAGCAGCTATTTTTTACATGTATTTTGCATTAATGCCATTTGATTTGGAAATCGGCATTTCATTTTTCTGTTATCATCATGCATCAAATTTATGACACAAAAAATTTTGACGAAGTCGAAATCCCCTTATTCTCTCCACAGTCCCAATAAGTGGAAAATTAAAGGCAAATATCTATTAGAAAACATCAACTTCCACCTACGAACTTTAAATTACCTCCGACACATTTGGATCCCATTATGCAATAAAGAGCAAACCGCAAATTTGTAAAGGTTTCAAATTCGAAATTTATCTGATCAAACTACTGATTACAAGTGCCAGTTACAATCTAGTATTGAATATCATTTTCCATTGGCTGCAGACGATACGTTTCACGGTTCCCTTCCCACTCACATATTCAAAGATAGGTCAGACAACATTAGAGTTATCCTGGCCTACCCAATGAACGATATCACTCAAAAACAACAGCAAGAAGCACTCCTCGGTGATACAGACACCAGGAAGAATTAATGCATAATTTGAACGAAGTTCGAGAAGTGTGCCGGAGAATTTCAAATGAATGCAACTACACTCCAGTGCTCCGAAGCATTTTTCGGGATTACTAAGCACTAAGTGCTCCCGCGCACGAGCGGTTATTCAACCGATCAACCGCTGCGGTGGTTCAACCGCCTGAATCCGACGTATTGTTTGTAATGCACGTAAACGCACTAGGCGGCTTGTACCCGCCGCTGTTGAAAAAACGCATCACGTCCTATTTAGCGAACGGAGCGGTTGCCGCTTATTCAAATGAAACTGATGTTCTCGAACGGGCTACCGCGCAGAAGCGGTTGAACTGCCGTCAGGGGTATTCAGTTTGTGGCTTTTTGTGCTTGGGGTAGTTAACAAAATGGATCTGACTATTGCGATAGTGAGAAATTAATTATCGAAGTTGAAAAAAGACCAGCTCTGTATAACAAACAATTACCAGAATACAGCGATAAAAATATAAAAGAAAAGCTCTGGGTAGAAGTGTGTGAAGCTGTAGTACCGAAATGGTGTAATTTAGCTGCAGAAGAACGAAAGAAGAAAGGTAAGTGCGTAGTTAACAAAGATGTACTACATTTCTTTGTAAAACAGATATGTGCATACAGGGTAATTTCATATCAATTTGAGCCTCATAGTAAAACAGTAAGCTAATAATAAAAATAAGTACTGTTTGTAGTTGATTACTGCAGTAAGTACATATAACTTCAAAATATAGTGTCAAGAATTATATTTGTGTATTCGACTATATTTTCTCATACTGCCAAGGTACACATCCCTCCGGAGTAGTAAAGTAATGAGTAAAATATTCTCGGATATCATTCCCTTTTAGAGTGCTTCGAACTCCAAGTGCCACTATATTGTCCATAGAACATGCATGCAGCGTATCTTCAAATATTATTCCATCTCGCTTCCTAACAAAATTATGGAGAATGCAACATGCCTTCACTATATCATCACAAAAAGATGGGTTAACATCAAGAGCACGATGTACAATTCGCCATTTATTAGAGAGTATTCCAAAGGCACATTCCACCATTCTTCGTGCTCTTGTTAATCTATAATTGTAAACCCTTTGTGATATTGTCAATTTTCTACGTGGATATGGCCTTAAAATACTTTCTGTTAAGCCGAAAGCTTCATCTGCTACCATGACGAATGGCATAGGTGTTCCCTTGTCATCTCCACGTAAAGTGCTACGTGCGGGAATGTGCAATTCTCTATTTTCCATTTTTTTGTACAAATTTGACCGTTTAAAGATATTCGCGTCACATTCTGCACCATAGGCACCAACATCGATATAAATAAAACAGTAATCTGCATCTACTACCGCTAAAAGAACCATGGAGAAAAATGATTTATAATTGAAAAACAACGATCCACTCTCATTGGGTTTTTTCAAACGGATATGTTTCCCGTCGATGGTACCAATGCAGTGCGGAAAGTTTGTCCTTTCTTCAAATTGGGTTGCAATCTGTAGCCAGTCGTTTTCTATTTTTGGGGCCATAAATACAGGTTTTATTTGTTTGCAGGTAACGACGTCCAACGGAAATGGAAAAACTTAAGAGACAGTTTTCGGAAGGAACTGAATCTGCAAAAGACGATGACATCAGGACAAGGACATAAAAAAAGACGAAAATATTTGTATTTTGAGCAACTTCTGTTTCTGCTACCCACAATCAAAGAACGAGAGACAAGTGGCAACTGTAGTCCATTCCCTACCAATGAAATACAGGAAGACGCAGTAGATGTCCCTATCGCAAAGTCTCACCCAAACAACGACATTCCAGGTTCAGATGCTTTGCAAACTACAACAGCAAATACAAATAAACAACGTAAGAAACCCACTTACGAGGAATCCTTATTAGCAATTCTTCAAGATCAACAAAAAGACGATATTGATGAGGATAAAAGTTTTTTACTCTCGTTATGGCCATCACTAAGAAAACTATCTGCGCAGCAGAAATTACGAGTGAAAATGGGATTTCTACAAGTTTTGCAAGAGGTTTCTTACACGTTACCTGGCCATACCGATATAGCTCCTTCCACAAACCAACGTATACCTACCCACTTTCCTTATTCGCAACAAGTGCATTCAGGCGACATAATCTCCAGCCACAACTGGACTACAGCCCCTTCAACCTCAACCTCTCACCCAACATTCACACGTCACATTCCACATGAACCAAATACATCTGTTGGGAACTATTATTCATCATTCACAACCAGCCCTCAACAATCACCTTTTTCACCAGATGATAGTTCGCTCCTCTCTACGTCTGAGTCAGAACTACTTGAACTTCATTAATATATCTTTAATGTAATATTATACTTACTTTAAATTCAAGTGTAATATGCTGATATTTTTTTGTCATACAGCTTAAGTTTCAATAAATACAACCTTTTTCTTACCTGAGAGTTACTGCCAACCTTTCTTCTGCTCCTACAGCCATTCTTATGTTTGTATTTTTGTATGTAACATGACGTCGTATCATATTCAACAGTTCATCAAATGAGCTCTTGCTCATTCTAAAATAACCAAAAAATTTCTTTGGGTGTGTACATAAATCAGCGTATATTTTATGAAATTGTCCCGTTAGTAATCGTTGTCCTACTAATGGATGAACCCAATATCTTTTTTTCTTGCGCTTTTGTCGTAAACGTAATAATGCAGCAATGTAGCAATTTTAGCGACCTTCATGTTCAAACTGCGACGCGGCAGGCGGCACCTACCCGCTCGTCTGCTCACTACTCATTGAACTAGCGGTTTCTCGCCGCGACGGCCAAATAACCGCGCGGTGAAACAACCTCTCGTGCGCGGGAGCTCTAAGCCTTTCGTTAAATGCTTTGGAGCACTAAGCTCTGAATTAGGAAAGTGCTCGAGAGCACAGTACTTAGGAGCATAAAAGTGCTACGAGCACTTTCACAAACAGAAAGAAACATTACGAATAATTATTATTATAACTATAACTGTGGAATTTGATATTTGATTGATTGATTTGATATTTGACATTTGATACACAGAAAATTTGCTTGCGCAGTGAAATATGCCCTTTCCTTTCTGCCAATCAATTTTTCGTGTTGTTTATTCCAATTACACTAAACAATGAGCAGACATATTTTATTTGACAAAGATATTCAGATATTTCATATCTCAAATATTAATCAAAGAATAAATTATTGTCGACTATTGCATTTAAATAACAAAAAGGTTATTTAGATATTGTTGGGTATAAAGAAGCTGTTCTTGAAATAAACAACCGACATTAGTCTGGTCTATAACTGTTCGCACATAACTTATTTATAATAATTCTGTAAGTCTTACAAGAGTGTAATAAATTAATGCTTATATAATTCTTGTATATAAATAAATTGTGGAATGCTTTGTAAAATAAATCTGTGCCATTGTTTTGGTTTTATACGCATTACATAAACGTAACTGTTTGTAATGTTTATAACAAAAATTCAGTTCAAACAAAAATTGTGAACTTTCTTATGAATTTTCATAAAACAGTAAATTGTAGTTGGGCGATCTATCTGCGGAAAGCTAGTTCCAAATTCGTCAAAGACTCGGCAACACCGGCCACCGCATGGAAATGAACACCGTAATCACACAACACAAGCACAACTAAGCATGTCGTCAGACGAACAAGCGCATCACTTTCGTAGTCGCAGCGCCACCTTCGTCAACTCTAACGACCCCCGAACTTCTCTTCCGCATTCCAGGAAACAGAAATGGATGCAGTTGCCGTTTGCAGAAATTCTCTCAGTCTAACCGAACTTGTCAGCTGGAAAAGCCCGCTTGATTATTTGATCCAGCGGTCTCTTCCTTCTAATCAATTTGATTCAAGCCGGGATTGCGACGTCTGCTGGACGCTGGAGAGCTGATTCAAAGATATCGTGGATGAACACCGTAATTGGGTTAAGTGGTGAGTTTTATATTTTCCCGCAGTGAAGGCGATGGAGATCCTCGATCGTATTTTCCCTCGTTTCCGTCGTAAAATGATTGAACGAGCGGGAAACACTATTTTGGAAGTTTAGCACCTGTATTCGGACGGAATAACAGTGAGTCGTGCATTTTGTCTTGCAGAATGCACCGAATTTCTCTGAAGATATAGAACATACTATTTATGGATGAAAGCCGGTTTTTCATGTGTGGTGTTAAACCCGTTAACAGATAATATATACTAATACTAGTACAGGGTGTTATGTAAGTACATGGCCAAACTTCAAGGAATGATTCTTTGAGTGATTCTAAGGCGGAAAGTTCATATAAACATCCGATAATCCGATAGTGTTTCATTTTCATGGTACAGGGTGTCAACATTTTTAAAAGAAATCGATTTTTTTTGTAAATATCTTAAAAATCATTGAAACGATTTTGTTGAAATTGGACAGTGTTATTTTGGGTAATAAGGGGCTAATTCAATCCTAACTAGATCAAAACTAGCATATCCAGTGGCGTCCCGAAAGGCACCTTAACCAATATTTTTTACAGAATAAATGTGCGCCACTGTTTTAGTTGCAGTTTTTGTATTCGTTTCACATTGAGAAAATAAAATAACAACTTTTTTATATCTAGTAAATAAAATCACTTTATTGCATGTCCCTCAAAAAATTATAAAAAAATGTAACTAACAAAGTATCAAAAATTGGTGTGTGCCTGCTTGATTCAATTTTGATAAGAATTCCTACAATAGACTATTAATTTATAAAAATAAGTAATTAAAAATTTTTATTTTATTTTCCCAAAGACATGCAATAAAGCGATTTTTATATTATTCTCCTCAAAAACAAAGCAAAATACGAAACAAATTCTAGATATTGAAAAAAAATTGTTTCAGTTGCTCAACGTGAAACAAATGAAAAACCTGAAAAAAAACAGTGGCGTATATTTTTTCTGTCAAAAATATTTATCTAGTCAGGGTCGAATTAGCCTCTTCCTCCCCTGCCAAATTTCAACAAAATGGATTGAAGGATTTTTAAGATATTCACGAAAATAACGATTTCTTTCAAAAATGTTGACACCCTGTATTTTCAAACCAAAACATTATCGGACCTAAGTTTATATGAACTTTTTGTCTTAGAATCACTCAAAGAATCACCCCTTTAGCCACGTACTTACTTATCACCCTGTATATAGTAATAAACAAAAATATGTTTTTGACTGTTGTAGAACTAAAATGACATAAAGCATGTATGTACCCTACATTTTGGTTTGGTTTGTACTACAAAATTTCATATACCTACTCGTGGGAAATGTATGCCATTTCATGTTCATTGTACAATATACTATTTTTTCACTGATGGCATTGACTCTCATAATCAGCAGGCTACTGAAAAACAACAAGCGACATTGCTGCAGTGGTTTATTTAACCCTCACTATTTTCACAGGGTAAAAATCCTAACTACTCCTTTCGGTCCCATCACTTTCTGTACCAGCTCTGTACAGTGTTCATCCTCTTAACTTTCCTCTGTAACATCAGCACCCCGTACATCAAAGCCTCAGCGGTCGGCGGACAACCGGGAACGTAAATATCCACCGGAATTATTCTGTCGCATCCCCTAACGACGGAATAGGAATAGTGGTAGTATCCTCCGCCGTTGGCGCAGCTCCCCATCGAAATCACCCACTTTGGTTCCGGCATTTGATCGTATATTTTTCTCAGAGCCAACGCCATCTTATTGGTGAGAGTTCCCGCGACTATGATGACATCGGTCTGTCGTGGTGATGCACGAAATACCACACCATATCTACAACAAGAAAAAAACAATTTCATCAGCCCAACCAACAGGCAAAAACTCAATTACATGTACTAATTACATATGAAGGAATATATTTTGCGGCAATTCAGAAATGAAAATGAAAAATTGAAAAACTAAAATAAAAATGTGGACCAGCCGGAGATCAAACCCGGGTCTGAATGCATGAATGATTTTCGTAGGTAATACAACAAGTGTATTGGTTATTATCGAAATAAAAATTCCTTCGACTTTGAGAAACAAATTATGTTGCTTTAGGAAACCACACTCGCGCTTCGCGCGAAAAAAAGATGGAATTTATGATAATCATCGGTACACGAGCTGTATTTGTTAAGACTATTCCATGAATGAAATCAAAACCATTTTTAAAAGTACTATTTGGAGTAAACTGCGCAGAGCAGCTGTCTTGGTATTTCAAACTTTCCGCTATTTCAGTGACCATTCACAGGGCGCGTCTTTCGTTGGTTGTCTTTAGGTTTGTTAGAGTTCATAAAATTGTGAAGTTGATATGAATTAATAGTTAGTGCTCATCATGGTTTGGGTCAAAGTTCGGTGTTGTGTCATTATACCAACTTGCTGGTAGACATTTTTGAGATATTGGTAAAGAAAAACCAAGAATCAACTTACAGTGTTGTGAGGTTATGTGGCGTATATGTTAAAATTATTCATAATATATGGGCAGAACTGGGAATAAAACTTCATTGGTAACACATAGAGTTAATTTGGAAGAGAACACATTACTGATGATACATTTTAAAATGGATTTAAAAATTTCTTTTTGTTTGTTAGTACTAAAGCATATGCTGTACCTTGAGGAGGCAAACAACCGCGCAAGAGAATATTTTCAAACAAACTGAGACATGTGCAAAAAACAATATGTGACATGCAAAAACAAACAAAAAATTTTATTATTTTTTATTATTTGTATTGAATATCGAAATGCGAACAGAAGATAGGTACTAACAGAAACATTCTAATTCTTATTTATATAAATATTTATATTGAAATTTGGACATTTCCCAGACTAGTCCGGAAAGTATACATACATATAATACAGACTAAAGACTGGTTCATGCAAATGCCAAATTCGCAAAAAGAATATCTCTTTTTCATTTCAATTCCATGAAATTAAATGAAAAAAAACAAAAAATTCGCGAATTTCGCATTTGCATGAACTACTCTTTATTCGATCAGTCCGACGTGAATACCGAACTCGACTAATGAACGAACGGGCTCAACTTTCGTTTAGCTGAAATCGGTTATGCAAAAACTGTTGCCATGGCAACCGTTGCTATGGTAACGAGTAAACAAAAACACAATTCCGATCTTGCGGAAATGCGCGGTTGCCAAGTTATCTGCTTAAGATTAGCTGAAATCAGTTAGGAAAAAACTGTTGCCATGGTAACCGTTGCTATGGTCGAGAGTAAACTAAAACGCTATTCCCACTTTGCGGAAATGCTTGGTTGCCAAATCGGTTATGCAAAAACTGTTTCCATGGCAACAGTTGCTATGGTAACGAGTAAACAAGAACACAATTCCGATCTTGCGGAAATGCGCGGTTGCCAAGTTATCTGCTTAAGATTAGCTGAAATCGGTTATGAAAAAACTGTTGCCATGGTAACCGTTGCTATGGTCGAGAGTAAATTGAAACGCTATTCCTACTTTGCGGAAATGCGTGGTTGCTAAGTTGGATCAGTTATAGTTCAGTTACGGAAAAAGAAGAAAGAGAATAAAGAAAATGGACAAAGTAGTAACATGAAGGGCAGTGTTTCAGCACGGTTTGTGCAGGCTATAGACCTCTTATCAGTGATTACCAAAATAATTTTGAAAATTTTATAATTCAATATCTGTCAAAAACAATTTTTTGCGACAAAAATGTATTCCTACATTCCGTCTTGTTTTGTCATATTCTACTTCCCACTTCATTTATCGCTCCAATTTCGGAAACACCTTGTTTATACTTCTGACGTTATTTTCAAGTTCATAATTTAGCAACCGCGCTTTTCCGCACGAAAATCGCGATTTTGAATGTCTCATCACGCATCACATTTTTTCAACGATATCAGCTAAACTCTAACTGACCCAACTTGGCAACCACGCATTTCCGCAAATTGGGAATAGCGTTTTAGTTTACTCTCGACCATAGCAACGTTTGTCATGGCAACAGTGTTTTCATAACCGATTTCAGCTAATCTTAAGCAGATAACTTGGCAAACGCGCATTTCCGCAAGATCGGAATTGTGTTTTTGTTTACTCGTTACCATAGCAACGGTTGCCATGGCAACAGTTTTTGCATAACCGATTTCAGCTGAACGAAAGTTGACCCAACGAACGAAACGGACGAGACCAGCGAGGGCTTGACTTTTACAGGATGTTGTTAACCTATAACATTTAAATTTGAGTTGTATACATAAAAATAACTACACATTCAAATCAATCGCATTATTTCGTCAAAATTCTCCGAGCAAAAAAATCAATATCGGACAGAACGGATTTGAAAAACCGAACCATCAAGATTCACCTCCCCGACAATCACTATCAATACTAACCTATCCATATCATATCTGGGGGCAGCTATGTGCATCATCTCAACAGCGCAACAAGCCAAGCCAAATGTCATTGGCCATAAAGATTTGCTCCTACCCCAATTCACCACATCGTCCAAACGAGCCACAGCAAATTCTGCCCAGTTTTTGGTTTTCTGAAATGGGGAGTATGGTCTCCATTCGCCTTGCTTGAATACTTTGAACATATTATTTGGTACTTCGTCATCATCCGGTATATCAGTCTTAACTTCTGAGTCACCGCTCTTCTTGTCAGAAGGACACTTGCTGAAAAATCTTGTGAGAATTCGTATGCATCTTATTTTTGTAGGAATTACTACCAACGACGTCATTTTGACAGTATAAAATTTTTGAACAGTCTGTCAGTATAGGCAGGTATTAAGTGGAATTCACAACCAAACTTTTTACTTTTTACGTTTTACGTTTCGTATTCTGATTGGTTAAGCAGAATCTGGAATAAAACTGAGCTTTGCGTTGTAAAACGTGATGTGAAACCCGAAAAAAAATACAGCAACAAGGCATCATTCGAAAGGTTGGAATTAATATAAGTACTTTACATGAAGAATTTCACCTTAACGTTGAAATTAATCTTTCTCCTTTCCGCAGGGCTTATGGATTATATGTGAGAATGTTTCTCAATGTGAAGTTGGATCATCCCTACAAGTTCACCAAAATGTTGTAGAAGTGTAATTTTTTTGTTCCCAATTTTTTGTTGATTCCACAAATACTATATACTGTTCATTTCCTATTTTCAGGCCCAGTATTCCCTTTTTTTTTTTTCGATACATTTGTTCGTCTCTTTCAATTTTCAGAGATATTATTTATTATTTAATCATTATTGTGATTATTCTTTATTTTATTTTGCCAACCCAAGGTTTGGTTTCCTTGTTGACAAGTAAATCCAAAATTTTTGACGTTTTCATTGCGAATGGAATTTTGCACCATATTAATTTTAAATTTTGCTTCACCAATCAGAATACGAAACGTAAAAAGCAAAAAGTTGGGTTGTGAATCCCGCTTCAAAGTCAAACTGCTCGTATTAGTCCGTGTCGTTCGTTTATTGCAATCGGTTGTAGTGGAGGTAAACATTGATCGTTCGGTTTTTCAAATCCATTCTGTCCGAGATTGATCTGTTTGCTTGAGAATTTTGACAACCAAATGCGATTAATTTCTCATTTCTTTATTTTTTAACATCAGGTAAACATGCGAAGGCGCAATGTAGTATCTGATGATGCTGGTGATAATGTTGGTGAATATAAATATGTCAAATATTCACAAAACCGATTCTACCAAATCTTGCAAATGTTGTTTTGTACCTCAGTGTCCCTCTTAGTGCATTTCAAATATTACTCCTTGTAAATTTGATCTTTGTGATAGAAAGCTGTGTGTTAAACATTTGTAAAACATTACTCCTGAATTAGAAATTGTATCACAAAAAAATGCTTATTTGCAATCTCTACTTCCAAGAACATCAGCATAATTGTTTACAAAGTGAATACAATGTTTAATTTCTAGCAATGTAACTCTCTAATGGTGGTTTGATACAGCTACGCCTTAAAACTCAACAGAGTTGTCATTCACAGTAAAAATATTCCATATTTAATTGTTCATGTTCCTTCCATGTTCTTTTCTGAAATCATGTTATGATTGATTTTCATTCAGGTTTTTCTCATTTATTTATTCTATCAATCGATGTATGTATGATTGATAGACCGACTAACTCTTCCAATATATTTTTTTGTGAAATTGCCGGCCATAACCCCTCAATTTTGCAATAAAAAATTATTGTTGTGACTATTTCACTCATCTTAAAATTCTCACCTAATCTGACCAATCGGAAGCCAAAGACAACTCGCGTTATCGCGATAACACCAGCTGTCTTTCAATTCTGATTGGAGGATCAGCTTCGGTATTTGTTCGGAATTGTTTCAAGAAAACACAACTCGTCCTGAGGCCTACAATCAGTTTAGTGTGCTCTTATAGTTATCGAACATGAAAAATTCTTCAACTCACTAAGTATTCTGATGAGTTACAGTAGGAACACACTTTCAGAAACATTATTTTGTCCACTATAAGTATCTCATATTCCTGCAGTATTGGTGAAAATTTTGTACCCATCACTGCCTTTTTTTCAAGTGAACAATTTACCTGGCAGAGTTTTCTCTGTGCACATCTCATAAAACAAAAATTATTAATATATTGGTGTCGAAAGAACTAAACCGTAAACATGCTCTTCAACACAAATCACATTTGATTATCTAAGATATTGTTGCGTCTTCGGGTTCAAAAATAAGTGTACACTGGTATGAACTCGCCTTTATTATTCCAACTTCACTTGACAACACTGTAATACAAGTCACTGTCAAAATACTTGTATCCAAGGTAACTAAGAGTAACTTCCTAACTAACTTACTTTATCTAACAAATGCATCGCTTTTATATACAAATACAGTTCTAGAAAACTTAAGAAATCAATAGAACACAAATAGAATGTTCGACGATTGATCCAGAACAAAAGTTAGTGCTTCTAGATTTTTCCATCTAATTCATCGAACGATCTCGAACAATTCGAGAAGTCTTTATCAAATTTCAGGTCTGTAACACTGCCTCCTCCTCTAGGTTATTCCGTCCCGGATAACACCATCACCATTTTGGCTGTCCCTCTGGAACCAATTTGGGGGATCGTGGCCTCGGTATTCTGCTAACCTCTCGATGTGAACAACTTTGGGTTTACTCCTTGGGTTGAGCTGGATGCGGTATACCAAGTCGTTGATCTTCTTTATGATGACATAGGGTCCTGTCCAATTTCTCTGTAGCTTGGGGCATTTTTCTTTCTTTCTCTGAGGTTGGTATAGCCAAACGGCATCACCTGGCTCGAACATAGTCCCTGGACTCTTCCTGTCGAACCTCTTTTTCATTTTATCACTGGAGATTTGAAGACGACGTCTGCAGAATTCATGAACTTGGTCGTTTTTCTTCAGTAGGACTTTATTTTCTGAAGTATTGGCAACCCTGACAGGAATTAGTTGTTCTGTGTTCACAAGACATCGGGCAATTAAAATTCCATCTTGGCGGTATTCATCATTTTCAATTATTCCAGTGCTCAAATCTACAGGTTGTTTATCCATTCTGGCCATGATGATGGTTTCGGAGTTTTTCGGAATGTGGATGTCTTCGTCAACATAAATCTTAATTGGTTGGATTTTCTCATTGTATCTGCTCAGGAAGATTTCTTCATTGCCAATCCGCAAAATTTTCTGTCTGATGTTAAGGATAAAGTCGTTTTTCTCCATGATGTCCAGACCCAGAACACATTCATCCCTTATTTCCGCAACCAACATAGAATGTTCCATGGTAATAGGTCCTATCTGGATGTGTACAAGTGTTTCCCCAATGACTGGTGCGGTTTGTCCCGTTGCCGTTTCCAAAACCATATTCCTTTTCATCGGCTTCACAGATTCTTGTATGAGGTCTGGGCGAACGACTGATCTTGAAGCTCCTGTATCAATAGTGAAGGTGCATTTCCGATCTTCTAAGTGGCCTTGTATTAGTAGACTTTGACCATTTTTCTTCAATGACGATATATGGATCTTGGGGCTTTGAACACTGAAAGTCGCCACGCGCCCCCTAGTGCCGACTAATTCTGGTTTTCCTGGTTGGGAGCAAGTCCTCTTTCAGACGTTTGAGGTTTCCTTTCTGGCGTGGTCGATCTCCTGAAGGCTCCTCTGGTATATCGCCCACGTTGCTCTGTTCCTGGGCTCGGAGATCTCGATATATCCTCGTGGCTATCTGATGACCTCTTTCTTCTTGGACTTCTGGATCTCGATCTCTCCCAGCAACTCCTCTGTAGATGGCCGCTTTTCCCACAGTTATAGCAGCGCCTCTTCCTGTCTTCTGGGGAATGCACTTGGTTGCTTAATGCTGTTATGGAGTCCAATATTTTCTTCAATAGCGCCTCGCTTGTAGGAGAATCATCGTTGAATTTAACTTCACGTAACTTGGGCCTCGTATTTCTTGATGCGTTTTTCGCGGCCTCGAACTCCAAAGATGCTATTAGTGCTGCGCTTATGGTTTGAAGTCGTCCTAGTCGAAGGGCTTGCTGCATGTCAGTATCTCTCAAACCATCGATGAAAGTCTGCACCCCAATTTGTTCTATGAACTCCTTCGGTGCTTGTGGGTATGCCAAATTAATGAGTCGCTCTACGTCGGCTCCATACTCCTGTAGAGTTTCGTTGGATTTTTGGTATCGACTCTTTATTTGGCTCTGAAATACTTGTTTGAGATATTGCTGTCCATATCTGATTTCCAAAGCTTCAACGATTCTAGAATATTCCTTCTGATTACTCTCGGGGACGTTCTGAAGGATGTCCAATGCTTGTCCTCGTAGACACAGGACTAGAGAGGTGGCCATTTCTTCCTCGGACCAGCCATTTGCGTTTGCTGCCGCTTCAAACTGACGTCTATACATGGACCACGAGGATTGTCCATCAAATGTTGGAGGCTTCAAAATGTTCACTTGTGCAGGCCTTATCGGAGTTGTCAGTGAGGATGGCCTTTCGCTGGTGGGGGAGATTTCCTCAGATGGTGCACGCTTGTGTGGAAGGTGTAACGTTTCCAGCCTCTCCTTGATCCTATCCACTTCTTCGTTGAATTTCTTGTTCACCTCTCGTGCCACCCGTTCATCTATTTTGGACAGTTCATTTTCGACGTCTTGGACCCTTCTGTTGACTCCCTGGACTCCGCCTCTGACTTCTTGAACTTCACCTTTGACCTCTTGAACTTCACCTTTGACCTCTTGGACTTCACCTTTGACCTCCTGGACTTTTCCTCTGACCTCTTGTACTTCTTCAGTGATTTCATTCTGGAAGCACTGTTGACTGTGACTAATACGTTGCAGAAGATCAACATGTTGTTGTAACTGCTGGACTAACCGTGCCTCCTGTTCCTCTCGTTCTTGTTTTCGTTTGACTTCTTGTTCCTCTTGTTCTTGTTTCCTTTTCAGTTCGAATTGTTGTAGAAGCTCTTCTTGTTCTTGTTTTCGTTTGGCTTCTTGTTCCTCTTGTTCTTGTTTTCGTTTGGCTTCTTGTTCCTCTTGTTCTTGTTTTCGTTTGGCTTCTTGTTCCTTTAAAAACTCAAGGATATCTGCTGATGTCGCCATCTCGTCGTAATTATTTGCACGAGTATTCACCATCAAATACTGGAAAACTGCCTTACTTTTCTTTCTTCAGTAACACTTATTCCGCCGCTGTCACCAATTGTTGCGTCTTCGGGTTCAAAAATAAGTGTACACTGGTATGAACTCGCCTTTATTATTCCAACTTCACTTGACAACACTGTAATACAAGTCACTGTCAAAATACTTGTATCCAAGGTAACTAAGAGTAACTTCCTAACTAACTTACTTTATCTAACAAATGCATCGCTTTTATATACAAATACAGTTCTAGAAAACTTAAGAAATCAATAGAACACAAATAGAATGTTCGACGATTGATCCAGAACAAAAGTTAGTGCTTCTAGATTTTTCCATCTAATTCATCGAACGATCTCGAACAATTCGAGAAGTCTTTATCAAATTTCAGGTCTGTAACAATATTAATGACTTTTGAACGATCGGCTATAACGTCAGAAGAGAACGGTGTAGGTTCTTTGGGTTATCTTGGCAGTTTCTGATTTTGAAGGTAGGCAAGTAAATTAAAATTTGAATTTTTAATATTTTCAATGGTTGGACGCCAGCATTTTTTGAATAAAGTGAAATGAGTTTAAATAGGTAACTTAACCGATAAGATGTTAAGATAACTGAGATGAAGATAAGTTATAGATAACTCAGATGAAGATAACTTCGAGATAACTTCCTTCCGTACACAGATCAACAAGAAGACAATAAGTCTATAAAAAACAATTATTAACAATAATGTACGAAAATTTTTACAATATTCACTCAGATGTGAATAGTATGATACATTGTTCGTATATTGAGGCACAGAATAGATAACAAATTCACTCAGATGTGAATAAGGAATGTTTGAATGATTGGCTAAATGCAAGTTTTCCACTGAATTGTCATATCTGAGACCTATCAGTACTTTATGCAAAATCTGGATTCCGCACTGAATATAATATAACCGCCGCACTTCTAAATGTCACCGATGACTTGTTTCCGTCTGTAGATAGAGGTGAACTTTCGCGTCCATTTTTGATGAACTATGCCAAGAATCATGATGTATTCTGTTAAAATATAAATACATATGATTCTATCAGAGCTCATTCATTAGCCCTGTTTAGTTCAGAGGACCTCAAGGGTCAGTTCTTGGGCCATTACTGTTCTCATTATTTACTCGAGACTTTTCATAAAACAAAAGAGTACTGTCATACTCGTCATGTGGACGAGAAGCGAACGCTCTACCATCACGACCACCCACGGCCTATTATTACTATCATTACTCCTTTCAGCTATCCCTCAACATAATTCCAATTTTCAATTGAAAACTTTTTACGACAACTCTGAAGTTTTCATTCAACACCCTCTTCAAAAAATGAAAAATTATTACTAAGCATACATACCTATGCAGTATTTCATTAGTTAGGCGGATAAATAACTGAAAGCCCACCATTCTCATGAGACATCCATCAAACAGTGAAACATGAAAAGACTATATTCAACAGTAAATATTTTCCTAGGAAATTGTTCAACATAAATCATTTTGGCATTCTGGTGATTATCAATAGACGTTTGCTTTTATAAATTTCCATCGATGACTGAATCGAACGGAGTGTTTATTGCAGAATAAGTACCTCCATCAATTCCGTTGAAAGGATATTGAAATATGTCTACGTCAATGGGTGAAAAATTGAAATGTTTGTATAGGTTTTCATTCGAAAGTGAACTATGAAAGAAAAAGCTCTGCGGAATTCCAATAAACTTTGGCCACTTTCATTTCGATACTGAACTATTGAAACCATGAAGTATCACCGTACAAAAAAAAAACTACAGTTTACAGGTTACAGGGGTGATACCAAAGAAACTTCCTAATTGCAATGAATTATGATAATTGATAGGCCTTGTTAGGTTTGATTTGGTTTGGTTTCCGTTTATCTTATACTCTTATTTGTTTATATTTGATGATAATAACAAAATTTATTTTCTGGAAATCAATTGATAAAATACACATACTCTTCACGTAATCATAGAAATGAATGAGGAGAGAGCTACCGAACTTTGGGAGGACCTATATGTGGGCACACTTACAATATTTGCTTTCCATAATGTTGTGAGAAATAATATGTAAAATAACAAGTATTTCTATAATAAATACTGCCATTTAACACGATATAATATGTTACTAGCGTCGATAATGTATATACCTGGTGACCACGAGGTGAGGTACGCCCCCCAATTTATCTATAGCTTTGAAGATACAGATTTAAAATTTGGTGTGTCGCTATGGTACTTGATACGCATATTTTGAAGCTTCTACTGAAAATTCACCATTTCCGGTTCAACCGGAAGTGACCCAAAACTTTTTTTTTCAAATGACACCCTGTACATATGTTTTTATTATCTGAAAAGGCACGCAATTTGTGATAACAAATTGAAAATGTGTTGAAGAATGGCGGAGATACAGTTGATTGTTCAATCGAACAAAGTTGGCCATGAAACTCAAACTTAAATAATCACAATTGATAAACGACATCAGAAGTTACCAGAGGAAGCTTCGAAGTGCGATACAGTTGAAAACTGAAGTTCTCATATAATTGCAGCTCCTATAAATTCCAACAATTATCAAAAATTACCTAAAAACGGAATGGTATATATAAAGAAATGCTCACAATTGCCATTTTTTAAATGACAACATGTACTTTTCAATTTGTCATGATAAAAAATTATAAATTATCTGTTTACTCGTATAAAAAGTTTTGGAGAATTCCTAAAGGAAACGAAGATACAATCAGGTTTCATATGATGAGTGTTAGAACATAATTAGGGAAGCAATACACAAAGGCTCGTATTATTTCAACGAAGTCAAAGTTTGTTCTACTTATTTAAACAATGCAGCTTTTTTGTTACGTTTTTCATGTTCATGGCCGCCTTCATTGAAGAATATCTAATTTTGAGTACACTCATGATAGAACATCTTGTATTTGCGATTTCTTTCGGAATTTTTCAAAATTTTTCACACCAGCAATCTGGTCAATAATTTTTCATAATGACAAAGTGAGAAGAAAATGTTGCCATTTGAGAAATAGCAGTTGTGAGCATTTATTTATGGGTACTATTCCGTTTTTAGTAAACTTTTGATAATTGTTGGATTACACGAAAAACTCAGTTTTCAACTGTATCGCACTTCGAAGCCTCCTCTGATAACTTCTGATGTCGTTTGTCAGTTGTGATGATTTAAGTTTGAATTTCATGGCCATCTTAGTTCTACTGAACAATTAACTGTATCTCAGCCATTTTTCAACCGATTTTCAATTTTGAATAACAGTTTTATCAAAAATTGCGTGCTCTTTCGGATAGTGAAAAAATATATACAGAGTGGTGAATTTTCAGTAGAACTGTCAAAATATTCGTATTGAAGTACTATAGCGACATACCAAATTTCAAATCTGTATCTTCAAAACTATGGAAAAATTGGGGGGCGTACCTCACCTCGTGGTCACCCGGTATACGTATTAATATCATTGACATTCTTCATAGACACACAGGTCAAGATCAAGTATGATTAGCTGAAAGCTAAAACTTCTTGAGAATTTAGCCAGTGTTATAAATAACTGGGCAGCGCAAGTATGGCGGCCATCAGGCGCGGCGTTGCGCTGCGCAATTATTTGAATGTGTCAAAAATAGCTATGCCATTGGAAAATAAGCGTTCGCTTAACTTAACTTTCAATTTAATCAACAGCAACAAACCCAATGGATTCTCTGAATTATCAACATACAGGGTGTTTCCGAAATTGGAGCGATAAATAAAGTGGAAAGTGGAAAGATGATAACACAAAACGAAATGAACGAAAAAAAATATTTTGGGAAATATTACATTTTAAAGTTTTCAAGGCTTTTTTGATAATCACTGATAAGAGGTCTACAGCCTACGCAGAACGCGTTAATACACTGCCAGCGGGCAGACACGCTGGTGGTCTTGAGAATCAAACCAGAGCCTCTCACACAAAGGTAACTGAAAGCGATTTCATAACATTTCATAATGATTTCGAAAATATCTGATTGCTTCAAAAACGAGAATTCCTGCCATTTATTGTAACATTATGTTAGACCCATGTTAGACCCATTTTCTTAATCGCTCCAATTTCGGAAACACTCTGTACAGGTATGTAAAATTTCATATAATTCTACACGGAGAAAAATGTATAGTGATATTTACAATAATTTCTGGTACTATATGTGACAGCAGTAATTTATACTAACATTAACCATAAAATATTTCAACTATATATTGGTATTTTACCACTTACTATTCAAGTTATTAGGATTACAAAAAATTATTGTAACTTTTATGATAATTTCTTGAATATACCGATATGTTCTCCAGATTTCTCTCAGTATCTTTCTAAACTATTTCACAAGTTAGTTACAAAACACCTGACAAAATGTTTCTTGATTTTTATTTATTCATCCAACTCAGTATATTGTACAGGATGTCTTATAAAAAAAAATCAACAAAGCCATAATAAAGTCGACAGGGACAAATATCACTTTGATGAATCTTTCAATATCATAATGCATGCAATCTATATTCTCATCAAATTAGAGCCAATGACTGGATCAATGGCATTTCTGAAGGTAGTATTGCATTGTTCATTCGACTGTGGAAACTGATTGTTATGATAATCTTCTGCTGGACGATGATCAAGCGAAAGTTAATATGAAAACACTCGGTAGCTACAGATTATCTACCACGATAATTGACTGTTTGTTTAAGAAATTGACAGGAAGATGTGTGTATTGAAAACATGCCATGAACAGCTTGATCTTCGAAGCAGAATGGAACGTCTATATTCTGTAGCAGTATTCTTTTATTTTCTAGTGGAATATTATTGAACTATTTTGAAAATGTGGAAAAGGCCAAGGAAATGAAAATAGAAACAGATCTCCATTCTTCTGGAATTAAGGGGAACCGAATCATTGAAATCATGAAAAGTTTTTTGCTTGAGGAAATAACTCTGATTGAGGGAAAATAAAATAAAATGGAAGTGTTACAAATCAAGACGCAATGGACTCTCAGAATAGCAATTGAAATTCTAGGGAAACATGTCAGAATCAGAATACCAAATAATAAATTGAAAACGTCACCTGAATCACGTTTTACCTGTTCATATCAATGATGATTGTAACACCTGTCCGGATATCAAAATACAGGACCATAATAATAAGCAAAGTACAGGACTGTAATAATGAGCAAAGTACAAGTTTTTTTTCTGCAAATATACCGATTGTTTACCATGTGACGGTAAAGCAAAATGGGGAAAATATTTAAAATTAATAAAATATACCTACAATAAAAAAACTGTTCAGAATATAGGAAGAGCAATATGCATTATGATTTTGATTTTTTTTTCAAAATATGAACATGATGTTCATAAAGTCAATTGTGAAATCATCTGCGGCTGGAAGAAAAACTATTTTTCATCGTTCAAGATAATAACCTCTTGGTAGGTATTTATGTTGAAAAGGAGAAAAATTCTCCATTGAAATAATAAAATGTGATTATTTTGTATTATCTAACAAAAAACAGCTACTTCCCCCGCTAAAGACACGCTGGACACTGAACTATATCTCATAGATATTATGGAAAGGCTCCTACTAAAAAGAAAAAATCTGAAATAGAAAATTCGCATTTTCATTGAGATAGTTGTTTTTTTTTTTTAATTTTCTCTAGTTTTCATTGAAAATTCTGTTCAATAATCTTCACTAATATCGATAAACTAATATCGCCTATATATTGTATCCAGCATCTAGCATCAATATTGCGATTTCAATATTCCGCTCATATCGATTCTAGACATAAAAATCAATATTGTACATATAAGATTGATAGTACATTGCTTATATTTTATTTTTCACATAAACAATAAACGATATCAATGATATATTGATTGAGATTATCAGGAAATTCTCAGGCCACCATTTGAAAGACAATTTTGCTACAATATTTAAAATAAAACTCATTACAATTATTGAAATTTGAATAAGGTTTCTCACAATTCGTTTACAACACAACATACTCAGTGGTATATTCGAAGAAAAATGTAATTTGTAGAAGTTCCAAGTTATTCGACATGTTTTAGTCTGATACCTGAAAATTATTTTAATAAACTGAGTAGTCGAATAAGTTCTCGTATTTTCTAGAACAGTACCAATGTACCCTTTCTAAATTCTGGTAAACTCAGACTAACCCGTAATATTGCCAATATTTTCAGGGGTAATATAATAAGTGGTATGATTATTACCGATAATTTTTTGGAATATTAATGAATTTCAATCCCAAAGCTGAAAATACAACGAAGCCGTTGCCAATGAATTGATATTCCAAAAAATTATAGGTTTTTAATCATACCACGAATTATATTTAGGACGACAATATATCGATTTGAAATAAAGAAAAATCATGTCACCTGGTAATTGGCTTTACTTCTATCCGTATTCAACAGAATACTCTTTTTTACGGCCTCATCTATGATACCAATGGACATTTGTCCCCAACGATCGCTCATATTGATAAATAAAGATAACTAGTCAAAATACATAAATTTGACGTTTATAATTTAAATCATTATTTTCACTTGACAGATAGTAAAACAAAAACTGAGCAGGTTTATCACCGTGAAAATACAGCGACAAGCTATATTTTCATTGTAGTTCCGATTCTATTGGCTGAATTTCAAAATTTGAAATGCACTGATTGGTAGTTAAGCAAGGAAATGTATTGTCATAATAATATACCAAATTATCGCGATGTAAGTGTGCTACTGCGGTATACCAATACCGCTTAATGTTTTGAAGCCCATATTGCTTCGAGAATATTTTACCAATATTATTTTTAAAATATTGGACCAATATCGCGAAATGTTAAAAAAATCCCGCCAATATTTTTATTTGAATATTCTGCGGATATTTTCACAATATTGTACCAATATAGTCCCAATATGAGTATGCTACTTGGGAACAATTTATAATAAATGTTCGATAACAATGTACAACGGAAAGCCTGCGTTCGACTGAATAAATGAAAGGAACTAAAAAGCAATAAACTGAAAATGCAATTGGATTGGAAAATAAGGAAAATTCACTTTCGTTTATTTATTAATAACACTCCACCACCGTCCAACTGAAGTACACACTCTTCGGCCTTTTTCATCATATACGTGGTAATTTAATTTCAGAAACGGATAAAGTAAATCGTTTTCTATTTTCAGCTGAGATTTTCTATATAAAAGCAAGCTGCCGTAAAAGTCCGCGGCAATAATCCAAACCTATTATACAAGTTAAACCTAGAAAAACCATTAAAAGAATCACAGATTACCTGAATTGATTTTGTGTCCAATCGCATATTGGCCGGCTGAATACTTCAATACACTATGTACCCAAGTTGAACCTATCATCAATTCCCGATCATCAGTCCAGTTAAGCGACGATCTTAATGATCTTAGTCCCTCCACTTCTGGTTTTTTCATCGGTGATAATATACTGATTGCAATTCCACAAGTGGATGTTACAAAGGAACCGTTCAATAAACTCTCGGCGTATAATCAGTTACAACAATTGTGAAGGTGGCTTTAAGAGTATTTGACTCAGTTACAACAGAGGAATAAATAGGAACAGCCGTCATCTCAAGATTGGGGTAAAGAACACAACGTGACTCCATTATGATGGCTGCTAGCCGCTGTAATACAACTTCATGGCAGGACGGCCTTGTGGTAGTGGTTAGCTTATTCACTGAATGCGAAATAATGTAACGTGCCGTTTCTAGGATATGTGATTTACCCGATCACGGCGATTTATGATAATAATATAATAATAATAATATTTATTCAATTTCTTTCTTGTTCCACAAAAAACTTTCACAAAATAAGAAATGCAAATTAATAAGAGATGCTGATAAGCACAGGTCGGCGTGTTTTAGATATCCATAGATATCTAAATCACGTGCAGTATACTGAAATTCTCAAGGTCCACGGATACCTTCGTTATGTGAATTATTACTAATAAGATTCTTCTCGCGTTAGCTCTAACACGTTGCTTGGCACAATAGACTATAACTGCTAAACACATTAATAGTTATTTACCTAACAAGTGCGGAAAGTAGTACTTTTCCGCACGCGACGGCAGTTGCACGAACGACGCGGAGCGGAGTTCGGGCAAGCCGTTAAGGGCGGAAAAGACATTTTCCGTAAAAGTTAGGTACAATATTTTTCCTACGAGTGTTTTTGTCCATCTTATTAATGAAAAAACGAAGTTTTTAATAAACAAGTTTTTATAATAATGCTACACAATGACTAATAAGACAGAATAGTTACATAGATCATTTAGTTAGTCCTAAATATCTTCATTTTCAAAAATACAAAAATCGTGCGGAAAAGTAAAAATCGTACGGAAAAGTAAAAATCGTGCGGAAAAGTAACTTTTCCGAACGATTTTAAATCGTACTGAAAAGTAAAACTTTCAAAACGAAAAATCATGCGGAAAAGTTACTTTTCCGCACGCTCGTAGGAAAACATACTAAGATGTCTCTATTCTTCAAGTACGCACACAGTATTTAGTATTAAGTTACACAATATTACAAAGGTACTCACTTAATAATGCAGTGTTAGGATACTATTTCTACTTAATTTTATGAAAATAGATTTTCTTAAATATACCTATACTTACTTAGTAAGAGAAATATTATAAATAATGGCAATACAATAATCAACGAGTACTTCAATAATGATAACAATCATGATGATACCTAATGGTGATACAATGATGATTTGATAATGATACAATTTTTTAATATCAATCAATAATGACCATCATATCAATGATGATGGGTTTTCCCACACTAGAACGTTTGTTTTTTCCGTAGATGAATTTCAAAATTAGGACTGTGTGATGTTTATAAGCACTACCCCATGCTATCAAACCACATCTGAGAAAAGACAATTATTATAGCTATTTTTGCATACTGTACTTGCTTTCAAGTGAGCCGGTATGTGCATTTGTTCGTTTTTTAACAGTTGTCATATTGACAGATGGAGAAAATTTTGTACCGCAATAAAAAATTTAATTTTTACTATGAAATCAAAAACACAAAAACAGTCCCTAATGAAACCAACCTCACCGCTCAATTAAAATTATATACAGGGTGGGGCACCGAAAACGAAACAGACCGAATATCTTCAAAACGCATGTGTTGTGAAGAAAATGCAAAAACACGTCGATTTTTAATCCAAGGGGGACATCTTCCTATCATAACCTCAACTGTCATACCTCTCCCCCCACCCCTTGGTCGCTATCACCCGATCAATTTGAATAGGGAAAGTACTAAGTGTGACACTTCATTAAAAAGGTAATTTCATAAGGAATTCAGCCATGTCAATTTTTGCTACCTAACTTTCTATTTTGGCGCCCTCTTGCGGGAAAAACAACTGTTCCGTATTCCAAATTATGATACTTCATTTGCAAGCTAATTTAAAATAAATTCGGTGACAATGCATTATGGAAAGTTTCTAAGGACAAGACGGACAAGATTTGAAATCTTGTCCGTCGTCGTGTCTTGTCACCGAATTTATGTTAAATTAGCTTGCAAATGAAGTATCATAATTTGGAATACGGAACAGTTGTTTTTCCCGCAAGAGGGCGCCAAAATAGAAAGTTAGGTAGCAAAAATTGACATGGCTGAATTCCTTATGAAATTACCTTTTTAATGATGTGTCACACTTAGTACTTTCCCTATTCAAATTGATTGGGTGATAGCGACCAAGGGGTGGGGGGAGAGGTATGACAGTTGAGGTTATGATAGGAAGATGTCCCCCTTGGATTAAAAATCGACGTGTTTTTGCATTTTCTTCACAACACATGCGTTTTGAAGATATTCGGTCTGTTTCGTTTTCGGTGCCCCCCCTGTATATTGGTGATACAGTTCCGGGAGGAAGAACCTCCTTTTTTTCGAATTTGGATATCTGCAGTAGTTTCTGAACTTCTTTTTTATACTTTTTTCTTTCCGTTGCTTACTGTCAATACTCAACTGAGAGTTATATTGGAGAGGATGGAGTATGTTTGTTACCGAGTGGATACAATTTATAATAATTATTCGATGACAATGTACAACCGGAGTCTAAATGAATAATTGAAGGGATCTAAAATCAATCATCTGAAATTGCAATCGAATTGGGAAATGCGGAAAAATCACTTTCATTTACTCAGTAATAACGCTTCACCATCGTCCAGCTGAAGTTGCCTTTTTCATCATAAGTGGTAATTTAATTTCAGAAACGGATAAAATAAATCGTTTTCTATTTTCCGCTGAGATTTTCTATATAAAAGCAAGCTGCCGCAAGAGTCCGTGGCAATAATCCAAACCTATAAAACAAGTTAAACCTAGAAAAACCATTAAAAGAATCAGCGATTATCTGTATTGATTTTATGTCCGATCGCATATTGGCCGGCTGAGGTCACTTCGGTCGTTTGTTGTCCACTGCACAGGCAGTTAGTTTGCCATTACTTTCTCAAGATTTGCTACCGGATATTGTACGTCCGTATATCTGCCGTATCTGCCATTGTGTCCGCTGAACTGATTTCCAGCAATTAGTGTACATTGAGCTCTTGAGTTAGAGTTTATATCGCAAGTCGCAAGGGCATTTTATAGCATCGACTGAAAGTATTACAGACTGTCTGGTAGAAATTGCAATGGATTTTTCATGCTGATATGGCAGATACTTGCAATAAAACCACTATGAGCATGCTGAATGAACTGAATATTATTATGCATTGGCCAAATACAAAACGGACTGATGGTTTAAGTTTGACGATATAGTTGTGTCACTGAATGTTCTGACGATATCTTGAATTTGTTGGAGCCTCTGGAGACGCCCTACATTTTATTTTATGAGAGAGAGGACATTGGCTGATTGGGATCTTCGAATGATGTGGTGCTGCAGGTTTTTTCGGGTTTTCCTGAAGATGAAGCGAATGCGCCACTGGAATCTATCAAATCGCCCCGGAGCGCCATATAATTTGTTTTTGTATTACTGTCGTATTTGTATTTTGTACTCGGTATTCATACAACGTTGCCCACGGCAGGTTCCGCACCTCGTGTGCAGTTGCAAATTAGTAACTATTAAATTGAAGCCAAGGCGGGTGCTTCTGTATATATATAAGTGAAAGAGTGTTGTTAATTTTCTTCCAAACTAATAGGTCGAGTTTTGAAGATTGATCCCGCCATATTTGTAACATTCGTCAGAAAGGTTGGTGCTCTACAGCTAATGTAGGAGGCAATATTTGAAAAATATTTGACAAACTCACTTATTAAAATAAGCGTAACTTTGCTCGTTGAGGCTACCTTCGGATAGTTGAAATTTGAACAGATCGAGTACAAACTTTTCTCCGGCTTTTTCAATATCTTCAGGGGTTGTCCAACAACGTGTCAGTACGAAAAATCTGGACATCAGCATCATCTACTTCAATTGAAGTGCTGATATTCTTGCTATTCAGGTGTATTCTGTTTGTCCTAACAAATAAAATACATGAACGAATGATCTATCTAGTTCAGCAAAAATGGTATTAGTACCTATAACTGCAAATCTTCGACACTTTACATTGTTTCAAGAATTCATAAAAAATAATTCTTGGAAACATTCAAACGCCAATGCAGAAATTAAAAGTGTATTCGTGGGAAATAACTGGATGAATAATTGCTTTTGTATTATTCATGTCATACATTATTACTTGCGATTACCACTACTCGATAATCAACTACACCGTATCAAATATGAAATCAAGCGAAATAATATTTTAATTATAGTGTTTATCATTATCATACTTGTACTTTCAATCCGCATCATTGGAATATTGATGGACATTAACATTATAGAATATAAATCAGTTTGTTAAGAAATTTAATTCAAGAGGAAATTATATTCATTATGGGCATTTTATAATAACAATGAATAAAATATTCACAGATCCACGTTGAATTTCCTATAAAGAACATGATTAAGATTCATATTTGGAAACAATTCTCAAGCGAATATTTTGCAGATTTTCAAAACCAATTCGAAATTTGTCTGTACAAGGTTTTGGATAGGAAATTTCTTCAGTTTTACTTTAAATACTAGAGTGACCTCCTTATGGTTAACAGAAATAAATACATAGAATGTGACATGAAATAAGTTTGTCAGCCATCTTCTAATTGTTGGTTGTTTCTTTTAATTGAATTTTTGAGAATTGTTTTTCTCTTAGACAATAGTTATATGGGTTCCTCAGGATCGCAGAAATGCATGATTGCCATGTCAAAATGGATGACAAATATTGACTATTGATACCAATATATTCGCTGAAAGTCCTATTTGAAATTTTTCTTTCACAAATGGAAGCTTATATTATGCCCCATATTTGAGGTTCTTCATAGTTTTTTTATATTTATTGAATTATTGAGAATAAGTAATAAATTGCTTACTAAAAGCATAGGCCATCGAGAACAATGTGTTCAAACTCTACATTTCCGGCTGAAAGAATTGTTTGAACTATCCTATAATTGAAAAAACCTATATCTGATTTCAATAAAATTCACTGATTGAGTCCTTAGTCGAAGAGAAATCGAAATAAATCTTTGGTAGTAGTCTTCACATGGAGTAAGCTGTGCTGACTCAACTATGACTTGTCGACTCTGGAATATTAGATATCCCACCTTATGTCACATTATTGTCTTCTTTTCTGGTATTTCTAGAACATAGCAGACTGGAAAACACCTGTATTAAAAATCGTCTCTGTCAGATGATCAAATGCCTACTAGCATATAAAAAAGTGACACAAACATTTCATTTGTATGTAGAAGTTTCAGAGTTTTCCTGGCAATACAAAATTCAAATCATTTCATCCCTTATGGGACAAAATTTTCCACGGACTGTCAGAAGGCACCAAGACGAAAAATGTATCCCGGAACTACAACCATCCACCGAATATTATACAGTGTGCTCTCCCCACCAAAAGAATTAGAAAAATATGTGAAATTTGGAAATGTGGTCCAAAAAAATGATATTCTCTAATTGTAAAATAAAAATAATAAGTGGGCGACCGAATCGATTTCTCACTTCCAAAAAAGTGAAAATATAATTTAAGTTACTGTTAACCTTATTGCAAAATAAAGGTTCGTTTAATAAACAATGACGGAAATTTCTGACGGGTGACATGCATGTGGACGTGCACGATTGACAGGCCTTATCAAATGTCTGTACTTAAGACGATTTTGGTTCTCAATGGAATTATCTGTAGTACACAGGTTATATCGTAAGATGATTTTTTTGTACCTACACACGTAGTGGTTATTCGTTCTGCGATGGATAGACAACCAAGACAAATCGAGGACCAGTGAAGAACGACTATCAGCGATTTTGCACATGCACGGAGATCATATCATATTATTGTAAAAGTCTGAAGATAAGTCCGAAAGGATCATGCCTTGTTTTATGTTTTCGTAGTTTTTCTGTTCATATATGAAATAAAAGTTTTCCAAAATGCTACTGATGGTTATATCAAGGAGTTCGATATCGACCGTGCCCAAAGGTGGTTAGGGAAATGGGGGGAGCTGGGGAGTCTATGTGTATCAAGAATAATTAGAGAGTCTGGTGATGCAAGTTTCCTTCATTTATATTTTTATTATTTTCATCTATTGTAATATTTATTTTAACGTAACCACAAGAGAGAAATTCATTTTGTTCTATCCATTAGTAAAGTGTTTCATTCAATTCTAGAGTAAATTCCTATTTATTATTTCAATAAGTAAGGGTCAAATTCTACACGAAAGCCCCATTTCGTTTCCATTTATATTTTTTTTCAATACTCCAGTAATGCAGTGGCGCAACCATAGAGGTTTTCGTGCAAAAATATTGGTGCCTTTGCACATGATTTAATTTACGGTAGGTTGTGATAGGTCACTCTGTTTAGGCAATACGAAACACTAGCTAGTTCGATTTACTTTCGTCAGTCGTTGGTATTGTCTTTTGTTTCAGTATTTGGAAGTTTTTCAACAAAAAAATCATTGTAAGTAACTCGCTGGACAATACTTAATGATTGTAATTTTTGTGATATCAACGTTAGAACAAGATAACTGAAACGGCTTGTACAGATGTGCATTCACTTTGAAATTTCACATATGTGGTATATTATAAAGTAGAACCAACAATATAGTAAGGTTGTAAATCAATATTAGCCGACGACCCTCATTATTACCCATTGTTAGGAATACAGATAAGCAATGAAAGTGTGTGTCCCTTAAAATATTTCCAGGTCCGGATTCAAATATCTCATGAAATAGTTTGGCATTTTAATAATAGTAGGCGCTTCATTTTTTTGGCTTCTGTTGACAGTTTTGTATTTGAATATATTTGGTGATAAAAAATCTCCTGAGTTGATTTAGAACCCTTGGTAATGGTAAAATTTACTTAACTGGCCACCTGACTTTTGGTACTAGTGGACTATTAACGAGATTATAACAATAATGGTCTATTTCAGAAATAAAAGGGAGAAAGTTAAACAACATTTAGTCATTACCTGATATTCTGTTGTCAATTGTGTCTATTCGAATTTTGTGTCGTGAAAAATGTGGCGTCCGTGGGCTCATTCTGAAGCTAGTACTTCAACTGGTGGTCGTTGTACCACTAATCGACAAATGTTACATGCTCATGGAAAACAAATTATATTGAATGTTTATACTTCCCTTCTGGAACGTGGAATGTCCAAGGATCAAGCTGTGCGAGAAAGTGCTTCTTTAACGAAAACACCGTATTCCACAGTGTTTAAAATAGTAAGTAACCCTATTTAAAAAAAAAAGAAACGAAAAGACTCTGGTGGTTCAAGGAAACTAGATGACTGTGATGTAAATATAATTCGAAGAACAGTATATGCCTTATATAAAGAGCAAATTGTGCCTACATAAGATATTTTAATGCAACGGCTGAAAAATAATGAAACAGGTATCCAGTGTTGCAAAGAGACTTTGAGAACGTCTCTTTTACGAAACGGATTTCAATTTAGAAAACTCAGTAGTGGCAGAAACATCATAATGGAATCTGCGCGCCTCAAGAAATGGAGATTTGAATATTTATTGGCTATAAACGAGTTTAGAGAATGTGGTAGAACGATAGTGTATTTGGATGAAACTTGGTTCGATACACACGATATTCCAAAAAAAAGTTGGGTAGACTCTTCTGACTTGTGCCAAACTAATGCGCCGTCTGATAAAGGAAAACGCATTACGATAATTCACGCAGGAACCGAAAGTGGTTTTATACCAAATGCGTTGTCTTTATCGGCAAAGAATATTAAGGACTCTTTAGTCGATTATCATGATGCTACTACAGCCGAATTATTTGAAGACTGGTTCCAAAATACACTCATACCAAATATTTCACCCAACAGTATTATCGTCATGGATAATGCTAGCTAACACAGTCGAAGATTATATAAAGCACCATGTTCAAAATACACCAAAGCCACTATACAAGAATATATGTTAAATCATGATATGTACTATGAGGAAAAGTACACAAAAAAACAGTTACTAGAAGTTTTACACAGTTTTTCGATAAAAAAGAAATATTTTTGTGATTCATTGTCTGAAAGCTTGGGACATACAGTGCTCAGACTTCTTCCTTCTCACTGTATGTTTAACCCACTTGAACATATATGGCATCAGCTCAAGTCAGCTGTTCGAAGAAATAAAACTACTCCAACCTCAAGTTCAAATGTGGTAGCCCTTATTCAAACAGAAACTGCAAACATTCCTGACAGCAGCTGGGCCAACTGTATTTTTCATATTAAAAAGGTGGAAAAATCATATATGGATATAGAAAAACTTCCCAAACAGAAGATTATTATCAATTTGGGTGACGACAGTGAGAGTGAAACTAATCTTAGTGAGTAATTTTGTATAAGTGTGTGTATATTAAATTTAATTCTAAACAACTCAAAATTATAAAGTTTCTGAACTCTAATCGCATTCATTATCGTGATGTTTATAAATGTTTGTGTGTTATATATCATAATATATTATATGTGCATAGATAATTCTCAATTATAATTAAACGATTTTTCCTAACCCAATATCATTATACTATAATTCCGGTTATACTTTTTCGATTTATTCGCCAAGTAGTCATATTCGTAAGCATCTCACATGGAGATAAAATCGCGCGCCGCTGGTGTTCCCTCGAAACAACCAGGTGAAATAAATTGAGGTAACTCAATGATCCTTTAGTATCTCATTTATCGATGCTCAGCTACTCCTAGTCGGCCACGGGCCAGATGGATATTGCTCAACATAAATGGTTGCTTTATTACGGTCATTTCTAAAGGTTTTGACGTGTACACAGTTTATCATCCACCAAAGTCTCTGTTCCGCCGTTATTGGTTGAGAAAATTATAACGTGAGCACCCACTTGCTTGTTAATGTCCTGCATCAGCAGAGTTTTATTACTGATAGCTCAATGTTGTCGGAGTACGTAATAATGCGAAATGGGAAAAATAATATGTTATTTTATGCGAGATGCTTACTTGGGTTGATTGTTGTTTAATCAATTTCACGGTATATTCTTAGAGAAGCAACTGAGAAGACAGGCCATAGAAAAAATCCCGGCATTTACACTGAATTGTTATTGTATTTTAATTGTTATTTTAATAGGATGACATTTAATTTTTTAATACCACGCTTATATTAACTCACTCTGGTGAGTAATTCTGGTGAAAAATTCTGTAAGCTGGATGCTAATTTTCGCACTTATTTAATATATGGTTATTCCGTAGAAAATATATAAATTTAGTGGTATTTTGCAAGCTGCATGGCCTATCATGTTGACAATATTAATTAAATTAACATAAAGCTTACAAAATTAACTATTCTACCGAGCAAGAAAAAATGTCACGGTCAAATCTTGTAACCACTTTTTAGACCAGTTCTAATTCATTTGAAATTTGGCAGGTGTACACAACTTTGGTGACAATGCAATATGACATTTTTGTTATACCTCGGAGAAAACAGAATAGCGGCTCCAATATGGCAGACGAGTGCTGTAATTATGGCCCGATTTAATAAAAAATTGGTATCTGGGGGTTTTCGGGGCCAGAGATTATGTTTAATCGGTCAAAATTAAAAAGTTTGAGATGGCGGCTCAATTAGGTCGGACAAGTTTTGTAATTATTCAAATCAGTATCTGGGAATTCTCGGGGGCGAAGATAATGATTCTTCTGTCAAAATTGAAAAATTCATGATGGCGGCTCTAATATGGCGTACGAGTTTTGTGTTATGGTCCAATTCGATTCAAAATTGGTTTTAGGGATCGGAGATAATGATTCTTTTGTTAAAATTGAAAATTTCAAATATATATGGACATTAAAAAAAACGTGACAATAAGAAAACTCGACTTTAAAATCAGGGTACTCTCGGATCGCACTCTAAAAGGTAAGGTTCAAAGATTCAAAGGCTAATTTTTCAAATTCAATTGAAGTGTTAGTATGTTACAATATATTTCGACATAGTTTGATGTGATGAAATGGCATTTGAATTGGATACAAGATATGATACGACGACAAGAATAAAGAGTAGAAAATAAAAAATAGTGATAAAAAAAAAATTAAAACCACGCTTCTATTCAAATGCACTAAAAAGGACAAAATAATTCTTTTCCAGATTATCAAAAAATTAAGGGTGTGAGTAAAAACGCTGAGCGCTTAATCATCATTGCGAAATGTATTTTTTATACGACCACATGGAAATATGCCCATTTTATGCGCTTTATTGATCAATTGAAATTGAATTTTCGGGTTGATTAAACGGCATATTTTTCAAATCTCTTTCCTCATAACTTTTTTATTGATCCACGCATTCCAACGTAATTTACATATGAACCATTTGAATCCAGTGGTGTAGTCAGATTTTTTATATAAAAATCGCTAGTATTTTTTTTAGATTTTTAACCTCGAAAAATAAGATAAGTTGGCCCTGGAAATGGAGATTTATTCATGAACTTTGGTGTCCTGGTGGACTTTTTAAACGTCTACTTAACGAAAAAATCATTACAATCGGTTGAAAAATGTAAGTTTTAGAAGGGTGCTTCCATCTTAAATGGGTCACACTGTATAATGAGTCCGTTGGGTAAGTTCTTTTTTTGAGGTGGATTATTTTCAATATTGATTTTTGTACTTGTTCTAGGTGTTTTAAAAAAGTTGTGTTTGCTGCTCCCCAAGAAATTATTCCGTATGCGAGGTGAGTTTCGAACAATGTAGGTATAGTATAGGATTCGCATCTGGGCTGTTTGTAGATATGGCCTCATGAATTTCAATCGTAGTTTTTTGACTAGGTAATCAATATGTGCATTCCATTTTAAATGAGCGTCAATATATATACCAAGATATTTCAATTTATCTACTGATGAAACCGAAAGAGAGGGATTCGAAATCTGGTAGATTCTTGCCGTACGAAGTGAAGGTAATGTAAAATGTTTTGGTTACATTTATACTCAGTAATTTACTTTCGAACCATTTAATTATCGTTTTGAAATTTTTTTCAGATTTTTGTTTCAGAAAATTCATATCAAATTCAATCTCCGATTGTACTTACAGCGTGTTTACATCCCGCAAGTCATTAATTTGTAACCATGCTTCATACGCTGCAAATGTTTACGAACCGTAAACAATGACAGTAAATACCTCCGATAATTAATGCCTGCAGGGGTTCAATTAATTGTTATTCTTCCCTCAGTACATGAAATGATTACGTCCTAGCAGAATATCGCGAAATTAAATGAATTCTTCATTCGCATATATCCTGAGGTGTCAGTCCATTTGGACATTAGATATCTCAATTTGAATCGCATTATCTAGTATAATTGAATATAATTAACAGGTTAAATACCTTGAGTTCTTGTAAAAAAAAGATTGTCAGGTGTTGGGCGAAAGCCACGTTCGACTGCCGGAGGCTTTTGGATCATTTTCTCTCCGATATTTTTCGACAAAACTCATATAGTAAAGAAAATTTGCGAAGGCTGAATTATTTATAAACTATTTTCATTTTATAAAATTATGGACTTTTTCCAGGTATGCCCAATTTCGCGTGTAAAATATTCAATTATTCTACACGACTCAAATAGGTAGAGTATACATAACCCTATATAATGAAGGTAACTATAACCAAAATGATGGCGTTATCGTCTTTGCAAAAACAAACTCATACCATTCCCATGAACATATTGAGATAAACGGAGGTATATTACTGAAAATTGTATTGGTTATAGATAAGATGAGCTTTTGCATTTTTGCATTCTACAGATCTCCAGCAAGTCGAGTTGACGACTTTCTTGACCAGCTTAGCGATATTTTAGAAAAAGAAAGTGATAAACATTACTACAGCTTATTTGTAGGTGATATAAATATAGACTTGATGAAAAAAACTGAAGATTCAAGAAATTATCTCGACATGATGAGTGAGCATGGCTTTCAATCAACTATTAATACTACAACAAGAGCGAGAAATGGATCGGAATCATGTCTCGATCATATATTTATTAAAGCAAAACAACATAACTTCGAGAACATATTACCTCTCACTATATCAACAACAATCACAGACCATTACATAACGTTGTTGCAAATTGTACTGAATAAATCTAAAAACAATTCAATATACAAAAAATATTTTTGAAAAATAGATGAACGATCATTACAAAATGCAATTAATAGTTTGAATTGGAAAAATGAATTAAAACCAATGCATGATATCGAATCAACAACAGAAAAATTCATTAACATCATAAACACATGTGTACAAAAATCAACTCAATACTTCAGATTAAAAAATAGTCAACGTAAAAGGAAAAATTGGATAACAAAGTCATTGATTAAACACATCAACCAAAAAAATCATTCATTTTTATTATGGAAACAATATCCAAATAATGTAAACTTGAAAAATGATTATTTAACGAAAAAAAAAAGAAACGGGAAAGAAAATAAAGACTGCCAAAGAAAATTATCACAAAAAATTAGTTGAAAAAGAACAAAATGCAAGTAAACAACTCTGGAACACTGTTAATGAAATTTTGAACATCAAAACATGAAGAATAATAAATAATATTAGAAAGTTTACCTGAGTAAGTAATGCTCCCATATTTCTTTCAGAAAACATCCAAAATTATTTTTCTAAATTCAAAATAACAACAGCTTTTATAAGTAATAATAATTTAGGCAGAATTCTATTCAATGCAGAACCTAAACGAGACAGAATGAAAAAATCAGGGATATATAGATTAGAATGCGGGGAATGCTCTGAAGTATATACAGGCCAAACCGGTAGAAATTTTTACGTAAGGTTCCGTGAACACGTCGGTTTAGACAAAAAATCAACAATGTACGACCATCTACAAGAATCCAAACACAAGATAAGTAAAGATAACCTCAAAATTCTACACACATGTAATAAAGGGAAGACAATGAATCTGTTGGAAGCCATGGAAATTAATAAATCAATTAAAAACCAGAAATTTAGAACCCTCAACGAGCAACTCGATTTGTGTAGGTCTCCACTTTTGAATTTATAAATTTGACAACCCAGGTAATTTCCATCACCTCCAGGGTTTAAGTTTATATTGTTTCACCCTTGTTCTCTTAATTACCTCTCCATCCAGCCTACCTGCAAACTCCCTATATAACTAGGCTTAGAGTTCAATTGTTAGTTTTTATACTTGATAATGGGATAAAACCCGAAACCGGTCGTAACAATAAAAAATCTAGTGGAAATAAGACAAAAGAGTGTTCTTTCGTTTCATCAAAGAATCCCAACTACAAAAGTAAAAAATATATAAATAAAGATTCCCTTTTTCTTACGCCAACGAATACTACTGAGGTTGAAAATACAATAATTAATCTTGAAAATAAAAAGGCTCCCGGACTTGATGAAATAAAAGCTGAAACTCTAAAGATTAAGAAAATTCATATGTGAACCTTTGACGGATATTATAAATAAATCCTTCGAATTAGGCATATTTCCTTCGATTCTAAAGAAGTCTCTTATAACTCCAATTTTCAAAAATGGCGACACGGAAAATATTTCGAATTATAGGCCTATTTCATTTCTATCTTCTGTTAGCAAAGTCGTTGAGAAAATCATAAAAACAAGACTTACCACATACCTATCAAAGTATAATCTACTGTCGACATCCCAGTATGGCTTTAGAGAAAAAAAATCTACCAATGATGCAATCCACTCCTTGACTAAAACTATCTACGAATCCTCAGATTCAAGCACTCCTTCTATCGGTATTTTCATAGATCTAAAGAAGGCCTTTGATACTGTCGACCACTCTATACTCTTAGATACACTAGAAGATATGGGTGTAAGAGGTTTAGCACATAATCTATTCAAAAGTTATCTAACAAGTAGAACACAAAAAACTAAATTCAAAAATCATGTGAGTGAAGAGATTAACATTAAATGTGGTGTACCTCAAGGAACAGTATTGGGACCAGTGCTATTCGTAATTTACTTGAATAATCTGTTTGAACAGGAAACGACACGGTGATATATTACAAACATGATGACTGGTATAATCTCAAATTAAATATTGAAAATGATCTTGGAAATCTCCAAGACTGGTTCGACAGCAGATTACTCTCAATAAACTTCGACAAAACTGTATACTTACCCTTCAGTAGTCATGAAACATCTCTGCCAAAATACAATCTTAGTATCCAACAAGATTTTTCAATTAAACCGGCAAAAAAAATTAAATACTTGGGCATTTACATTGACAATCATTTACGATGGAACAATCATATGGAATATTTAACTAAAAAACTCCGTAGTATCCTATTTCGATTTAAGCAAGTTAAACAATTTTTGAGTTTAAAGTGTAAAACAATACTGTACCACAGTTTGGTTGTGTCACACCTTAACTATGGCATTATTGGCTGGGGAGGAGTATCAAGGACCTACGTAAATGCCCTCGAAATATCACAAAAACGATTCCTCCGAATGATCCTCAACAAACCTATAAGATATCCAAGCTCTCTACTCTATACTGAAACACAAATATTAGATATTAGACAATTATATATTATTCAGATAGGATGCCAGCAATATAAAAATAAATACGAACTTACCACTCAAAACCATAGATACGCGACAAGATCGAATAATCAATATTGTTTACCAACAGCTTCTAAAACGATAGGTCAAAAAGGTTACTCCTACTTGGCACCTAAATTATTCAGGCAACTACCACAGAGAATGATCGATGAAACTTCTTTAAAGGGCTTCAAAACCCAACTTGTATCATTTGTTAAAGAAACAGACAAAACAAAAATACACAAAATGATAGAAGGCTAAATCACGAATAGAAAAGAGAAAACTCATCAATATAATGTTTATGTTTTTAGTGTATTGATGTAATATTTGATTTATATTCTTTTTAATATTTTTTATTTTTCAAGTTATGATAAACCTGCTCATATTCACCACATACAAGTGTGTTCAATACTACTGTGGATGTTGTAAATGTTTATTCAATTTTATGTTTTACTTTGGTATTTGTATCACTATTCCTGTTATATTTATGAATAAACGTTATTATTATTATTATTATTATTATTATTATACAAGGCTCTATAATGATTATACTTGCACAAAAAGCGAAGGGACTACCAGCCTTTCTGTATAGGAATTGATAGTATTGCAAACAAAAGGGTAGAACGCTGAACGTTGCAGAACCAGAGGTAGGGTCTACTTCTCTGACGATCAGTTCCACTCAAGGTGAAATAGGTTCATTTTCGGATAAAGGAGCACGAGTTGGCCACTAGGTGTACTGTTGGTAGAGAAGCTAAAATTTGCAGACAAATGGGGCATTCATGAACAGTTTGGCATACAAACCACTACGATGGAATTAGAGTATATACTTTTTGCCACAAACTGGCACTATAATCAATCCCCTTCTGGTCAAAAAGGGGTACACAGGAGCTTTTTCCTTTGATCTGAGTCGTTACCATTCAACAACATTCCACTTTCAAGGGGCTTTGTGGATAAATGAGAGAACTAGTTATCTCAGAACTCTGTTGTAAGCCGCAGATTCTTGGTTTACGTGGATTCAAATCAAAATACCATTTTCCGGCAAAAAACATAGAATCCTACACGACAAGGCGGTAACCAGGGAAACATACTTCTCACTCATGAATACCAAAATCCCTGAGAAGCTAGTTTATCTGGGTTCTTCACAAGACATGACCTCAATTTAGACCTGGGGTTAGGCTGCGAACGCACGAGTATACAGGGCACTGGCTTTCGCGCAGTTACGCGGACGCCAGTGCGATGTCTAACATATATTCTTATATGAATTAACATCCGCGTGTCCGCCATCCACCGCGGTTCGCGGTTCGTGCGTTAGGCTGCGAATGCACGCGTAGATCACGCACTGGCTTCTGCGCGGTTACGCGAATGCTAGTGCGATGTCTAACATATACTTCTATATAAATTAACAACCGTGTGACCGCCATCCGCCGCAGTTCACGGCTCGTGCGTTAGGCTGCGAATGCACGATCAGACCACGCACTGACTTCCAAGCGGTTACGCGAATGCCAGTGCGATGTCTAACATATATTTGTATGTAAATAAACATCCATGTGACCGCCATCCGCCGCGGTTCGTGTCTCGTGCGTTAGGCTGCGAACGCACGAGTACACAGGGCACTGGCTTCCGCGCGTTAACGCGAATGCTAGTGCAATGTCTAACATATAGTTCTATATAAATTAACAACCTTGTGACCGCCATCCGCCGCGGTTCACAGCTCGTGCGTTAGGCTACGAATCGGAATCGAGTAGACAACGGACTGGCTTCGGCGCGGTTCCGCGAATGCTAGTGCGATGTCGAACATATATTTCTATATAAATTAACAACCGTATGACCGCCATCCGCCGCAGTTCGCGGCTCGTGCGTTAGGCTGCGATCGCACGAGTAAACAACGCACTGGCTTCGGTGCGGTTACGCGAATGACAGTGCGTTATATGCCATATATTCATAAATAAATTAACATGCGCGTGACCAATTTCGCTGACGGTTTTCGAAATTCCAACACTGTTCAACCTTATCTTGGGCACATTGTAATGTAAGTGAAATCGTCGAAATGTCACGTCGCTCGTCACTCAAACTGTGCTGTAGTGCAAAGCAACTCGTGAAATATTTTGCATTTTGTAGGGATATTATTACCTACTGAAAGTAACCTGCTAGTGTGTGTGGAATATCTTCATTTTATTACATATTATAATAATTGAATTAGCCTATACCAGATAATTCTACTGTCGACAGTTTTGTCTCTTTCTCTCCCATTGATTCAACGATAATGTCATCTCACTTTTTCTATCGACAATAGAATTCTATGGCACACAGAATCCCACCACTGAATTTTTTCTAGATACCAGCACTAACGGAAAGATGGTGTCACCCACAAAATCGGACAAAACGGCACCAGAGCAAGGAAGCACAGTTCCGTGAGAATTTGAAGCCAAGTATCCTGAAGTTACACGTTATATCTTTCATCAATTTCATTCAGAATTTTAAACCCAATTATTCAAATTCATAGATTGTCAATGGAAAAACATCACATTACTGAGTATGGAGAACCATGTTATGGTAGCCCTCTTTGGAAATCCTTGATGCAGAAAAATCTTGTCCGAGTTGTATTTCCTGTCTGACACTTAATTGTAAAATGGTTGAAATACTAGAAGTATTGAAAAGGGAAACAATCTCCATGAGAATTGAAAAACGTGAAATGTAATTTTTTTGTGATATCTGACAGAAAACAACTACTTCCCCGGCTAAAGCCACGCTGGACATTGAACCACATCTGACAAATATTGTGAAAAGACCCTAACTGAAAAGAAAAAATCTGAAAGTGAAAATTTGCATTTTCATTCAGTTGATTTTTTTTTAATTATCTCTGGTTTTCATTGAAAATTCGTTAAATTAGATAGGGTGAAAGAGAATGCAATTTAAAAAATCACTTACAGAAATCGTTCATTTCATTGGAGCAAGGTTCGCTTCTCTCGCATTTAACCCCTAATACATTTTTGTCGACGAAAATCTATTTCGCTTTGCCAAGCTCATCAGGGAGATTGGAATTATCACATCTGCACATCGAAAAAAATAGTATGAAAATAAAATACCCTATGCACGAATGATTCAAAAAGATGGGGAGGACGGTATCGTGTTGGTTTCGAGATAACGTGCATCCAAATCTTCATTCATTGAACTTAACTATTCAGACTTTTGCATTTTGAGAATGTTAATTCACTGGATTCACATTTTCGAATGGCTTATGTCATAATAACGTAAAAATGCGTCAATCAATAAAAAAGTTATATAGGAGATTAAAATTAAAGTTATACCGTTAAAATCGACACACCCCTTTGACTTCAAAACTTTCTGACTACGGCATTTGTTTCGGTGGGTTTTTGAATAAATCTGATCAGGATTTCATCAGAATCTATTTGCAAAAAAAGATATGAGATAATTAATTAAAATTTTCCTGAAATTCCTTTGAACAACATAAATTTTAAATTTTATTATTTTATGATTTTATTATTTTCAACAGGTTTCGACGAAATTCTATTTGATCAGAATTCGGAACATTTTGAATCCAGTGGTGTAGTCAAAATTTTTGTTCTGATCGCTCTGAAATTGAGGTTGTTGGTTGATTTAACGACAGAATTTTCAAATTTTATCCACCTACAACATTTTTATTGGTAGACGCATTTCATTCTGACATAATTTATTTGAGAATGTCGTCATTCATGAAATTTAATGCCCTAAAGGACTTTTTGACAGTACCCCTCGTAAAACAAAAACTTTTCAATCGGTTGAAAAATGCATGTTTCATGAATATGTTTCCATTTTGAGTGGGTCACACTGTATATAAATATAAATCAATAAAAAAAAAAACCTTATTTTCAAATGAGATTATTATGAATATGATACCAGAACTGTTAATCTCATAATCAACTGTTTATGTATTTCGAGAAGTTTCAATAATGATGTGTTGAATGTTTCGCGTTTCAGTTCAGACGGGGAGATGATAAAACATTTTAGTATACGATTTTTCCCAGTATTCCTTTTGGATTTGGATTATTTTCTGTTTATCTTTATAATAATAATGCATGAGTCAAAGAGTTGTCGCAATTACAAACAATTTTTTGAATTTTTTTCATATTTTTTGTAGTTGTTAAAGGGTGCTTTCGAAATTGGAGCAATACAAAAATATGGGTTTTTGTTGAACATAATTGTTGTTGTTTTTGTTTTTGTTTTTTCCGTCAACCAGCTGTCGTCCCCTTACGAACGGCAGCCCTCAAAAGTTGAAACTTGTGCGAGCCAAGGATTAACGAGGTCTTACCTTTCAACGTGCGATTCCATGTATCAATAAATGACACGAATTTTCGTTTATGAATCAGTCAAACATTTTCGAAAATTAATATGATATTTTATGAAGTCGCTTTGTCACCTTAGGTTGGAATGCACTGGTTTGATTCCCTAGTCCACAGCATGTCTGTCCCCTGGCAGTGTTTCAGAGCCGTTTGCATGGGCTGTAGACCTATCATCAGTGATTGCCAAAAAAAGTCTTGAAAACCTCAAAATTCAATATCTCCAACAAAAAATTATTCTTTTATTCCGTCTCTTCTGCTTCCCATTTCATTTATTATCCCAATTTTGAACATACCCTGTACATATTATAGTATGAAGTTATTCTTTTTACCCCGCGCTGTAGTGATGCTACGGAATATATGGGCTGTATGTTCCAAGCGTAAATGGTGCCTTAAAAATGAAGCCAGGCTGAATGGGATGATTCCTGTCGTTGCAACCTGGACTATTGTCTCCTTATAATTCAAATAGTTCTTTTACTCGAAGAATCCACAAATGAAACTTTTAATTCAAACTAGAGTGGCAAACATAAATTCAACACAGAAACTTCTAATTCCTCGAAATAAACGAAAAAAAACTCGAAGACATTAAAGTGGAGCTGTTATCCGGGTTTCAGCATCTATAAATATATTTTTCTCAATTAAAAGTTAAATAGGTTTCCCGACTTTCCAATAAAAATACTAGAGTCCAGTGTTAGTGAATGTTATACCTTTCAGTTATTTGCTTGTTTCTTTTATCTTATCTTCTAGGTAGGACATTAATCTAATCTATAATATATGCAGATAGAAACAGTCCTCCAATTATATCATAATAGTTCCCCGCTAGAATTATTTATTACATGAAGGCGATGTTACAGAATTGGGTACCTATTCTTGAAGATAGCTGGGAATTGGACAAAAAAAAACAATTTTTACGTCTTTGTTGGCGTTTTGCAAATTTATTTTTCGCTTCTTCTGAACTCAGGCGTAATTAACGGTAAATAGTACTTACTCAATTTTCAAACATTTTCAGTCATCTAATGATCCAATCGACTTGAAATTGTGGGTCCGAAAGTGTTCATCATTCCGGTTACAATGCGTTATGACTTTTTCATATAGTCGATAAAATAAAATGGCAGCTTCAATGTAGCCGGCGAGTTTTGTCATGAATGGGCCGATCCAATACAAAATTAATACGTAGGAGCATAAGAGTTTAAGGGATTAGAGATATTGAGTTCCGCGAGTTCTTTCGTATACTCGGGAGCACTTCAAAGATCTAAGCACTGAACACTTGAATGTGCTTAGAGTACTAAGCACTAAAGGCTTAGAGTGGTTAGGCAAGCAATAAGCACAGTACTCGACACATATCTGCTTCAACCCCGTAATTTCGTAGGTGCAACCATGTGTGAATGAAATAGTCGCTGTAATTTGCTTCTAACAGATTATCAGTGTAATTTTTATGCTATTGGTCGATTTGAAATGTTTTCTCATGAAGATTTGAAAGATAATCAATTTAGAATTTCCAATGGAAAATATTCGACAACGTCGTATTCAGATTGAGCATAAATATAATCGTGGAGATCTCATGGACTTTCCTGGCAAAAAAATCACAAAACTGGGTATGCGTAGGCAACATATCTGGTGAGGAACGAACACTATTCGGTAACACATCGGATAGAAATAATAATTCAATAATATCGCAAAACCGAAATAATTAGAGTAACAAGTACACTAATAATTAAAGAAGAAACATATTTTCAGAAGAGCTGGGAACTTAATCTAAGAGTCGTAAATTCATACCCCACGTTGGTCGCCAGTTTTTTTTTAAACTTTAAAAATCGTCACCTCAAGATTTTGAAATTGTTCGTTTCGGAAGAGAAAATTCGGAAATTCAATAAACACATTGAGAAACACCGAATGAGTTGCAGTCCACACCCTTAAACGGAAATTGAGGTTGCAATCCCATCAAGACTGGCTAAGAAAGAATAAATCCAGGGAAGTACCAATCCAGATGATCACCAAAACCCTGCCTCGTTAATGTTAATATTATCATTTTATATTCTGAATGAAGTGTTCCGTCTGTCAAACAAAGGCAAGGTTTTGGTGCTCACCTGGCTTGGTTCTTCCTTGGATCTCTCCTTCCTTTGCCAGTCTTGATGGGGTTGCAACCTCTTACGTAATTTAGAGGTGCGAACTGTAATTCATTGGGTGTTTTTCCATGGAATTTGAATGTACAAATTTTTACCTCACAATTACAATTAATTGTACGCACGCTGGTGAGGTTTGGCTTGGCTGTATTTGTTACACTAAATTTGATTTGATGCTTGAATTCATTCAACCCCAGCCACATCGTGAGGTTATAGGTGACCCAATTGTTTACACTATTGCAATTATATCCGCAAGAGTAGATCTCATGAATTTGGTCATTTCAGTAGTTCCATTATTCATTATTGTGACGCACCTAGAGATTGGAAAATAATTTGAGCCATTTATCGCCGTTAGTGTCGTATAATACAACACACATTATGATTATCGCTGGTTGCTTCTTTTTGTCGTCTGACTGAATTTAAACAGGGAAAGATCTACATAAATATAAACCAGAAATTAGTTGAAGAGTGAAAGTGAAAATCTTGTGATTCTCTACGAGTCCAATGAAGATGGTACATAGATAGTAAATATGCTTCAGAAGAAGAACCTGCTACTGAGAAGAAATCTGGACGAAAAGTTTTTTTGCACGTGACACCTTTTCATTTAAAATGCACAATGACTTCAAAGGAAAATTTTGTTATGAGAAAGAAATAAATTCTGATCTGAAAATTGCCATGATATAAGTATAGATTGCAAATCAAGGTGAAGTGTCGCTGCGTTGAATGTATCACATGTGAACAGATAAGTAATTTCATGTCATCAGGTTAGATATCTGGAAATACTCACCAATTCAAAATACGATTATTTTCAGGTCTGACCATGATAAAGCCTTCTGGTTCCTGATGGTCTATATTATTGATTGGATTTTGGATTAGTAGAAGTTAATCATGTACGTGTTCAGTAAATCAGAATGCAGAGAAGCATTCTTGGTCCTGAAGGAATCTGATCTTGATTAGATCATTCAGATTTAGTCCTAATAGGCAATGGAGTTCAACCCCGTAGACAAAAAATGCATAGAAGATCCAGAAACATTAGTCATATACACAGTAGGCACAGCACACTAAACCAACTCCTCTATTACCAATAAAAAAATAAAAATTTCAAAAACATGAAGCACATGAAAATAGTTTGGCCTCACATAGCCTTCGAAATTTACTAGACAGCTCAAGGTGACACAAAAACAACAACAAAAAAGTACCCGCATGAAACAAAATTCCAAAACATACTTGGAAGAATATGAATGTTAGTGCGATGGAGATACAGAAATATTACTAATACACGTAACTAACTTTAATGAAGCGACTGAATTTACTGTGAACTCAGATCGTATTTAACTTCGTCGAAAACAAATGCTTTCCTGAGAGTAAGTTGAATAAAAATAAATACTGGTTTCAATCCACTTTTCGTTGTTTTTCACGATGTTATCCGAACATGAGAGGAACCAGAATATCGAGAATAACTAGGTATTATACTCTCTGAGCCTGCCCGATCAATGACCACAAGCAAATTTGTATTTATAACATCGAACAAACAGATAAAGTGCCCATTGAAAATTCAAGAGCATAGAATTGTGAGACGAATTATTGCTTTTGTACTTCATGGCATCAGCGTTATTGTGTAAGCAGTCATAAGCAAGTGATTATTTTGGACAGCCAATTCTGAGCATTTATATGAGATTTCAATCGGTAGCAAATGGTGAACTCCCTTGAAAAAGATATGGAAAATGCATAGTTGTCTGCAAAATCAGGTGAAATGAATGATTACACATTTGATTTTTTGGTACTACGCTACTGGTGCTTATTAACACCAGTTTGATTAGAAGTCGATATCATTGAAAAAAGTTGTGTATCGTCACCGGTTTACAGGAGCTTGCATGGGAAGACAGTTATTCCAAGTGAAGGAAATTTACTTGATAAAAAGCGAACCTAAATATTTCTGTGCTAAATTCAAATGCTTCGTAAATATTCACAAATATTTTATCACTCCTGGAAACCCACTGCTACATAGTGGTACAGTAACCACAGACAAATGTAAGCCACAAGTGAAGAATGTATCGTAGCACTTTGAAACTCGGCACATGACTTCTTGACATCATGTATTGTTAAAAAAAAAAAATATTTACCAAAAAATCAGGGGTAGAACCAAAAAAAAATTATTTAAAAAAATTATATATTTTTTTGCTGTTGTTTCGAAAAGTATAAGATTTATCAAGAAACAATTTCAACAAGGTGAAAGATAATTCAATTCTCCACAAGAAATATACTTAGTAATTTCTCACAAAATGCGCTCGTTTTCTCAGAAAACCTGATTGCATTTCGATATCAAATTTCAGGCTCGCTTTAATCGCCACTGCCATTTCCGGCAGGGCTGAAAATTAGATTTGTCATAACTTTGCTAAAATTTATAATAGAAAGAAATAAAAAAGTGTATATCGTTCCTGAAGACTTCTACTTCCTTATGCAAATATAGCATGTGAATATCTGAGTACCCAAAATGTGCTTTAACCCTTCTCCGATATATACGGAGGATCCGAAAGTCATGGATATTTTAGTTGATATGAAATAATTATACTGAGGCAGGAATCAGTACCCTCTTTGGACCATATGCAACGGTTTTAGGGTAGTGAGACAAGTCTCACTCATACATGCCAAAGAAAAAACTGGGTTTTACTCCTGCCTCAGTTTTAAACTCACCCATAATCCCGGCAATTTTTTCAGTAAATGTTGAAAATAATCACTCATACTCATCCTATACAAAAAATTAAGTATGTGAATTCAAGCTTGAGGTTTGTGCTTCACAATAGTGTTATTGAATATATATGCAGGATATGAATAAGCGATTATTTTCAACATTTACTGAAGAGAATGCCGGTTTTATGGGTGAGTTAAAAATGAGGCAGAAGTAAAACAAAGTTTTCTTTTTGGCATGCATAAGTGGGACCTGTCACACTACTCTAAAATTGTTGCATATAGTCCAAAGAGGGTATAGGTTGCTGCTTTAGTATAATAATTCCATATTTCTCGACTTGCATTATAAAGCCAGGACCTTGCTCTTTCAGATAATTTTAAAGGTCATCTCACAAAGAAGAAGTAAATTCTGTTCATCCAAATGAACGGATGAAATATCAAACACGTGACTCGAAAATTATAGCTGACCCTCAAGTTGCTATAATTTTCACGCTAGAAACGTATAAAATTAAAATAAACGTCAATTGACCATGTCTTTTTATTGCAATATTATGTTTTCATATCAACGATTCCGCTGGTGTTATAGTGCACAAAATGAAGTTTCAGACTTGTTCTTCCATTCGGTAAAATACTTTTCACTACATTCTTCCACGTTATCTAAAAAAATAAATTTAATTATTTAACAATCCTTGGAGTATAATAATGAAAGATTTTTCAGTTTATGCAATTAAGTCTATAGCCACGCATTCATATTTTCACCCTATAACTCCTTGAATTATATATTTCCTCAAGATCAAAATATTAAGAAACATTTCATATTCATCGCAAATCGGATCAAAAGTATGACTCGAGAATAGAGTTCAAAACAAAATCCGGACAAGTGGCGGGATTAAAATCAAAATATTCAAATGGGACTGACTGCCTCGGAAGGGGTTAAATTTCAGTAGTGACGAAGGTGAAGAGAAGAGAAAACACAACTAGAATGATTTTTATTCATGGCGGATAGGCCCATTAGCATTTCAGATGAATTTAAATGAAATCCTCTAAGAGGCTCTCAAAGTTTACAATTGTTTTAGTATCATGTTTGGAAGAGGTGAAAGACTTATAGATGAATTGAACGAATGGTTTCACCGACTTATATCATTGTGTTATATCATTTCACGAAAAATATTATCATGAATCAGACACAATGGAAATATGAATGTAGCTACTAGAATTCCATTAGAGACGATCCATCACATACAGTGGAGTGAGATACCATTGACTAATTGAGAAAACTTGCAGTCTCTCTCTACCAAAATTATCAAATGCAGTAAATAATATAACCTTTTTTTTAATCAAGTTTTCATTTATAAACTATTGATGAGAACAAAAAACTTTTAAAAATTTAAATATTCTCTCAAAAGCTTGAGGCGTCATTTCAAGTGTAATGATATTTCACGCCTTAAGAATTCAAAAAAAAAATATTTATATTTTAATTTAATTTAAGTTTTTGTTTCTCATACACTAAATATTATTTTTTTATTTTGAATCCAATAGTTTATAAATGTAAGTTTGTTAAAAAAAATGTTTATTTCATTGTGTACAATTTAGTAATAGAATTTGTTCAATTATCTCTCTGAATGGTGCCCAAGTACGATAATATGACATGCGTATGTTTGATATCATCAGTTGCCATATAGCTTCTCGACTCATACCGTACCTTAATGGACACATACAGGCCAAGCTAACAAAATTATTCGACTGTCCAATTTTCCTCAAAATTTTTGCAGTTGGCATGGGGTAATATTTTTTTAAGAATGTGCCGATATTTTTCGGAATTTTAAGGAATTTTTCCAAATGAGGGGATCCGAATTATCTAACGGTCAGTTTTTTTTTTTTATCGTACCAGAAGTTGGTCCTATGTTTATCACCATTTTTACGAATTTTTTCGATTTAAATTTTAGGAATTTTCACAATTATATTTCGAGAAAAGGTGAATTTTTTCCATATTCAACTTTTCGATGGTTCCATGTTTTTCACCACTTTGAGGTACTTTTATCGAATTTTATGGTTGCGAGCTTTCGCAACTTTTTTCAAGAAGAATTGCATTAAGTAGGTATCGTGTACAAGGTTGCAAATTTGTGAATTCATCAGAATAGATGTTTTCAAAATTTGCAACGAATTATTTTGAGAGAATTGAGGAAATCCGGTCAAAGTAAAAGGTTGCAAATCTTCACAACTGTTCGGAATATTTTTTTGATGTATCTGTCAAGTTTGCAGAACTTTTCGGCTTTTCTCTTATGATATATCAAAGAAAAATATTATAGGTCGATAAAAAAAAGTGTTCCGTACACTTGAATTGGTTGATTCGTAATATGAAAATAATGTATTCAATACTACTCCAAGTTTGCAGAACTTTTGGAATTTTCTCAACGAGTATACAGCAAAATTCAAGTTAATTGCCATTTTGACAATATTGCCTACTTGGGAAGAGGTTGCAAACTAAGATTTATTGCTTTCTTGATGTACCATTCACTTGACCAAAATTTGAAAACTTTTGGAATTATTGCTAGATTTTCGATTTTTCTTGTCTATCTCTACTGGCCTACTACCTAGCAACTAAGGATCTTTCGTACATTCACTTCAAAGAACAACTGCTAACATTATCGACATTCATTCCTTTATTTTTCAGACTATCTTTGTTAAATGTTCAGCTTCAATTGCATTCAAAGTTGAAAGGATTCAGATCGGAATGTTCTCGTGCTCTTGATGAGTTTTTCGATTAGTTAGTCCTTTCTCATTCAATTAGTGCAATGCCGAAACTCCATTAGAAATACTTGTAATCGAAGGATCTATGCTTTCATTCCAACTTATTCTGACTAAACACCTTGATAAGTTGTTTCATTTCGTATAGTGGATTGAAAATTTATTCACTGAATTGTCATTTCGAAAAAACATTGTTCATTACCAGTTGAATGATTATTATTGATATGGGATGCTGAATACACTTGCGTAGAATAAATGAAGAGGAATTTTGTATAAAAGTGTATAATTTCTAAAACTGCAAAGCGCTTTCTACTTTCGTCATCTTCAGTAAGAGGCCATGTCAGGTTATAATTATTTACAAAAAAAATGAGAGAAAAAAAAGGAAAAAAAAAAAGAAAGAAATGTAACCTGACATATCCACATGGCCTCTGATTTCTAACATGATCAAGCACATATGGTACTAATTATATTTAAAATGTCCTCACAAATTGTAAAACTTCCTGTTACCTGACTTGGAGCACTGAAGATAACGAAAGTTGTTTTGTGTTTGAAAACTTCAGAATCAACTGTTGCTTTTCTAGATATGAGCAATTAATTATGTTCTCAGGGACAGACGTTAGCTTCAACGTTATCAAATGAAAGGTGAGTGATGAAATTTTCAGCATTGCATTTTGAGTAAGTTCACGTTTATTTTCGGTATGTAGACATATACATTAACAAGAACAAAAAAATGCTACTGGGAAAACTTGACTGACAGGAAGAGATAGGAATCGATGCAAAAAATATTCCGATGACGATAACTTTACGTGTGAGATATATATGAGTACAAATTGGCGTAGGAGTGCCTCAGGGATCCATACTTGGCCCTATTTCATTCTTGATATTTATCAACGACATATGTTTCCAAATAGCCGTCAGTTTAGTTTTTCTGTTTGCGGATGACATTTCAGTTCTTGCATAGAAAAGAAATTTTTGTTCGAAAATACAAATGGGATATTCAATGAATTTTAAATGAAAACTAGAAATAATTGAAAAAATTAACTATCTGAATAAAAATGCGATTTTCACTTCCAGATTTTTTTTTCAGTTAAAGTCTTTTCACCATATCTGTCAGATGTAGTTCAATGTCCAGCATGGCTTTAGCCTGGGCAGTAGTCCTTTTCCGTTAGATATCACAGAAAAATCAATTTTTTTCATTTTTCAGTTTTCATGGAGAATGTTCCCCTTTTCAAGAAAGAGATATTTGTACTCTGAATGAAACATCTAATTTTAAAGTTGTCTAAAATGAAAACAGTGTCAAAACTTTCAATCGGTGGAGTTCAGATAGAAGTGGTCGAGAAATTCAAATATTAAGCGGTGTTGGTTGATTGTCAACTGTATTTTATTGATTATGCAAAACAATGTTATAAGGAGAATTTCCATGAAAATCTATTTTTTGGGAAATGTTCTCTGCATCCCGCGCAGTGGAGTAAAATTATAATTTACAATATCCTTATACTTCCTAATTTCAACTACTGTGCCATTGTGCTTTATCGGGTGAATAAAAAAGTGCTAAGCCGTTTACAAAAATTACAAAATTGAGCTTTGCGAATTATTCTTTGTTATGCACGTGACACGTCAATTAATTCAATGCTCGTTACCCTTTATTGGTTACCGGTTAATGCTTATCTATTATATCACTTCCTTATATTCATTCATAAAATTAAAACCGTGATGACATCTGAATACTTGCAGAATATTTTATTTCTCAATCAGGATATTCATCAGCACGACACTAGACACTATGTTTAGCAGAACATTTAGTCAAATCACTATTTTTATTAAAGGTGTAAGCATATACATCATTATTTCGGTTTATGTAAATAATTCTGGTATAGTCTGGATAGTGTCAAACTTAAGAAGCTGTATGTTAATTTTTAACGGATGTTAATTTTCACACATATTGAATATCTGGTTGTTCTGTAAAAATTATATAAATCTAGTGATATTTCTGTCAGCTGTATGGCATGTATGTTCATGTTCACACATATTAACCTATCTATATATTCTGTAAAAATTATATAAACATGTAAAAAAATATGTTAATTGGGTAAAAATTAACACAGAATTACCACTATGTTCTTTGATTAGTTCGTTACGTTATATATGTTTGTTTTCAGGTATATACACACTACCTATTTTTTTGTATATTTGTAGGTATATTGTTCACAATGTTTTCATGACTGAATAAAGGATTTATATATATATATATATATATAATGAAGGAATCTCATTTAATGCCGGTATTGAAGAATAATTTATGGATTATTCAGAACTCTACTCTACCATTTCCCAAATTCACAAATATTTCCACGTCCCTCATAACAAACAGCTCAATAACTGGAAACTGTACGACCTTTCAAGCGATATCATTTCCATCATCATCGACTGCCGTCCGCAGTCTGCATTTCGAAAGGTATAAATATTAATCAACGTCTTCTTTATGGAAGAGTAAAATCCATACTGTTGACGATGATGCACAGCCTCCTGTCCGACTCAATTAATATGCATCAGAATTCACCGTAGCCAGTTGTTGGTCGAACTATTTTTAATAAATCACTGTTCGAGTGCTGAATGGATCAGAGATAGATTGGGATGGCTTAAAAAAATACCGTGATTTAATAAATGAGTTTGTAATAAATAGTTAGAGGATTGGAAACGTCAGTTATGGCAGGAAGCATTTACATTAAGGAAACATCTGAGTGCTCATTCGTGGTATAATACTACCAAATGAATAAACATAATTGTATCTCTGAATTAATGAATCATACGTGCAAGGAAATGAGACGTTAATTTAAAAAAATCCCGACAGGGGCCCAATCGAAATCAAATAATTCTTAACCTGTGGGTAGTCCACTCAATGAACTCCCATGAAGACCTTTTGATTTGGATGAATTAATTTTTTGATATGTGTGATAATAATGGCAATATATTTCCTTGCTTAACAACCAAGCAGTGGATTTCAAATTTTGAAAATCAGCCAATAGAATCGGAACTACAGTGAAAATATAGTTTGTCGCTGTATTTTCACGGTGATAAACCTGTTTAGTTTTTGTTTCACTATCTGTCAAGTGAAAATAATGATTTAAATTATAAACGTCAAATTTATGTGTTTTGACTAGTTATCTTTATTTATCAATATGAGCGATCGTTGGGACAAATGTCCATCGGTATCATGAATGAGGCTGTGGAAAAGAGTATTCCGTTGAATACGGCTAGAAGTAAAGCATCAATTACCAGGTGACACGATTTTTCTTTAGTTCAAATCGATATATTGTCGTCCTAAATATAATTCGTGTGGATTAAAAACCTATAATTTTTTGGAATATCAATTAATTGGCAATTCCAATCCCAAATTATCGATAATATTCATACCAGTCATTATATTACCCCTGATAATAATGTTCATTTGCATAATGATACATGATGCATAACAGAATATTAAAAAGAAATATTTATTTTATCAAGACGCAAAGTGGAGATGACAGGCAGTAAAAGTGTTACGAGTGTCATCCCTAGTAACCAGGGAAAAAATTTGGCACGTGAATAAATGGCTTCATGATCTTTAAGTGGACTAACGATTAGCTTCAAAAAATGTATCTTTTTATAAACTTTTCTGACCTTCAAAGTTAAAGATTTATTCAGATTTGCTGGAACCTGGTTGTAAATTAAGGTCCTCCTGGAAGTAAGTGCATGAAAAAATGGAAAATAAAAATTTCTGTTTTTTACGACTTTATATTTGTAACACGTGACTACCGTTTCGCACTTTCAACCTATATTTCAAATTCCTCCTAACGAACACACTGACCCATTTCGGGTTTCTCTGTTTATGCGAGATGCATTCGTATTGTATTCAAACGAGTAGTGGTATTAAATGTATAGATGAAACACAGTATAGGACCTGAAATAGTGCCTTGAGGCACTCCACAAAAAATTATTTTTCATGTCAGATTTTCCTAGACTTGTTTCAACAAATTGTATTTGAACTTTTCAGGAAATTTAACGAAATTTGGGATAACCTATTGTGTGTAGTAGGTATTGCATAAATTGAACTATGATTCAGTATCGAAAGCTTCAGAATAATCTCACTTAATGGAGGCTACCAAATTCCTCTTATCAATATTCAATATCCCTAAGAATGTCATTTGTACCATCCATAATAAGGCCGTAGTGAATATGGCGCACTTCAGAGAACATAAAGTCATGAAAAAAGAAAAAAAATTATATTGATACCGTGTTGGGTATAAAATCAATGGGCTGAATTAGCTCCTTTAAGAAATATGTATGTATTGTTATCTGTTGTTCGCGGCTTGCATCACATGCAGCCGATAATTTTAATTCATTTCTTAAATGTGTAGCGTCGCACTATGCATATCGTATATTATCGATACATATTGACTACACTGTTTGTTTTTTTTTCAATCGATTTCTGAAGTAGTTCTTACTGAACATTCTTTCATAACAACTCAACCATGTATATGAATTATTTTCTCTCACAAACATCATTTGACGAGTTCTAACCGCAGTTTTTGCAGTTTCCGACTAATCAAAGCGAATTCTTTGCGAACCGGTCACCGCCATTATTTTTTCAATCTTCGGAAAACCGCTCAATTAAGTTTGATGAATCAATTAGTACGTGTATTGATTGGGTCATCTTGTTCAAAATTATAACCTCTGTTCCAACCCATAACTGGACTACTTACCTGTGCGAAAACCAAATTTGTTTCGCAAGTAAAAGGAAAAGTTCGTGCCGGTACCGCCAGCCATTACGAGCGTAAAATATAATTAGTGCTCTAGAGCGTTTTTTCTCAAAAGCCTAGAGCGGAGAAGATGAAAGCTACTTGCGTTGATTTTCAGGTGTATGAACCTACCTATACTGAAGTGCATATAGTGACGTGAAAATAATTACTCCTAAAAGTTTCGCATGCTGCATTGAAAAGTTTAACGGTGCCTTGATGTGGGTGATCATGTGTCCAGGAACGCAAATGTTCAGTAATACATTCTGATACGTTTCTGAAGAGTGAAAATACGTTTTCACAAGAAATGGCATTGAAAATAATCTAAGATATATGATGAGTCCAAGCCTTGCACAAGTAAATGTCAACTTACTAACTGAATATCGAAATCGAAAAATCCACTTTATCGAAAACAAATGATGTCATAATATTCTCCATAAAATTTTCTACAAAAAAAGGGTCCACAAGTTTCTCTCCAAAATGTAACGTTTTCGGAAAAACGTGCTCAAAATTAGAAAAAAAGTGATTTTCTCAAGTTTCATGATCACAAAGCATTTCAGTAGCGGAAAAACGGAAAGTTTTGCTAAAAAGTAAAACAATTTTCCGAGGAAAATCGAAAAATCCATTTTTCCTGAAATAAATGACGCTCTGATATATTCCATAAAGTGCTCTACAAAAAAGATTTCCACAAATTTTTCTTCAAAATGCACCGTTTTCGAGTAAAATTTTTAGTGCTCTCTCATTCAGTCACTAATGATATTTTCAGGATCACCCAAATTATTCACATATGTCTTGACTATGAATAACAAAAGGAGGCATTCCTCAAAAAATCATTCGTGTGGATTTCCCGGCACTGAAAAACGCTGAAAACACTGAAAAACACTGAAAAACATTGAAAATTTCAAAAGTGTGCGCTTCTTACGCGAACTCTTTTGTCTAAACGTATTTTCACTTTTGTTCAAAACATCTCGCGCTACGCGATTATGTACTTTCCTTAGTTTCATTTCGCTAATGGGATATTTATCTTTTGAACCCATTGGATTTCGGGTTTATTGGAGAAGACTATGATTAAACCGCAAAGGGTTGAAATTTTGATCCCCTCAAGTACAGAATTGGTACCGAATTGAACTTGCAAAAGTTGTACCCAGAATACATGATATCGTTTTGTTTTTGGAAAAAATGGATTTTTTGATTTCACTCGGAAAATCGTCCATAAGAATTTTTCGAATGCTTTTACGACTTATCACTCTGGATTCAGCGGGTTAAAATACATAAGAATAACTTGGGTGATCCCGTCGCACTTCACCGGCTACGAAAACCCTCCCTGCCACCGGACTACATTGAGTTGTTTGGAATGAATTATTAAAGAAGAACAATGGTTTGAAATACATCATTGAAGAGAAGCCTGCTAATCGTCAGACGTCACCTAGTATTCCGTGTGGTGGAGTTTTTGTTTGCTGGACCGATCATTGCAAGGTATTATAAATTAGTACTAGATCAAGTGCCTTGCTGTTCCATATTAGATAGTTGAAAGCACTGGACAGCTGATGCCAATTTTGGAGTTCTATCTGGTCAGCTAGGAGTGTACTTCTTAAGTAAGATTTCTTGTGCTATCTTCTTCACAGCATCTGGTTGTCATCAACTGTCGCTTTCAGGAAATCTGAACCCTAGATGAGGAGGACCAGGAAGCTTAGTGGAGATAGCACCAATCTTGTTATCACTCTGACTACGGGTAAGACACAATGGACCCCTAGACCGACGTGTCATCGAGACAGCTCTGGTCGCTGAATGAGCTTACCACACGAAGGAGAGTTTTGAATGGGTATACCTGAGTGGGATTCAAATCGGCCTCAGGGGGCTTCCATAATCATAATATATTATCCGAAGCGTGGAACAGTCCAATGGCCTCAACCACCTCGGTACAAAATAAAAGGTTTATTGGTAACATTCCTAGCAATCGGAAGCATATAGTCACCATTGATTTCACAAAGATGACCTCACACTCCTTGAAAGAGACTAATCTACCTAAGTCTTTGAGTGTCTTTTGAAATGGTTCGAAAGTTATCAAGCTCTTAGTTAGAAGCATAATCAATAAACTCATACTCTCAGAGGTGGCAAGCATTTTCACCATCTCCACTAGATTTGGTCATTCGAACCTGGGAATAATACAAATGATTTGCTTTTTGCTATAATCCAATCCAATTCTTTTGTGGAGTACGAATGCGTTAGCTATACTCTTTGAGACAACATTGACGCCATGGACATATGAGTTAGGAGCATCTCCATAATACAATCATACGGTAAGAAGCCTATACATTTATCAAAAGTTACATACCTCTTTTCTGCAGGTTTATGATAATAATGGAGCAGCAGAAGTGAACTAACTGGAATCAACAAGTTTGCTGGAAGTTTGATAGTTGTAGACGATGATGTAACTTGACAAGAAGTATTTTGGACCATTGTGTTATAATTTGTGTTGCTCACAACGTTTCAGTTGGCGTGTTTTGTTATGACTGATCAGTCGTTTCCAATTTTTTTTTCTGCTACCTGCCCTTTATAATCAGGACGATATTTATTTCAACAATTCCCATCCAAACCATTCCGTTGGATTGGATATAAATATCCTCTTGAAATTTTCCGCTGAACCAGTGTTCGCCCCTCTCTTTTTTTGTTGATTTCCGCCTCGATCCCGCCTTTATCCATAATCTTCGAGTTTTCTAAAAGCTCTCCTCTGAAACTCTTTGAATTTTTTAGAAGCATCTCCTCCAGACCCCTAGAATTTTTTTGAAGCTTCTCTTCTAGATTTTTCGAATTTTCATGAATCTTTTCTTGCTTCTAATTATTCGTATTTTCTTGTAGTTCTTCTTTCACATTATTCGAATTTTTATGAGTTCTTCTTGCAAGATCACCGAATTTTCTAGAAGTTCTATTTCGCGCTAAAAACGTCTATCACTCCGCCGCACGAAAATTGTCCACCGATCTAAATTTCATCGCGCAAAAAATCACTTCCTTTCCGATCACAGGTCTATTTCACGCGAAAAAGTGCAACTATCCTTTGCAGAGCACTTAATTTATCTTTACTTCTTACTTCTGACCCCACCGTGACGAAAATAGTCTTCAGGTTTGAATAATTCATTTCTCAGAAAATTTTTTGCTCAAGCGGAAATCCAATGAAATTAGTTAAATTGAGATCATGTGATTGAATACAACCAATAAGAACAACATTATACTGATAACAGACCCAGCGGTCTGTTTTCACTCTCAGGCACGTTGCTATGGATATACATATTTTGATTTATTTCGATAATAACGTCAAAATGTCAGTGATGTCATGATTTGGTTGTAATGCTGACGAGAAGATCGATGAAATTTTCTCATCAAATATATCAAAATAAACTGTTTACAATAACAACTTTGCATGGAAATCATTTATAGACTATTGCAATGTTACAAAGTATCGGTTAGCAAAAAATTTTCTATTCGAATAACCCTCGAACATTGATAAATATAACAACTTCCTCAAGCTTGTTGCTTATAGAAAACAGACCTCCGCCTTCGGCGTCGGTCTGTTTCCAAGCAACAAGCTTTCGGAATTTGCTATAATTATCAATGTCCTTAGGTTATTACTACTGAAAATACAACTGAAAATTTCCATCTGCACAAATGTTTCTAATTTATTTCGTATTGTGGGTTATAATAATTAATGTTTAAATATTTCACTCAGCGATACTGCACTCTCCATTGTTCGAATATCTAATCTCCGACTCAGATTCAAAACTACAAATATTTCTTAACATAGCTTAGTTGAAAGTTTCCGGAACGATCTGGAATTTCTATTTGCGACTAGATGGCGATAGAGGGGGAACGATTTGCTCTGTTGGTATCGAAAGTGATAGGCGATGACTCACGCGATCGGTATGTGCGCTCGCAGCAATGAGAGCAGTCTCAGGGCCGGCCTTGAAATTGTCACAATACTGTCCTCCAAAAGGCATACTGAGTAAAATTGGTCTATATCTCGGAGTTTCTGTAGGAGAAAGCAAAACTCAGCACTGCAATATGCTACTTGATGCACATATTATTATGTCACTGTCTCGTAAGCATTGGAAATTGTTGGGTGGAAAGCGACCGATTTGTCTTGTCGATTCACAGACATGATTATGCCAATGCATGGTACAGACAGAACCATTATGATATCTTAGAGGATATTTTCCATTTGCAAGAGTAGTTGATGGAATAATAATTTCAATTTCAATTTCAGTAAGAGATAAGAATGGTGATATTCTCATAGTAAAAGAACTACATTCGAAAGAAAATTAGTTTTACCAACGTTCGGCAATATGCAAGGAGAATCCAGAAAGACGTGGATTTTCAACTGCAAGTGTATTCGGAGTTCGTTACAATTAAAAACAATCATTTCCAATGCTGTTTTCTACTGGAGATCCAAAATAGATATAAAACAGCTTAAATTTGCATAAAATCGTACAAAACGGAATTGTCTTATAATTTAGATTGGAACTTCATACAGCAACAATAATGAATAAAGAAGATAAACGAAAATTTTGCACAATTTGTCAGAAAAGACCTGTGTCGTTTCGATAAAACTTCCGATAGAAAGCTCACTCGAGGATAGAGATTATATACTTTGTTCCGAGATTAATTAGTTGTCCACCAGTTTAGGTCCCAGCATGATTAAAATGTAATGAAATTGTTGGTATACCCATGAGGAATGCTGGACTGATAATTGCTTCCGGGTGTTTCTGATTAGTTTCTTCAGTTTAAAGTTTTACTCGATATTTGCAGAAGTTGTCTCGGATGGGTTGTTCCTGAAATGATTATTTCAGTAAATATCTGCATAAAAAATGGAATACTGCACGCGTGTGGTGAAAGAAAATTAAAACAACTGAAACATTTTTCCTCCACCATCGGAACCATTCTATACTGTACTTATACTGAAATAGATTGAAATCCGAAATTCTCATCTGTGAATATGTATGAGAAAGTATACGGAAAAAGAAGAATATATTTGTTTTCAGAGACTACGTTTCAATTTCTTCTTCGACTCTTTATTCCAATGACATTCTTCGTTATTAAAAAAAAAAAACAGTCCAGGTGTACGTACAAACACGACAGATTGTTTTGAGTTTTTGATATATTGAGTTGTTCCACTAATTTTCGAAAAATGTAAATGTCAAAAATGAGATTTGATTCTTCATATCAAAAATTATGGTGAACACTAGCATGGCTTGAGATATTCGATCTTATATAATACCCTCCCAGTTTTGTGCTTCGTTATCTTGCGTTATTTGGCTTCATGTAGAATCTGAATGATTCCTTACTTAGACAACATAACGAGAAGAAGCTCCTTTTTGTTGGAACCATATATTTCTGTGAACACAACTGTTTCAGAGATTTGAAATAGCATTCTCCACAAATTTCACGAGTGGAATCGCAACAAAAATTACTTAAGATTTTTCTTAAAATGAAATACCATTTTATTATTTTATTATCCACAAGTTTGAGTGGGTACGACACAAAAAGCAATATTTTCAGAAAAGGGAAAATATCTGTATTCAAAACGTGCCTGAATTATGCTGAATATCTAAAATCACATCTTTTTTCAGAATTGTGCAAGATATTTCATTGATTTTTTTCAAAGCCAGTGCCAGACCATTCTTCACTGGTAGTTTGGACAATTGTAGGGCACATAAATTTCTTAAATGCAATTCGGATCTCAGAAGTTTACCGCCAACTGGGGAATCATCAGCATGTACTGAGAGCTGCAAACCAAATTATTATTTGGAAAAGAGCTATTTTCTTATCTTCTGCTACCTAATTCCTAATATTTTCGATGGTGATTGGATGAGAATATTGTAATACCAAACTTGATGACAAACAGTATTCGTCCAGTTGTAGATACTCCCCATTTTATATGTAATTATTGAAAACGAACCAATTGTTCAAGCCAAATAAGATTGTGCGATAAGTAAGTGCGAGCAATTAGTATAAGTTAGCATAGGAATATGAAGAGGATATAATTTATATCAACATATACCTCATTCGAATGTATACAAAAACGTAACGTTTATCACTACCATTTTCCTTAGTTAACATGATGATTCCGTTTTCATAGGCAAGTCATGAAATATCTATCGAATAAAAAACTCTGTATCGAAAGCATTCAGCTTTGACTAAGCGGTATACACACACAGTGCGCGCGCCATTTGAAGAATCAATATCTTTCAAGAAATCGTTTCAATGGAAAAACTGTCTCCATGAAAAAGTTTCTTCGTTGTATTTCACAACTTTTATTCCGCACCAATATACTTACATCAATCTTCAGTGAATCAGGAGGTCCCTCGATGCTGAAAGACTAAATGAATCACGTAGCATCACGTATCATCACGTATCATCAATTATTTTTTTTTAGTCCAGTTGAATATGATAATGACTCGATTACAAATACTATAGTGTATACAGGCTATAGTATGTTGAAGATATCATGTTAATATGTTAATAAATGACCCGGGAAAGGGGATTTACGGCCGTTTGCATCAACTTTAGTTAGCAGTTGGCTTAACTAATTAAGTTTCAGCTATTAGATAATAATTAAAGCAAGATGCAATTGAATCCTCAACTACAGATAGATTTTTTTAAATTTTTTTGTTTGTAACAATAAGTTAACTTCATTGGTCGACAGACGCAGTGGCTGTTTTCTAGCTGATAAATATATCATCATCGTGTAGATTCATGAGGAACACCAGATTTTTCATCAAACTATTGATATTATTTGATTAAAAGAGTATCTCCATCAGGTTTATGGGATTTTAGTCGTCCACCTCATGATCTTAGGAAGGCCAAACAGCAGTGCAAAACCAGTAAGATTGCTGAGACTCATCGCTACACCAGTATGGACAAAACATACGATTCCAACAGAGCTGAAGAAGAGAATGAGATTCAGGAGTGATCAACAAATAAATCTATCGATAGAAAAATAACAACGCAGTGTCAGCTATTAAAATTAAGAGAACAGTGTGTCCTGAACAGAACAATATTTTAAAATAGAGTAACTCATTCTAATGAGTATCAAACGTCGAACTAGACCAGTGATTATAATAATGAATCCATTTCCGTATATCTCCCATAGCCGTTAAATCGTGCAATTTGCACAATTAGTAAAATTATTCTAGCAGAAAATGTTAACGCTATTTCGGACAGTATTCAATTATAGGCTTGGTTGAATTGGAACAACGTTTTATGGGACTTCGCTCTAGTAATGTGATTGAAATTGTTTTGATCAACAATAGAATGTGCGGATAATTATACCGGCGAATACTCTGACGATAAACCCCTGGCAGAAATTTTAAATTTGAAATTCTCGCTGTTTCACACTGTTGAGTAGTTTGGCAGATCTAATTTCGGAATGTTGGGTGAGTTGGTATTCAGTTGTTGTTTAATGAAAAAAATTCAGGACATTTTTGACAGGAATTTTCACTTGAAAAAATTCTGCGAATGATTTGTTTGCTTCTTTCAGTGTCAGTGACATGAAGTCTCTTTCATACCTAACATTCAATCATGAAGATTCTTTAATTTGAGTGCCAATGAACGTAATATTGCAGTGGAACACCTAGGGTTGTGTAGGATGAACTGTTCGATTAAGTCCAAAACAGAACTTAATATCCAAAACGTGCTAATGAGCTGCTGTTATAATGGTAGATGAGATTTCACAAAACCGTGTCACTAAAATAATTTTCAATTATATGTACAGATTCAATCTATTCTTATTATCGACAAACACTTTAAATTTGAACAATTATCCAGAGGTGATATCTCAAATTATAATATAAAGTAGGAAGTTTTGTGAGAAATGATCAACAATTTCAGTAAGTCCGAACAAAACAAGAAGGATATTCATCAACAATCCATATCCAACACTTCAAAAAATTCCACAGAATAAAATACTACTGACAATATATTTCCTTGCTTAACAACCAATCAGTGGATCTAAAATTTGGAAATTCAGCCAATAGAATCGGAACTACAGTGAAAATATAGCTTGTCGCTGTATTTTCAGGGTGATAAACTTGCTTAGTTTTTGTTTTACTATCTGTCAAGTGAAAATAATGATTTAAATTATAAACGTCAAATATATGTGTTTTGGCTAGTTATCTTTATTTATCAACATGAGCGATCGATGGGGACAAATGTCCATTGGTATCATAGATGAGGCCGTGGAAAAGAGTATTCCGTTGAATACGGCTAGAAGTAAAACATCAATTACCAGGTGACACGATTTTTCTTCATTTCAAATCGATATATTGTCGTCCTAATTATAATTCGTGGTATGATTAAAAACCTATAATTTTTTGGAATATCAATTCATTGGCAATCCCAATGCAAGAAAATTTGGGATTACAATTCATTAATATTCCAAAAAATTATGGGTAATAATCATACCACTTATTGTTCTACGGTTTCGGCGTTCAATGTGTGTAAATTCATTTTAAATGAATGGGTAGAGTGAAAGTAATACTTCACAAAGATTTTTTACACAATACTAACATTTAATGCTAACAGCTGTTTCGACACACTGTGTCATCTTCTGAGCCAGTTATAAACTGTTTATATTTTGTAAAAAATCTTTGTGAAGTATTACTTTCACTCTACCCATTCATACCACTTATTATATTACCCCTGAAAATACTGGAGTTCGTAAAAATTGGTACAATATGGAAAGCTGTATTTTTGAAACTGTTGGGTCAATTAAGACGGTTCTGGACTCAGATGGAAGCAAATCTAGAATCTCATGCAAGATCCAAAACCAGTATTCATTTTGGTCGCACGGATTGCACAAATGCGAAAAACAATTTGTTTTTTCGTAAAAACAAATTCAAAACTGAAAATCACATTTTTTTTAATATAAATCGCATTTCCTCGCGTATTCATCAACTTATTTTGGTAAATTCTTCACCATTTGATAGCTCGATCTCTTTGAACACTTTCATAATCAAAACTGGGGCAAGGAAAATAATACGTGAGATGAGATAGATATATACCTATGTAAATAAAAGTTTCAAAACACATTGGAGACGTGTTGAAAAGGGGAACATTTACCATTGAAAATAGAAAATAATTTTCAATTTAGAATGTTCCCTTTTTCAACATATATATAATAATAATAATAATAATAATAATACTCCCTCATAAACACTCGTAGAGTGTACCCAAAAGCATGGCCTGTGCGGGTAGAGGACGGCTATTATTATTATTTGCCGTGGCGCTCCGGGGCGACTTACTGATTTTTGGTGGCGTATTCACTTTTCAGCTGCAGGAAAACCCGGAAAACCTACAGCACCACCTCGGGTGGCCGGCGTGCACTCCTAGCACTAGACGAGATTTGCATCTAGACAACACACAATACACTTGCTTTCAACAAGGACTGTGGTCGTCTATCGATTCCGATATTGGGTACTTGAGAAAAAATCCCTCGTACCTACATCGGGCTCGAACCGACTACCGCTATACTGAAGTTCTGAACAGCCAGCGCCTTAGACCGCCAGACCACCGACCACCTATATACCTTTCAAGGTTATCTTGAACGATGGAAAATATCGACTGAACCAGTCCATTGGGAAAACTTTTTACAGGGTCAGTTTTTCTATTGGAAGTTTTTTTGAATTAATTGATTTTTTAATAGAGCGCGCGCCGTTTGTCTGTATACTGTTCAGCTAAAAGCTGAATGCTTTCGATGGTCAGTTTGTAATTCAACAGATATTTTGGTCCAATATATTTGTTTCATGATCATATAAACTAGTGAGTCAATAAATTATGCAACAATTTCGTTTTCGTGAAAGACGTGTTTTTTAATTGATTGCCCATATGAACGGAATGTGAAGTACTTCAAAAAGTCGTATCTTGTGGTCTAGTGAAATGACGCCTCGATTATGTATAATTTCATGATAAAAACTGTATTTTATTATTTATTTTTTCGATAAAAATCATTGCCAAAAGTGTATTTCGAGTTTTCATTTCAAAAGTCAATGAATGATTACTTGGGTTTCGTTATCAAACAAACATTTTTTACATAACTACTCCTGACAATTTGAATATTTGATACAAACATAATTATTTATTTAAAAGTTGACAAGGTATGCAAATGTAAGCTTCATTAGAAACCTATAAACAAATTTTGATATAATAATATGTATTTTCTAGCATAAATGATTACAGGTTGACTCGGAAAAATGCATAAAACTATGAATAATTATTTTTCTAATAAGTGCACAAAATGTTACTTTTCCGCACGCAAAAACAGTTAGACGAACGACGGGAAGCGCAGTTCGGATGAGATTTTGCGTGAGGAAAAGGTACTTTGCGCACGTGTTAGGAACAAAAATTTTTCCTACGAACTTCATATCAGATAACAACAAAGATGAAAAAGTCAAAATTGTCATTAAAACATGAAAGAAAGAGCTAAATATACAACAAAAAATCACAAATCAATGTAACAAAATCCACAAATGCAAGCTTTATAATACTATAATCATTCACCATCAAACAAGGTACTAAAAATATTAGTGTTTTTTTTTTAGTTTGAGCTATAGGGGAATTACGATTAAAAGCTAAAACGGTTTCTCACATTGCATATATAGGGTGTATCTTGAATTATGTCATCAATTTTAGGTGGTGATTCCCTGTTATATATCATGAAAAAAGTTAACATAACTATGTGTCCTAGTCCGAGTTATAGACTTTTGACACCCGGTTACTTGGAAACGAAGCAAGTTAGGACACGCGTTCATATAAACTTTTTTTCATAAAATATGACAGGAAATCGCCTCCTAACATTAATGACATCATTTAAGATACACCCTATATAAGCGTCAACAGCTACTAAAATGAATATTAATTCAATACTAATTCGGAATGTCCATTTTTAATTTTACTTCAGTTGAGTATGATAGTACATCAATTTCAACGACAGAAGTGTCTAGAGAAATCAGGTTATTAAATGATGAAGAATTCATCGGGATATGTTGATAAATAAGATGGTAAACGCGATTTATTTTTGAGAAAATGTGAATATCAAGTTTCTATTTTTTTGAACTTTATTTTCGGTTGTTCGTGCGACCAAAATGGCAACAGGATTCGGATCCGGCAAGTGATTCTGCATATGATGCATATTTTTATTATTAGATAACAGCGAGTTCACACTCAAGGTATTTTTCAGGCTTCCTGATTCCTGACTATGAATCCTACGTCATTGAGGTACCCTTTTTTTTGAGATTGTTTCACATTTGAGGTTGAGTGGAAGAGCAATTTCCATGGTGATTCGTCACTATTGAAGTTGAACTCCTTGAATTTTCTTCCAAAGTTAAATATATTATATATTTTATTTTTATCCAAATGACTGAACCGTTGAAAAGGAAGAAAGTAGTAAAGACGATATTACTATTATCACTATTATTATTACTTCTTCTCATGATATACATGATAGGCTGAAAAAACTTCCATTTCTCGGATGTTAATCGCACTTCCATCCAACATATAATAACAAAACTTCACATACTTGTCTGGAATGTGAATCTAATTGTGTTCGAGATAATATTCTCTTTTCATTTTAAAACGACCATCCCTGCTGAATGATCATTCGGGTTTCCCTTATAGGAAAATCGTGAACTGAAAGGTTGTGACAGTGAATGACATTTTTGTTGTCGCTAATAAAACATAGCGACTTTCAAGAAATATATCTTTGATATGTCCAAAACCATATGCCCTGGAGACATCATTAAATTATTTGGGGAATCTTTTATGTTTGTTCCCAAAAATGCATGGTTGATTTATACTTTGTCTGAATTCATATAAAGGTCCTGCTCCTTTTACGAGAGTTCTTATAGGCGGCACCTGAGTTCGAAAACTCCAAACCAGACAACGTAAGAAAAAAAAGAACAACTCATGAAATAATCGATTTATACTGTGTTGATACATCGATGCATTTACGAAGTTTTTCCAAGTCAGTTATATATAAAAATTAAGTAAAATCACCGCGAAAATGAATCACCACATACTCTACTTAATTTCTGAAATCTACTTGCCTATAGTAAATAAGTATATATTGGTGGTTTTTCTCATAAATTTCTCTTTCTACAAGGCATCATTCATGAACAAAAACAAAAAATTAAACGAAAGTAATACAAAATATAAACAAAAATTAATTGGCGCTCCGGGGCGACTTGATTGATTCCAGTGGCGCATTTGCTTTTTCAGCTGCAGGAAAACCCGGAGAAACCTGCAGCACCACATCATCTGAAGATCCCGATCTGCCATGTCCTCTCTCACAAAATAAAATGTGGGACGTCAATAAATTC